>JAPVLO010000204.1:12807500-14079609 GCA_027257055.1 Cephalopachus bancanus
AATGTTTAAAAATAAAAAGTGAAAAACATTAAAAATTAAGCTTATGATGGGAAAAGAAGTTTGTGTATATGTGGTCTTTGCTTTGGGTGGAACTGCTCACTTATCTGACTTGCACTTTTTTTATGGCTTTCCCTGAGTGTTTGCTCCTCTGTTTTTTGAGGGGTGGGTGGAGCTAAATAGTGTTAAATGAGAGAATGTATGTGTGTGGGGGGGTGCATGCACACGTGCAGGGACGCACCCAGGTCTATCTTGGGGAAAGGTGAGCTTTGTTGTTTGGTGCCTTAAATTCACTCAATTGATACAGGTAAAACTAAATAAATTATTTTATGTTTTTATAAATAACCTCAGTTTTCCTTGCTTAAATCCATTTAAATTATTCACAATACATTTTCTGGAAAGAATAAAGATCTGAAATCAAAACTTCTTTCTCCACTGTGGGTTTGAATAAGCAGGAGGAAATAAATACTATGATGGCTTGTTCTAGAAATGTAAAAGAGAAGAGCACACATTCCTATTATAAAACTTTTATATTATTTTATAAAACATTGTAAAAGTGGTATTGTGCACATTATAGAAAATCTGGCAAATGTAGTAAAATGAAAATTAGGGGGAAAAAAGCAAAACAAAACTCAAGTTTCATCTCCACAGCTAACATTTTGAAATATTTTCTTTTTCTGGGATTTGAATTCTTTTTAAAAATAAACTTCTTAACTCCGAAAGATCTTATAGAAGATAAAAGCTATAGAAAAGTTATTTCCTTGCTAGTATATCTATCTGTGATTATATATTTAAAGATAAAATATATTAAAAGGAAACAGTATAAATTTGTCAGCATCATTAACACTATGTTGCCCTTTAATTAACCAAACACAGAGTTTACCCTCCACTGATCATCACTAGAAACCTGTCTTCAAGAGATACTCTGAAATGCAGGAGATTCAAACATATTTATCATAGGATTACTTACTAGGAAATAACTGGGAAATGATACCACATCTATGTGATTGAATATTACATAGTCATTAAAATTATATTTCTGAGGATTTAAAAAAATAACGTGAAATGTTATGAATCAATGTTAAACAAAAAAGCAGATTTCACAGCTTTATGTACAATATGATCTCAATTATGTTTTTACATAGAAGAAATATGGTTCCAAAATATACCATAAAGCACCAAAAGAGTTGTTATGCTGGAGTGTTGAGATTGAGTACATCTGATTTTTCTCTATAATTTTCTGCATATTCGAACATTTCTGCAATGAGCATGTATCTCTTTTATTATTGCATTTAAAAAAAATAAAACGACAATACAAACTCTCATCTTGCCCCTTTCTCTGGGAACCATACTTGGAACACAAAGGAAGAAATTAATAGCACCAAGCGTCTTTCCCTCGGAACATTTCCTGTGTTCCTAATCACATGGCAGCTGTTTGCTCGATAATAGTCTGCTCTGAGTTTTATAGAAGCAACATTTTTTTTAATTGAGTGCTTTGAAGAGACTTAAGAACCATGTAGAGAACAGAGTAGGGGCCCTCTCTCCAGCAGGACTCGCTTGTAACACAGTTTGAAATGTTTTTCACGAATAGTTACAGCCCTCCCTGTTAGAATCCACCTTTCTCAGAAGTCAGTGGCCCAGGCGCAAGGATCTTGCAAACCTGTGGATAAAAACTCACGTATCACGTACCAGCATGGCCCAAGTTGTGCCCTCTGCATAAAGGTCTTCATCATCACAGCTGGACTTCTTTCCAAAGTGCCAGTGGCAGAAATGACTCCAGAACAGGCCCACGGATTTCTTGACTTTACTCCTGGGGATGTGGGGACTGAAAACCACACCCATTTTTGACTGGGAAATATATGATTTGGGGAAGTCTCATCTTTGGGATGTTCTTTCCTTGGAACATTGGGGTCTGTCTACCCTTGTATTATTCACTGTGAAATTTTCCTGGAAGGCATATCAGGACTCCAAATGGCCTTTTCTTTCTTCGCAAACCCCAAAAGGAGGAGCCTATGGTATTTCCCTTCTTTGGTGGTGGCAGGTGGTCAAACAGAGGGAGAGACAAAGCAGTGGTATATTTTTAGTCTGATAAAAAAGAAAATACTCAAGTTTTTTCACTGAGTTGGGTGAGAGGGAAAAGCGACAAGTGGTGTCACAGAAGAAGCAGCCAGGAACTTTTTCAGAAGCCGTTCAGGGGCCTGGGTTGTCCAGGCTTTGTGGCATTTCTGATCACATGCAGAAAAGATCAATGTGGCAAAGTTTCTTCAATATAGGGTAAGTCGTGGTCCCTGATTGGAAGAGATGTTGAATGCTCCTGAGGGCTTGGGATCGGGTTTCAGAAGGAAGGGTTCAAGGGCTACTTGTCTGTTGTAAATCCTTTCCCCAATGCAGTAGGAATGAACAAACCATAAAGCAACCCACAAATGACCAAAACGCATCTATGTGTGGATAAGGAATCGAGCTTTGGGGGCTAATGCATCGCTCCGGCCAAGGTAAAGCAGCATCTGCTGCTGAGGATCCACAAGTCCTTCTCACTGGATTGGGGCTACTATGTTGCAGTTAAAGGGTGGGCTCCTGACCACGCCACCTCCCTCACCAGCTTGCTCCTGCCTTGCTGCCTAGTATCCTCGTTATTGTCTGCCTTCTCCATCCTGCCTTCCAGTCCAGCCAAGTCTTCCAGCTCTAGGAATTTACCTTTTGGTCTCCTGGGCCAGGCCCCATTGATTCTAAAGAACAGTCTATAGTTGTTTTGACTTCACTCACCTGTGCGATCTTTATCGCTGCCCACACCAACCTTGCTCTTCTGTCTCCTTGTAAACCCAGTATCTGCCCAAACTCTCCAACCTGTGCCTGAAAGGGCTTTTCTAGGTGAACCATCGCCTACTCTCAGATCTTCTCTCCTCATTAAAAGGGGGTGGGGAAAAATATGGACTTGATTTGTTAATTATAAATTATCTCTGTAAATTATAAATATTATAAATTACAAAGTGAAACAAGCTTTAACGTTTTTGTGTGCATTGATAAGCACGACAAACATTTTGGTAAGTGTTCCTCCAGATATCTTTATACCCTGCCTCCTCCACCCACAAAGACACGCATGACTTTCTGTATCTCAAGCGGGATTATACTATATTCTTTATACTTTTTTAAAATTTGGAAATCTCAATAATTCTTTCTTTAATCTATATTTTCTTTTACAGTTCGCAATGTGTCTTAGTTTTCTTTTCATATCAGTGCATATAGATTCATTTTTTTATTGCATAGTATGGTGTACCTTATTTAAAACATCCTACGTATAGATATTTTATTTACTTTCTATTCATTTTATTAGTAGTGTTCTATTATTTTATATCAATAGTAATAGAATAAAATATGAGGAACAATATTTATTGACTTTTCCAAATATCTCCTGTACATAAATTTCTAGGCAAATCAGTGGTTTCAAAGACATGCACATTCAACATTTTGACTTATATGATTAAACTGCTTTGATAGAGATCTTTTTTCCTTATAAATTATGCTCCAATAATGGGAAAAGTTGTTGGGGTAGCCGCAGCTATTGTCCTGTCATATGCTTCAGAGTGTCCAAGGTTGGTTTATTTTTCTCCGGAAGACAGATGCTTTCTATACGGTATTCCTAAAGAAATTAGGAGCATGCTCTTATGCAGGTTGATCCACCTTTCTGGGGTTCTGTGTCTCATCTGTGTAACTCAGGTTCCATTTCAAGACCCTTTTTGTGTCTGAGGTTTTATGATACCTGGAGGAAAACCATCAGCCAAATATCATTCTGTTGCTTGCCTTAGTTTGCAATTTTTATTTGTTGGATTTTAATTAGAATGTTCTTTTCTTTTTCTTTTTAGCCGGAAGTTTCTCAGACAGAATTTTTAGGTATACATTAATTTAGGAAGGATTAACTTCTATCCGATGTTAAGCCTCCTCATCCCATCATTACGTTGTTATAGGATGGTATTTCTTTGCACATGAAATATCTTGTATTATTTCCTTTTTTCTCCTATTTACACTCCTCCCTAGGCCTTACATCCAGGGTTTTTGACCCCAGAAATACCTGTCTAGCTTTTAGCAGTAGACACAGACTTTGATACATGCGACTGTGAATATAAACATATGTGCACATACTGTGTGTACACACCACGTGTGTGTGTGCACGTGTATGTAACTCTGCCCCTAGCGTCTCAGGAGTAGCTTGCATAATGAGAAAATTGAGTGTTTTGATAAACTTCGGCTCAGCAGTATTCTTTCCACTGATTATTCTAGTTTCACTCAAGCAGCCTTCCCCCTAAACTTACATATTCCATCCTATTCCATCTTTCAGCTTCCTTGCCCAGTGGGCATTGCACCTTGTCGTGTCTGGAATAGAGCTCTTCCTGTCTCCCACTCCCTCCCATGCTCCTCCCATGGTCTTTCCTGTTTCAGTAAATGGCAACTTCATTCGCTGGAGAAACATCCTGGTGTTTCGCTCACTCTGGCCAATTCTGTCGGCTCTGCCTGCAGATGTGTCCAGTGTCTGACCATATCTCTCTTCCTCCATTGGACATCATGGTCCCAGTTCCCACTGACTTTCGCCTGGATGATTACATGAAACTTTAAAAGGGACTCCCTTGTTTCACTCTAGTTGCTGTGTAGTTTCTGTTTCCCAAAGCAGCCAGAATGTCAAAAAAACAAAAACAACCTCCCCAATTTTATTAAGGTATGATTTTACATGTCACAAAATTTGCCTGTGTTAAAGAATAATTCAATGACTTTTAGTTTATTTATAGAGTGATGCAACGATCACCAAAAAATTTTCACTATCCCTCCAATCTACCAAGTTCATTTGCATCCAGTTCCTATTCTTTCCCCAGCCCCAAGAAACTACCAATCTACTTTCTGTTTCTATAGATTTGTACTTTCTGACATTTTATATAAATGGAATCAGGCAACATGTGGTCTTTTGTGTCTAGCTTCTTTCAATTAACATAATATTTTTTAGGCTGGGTGCAGTGACTCATGCCTGTAATCCCAGCACGTTGGGAGGTGCAGGTGAGAGGATTGCCTGAGTCCACAGATTTGAGACCAGACTGGGCAATATGGGGAGACCTCATCTCCACAATAAATAAAAAAGTTAGCTGAGCATGGTGGCGTGTGCCTGTAGTCCCAGACACTTGGAAGGTTGAGGTGGAAGGATCATCTGAGCCCAGCAGGTCGAGGCTGAGTGAGACTTTGACTCAAAAAAACAAAAACAAGAATAAAATATTTTTTAGGTTTATCTATGTTGTAGCATGTATCAGTACTTCATTTTTTTTTTACTGTAAGTAACATTGGATTGCATGGATATACCACGATTAATTTATTAATGCATCAATTGATAGATATTTGGATTTGTATTCAAGTTTTTGGCTACTGAGAACAGTCTTATGAACATTCATGTTCAAGTCATGTGGGCATATCAGGATGATTCTCTTAAAATTTAAGTCAGATCTTGTCACCCCCGTGCTTAAAACTCTCCACTGGCTCCTCTTGCTACTTGTATTAAAAGTCAGGCTCTGCATGATCTAAACCACCACATTAGCCAACCAATGATATCTTTGTCCTCACTTCCATTACTTTCTCCTTTCCACACTCCAATCCAGCTCCACTGACCTCTGCTGTTCCCATATCACCCCTATGCATTGTGCCCCAGGGCACTTGGCTGTCTCCTCCATCTATTTGGAACACTCTTCCCACAAATATCCATGAGGCGCACACCCTCATCTCTTTTAGGTCTTTGCTTAGATGTTGCCTTATTAGAATTTCCCTGGTAATTGCATTTAAAATAACACCCCTATCACCCACTAAACCCTGGACCCCATTTCACTTTTCTTCACAGCACTTACCAGCATCTAATGCATCACATATTATTTGTTTGCTGCCTTTCTCTCATAGAATGTAAACTCTATGAGGATAGGTGTGATGCCTAGGACAGTGCCAGGCATATACTAACCACTCAGACATATGTGTTACATGAAGAAGGCTCGGGGTGGGGCTAGGGCTCACTGCATGAAATGGACCCAGCACTTTCTGTAACCATGGTCTTCAGCATATGGGATTTGGAAGTGAGGGCCCCATGTAGATAACCAGCCATATCATTTGGAAGTAGGATGCTAGGCTCAGACCCATATCTTGGTGAGCCTTAGTCCAATGTGGCAAGGTTGGGTGGAGAATTAGTCATAGGGAGAGGAGAAGAATCAAGTTAGGAGTCTAAACAAGGATTTGAGCACATATACACCCACATATGATATGTCTATAATCTCCTTGCTCTCCCCAGTCACCAAGCAACATGAATTAAACAGGCTGTCTAAAGGAACTGCAGGATCCAGGGAGGCAACACGTAGACAAGCTGGGCAGAGTGTGAGACATCAGGGAGAGGCGGGGATTGTAGAGAACCAGAGAGCTCAGGCCTGATCCAAAGAAGACAGATGCTAGGCTGCTACTTCCATATGCCCACTATAACCCTGGGAGCAGGGGTGGGGGAATATATGGTCAGTGTTTCACCAGATCTTCTGACTTCAAGACAAGTCTGAAATCTGGATTCTATGCGAGATCTTTTGCTTAAAAAATACTGGCGGCATATATTAAAACTGTGCAGGCAAACAGAATGGGCATGAGGCTGTGTATGGTACCCTGGGGCAGAGTGAGATCTCCCCATTAGAATAAAGCTCCGGATCATAATGCAGCTCACCCTCCAGGCTGTATGTTTTACTGCGTCTCTTTACCTCTAAGATGACAGTCAAACTCTTGTTTCCTTTGCATTCAAGTCTCCTTGTTGCTGGATTCTGTAGTCATGGTAGTTGGGGTTGGCAGGTAGTTACTTAGAATTTCTACTCAAGGGCTCTTTGGAAACAACTTTTTAATTAAAAAGTTAGATTCCCAAGATTCGCTGAAAACCTGGTTAGCCTGACGTTCTATTACAAGCCTAGAGAAAAATGTCTGTAACTGTTTGTTTGTTTACTTTCTTATTTAGTTCTAAGGACAGCCAGGAACACAAGTAACCAACACTGGCTGAAACAAAGAGTGATGGGCAGAGGTGTTTCAGGTGAAATAGGTCTGGTTCTGAAAAGCGCAGGAATTGGAGGCTGCAAGTTGGCACAGCCAGTAACCTAGCTGGTTTAATGGGACAAAGGAGGGACAGAAGCTGAGGAAGATGGGGTGAGGTCTATAGGGAAGACTCACGTTGTCCTTTCTGTGGACCAGGTGAAGCAACTAGACCAACAGAGAGCAGGAATGATATACAGCTCAGATAGGAATCCTTCATTTCTCAGAAGACATGGAAAATAATGAGTAAACTTTGTTTCTAGTAGGTACCTGATCTCTCTTTCTGGAGTTGGAGTGGATGGAGTAGCAGCATCTCAAAGACACTGTTAAAAAAACCACATCTGCTCTGTCTCCCATGTTTAATTTTCCTTTGCAATAATAGACACATTTTATGGCGATAATTATTGGCAGAATGATTAAGAGCATGGGCTCAGGACTTGGTCAGACTTCTCTGCAGATCACGGCTCTATTACTTACTAGCTCTGTGATCTTGGGCAAGTCTCTTCACCTATTAAAGTCTCAGTTTACTCATCTGAAAAATGGGAATGATATTGACTATTTTATAGTGCTGATGTGAGAAATAAATGCAATAATCCAAGCTCTGTACCTGGCTTGTAGTAAATGGTCAGTAAGTGTTAGTTGCTATTATTGATGCTGTTATTATTATTATTACTGGAGTTCAGTGGCATAGAGGTTGTTCAGCAACCTCACTACATCAGAGAAGAAAAAACTGACCATCAGCGCCTGATAGTTCCTCACCAATTTCCCACAGCTGGTTCCTAGCAAAATCAGCCGATACAACCTCTAAAACTCTTCCTTTATGCCACTGGGCTGGTGGCTGATGTTTGCATTCTTGTCTAACTTCCAGGTGGACTATTGGAAGGGGTTACTTGCAGAGTTTAAAGGAAAGGAAATAATAGTTTATAATCTCCACGAGGCAAAGGACCATGCTTGTGTCAATCTCTTCTGTCTCTGTAGAGCTTAGTACATTAAGTTCCCTACACACAAACTAGTTCTATTCCAAGAGCACATTCGTAAGTCCAGTCTATTTGTTAGTACAACAAAGTTAGCCTAGGTATCCAACTAACACAGTTGGCTATATAGTACTATACTGTGATAAGTTTATAATTCTTTTCACACAAATAATAATTAACAAACACAAAATAAAGAAAACACTTTTAATCTGATAGTACAATATCTTCAAAAGTACAGTAGTATAATAAGTGAAGCAACTGGCATACAGGGGCTAGCATCAAGTGCACAGGCAAGAAAAGTTGCTGCCTGGAGGAGGAAGAGGAAGTGAGTGATGGGAGAGCTGAAGGATCATGAGCAATAGGAGACTGGACATGCAAATGCACATATGCATCTTTGAAAGTCCACAACTTGAAGGTTCGTATGTAGGGGACTTACTGTATAATGCCTGGCATTTAGTAGGTGCTCAATAAATATTTACTCAACATGCATTACATGAAGTATGACCCAGCAGGGAGTGGAATATCAATGTGCCACAGAGATAAACCTAGCACCTATGAGCACTGACTTCTCCCTTGAGAGTCGTAGCTGAGCATGTTTTCTCATGTCTTTCCTGTGCTACCAGAGCTAGCTGAACCAAGGATAAGGCAGTGTACATGAGAGGTCACTGTATTCAGCTCTCACATTCCCTCTTCCCATTTTCTCCCACTCTTCCAGTCTGTCTCGCTTTCTTCTCTCCTTTCTTGTTCTCAATCAGCTCTCAACTTCTATATTTTCTACTCCTTATCTAGTCTTCTATCAATCAGGAGAGTCTAGGTTATCTGCAGTGGTAATCAACCTCTAAATGTTAGTGACTTAATATAAAAAAGTTTATTTCTCACTTAAGCAAAAGCATCTGGGGATCTGGGTGTCAGTCCAAGACAAATGTCTTCTTTGTGTTGGCTCCGATCTCGGGCTTCTCCAACCTTGTAGCACTACCTGCAGCAATAAGTGCTTCCACTCTCCCCAGGCAGGAACAGAGGCCTGGAGGGGCTCATGCTGTTGTGACATACTCTGCTCCGTATCACTTCCACACACTCTAGCCTGGACTGGTCATATGGAACCACACAAGAGCTGAGAAGGGTCATCCCTCCATGGGCCCAGAAGGTCCCAGAAAGCAAAGAGAACAAGATCCGGGTGAGAATTAGGAGGTTCTTCCATGATTCTATTTGAGAACACAGGCCTTTCCCTCATCTCTCCTCCTGCCTTTTCACTTATATTCTCTTCCCTTCTTTTTCCCTACCTTTCTTTGTTCCTTCCCTGCCACCCGAACCCTCTGTTTCCACTTACTTCCCACCAACTACAGTCCTGTATCCTCCACCTCACACAACGCAGAGGCTGACCAAAGGTGATACTGCTACGACTATCTGGTCTTCTTGGCATTGAGCCTCTTACCTGGTGTAGACAGATGCAGTAGAGTTTTCCTCTTCCTCCTGGGCTCACTGGAGATTTATGACAAAAGGCTCCATCAACCTGAGCACCTTTCTTCCGGAGACTGAGGGGGTTGGTGAATGGCCAAGCCAGTTGCCTTGCACTTGGAAGTCCCCTGGCAGCCCAGAGGCTTTCGCTTCTTCCCTAAGCTGGCCCTTTCAAAGACATTGTCCATCCCAGTGCCTGGCTCAGTGAAGCTGGGTGCTCACTCAGAAGGATGTGTGTCTATACAGGACTTGGACATTGACCCCTCATCATTCATTGACCATTAAGGCGTGATTAACTTTGTAATCGAGAAAGTCTCCAGGTGATAGTTTAGGTTGCCACAAGGACCTCAGGGTTAAGATGCAAGTTAAGATGAAACCTGAGTTTTTTCACCATATTTGCAACAGATAAAGAGTGCTTGTGTGGTAGAGGGACAGGAAGCAAAAACATTGGCAGCCTGGAGCTGCCATGTGTTGACTGTGCCTCTTGTCGGTTTCTTTCTTGCTGATCCTCAGCTGCCTCCACTGTGGAGAGTGGTTGGACAAGGTGAGCCCTGAAGCAGTCAGTCAGCAGGGTTCTGATTCTCTGAGTCTGGCATATATTGCTAACCACAGAGGATAATGCATCTGGCCAAGAGTAGGATGTCATATTTGAGGGCTTAAAAGGGCATGTGGTCTCACTGTCCACAGAAAAGAAGGAACAGAAACAGGGTGAGGAGTAGATTAGGGTATATGGAAAAATTAGGTGCGACCTGGTAGGACCAGGGTGAGGGTTTGATAACATTGTACATATTAGTTGCTTATTTTCCTCAAAAAGTAGCTCAAATTATCTGGTTTGTTTTGCTCTTTGTAGTCCTTCCTCTTGCTTTCTTTTCTCCCTTATAAAAATTTTAGTGTCAGAAAATGCTGAGGATGGAAATGTCAGGGAATGTAGATCCAGCTTGTTGAGATATTCAGTATAAACACATCAGCGGTTGGTGATTTCCCCCAAAGTTGAAGGTTATAATTTTTCTACTCTTCCTAAGAAATAATGGTCTCTTGGAATGTGCAAGTAAATTAGTCATACCGTGTCCTGAGAATTGGTCTCTGTAATACATCCTGGTCTCTGAAAAAGAGCTGCAGTTGTATAATGGATTTTAGAAGTCTCCAAAGCTGGTTCAACTAACATATTTGTTAGTCTAATAAATGATATTGCTCTTGTCAAGATTTTTCCATATAGCACAATTTAATAGAGGAATCAATAGTTTCTCAGACATGACAAAAGGGCCTGGGTGTGCTTTGATGTGAGACACAAAGTCTCTTGTTGTTCTAATAAAGCCAAAATGGAAAAAAAAGTTTTTTCTTCTTTCAAGTGTATTTTTATGAAGCTAAAATATACATATCACTTTCTCTAGGAAAATATTTGTTTATCAATATTTTGTCCTATAGTGTCTTTTTACTCTGTTATTACACATGAATATGCATTTTGTTTTCATCTTACCCCTTCCCCTTGTTTGATGAGCTGTCACTAGTGCATGCTTCTTCAGGGAAAAACTCAACTCTTAAGATATTTTGATCCATTGATGTCTGTGGAATATTTCTTTAGAAATCTTTTAAGAAATGTTTTGGGCAAACATTGGCATCTACCCACATTTCTCTCATCAAAACTTAAAAAAAAAATCCCTGAAAGTGATTTTTGACAGTCAGAGATCATCTCTTTAAGTAACTCCTGCCTTTTCTGCCACATTAAGGGGTTTTAAGGTTGTGTGTGCTGTCCACCTTTATACCTTTGCTGACTTAATGGGTTAAACAAATCTCTTTTGGAGTCATTGAAACTGCTTGGAAAGAAATTGCACTGGTACTGAGACTATTAGAACATCTGTGTGTCTCTTCCTCAGCCAAAACATTTAGTTTTTGCCATGGAATGTGCTAGTTGGAGGAATCTGACATTCACGACTATGGGTTCTACCTATTGGCAGAAACAATTTGCTGACATTGCCCCTTTGCAGTTATCCCCAAATAACACTATCTTCAAATGTGAATCCAAGAAAGAGTTGGAAAATGACTGCTGGGGACAAATCTTACCAAACTGATGAGTGGTTGCTCTTTGAAAAGTTTACTCAAACAGTTGAAATTATTGGCCATGGTTGTTCTGAGAAATGGTTTTAGAACATCTCCAGAGAAGATAAATTCAGTGGGTTAGGGGAGCTAAAATAGACTGCAGAGATAAGTTGTGCTAAAAGCAGTGCTCCTCAACTTGATTGTATGCTAGAATTACCTGGGAGGCTTCCCAAAAACATCCAAATATTAGCCCTATCCCCTGAGATTCCTGAATCAACTGGTTTGGGATGGGGCCTCGTTCTTTCTCGTTCTTTCTTCTTTTTAGGTGATGATCATGGGCAGTCAGGGCTGAGAACTACTAGTCCAGAGTGGTGTCACTCAAAGTGTGGTTCCTCAGCAGAAACATCTTGGCATTTGTTAGAAATCACCTTGGTATTTGCTAGAAATGCCCTTGGGAGTAGAGCACAGGAATCTGATTTTTTTTGTCTTTCCAGAAGATTCTAAAGTCTTACCCATGATTCTCATGGGTTAGTACACATCAGAATCACCTGGAGAGTGACCTGGACTCCAGTCCAAGAATTTTTGATTCAACAGACGAGATGGGACCTGAGACTTTGCATTTCTAGCAAGCGCTTAGGTGATGGATGTTGCTGGTCTGTGGCCCATGCTTTGAGTAGTACTAGATTAGATTAGGCTTGGGGGCTTGGACTGGTTTTGAATTTGTGATAGCTGTGTTGAGACATTAGGATCTCAGCTCTATGTATAGATGGACTCAGAACTGATTCCTTTGGCTAGAAATTTTTTTAGGTTTTTCTATCAAGGATGCAAAGCATGGGCTAAAACTCTAAAACAGATGATAACTATTACTTTGACTATTTTGACTAAGACAATTTGCCAGTTTTAACAGGGTAAAATGAAATGGCTTGAAATTTTTTTCCCTTTTCTGTGTTGATTGATTATTTGAATTAGGCAAATTGATGAAAGATTTTTTCACTTCTATGAAAGAATCTGTTATTGCCTTGTGATAGAAGAGGGACATAAACTAGCATCTTTAGGAATAGGAAACACATTTTTTTTTCTATTTCATTGACAGACTAGATGATATTTATGGCAGTGGTTCCCCACAGGCATTTGGTGTGGGTGGGGGTGGGAGTGTGGTGAAGTGTCCTCTCCAGGTGATTCTGATAAAATTCTCAGTAGAGACCAGGGTTCACAAGCTCTAAAGCTCCTCCAAGGATTGGGAGAGATTGGGCCAGGAGATGGGGACAGTGGAGCCCAGAGTCCTCTACCCACCTGTAAGGAACAGTTCTCTTTCCTCTCGTCTGATATTGGCCACGTGGGAATACTGCACAGCATGGTCAGAGCTTCTGGTTTTAAAACAGAAGCCAGGAACCCTACTTCTCTTCTGAGAAATTTTCTCATTTTTGATTATTGGCAACACATTTTAAAAAATGTAAAAAAGCCTTAAGTTGTCAAACAAAACAGATCATGGGCAACCAGTTTGTGAATTCAAGGTGCCTTCTCTAAGTATGAGATTCTATTAAGAGTCATTTAAAATAAGTTCTATTCAAAGTAACCTAAGCAATATACTCAGCTTCCTGACTTTGCTTTTAAGCATTGTAATTCCATGGGATATTAGGGGAACGGAGAACACATTATTGGATTATTTTTAAAAATCAAAATATCTCAGACTCTAGATTATGCACATACAGATTTTAATGATTATGTCTTTGGTATAACATGTTTCTTTGGAAATAGAAATTTGGATGCATTTCAGTTTTTGATGCATAGGATTAGCAAGATAGGATTGGGGAAAACGTCAACTCTGTAGAAAGGGGTCATAAAAGAACTTTCGAACCAATAACGGAAAGCCTCAAAGGTATATGCTTCAACTATTAGGTCTTAGGTATTCAGAATGACTACATCTTCCTGCATATTGAATTATTGCAGCATTAAGTTCCTATAACACTTAGGAAATAGATGGCTGAGAAGTGACGGAAAAGAGAAATTTAAGAAACAGACATGACATTCCTTTTTATTATGTTTATCTTTCCTCTCAAGGACAGGGGAGGCGTTTCCATCTGTTTAAATCTTGAACTGGCATATCCAGCTCTGAGGTGCTAGAGGGTTCGTGGGTTCTACTTGCATACCTGACTTTACATTAACCCTTCTGCCCTCTCATTTCATTAGGGGGAATCTGCTATTATGCGTGTCCATTCCTGTCTTGTGGTAAAAATTTTCTCTGCTCTTTGCTGACTTTTTGCTGACATCTTTGTAGCTGTCGGTTGTCTGAAGCTGCTGACAGGATGGAGCGGCTTAGAAGGAGAGAGCATACTGTTAGCTCTGTGGTAACCACATCTCATTCCCGTTATATGTTGAACTCCAGTTTTTGTGGTCTCCAAAGATATGATTTGGTATGTGTTGGCAGATCGACAGAGGGAAAATTTCCAGGGATGGAATCCAACTTGTCGCTATTACTCCTGGAACATAAATATAAGATAATGGTCAGTGGGATTTCCCTATGGTCCACAGTAGTGTACGGGAAATAGGATTCATCTAAGATACTCACATCTGGCTAATAAGAAAGTGATATTTTGTTTCACTCCTACTATTTCTCCTTGTGAGTTTTCTGTCCTGGGGCCCCTGTGGAGAGGATGGAATTTGTATATTCTTGGATCTCTAGCCAAATGCCATCTAATTTCTCTTTAACCACAAATAAAGCTTTTACAAACACAGATATACTGGAAAAATCTAAAATTGGGAAGGGATGCAAGCATGTTGCAGTTTGGAGTTTATGTGCTTAGAGAACAAGCACATAAATTTTTGCTTGATGTAATTTTTGTACTTTGGAATGTAACTGAGAAAGGGATAGGAACAGGCAGATCTTTAATTAAGTGAACAATTTTAGAAAGAAGAAAAACATTACGGAAATTGAAAAAAAATATTTTGGATCCTGACTCAAGCCCTGGTATGAGTTTGGAATGTTCTAATCTGTTCAGCATAAGCCAGAAATAGTTTCCTAAGGAGAAAGACATAGACTCCTCAAAGTTAACCCTGACTTCCTGTTCTCTACCTCTGCTTTGGGTGCCTAAGTAGACCCATTTCTGGTGGCTTTTCTACAGGTGTGGCTGCTAACTGATGTTGATGAAAATCCTAAGTTTGGTCCTAGTGGTGTTGCAGAGAGTCAGAGTTAATGTCCCTTCATTCCCAGTCACAAAATTGTTCACCTTTCCCCAAGCATATGACCTTAGTCTGTTCTAACTCTGGTAATCACTTTATTTATTTATGTAACTGAGGGTTGCAAGGCATGGTGGTTCATGCTTATAATCCCGCCACTCAGAAGGTTGAAGTAGGAGGATCGAGTGAGCCCAGGAGCGTGAGGCTGCAGTAAGCTATGATTGCACCACTGTCCACCAGCCTGAAAGACAGAGCTAGACCCTGTCTCTAAAAAACAAAACAAAAGAAACTGAGGGTGATAATATTTGCCCTGCAGCTTCATGAGGTTTTGGCAATCAAGTGAGATAATACAGCTAAAGGTGCTTTTCAAATTGCTAAGTGGCACAGTGATGTGCGGTGTTATTAGTTAGTCTATACTACAAGGATGACAGAGAAACTTGGAAATGTTCCAGTCTAAATCAAAGATTGAAAGTGGCATCAAATGACTGTAGGTAAGTCATTAGGAGCGTGGTCACACTACGGTTGGCCTTGGTGGTCAGTCAGACTTGAGTTTACATCTTTGCTTTACCGACTGTACAGCTCAACACTTTTTGAGCCCCAGTTTCCTCATTCGTAAAGATGGCTACGATAGCTACCTCACAGAATGATTGTGAGGATTAAGTGAGATATATAATGAAATAACTTATATAGCTAGGTTCCTGTTACATGCTTAGTAAGTGTTGGTTTTATTTACTGAGCCATACCCAAAAAGCATATGCAGTACATAAAATGGCATCTAAGACACTGTGAACCACTTTTTTGGACCAGCCTAGTTCTTTTAATAAATCTTAAGATGACAAGATTCAAGACCTGCTGTACAAGTAGATGGCTGACTAGCTCCTTGCTTCCCCTGCCAAAAATATTGCATCTCCAGCAGAGTTATTCCTTCTGGAAAAAGCATTACTCCTCCCAATGTCTTCTTTGACAATAATATCTCTGTGTAAGAAACATTATTATTAACCATTAGCTCTTCAGCATCACTTGCTTTGAGCTTGAGTTAGAAGAGCATCTTTCTGTCAATGAGCAAGGAGACTATTCAATGTGGTTAAAATTACCATCGAATTGCCAGTGAATTCTACTACCATGATTTTGTACATATGTATTGTCCAACACAGCTTTTCCTCTGTGTTGGACTAGATCACTGCCTTGGGGTGAGCACCAAATGAGGTATTTTATTTGGTGTTTAGACTTCAGGTTATATAAAAATGTTTACTTTTATTCTTGAGGGTACATAGTTGAATATTTTCAACTTCAATTTGTGTCTGATGTCACCCACTGTACTTTACTGGGTTGAGCTAGCTGATACAGGTCTTAGTGGAATTGAATCCTGTACAGGTAGGTTTTGAAAGGGAGACAAGGTAGAGGTACAGATCTGTATCCTGGACCGTTTAGAGAGGGTGGGTCTGGTTGGTGAGTGTCTTAGTCATCTCTGGCTGCTGTAACAAAATTCCATAAACAAAGTGGCATATAAACAACAAACATTTATTTCTCACAGTTTTGGAAACTGGAAGTCTAAAATCAAGACAAAAGCAGATTTGGTGTCTGGTAGGGTCTGATCCTATCAGAAGGGATGGAAGGGGCTGGCTAACTCTCTGTGGTCTCTTGTATAAGGGTATTAATTCCAATCATGAGGTCTCTGCAATATTCAGACCACAGCAGTGGTGTGATGCTCTAGGAAGCCAGAGGGCGAGAAGAGAAAATGAGGAAAAGGAGGGTGGCCAAAGGCAAGATGTTTATAGGCAAGATACAACCCAGACTCTAAATAAAGGATGCTGCCTAGTAAATGTTAAGCGCTCAACAAATAATTGCTAATAAACTAATTTTGTCTTTTTGAGAAAGTTTGCTCTGCTCCAATGTTTGCTTCCAGTGAATGTAAGAATGTCTTATTGTACTCTTACCAGCATAAAATATTTGTTAAGGTCTGAATATCTGTATCCTCTTCAAAATTCATATGTTGAAGTTGTAGCCCCCAGAGTGTTGGTATTAGGAGGGGGGGCCTTTGGGAGGAGATTAAGTCATGGGGGCAGGGCCTTCATGATTGGGATTAAAAAAGACCCAGAAAATTAATTATATCCTTTCACTATGTGAGGATTCAACAAGAAGGCACCATCCATGAACCAAGAAATGGGCCCTTACCAGACTCAGACTCTATTGATGCCTTGGTCTTGTACTTCTCAGTCTTCAAAACTGTGAGAAGTACATTTCTATTGTTTGTAAACTGTCTAGTTTAGGGTACTCTGTTATAGCAGCCCTAATGGATTAAGCCAATATTTTCAAAAATGTTGTGCCAATCTGATACACTATATTATTTTATTTTTTATGTTTATTTTGTAAAGTTAATTCTAAAAATTAGTGTCATTCTCTTCATATTATTGAGCAGAAGGGCAGGGAAAGTTAGCTGACTGCTTTGATCCTTGTCCTGACTTCAATTACTTCAACCCATGCTGCGCTGATGCCTTCAAATTTCTGTGCCGGCCATTGTGCCCTAAGTGGGGTTTATTTGACGCAGGCTGCCCCTTCAAAGGATTTGTTGCTTTAATCTGGTCTGGGCTAACACTGAATATCTCCTGGGCCAGCTTTCAATTCTGACGTGCCCTCTGCCAAGGAGGCTGCTAACATCCACCTCACGTGGGCCCTCTGCTGAGGACACATGGTGTTCCCATAGCCCTGTCCTCTTCTCTCTCCCACTCTCTTTTCTTCTCTGCACACATTCAATTTCTACCCATTCTACAACTGCTAGCTCAAGTCCTGCTGCCTTCTAGGACAGATTTCTTTCCCCATTGAATATATCACACATATTGACCAAGTTATTCATTTAACAAGATTAAATATCAAGTAAATGGCGCAGACAATAATTGGCATCTTTTGTAATGAAGGATTTATGTAATAGGAAATGATAACCACAATGGTCTCTGGAAGTCAATGGGAATTTTATCACAACAATCTTGTTTCTGAGATGGAAAGAAGAATCAGAAGCACAGGGTCCAATTCAATCAGCAGCACTTTTGTGGTATAGCAGCTCTGAATTCCAGTCTTCCCAGTCAGGGACTCATTTCCTGTCAATGGTGTACCATTTGATCTTGACATCTCTGTTTTTTCATCTGTGAGCTCAGCACTATGTGGTACCTTCAAGAGCAGGGTTGTCTGGATTATATATCCTAAGACCCCACTAAGCGGCTAAATTAAAGAGCAAATTTGAAGAAAGTTAAAAAGAAGATAAAAATGACACCACCAAAGGAAAGCCTATTACTCAAATCAAGTTGCTCTGTCTTGAAGAATTAGAAGCTGTGATCTATGATTTAAACATAACTCAGGGAACAATTTTGGTCTAACAGCTTCAAGTAGATTTACAACAACCTCTCCTCTATTTCAACCCTCTTATTTTTAGTCTATAAACTTACATCTCTATGTCTAAAGAAATTCTGCCTAAATTCCTTGAGGGTCTGACCCTTTCTGAGCCTTAGTTTATGTTCTTTTGTTCTTGTACTTGACATTATCTCAAATAGTCTTGTAAAATCTTGCTTCTGTTCCCTTTAGACTTTTATATTCCTCAATGAGGCATTTCCCCCCCTTCCTTCAGAAAAATAGCTGCATTGCTTTGGTAACTTTTCTCTTTTATTAATATAGATAAAAGTTTCAAGTTCCTTAAATAATACACATAGCCTTTTTGAACCTAAAACAAAGTTATTTGAGCAAGTTAATGTTGGCAAATCTATTTTAAGTCCAGGGAAAGCTGTTAAGATGCCTTAGAGAGGACGGCTGAGGAGGAAGCTGATACCCCTATCTTGGGGAGACATATGGATGCAAAATTGACCAGCGGGCTGGCCAATACTGTTCCCTGATGTGCTTCATGCATGAATGAACTTTGATTTAGTAGCACTTTTTTGTTTGCTCATTCATGTAATGCATGTCTACAATCTCTGGTGAAAATGTCCATCATTTTCAGTAGAAGATGAAATGCTCACAACTTTTTCAGAAAGCAATTATTCATGTAAATAATATTTTGAGGGTCTGTGCTACATGAGACAGGGTGCTGAAAGCAGGGGACACAAAAATACCATAATATAGTTTTTGTCCTATGGAAGTTCGCTGTCTGGGGGATGAGGGAGATGAACAGACCACCAGGCAGTGATAGTACAGTATGATAAATGCTCTGGTGGGGGTTAGAACCCAGAGAGGCATCTCACCTCTTTTAGAGCTGGAGGGTAGAGTGGGAATCAGGAAGACTTTCTGGAAGAACTGATTCTTCAACCGGGGCAGGCTACACTCTGTATGTGGAGGGAGGAGGAATGTGGACCAGGAGAGAAGGGGGACATGAATGGATTAGTTTCCTATTGCTGCTATAACAAATTATCACACATCTAATGGCTTAAAACAACACAAATTTATTATCTTACAATTTTGGAGATCAGAAATATGAAATGAGTCCCATTGGGCTAAAACCAAGATGCTGGCTGGACTGAGTTGTTTCTGCACACTCTAGAGAAGAATCTGTTTCCTCACCTTTTCCATCTTCTAGAAGCCCCTGTGTTCCTTGGCTTGGGGTCCCTTCCCTCCATCTTCAAAACTAGAAATTGCATCATCCTGACATCTGCTTCCATAATCACATTTCCAATTCTGATATTCCTGCCTCCTTCTCCTACTTATCCTTGTGATGACATTGGGCCCACCTGGATGATCCAGGTTAATTTCTCCATCATAAAATTCTTAACTTAATCACACCTGCAAAGTTCCTTTTGCCATGTAATGAACATCACAAGTGCTGGGGATTAGGATGTAGCTCTTTGGTGGGGCAGTATTCTGTTTACACAATTACACAATTAAGCAAAGGGCATTTCACACGGAAGGAGAAAAGATTTTGCTCTGAAGTCATTTGAATATACTTTGTGCATAGTTTGAAGGATAACAGCAGAACAACTTCAAGTCTAAACCATTTACCTTCTTCTACATTAATCTGAGTCTTGTGCTACACCTGTGAAATCTCATTAATGACCCCATTCACATAAAGAAGCCACCATTTGACAGCTCTTCTTAGTAAAGAAAAATACAAATTAGGACAGTGTTATTTCCTATAATGAAGCTGCATGAAATTGTACCTTAAGAAATAATGTGCGTTCAGAGCTAGTCATATCTTGAATCATCTTCATAGGAAATCCTGTTGCTATTCTCTTCAAGTTTGCAGTTCAGAGTACAACCCAAAGATGTGCCTTTTAAAATCACCTTCTCTGTTACTGAGCTCAAATTGGGAACCCCTGTACCACCCTTAAATCTGCACTGTAAGATGCAGCTTCTCCACCAGCTATGGCAGCAGCAATGGACAGGGTGTTCTGTGTCCCACTGAGCTCTCTGCAGTGGTGTGGGTCGGTGTAGAAAGGGTGGTGGGTGCTACTCTGATGAGGTGAAAGGACACCCCAGATCTGCTGTGCTGTCTGCTCTCAGTGACTGAATCTGAAGGCTTAGCCGCTGCCATGGGCAGATGGGTGTAACTTTCCTATTTTTAGAATTACGTTTGGAGAGAGCGTTGATGATGAGGTTTTGATGGAAAATAAACGACAAACTGATTTCAAAGCACCTAGTGTTTTTCCTAAGTGTTTTAACATTTATTACAAAATAATTTAAATTCATATCACATTTACAAACAGATTTAAAAAGAAACCCCGAAACAAATCAAAAGAAATTTCAGACTTCATGGATTCTTAATACAGTGTTTTAAGATGAGGAAACAGGGCTCCGCCAGTCACACGTGTTCACCAGCACCCTGCATTTGCGTTCCCATCCGCCTTTTCCATACGTAACTGATTCGCCCTTCGCTGGTTGTGCTTAACTCTGGGAAGCTGAGCAGTCTGTGTGAGTGTGGGGCCAGTGCTCCCCTTTGTACAATGTCTGCTTTGCAGGTGTTCTTTCTTCTTGGCTAGCATTCCATATTTGATCATAAACTAGCTTGCTGTTTCTCTAGGTTCTAATTAGGAGCCTAGAGTGGGTGCGGTGGGGGCAGGCAAGGCATGAACTCTGAAGCTGGCTGGGTCTGGGGCTGGCCTGTCACTCACTCTCTGTGTAAACATGAATGGTCCCATGGCCACCATTTACCATCACCTGCTGTGTGTGTGCAACACCTTAGGACTCCCTCACATCAGGTAGTCATCAGAACCAGCCCGTCATGAACAGACTGACAAACAGAAATAGAGGCTGGCTTAGCCTCACTGCTCAGGGCGGTGGAGCCGGGAGTCAAAGACAGGTGTGTCTGGCTCTGAATCCAGGACAATTGTATTTTCAGGGTGAGAGGCTCTTTAAGGGGAGATGGACAAGGGCTGGATGAGTACACAGTGGGGGGTGCCTATGGGCCCTTGTTGCTGCTTTAGGAAAAGTTCTACTGTTATCCATTTTTTTTTTTTTTTGAGTTGCAGTCTCACTCTGTCGCCCAGACTGGAGTGCAGTGGCCGCTCCCGGCCACTGCAGCATCGATCTGCTGGGGTCCGGCGATCCTTCCGCCTCAGCCTTCCAAGTAGCCGGAATTACAGGCGTGTGCTACCACGCCTGGCTAATTTTTTGATTTATTGTAGAGCTGAGGTCTCGCCAAGTTGCCCAGGTGGGTCTCGAACCCTCGGACTCAGACAATCCACTCACCTCAGCCTCCCAAAGTGCGGGATTACAGGCTGAGCCATACTGCCATCCATTTAATAACTTAAAATTTATTAGGATAAAGGTTTGAAGCTAAAAAGCTAGTCCAAAATTTATTGCATTTTTACTCCATTATGACTGTCCAAGTTATTTAAACTCCTAGAGACTCTTTCTGTGTTGTAAATTAAGCATAATAATGGAACAAATCTCATAGAATCATATGAAAGATTAAAAAAGTAAAGTAAGTATGCTACCTGGAATAGGATAGATGCTCCCACACAAATGAGTTATTTCCCCCCGTATTATACAAAGGCCATGTGTCTAAGGTATGGTTCAAGGGTTCCCTGGGCACAACTGAATCATTTGTTTAAATATTTTAACATTATTTACATTAATGGCCAATTAACACAACAAAGACTTGTTTGGAACCAACTGTGTTGGATCTGTGACCAGGGACGGCCTGATGAATAGGTTGGATGGGTAGCCACTCAATATGGTAAATTTGAGTGGTGCTCCTCCTGATCCACCCCCACCCAAAGAGAGCTTGATGTTTGTTAAACTTCCATTGGGGAGTCTTGTCTTTGGCTCTCTTTTCAAAATTTCTCACTAAAATTCAAAGGCTTCAGAGAGACAATCAAGTTTTTAATTTGTTCCCTAGGAGGGGTAATTAGAGAGAAATCCAGGATAGGTTTGGATGAAGACCTGGGATGAGGAAGGATCAATGGGGAGGCAGGAGCAGCTCTAAAGTCAACATTTATATCCTTTCCAATTCAGCCAGGGTGGGTATGTGCCCATTTAGTTTCCTGTTGCTGCTATAACAAATTACCACAAATTTAATGGCTTAAAACAACACAGATTTATTATCTTACAATTCTGGGTCTTGTACCTACAGCCCTGGCCTGGAGATGCCTGTGGGAGTCTGTCCTCTGACACAGGTGAGGTTTTGTCTAGGAAAGGGAAATTCAGGTCAATGAACTCTGAGGAGACCAGCTGACGAGACAACCAGACACAGGCTGGGGGAAGCAGCATGGAGCAGATTAAGAAGCAGTGAGTTGGAGATCCAGGGTGACCCACTATAACTCCCACAGATCTTGAGTTTGGAGGAAAGAGTACAAACTCCAATTTCAAACAGTAATCTCAAAACCTAGGAAAAATATTTATTTAGTTGAAAAAGACCTTGACAGTTTCTCCAAATTTGGTAATAGTGAGGGGTTATACTAGTTCTGGCACTGCCAAAACTAAGTTGTTGAATAAGGATAAAAGGTCTGGTAAGAACACAAAGGCAAGAAGATATTCAGAGTGAGAGATGAAAAGAGAGTTCAGCTTATACCAAGAAACTGATCTGATCAAGAAAGGATACCAAGAAACCTTCACTAGGGTCTAGCGTAAGGGTCTAGAATAGTGACCCTTATGACTATCGATTGATTACTATATGTACCAGGTACTCATCTAAACCCTTTTATGAATGAACTCAATCCTAATAACAGCCTTATGAAACAGGCCCTTTTATTCCCATTTTACAGATTAGAAACTGAGGCACAGATAGGTTATGAATGGTGAGGCCAGTGTTCAATCTGAGAGCTTTACTCCAGAACCCATGCTCTCAAGTACTTGCTTCCTCTCTAACAAGTGAAGCGGGGAAGTATTTAGGAAAAGTACTCTAAGAAGCTAAGACTGCCATGGTCTTTAACTGGGGTCCGACCTGGGTTGGTGAGCAAAAGTTAGTGTGTCTGGGTAAATGCTTTTTTCTGAAGAGTGGGGGAACACAGTATCAGTCCCTTTTCCAGAGAAGTCAATAATCCAAAGTAGATAAGAATCCCAGAGGGTTAGAGGCAATCCCTGAACACTGGTCTCCCAGTTAGGGCAGGGCTTCCGAGTCCCCTGAACTGCCCCAGGACTGAGGCCGATTTGTGTTGTTCTCATAGCTGACTGCCTGCTACCTCCACTGGATCTCCCTGGAAGCTTACTTCTCGGGCCTCAGCTGTCTGTCCTTGTGGGAACTTTGGCTGGTAGGGCTCATCCCCTGGTAAGCACTTCATTTGCCAGGCTTGGCTTAGTGTGTATTTACTAGAAGATGAGACCTGTTAAAACAGAAAAATGGCCACCACACTGGAACATTTTTCTCTAAGTGCCATTATCCATGACTCCTACTAAAGGAAAAAAGAAGCAAAATCCTTATACTCTGGGCAAACGACTTTGCAATTTTCTGGTGACATTGATTAGAGCTTATCTGACTTCATCACAGATCTATCTTCTCCATAAGATAAAATGTAGCTTGAAAATCAGAAGAGATGCTGGGGGCTGGGGAAGGGGGCATCACTCTTATTTTCAGATAAGATCTTGTTTTATGAAGTCACTTTTCTCAGACAACTTAGACTAGCTAAGCAGAAGTTCTCTCTGTGAAGATCAGTATTGTCACTGGTCCTGAGCAGCAAAGAAATATATTTGTTTTCTTTCTACCATCTACACCTAACAATGAAGATAGAGCAAGGAATCAGGAACAAGCTTAATACTGATGTATTAGTCACCGGATGGGTGTCTGAGAAACCATACCATTTTGCTTGCATACACATTAGCTTACGTGTTAACACTTAATATTAGCTCTCAGTGAGAGAAATAAGAAAATATCCTCTTCACCAAAAAGATATTCTACAACCAGATTCTGATCTCAGTGTGGCATCTGTTCTTGTCCCTTGATTCTCTGCATTTCCACTAGCTCATCTAGAAG
Organism: Cephalopachus bancanus; assembly: GCA_027257055.1. Classification (NCBI taxonomy): domain Eukaryota; kingdom Metazoa; phylum Chordata; class Mammalia; order Primates; family Tarsiidae; genus Cephalopachus; species Cephalopachus bancanus. The sequence goes on from JAPVLO010000204.1 coordinate 12,831,597, forward strand.
GAACTATGGGAAGAGTTCTGGAGTAGAGCAGCTCACTCTGGTCTTCTTCAATCCCGCCTCTGCCATAAGTTATAGACTCCATGAGCCTTTGCTTCCCATCTTTAATATCCTTACTGATTTATTGGTCTATTTGATTTATCGATTATATATTTGGTTGTACTTCTTGGTGGTACTGACAATTTTTGCTTAATATATTTCGAGGCTTTGTTATGAGTGTGTTCAAGTTTAGAATTATTATATCTTCCTGGTGAACAAAACTTATCATGTTGTAGTGACTTCTTAATCTTTAGTAATTCTGTTTGTTTTGAAATCTACTTTGGCTGATGTTAATGAAGCTACCTAAACTTTTAGAGGCTGTTGTTGATCGTTTTAATATTTGCCTTATATATCTTTTTTCATTCTTATACTTTTAGCCTTTTATATTTTCATATTTTAGTGACTCTCTTGTAAACAGTAAATACTGTTTTTTAAAACCTCTTTGGAATTATCAAAGTCTAAACTCAATCAACATCTTTACTCTTGTCCCCCCAAATACAAGAACTTTAGGACATATGAACCCTTATTGTTCGTCCTTACTTATAAGTTATTTTATCATATATTTTTTCTTCTTTTTTTTATTTTAAGTGTGGTAGTGGATGCTGTGTGCACTGTCAGCTCCCCTTTCAGGACCGGGGAACTCCTTTCACCAGAAGCTGGGAGTGTTGGTGGCTGATGTTTCTCAACTGAGTTTCTCACTGGGAATTGTCCTCAGCAAAAGAGAAAGGCCTTGCCCAAAGTTCTGCTCCCTCCTCAGTGGCAGTTCTTATTTAAGCGTGATCAGTGGGCATATGTGTGTGTGTGGGAGATAAAAGAGGGAAGAACTCTGATGGCCATTCCAGCTCCAGAGCTCTTTGTGGGATCAGGTGATACCTTTGTTGTGACTGCATCACAATGCAGCTTTTTCCTCTGCTAATTTTGCTTTCTTTTCTCCCTAGCAAGTGTTGTCTGCTATAGCAATATAACCTCCTCCCTATAAATCTGAGACTTATAATCATTTTTACAGAGAAGCCCACTTAGGTTAAGGGTTCATGGCCATATGTAGGTACGGCCAGTGTTTGTTTGGACATACCTACATATTTCCCACTTTATTTGCATCTGGAATCAGTTCCCTTTAGCCTGAACTACATTCCTTATAATTCCTTTATACAGAGTCTGTAGTTTGGAAGTCTTAATTTTGCTTCATTCTGAAAGATAATTTTAATAAGTGTGGGATTCCAGATTGTCAACTATTTTCTTGTAGCTCATTGAAAATATGATTCTAGTGTTTTCTGATTCTTGTTGTTGCAGTTGCAAATTTCGTTGTTAAATGAACTGCCACTTCTTTGAAGGTAATCTGTCTTTTTTCTTTGCTTTTCAGATCTTCTTTTCATCTTTGATGTTTTGCAGATTCACCATAGTTATTAAAGTAAGTGTTAACTCATTTGGAAGTTACTGAGTCTTCTGACACTGTGCATTGGTGACTTTCATTAGCTTAGAAAATCCTCAACCATTATACTTTTACATTTTAATTTTATTCTTTTACCTCTACTTCCAGATCTCTGATTAGATGTATGTAAACTTTAGTCTATCCAAGTCTTTTCTCAATCGCTCTATCATATTTCTTATTTCATTCTCTCTGTGATACATGCAGAACAATTTCTTCATATCTGTCTAATCTTCTGTTAAGTCTATCTAGTTTTTGGTTTCAATTATTGTATCTTTTATTTCTTAAAGTTGTGTGTGCTTTTTAAAAAATCTGCTTTTTTGTTGTCTCTTATTCTTAATTCATTTTTCAAGTACAAAAATTTCTTTACACTTATTAAACATACTTGTTTTATGTTTTGTGTTTGGTGGTTTCAATATCTGAAATTGCTATGGGTCTGATTCTATTGGCTGTTGCTCCTGGAAACGTACTGAATTTGGGGGGTTTTTTTGTTATTGTTTTCTCAAATTTTTGACGGCGAACACATATTTCTTGGAACTTTATCTGTTGAAGTTATTTGAGACCAGTTAAAAGTATGTTTCTCCAGAGAAAATTTGTGTATGTTTCTGTCACTGCTTAGGTCACTACCAGCCTAGGGGCACTTCAAACCAATTCCAGGTGGAAATTTTTTGGCCCACCCAGTTTGTCTGAATCCTGACTACAAATCTGTATGAGGTCTAGTCTATCATTAAGGACTATCAAAGGAGTTTTTTCCCTCCTTTCTGATCACTACCAAGTTTTAAGACAGACAATAAGCCCCAGGCTTTGGTTTTCCCCTCACCTTACTCCACCTTACTCTGTTCCAATCCTGTATGACTCTGAAAACCAAAGTTCAAGTTTACCAGTTATGAAAAACACATGAAAAACCTGGTGAAATTTGGCACATGCTGGTGAAAATCAGCTTCTCTGATTTCTGCTTTCACTTAGTTTTTGGCCTCTGAGTATTCCTTACTTATTTGTCAACTCATTGATGAATTTAAATGATGTTTTTTTATTCTAGCTAGCACTTTAAGCTGGTTCAGCAGAATTGACCAGGAGACCTGGTCACCAGACTGCTGGAGATGGAAGTCTCATGAACGTCCGTTTTCACTTCTGTAAATGATAATAATATCTGTTCCATTGGGATTGTTGAAAGAATTCAATGAGACAATTCCTGTATTTCCTACAAAATAGAAGTCTCTCAATTGTGTTTCACTAAACTAGAAACCATTCCTGTTCAGGTTCCCACAAAAGATTCTGTGATCAAATAGATGTGAGAAGTGCACTCTTCCCACTGCAGACTCTCTTGGATAGTCACAAAGTCATCAGCATCCTAAAAGCCCTGAGAAACTCTGCAGCATTTGTCACACTCATGTGTCCCTATAATAGTTTTTGTTGTAAATATCTCTTACAGATCATCCATGGTACAATTTGAGAAATATTAATGTCTAAAATATTGAACTAAATATTTTATTTGATGTAAAAGGAATATTCCCCCCACAGTCTAGTGTTTTATACTGTGCAACAAACAAGAATAGGACAGATTAGAAGGAAACAGTGGCTCATGAATGCCTGGTTCCAGAGTGCTGGAATCCAAACCTGCTCTTAAGGTGGCATTTCCACTCCCCTTGTTGTGAGGATGCAAAGAGAGACATATACATTGAGGATGTGATGCCTTCCATGTTGGATCTCTGCCATATATGCAGTTGTCTTTCTGGGTGAAGGACACACTTTCTCCCTTAAGGGGCTAGTTTGGATTCAAGGACTAGTTTTAAAGAAGTTTGTATTAAAGAAGGCTATAGTTGATTCTGAAGGAATAGGCTTTATATAAATTTATATCAATTTTGGAGACCTTCCCTCAGCAAAGAGCACTTTCTTCAGAGTAGTCTGGGTAAGGCAGAGCGTCTACAATGTCCTAATATTTGCCTTGAAGTTGAGATCTCAAGCAATCATATTTCAAACACTTTTTGATGTTGCCACACAGCCTATATCCACTGTACATTTTTTTTTTAGAGAAATGAAAATTAGTCTTTTAAGGAGATGGACAGAACACCTAGTTTTAAATGTTTGGGGAAATAAAGATATAGGGCAATTTTCCTGCAAAAGGTGGAAAAATGTGTGTATCTACATGTTTGTAAAGTTAGTTTATGTTCTTTAATTCCTTTCCTCAAGAGGTTTTAGGAGTGGCATCTCAATTTCCTTGGTCAGTGCCATGAAGGATGTATTTAAAGTGCTGTTTCCTATGCAGTCTAAGGGCAAACAACTTCGTGAATCAAGCCTGGTCTTACTGAAAACTTAGACCAAGGCTGTACCACCCCTTGTTTCCTGTGACTCTTGGGAAGATGCCGCCTGGTTGAAGTATGTTCACAGCTATCTTGCTGAACTGAGGAAAGTGTGTGCTAGCGGTGTGGCTCTGCTCACCGGCGTCAGAACTGGGTCTCTCACTTGGTAATTGCAGAAAACCTGCCTCAGAGGGATCAGAGCTGCTGGTTAAAATGCAGATTTCTCAGCCTCACATTAGACCTACCCAAAATAACTGCATTGTCAATTTCCTCATCTGATTATTGTGCATAAAGATTGAGTTCTCTAGAGAAGTAATCTCAGATGTGATCACTAAAAATGGCGATTGGTGGCTCAGGTATCTTTGCTTGATTTTTAATGTAAGAAAACATGATAATCCCTCATGCAAGCTTCAGTGCTCTCAACCGTCCATCCTCTTGAGTTCTCAAACTTAGGGCCTGGTTGACATGCCCTGCTCTACCACCTTTGGAGCCTGCCTGGTCACTTTGTTTGAAATAACTGGATGGATATATGCTGGGAGCAAACAATGACCATTACTGGAAATCTTACATTTTTATAGAACGGTTTTTAAAAAATGCTTTCAAAACTGAAGCCACAAGCACATCATTAGATAAACAAAATAAGAATTAATACTCCCATTTTGCAAAAGTGGAAACTGAGGCTTAGATAAATGAATTGATTTGTTCAAGCTTTTAATGTGTAAAGTGGTGGAGCCAGCTTTACAATCCAAGTTTTCTTGCCTGTCCATCTTCCATTCTTCCTCTCTCACTTCTACTGAATTCTCCCTATCTCCTTCTTTCTCTCTCTTCCTTCTCCACATTTTTCATCACTCTTTTCACTGACTAATCAGTGTCAACAAAGTGGCTTTTTTGTGCTATTCTGTCCTGACCAATGCAGAAATAGGTACATTTGCCACCATAAAGCACTGGAGCAATTTACCACATTACTAACCTGAATGCTGGCAAGCCCTATCAGCCTTGCAGACTTACGTGTCAGTGTCTTTATAGAAAGAGAAATGTGGTGAAAACTCAGAGAAATGTTTTGCTTAATTAGACTGTTTTGTGAACATTCCTTCCATTTTAGTAGCCTTTCTAACTCTTGATTTTGTAAAGCTGAAAATAACTTCACCAATAATCATGCCATCTGGAGGTGGGGTGCACCTGTTCTTTTCTTCCTTTTTCCCCCCTCCCAGGACCCATGTACCCACCCACAAAAGGAAGGTTGGGCTCTCTGCAGTTTGGCAGAATCGTGAAGCAAGATGCTTGTATAATTTGAACCCTCAAACATTTTTAACTGAAATAAAGCGAGACTTTCTGTCCTGCTTACCCAGCACAAAGAGAATGCTTTTCCGTTTCTATAGTTAATTTGATCCATGTAAATAGCTTATTCTCCAAAATCCATCTAGCACTAAATGTGAAATGATTGTCTAAACTACTGCATTATCCAGATAACTATTTAATGAGCTTTTCACCTTCTCAAGTCTACATACATAGGAGGAATAGGGGAGTTTTCTCCTTCTATGATTCACACAACTTTTAAAAGTCTTTGCAATACTTTATCATCTCATATTTATTCCTCATCTACAGGGCTTTAGGAATGAAGACTAGAGATCCAGACCACAGAAGTGGTAGATTTGTACTGTTTTCAAAAATATTCATGACTGTATTACATTTATGCATTCATTCCTCAAACCTACTGCTTTCTCCTTCTCCAGTAGTGGGCAAGAGGGCATTTCTTAGCTTCTCTTCCTTAAGTCTCTGATCAGAAGGTCCTCAAGGTGAATGTTGAGCTCCCATTGGACTGCACATAACTGTGAGCAGTCCCGGCCCACCAGCTGCCTGCTTAAGTGATTTAGCTGCTGTGTATCTGGACCCAGAGCTCAGAACATGAGATGGGCAACAGCTGAGTCTAAAAATAAGCCAGCAGCCACATTCTAAGTGCCAGGCTAAGGCTGAGTCACCCCCTGCAGCATTTCAGCAGGAGCATGGCTGGGCGTGTGTTGCCACATTTTGTCCCTGCTGACCTCTATGGGGAGTTCTTTCCATCACCATGTCATGCTTCTCATAAACGTGTGATGCACAGGAGAAACACCGTTGGAATACTGGGGTTGGTTTGGTGGAGTTCAAACGTGAGATGATGTTGTGTCTGTCAGTCCTCATGCAGGAGAGGAAGGCAAGTCGGCCTTTTCTCAAATTATCTCAATAGACATATTCCATGAAAGCTTCCAGGGCTAATTGTGGTGAAAATGTGCCAGGAAGACCCCTTTTATGCCAACCATAATTAATAGTGTTATAGTCTTCAAGGCCATAATGCTCATCAGTTATTAATTAGCAATTCATTTTGTTGAATAAATAACACTTATGATTGATGATAGAACTTGTAATTGGGCACTAGAAATGGCCCTCCTGGGACTAACTTACCAGCGAGTATTAACCATGACACAGTAACGACAAACACAGAATCATCCAGAAAAATCTAAGTTAAACAATTGTGACACAGGCAAGGTGTTCCTTCTCAACAGGAGAAAAGTCCATTGTGAGTGTCGGTTGCATATCCTGGACCTGAGTGTGTTAATTGTTTCTGGCCACTCAATGTTGAGGGTTTTCCATTTCCTCTTAAGCTTGTAATCAGCCACCCTATTTTTTTTTTCCAAAAGCAAATTGTTCTTGCTAGACAATTCTATTGACTTTGAATTACTCTTGTGATAGGTCCTTTCGAAGTATTGTCATGACATGTGCACACACACTTGAGAGAAAAAAAGTGCTTTTCCGAAAAGGTAATGATTGAAATTTTTATTTTAAATGATTCCTTAGATTGAATTCACTTTAGATTAACAGATTTTCCTGCCCAATTGATTTTCTGGCATCCATGCAGTGATCCAGCAGAGATAAAATGGGGGTTCATTTAGTCCACGACTCCAAGGAAAAACGAGAGCCTGGCAAATAGAACTAGCAAGGCTTCTTTCTCGTCTGCTCGGTTGGAGCAGGACAACTGGAGCCGGTCAGCTGCTGACCAGATGCTGCCTTCAATTAATATTCCAGCCCTCAAAGACGTTTATCGCTCACTCTCGAAAGCAGAGCAGCTGAGTAATAAAGGGAACCACTAAAGCTGGTTTTTTTCTGAGAGCATTTATAATGGCTAAATTGCTTGAAATAAATTAGCACGAAAAATAAACATAGTTTGTACAGTATCTGTAAAACAAATTCCTAATCTTGGAAAAATAGAGAGACAAAGTGGGAGCTTGCATTTAACAAGCGCATGCAATATGCTTCATTAAGACAGGGCTTTTTTAAAAAACCAATTTAAAAAGGGTTAATAAACTCCAAGATATCATTGCCAGTTAAACAGGTCCTGCAGCATTTTAAGGGAAGTAAGAGGCTACAAAGGAGACAGTTAAAAAGAAACCAAGAGACTGTGTTGTAATGCTAACAGGCAATTAACAAACTCATGGGTGTTAATTATCTTCATACTGTATCATGTTCAATTAGCTTAGTCTCTGCAACAAAGGCAACGATGAACAATTGCTTTGATAGGCGTACAGTACTTCATTTGTAGTTAATCGGTTTAAGCCCTGCAGTTGCTAGGTTACCTCGGTCTCCAGAGGTAAAAAGCTGTACAGATGCACTATGTTTAAATGACTACAGAGAACTGTTTAAACTCAAACCATGTATAACTCTTTATTGATTTTTCACAGAAGATCTCAGCTCTGATGATAAGGTTTTGATATATTTTCCTGCTACAGCCAGTTCCTTGGAGTATTGCAGAAAAAAATCTGTCAATATGCTTCTATTATGATCTCTTGATCTGTGCCTATAAAAACCTTTAGCCGCAGCCCTTATTATAAATAATGGAAGAAGCAATATCTGATTTTTTTCCACACTGTACTACATGAAGATTTTTTTTCTTCATTGCCTTTGGATCCAAATTACAGGACTTCTTTCTGTACCGGTGCTCTAAAATAATAAAGAAGAATTTCTAGCTCTAATTAATTTGATTGACTCTCAGCAGGACGGGATCAGCTGTAGCATCATGAACTTTAACAATAACTACCAACTGATGGGCAGTTCACATCAATAAGACCATCACTAGCCTCTCTCTCACCTGTCACCAGGCGGGGAGTGAGCAATAACCAGCCCCCCACAGATGCTCCCCGCTTAGCGCTTTCTGCCCTATTAGCAATTTATAATGGTGATCAAGAAACAGTCAGTGGCAAATCAAGACAACTGTCTGGCTGCCTGTTTAATTGGCCTTGTTTGCTTTTTGATAAATGGCTCATGACTACTGTAGGCCCCTGCATTTTGACTTTTAATAGGCCACAGTGATTAGACTACCAACAGATACTAGGTCAAAACCGAGGAAAGGTGCAAAAAATGTTAATTAATATCAATAATAGGCAATTATTAGTTAGACAGAAGGACCTACTAGCTGCGTGCTCTAATGGCTCAGAGCTAACTGGAAGAGAAGCTCTGCCAAATTAGCATAACTGTATGCAGACTGCATGGTGGAGCCTAGCAAACATCTGTTATGTTAGTAATTCAAATAGAATTCCTGCCTTTCGAATGATATTCGCAGAGTCAGCAATCCCTCTTGGCCATTTCAAGGCACTAACAATACCCTGGTGACTGGTGTCCTTCCAAATGGGCTGTGTTTCAGGCTAAGAATTAAATTGTACCTTTTCTTTTGGGTTGTGCTGTTGAGGAGCTTAAGGGGGTCACTGTCCTCTGGTCAGCAGAGGGAGAAGGAGAAGGGTTTTGCTTGGAAGCCACACTGATCGCAGAGAGAAATGCAATGTGGGCCCAGCAGACTCAGGGAGGAACATGAGCTTTCCCTGTTTGCCGTTTCATAATTAGCACCAAAAACATGGCCATGGCCGACATGTTACACAAAACGCTATGTATAATTCTCACAGTAGGATTCTTTGTGATTCATTCCTTGAAATGTGTGTGTACAGCACGTGTGTGTGCATGTGTGTATGTGTGTACTCATGCACAGCAAAAAAGGACTGACAGCATGTTTTGAAACACAAAAAGAATGAAGGTGGAATAGCAGTTAAGACAATGAAATGGTAGAGCTTGTAAATATATCCCCTACACTTATAAACATCAAGGTCACCTTGGGCAAAATCCAAATTCTAGTCAAATAATTTTAGAGTTGGAAAGGACTTGGAGATCCTTCAGTCTAAAGGGAGAAACTGAGATCTAGAGGGATTAAGAGACTGGTTTAGAGTCACCCAAATGGTTTTGGGTATGGCTAGAAAGAGACACAGATTTTCCGACTTCCTGCCCACTGTCCTTCATCTGACCTCGCTACTTCCCTAAGAAGTCATGAGTTTCTAGCTGTGATTTAGTGTCTGGTAGATATTTCTAAAAGGCATGTTTGAAATGTAAACGAGGAATATGCACAAAAGTGCTCCCACCATATAAATGTATGACATTTATTAAATACATGTACCAAACATACTTTATTTTTTGGATTTTTAAAAACTGGGTTATACAATTTAAAATCCACAACGCTTTCTTGAGATGTTTCACATTTTAATGGGAGGCAGAGTTTTTTTTTTCTTCTTGAGATGGGTATATTATAATGATATCATCCCTTATTCTATTTTGAACTTGATTTCTTATACATCTGGCTTGGCCCAAACAGGGAAAGGATCAGTGTGTGGTGCCCTTTTCCTTCCCCACCAGAGGACTGACATTTAAGACCCATTTGACTAAACATTTTCGAGATCTTTAAAAAACCAAAAGGTGTGTGTGTGTGTGTGTGTGTGTGTGTGTGTGCCGTGTGTGTGTAGGGAGACAGATTCTGCTTCTTGAAAGACTGAAATTGAATTGAATTGTGGATTATAACTATCTGAAGTTTTCTCCCCTTTTTCTGCATACCCGTGAACCTCACCCTCACCTCTCAACGCTAAGAAAATCTCCCAGACTACATCTTTTGGTTAACTGCACGGAACCATTAGGCCTTTTTAGTGTCACAGTATCAAAAAAAATGAGATTACTTTTTCATTTCTATTCCTGCTTAAATACTTTGAAAAATCATCTGCTTTTGCGTCTATGAGGAAACTATTATGTAAGACTAAAAATAGCATTTTCAATTAATTAATTTTTGGGAATAGAATCTTTTCCATGATGGAAATATGGTACTTTAGTTTTTCATTTTTACTCTTTTATTCAACAAATATTTTTGAGCACTGGACCAAATGTAAAAGCATCATAAAGATAAAGATCGGAATAGTACAATTACAAATTATTTAGCTCCTAACATGTGGATCTCTTTACTAAGCATTTTATATGTGTCAGCTATTCAATTCTCATAACAACCCAATGACATAGCTGTTTTAAGCCCTCATTTTACAAATAAGAAACAGAGGCTTAGTAAGTTCAAGGGAGTAGAAAGAGGCATAAATTAAATTGTTTAACTTATTTATTCTTTGTAATATCAATTGTTTTCTTTGAGGATTTTAAGAGTTTCCCCAACTCCTCAGTATTAAAAGTACAACATTTTAGAAGCAATGGCAAAATGGTTTACTTCATAATGTCTTTTCAGGTGTGTTACCTAATTCAGATAGAGTATGCATTATATGTAAATGTTACTGTGGCATTTAAAACTTTGATATTTCTGAAGTGAAATTATATTTATTTCTTTTAATAATTAAAGTTTTTGTTATTTTTATTCCTGCAAACTCACTGACTTGTGGGATATTTGCTATTTAAGCTGTTTTCTATTGAAGCTAAGATGTTATTGATTACATGATGTGTACCATTATTTTAGTTAACACAAAGAAAGAAAAAAACTGCCAATTAAACTTTGGTACAATGCTTTGCAATTTTAAGTGATTTAGAATTTTTATTTTGTAGTTCTTGAAATAATTCTTCTAGACTTACTTACATAATCTATAAGTTTTAAAAAAGCATGTGCGATTTCTACGTATACATACAAAAAGTGATATAAGTTGGTTAGGGCATTTCTAAAACTTCCCACTTGGAGTCCAACTCTTACGAACTACTATTCAACTCAGAGCAGTCTACAATCATATTTTTCTACCCAATAGTTTCTACTGGGCCCTCAAGAGCATTGATGATACAGCATTTCTTTAAAAAGTACTCCACTATTAGCTGTGGGATTTTCTTCCTTGGCAATAATATTAATTGTGTAAGTTTTGCTGTTGGTTGTTTAATGTTCTCACATGAGCAGACCACGACAACTCATCAGAACTGTCTGCTGGCTGATATAAGGCACATCTGGATTTCAGAGGTGTTCAGATGTGAAAGAAAAAGGCATATCTAAGAATCCATGAAACGTGTTAGTACACTCGTCAGTTATCCGTCATTATCCAAATATCTGTAGAGTTATATACGTTTCAGATAAGTAAATCCAGTAATTCATTCCGGCCTATTAATATGATATGTGGTCACAAATGTTCTTAAATGTTCTTTTAGCAGTGTTCACAGACGAGCTGTCGGTGGTGTGTTGACTAAACAGTGAAAAATGGTGAGAAACCCTGAACATTCTTTCCACTACACATAGTTGGATATGAGACTAGTAAATAGAGTTCTTGGGGTTTCTTCTGTGTACTTATTGTTAAGAATGACTTATGCAGTTTTTAAGAGCCAAATTCCACATTTGACAAATTATGCCTCTAGTCCTTTAATCATATCAAGAGCACCACCATTCCCTATGAATGGAAGACGTTCTTTCTCTAGCTTGTTAGAGCCAGAACCGCCTGGAAAAATATCTCTAAGAAGTCTGGAAAGCTGAAGCCCAGGACTTAAGTGGGTGCCAGAGTGTCTGTCTGCAAGGGAGAAAGCCTGAATTCTTATTGGTTCTTATGAGTTGTTGCTTTTGTTGATGTGCTGGAATGGTTAGGACCTACTATTCTAAAAGAATTTTCTGCCTTATATTCTTCCTATAGTTAGTATTTATTCTATTTTTTTTTTCCTTCTTGGCAAATGTTAGTGCTTGGTAGGTATTAACATTTATTGAGCCCACTTCTATTCATGCCAGAAGTACCCGTGAGTGTAACAAGAAGCTAGTAATCTCCCTCATGGGAAGTAGCATATTAGTCAGGAACCAGAGTTTTGCCTTCATAAAGGTCCGAGTTTGAATTCCAGCTCTGCTGCCTACCAGCTATGTGATCCTGGGATCCAGTCTTCTCATTTTAGGATGAGGACCATGACACCTACTCCACACTTGTTGTAGGTATTTGAGAAAATGCACCTGTCTGATGCCTGGTTGTAGCAAGCACACAATGGATCATACTCACCATCATCATCATCACTAATTTTAATAGGCTTTGTCACACTGTAGGGACACTTACACCATTCTCCAAAATTCTTCTCTACAAATGGGCAACGTTGCCAGGAAACATTTCTAATTGATCAGAGGAGAGTTCACTGCATTCTCCATTCCTTTCTATTGTTTGGAGTCCTGCTCTCCAGATAAGCAACAGTTTTCTGCTCCAGGTCTATGCCACATTCTTTCCTGTTGTTCTGAGTAACTTTGTGTTGATCTAGTGTCGCTTCATTGTCACAGGTGTGCCCTTTGAACATAGTGTGGTTAGATGAGCAGTAGATTGGAAGTTGGTCAGCTTGGATCCTAGTCCTGGCCCTATCACTAACTAGCTGTGTGGCTTCTCTCATCAGTAAAATCCTTGCTCTGTGGCACTACCTCACGAGGGTCTTGTAAGTTTAATCACTCTTTCTGGCAACCAGTTGTTATCACCCTTATGATGATATTGTAAAGCAGTTATCATTCTCCCCATTTTAGAAATGGAGAAACAAACTAAAGCTTAAAAATCTTAACAGTGCTCTCACTACCTGTGTGATCTAGGGCCACTCACTGAACTTTTTCAAGTCTTGGAAATTCCAACTTCTCATCTGGAAATTAGAGGACAGTCACACACACAGTAGGCACTACAGGAATGTGTGGTGACATGACTTGTCAAGAGTCACATAGCTGGAGGGGAGTGAAACAAGATTTTAGTACAAGCCATTCTAACTCTTTGAATACATACAAGCAAACACTTGTTACACAAGTACAAACTTGCTTATGGGGACCCTAGTGCCTGGCACAATTCTGGAAGACAGAGAAGTCTAATGCTCTGTCTCACTCTTGGGTTTCCTTTTTCTCCTCTTTTTCTTCTGAACTGTTATCTGCTCTCTTCCACCCCAAAAGGATCACATAAGTAGTTTCTTTTTCTTAAGAGCTACAGGTCTATCCTTTAAAAATTGTGATGAAATACACATAACACAGAATTAATCATTACTGGCATTTAGTAAATTGATAATTTTGTGCAACCATCACTACTATCTAGTTTCAGAACATTTTTCTCACCTCAGAAAGAAAACACTTACCCACTGGGCCATCATTCCCCATCCTCCACTAATCTGCTTTCTGTCTTTATGGATTTCCTTATTCTGAATATTTCATATAAATGGAATCATACAATATGTGACCTTTTGTGTCTGGCTTCTTTCACTTAGCATAATAGGGCTTGTCTGCATCTCTTCCCTTCTCTCCACCACTCCAGGCGGACGGTGAGGAAAGATTTTCCACTGTTTATTTTCTTCAAATCTTCTTGCCCAGTAACTCTCACCACCATGGTGGCCAAACCGCTTCGTCATGACAAATCTGGCTATTGCTCTGGAACCTTCTTGAAATGCCCTGAACTGGATCTGTAAGCCCATCAAACACGGTGGAATCTGCTTGTGATAGAAAGGCTTTCAGTTTTGACAGTTTGTGGTCTTTGCTTCTGCAGATCCATTCTTCTTTTCCAGTAGCAGCTTGCTGTTCCTTTTAGGATGACAAGATTCAAGATGGCTCATGTAAGGCAGAGTTTTAACCCTGCCCCACACATGATCTATGTAGGAGCCCAGGCAAACCCACATACCACTTATTAAGACTAATTTTATCGGGAGATGAGGAACTTAGATGCATTAACCAAGCAGGGGGCTAGGAAAAGGAAATAAATAATTCACAGGTTTTTCCAAGTCTAAGATGCTACCTACTAAGATAGGATTTTTTGAATAAGGAACAATGGATACCAAGCTGCAACCCATCAAAATGTACATACAACTAAAAGTTAAGGAAATTTATACAGATAGAGTGGGTTGGTGGTTGGAACTGAAACACCTAGTTCCTTTGACAATTGTATTTCTCTCTGCAAATGATTATATTGGTATTCTGATTATATTAAAACTGAACAGCAATAACAACCCAATACACCAAAAGAGCAAGAGGAGTTTAAGTTGTAGGTAATGCCAGAGGCAGAACTGGATAATCTCTTGAGGTCATCTCCAGTCTTAAAATTCTGTTAGTCAGAGCTCTCTTTGAAATTCTTGGGGCTCTGTGGGAGAAGAGAGAGGAGATTCCATGTGACAGGAGGCAAGCCAGGGCAGCTTGTCATCTCCTTACCCATCTTGGCTTGTGCATATTTTGCATAGTGATTTCTGTTTGGAAATTGATTTACAGCAATTGCAGGTGGCCAATAAAGCTTGTTTCAAGGCAGGATTTGAAGTGGAAAAGAAAGGACCTTGTCTGAAGCTTTCTTCAAGGCAGGTCATGCTGAGTGAAGGTTCCTTGTTGGGAAAGAAAGGAATTCCCTACGGGGCCCTGTCTTCTCACTCCAGCTGACGGCTCTATTGCAGGTATGGTGCCTCCTTGGCTGTCAGTCATTTGAGGGAAACCTCTGATCCCAAGACCTTCCTGGGTTATTAAGGGGGATGGCATACATGTGTCAGGCTGGTGATGGTGTGCGTGACACAGGAACTGTCACAGAGCAAAGAGATGGGGGAAGCTGAGCATCTGCCTCCTTAAAGCAGCTCCAACTCATACCTGATGTTAGTGCCCCATTAGAGGGCGTACTGCCTGAGGGTCATATGTGGTGTGTGTGTGTGTGTGTGTGTGTGTGTGTGTGTGCGCGCGCGCGCGTGCGTGCGTGCGCGTGTGTGTGTGTGAGGGAAGTAAGGGAGAATATCTTAATGGGATTTCCAGTCTTTCTTGTTTATTTCACACACACAAAATTCTGAATTAACATCTCCATTCATCTTACATAGAAAGATTTGACATCTGGAACTTCAGTCACTTGCTTCTGCTATGAAAGCATAGTTAGCTATGTTCATTAGTTAGCACTAAAGATGCCCAAATAATACCCACAGGATTGTTCTCTACTTTGTAAACTTGTTTCTACATGTGGGCATACACATGTATTAATCTCTAAGTATGAAACTGAATTTAGAATAAAGCCATTGGGAACATGGGCTTGACAATGCATTTGGATAGTCACCAGTTGGTACCAATAGCTCTGTAATGATTTGTCCCCATTTCAGTTTTCCAAACTGAAGAACTCTCCCCAGTCCCTTTCGATTTCTTATCCAGAATGCATAAGTTTGAGAGATTCAGCATTTACTGTTAGTGCTGTGATCTTCTCCAGCTGTAGCTTATTCTTAAATGGGATCTATTCCAAGGTGAAATACTTGTTAATGGGTTTTGAAAGCCAGAATAATAAATGATGTTTAGAAACCTTTCAGAACAGGCCTAGAATAGATTTTTCAAGCAACCTGAAGTAGATTTTCAAAATACATTTACAGGCACATATATTCTGTTCTGATAGGAAAGTACATTTATTCATTTAATAAACAATTATGTATGAAAAGTATGTGATGTTTAGAAATGGTATTCTTTGGATTTAGCTAGAGGGATGGGTGTCTTAAACCTCATGACTGGTGTGTGGATTTGGACCACATGAAACTTATTGATATAATGTGTCAAAAGAGGATGTAGGTATCCCTCAGGATTCTAGGAAGTAATAAGCTTTCTTCTTAGCAGCTTCTGGATAGAGAGAGGATGTTTTCTGAGGAATTAGATTATCTCTAGATTTGCACATCTTGAGAAAATAGGATTCAAGAAGTAGGGGTTTCATCTTGAGATCTGTTCCAGGACTGATGATAATCAAGGACTGGGGACATGATATTCACTCCAGAAAGATGCATCAAGGGATGTGATTCTTCAAGAAACTTGAGTGTTTCTGAGCTAAACCAATGCACCATTTTAATTTCTAATGCTCATCATAATGTTTATCAGAGAATCTCTGATTAACTTTTGCTAAAAGAAAATGTGTACTGAGGCTAAATTAGGAATATGCCATCCAGTAACACTAGCTAAAATTAAGTTTATTTCCGAAGGCACCTAACCATCAATGACTAGCTTGGAGATGACTCAATACATTAGACATATGAATCCAGTAAGTGGGATAATTTTTTTCTGTTTGTCCTCTGATACATTTGGTTTTGAGACTCCTGGTGCCAAGCATTTGTGTTAGTGAGGTTTTGACCGGGAATGTAGGCCCACTATAAGTGACATGGGATACGAGATTTATTCTAGAGATTAGACTTTACAGAGTTGTGAGAACTGGTGAAGAAGTCTATTTTATCCAACAAAGATAAATTCCTAGGTGGCATTATGTAAGCCAGTTTATTTTTATATTTGATTTATTTTTCAATACTGCTTATCAAGAAAAAATATATGACTTCATGAAGCTTTTTGGGTATTTGAAGGAATGGATGTCTAGTTTTCCTGGTTAATCTGGATAATCTTTCTTTTTTCATTTTCTATTTATTTTTACCTATTTGTAGGAAATTTGCAAAATGTTGACATCTATCTGTTACAGATGAAACATCTGATAATAATGGAACAACTTATTAATTGTTCTTTTGTTTATCTCTTTATTCTTAATATTGATGATTTGCTTAATTAAGAATTTAATTCTTGGCTGGGCTTGGTGGCTCAGCTGTAATCCCAGCACTTTGGGAGGTCGAAGCGGGTGGATTGCTTGAGCCTGTGGGTTTGAGACCAGCCTGGAACCTTGGCAAGATCTTGTCTTTACTTTAAATAAAAAAATTAGCCGGACATGGTGCTGTGCGCCTGTAGTTCCAGCTACTTGGAAGGCCTAGCAGAAGGATTGCCTGAGCCCAGACGCTGGGGTGACCGTGAGCATGCCACTGCACTCCAGCCTGGGCAACAGAGTGAGACTCCAACTAAAAAAAAAAAAAGTATGTATTTCTTAATCAGAATATATGCTATATCAGCCATATGATGTAAAGTTCATTTTTATGTTTAAAATGGAAAACTTGTGACGTCTAGACATGCACACACCCAAAAGCAGAGCCTCCTTCTTGAACCATGAAATAATATTAATAGACCCAAAAGATATTTTATGTTTATTTTTTTCCCTACAATGAATCTCATCTTAGATTTGTTTTTTAACTGATAACCAGGATTATCTTATGTAATTCACTAACATATATCAAGCATTTACTCCGTGAAAAGTGCTGTATTGGGTGCTGGGTCATGGTAGTAAAATATAATGGTTAACATACATTCTTGTGCTGGGCTCGGTGGCTCAGCCTATAATCCTGCACTTTGGGAGGCCGAAGTGAGTGGATTACCTGAGCCTACGGGTTCGAGACCCACCTGGGCAACTTGGCGAGCCCTCATCTCTACAATAAATAAAAAAATTAGCCAGGCCTAATAGTGTGCACCTGTAGTTCCAGCTACTTGGAAGGCTGAGGTGGAAGGATCGCCGGAGCCCGGCAGGTCGAGGCTGCGGTGGCCGGAAGCGGCCACTGCACTCCAGTCTGGGCGACAGAGTGAGACTCCAACTCAAAAAAAAAAAAAAATTCTTGTATTTTTGGCTATTATCAAAAAGACAAAAATTAACAGATGATGTTGATGAAGATCTGGAGAAAAGGGAACTGTTTTTAAATTTTAAAGACGTGGGGTGCAATTCAGAGTTAAATATTCAAATGTTCATTATGCATGTATCCTTGGTGATGAGGTCTATCCCCCTCCCCCTACAGATTCCCACTACTGACAATCCTGCATCTGCCCCCCCCTTGTAGTTTCCTGCTACTGCCAATCTTTTTCTTACAGTATTACTGTAATGGCTCAAGGTTCACTTATGAGTGAGAACATGTAATACTCAATCCCTTCTGTGACAGATCATTCAGTATTATAGACTCTAAGTCCATCCAGGTTGCTGTGAAGTTCATGATTTTGTCCTTCTTTATGGCTGTGTAATATTCCATCATGTATATGTACCATATTTTTTTAATCCAGTCCTCTTTTGATGGGCAGTACGGTTGGTTCCATGTTTTTGCTATTGGGAACAATGCTGCAATAAATATGCATGTGCAGGTATCTTTTTCATAGAGTGATTTGAGTTCCTCCAGGTATATTCCCAGTAGGGGAACTGTGGGATTGTAGGAAGATCGATTTTTAGACCTTTTAGGAATTGTCACACTGCTTTCCACAGAGGTTGTACTAGTTTACACCCCCACCCAGTGTAGAAGTGAAAAGGGAACTTTTATATATCATTGGTGGAAATGTAAATTAGTATAGCCACTATGGAAAACAGTATGGAGATTTCTCAAAAAATTAAAAATAGAACTACCATATGATCCAGCAATCCCACTACTGGGATTTATCCAGTGTAGCAAAGGGATACCTGTACTTCCATGCTTATTACATCACTATTCACAAAAACAAAGATATGGAACCAAGCTAAGTGTCTATCAACAACAATGCAATACTATTCAGCCATGAAAAGAATGAAATCATATCATTTGTGGCAACATAGATGGAACCGGAGGTCATTATGTTAAATGAAATAAGCCAAATATAGAAAGACAAATATTGCATGTTCTCACTCACACATGGGAGCTAAAAAAGTTGATCACATAGAGGTAGAGAGTAGAATGATAGACACTAAAGACTGGAAAGGGTGTGTGGTTGATGGGGAGGGTGGGTAAAGAGAGGTTGGTTAACAGGTACAAACATATGATTAGACAGAAAGGATAAGTTCTGATGTTCAGTAGCAGAGTACAGTGACTATAGTTGACAAGAATGTATTTTATATTTCAAAATAGCTGAAAGAGAGAACTTGAAATACTCCCAACACATAGAAATGATAAATACTAGAGGTGATATATACCCCCAAGTACCCTGACTTGATCACTGCATATTATATGCATGTAACCAGCTATCACAGGCACATATAAATATGTACCAATATCATGTATCAATAAAAAAACTCAACCACAAAAGATATATTCATACATGCTCTAAGCTATCTTTGCTTTTATTATTAGATTTATTTCTTCAGATGAAGTACAACAAAAACATATTCATTGTGCATTCTCCAATAATTGACCTGTCCAAATTGTTCCAGTGGATGCTATAATGGTTTTGTACTGTGCCACTTAGCTAAGTGGAACTGCATTTTTCCAGAATTCCTTTATGTGCATGGTTCTGAGTCAAGATTGGCCACATGGGAAATTTACCCGAGATTCAAGAGGCAGGAGTGAAGCAGCAACCCTTAGCTCTGAGAGTCTGTGCAGAGCTCCAGGCTCCCTTGCAGCTCATGAACAGTATTGCTGATCTCTGTGCTGACTCACCTGGTTGGCAGAAGGCTGAGCTCACAGCTTCTGCAGCTCCTGCTAGACCTCCCAGTTTGTCTGAGTCTTGAGAGAGGCATGTGTATGACACCATGGTGAAGGGCACCAGCTTCTTTTCCAGGGCTCCTGCATGAAGGTTGGAGGTGATGAGAGACGAATGGAGGTTCCGGTTTGTCCTCACAGCTTCTCATTTGTCTTTTTTTCTTTCCTGTTTCACGTTCAGCTTTTCTTTCCAACTGCTGCCCTGCTCACCTATGACAACTGGTTTCAGGCTCACTATCAAATTTCTAGAATTTGATAGTTGCATAATAAATTCCTTGTTCTGGATCACTCATAGTGGTCCTGCTTTCTTGCTCAACCTGTCACTGATATAGGTGCTGCATATCAGGGGTCTAAAAATGGAATGACCCGGAGACCAGGTCTGATGTAAGAAAAGTCATGCAGTCTTCCCAGTCTGTTTTTATTTCTCCCACTTTTGGTAGAGATGTGGAATCAAATAAATATACCTCTATGGTAAGAAAAATAACAATGTGAGCATATGGATAAATGACAACTGACTCTTGGTTGGGTATCAAGGAGGTGATAGGGAGAGGTGGGGACTGTCACACCAGAGTGAGTGTACTTCAGTCAGCAGGATAGCCACATTCAGCTCCAGCTTATTGTGACCATGCTTCAACAGAAGCCCCACAGCAGATGTTTGTGTGCCTTCTCCTGAATTTTAATGTGCTGACTCTAATTATGGACATATACAACCATAAAGGCAATCCACAGGCCAAATATACATGTATGGGTTGTGTTTGGCAAGGACCTCTGCTCTGAATGGGGTAGACTGTTAGACAAAACCCTAGGATGAAGACAGAGGCATAAAAAAGCAAGATAACTATTGGGGAGGCAAATGACCAGGGGAGACAGGGAGGAGGCACCCCCCAGTGTTCTTGTGAGGTGGACACTATGAACAGATAGGTAATTCCATAGAAAAATAAAGGAACTTTTCACATCTCTCTCTCTCTCTCTCTCTCTCTCTCTCCCTCTCTCTCTCTCTGTGTGTGTGTATGTGTGTGTGTGAGAGACAGTGAGAGAGAGAGAGAGAGAGAGAAAGAGAACTTATCTAATAAGAGTGATCACTTTCACAGTCATTGGTATCATACACAAGAATTGCACATATGCTATTTCATTTATTCTCATTTACTATCTTATCTATTTATCTTTGAGTGGGATCAAAGATAAATCACTCCTGGTTCCTGCCCTCTAGAGTTGCAATCCTTGAAGGTGGCCTATATGTTAAAATCCAACTGTAAAATAAGAATGAATGTGATTAAATGTCATGGTGGGGCGGGGGGAAGGATTTTAACAAATAAAAATGGGAAATTGGAAGGACACTGGGAGACACAAAAACTTTGAGCAGAGGCCCCTAAAAGAATGTGAAGAAGGCAACAGTAAAGGCTGCTGTGAAGAACAAATTAGTAGTAGTAAATGTCCTACTAACACAATTAAAATTCATCTGTGAACTCCTGAAACTGGGGAAGACCACAGCCTGCCTTAATGGTTACAATGTTGATTGAACAATTGCCTTCATTCAAGCACCCTCCCTGAGTTTGAGGGGAAAGGAAGTCAAAAAACACTGTTGTTTCTTGTAAGCAAAAGGGCTCTTCATGGAGTCTAGAATTCAAGATCCAGAAATGACAGCCAGATTTGTCCAGAGGGAGGAACAAGTGCTTTTAGTTTTGATGATGTCCTACAAAAGGTCAGGCAACAGACAGGAGAAGGCTGGTACCAAGGGCTGTCAATTGCCAGAAAGGACAGCAAATCTATTTAAAGTGTTTGTTACAGATAATTAAATGGGCTCTTTTTATGTAATCTAGAAAATTTGATTCAAATCTGTCTGTGTCTCTCTTCTGCTTGAAACTCTATATGGTGTCTCACAGTTCATGTTCCTCTTTGGCATGACAGAGTCAAGGCGTCTTATGATGTGACCCTGGTTTCCTTTTCCAGTCTCGTGTCTATCTTCTGCCTGCATCCTTCATTCTCTCAGTTATGAAATGCTTAATTTTCTGCCCACGAGGCACTATTTGCTGTTGTGTTGATGCATCACACCCCTGTGCCCTTGCACGTTCTACTGTTTTTTTTCCTCAGAATGTCCATCCTTCTGATGAGGACCCTTCAAAACCATCTCAGAATTCTTCAGTGACTCCCAACTCCCAGCAAATTTTTCTCTTTTCACTCTGGATTGTATGTAGCTGAATTTTCAACTTATACTGTCATGCAGTTATCTATTTACATATCTGTTATTCCATCGAACTATTTTATGGACAGATTCATTTATTCATCAGCTCTGTGCCGAGTGCCTACTCTCTACAATGCTTTTAAGACACTGTACAATGTGATGTGAATGCAGCAGTGAATAGAATAGACCAAGGTCCTAGACTCACGGGGCTTCCATTAAAAAACATGTGTTGAATTAAGGTGGGTTTACAGGACAATTTGAACTTTATGTTTAAATGTCATGTATTGACAATACATTCACTTTACAAAATCATAATTTTAATCTGCTTTAAATGTACTGTTTTGTAATTGTATGCTCTCAATGTGTGGTGGAATTCCTGATTAATGCAGTCATATAACTTATTATTGCTGTATTATTTCAGAAGTGGTGGTTGGACTTCTAGAAGCTTTGTGATTTTGGAAATCTTAGTCATATGATATTTAGTCTGCCTTTCTATGAAGTCTTAAATCCTCTCTGGAAGAGGAATCTATTTGCAACCTTGGGTACGAGGGTTCTAGCTTCTTAATTCTCAACTGCCTATGGTCCTATTTAGGACATGCCATTTAATACTTTAACTCCTAAAGTGCATCTGTTTTCAGCTATTTTTGATCGTACAGACATTTAGCATGAGTTCTAGGGCCACATTTCCCACCCCACCCCTTACCAGACCATCCTGAAACCTGTTTGATCCAGGCCTGGTGCTTCTTTCAGTCATTGACCATATACTCTATGATTCATTCTGGAGAGAGGAGGAAAGTTTTTTTCTTTGATTCTGCCTCCCTACAAAGCCCTGAAAAGTGTCAGTTCTGTCCAAGTCTGGCAATGTGGAGAGGATACTTCTCACATTTAACACTGATGTTGAAATTCATGCAATGCATTTCTTTTTAAGCATTACTTGCTAGACCACATTCTAGAATAGTATTTTTCAAACTACAGGTCATAAAAATGACCATGACATACATTTACTGTCTTGATAAGCATTAGAGAATATGAATAGAATCCATCAGAGTGGCGGGGAATGGTGGCTCACACCTGTAATCCCAGCACTTTGGGAGGCCAAGGTGAGTGGATTGCTTGAGCCCAGGAGTTGGAGACCAGCCTGAGCAACATGGCAAGCCCTCATCTCTGCAATTAAAATAATAATAATAATAATCCATCAGAATGTATCATGAATAATAAGGGTAAATTTTGTAAAGCTTATACATATATGCATATGTGGACTGGGTTATGATAGAAGATACATTTCTTCTTATGGATGATGATTCAAAAAAAGTTTAAATAACATGATTCTAGAACAGTTCATTTACATGTTTTCTTCTTCCATTCTCTTTATTTTGTGCTGTTTTATCTCTGGTTTTATAACAAGTGTCTTTTTGGTATGTTTTAAAGTTATTTTATTTGACTGCCTGCACTGATTCAATTGCCACTTCTCTTTCTATTGTGCATTCATCTCTAACCTGTCTCTTTTAAGTTTTTAAAGACCATACTTAATAGAGTATGTTTATTTTGATAAGAAGTTTAAATTATATTCCATGTAACATTTTGGTAGTTACCTCCCATTCTTCTGAAAGTTCTGCTTCCTTTAGATTCTCTCTTGTCCAGGAATCTTTTTTCATGGTTAAATTTTAGGAGAAGATCTAGATGAAAATTAGTTAAAAACAAAATCAAACAAAAACCTATCCTTTACCCAGCTTAATCTCTTCAATTAGCTGGCAATCAAATTATCTTAGACCATATCCAAGATTATGTAACAGACAATTTTATTTAGTTGCTAATGATTTAAATAATGTTTATTCAAAAAGGAGTCTTATATACATACGTTCACTTCAGACTAACTTGAATTAACTGCTTTGATGCTCTTTAGAATAACACAAAGGACAAGCAATCCTAAAGCATTTTCATAGGGAAGCTTAGTTCTTCTTGCATTTTGATGTTATGAAAAATAAAATTGCCTCTTTAAAAGGGAACTAACAAAACGCAAGGTTCCAGAAGAGCTGAACATAGTGCAAATTTCTGAATGAATCTCTTAGGATTTGTTTTTAATCTGAATATTTAATAGCATGGCATTGCAAAATTTGAATGATGCTACTCAATTTTAATGGTTAATCTGCTTTAAAAAATACACAAGCTTAATTGTGACATACGAAAGTCCTTATTTAGGGTAGATTTCTAATTTGAGTGCTGTTGGCCCTGCTGTGTAAAGAGTCTCCTGGGTGCAGATTTTTAAGAGTGTGTGTGCGCCTTTACATCTCGCGGTATAACAATTTCTCTTTGCCGAATCTGCCCCAGCTTCTATGCAAGCCAGGAGCAGACAATAGATCCATCCTAATGGAGTTGTGTACTTGCCATCTGTAGGAGCAGCTGCTAGCCCGCATCTGTACAATATGCTGGGACTGAGAGCTTCGCTAATCTGCATAATAAGGAGGAGGCTCATCCCACTCTAGCTAATAATCACGAGCAATCGATGCACTCCATTCCCTCACTGCTGAGCGCTGCTGAGCTGGTTTCCTGCTCCGGGTAGGCAGGGGTCAAGTGAGGCAGGATGGCCTGGAGCTGAGAACCACTCCGTTTACAATCTAGGGTTGCATCAGTCCGACGGGACCTGGGTTTGGGCTTTCTCTTGAGTCATGCTGACACATGATACAAAATCCTGGCAACTGGGATGAAAAGGCGGTAGCACATGATTAAGATTGCTAATCAGAAATGCTCTTGGAACAATTAGAGTATTGAACAATTTGCATTTAAAAATGCCTCTTTTGTGGGAAAAAGGCACACGCAGGTTTCTGGTTTAATTGTGAGCTACTTTGAGTCATTTGGTTTTCATTGATTTTTTTTTCAAATAACTGCACAGTCTGAGGTCTGACTTTTAAACTATTTTAATACACATATACCTCATTGTAAAATAGGCAGACTATGTGAATTAATGAATCAAATTTATGTTTATTTTCATTTATGATGTCAGGAAGGGAATGGAACTGGTAGTAGAAAGGAAGGTGACTATTGAAATTACATATTTCTAGAACACCTTAAAATGCCCAAATAAATTAATTTTTCTAGAAAAAGTCATGTATTTAGAAATATAATTTGGTTTCATAGAATTGACTTAAAGGTTAAAACATCTGAACTTAAGTGACCTAGATTGAGAGCAATATTTTAAGTCGAATTGTAACTTGCCATTCTTTATAATGTCTTGTTATAAGAAGCGGCGAGACTACTTTATCTAATTTCTTACAGAAAAAAATACTTGCATAATTCACCAGCCGTCAATGAAGCACAGAGAAAAGAGCATTAATTTATGG
This sequence comes from Cephalopachus bancanus, assembly GCA_027257055.1. Classification (NCBI taxonomy): domain Eukaryota; kingdom Metazoa; phylum Chordata; class Mammalia; order Primates; family Tarsiidae; genus Cephalopachus; species Cephalopachus bancanus. The sequence continues at coordinate 12,856,395 of JAPVLO010000204.1, forward strand.
AGATGGAAGATGAGTGCTGAAGAAATAATTGTTTTTACCAGTAAACAAAGCAGCTCACTTAGCATTCATTTCAACCTTTTAATCAACACCATTTGGCTAAATAAGATAACATCTTCTGGTGTAATTTAGAAGAAAATTTTATTAAAAGTAATTCCTTTTAGATAGAATCAGTGTTACTGTATTAGTCAGCAGTTGTAAGAAATCTTGGTGAGGTGTTCTGGAAAGCTGAACCAATGTGCTGATTCTCACTCATCCAACTGACCACCCACCCACTGCTGTGATTGAATGAGAGCAATGTACCAGGTGAGCTGACAGCATTCTTACTCAACTTCCAAATTTTAAAGCCTATACACCCCTGCATATTAAGAAATTGCCTGTACATTCTTGTTGAAATGGAAATGGAAGATTGCTCAAGGATGCTATCAGAGTTTTGGAGAGTCATTGAATGAAACCCACAAAGAAGAAAAATAATAGTCTGAGTTGGCTCCTAACACAGGGGTTCTTCATTAAAAAATATTAGTAACTTTCCCAGAAATTAGGAAACAAAGGCAGCAGGAGAACAACAGCACTAGTTACAGTTAAAAGCTTGAGGACCAGTTAGGGAAGAAAACATGTTGCTAAACTAAATCTCTAGTTAGAGTTCATTACCTTATTTAGTGCCTATCACTATTTGTAAATATTTAGTTCATGTCTTTATTTGCTAGTAGATTGTCTATTTTCCCAGACTCGAATAGAAGCTCCAAGAACATTTTCTGTAGTATTCCCAGTATCTAATAACAATAATCAATAAATCTTCAATAAATACCATGTTGAATAACTGTTGAAAGTGGTAGTTACCTCCATCCCTACCCCCACTGTAGGGGGAAAAATCTCAACCTTCCATTTATTTCTTATCAGAAGGGACCTGGGTTGATCCTAGAAGTGCCCTTGCATCAAGTGCGGGATGGATGTAGTTAATTCTCATGAGATTTCTCTGGACGAAAGTTCTACAGCATTTGTTTTGAACCTTGGCCAGTTATGAGAGGGGCATAGTTTGGGAAGTTGCTTAAAGATTCACTTATGTATTTCATCCATTCATTCATCCAATATTGAGTGCTTACTACATGTCAGGAACTTTTCTGGGTGCTGGATGCACTGTTATAATAAATGGGTTCTTCTGCATCTGTCTTGAAATACTAGAAACTTCCTGCAAGTTAATGAGGGAATTATGAGATTTTGTATGTTCTTATAAGGATTCAAGGTCCAGACTTGAACCAGGTTTGTAGGAAGACATGAAGGTTCATCACTCTTGTAACCGACAATGGTCACTCCTTTAAAAAAAAGTTCCTGAGGAAAGATTTTTTTTTTGAGTTGGAGTCTCACTCTGTCGCCCAGACTGGAGTGCAGTGGCCGCTCCCGGCCACCGCAGCCTCGGCCTGCTGGGCTCCGGCGATCTTTCTGCCTCAGCCTTCCAAGTAGCCAGAATTACAGGCATGCGCCACCACGCCCAGCTGATTTTTTGATTTATTGTAGAGATGAGGTCTCGCTGCCCAGGCGGGTCTCGAACCCGCGGGCTCAAGCAATTCACTCACCTCAGCCTCCCAAAGGCACGGGATTACAGGCTGAGCCACCGAGCCCGGCTGGAAAGATTTTTATTTTTGTCATAGAGAGCTTTATGATTTGTTTTTCTGGGAGTTTAAAAGTTTTTGGTTGTTGGCCAGGCATGGTGGCTCAAGCCTGTCATCCCAGCACTTTGGGAGGCCGAGGTGAGAGGATTGCCTGAGCCCAGGGGTTTGAGAACAGCCTGGGCAACTTGGCAAGACCTCATCTCTACAATAAATCAAAAAAGTAGTCGGGCATGGTAGTGTGCGCCTATAGTTCCAGCTACTTGGAAGGCTGAGGGAGAAGGATCGCCTGAGCCCAGCAGGTCAAGGCTGGGGTGGCTGTGAGTGTGCCACTGCCCTCCAGCCTGGGAGATGGAGTGAGATTCCAACTCATGCTTGTTTTCATGAGTAGAATCTCCTTTTTATTTATAAGTAGTTGTTGAGAGTATACATGAAAGTTGTTGAAATGTAATTATTTTCAATAGTCTCCTTCACTGAGCCTTATTATTCTAATATTTCTTAGGTTTTTTGCTTTTGTTTTAGTTTCTAAGCATATAACATACCAACTAGAGGTAATGGTAATTTTATCTCCCACATTCCAATAGCTAAGACATATTATTTTTGTTTGTTTCTCATAATATTTTCGATAAACTTTTCAGAACACTGTTAATTAATAGTGGTGTGATAATTCTTGTCTTGAATCTTGAATCTTGTTTTAGGAATATCAGAGATGAACAATAACGTCAACAATAATGATAACAGCTACCAGAATTCCCAGGTTGACCTTTTACTAGGTCTTCCTGCTCTTGCCCCTTGTCTACAGGCAGCTTGCTCTGCCCTGATGACCTGTACCAGTCCTAGTAGCTATTTCACTGCTAAGTAGTTAATTTTTGAGAGATGTAGTATCTGACTGACAATGAGGAGATGAGAACAAGCACAGCAAAGTAGTGGCTGCTCAGTTTTCTTGTTTGCATAGACATGACCTGTGGGACTAGATGAAAGATCTTCCTACCCATTTTGAGATGTGCTTACATGGAGAGACCCACCTGTCGTTGCTTAATCAATTTCCCTTGGCCATGTGAAAAAATCCTTTCGGAGTCTGACACCAACTCCCTGTCCTCAATGTCGTGGTGAGTTTTATCGTTTTTCTGTTTTCTCATGTATTTTAGAGTGAGTCTGGGAGAGATTATGCTGAGAACTACTACCTACATCCTCCCCCCCCACCTTTTTAAAACCAGAAAGTTCTCATTTTATACAGGTAGATGTCATGAGGTAGATCAGGCTATGAAGTTTATCATGGTGAAGTTTACCAAGAAATTCGTTCATTAAGCTATGCTCAGAGGCTCATACCTGTAATCCCAAGGCTTTGGGATTTGGGGTCAAAGCGGGGAAGTCCCTTGAAGTCAAGAATTTGTGACCAGCCTGAGCAACACGGTGAGATCCCCATTTCAAACATAAAAATTAGTCAGGCTTGTTGGTATACTCCTATAGTCTCAGCTACTCAGGAGGCTGAGATAGAAAGACTGCTTGAGCTCAGCAGTTCAAGGCTACAATGAACTATGAGATTGCCACTGCATTCCAGCCTGGATGACAAAGTGAGACCATGTCTCTAAGAGAGAGAGAGTGAGAGAGAGAGAGAGAGAGATCCCTCTTTATTATTTAATATTTTTACTTAAAAAGATCAACAGTAAAATTGATTATTTTCCTTTCTTGGTATACAGTTATATAAATTTTAATACATGTATAGATTTGTGTTACTACCACCACAATTGCAGAATAGTTCATACCAAAAAGTTCCCTCAGGCTATGGTCATACTTCACCCCCTCCATCTAGCAATCATTGAGCTCCTTTCTATCACTTTAGTCTATTGTAGAATCACTATCGTCATTTTATGAATACATTTTATTTATTTATAAATAAACTTGTTTAATATGTAACCTTTTGAAATGAGATTCTTTCATAGCATAGTGTCTTTGAGATTCATTCAAGTTGTTGCATGTAACTGTAGTTTTCCTTTTTATTTCTGAGGAGTAATTTATTGTTTGGATATACCAGTTTGTTTAACCATTCTTCTGCTGATACGCTTGAGTTATTTCTGGTTTTTGGCAGTTACAAATAGAGCTGCTCTAAACATTTGTATTCAAGTTTTTGTGTTAACATAAGTTTTCATTTCTCTAAGGTAAATAAATACTGAGGAGTAGGACCAGTGGTTTTTATGCTAAGGGCATATTAACTTTATGAGAAGCTGCGTAACAGGTTCTCAGAATAGAACTACCATTTTATATTCCCACCAGTTATTCCAGTTACTCTGTGTCCTCACTAGCACTTGGCATTGTCAGTATTTTTAATTTTAGCTTTTCTAATGGATATATAGTGGTATCTTATCATGATTTTGATTTGCATTTCTTAATGGCTGATGATGTTGAATCATTGCTTCATGTACTTATATTTCCTTTGGTACAGTCTCTTCTCAAGTCCTTTGCCCAATTTGTAACTGGTTTTTTTCAAATCATTAAACTTTTGGAGGCCGTTACATATGGATATACGTCCTGTGTTAGATACGTGATTTGCAAATATGTTCTCCCAGTTTATTGCTTGTTTTTTCATTCTAACAATGACTTTCAGTGAGCAAAAGTTTTAAATCTCAGTGAAGTCTAATTTATCCACTTTATGAATCATATTTTGTTAACTTGCCTAAGAATTCGTCAATGAACCCCAGGCACAAAGCGTTTCTTCTATGTTTTCTTCTACTCGTTTTATATTTTATCTTTAAATTTAAGACATTTTAAGTTACTGCTTGTATAAGGTGTGAGGTTTAGCTTGAGGTTCATTTGTTTACATATGGGTGAATGACCAATTGTTCCAACACCATTTATTGAAACATGTCTATTGATCAGCTAATAACTATGTTTATATTTTATAACAGTAATAATATTTAAAATCAGCACTTTTGACCTTTCAGACAACATCAGTCAGTTAAAAATAAGTCTAACAGCTAATCAGTTTGGTAGGCACTTCATCATTTAGATACTCAATAAATACATATGGAGAACTGCCTTGTGTCTGGTGTTATGCAAGCCGCCAGGACTTCAAAACACTTGGAGCATGGTTTGTTTTCTTTTAAGATTTCACAGTTTGTGCAGGAAAACAGAGTGGGATAAACTTACCATATCAATCTGTGCACAAAAGTACAAAAGAAGACTCTTTCCTTTTATATGTGTTATGACTTTAGAGATGATTTAACATATATTTAGCACTTGTGTGAGTGCCTAGCTTTTTAATGTTTGGCTTCTTTTCCATGTCATTGATTTAATCTTTAAACACATAAATGCTTAAGGAAGTACACTCTGTGACGGTAGCTGGAGGTGAATACTTTTGCTAAGGGAAATAAATATGTGTTTGTTTTGTATGTAAACACTCTTTATTTCCCAGATTTAAAGTTAGGGTTTTTGTATAGTAGATTTTCTTTAAAGGAGACATACCAGCACAAAATTTACCACTCCTTTCCCATGCATGGGTTAGACCAGTAAGACACATCTGCAAAGGACATAATGCTGTTCTTCTTTATGACTGCATAGTATTGCATCATGTATATGTACATTTTCTTTATCCAGTCCACTTTCAAAGGGCATTTGGATTGGTTTCATGTTTTTGCTTTTGTGAATAGTGCTGCAGTAAACATATGTGTGCAGGTGTCACTTTGGTAGAGTAATTTGTGTTCCTCTAGGTATATTCCCAGGAGTGGGATGCTGAGTCTCATGGTAGCTCAATTTTTAGTTCTTTGAGAAATCTCCACACTGCTTTTCACAAAGTTTGAACTACCTTATATTCCCACCAACAGCGTAGAAACATTCCCTTTTCTCTGCAGCCTCACCAGCACCTGGTTTTTTTGTTTTGTTTTGTTTTTTTACTTTTTGATGATAGTCATCTTGACTGGTATGATATGGTATCTCATTGCAGCAACATGGATGCAGTTGGAGACCATCATTCCAAGTAAATTATCATAGAAACAAAAAACTGAATACTGCGTGGCTCACTCATAAGTGGACACTAAACACTGGACACTAAACACAGGCACAAGGGCAGGAACACCAGACATTGGACACTGCTAAAGGAGGGAAAGAGGAAGGAGGGATAAGCCATCCATTGGGTATATACCCACTACTTGAGGGGGAGAGGGCTCATTCAAAGCTCAAGCCTTGCCTTCATACTTATGTAGTAAGTCCTCACATATACCTTGCAATTCTAAAATAAATTTAAAAAAAATTTTCTTTTAAAAAGACACGTCTCCTAAATGCACTGTAGGTAAAGACAGTGCTGTGGTCCACAGGTCTTGAAATGCTAGTTAATTTTTAATAAACTTATTATTAGAATAATGTTGAGAAGCACTAAGTTGATAATGTTTTTTAAAGGTTAAAGTCAATAAATAGGTTGACTTTTGAGGGAGTTATATGGGATCTAGATTTAGGTCATGAGGCATTAATAATCTCTCCTGTCTTAACCAGAATGCCTTTCCCCGTTTCATTTTAACTGACATTCCAGAGTTGTTACTTAATAGCATGATAAGGTGGAGGCAGCTGAATTTCAGTCTGGGTGGCATTTGTGCTAGTCAATGTAAGCTGCCATCCCTTGGTACTTTCCTTATGCTATATATTTTTATGTATTCAGAAAGCCAGTAGAAATCTAGGCAATCATGACTCATAGCACATAATAATGAAATAGTAAGAAAAATAAGTATAAAACTAATGATGAATTAGTTTAATGGATTTCAATTTAAAACATTATAAGTTTTTCCTAATCGCTATATAAATAATCACATTTAATTTAACACACTTTATTAACAACCCGATAAAGCAGGAATTATTGTCATTCCCATTTTATAGATGAGAAAACAAGTGCAGAGTCTTGGTAGACAGATTCTAAGATAACCTCCAGTGATCCCTGTCTCCTGATATCTATGCCTGTTTAATCCCTTCCCTTTAATGTGGGCTGGTCTAGTGACATGTTCACAATCAATAGAATGTGGCAAAGATGATGGGATGCCACTTTTGTGGTTAGGTTACAAAAGATTGTGACTTTTATCTTGCTAGCTGATTTTCTCCCTTGCTAGCTTTGATGAAGCAAGTTGTCATGCTGGGGAGATCCATGTGTCAAGGAATACAATTATTTTTTTCCACACCGAAGAACATTTTAGAGACTCTTTAACCACTGTCATCCACAAAGGGAGTCTCAACAGCTCCCAGCAACCAGAAGCCTGTGAATATCCAGTTAGAAACCGAGACACTCAGTCTACCAGGCTTGAAAAATTGAAATTCTGCCAATAACCACAGAAGTGAGCTTGGAAGTAGATACTCCCCAATTGTGCCTTCAGATGAGACCCTGGCTTTGGCTGGCCTTTTGATTGCAACCTTGTGAGAGACCCTGAAGCAGAAGACCCAACTAAACTGGACTGGATTCCTCATGCACAGGAACTGTGAAATAATAAGTGTGTTGTTTTAAGCTACTAAGTTTGTGATTATTTGTTTCACAGCAATAGATGACTGATACAAGATAACATAATTTGCCCAAAGTCACATGTCAGTATGACTGAAGGTTATGACTTTCTTAATGATCATTTCATGTGGAAATATCCCTAAAGGGTTTGCCACATGGTATTGGATTTCCATTTAAAACATTATACGTTTTGCCTAACATTTCTTTAACAGTCCGTTGAAAGAGAAATTGTATTTTTAAAACCTCAGGAATCTGAAGGAAAAAGAACCTAGGAAATCTCTTTTGGAGTATGGAGTAAATTATCAATGTTTACTTTTCTCTCTTGTTTTTATTTGACTGTTCAGGGGCCAATGATTCTTTGGGTTTAGTGTCAGTCTATTTTCATTATACAGTGATATAAAGGGAAGTAAGGCTGAACAGAAAGGAGTTAATGCTAGAAGCTCCAGCTGGGACCATTTTTTGACATCCAAATACCTGCCAGTTTAAAAGAAAGATGAATGTGGTGGGTGAATTCTTCTGCAGAGGTTCCTATAATAAAAAGTGGTTTGACTTTCCTTGTAGTAAGAAATATGTTGTTTTTTTTAAAAAGAATTTTTAAAAATTTACTTTTTTTCCTAATGAATAGTGTTTTTGTCATCAAGTGAGTTTGGATTCTGAACAATTTACTTTTTAAAATAATTTGAAGACTTCATGTCTTTTTTAAATTTCTAGGGAATAAAATAAAAGTAAACATGAAAATGAACACTACGGTTGCATCCCTGGTGGCACCTAGGCTCCCTCCCTCTCCGTGGCTAATATTGTTTTAATGGTGCATTATATGCTTAGAAGACTGTCAGGACCCTTGAGATCCCTCTTCCCCCGCCAAAATCATCACCCAAGTTGTTAGTTATTAATAAAACATACATCCAACCATATTCTTTCTCATTAAAAAACATCCAACCCAAATCCAACCCTCTCAGGAGGCCCTCATGCTCTAGTGATGGAAACATTTAGAAAGACAACATTCTTCTACACAGAAGGACAAGTTAAAGATGTTTTAACTTCAGTCATTCACAGAGAAAACCACAACAGAATTTTTGCTACCACAAAGTCCACAGGTTTTAAGTTGCTTTAGCCTTCTGGGATCACAATGGCTTTTTCAAGCTACTCAGTTTTTCTCCCATTAAACTAGATGGACTTGATGACCTGAATAGAAAGGCTCTGACAACCTGGTTGCCCCGAATATGACACTAAAGCAACTAACACTGAATTACATCCCTGAGATGATTGGGATGTTCTGAAGCTGACTGTCTTGATGAAGTTTGATAAATTTTCTTGACATGGTCTTCTCTTCATTTCTATTTCTATGTTTCTATGATAGTCACACCCACCTCCTTTTTCTCTCTCAGTCTATGGCCATATATTCAACATCAGTTTTGATCATAAAAACTTGACTTTAACACCAATTGATCATTATTCCTATATGCTGTGAAGTAGTCATGATAGTTACTTAGAGAAAAAAGGCTCAAATCTAATCTCTAAGTGGTGATTTGTAGACAAGTCCTTTCTAATTTTGAGCTGTAATAAGAGTTTATTCATTGGTTAAATTTCCGCAAACTCTTACACTTATAGTTTTGAAAATGTTTCTTCTAGAGCTGAGAATGTCTTTTTGGCCTCTTCAGACATTTTGGTTTCTGAGTTGAAGATTTTAAGACAATCTAGTTCTATTTATTCTTGGCATAACTGGAAGACAAAGTTAAAAGACTACTGGGAAGTTAAAAAGGCTTTTATGTCATTTGCATTCAGACCAAGACTGGGTTGAGTTAATGAAATGAGTAAATGAATCAGAAACACGTGGATAATGTTGCCCTTCATGGGCAACAGTGCTTTTAATGAGGAACCAGAATGCAGCAAGTCAGAGATAGTTTCATTTTATTTAAGCTCATGTGTCCATACTGCTGGACTTCGGGCCCAATTTCCTACTGCCCCTTTTGCTTTCTGGAATGGAGTGCCAGAGTGTACTCAGAATGCAAGATTCCTGCTAACAGAAGTTGTGTACCCTTGACCTCAGCTTGTGCATACAAGTAATCACTGCATTGGTTGGGGAATACAACTCTAGGAATACTCAAATCTCAGATTTTCTCTCCTTTTACCACTGATATGGAGAATGAGTGTGTGATATCTGGAGTTCAAATCCCTCCTTCTCCACTAACTGTGTAAGCTTGGTTAAGAGTGATGGCCTCAAATAAGAATGGGCAGGGGAAGAGTAAGACTCTCAACCCTTAGTTTTCCATTCTGTAAAATGGGGGAAATAATAAAATAAAAGCCATTTTCTAATGTTGCTCTGAGAATTGAGGTTGAATAACTATAAGAATCTTAGAAAATGCAGGAGACATCAGAGCAGGCAACCAATTTCTGATCCAAACCCAGCTGCCCATGCCATAAAAGATAAGATAGACAAATGCGACCTCGTTAAGCTGAAAAGCTTCGGCAAAGCAAAAGAAACCATCAAGAAAGGAGGGAGACAGCCCACGGAATGGGAAAAAATGTTTGCCAACTGTATATCTGACAAAAGCTTAACATAGGATCTACAAGGAGCTCAAACATGCCAAAAGGAAAACAACAAACAGTCCCATTAAAAAGTGGGCAAAAGGCATGAATAGACACTTCTTAAAAGAGGATATATGGGCAGCCAACAGACACATGAAAAAGTGCTCAGCCTCACTAGTCATCAGAGAAATGCAAATCAAAACCACATTGAGATACTACCTAACCCCAGAAAGAATGGCCATCATTAATACAACAAACAACAATAGATTCTGACGAGGATGCAGAGAAAAGGGAACTCTTCTGCACTGCTGGTGGGAATGCAAACTAGTTCAACCTCTATGGAAAACAGTGTGGCAATTTCTGAAAGAACTAGACGTTGACCTTCCATATGATCCAGAAATCCCCCTACTGGGAATATACCCAGAGGAACTCAAGTCATTTTACAAAAAAAGATACTTGCACACACATGTTTATTGCAGCACTATCCACAACAGCAAAAACATGGAACCAACCGTGCTGCTCATCAAAACTGGATTGAATTTAAAAAATGTGATACATATACACAATGGAATATTATACAGCCATAAAGAAGGACAAACATATGAAATTTGCAGCAATCTGTATGGAGTTAGAGTCTATAATACTCAGTGATCTATCACAGAAACAAAGAAGAGTTCCATATGTTCTTACTTATAAGTGGACCCTAAACATATATCATAATAGTATGAGAAAAGGCTTGGCAGTAGCGGGATATTGCCTGGGTGGAGGTGGGGACACAACATCAACAAGGGTACCTGATCTCAAACCAGGCAACTTGTATACATAACCCTGAATCATGCCCATCTTTAAAATAATTTTTAAAAAAATGTTAGGTATTATTATTATTATTATTATTATTATTATTATTATTTTTTTTTTTGAGTTGAAGTCTCACTCTGTCGCCCAGACTGGAGTGCAGTGGCTGCTCCCGGCCACCGCAGCCTCGACCTGCTGGGCTCCGGTGATCCTTCCGCCTCAGCCTTCCAAGTAGCTGGAATTACAGGCATGCGCTACCACGTCCAGCTGATTTTTTTATTTATTGTAGAGATGAGGTCTCGCTGCCCAGGCGGGTCTCGAACCCGCGGGCTCAGACAATCCACTCACCTCAGCCTCCCAAAGGCGCGGGATTACAGGCTGAGCCACCGAGCCCGGCTTAGGTATTATTATTAATAAGCTAGATGTCACTACAATTTATTTATACATGAACGATAGACATTGTTATAATTCCTGTAACGATTCTTGGTGGATTATGCTCTGATCATCAGGACGTTTTAACACCTGATTTGGAAGAAGGTTAAGAGCCCTGGCCAGCAGGACTATCATCCAGCGTGGCAAAGTTGGCACACAAGCCCTGGCTGGACATCCTTTAGACTGAATTTAAAGCCTGGCACCATCACCTGCCTCTGTCTGGCTTTAGAACAGTGTGGAATAACCTCAGTTCTGGAAATCTGAGTTAGAGTTGATGACACTGGGCTTCAGCTCCACTCGTAGCGAAAGCCCTATGACAAGGCATCAGTCCACGTCAGCGCTCTCCAGCGAGCCTCTTTCTCCTCAATGTGCACAGATGGGTGGTTCTTTTGTTAGCCATCGGTGGCTCATGTGCTCCGTTTAAATGTGTTTTTTGTTGTGAGGCAGCCATTAGGGCCATAAACTCACTGAGCAGTCCTCGTGCTGGGCGCTTCATGGATCTGTTATGCTTCGCAATAGAGTGTTCTCACTGTTGGGGATTTCACAAAGCCAGAAAATGCTAGAGAAAGGGAAATTTGGTGATTCAGGAAAGCCTTGAGCCAGTAAGGGAGCACTCCTCCCTGATGTCACCCCAGCTTGGCTACATTCTCCAAGTTTTCTTGTTCCCGAATGTAGCTTCCTGTCTTCCAAATAGCCCTTGGGAACTAACGTCCCAGTGTCCCTAGTGTCCTCCCTTTATCTATCACCTTGTGTGACAGATGGGGCAAAAGGTCCAGAATATGCCTTTAGAATCTGAGTTTTAAAAAAAATCCTGTCCTGTCCCAGTTTATCAGTTTTTAATCTCCCTCTTTCTTTCTCTCTCTGCCTCTATGTGTGTGTTTGTGTGTGTGTGTGTGTGTGTTTTGGAGGGTGTTAATATTGCACACTTGAAAGCACCAAGATTGCTCTTAATAATGGCAACATGAGGGAGATGGTGGTAATCTAGAGCCATTGTCTGCAGATATGTCTGTTTTAAAGAAATTAGACGCTGCAGTTCATGCCTTCTTTTTGTGCTAATCAAACATGTTTACTTACTGCTTTTGAGAATCATGATGCCGCTTTGCACACAGGCTGTTGAGGAAATGCTCATCCATATTCTGCTAATTTTAGTTGGCTTGCTCAAAGTATTCCAAGCAGAGCTTCCCTTTAGACATAGGATTCTGAGTCCAGTTCATCTTAGATTCCTTCCATTTGGGAATACATATGGAGATGTATCAAGGCAAGTCCCTCATGTCTCCATCCTTTAGCTGCATGGAGTTTGATGAAAGAACCCAAATCAGTTAATTATAACACTCCTGGATGTCTCCAGATTCCTCCACATTGTTTATTCATAAATAACTTAATTTTTGCACTCAACAAACATTGATTAGTTTAGTGACAAGCACAGTGCTAGACACCAGGTATAAAAGAGGAGAAAGAGTCTTCCGCTTGTGTGTCAAGTGTGTTGTAAATGAAGTGGAAGCATAAAAAATTGGTCTAAGTCATTTGCTAGGGGCTCATAGGAGTGAGCAGCAGTCTTGCAGGAAAGCAAAGCTGCTAATTCTGATGAGGGCTCAGGGATGACTTTACTGGGAAGATGACATTTGAGCTGAATTTTCAAGTATGAGCTGGATTTCTTGAGGGCTTGTGCAACTTCAAGAGGGCATGTATGACCTGTTCGGGGAATGACCAGTACTTCAGTAAGAGTGGAGCCAAGGGCTTCTAGAAACAAGTCACAGCCTTGGTAGCCATGCATGCCAAGATGTTTCTGCAGGAGTACAAGGACTGCTGAAGGTTTGGAACAAGGGAGTGACATGGTTGGACTTTGAAGGATGACTCTGGTGGCAGAGTGGGAGAAGGGACAGGGAGAAGGACTCCGTGAAATGGGAGACAGGGAGTCCAGCCAAGTGGTGACAGTAATGAGAGCCTGAATCAAGGCAGGGGCTAACAGAATAGAGAAGAACGACACGCAGCAAGGAGAAGACAAAAGGCTTACTTTAAAGAAGAAATGACCACAGCAGCGTCTCCTTCTAGGGTTCTGGGGGAATCCATCAGCCAGAATGGCTGGTGAACGGACATACTACGTTATACAATGGTAGGCCCCTTTGGCAAACAGTGTAATTATGTTGTTCCACACAATAAAATCACAGAGATTGTTACTTTTCTTCTGGCATTGAGAGATGAGTTTTGTGGAGATCCTGGAATGTGGCAAGCAGAAATGGAGCTGTGGAGCAGGGCCCTAAGAAGGTTGACTTTGACAGAGTTAGAACTTCCCTGAACAGGGATAAGCACTCAGACAAACAGGGACCTATAATTTGAAGTTGTTTGCTGATCATGCTGAAACATGTCATCTTTTTTCACTATGCCAAAATCTTTATAAGATTTGTGTGAGTGGTGCTTTGGGGAATGAAATGGCAGTCAATATGTAGACTTGAGATGGGAAGATGAGGGTTGTTCAGGCTCTGAGCATTACCTCTCCTGTGAGCCAATATGGAGGTATTATGTCCAGGGAAGGCACAGGTTCTGGAAATTTGGGAGTGACCAGCAAAAAGTGAGCACAGGCCCTAGGCAGGGACGAGAGCAAGTTAGGAGCCAGGCAATAGTTGAGAAGCAGGTGACAGGGTTGACAGAGTCAAAAGTGATGTGAAAATTACTACCTTCCCTTAACTTCCCAGAGGAAAGTGACCCCTGAAGGTTAGAAGTTGGGCCCTTCTGTTACAGGGTTAGGTGTCCATTGGGGTTAAGAGATCTTTAGGAGTTCGCAATTTTGTCCTTTTTTATGGATGTGTAATAAACTTCACAGCAACTGGGATGGATTTCGAGTCTATAACACTCAGTGATCGATCACAGAAACAAAGAACTGAGTACTACATGTTCTCACTCATCAGCAGACCCTGGACAATTATTACAATACTATAAGAAAGGAATTAGCAGTAGTGGGAAACTACTGGGGATGGGGCACACTTTATCAATAAGAGTACCTGATCTCAAACCAGGTGAAGTGGGGACCAAAGTGAGGCCTAAACTTTACCTGGACAATGACCATTTGTATACCTAACTCTGAATTGTGCCCCACATCTTTAAAAAAAAAAGAGAGAGAGATCTGTAGGCAGTGGAGTCATCAGAACATGGTGCTGGGTTAAACATGGGATCCACAGAAGAGGTAGATATCAAGATGGCAGAGGAATGCCAGTCATGCTCCTAACCAAGCTAGAGAGTTCAGGGAGGGTGGGGATAAGAATTCTTACTTTTGGAAAAGGGACAAGGGAGTGGGAATGGAAATTGAAATGGTTATAAAATATGCAAGTGGAGAGGTCCACTTGGAGTTTAGGACCATAAATGTGGAGCAAGATGGAGATGCCCAACAAAGCTGTAGGTTCTTAGCACAAGGGAAGTCAGGTGACTGGCAAAGACTACTCGGAGGGTGTCCAGAGGAAAAAGACACCCTTCCAAGGCTGAGATCCTTGCAGATGGGATGTTTCTGAGCATCCTTCTTTAAAACTTTCCTCTGTTTGCTTGGACATTGCCTCCTTCCTCTCTGACTTCTAGCAATGCTCCCAGGTGAAGGAACTGTAGATAGGACTACTACTTTACCTGGGGGACTTTGACTTTGCCCTGGTTTTTATAGTACCTATTCATCCTTCATGAATCAGCAAATTTTCATTAAGGGCCTGTTGTGCTCAAGGCACTGAGAATTTAGTAATGTGCTTCAGATATTAGCTGTACCTAAAAGTGATCTCAGTTTATAAAAATCTGCTTCTTACACTCCTGTGCCTTGAGGAATCCTAGCAACTCATGTTTGATACAAATATAAGCAAGGACACCACACATCCCCCAGCAAAAAAAAAACTTGAAATTACCTTTTGGTGGGTGAGCCCCTCGTAGTACAAGCTTTCCCTACTAGATAATTGTTCTAGGAACCCATCAGCATCGGTGTACCAGCTGTGTTGTTGTGAGAGGCTGCATACAGTTTCAGTAAATTTTTTTTGGAGAGTCTTTCCGTGCATTTGCCTATTTCAGGACAGTGATTTACAAGCACATTTGCCCATTCCATGCTGAGTATTCATCAGTTTTTGACCAAAAACAGCGTGACTCCCATTCTCCAACCTCCCTATTCACCTAATCTTGCTCCAAATGACTTTTTTTGGTTTGTTTGTTTCACCAGATTAAAAAAGTCCTCAATGGGAAACATTTCACTGATGTGAAGAGGTGAAACAAAAAAACGGCAGAATCACTAAAAGGCATCAAAACTGATGAGCTTAAAAACTGTTCTGAACAGTGGAAAAAGCATCTCGATAGGAGTATTGCATCAAATGGAGAGTAGTTTGAAGGTAACTGAAGTTCAAACATATAAGTACACAATTTTTAATAAATAAATTTCTGTTTTTTCAAGTCCCCTCTTGTATTGGAGTCCTGTTCTATCTTATCCTATACTAATCATCCTATCTTAGCCCATCCCTCTCCATTTCACTTTATTCTATTTCTATACAAGCAGCCTAAATGAGCAGACTGTGTTCCAGAAGTAAATTTGGAAGTCAATTATTTAAAACTTGGATCATTTCCCCCCATGGAATTATAAAACATGGTTCAACTCCTATGCTTTTGGTACAGGCCCTGGGGAAGGACCCCTAGTATATGGCTAGAAGAGAGCCGTAAATAAGGGAGGACCTTTCCTGTTTAAGGCTCTGAGGAAAGCCACCACCCCTTCTTCTCCACCCACAAACTCCCAAATCCCAGATGTCTTCATTGGTCAGACATTTGGATGAACTGATTAATAAATTATTTGAATTTACCAAGGAGCAAGTCAATGAATGAAACTCTGAGTCAGCCCACTCCAAGCTACAAAATCTGCTTTGACTCTACAATCTCCAGAAAAAGGCCATGACTAAGAGAAATATTCTTATTTGGAGACATCTACAAGACAGACCAGTTAACAGGTTTTATATTAAGTAGGGCTAGAGGTGATGGGGGAGAACAGTGGTGTTACAAAAACACAGCGACATTAACAACTTGATTGGAGGTGTTGACAAAGCTGGAGCAAGTGGTGTGGTGGGTACGTGTGGAAGCCTTGAGATCTTAGGTTAGTATTAGATCAGAGTTCGAGGGCTCTGTTGAAAGGATCCATTATTTTAAGTTAACAGGAGGCGTTAGTTAACTAATTTACCAACTTTGCTGAAAAGTTTTTACAGGTAGCAAGGAAATAAGAGTGAACAAGAGACAGGCATAGACTTTGCCCTCTGGAGGGTTTACAGTCTACACAGGAGGTAAATTCTTGGTTGGGAGGAAGATCAGGTGAATTCTCCAGAAGGGGCCAATCCCACACAGGAAGGGAGGGTATGTGGGGAAGGCTGCCTGAAAAAAATATGAATTAGCCACATGAAGAGGAATGGAAGAAAGGTCCAAGTAGAGGAAATAATGAAGTAGGGCTGTGAGAGATAACCTGAAAAAAAACTTCATTTTTTCAGAGGATAGGATGCTGAGAAGTACAGAGAGGTAAGCGTCTGACATTTAGCAATTTCTGGAATTTAGTTTCCTTAAGTGAACTAAAATGTAAAACTTCTGTTTATAAAAATTTACTAAATCTCATCAAGAATGGAAATTGCTTAACCAAAAAAGAGTGTAGAGTATTTCATAACCAGTATTAAAACCAGTTTTGTGAAAAGAAACCTGTTTACTTTCTACCTTTTCCTGATATGGACCTTGCATTGAATTTTAAAAAGTTCTTTTGCTGTTGTTGAAATTATGTAATTTTTAACCTTTAATAGGCATGCTAAGAGAATTCCCTTTTTGTAAGGATTCCTAAAACCAGAGGCAATGCTAAAACCAGAGGCAAAAATTATAAGACAACTAAGAGGATATTTTCATGCTTTCTTATTATTTGTTTAAAAGTAGCAAAATGGTATGGTGTTTTTTGGTTTGGTTTCCATCCTGAAATGTTCAGGCAAACATTTTCTCTAGGGAAATTCTTGAACTAAATAAGATTGTTTTTGTTTCCTTTACCTCCATCCTAAACATCCAATCAAATTTCTCTTCCCCTCACCTTCTGTGACATGGTTTATAGAGACTGCGGGTCCCGGTGAGTATCAGACTCAGAAATGAACTGAGCCCTCAGGAGACAATCTCACTATAACTTGATTCTTAAGTATAACAGGTAGGAAATCAGCTTTGTCAACTTTCACATTTAAACAATGATCAAAATGAAATTCCTTTAACATTTCAGAAAATTCTTCATTGTCAATCATTTACTTTTCTAGGCAAATTTTATATTCTTGGTTGGAAATTGATATATTTAGATACAACTTTTAAAGGTTATTTTCACTCTATAGGAAGAGGTTGGAATGTTTCAGGAGGGGAGATAATGTTGCCAAGCAGTCAATCACTAAGTGATTCAATTTCATGATTTCCAGTTCAGGTATTCAGACTTTTTTTTTTCTTTCAAACCATGTAGGAACATGAAGCTAACTTAATATTCATTCTAAAAATCTTGTTTTTGGTTTTTTTGAGTCAAGGTCTCACTCTATCATCCAGGCTGGAGTGCAAAAGTATGATCACAGCTCACCACAGCCTCGACCTCCTATGTTCAAGTGATCCTTTCGCCTCAGCTTCCTGAGTAGCTGGAACTACAGGCATGTGGCGCCACATCTGGCTAATTATTATTTTTTTTGTGTGTGTAGATGAGATCTTGCTATGTTGCCCAGGCTGATTGTGAACTCCTGGGCTCAGCAATTCTCCTGCCTCAGCCTCCCAAAGTGCTGGGATTATATAGGTGTGAACCACTATGCCCAGTTTAAAAAGTTTAAAACAGGAAATTTGAATATTTGAATGGCAGAATGTTTAAGGAAGAATTCAGAAGTTTAAGTTTATTCATCAATATGACCCATAAGTTAGATAACATGTTTGTCTTTCCATTTTCACTTATTGTTAAGTAGTCATTGTGCCACCTGTTCTTTGCCAGAGCTTAATGATGAGTACTTGGAATTCTTTAATAATAATAAAAATAATAATAAAAATAAAGGTGTAACTTAGCACCATACTAAGTGCAGATTCTTACTGAGACTGCTCAGTAGTCTTGTGAGGCAGGTGGATATTCATATCCTCATTTCACACAGAAGGAAACAGAGGCTTAGAGAGTTGGAATGAGTATCCTAAGGTCACATCATCAGGAAGAGGAGAAGCCCAGATCTGACCAGAGAGCCAGTTTTGCAGAGCTTGTGCTCTTAACGTCTGCATGTTGCCTTTCTTGATGAAATCTACCACGTAGAATTTCATCCACCATTCCTAAAACATGGTGTTTTGTGATTTAAAGATACAATTTCCCTAAAGAGAACTTGGTCAACTAGGTAAAGAACCTGCCTGATTAAATATCAGTGAGGCTGTTCAATGACTACCTCGTGGAGATTTTTTAGAGAAATGTATTCCTGGATGGAATTACTTATGTAGATGTATCCGCTTGTGACTTAGACAGAAATGCTGTAACTACTTTCGTCATTCCTGTCCTTATAAAATGGAAACCTCCCTTTGCAATAACCCTTTAAAGAGGTCATTATGAAACATTTGGGTCACATTCACAGTAATTATTCAATATTAGATTGCCAAAGAAGCTGTGTTTTGAAGCTGATGGGTGAGGAAAGGAATCATTAACAACAAAATACAAATTTTCTGTAGTAAATAGGGGTTCCCAGCCTTTATTATTAGTCACTTTTAAAAAATGATCTCTGGTTACAGGGTACATTATAAAATAAGAGGCCTTTTTCAAATGTAGCCAAATTGCACTTTAAAAAATACTCTATAGAGGCATAATTTACACACAATAAAATACATCCAAATATAAGTATGCAGTTACATGAGTCTTGACAAATTTATATAATCATATAACCACCGCCATAATTAAGACATAAATATTTCTATCATCTGCTTCCCAATCAGCACCCAGCCATAATCTCACCAAGACAATCACTGATTTGTTTCTGTCACTATAGATTAATTTTGCCTTTTCTAGAATTCCACATAAATCTGTACAATCTGTATCATGCAATCTGTATGAATTTGTGTTTGGATTCTTTTATTCATCATAATTGTTTGGGAATTCATCCATACTGTTGCATATTCCATGGTTTGTTCCTTTCAATTTTACACACCATGATCTATTTACTCACCTGTAGGTGAACATTTGGATATTTCTAGTTTAACTACTATAAAAAAAGTTGGTGTGGACATTCATGTACAAATCTTTATGTTTTCTTTTTTCTTAAATATGTAGGTGTGGGCTAGCTGAGTCATTTATGTTTAACTTTCTAAGAAATTGCCAACTGTTTTCTTAAAGTGGTTAAAACATTTTGTACTCCCATTAGCAATGTTTGTGAGTTCCAGGTGTGTGGATTGCCTGAGCCTGCAGGTTCGAGACCCGCCTGGGCAGCGAGACCTCATCTCTACAATAAAAATAAAAAAAATCAGCCGGGCTCGGTGGCTCAGCCTGTAATCCTGTGCCTTTGGGAGGCTGAGGTGAATGGATTGCCTGAGTCTGCGGGTTCGAGACCTGCCTGGGCAGCGAGACCTCATCTCTACAATAAATAAAAAATTCAGCCGGGCGTGGTAGCGCACGCCTGTAATTCCGGCTACTCGGAAGGCTGAGGTGGAAGGATCGCCGGAGCCCAGCAGGTCGAGGCTGCGGTGGCCGGGAGCGGCCACTGCACTCCAGTCTGGGCGACAGAGTGAGACTCCAACTCAAAAAAAAAAAAAAAAAATCAGCCGGGCGTGGTAGCCCATGCCTGTAGTTCCAGCTACTTGGAAGGCTGAGGCGGAAGGATCGCCGGAGCCCAGCAGGTCGAGGCTGCGGTGGCCGGGAGTGGCCACTGCACTCCAGTCTGGGTGACAGAGTGAGACTCCAACTCAAAAAAAAAAAAAAAAAAAAAGAATGTACTCTGTGTCTCATGGGGTCAGGCAGTGGGGACACAAAGATGGAAGATACACTCTCCTTTCAGTGGAGGAGAAAGACAAGTAAGTCGACAGTACCACTGTACTCGTGTATGCGTGTGTGTGTGTGTGTGTGTGTGTGTGTGTGTGTGCCTGCATGTGTGTACTGTAACAGGGCTAAACACAGGTTTCCTGAGATGCAAAGGAGAGGCACCTATCACAGGTTTAACTCCATTCCATGAATATTGAGTAGCTGCTATGGACCAGGCACTGAGATTATTGGAGTCATCTATCCCCCACAACTTCTAGTGTAGTGGGAAGACGAACATAAAACCAGGACAGCAAGTGAACAAGTGGAGGCTGTCACGGAGAAGGGCAGGAGGGATTTGTCCTGGCTGGGAGGGCAGGAAGGACTTGAAGAACACGTGGGAACGAAGAGGAAGGGATCCGACACGATGGTGGTGAGAGGAGGAGAGTTGTAGGCAAAGCATGATCACATGCTTTGATCTGAAAACACCAGAATGTGCAGTGTGCCAGGAATGGGAAGATAACCACGGAAACCTGCTCAAAGATGCTTGTTAGATAACTCATGAGCCACTCTCCAGTGTGCAGGAAATTGGGCAAAAACAGAGAGGGTGAAGCAAAGACGGAACAATGGTGGTGCAAGATGCTGACCCAGACTTCGAAAGAGGAAGAGCTATGAGCATATTTAGGGCTAGAAGTGAGTATGAACCACTTTAAGATAATAAGCATCCTGCACTCTTAAATGCACCACATCTAAATACGCTAGTGCTCACACATTTTAGCCAGCAAACATTGTTTTGCTTTGCATCTTTAAATAAGGTCTCTGCTTCCCCATGTCACATAAGTCAACATTTCTCCTAACACTATTTTTGTGAAGAGAACTAGCCACGGCAACTTGTTATCCTAAAACACCTTCCTCGGAGGATTATTGAGAAATTGTGAGGGTATGTACACCTCTTACAAATAAGACCACAGAGACTGGTTACAAGTCTGTCCTTAAACCCCGAGCTCTGGCCATTCTTCTCCCAGTCTCTCCTTCAGAAACATTTTCTCCAATAAGTAGCCTTATACAATTGCCCAAAATCTGGAATTTCTTAAGCTGATTATTTTGAATTAAGTTTTTGTGTTTTTCACAACTGAACACATTTTCCAAACTCCCTCTATTTAAAAAACTCTAGGTGCTATATATATATATATATTTTTTCTAACCAGAACATAGAATGGTGCCTGGAACATAGTAAGCATTCAATGAATACATCTTAAATGAGTGAATGAAAACATTGGCAGTGAATAGATATTAAGAAACTTGATCTGTAGAAGCATTTCTCTTTCTCTGCAGCTGTACCAGCACCTGTTTTTTGTTTTTTGGTTTTTTTTTTTTGCTTGTTAACGATAGCCATCTTTTTTTTTCCAATTAAAGCTTCCCTGATGACAGCTCAGAAACTTTATTTTATTTATTTATTTATACTATAAAGATGTGGGGTACAATTCAGGGTTAGGTATACAAACATTGATTATACAGGTACTCTTGCTGATGAGGTATACCGCTCCCTCCCCTAGCAGTTTCCCTCAACTGCCAGTCCCACCCCCCTCCCCTGACAGTTTTCCACTACTGCCAGTTCCTTTCTTATAGTATTAAAATTG
Source organism: Cephalopachus bancanus (assembly GCA_027257055.1). Taxonomy (NCBI): domain Eukaryota; kingdom Metazoa; phylum Chordata; class Mammalia; order Primates; family Tarsiidae; genus Cephalopachus; species Cephalopachus bancanus. The sequence continues at coordinate 12,877,827 of JAPVLO010000204.1, forward strand.
TTCAAGGTCCGCTTATGAGTGAGAATATATGGTACTCTGTTCTTTGTTTCTGTGATAGATCACTGAGTGTGATTGACTCCAAATCCATCCAAGTTGCTGCACAGTCCATGTGTTTGTCCTTCTTTATGGCTGCATAATATTCCATTATGTATATGTACCACATTTTAAAAAATCCAGTCCTTCAATGACAACCATCCTTACTGGAGTTAGGTAAATCTTCACTTGTACCCCAAGACTCTACAATCAATCAATAATATATAAAGAAATTTGGTCTGATTTTTTTTCCTTCTTATTTACACACGTTAACTCTGCTTCCTGTAAGCACTTCTTCTCTGTCCAAATTCTCAACTTTGGTAAAACAGTTATGGAAAACTTACTGATTCTGCTAATCTGACCTAAATGTTAGTCCCTGGTCCCTCCCCACCACTACCTCCTCCTTATTGCTTTTTAGAAATAATCAACTTTAGGAAGTGCTCTTTGCTTTTCAAACCTACATTTGATTGCTCTAAGGGCAGAATAAAAATTTTCCTGTATTTTCTGTCCTGATTTTTAACCTGTATGATGAAAAAGCGTTAGCTTTATTTATAATGTGCTACTACTAATCTTGTATCAGTTTACAACCATCAATTCTTACAACCTCCTGCTGGAGGAAACAGTGAAGATTTATATAATCCACAGGCAGAAAGGCAATACTTTCACATTTGCCTGAGCTATGAGATTTGCTCTCTGGAAAAGTGTTTGTTAATGAAAGGAAGGTGAATTACATTTTATATAGCAAAAGTGTCATTGTCCTTATTCAAAGATGCTGCTGCTGTCACCTGCTAAAGAATGGAGTTGGGAACAGCTCTATCTCCAGAGTGTCTAGAAGCCAAAGACCTCATGCCTTGAATGTTTTCTTTTTTTTTTTTTTTTGAGTTGGAGTCTCACTCTGCCACCCAGACTGGAGTGCAGTGGCCGCTCCCTGCCGCCGTAGCCTCGACCTGCTAGGCTCAGGCGATCCTTCCACCTCAGCCTTCCGAGTAGCTGGAACTACAGGCACACGTTACTACGCCTGGCTAATTTTTTGATTTATTGTAGAGATGAGGTCTCGCTAAGTTGTCCAGGCGGGTCTAGAACCCGCGGGCTCAGGCAATCCACTCACCTCAGCCTCCCAAGGAGCAGGATTACAGGCTGAGCCATCAAGCCTGGCTTGAATGTTTTCTTAGCCTACAAATTGGTGAGGGAATATCTCAGTGTCTATATCACTTTCTTTTAAGCCTGAGGTGAAAGTCTCAAGTAGGCCCTTGAGAAGGTGGTGGCAAGCTAGCTGGTTCTCCCAGGCTTCTGACTAATATGATCACACATTTGGAATGGGCCCATCCTTCAGAGTCTGGCAGTGTGGGAAAAGAGCCTTGGATTGGGACCAAGAGTAGGGTATTTTGGATTCCTGGTTCACACAGTTCTATGACCTTGAGAAAGCCAGTCAAGTCTTCTGCATCCAGCTTCCTCTTCTACAAAATGGAAAGGTCAAGGGTGCCTCTTCTTGCTTGTCTCACAGAACTCTTGCAATGATTTCTAGGAATTTGTGAAAGTGTGTTGACAAGACTAGGCACAATACAAAGGCAAAAAAACATTTTGAAACATGTTGGATTTTTGGGTGAGTGAGGCAAGGAGAACCAAAGGTCACTGTTCTGAGGAAGGAGCTGTCCCAGACCTGGGCAATCCACCTGTGTCTGAATTGGTCCCTAACTAGAGACCAGGGAGAAATAAGTGTCTGTATGGATATGAGACAGTCTTTGCCCTTTCTGGTCCCGAATCATCAGGTAAGAAAGACTTCCTTCATTCTGACTGTACTCTACTTCTTTTAGGGTGACCACACACCCAGTTTACTCCTGTTGCATCCCTTTCATTCTTAATGCTGTCCTGATCTGGATGATAAATTATACTGTCACTGTATTTACAAGGTACTTGACCTGACAGTTGTATGGTAAATACTGAGGAGACTTTAATGACACGGGTTTTCAAGACTCCAAGGCTAAATGGATACTGCCATTCTGGGTCAGGAGCCACATGTTAGCACTTGTCCTTTTTCTACTGTTTGATAACCAGTCACGATCAAGCAATAGTTCTTCATTCTTTTGTTTAGATGTTCTCCTGCTCATGGAAGTGGGAAGGAGAGTCTGTTGTCTGAGAGTCTGTGTTAAAAGGCAAAATCTTGGCCATATAGTTTAATGAATAAGTTTGAATAAACTTGAGGTAGTCAGATCAATGACTGCCCCCTCCAAGATGGCCATATTCTAATCGCTAGAATCTGTGACTATGTTACCTACATGACAATAGAATTTAGGTTGCTGATGATATTAAGGTTGTCAATCAGCTGACCTTAAAATAAAGAAGCTATGCTGGCTTATCAGGGTAGGCCTAATGTAATCACAAGGTTCTAAATAAGTGGAAGGGGAAGACAGAAGAGAAAATTCAAATGATGAGATGTGAGAAAACTTGACCTGCTATTGCTGGTTCTGAAGAAAGATGAAGGGGCCAGGAGCCAAGGAATGCAAGTCGGCTCTAGGAGCTGGAAAAGGCAATGAAATGGATTATCCCTGAGAGCCTCCAGAAAGGAACACAACCCCGTCCACACACTGATTTTTAACTCAGTGAGACCTGTGTTGGACCTCTAACCTATAACTGTAAGACCATGAATTTGTGTTGCTTTAATCTACTAAGTTGTGACTTAATAACAATGCTAGAAAATTAATCACAGAAAACTGCTACTAATAGAAAACGAATACATCCCTTATCAATCAACAAATAGCTAGTGGATATTTGTCATGTGACCAGTCCTATCCTGAATGCAGTGGGGAAATACAACACACAGTGCCTGTTTTCAGAGAGCACGCTAAGACTAATGCATATGGAACATTTAGAGGCCAAACGATGAGAGTGCTAATTAGGTGCTAAGGCAGAAGAATTTGAGAAAAGAGAGTGTAGGGGAGTTTTTTCAAGCAAGGGGGTGACGGGTGGAAGTGACGAATGGATGGAAAACTTCAGCAGTTTTTAAAGATTTTTAAGTGTTTTTAATGTTTTTATTAATTTTAAAAATGTTTTTAATGATTTCAGACTTCCAAGGAACATTCTATTCATTTTATTTACCTTTTATTTTTTTTAGAGAGACAGTCTCACTATGTTGCCCAGGTTGGTCTCAAACTCCTGGCCTAAAGTAATATTTCTGCTTTGGTCTTCCAAGTCACTGGGATTCAGGTGTGAGCCACCACACTTGGCTATGCAGGGCTTTTTAATTAGTGGTTTAGCTGTTGTATAGTGGAATTTTACATGGCACACTGAATAAATATTGGCTTTTTTCTTAGTACTGTCTTAGACCCTCTTCTCCTCTCTGTACTGTCTCCTTGAGTGATCTTATCTTCATAGTACAAGCATGCCATGGTAGGTTGAATGGTGACTTCCAAAAACATGTCCACATCCTAATTCCTGGAACCTATGAATATGACCTTATTTGGAAAATGGGTCTTTGCAGATACAATTTAATATTACAGATCGTGAGATTAGAGCATTCTGGATTATGTAGATGGGACCTAAACCCAATGAAAATTGTCTTATAAGACACAAACAGAGAGAAGCAGACAGAAAGGAAGACGTGAAAGGGAGAAGGTAATGTGAAGACAGAGGCAGCAACTGGAGTGATGTGACCACATGCCAAAGAATGCCAAGAGCTGCTGGCAGCCACCAGAAGCTGGAAGAAGCAAGGAAGGAGTCTTCCTAGAGCCTTCAGAAGGAGCATGACCCTGCTGGACATCTGGATTTTGAAATTTCAGCCTCAAAACTGATAACAGTATAAATTTATTTTATTTTAAACCATCACGTTCTTGGTAATTTCTTATGGAAGCCCAAAGAAATGTACATGACCCCAGTGGCCAACCCTACACAGATGCGTCACAGTTGTATTTCTAGCCCAGTTAGCCCTGAGAGCTCCAGGCCTGTCTATCCAACGTCTATCTGATATTTCTAGATGTTTTAGAACTACTTCAAAATCTACCGTGTCTCAAACTCTTCCCTGTCCCCAAGCCTGGTTATTTTCCAGTCTCTTAGGATATGAAATCTTACCGCCAGCCATTCAGTTCTGGGAGCATAGGAGTCATTCTTGACTCCTTTCTCACCTACATCCTAAATGTACAATCACTATGTCCTATTGATTTTACCTCCAAATATTTCTCAGGTTTATCTCTTTCTCCCTAACTTTCCAGCATCACCACCTTTTTCCTTGCTCTTATCATCTTATGCCTGAAATACTGCAATTTTCGTGTATTAGTCTGTTTTGTGTTGCTATAAAGGAATACACAAGACTGGGTAATTTATGAAGAAAAAAAAAAGTTTATTTGGCTCAAGGTCCTGCATGGCATCAGCATCTGCTTGGATTCTGGGAGACCTCAGGAAGCTTTTACTCGTGGTAGAAGGCAAGGCGAGCCAGCACGTCACATGGCAAGAGCGGGAGCAAGAGAGAGAAGGGAGGTGCCAGTCTCTTTTAAGCAACCAGCTCTCGTAAGAAAGCCAGATCACGCTCATTACTGAGAGGATACCACCAAGTCATTCATGAGAGTCTACCCCCATGACTCAAGCACCTCCCACAGGGCCCTGCTTCCAACGTTGGTGATCACATTTCAACATGAGATTTGAAAGGAACAACAAGCCAAACAATATTGCCTGCTTAACATCCTTCAGTGACTCCCATTGCTCATAAGATGAGTATAAATCACTTGAGTACAGACTAAGAGGTGCTGCAAGGTCCAGATTTAGCCTGTACCAGGCTCCTCTTTGGGATCTCCTCTTCAGTCAAACTGGCCTCCTCTAAGCTCTTTCCTGCCACAGGACCTTTGTACATGCTGTTTTCCCTGTTAGAAATGTTCTTTCCTCCCTTCTTTGCCTAGATAACTCTGATTTTTACTTCTGATCTCAGTATTATTTTCTCAGGGGAGTTTGTTTGTTTTAAGTTTTCAAATCAGGTACCTTTGTGACTTTTACAGTGTTTTGTATCTTTTCTTCACAGCTCTTATCTAAGTTGCAATTTTACATTTTTTGTTAATGGATGCACTCTCTTACTGGACTATATGCTTTACTAAGAACAGGGAAATTGTGTCCCAGGGCCCAGCATCATGCATAATAGGTGCTCAATAAATATTTCCTGCATGACTTAATGAATGAAATAAGTATTTTGAAATGTTACCCATATTCCAAGAAGCCTCTTCTATCATATGCCTTGCCAGTTGGGAGTTATAGTGAAGGGGGCTAAATATGTGGTCACCAGGCACATAAGGAAAGAGAGAAGATGCTACTTCACCTTTTTTTTTTTTTTCTTAAGTTGGAGTCTCACTCTGTCGCCCAGACTGGCCACCGCAGCCTCGACCTGCTGGGCTCCGGCGATCCTTCTGCTTCAGCCTTCCAAGTAGCTGGAATTACAGGCATGCGCTACCACGCCCGGCTGATTTTCTTTTGATTTGTTGTAGAGATGAGGTCTCGCTGCCCAGGCGGGTCTTGAACCCGCGGGCTCAGGCAATCCACTCACCTCAGCCTCCCAAAGGCGCGGGATTACAGGCTGAGCCACAGAGCCTGGCTAGCTACTTCACCTTTTAAAAAACAAACAAACAAGCAAACTATTCAGGGACTCACCAGCATCATCTGTCTTCTAATTTGCTTGAATATTACAAACTGTCTCTCAGACCTGGTTTTGGAGGAATAGATGTATAAAGTCTATTTTCAGGAAGCATATGAGTCAGTTAAGCTTTTATTTCCCAAGTGCCATGCCAGCTTGTTGTGGTTTTAGCAGAATGCAACAGGTGCACATATTTTTAGCTTTTATGACAAGTATTATACACTTATCCTCAGGAGTCCCCAGCTGGAATGCCCTTTATCACAATGTTGCCAAGTGGGGAACAGATTACCCATGGTAGTGTGCTTATTTGGAGAACAGTAAAACCACTAGCAAAAACCCCCAAATTAAAAAATAAAACATAAAACCCTATTCTTAATAGAGGCAAATGCAAAAGCATTAATCTTTGGCTTGTGAATAGGGAGCATGGTCTTAGGAAAAAGAGGCTGATTTTCAAAACTCAGACCACGGTAGCTGTAAAATTAGCATGGAAACAATTTATCATTGCTTGAAAACAGGAGAAGAGTCCCTGAAATGTGCTTTGCTTCTCCTCCAACTCTCTAGGGAACTTTTCCCATGTCAGGTGAAGGTTTTGAACAGTACTTTAATTAACTTGTATCAAAGAGATGGTATATAAGAAAGAACTGTGTAAAGATTTCTTTAATTAGTGAATTTCATCAGGGCGCTTCCATTGTCCATCAGTAAAGCAGTTGGTGGGCGGCTGGGGTCCTTGGCGGTATATTCAGTCAATAAGCTATTCATGACTTTAGCAAGTAGCTAGGTTTTTAAACCAATGGGAATTTGGTGGACAATTTCCCTTTGCTACCTTTAGCTACATGATCAGAATCTATAAGCTATTCTCCTTCTTAGAAAGAAAAGTGCTGAGTTGAGCAAGCCGCCTGCAGGATCTGCAGTGGACACATTAATTGCCCCGTGAAAGGAGCACCGGCACATATTTACTCTTCAGTGTAATGAAAGAGAGGTTCTGGTGTTGTATGTGGTGGGGGGGATGGCAAGTCATTGTGTGTGATGTCTACTATATTAACCCCAAATCATTTTGCTCTTGCAGTTTTGCAGAATTGCATGCATTGCATCGTCTTTCCAGACTGGCAATAAAGTCTAGAGAAAGAACTCTCTCCCTCAGTAAATCAAAAGTTAGCAGACAAAAGGTCAAAATACCCAAAGTCTCGAGAACATTAACACTTTGGATATAAAGATTCCCTAAAAAAACAAATGCTCGCTCTCACTTTGGAGCAAGCAGACGCCTTATCTTTGTGAGTTTACAAAATGGAGCCAAACTGTACTTGTAGCCACTTTAGCTAAACCAAGGCCTGGATCTTTTAGCAGCCCGCAGTCATTAAAGCTCTCAGAAAGCCTCCCAGGAGCCAATGTGCTTGCTTAAGTATACGCTGTAAAAGGTCCCAGAGATTTACAAGGGACTGCTCCACGCTAAACCAGGCACCATCTGATAAACAAGCAATTTTAGCTGCAGGCTAAATGATGCTCTTTGAGGCTTTGATTTACAATGCTGAAGATGATATATTTGTAGTTTGGGGATAGGTTCTGCTATGGGCTTGCTGTGATTACTCACCCATGAGCAGAATTCAGGGCTTGAGTCTTCAACTTGGAGGTCAGAAAATTACCAGTGGAATGAAAGAGGGTTGATAAGGTTTATTGAGATGCTAAATAGATAGGAAAAAAACTTATTAAGTCAGTGGTTTCGAACTCTTCTTAAGCTTTCTGGGGACCACAGTTTTTGTTGGTTTGCTTAAATCCCAAAGATATAAAAATAATCAGCAAAATTGATCTAGTGGTCTAATTTTACTTTCATTACATTTAAAAAGCAAATACAGGCTTAGTTTATTATTGCTGACATTTAAAAATAAGAAAAAAATGTTCAATTTAGTATGTATATAATTACTTGAAAGCCAAGGAATCTGAAGGTAACTTTGAAGCAAATCAAATCACCTTCAAGAACACTGAGGAATACACTTACAGTACTAGAACCTAAATTAAGAACTACAGGGATGCTTTTAGAACTCATAGTTCCAAGAAATGATTTGATGAATTCCTTTGCCCAGAAGTTTGTTGTTGTTTGTTTTTTGAGTTGGGGTCTCACTCACCCAGGCTGGAGTACAGTGGCACAATCATGACTCACTGCAGCCTTGACTTTGTGGGCTGAGGCGGTCCGTCCACCTTAGCCTTCCAAGTAGCTGGGACTACAGGCATGCACCATCACAACTAATTTTTTTTTTTTTTGTAGGTCAATTTCTCGCCATGTTGCCTAGGCTGGTCTTGAACTCCTGGACTCAAACAATTCTCCCACCTCGGCCTCCCAAAGTGCTGGCATTACAGGAGTGGCATTACACATGCCTGGTGCCTGGCCTCCAGAAGTTTTGTGTTTAATAAATATTTGGGTATCCACTAATAATAGCTGTACAAGTATAAAGATAAATACAATATGGTCTCTATCCTCTAGAAGTTTACAGTCCGTGGAGAAAACTGCAGACAATTTTAGTAAAGTGTGAAATGTGTTAAAAAAAAAAAAAAAGCTCAGTAGAATGCCATAGGAGCATAAAGAAGACAAAACAACCTGTTTCCTAACAGGGAAGTGATAGAGAGAAGCCTTCCTTGGTATTCGTCTTCCTGTCCCATGACTGGCCAGGCAGCCAAACACACAGAGAGAGAGAGCAATGGAAAGAGGCATTTCTGGCACCCTAGTCTTCCAGCCTGCAGCACATTCAGAACTGTGAGCACATGTTCCTTTACTGAGATGACTCCAGACACCTGGAGTTCTGGTTCAGGCAGCACAAGGCAAGTTCAGAAAGCGCAGACACAACTGACTAGTAAGGGAATCAGTGGCTGACCATTCCTAAAGCAGAAGGTACAACCCTGGGGCAAGAGCTGACTCTAGGCTAGGATGTAGGCACTAAGCTTGGCCTTTGGGTCCACCTGTTCTATGAAGGGTCCAGGGGACACTGTCTCTCTCCCTCCTCGGTCAGGAAAGGACCTGCTGGAGTTAAGCAGACTGGCATGCACGCCAGACACCTGGAATTGTGCATTGCTTTTCTCAAGCATCTTGTAGTTTTAGAGTGCCTAGAGCTCTAAGCCCATGGGACTTTGATGATGCAACAGAATAACACGGAACTGCCTTCTAGGGAGAGTGGAAGTGAAGAATGTTGATCCCTCAGCCTATCAGCTTTCCCTGTGTATAGTTTCCCTAGATAACAGCCTCAGTTGGGCTGAAAGGTTCATAAGGATGACTAACGTTTATTGAGTGCTTAGCTTCCTATGTGCCAGGTATTATACAAAAGAATTTATATGCATTATGTTGTTTAATCCTCAAAACAATTCCATAAAATAGTTACTTGGTCAGCTCTATTTTACATATGAGGAATCTGTTAAATTTACTCATGGTCACATGGCTAATGAGGTCACCAGTCCAGGGCCATCCCACTTAGCCACCTCCCAGGACAGTGGCTGCAACAGCTAATTATGCCGACAAGGGCCGCTGGCTTAGAATTTGAAAGCCTTGCTGTCCTGGCTCCCCAATAGTTTAATCCTGTACATTGGTGTGTCAAGTGGACACTTAAATCCTTCCTTTTTAGTCATCCTTTACTCCAAACACCATGTTGCTTCTCTAAGCTTCAGTTTAATAATCTGGGGGGGGAAGCCCTCCTCTTTCCTCTTTCTCCCTCTAAAATAATCAGAACATCAGCAATATAATACCGGTAAAAGCACTTAAGACTATGCAAATGAAGGATATTATAGAGACACAAGGTGATGATATTTTATAGCCGCCCATTAAGACATATCATTGTAAACATAGACACTGAGTTGCATCTTTTACCAGGTCTTTTCCTGAATTTTACCAGAGAATTACACATGCCTTAAAAAGCTACCCAAGCTAATTGCCTTTATGAACGTAGACTTCTGCATAAGCTGGACTGGATCTAGTAAATTCCCCTGGCCAAAATATTTTTCAAGTATTATAGTGTAATTTACTATATCATGTCCAGTTGCACCCTAATAATGCACAACTCCCAGGAGTCAAGTATATTTCATGAAGCTTACAATTACTTTTATAAAAGTTGCAGTAAAGTATAATGATTTTTAATGGCATCAATGATACCATTGTATATATCGGTTTCAGTTTTGAAGTAGACTTAAGTTCAAAGACCCAAGGGGACCATTCTCCTCTTGATGCACTTGTGTTACTCCCATTAATGCTAATGGGACAGACAAATGCTGCTCTAGAGGAGAATATATCTGCTCTTAGGAAGGTAACAGGTTTTAATTAGTAATGCTTTGAATCACACAAAAGCAGCTTGCCCTCTGTAAACAGCAAGTGTTCGCAGACATGAGAGTGGGGATCACAGCCCGGGTTTCTTATATGGAATTTTCAAATCTGAGGTTTGTAAATGGTGGAGACATGAGGCTCTTGTCAACTGAGAATGAGAAAGAGCTCAATTTGGGGCTTTGTTGAAACAAAATCACAGTACTCAGAGTGAAAGCATTTTTAAATGAAATTTCTGAGTGCCTGAGTGCCAAATGGATCTCCGTAGTGGGGTTACTACAACGACTTGAGCTTTGAAAGAGAACGCAGTGAACCCGATACTCTGGAAGTGAATGCCTGATAGAGTAGTGTCCAACTTTTTTTTTTTTTTATCACAAGCCTTAAACGTAAAAGAAAACAGTTCAGAGAGGCATATCCAGCTGGAGGCTCAGTGGTGGTTTAGAGCTAGAGCTTGGGCAACACAGCAGTTTTTTGGGAAGTGGTTTTTAGGCTGAAAGGATAAACTCTGGATGGAGATGTGAAATAGACAGGAGCAAGTGTTTCAGCATGCAGGCTGCTCCATGTCACTATTTGGAAGACGTCTTCAACACAGGCTTCAGAGTGACAGAGCACAAGACCAGTTTCCACCTTCTCCATGCACATCTCCAGTTTGCTTTCAGAAAGCCTGTGAAATATAGTTTTTAGGTGCAACTATTCACCCTGGATAAGGCACCATAGATTTCAGTTAGAGTATTTAAAATATAGCATGTTCAACACAGACTTTTCGGAATAAATCTCTCATGGAGTGAGATAAATTTATATTTATCACCTAGTTGGGGATTTGTAAGTCTAAGCCCAAATGATTATAGATTTTATGTTAACATTTAATGTATCAGTCTGGCTTGATCTCTGAACAAATAGACTGGATTAAGATAACAATAATACAGAAGTATGTGTTGGTTTTTGTTTTTTGTTGTAAGCTTTTTTGATATAGGGAGGCTAACAAAAAGCAGTGCATGTTGTGCTTGACTATAATGACTAGAGCAAGCAACTTAGTGTTGGAAAGAACAACTTAGTATTCAGAGCGAATCCCAATTGGAATAACATTCTGCTAGTTATAAGCATACTTTCTTTCCATACAAATATTTGGGGAATACTTTGAAGAAATTCAATTTTAGAAGAGGACATTTTCTGCCATCCCCCCAAATATATAAATATAAATATGTAAGGTAAGCAGCTTGATTCTGTTTGCTCCTGATGCTCTGTTCTACTTCTCCTTCTGCGATTCTGCAAACATGCCATTTATATAGAATTAGGTTTATAGTATAAGAAATGTCATAGGCACATACTCAAGCTCACGAATTCATTATCACACAAATTCAGTCTGGAGATGCGCGGTGTAATGTCCCTTTCTCTGTGGTGGCCCCAAAAGATACACTCCACTATCAGTACAATTTCATTTAGACCCCAGATCTTTGAATGTTGCAGATGACTACCTCTGTTCTCTCCACACTCTGCCTCCTGACTTCCTAGAGACAGTAAACATTATTAACTTTGAAGCATCTATTTACATCTCTCCTGTCACCTCTCCTTCCCTATTCAACAGAGGTTGGGCTTCTAAGTTTGCACATTGGTAACAGCCTGTTAAAGTGTTTTCAGGCTTGAAACAATCCCATTGCACAGGGCATCAGGAGGGGCTGAATGCAAACATCAGTCTTCTTTCTGCCCAAACAGTAGCAAGCCTCTTCATAGAAACTTCTTGGCTGTGTTTCAGTATGGCTATGTCATTTACACTACCCTTCATTCCACCCCTCCCACTCTGTTTTGCTGTCTCAGGACGCTATGTTTTTCCACCTCAAATGTTTTTCATCAGCAGTATAAAAAATCCTCAGAGCCACTTGGGAACCCATCTATGAAAACATTTTGGATTACAGAATTACACAATTGTGGGGGGAAGCATGGAAGTAGACTTGACTTCGGATGTTTAAACAAATTGAAAGTCCTTGATATTTTCTTCACCTAAACCCTGGACTCTTCAAGATTGCGGCCCGCAAGATATCTTGCCATTACCATTGCTAAATATTCATATTCGTATGAGATTGTAACAGCTCTCTTGAGTCCAGAAAGGCAAGCCAGGTGTAGAAAACACTAGAACTGCCCTACCAACTTCTGAACTGTTATTACATTAGAAATAAATATAGCTGGGTGTGGTGGCACATGCCTGTATAGTCCCAGCTACATGGGTGGCTGAAGCAGAAGAATCGCTTGAGCCCAGGAGGTTGTCTATGGTGAGTTGTGATTGTGCCACTGCACTCCAGCCTGGTTGGTAGAATGAGACCTCAACTTGAAAGAAAGACAGAAAGTAAGAGAGAGAGAGAGAGAGAGAGAGAAGAAAGAAAAAGAAAGAAAGGAAGAAAAAGAGAGAGAAAGAGGGAAGGAGGGAGGGGAAATATACCTCTGGTTTAAACCATTCTAGTTTGTAGGATTCTGATACAGCACTTTATCCTGTATAATAATTGAGAGAATTCACAAGAAAATAGAATGGGAAAAACTCTCTTATGGATTGTGCACAATGTTTAATTCTTTGAAAGAAGGAATTAGATAAGCATAGGGGTATCTAGGGATATCTGGGACTAGGGGAGGGGTTCAGCATACCCACTTAGGGATTGCAGACCAAACTGTGAGGATGCGTTCTTTTTTTTTTTTTTTTTTAGGACGTTTATTTATTTTTACTTCAGTTTATTGTAGAGGCATGGAGTACGTCAGGATTAGGTATGTATGTAATATACATGTGTAGGTGAAGTTTGGGCCTCCAACTGAACCTCACTTCACCTGGTTTAGGATCAGGTACCTTTTGTGTTGTTACATGTCCCCCTCCTTCCCTCTCCTGGCAGTGTCTCATGACTGTTGATCCCTTCTCTGTTCTATTGTGGTTAATGTTCAAGTATCGCTTATGAGTAAGAACATGTGGTATTTTGTTCTTTGTTTCTGTGTTAGATCACTAAGCATGACCATCTCCAACTCCATTCAATCTGCTGTGAAGTCTATGACTTTGTTCTTTATGGCTGCATAATATTCCTTCATGTGCCACATATTCTTTTTCCAGTCTACTTTCAATGGGCAATGGGGTTGGTTCCATGTTTTTGCTATTTCTCTCTCTCTCTCTCTCTCCCCCTCTTTCTTTCTGTCTTTCTTTCGAGTTGAGGTCTCATTCTACCACCCAGGCTGGAGTGCAGTAGCACGATCACAACTCACCATAGACAACCTCCTGGGCTCAAGCGATTCTTCTGCTTCAGCCACCCATGTAGCTGGGACTATACAGGCATGTGCCACCACACCCATGTGCCAATAAACGTATGTGTGCAGGTGTCTTTTTTGTTGAACAATTTACATTTCTCTAGGTAAATTTCCAGAAAAGGGATTGCTGGATCATATGGAGGGTCAATTTCTAGTTCCTTTAAATATATCCAAACTGTTTTCCATAGAGGTTGGACTAGTTTGCACTCACCAACAGTGTAGAAGCGTTCCCTTTTCTCTGCACCTATGCCAGTATCTGTTGTTTTTTTAATTTATTAACAATGGCCATCCTTACTGGTAAGGTGGTATTTCAGTGTGATTTTGATTTGCATTTCTCTGATGATTAGTGAGGCTGAGCATTTTTTCATGTATCCATCAGCTGCTTGTATGTCTTCTTGTGAGAAGTGTCTAACCATGTTCTCTGCCCATTAGCAAATATTTTTTTCCCATTGTGTGGGTTGTCTCCCTCACTCTCTTGACAGTTTCTTTAGTTGTGCAAAAGTTTTCAGTTTGATGAGATCCCACTTGTCTATCTTATCTTTTATGGCATATGCTTTTGGGGATTTGATCAAGAATTGGTTGCCTAATCCAACGTGCATAAGGGTGTTGCCTACATTTCTTCTAAGATTCTTATAGTTTGAGGTTTTATGTTTAGGTCTTTGAACCATTTAGAGTCGATTTTTGTATGTGGTGATAGATAGGGGTCCTGTTTCATTCTTCTGCATGTGGTCAACCAATCTTTCTAGTACTATTTGCTATGAAAGAAAAGCTTTAGACAAAATTCAGCATCCCTTCTTGATAAAAACCCTTGAACACCAGAGTATAGAAGGAACACTCCTCAAATCAGTTACAGCTGTTTATGATAAACCCACAGCCAATATATCGCTCAATGGACAAAAGTTAGAAGCATTTCCCCTGAAAATGGGAACAAGACAAGGTCGCCCACTCTCACCCCTTCTATTCAACATAGTGCTGGAAGTTTATGGACAAGAGAAGGAAATCAAGGGTATCCAAATAGGAAATGAGGAAGTTAAGCTATCCCTCTTTGTGGACAATATGATCCTATACCTTGAAAACCCAAGGGAGTCGGTCAAAAACCTCCTTGCATTAAATATTACTTTGGTAAAGTTTCAGGGTAAAAAATCAACATACAATGTACAGTAGCATTTCTATACACCAGTAACAAACCAGCTGAGAATCAAATAAAAAGCACAATTCCTTTACAATAGCCACAAAAAATGCAAACCTTGGCATCTTCCTAACCAGAGAAGTGAACGACCTTTACAATAAGAACTACAAAACACTGCTCAAAGAAATCACAAAGAAAAATTTTCCATGCTCACGGATTGGAAGAATTAATATTGTCAAAATGTCCATCCTACTCAGGGCCATCTACAGATTCAACACAATATCCATCAAATTACCAACATCATTCTTCTCAGACTTAGAAATGACAACATGGAAATTCATATGGAAATGTAAGTGACCATGAATAGCCAAAACAATCCTCAGCAAAAGAACAAAATGGGAGGTATTACACTTCCAGACCTTAAACTCTACTATAAGGCTATGGTAATCAAAGCAGCCTGGTACTGGTACAAGAACAGGCATATAGACTAATGGAACAGGATAGAGATTTTAGAAGTGCAAAATTTAATCTCTCAACCAACTGCATCTTTGACAAACCCATCAATAGCAACCACTGGGGAGAGGAGGATATGTTCTCTAATACATTGCTAAGCTTTGTTCTCATTAACTACAGGTTTGAAAAGGGTGAACCGCTGAGAAGCTGGTCTTCAAAACCTGCAGTCATGCAGGCAAGGACTGACACTGCTGCCAACGTGGACATTGTACGGTGACATCATAAAACTTCATGTTTTGGTCTTATCTTCCCAACTAATTTGGGGGATTTCCTGAGTGTATGTTCTATGTCTGCCACGTTGGCATCACTTATCATGCCAGTGTGTTTTCCATTCTCATCCACAGAATTGAAAAGAAACAACTTGCAAGATCTTCTATCTGAACCTTAATTTTGTAGATGAAGAGACTGAGATCTAAAGAGGTGAAGTGACTCATTCAAGGTCAGGCAGATATGGGCAAACCCAGCACTAGTGGCCAAACTTTCTGTTTTTATAAGAATCACTGCTCTAGTTGTGATTCCATTAGCTTGTAGATGTTGAACTAGTCTGTTTTGTCCTTAATCTTTGAAGGGTCATGACATGTGATAAAGTATATCCAAAATGAGTATCATTTTAATATTTTGAGCAGGAGAAAGTGATTTTTTTCAGAGTAGTTATAATTTGGTAAAATCAAATTTCTTTGGAAAACACATGTTTTTATTGTTTTGAAAGAGGTCTTGGCTGATGGGTTCTTGTTTTATACTTAGCTGGATATTTAGGAAGAGAATCTACAACTCTAAGAAATACCCTTAAGGCAAAAGGGACTCCCTGTAAATCTTAGCATTACAATGCTGATGTTAAAGGGTGTGAAGTATGTGGACAATATTTAGTGGGGGAAGGGGTGTCACTTAAACTCATAATCAAAATATTCAAGATAGTTTACTAATAGACCAATCATGTAACTGTAAGGGCTGGACTGTATCACTTCGAACATCTCGATGGTATAAAGTCCAATCATGCTGAAAGTCTCCCACTTAATGTGAAGCTGTAATTTAGAACTATGCATTTCACAATCTGTTCAGCTGTCTATGTAGTGGGTTTTGTCATCTGGAAAGTATCCCAGTGCATTAAGAAAACAATGAACTGTTCCTTGGATAAATTACCTTTGCAGGGCTCTTTGAAAATTCCCTTTGGCCCTTTATTTCTCAGGACTAACTTTGCTTATATCAATATTGCAATGAGTCCCAAAGCTTGGCAGCGCAGGATGCAGCTTATAATAAAAAAATTAAGCATGAATGCTTCCTAGCAAAACGGTAAAGGGGATGAGGGTGGCAGGGAGCTACTAAGTAAAGATTATTAGTGGGCACTGGAAACTTTAAATGTCAACTACTTGGTAAGGAAAAGCATATTCTGTCAGTCAATTTTCATCAAAATTGACAATGGTTTTTACAGATATAAGCATGCCTAAATGAAATCTAATTATGTGAACATTAAACCTTCTATTTTGCTCTCTCATTCCATCAATAAAGCTTGGTCTAGTTTTTACTGCTTTTGGCCAAAGTCTATTGCAAACTTGCTGAACATTGAGCAGGTTCCGTGTGATCTTAAATAAATTAATTTACAATTTAAAAAATTCTGGTTATATAATATATAGTCATGTATATGCCACGTAAGGACTTTTTGGTCACTGATAGACAACATATATATTGGTGGTCTCATAAGATTATAATACTGTATTTTTACTGTACCATTTCTGTTTAGATATGTTCAGATACCCAAATACTTACCTGGATGTTACAATCACCTACAGAATTCAGTATAGGTGAATACAGGTTTATAGCCTAGAAGCAATAGGCTGTAGCATACAACCTAGGTGTGTAGTAGACTATGCCATCCAGGTTTGTGTAAGTGCACTCTATGGAATTCACACAACAATGAAATCACCTAAGGATACATTTCTCAGAATGTATCCCCATCCTAAAGCAAGGCATGATTGTATTTCAAGGATTATTCTAGCTAATGGGTTAAACAGGGTACATTTTGGTTTTAACTAGCAGGTTTATCCCTATGGCCAGGGGTCGTAGCAAACGTGGACTAACAAAGACTCAGGAGCTCCCAGTGGCAGAGAGATCACTTACAGCAGGGAGGGAGATTTGCTTTTCTTTCTCTTCCTGTGGACTGATCCCATCCTGGCTGCCAGTGTATGTCAGCAAGTTCACAGCCCTTCATTCATTGTAAGCCCCAAGTTATTGCACACCAGCACACTTCCAAGAAAAGAGATGTCATCGAAATCGAAGTTACATAATGGTATACAAGTATTAATAAAACCTTGTTATAGCAGCACTGCCCCATAGTAATTAGAATGATGCTATCAAGACTTTTGGCATTTCTATCATGACATTTCCTGGGTCATTTGACACACTCTGCAGGACATCCTTCTTCACAAAGGTTTATTTAATGGGTAAAATGAGAATAATGGTGTCAGCCTGAGTGTCACTATAGTGGAGTCTCTTAATGCTGTACTGTATGGTACTGCAAGCCAGGAGTGGCTTAGAGGATTTGGACTTATGGGTGTGGACC
Source organism: Cephalopachus bancanus (assembly GCA_027257055.1). Classification (NCBI taxonomy): domain Eukaryota; kingdom Metazoa; phylum Chordata; class Mammalia; order Primates; family Tarsiidae; genus Cephalopachus; species Cephalopachus bancanus. The sequence continues at coordinate 12,895,237 of JAPVLO010000204.1, forward strand.
CCATAGATTTTGAAGTTTTATTACCTTAAGTCAAGTATCATGTGGAAGATATCTCATTTGCCTATTCAGGATGGATCCCAGTTGTTGGATTCTGGGTGGTTGGGAGGACAGTGAGATTTTATGCCTTGTCCTTTAACTCCTCCTCTTCCTACATTCTTAGAGAGAGGTATAACAAACTTTCTCAAAACTCAGTGGTATAAAATAATAATTTTTTTATGCTCATGGATTCTATGGGTCTCAATTCAGAAAGGACAAAAGATCTTCCTTTGTTTTGTAATGTCTGGGATGTTTCAAATGACTGTGTATGTCAAGTGGTTAGGGCTGGAATAGTTAGGATTGAGGAATCCACTTCCAAAATGACTTATTTACTCATACATCTGGTATTTGGTTGGGATGATTGAAGGATGGACTTAGATAGGACTACTGGCTTGAGCATCTACAAGTGGCTTTTCCAACATGGTGGTCTCAGGGTAGTTGGACTTCAAGTAGGGTGACTCAGGGCTCATGGAAGTTTTAGCTAAAAATATAGAAGCAGCATGACCTTTTATGACCCATCCTTTAAAGTAACTAACATCTTTATGTGCAAGGCAGACACAAGCCTGCCCCAAGTCAAGGAGGTTGGACATAGATCTCATGTCTCACTGGGAGGAATGTCAATGAATTTGCAGCCATGTTTTAAAATCTCCTCATGAGGTTTCAAGTTGCTTTGAGAAAACACCAAACATGTATGATAGCAGTGGATTAGAGCAGTCCATTCATGAAATAATCTATTTCTTCTCCAATCATCTCCTAAGATAGATCCCCTGTACTAGTTAGTACTAGTAGTGAGATTTTGAAACAGAACTCCTAGAACATAGTGACTCAGATAAGATAAAAGTTTATTTTTCTCTTATGTAACAATCCAGATGTAGGTAATGGAATCTGGGGTAGTTAGGCAGCTCTACTCCATAAAGTCATTCAGGTATTCAGATACCTTCCATCTTGTGTTTTCATCATTCCCCAGCGTACTATCTCCTCCATATTGCCAAAGGTGGTTTGACATCACCAGGTTTGCATTTTAGCATGTGGGAAAGAAGGGATAAGAGGAAATGGGAGGCATACAACTTCTTTTTGAGGAAGTAACATAGAAGTTGCACACATCAATTCTATTTACAATCCACTGGCAATAACTTTGTAACATAGATTTACCTAGCTGCAAGGGAGACTGACAAATGTAGTCTATATCTGTGTATTCATAAACCCTGATAAACCTGTGATAAAACTGTGTGAGCATGGGAAAAAGAGAATGGGTACTGGGGGACAATTAGTAGTTTCTACTACCAGTTTTTGAGACATCCTTGGAATATTCGCCAGTGTTGGGGCTCAAAACATGATACCCCAAAGTGTGGTGCTTTGGCATGCTGAGTACTTTAAATCAAAGGACCTTACAAGCAAGTTCTCTCTGAGGTTCTGCTGTTCTCCTGTCTCCTGCCCCTTTTTTCTCCCTATGAAGTGATTAATAGAAATCAGAATTCCTCTTCCCTGAAGTGGTCATAGAACCCCTCTCCCTAGCCATGAAACCTAGAGTGGTCACTCTCATCCTTCTCCTTTCTCCCTTGAAGACTCTTATTTTAGTGGGATCCTGCTCTATGACCAGGAAGAAGGAATGATTCATAGAGAGGCCAAGAAGAATCTGGACAGGCCTTGCTGTGCTTCCCCCCTTAGTCTATTACTATTATATCATACCCTATTGTTCAATCACATTTCTACACCTTGTCAATTTGTTATTGTACCTAAGCATAAGACCCAGTGTCTGTTATAAGAATGTTGGCATTTCTGCCCCTATACCAGGCATATTCAAGAACATAGATCTGCAAATGTTTTATTATTTATTTATTTAATTATAGAGATGTGGGGTACAAGTGAGGATTGACATGTGACAATACAAACTATTTTTTGGAAGCAGAATAAATATATAGTAATCCTTTATTGAGCATTTATCATGTGCTTAGCATAATTAGCTTAATCATGAGCCTTTTTTTTTTTACTTTAATGTTGTGGGGTACGAGTCAGGATTGGACAGCGCAAAATTTTTTGTAAAGGGGCAAAGCACAAATATTTTAGGTTTGGGAGCCATATAGTTTTTATCTGTAATAGTTTTCTATTGCTGGCGTAATGTATTACCACATATTTAGTGACTTAAAACAACAAAAATTTATCTTCCAGTTCTATAGATTGGAAGTCCCATGTGACTATCAGTGGGGTGAAATCAAGGCCACATTTCTTTCTAGGGGCCCCATGGAGGAACCATTTCTTTGCTCAGGTTGTTGGCAGAATTTATTTTTGCATGCAGTCTCTTACATCTCAGTATCAGCATTAGGGCATTCTTTCTCATTCTGCCATCACTCTCATTGGCTACGGTTGTGGAAAGATTCTCTGCTTTTAAGGACTCGTGATTAGTTTGGGCCATGTGAGATAGCATACTTGCAAGTTCTAGGTTTTAGGGAGTGGACATTTTGGGGGGGGTCATTGTTCTGCCTACCACACTCAACTCAGCCATTTTATTTCAAAAGTAGCCATAGATAATATGTAAGCGAATGAGTAGAGCTGTCTTCCAATATAGCCCTGTTTACCAAAACAAGAAGAGAGTTGGATTTGGCCCACAGGCCGTAGTTTGCCAACCCCCTTTTGTGCATGTAAAAACCAATTGTTGTCTTAGGACTCCCAAGCAGATATAAATCTCTCCTGACTCCACTACTTGGGTGTGGGGCATGGTCTTCTCTGTGTTCTTATCACAGAAGTCATTTGCTTCTATTAAAGCCCACTTTTCACTACACTGTAATTACTTCCTTCAGTATATATTCCTCCTACCCCTGCAGATTGTGAACACACTAAATGTAGGAACCTTATCTGATTCATCATTGTACCTTCTGTAGTGTTTAACAACATCCAGTGTTTAGTATGTGCTCAGTAAATGTTCACTAAGTAAAGGAAACCTTATGTCATAGTCAGACTGAGGGAGGCATGAGTTGAAACATACACACACACTTTTTTGTGTGTTGGGAGGAATTTATTTTCTCTAGGTAGACCTTGTATTTTGATAAGGTTTGACTACTCTGAGTTTCTTCTGCAGATTAAGTCTGACACTTGTGAGTTTCCATAAGAGTTCATGAAGACAGATCTTTAGAAAAATTTAAACAAATATTTTGTGGTCCTAATGAAAATTAAAAGGCAGAGCCAGAATTACACATTAGCTAGTGAACCCAGTAGTATGCATTTGACAGACATTTCATTTTTGCCTGCTTGTGCCCAAATAACAATGTGACCATAAGGAAATTTGCAAATGGAAATAATATTTTCCTGAGTGTTTTCCCAGACATTGGACTTCAGTGTGAGTTGAAAAGTGCACAGAAACGTTTTTGACCTGCCAAGCCATGAGTTCAGCTGTTGCAGGATAAACACAGAACTCTGATGACATTAACAACATCTGAGGCTGAAGTGGGCCAGGAATCCATCTCTACCTTATTTATGTGAAATGTTCTCACACTTACAGCCTATAGTCAAAATAATAACTTTATAGGTGCATAGGTATTTGGAGTGTTTAACTTGAAAGGCATTTTATGTATAAGGTATTATAAGAACAACTCCTTTCATCCCAGATGTTCAATGAAATTAAGATACACAGAGGGCATTTTATCCACAACCAAGGACCAGTCTTGGGTTGGAACCCAGTATGGATGCTTATTAAGTTATATAACTATGTAAGACATGGCCATAAGTCTACACGACCCCACTGAAATTGGCTCAAGTCTCTTAGGTAGGTGGAAGAAAAAGTTTCAATTCTAAGTATGTCATGCATTTAAAGAGCACACTTAACACTTATATTTCCACTTAAGGGCGGTAGGTCTAGAATTCCCCAAACTCTCTCCCAGTCTAAGAGAACTTTTGAATACGTCACCTCCATCTCCATACTTGCTGCTTTTCTGGCTCCTATCGAATAAATCTCTTTCTCTTACATTATTGTCAGCTGCATAGTCAGCATATCCACTGAATCATTGTACTTGCTAATAAAAACACTAAGCTATCGGACCAAGGACTAGTTTCTGGGAATGCCCTTATGCTGACATCAAGTCACTAAAATTACTCCTTGGAGCACAGCTCCAACCAACAATAGGGTCCTGCCCATGTCATAAAAACTGTTATGCTAAAATTGCCAGCCTTGCTGAAGTCTACATATACAGTTTCTGTTGCTCTCTCTGCTTTTCTTCCTAATCTGTTAGTATGACTTATATAGGAAATGAAAGCCAACACTCTTAAAAAAAAAAAAAAGGCAAAGCCCCATCTGATGGGATTTACTCTTCCCAAAACTTTTTAGCTACCAGCCAGCCCCTTTACTCTTTGTGGGAATTTGGCACAAAATTGACATTGTCTCTGGCATAGCTCAACCATGTGATTTGTAGGACATGCTATATACATGCCATCCTATCCTTTTTCTCTTGTCTTCTCACTTAACCAGAAATTCTCAAAAGTCTTGCTAGTTAGACCTGAACATTAGAATAGACAGTTTTTTCATGGAACCAACCACGTTGCCCATTGAAACTGGACTGGATAAAAAAAAATGTGGAGCCGGGCTCAGTGACTCAGCCTGTAATCCCATGCTTTGGGAGACTGAGGTGAGTGGACTGCCTGAGCCTGCGGGTTCGAGACCCACCTGAGCAACTTGGCGAGACCTCATCTCTACAATAAATCAAAAAATTAACCGGGTGTCGTAGCGCGCGCCTGTAGTTTCAGCTACTTGGAAGGCTGAGGTGAAAGGATTGCTGGAGCCCAGCAGGTTGAGGCTGCAGTGGCAGGGAGCAGCCACTGCACTCCAGTCTGGGTGACAGACCAAGACTCCAACTCAAAAAAGAAAAAAATGCGGTACATATACACAATGGAATATTATGCAGCCATAAGGAAGGACAAATATATGGACTTTGCAGCAACTTGGATGGATTTGGAGTCAATCATACTCAGTGATATATCACAGAAACAAAGAACAGAGTTTCATATGTTCTCACTCATAAGTGGACCTTGAACAATTATAATGCTATAAGAAAACGATTGGCATTAGTGGAAACTGTCTGGGGGGTGGGGTGTGGTATTGGCAGTTGAGGGAAACCGCTAGGGGAGGGAGGGGCATACCTCATCAACAAGGGTACCTGCATGATCAATGTTTATATACCCAACCCTGAATTGTACCCCACATCTTTATAATAGAAATTTTTGGAAAAAAAAGAATAGACAGTGTTTTGAGACCCTATGCTAGGAACTGGCAGGTCAGATTGATTTGAAGGCACCTGACTTTTCAAAAATATCTCCATTTCCTTACCTATTTTATTTTGATGTTTCGCTTTCCCCCTGGCAGGCTTTACATTTTTTTATTTATATAAGCTTAGGTGATTTTTTTGTAAAAATAGATTCAAGTGAAAGAAGAGACCTATTAGGATTTTGTCTTTATAAAGTCATTATTGTTATGGGTTGAATTGCATTCCTCCAAAATTCATATGTTGAAGTCTTAATCCCAATACCTCAAATGTGATTGTGATTGCTGTTTGGAGACAGATAACATGAGGCCATTAGGGTGGGGCCTAATTCAACATGACGGATGTCTTTAAAAGAAGTTATTAGGCTTAGAACACAGACAACACAGAGGGTTGACCATGTGAAGACACAACAAGGTGACCACCTGCAAGACAAGAGGCCTCAGAGGAACCAACCTCAGAAGAAACCAATCTTGATCTTAGACTTCCAGCCTTTAGACCTGTGAGGAAATATATTTCTGTTGTTTAAGCCAACCAGTTGGTCGTATTTGTTGTGGTGGTCCTAACAAACTAATACATTTACTATAAATTTTGTTCTTTTTTTTCTACTCATTGATTATGCTTTTAATGTTCATAGGATACATGCTGTGATCTGTGGGCCACAAGGAAGTGAAATAATGTAATATAGGACCTGCATGTTTTGGTTTTCTAGAGTGCCTAGCAGTGACCAGACAACCTCTGTCATTACCAGTGGCCTTACAATAACAATGACCTTGAGCCAACTAAAGATGATTTAGTTTGGGTGGGCTTTTCTGGACAATACATTTTACAGAATGGATTATAAATTGCTATCCTGGGGCACAAGTCTAAATCAGGAAGCTCGAGGTCTGCACTTGTAACAGACGTGCTTGGTCCCACAGAGTGCTTTAAAACAAATTCAGTTATATAAAAATCAATTTCCTGTTGCTTTTAAAAAGTTGAAATATCTGCTTTTCTGTGACCAAAACTGTGTCATAGCTGCCCATTACAGTTGGATGCTACTCTCTAATGTGCCACGACCCCACCCCTTGTCATTATGCATGTCGGCTTCGCTTATTACCCAAGCTGCCTGGCTCAAATAATAAAAACAAACAGGTTAATGGTTCCTAAATTGCACAGATCTGTATGATGTTCTTTGAAAATATGGGTTCAGAGGTAAAAAGTATTCAGGAAACTCAGCAGCATACACACACACACACACACAGTATATGCATATACCCTAATTCAATAAGTGATTAAGATTAGAACACAGACAACACAGACAGAGAGACAACCATGTGAAAACACAACAAGGTATGTATATACACAGCATGATATGTATATTTCCATGGAGATTTTCAATGTACATAAACATATCAAAAGACCTGAGAAATTCTGCAACAGAGAAATCTATTTAACTTTGTTTCCCAGCCTTTTCTATTCCTATTTGACTAGGAAGTGTCACTTTATTAAGTAACATATATTTGACATCCCATGGCATTAGTGCTCTATGGAACACACTTTAGGAAACACTGAAATGGATTCTCATAGTCACTAGGCAGACGAATGAATTAGAGAATTAGAATTCTGTAAATTGCTAAATAAATTGCATATTCATAAAGAATATTTGAAAAATAAGTGTAATAAAGTAAATGTAAAGTTTTATTAGAGATCAACATTATTTTTGTGGTGTTAATTTATATGTTTGTTTATTTATTTATTTATTTGAGTTAGAGTCTCACTCTGTCACCCAGGCTGGAGTACAGTGGTACAATCACAGTCACCTCAGCCTTGACCTCCTGGGCTCAGGCAATCCTGCTCAGCCAAGGGCTCACTAGTTTGCTCAGGTTGGTCTCAAACTCCTGACCTCAAGCAATCCTCTCACCTTGGCCACCCAAAGTGCTGGGATTACAGGTGTGAGCCACCACTCTTGGCCTATTTTTCTGATGTTATTTAATGCGCCAAGAAAATCTACATAAATGACCACAAGCCATCAAATGCATGCCCAATGCTATCTGCTATGGGAAACAGTCTTTATAAAAGTGAAATGTTTTACTTGTTGTGAAAGACAAATAGATTTTAGCTTTTAGAGAACTGTATTCCAATTACTTTTGTTGTGCTCCAGTGTCTTTGTTATTGCACCGCAATAACCACATCACTCTCTTCATATTTCAGGTTAATGAGCTGATTGGACTGTAAACATTTTGTTAGACAAACTTATACCCATTATACCTGCAGTCATTTAAAATAGGGAATATGTGCAAACGAACCCAGATATCCTTTTGTGTTAGCTATTTTATTAGAGTAATAATGTGCGAATCCTGATTTGTATGTTCAACTAAATGATTGCAAACAGCTTTTGACACGTAAATTCACGGTTGTTCTACATGCCTCCACTGAGTTTGGCAAAAGTGAATTGGTCTATTTGAGTTATCCTCCTTTGATTTCTCCAAGAAAATCAATATAATAAAGTAATTCTTTCCTGCCATCTTCTTCTTTGCTAAGCTCTTCTGAGAACAGTCAGAAGGTGTTTTTCCTTCAATTATTTCAGGCTTGTTTCCATTAAATCCTTTCCAACAGGCGCCAGTAAATGTGTTCCCTTAATAAGGATGTCTCCCTTTGAAATAAGCTAAATAAAATTTTACATTTAAGGTGAGTAAGAACCAGTTATGGAGAAAATTGCTCAATATCTGTTCTATTCTAATTTCTTTTTCCATGCAAAGCATGCTGCAGCTCTATATTGAGGAACAAGTGTGATGATGTGGTATGCATAATTCATGCCTCTGGCCTTCTCCATACCCTTAGTTTTTCCATCAGAATGCTACATATTTAGGTAAGGTCAAAGATTATTTATTTTTTCAATGAAACATTTTTCAGGAAAATTACATAAAATATGTGGGTTTTGTTCTTCAGGAGAATGTTTGATTGTGGTAAACTCACAGTACAAGAGTTTTCCTGTGAATACTTTATATTTTATTTGTTGTGTGAGTTTTTGTTTGTTTTGTTTTGTTAGCTGGTAGGATTCCAATTATTTAAGTGGGTGGCATCTTTGCCTGTAAAGATACCTAGAAGGAACGCTCTTTTATTAGTTAGGAATTAAGGCAAAATCATGCCATTTAGTCCCCAAAGAGGTAATCATTCCGGCATTTCTTTTATTGTTCTCCTGGCCAAAATGATATTTTAATTATAAGAAAAGTACATCAAATCTTCAGCTACATAGGTACATTTTTCTATTCTGCTTTCCTAGCTTCATTCTCTTATCTTTAATTTGTCTGCTCTTATACCTCATTAAGACAGTGATCATTCCCCTGGAAGCCACAAGCATTTCAAACTCAGTATGTTTATAACTAAATCCGTCATCTTCCTCCCCAAACCTGTTTCCACTATGTAATGAGTTACACAAGCCAGAAACCCAAGTGCCATCTTTGATTCCTCACTCTACTCTGCTTGTACATCCAGACAACAGTCAAGTCCTGTCAGTTCTAGTTTCTCAATATCCTTTGAATCTGTTCTCTTTTGCTTCTTTATTCCCCATGGCCTCTTCCTGGCTCAAGATGCCATCATTCTTTCTTGGATTTCTGAACCTTGTCCCTCTGCACTCATACACCCATACACACACAGCAAGTATTAATCCTGCTCACAAACACACACTCAAAATCTAGCTGGAATTGTCAGTATGGTCAGAGGGACTGCCCTTCTTGGCACATTCGGTTGTCTAGCCTTCTCCATTAATCACATTTGTTGAGTGTCCAAAATGTGAATAGGCCATTCTCTCAAGGGCTAGGAAGGGTGTAAGAAGTTGTGATCTTGCCCATAGGTAATTTAAACAATCTAGTAGATTTTTGCAGCAGATGTGTGAGGTGGGGATGAAAGAAAAATCACTGAGCATGTCTCAGCCACTGTGGCAATATTTCTATATTTACACTGTTGGGAAAAAAAACAAAAGGCGCTCATAGTCTTTACAATTTTCCTAATTTGCCACCTACTACACAGTAATATTCTCAAGCATAAATTTCCAGACTTTGAGATTAGGATTTCAGCAGTGAGGGTCACATTTGATTTCAAGGAATGTCCACAGGTCAGCTGGAATACTAAAATTGTTTCATCTCTGCTCCAGTGTCTGGTGGTTATAACTTCCTACCTCATTCTTATTCCTCTTCAAGGTCACTCCGGGCCCTGCAGCATATCTGCATCAGGAGAGGAGGATTCTGGGGTCACTTTGTGCAATTCACTCCCCTCTGAGATACATTCCCAATAACAATGGATTTCTAAGGATCCTTGGACACATAACACATGCCACCAGGTTTTACATAATATTTCTTCCAGATGGCTTCCAAGTTGTCAGGGAAAGTTTCACATCTATGGAGGTATCAACTAACCCATCTCCTCCCTTGCACCTGGCCCCCCTCCTTGTCCATTCTGTGCTGAGGATTCCAGGAGTGGAACAGCAGTATTCCCATTAAATAGGAGCAGATAACTCAGATCAAATCTCCATGGTAAATCGGCTCCCAGCACCTGGTGCAGTTCCTTTAATGAACCTTTTTCTCTCCATGATATGAATCCATTAGACACTGAGAAGCTTGAGCATGTAAAATATTTTGTTTATCTGGCCCTTCTCAAAGGTACTGTCTGTCATCATAGATGTCTGCAGTAAATATAGCAACAACATCACTGGATGTGTGAAGTGATTAGATTTATGAGGCGCATAAACTGCAGAGCTTCTAATAACCATAATTCCCAACTTCAATCATAATACCAGTATTAGTGTCATGCTTTCCAGAGGATTTTATGTTTCTAAAAATATCTTAATTGTGGTTACCATGTTTACCCTCTAATTCCTTTAATTTTAAAGTGAAAAAGGCTGCCAGAGAAGCAGTTTGAGAAAACAGTCCACCCTTCAGTTTTGTTTATATGGACAGTGGGGCAAGATGGATTGCCTGTCTTGCATGTTTTGCAATTAAATTAGATAAATTTCCATGGATAAAAAGAGAATCCACACTAATAAGGGACAACTGATGACAAAATCAAATATGGGTGTGAGGAATAGAGGGTAGGATGTCTGTTCTCTCTCCCTTTCCTCCACCTCCTGTCCCCAGGGAGATTGTCTGAATGCCTCTAACATGATCTCATTCTAATTATTTGGCATCATTTGAAAAACCTTTGAAAGGATGCCAACCATCAGTCGATTCTCCTTTTGACCCAGGTCCCAAATGTTAGTTCAGTGCTTGATTTGAGATCCTTGGCCTCTGAAGTCTCTCTTTAACTTTTAGGGATAAAAGGAAGACAAACCCTCTTAGGTTTGCTTAGAATTTGGGAGATTTGAAGGACATCCCAGATGTAGTCATTGAAAGATGATTCCACACATTCATCACTGAGTTCAAGACCCTGACAAATGACATGCAGACTCTTGCCAGAGATGAAGAGGCAGGGGTATTTACCCAATAAATTTTCTAAGAATTTTTTTTGAATAGACACAGAATATAAGCTTGTCATACAACATTCAAATAACAGAGATGTATAAAGTAAATACATAATGATAGCTACTGTTAACAGTTTGGTGTATATCATTGCAGGTTATTTCTATTCATATCCAAATACAGTATTATTCTACAGAAATGGAATAGTATTATACATGCTGTTTTATAGCTAGCCTTCTCACTTAATAATATATCACAGACATGCTTCCAAGTCTTCCAAGTAAATACACATTTGTCTCAATCTTTTAAACTCTACTTTGGCATTCCATAGCATGGTTAGATCATAATTTCTTTAACTGTTCTCTTACCAATAGCTGTTTAAATGACCTTCAATGATTTGCTCTTACAAATAATGTTTCTGAGAACATCCTGGTCCATGTATCTTTAGATGCTAATAAGAGTATTTCCGCAGGATAAATTCCTAAAAGTGGAATTAAATTTTTTACAGCTACTAGCAAACTGATAGATTTATACATGTTAGAAAATTGTTTTAAAATTATGAACCTCTTCTGATTTTATCAGTGATATACCAAAAGTGCTATTTACTCACATGCAACATGGATATTAGCCATTTCACTTAAGTTTAAGCTATTATTTTAATATTTGCTAGAGGCTCAGATAAAACCCATTTTTAAAACTTGCTATTTCTTGGATTAATAATAAGATTGGACATCTTTTTAGATAGATATATATACATGTTCCTTCTTTTTGTTATTTATTCATATCATTTTTCCATTTTCAAATACAGTTTTCACCTTTTCCTTACTAAATCCTGGCTGATTTTTATAGATTATGTTTATGCTAGAAGCTGAAAATAATTTTCTATATTATTTTCTATAACTTTATTCTATTGATGGTATGCACTGTCATATGTAAATTTAATTTTTTTAATAATATCTATAAACCTTATACTTTGTGATTTCTTACCTTTGTGTCCTGATAAGAAAATTGTCATCTACCCTAAGATGATAAACATATTATTTTATAGCTACTTTTAGCAACTATCCAGCTTTTTAAAATGTTGAAATCTTTAATAAATCATTATTTTGTTTTGGGGTCTTATATGAGATAAGAATTTAACTTGTTCCACTCCAAATGGTTATTAATGGCCTTCACATCATTTAATGAGTCATCCTTCCTTTCCTAATTAATTTTAAGTGCTATATTTAAAAGTCACTAACCACTCATATATTCATGAATCAGTTTCTATACTCTCTGTTCTATTAATTTGTCCACACTAATCTCATGTTGTTTTAGCTACAGTTGTTTTAAAAAATATTTGAATCTGGCAATACAAATTTCCTTCCTACTATATTTATTTTGCAAAAATGTCTCAGGATCCTAAGCATTTATGCTTGCAGATTAACTTTATTATCAGCTTGTAAAGGTTGTTCAAAATTGGTATTTTCTGAATCTTATTAACTTATACTTTGTTTTGAGAATTGTCATTTTCTTTTAAGGGTATTTCTCTGTTGGGAGCTGGCCACGGAGGCCCACTGAGCATCAGGGATCAGGAAGGGCCGTTGACCCCGAGACCACTAGGATGCGTTCGGGAGCTATTGACCCCATTTCCTCCCCCTTTCTACTCAGCACTAACCAGATTAAGCTCCTGTGAACTCAAAACATAAAAACTCTGAGACCGGGACGAACACAAGCTAACTTTAGAAGCTCATTGCTCCCATTCTTCTGCAAACTGCAGTTTTGGTTTTCACACAGCTTATAATTCAAACTCGTGTCACATCTAAGAGCCTTAGTATTGGTCACAGGCTTCTGGGTCATGATCTTAGGATTTATTGAAGGTGTAAATTGTAGAATATAGTTTTAGAAGACAGCCATTTTGTTGAAAGAATGCAGCTGGGTTACTTGCAGGGAGCCCACTGTGAACTTTGGACTGGGCCACATTCCAAACATCCTGGGATGGGCCACTTTCGTTTGTAAAGTAAATACTTAAACTTCTATAGAATTGTTTAACTTGGCATAAATTAATCAGTTTAGGATGAAAAAGATTTATAGAATATGTCAGTCACGGATTAGGTTATCCTTTGTTATGGGATTTTAAGATTATCATATGAAAAGGGTTTAAAGGCAGTCATTGATTAAGTTTTCATGGATTAAGGTTTCTGGTGGGTGGGAGAAGCCCCTCCCACATCTGACTTTGTGTATAAAAGACCCATTGTAATTCCCAATAACACACACATCGTTTCTGCACTAGACCGGAGTCTAGTCTCTTTCTTTCTCTCTCTCTCTCTTTCTCTCTTCTTCCCCCCAATCACCGATGCTGTCTCCACCTTTAGGGTACCCTGAACCCGGCTGGAGCTGGTCTCCGGCATTTCTCTGTCTTCTTTTAGTAAGTATGTAGAGAACACTAACTCCTTTCCCACAGTGTGTGTGTGTGTGTGTGTGTGTGTGTGTGTGTGTGTGTGTGTGTGTCGTGTGTGTGTGTGTGTGTGTGTGTGTGTGTGTGTGTGTGTGTGTGTATGAAAACAGTAGACAAAACTAATGTTGTGTGGGTTTTGAGAAAGATAATGTTATGATTGGCTAGAAAATGACAGATAAGTCTGCAATAATGACACAGGAAAGTGGAGAGGAGTATAGATGGTGGGAAGTAAGTGTAGTGAGTGCAGGATGCAAGAGTAAGCATAGAATGAAAGTGAGTGCAGAGAGAGGGAAATGAGTAATAAGATGAGGGGAAAGATTATTTGGAAGGCAAGCTAGAAATGCTGACCTAAGTCTTGCTGGGCAGGGCAGGGTTGAAGGGGCTGAAGTGAATCCCACTGCCCATTTGTGTTCAGTGGGGCTGCAGAAAGCCTGTGGTTGAGTAATGGCCAAGTGGTTCTGGGACACAAAGTCAGTAGTGGTGGAGGGTGGATGTGGGAATGTGGAGTCCAGTGCTTGATCAGAAAGAATGTTGAGTTCAATCAGCACGGGAAGAAGCAAGGTTCATGGGGCAGGGTGGGGAAAGTGTAATATGGCAGGTAAGGGGGCCCACATCAGAGCTCAGGGTGGGAATTTGAACGAAGCCCCGTATGTGGAGACAGGCCTGGTATAGTCTGAGCACTAAGGACAGAGTCTTAGTAACATTTCTGGCCATGGGGACCTTTTCAAGTCCTCCCTTTCATTCCCTGCTGCTTTCCAGTTTCTGGGACCTGCTATAGGGTATTCACACAGTTGGTCCTCTGTATCCACAGGGCTCCACATCTGCAGATTCAACCAACTGAGGACAAAAAATATTTGAAAAAAATAAAAATAAAAACAATACAGAACAGCAACTACTTATGTAGCATGTATTTTGTATTAGGTATTATAAGTAATCTAGAGATGATTTAAAGTATACAGGAGAATACGCATGGGTTATATGCAAACCATCATTTTAAATAAGGGTCTGGAGTATCTATGATTTTTGGAATCTGTGAGGGTCCTGGAACCAATCCCTCACAGATACTGAGGGACAACAGTATATGTATGACATAACTTTGCCCATCCTAATTATACCAAATTTGTTCAGTGGTGGACACTTGACCAAAGCTGGGCCACTCACTCAATTCCCAGGGAGAGTTAGAGTTGAGATCCATGGAAACAGACAGAGCTATCTCAAAGCAACTGCATTTCAGTACATATATCTCTGAAGGTCTTAGTGACTGTTTCACCATGAGGATTGAAAAACAAAGGTGGGCTCAGTGGCTCAGCCTGTAATCCCGCGCTTTGGGAGGTTGAGGTAAGTGGATTGCCTGAGCCTGTGGGTTCGAGACCCACCTGGGCAACTTGGTGAGACCTCATCTGTACAATAAATTAAAAAAATTAGCCAGGCGTGGTAGCGCACGCCTGTAGTTCCAGTTCCATGGAAGGCTGAGGCGGAAGGATCACCTGATCCCAGCAGGTCGAGGCTGCGGTGGCTGGGAGCATGCCACTGCACTCCAGTCTGGGCGACAGAGTGAGACTCCAACTCAAAAAAAAAAAAAAAAACCAAAAAAACAGAGAAAAACAGTCTAGCTTAAGAGAGAATAGCACACATGCGCAGAAAAAGCAGAACCCACTTCCTCCTTCTGGCTTATTTTTGAGACCCATCTGCATTCTATACTATTAGGCGGGCCTGGGAGCCAGCCTTAGAGGCCCGCCTAATACTATACTTTAAGCATAATGAGATACTCCAGTGTCCCCCTCTTTTAAAAAAAAAGTTGGATCAAACTGGGTTTTTGCTACACAGAGTCACAGAGGTCTTAAATAATATAGGAGTTAAGGAAGATAAGGTGGTGAAGTCATGAATTTCCTTTTTAATAAAAATCCAAGATCTTAATTATAGACTAGAGTGCCATTGCTGGAATTCCAGAAAGCAAAGATTCAACAGGCTGAATCTAGAAATAGAAGCCAGGGTTCTGCATTCAGCTAGTCCAAACTTGGCAGTTAGGAATGATGGAAAGAGATACCCAGGCCTAAGTTCATAGAGCCCTATAGCTTGAATGAGAATTGTTTAACCTTTCTGCAACTGTCTTTAGAGAGGACAACACAGGGCAATTGTGTCTGCTTTTCTGTTCTTGCCATACGGGAATTTTTTGAGGAGTGTGGCAGAGACCAGGTGCACCCAGTGAAATGTAAAATACTATTTCTGTGATTGCTGTTGTTACAGCTGTCTTGCAGAACCTGTATTATGGTCCTGGACTCTCTGGGGTAAAGTGCTTATAAGCTCAGTAGCTGACTCATGTGTCATTACATGCTATAGCAGTAGACTGTGATAAGGGATGTAGGGTTAGGCTGTAGCTCATACAGGACCTCTGAGTAGCACAATTGCATGGGGTGCCGTTCTTACTCTGGTCTATAGGAATGGTGTCCTCTGGGACATGACACAGAGCTCTACGTGAATGAGACCCTCCAGAGTTGTGTGGTGTGGCAGTCTTGATCACAGGGTCATAACTAAAGAGAATGCCCTCCTGCTCTAGTGCTGGCAGTGGAAGGGAACATTGGTTAGACATAAAAACAACCTTCAGCTTGAGGAATTCCCCTGGCAGCTTTGTCACAGCTGTGTTGTCTAAACCTTTGGGAAAAGGTTGAAAACATTAGGAAAAGCATGGGTCTGGCTGGTACCTGAAGGCACGCACCCCATAAACTGTGTCAGCACCCCATAAACATGCCACTTTTAATGGCAAGTGCATGTCCCTATTCACCACCATCATTTATTCTACCACAAAATCTCCCGGAACTTTGTTTCCAGAATTCCTTTTATCTTAACCATTAAACCAGCCTTGGAAAGATATTGAGGTCAGTTGTCATAGACCTGAGTCATATCTCCCCTGACCTCACCTGAGCAGTAATCTAAATAGCGACAAAAACTATTGAATAATGAGAACAACCTTGTGGCAAGCTTCCTGATCAACTGGCATATATGGAAACCTGGACCCATCAATCGTCCCATAATGGTTTGTGAATGTTCACCCTGGAATAAAGATACTTTAAGACATCTGTTTTGGTGAGATAATGAACGTGGGTAGGTGCCTGGAAGTTAGAGGTATATTAAAAAGACATGCACACAAGATGGAAAGAGGGTCACATGGTCAAAGATACACATAAAAATGTAATGTGATGCTGTGGGAATTGTGTCAGGAGGACCAAAGTTGGATATAGACCTGGGGGTTGCAAAAGCAACACAAAACCAAGAAAAACCAAATTAAATCAAATAAAACCTCACCTCATTCCTCTAGTAAAAGAAAAAAAAAGAACAATGAAAAGGGATTTTTTTTGTCAGTGAGGAGCAAAAAGAATAAAGAAGGGAACTCCAATAGAGTTGGAAGACTTGTCCCAGAGCAATCAGAGGCTTGGTCTATGAAGCTTCCAAGTTTCTGTCAAGGAGAATGGTCTTCAAACAGGAAAGCCCAGAAAAAACATGGTGAGGTCGCAGAGGCTATGTGAGGCAAGTCAGCCAGCTCTCAGATAAACTGAGCACCCAGCACTGAAGGGGCATAATTTGCAAGTGTGCGGTGGAGATAATAGAAATGGCCGTTTCTGAGAAATCATGGAGGAGGGCAGAGATGTCAAAGATCGTAGGGCTCTTCTGTCTTGATTTCAAAAAAGTGAATTCTGACAAACTTAGAATACCATGATTGATGACTTTCTGGCTAATCTTGAAATGGATTCTAACATGGTGTATGGAACCCTAGAAATAGACAAAGTGTTGATGACTCGGGAACTACATGGTTTCATAAAAATAATTCAAGTCAATGCAACCAATTATTTGCCCATATTCTCTCTCTCTCTCTCTCTCTCTCTTTCTCTAAGTTAGAAGTGGACAGGTAAGGGAATTCCAGATATAAAGTATATCTACATTTTTTAAAAGGCTTTTGGTATTTCTCACTTTGTGAGTAAGAAGAAAAATATGAAAAATAAATTCATATATATTAATAAAGTAACACATCGATGTATCACATTAATATATGGTTATGTTATAACATATATAACAAAGTAAAATATATTTGGTGATATGATTAAATTAACATGTAACAATTTAATACTATATATTTATAAAGAAGATGGAAAATATGTGAATAAGATGGAAAAATATATAATTAAGTGGTTAAAGAACTGTTTGATGGATTCATGTCAACCAGAGGCAGTGAATGGTAGAGTGAAGGATTTTAAGACCATCTAATTAAGGCTAATTAGAAGTGTAATCCCACTTACCCCAGAGTCGTTGAAGCAAAGTCGCTGTGGTTGGAGGCTGGGAATCACCATTTTCACCAACTCTCCAGATGATTCTTAAGCACACTCACAAGCCTGTATCTTTAGACCTGACTTCTCCCCTGAGTTCTGGACTTGTATATGCAAACGCCTTCTCAACATCTCTACTTGGAAATCTAATAAGAATCTCCAATTTACCTTGCTCCCATATAATACTTCATCACCTCAAAACCTCTTCTTTTAGCAAATGGTACCACCATCAATCTAGATGCTTGGCCAAAACCAAAACGCCATTCTTCTATCCCTCAAATCCTGTATTATATTTACCTCTGAAAGATATTATGATCTGTCACTTCTCACTATTGCTAGTGCTACCAAACTTAGTCTTTTTTTTTTTTTTTTTTTTTTTTTGAGTCAGAGTCTCACTCTGTTGCCCAGCCTGGAGTGCAGTGGCATGCTCGCGGCCATTGCAGCCTGGACCTGCTGGACTGGCTATCCTTCTGCCTCATTCTCCCAAGTAGCTGGAACTACAGGTGTGTGCTACCATGCCTGGCTGATTTTTTTGATTTATTGTAGAGATGAGGTCTCGCCAAGTTGCCCAGGTTGGTCTCAAATCCCTGAGCTCAGGCAGTCCTCTTGCCTCGGCCTCCCAAAATACTGGGATTACAGGCTTGAGCCATGAGCCCGGCCCTCCAACTCTTGTGTTAAGTCACACCACCTTCTCTCTGGGCTACTGCAATTACCTTCACTGGTCTCCCTGCCTCCACCCTTGCCCCTGTTCCTTCCTCTTAAAGAAGAAGTCTGATTTTTAAATAATCATCAGCAGCATCTTACTGCAGGGACAATTGCTCCCAAGTTTCTAACCTTGGCCTATAAGACTTTGATCTGGTTCCTGGCTCTCTCAGCTCATAGCTCACTCTTTCACCCCCATCTCCCATGTGCTAGCTGCTCCGACTTTTTTTCTGTTTTTTGAGCACACCAAACTTGTTTCTATCTCAGGGCCTTTGCATTTGCTGAACTCCTTTGCACTTGACATGGCATGACAGCCTCTGTTTCCATCATTCAGGCTTCCTCCTGAGGATCTCCTCCTCAGAGAAACCTCCAACAATTCAATTCACTCTGTACCTTATTACACTGTTTATTTTACTACCTGAAATGCTTATCTATTTCTTTTCATCACCATTATATGACTCCTTGATAGAATATAAATTCCACATGAATGGGAAATTTATGTCGAGTGCACTGCCTTGCACATAACAGGTACTCAATAAATATTTATTTATTTATTTATTTATTGAGTTGGAGTCTCACTCTGTCGCCCAGACTGGAGTGCAGTGGCCGCTCCCGGCCACCGCAGCCTCGACCTGCTGGGCTCCGGCAATCCTTCCACCTCAGCCTTCCAAGTAGCTGGAATTACAGGTATGCGCTACCACGCCCGGCTGATTTTTTGATTTATTGTAGAGATGAGGTCTCGCTGCCCAGGTGGGTCTTGAACCCGAGGGCTCAAGCAATCCACTCACCTCAGCCTCCCAAAGGCGCGGGATTAAGGTTGAGCCACCGAGCCCGGCTATAAATATTTATTGAATGAAGGAATCACTGGTAAAACAGAAGGAGACTAGACTTTGCAATCAGACCTGGGTTTAGGTCTCCACTCCACCTTGGCCCCCAATTCCAGCTCAATACCCATGAGCCTTGGATAACCACCTGGTTCTTCTGAGGTTCCGGCCTTCTTTTTTCCTTCCTGATTTCCACACGATGCATTTACAGAAGACTTTATCTGCCTCATAATCTTCTTCCTCTTCCCAAGGTCTGTCATGACCCTGGGGGACTTCATCGTCCACATGGTTGCAACAACCAACATTGGTGCACAATATTTCTCAGCAGTGACTGAATATTAGACTCATCAAGGAAGATTTCAAACAATACCAGGATTGAGGTACCTAGAGTAGTTAAGTTCATAAACACAGAAAGTAGAATGGTGGTTTCCAGGGGCCTGGGAGAGTGGGAGAAACAGAGAGTCATTTTTAAATGGGTATAGAGATTCAGTTGGGGAAGATAAAAAAAAAAAGTTCTGGAGATGGCTTATAGTTGATGGTTGCACAAAAATGTGAGTGTTCTTAATATAGAACTGTACTTTTCAATGTGATTAAAATAGAAAATTTTATGTTACACATATTTTACAATTTAAAAAAAAGTGCCATTACCCAGACACATTGGTATTCCTGGAAATAGGACTTGGGTATCACTACATATTTTTTTTAACTCCGCAGGTGGTGTGACCAGCCTTCATATTACTGCCTTACCCACTTTTTACTGACCTTCAAGACTTGAACTGCTTACATCTGTTCTCCATTTCAGCTGCTCACTCCCCTGACCACATCCAGGGCCACTTATACCCAGTGTGTGCTATGGCTACTCTTTCTTTGCTTTCAGTTGACTCCTTGTGTACCCTCACATCCCCAGTCCATTCGTTCTCCCAATATTGAAATACCTTTTCCATTCTCATCAATGCTTGCTATTTTCTGTTTTGTTATACTAGCTATCCTAGTTGGCATGAATCTTTAAAACATTGTTTAAAAGGCCTAGTTAGTATGGAAGACAACGAATTTGTGGGAGACCTCTGTGAAGTTGTGCAGCTTTCTCAAGAAGGCCTCAGCGGTGTAGAGAGCACCTTAGTTTGTGGGACTTTTGACTTGGTCAGCAAATAGCAAGGACTCGTAAAGAAGCAGTCACTCCAGAAAGGATTAAGATAGATATTTTTCAAAGCAACTGCTAAATAAAGGATTCACCCACTTCATAATGACACAGGTAGAAATAATGTTTTTATCAAGTACACATTATCTGGATCTGATGCCGCATGAATTTATGGTTGTTTCTTCCAGGAACTATAAAATAGCATGTTGAACATATTGATGGATCAGTCTCTTTTGACAGTTCAGTTCTTCTCAACCTTTTTTTTTTTTTTTTTTTTTTGGTGTCCAAAAAAAAACTTCTGACCAAAGACCTCCCCCACCCCCTTGGCTGTTGCTCGGGAGAAGTTCTGGAGCTAAGTAGAACCAATGGACATGAGCAGTGTTTCTAATGAGCAGACCAGACCAGAGATGACTTCTTCCAGAGAACTTGGGGTTTCTGCTCCCTGTCCTCCAGAGGCTGCCGCTCTTCCCAGCATGTGACAGGGCCTCAGTACACGGTGTGACTGATAAACATCCCATAAAGACCTTGGGCTACATCTGGTATAGCATTCAGATCAGATCAGAGTCATGGTGACCTCTCAGTGCTGGTCATATTGTACAAGGACTATTGAGGTCTTTGCTGAAAAAGATGTTTCAATGAGAATTTACAAAAGAATCTGGGTGTTCTTAAAAGGAGTATGTATAAGGATAAATAATCTGAAAGTCTAGGACAGTTGAAGGGACCAATAGTATATCACTTAGCGAGGAGAGGGCTGATGGGGTGGGAAGGAAAGGAATGAGCTATAAGAAACGCCTTCAGGCCTTTAGGAGACCATGAAATATAAGAAAATATGTTCATGATGTGATGCTCCAGAAAGCAGTATTGGAATAAAGGACTAAAAGCTACAGGAAAATATTTTGATTCTGTGTAAGGAAGAGCCTTCTGGAGCTAAAAGCAAGAAGATTTGCTACTTTCAGAGCTTTCTGACCCTGGAACTATTGAAGACAAGACTAACTGACTGTCAAGCAAAGAAGTGACACAGAGCACAACATTCCTAAGACCAGGAGAGTCTGTGACAATCACCATCTAGCTGATGTTGAGGGGGAAGTGATTAAACAGTGGGATCTTTAACTTCTGCTGCTGACAAAATGCTTGTGCTCAGTGGTGATGTTCTGAGTACCCTGGTACATAATGAAGAGATCCCATCAGGGTTTCTATGCCATGTTTCCACTTAATGAAGAGAACCCATTTTCATCTTTTATTATAAACAAGTTGTGAACTTTCTTACAAAAGAGACCAAGGCATACAGTTTATTGCCCTAGCAGACAGAGAATGCTGAAGCTAGAGCCAGAAATTGCTAATCAGTAAGAACCAGATATAGAAAATACAATCTCGGCCCCAGTCCCAGAGTGGGCAATCTAGGCAGCTTAATGGCTCTATGCTAGAACTTTCCATAGAAATCATCTGGGATGGCCTTGATACCTAACGATTGTGGTTGGGTTTGGATAAAGACTTAGCAACAAGAGTACTCCCTGAAGTGAGACGTGAGCTTCCCCCTGCAGAGGGTACGGGGTGAGAGCCATGTTGATGCAGAAGAAGAAAAGATAAGCCATAGTCTTCTTGAAACACTTGCAAAGTTCTGTTTGGGGATACGCTGCAAAATCTTCCAGCTTATGACAGAAACATTAACACCAAGACCTGCATTCAGCAACAGCATACAGTTTGTTTTTAAATATTTGAGAAGAGCAGTAGTACTTATGGAAATTTCTAACACTTGCTTTCATTTTCCTATAAAACAGAATTTGAATTTAGTTTAGTGATCTTCCTTTTTTTTTAATCCCTCATCAATTTTGGGATTTACTAGGCCTATTTCAAGCAGAGGGATGTGCTACCTACTTTTTTATTCTCTTTTCTGGACATGGTTTGCACTGAAACATTTGAGTGCTTTGTTCATGGATTATACCCACAGGGAATAGGGCTGTAAATAATTACCGTGGTCTGGTTAGGTGAGCTGCGACACTTCTATTCTTCTTACCCCTTTCCATGTGCCAAAAATCACTAATGAAGCTGTAAAAGGAAATATAACATGTCAAAGACTCCTTTTTCAATGGTATGTGGGAAGAGAATAACAAAACCCTTTGTTGTTGTGAGCTCTTACTGGATATTTTGTCACTGTTGATTGTTAATTACTGTCAGATAATACTTTGGGTGATTAATTGACCTTTCTTAGCAAAAACAATAAAGGCCATTTAACTAATACAGCAGAAAGCGGGCAGTATGTTTCATTTTACTCTGTCTCTATCGTGGGGTGATTCTCCATTTTGCCCCGCCCTCATCTGACCACACCTACCTGAGAAATAATACTATAGATGGTTCCTCCACATCATCATGGGTCCTCACTAGAAAGCTTCAAATCTATTTGCAAATCCTATTTTTGGAGTCACTAAGGCAGATAATTTTACTCTGAAGATGAGTTGCTTATTAAGTGAAAGAAACCAAGGAACAGTGCATAAACGGGAATTCGGCATGTTTTTATTTCTAAAACCATTTTGGGCAGCTGGTCACCTCTACTCTACCCTGAGCATGGTGAATTTTATGTCAGAGTTCGAACTTATTTTCCTGCTGCTGCTCATGTATCTATAGTTGTAGGACATTTTCTATATGCTAAGTGCCATAAGAGATGAAAAAGGGAACTATTGATTTGATCCTTCTGGAACTCACCATGTACCTATGAAGACAGATACAGATACAGAGCTTATTCAGGTTGTCTAGGATACAGACTCAGGCAGCCCATACTCTGTCACTGCTTCTCTCCAAGCAGGAAACTCCCAAGAGAGAGCTCCTACCCCAGCCTTTCTCCTGAGCTCCTGGCTCATAGATCCAGCTGCCTCCTGGCTGACCTGTAGGCACCTCCAAAAAACGCGCCTAACAGAACTCACTGTGTTCCCTTCAAACCGGCTCTTTTCAACCAAATCTCTTACTTCAGTAAATGCTGTGTCTGGTCACCTAGAGCCACAAGGCATCTGAAACTTTAATACACGATTGGACTTATCCCTGGTCTTAATTCTACTCCTCAACACCTCCTATCCTTCCTTCTTCTCCATTCCCACTGCCTTATTTCATCCCCCCAACCATTTCTTCTTGTCCAGGCTTTTACAACAATCTGCTGATAGGTTTCATCATCTCGGACTCCTCCAATCTACTGTTCACCTTGCCTGCAAACAATGATCTTTCCAAATGGAAAATCTGATTGTTATTCCATGGCTCTTTAAAATCCTTTGGTGATTGTGAATAAAGTAAAAACTTCTTAGAGGGGCATATGAGTTCCATTCAAATCTGTGCTTATTGCTTGTGTGGGACTTTCTTCATTTCTGTGTTCTGCCTCTGTGCCTGGCCCTCCGTGCCCACCCCCATCCCCTCCTATCTCTCTCCCATCTCTACTTGTCCACTGAATACCTTTCTCATTTAGGATTCACTTATGTTTAGTCTCCCCATGGCATTTTCTGAGTCCCTGGGTGGATTTTTCCTCCCACTGTGCCCCTGCTTTACCCTAGACTCACTTCCAGCATGAAACCCTAAATCAGGGGTCCCCAAACCCCAGTCTGTGGCCTGTTAGGCGAGCAGCAGGTGAGTGAGGGTAGTTTGGTCTGTATTTATAGCTGGTTCCCATCATTCATATTACCACCTGAGCTCCACCTTCTGTCAGATCAGCAGCAGCATTAGATTCTCATAGGAGCTATTGTGAACTGTCCATGTGAGGGATCTAGGTTGCATCCTCCTTATGAAAATCTAATGCCTGATGATCTGAGATGTAGCTGAGGCAGTGATGTTAGCACTGGGGAGCAGCTGCAAATACAGATTAACATTAGTCGTGAGGTTTGACTGCACAGAGACCATAATAAATTAATTGCTTGCATATCAAGACCCTATTAGTGAGTGGCAAGTGAGTTGATGTATTTCAATTATACAGCTGCATCTGGTGGCCAGATTTAAGTAAGAAGCTGACACTTATTTTAGTCTGTGTATGGCCTGTCCATTATTTCATTTACCACTTTCTGTCCATACCTCTTTTTAAAAAAACTTAATGGTGAGTTGTATAATTATTTCATTATATATTATAACATAATAATAATAGAAATAAAGTGCACAATAAATGTTGTAGCTTGAATCATCCTGAAACCACCCCTCCTCCCACCTCACCTGGTGAATGGAAATACTGTCCTCCATGGAATCAGTCTCTGATGCCAAAAAGGTTGGGGACTGCTGCCTAACATTGCATTCATCTTATTTGTCAAAGGTCTGTCTTTTTAGTCATCTGAAAGTTCACTTGGCAAGATTTTACTTGCAGGTTTATCCCTAGCACTCAGCATGATACCTGCAACTAAAGAATTCAATTAATTACCATATGCTAAATGAACGAATTAATAATGTCTTCTTACAGTGGTCAATCTTAGGGCAATTCTTAAATAGTGCATTTTTCTTTTTCTTTTTGCCTTTTCTTTTATTGTTTCCAAACCCAGATATTTTATGCTTTTTTGCAGATTCCATATTGCTTCTCCACTCCCTGCCTCCAATGCTGTGATAATAGCTGACAAACAGACAAAGAAAAAACCCAACTCTATATAAATGGGTATTGAAGAATTAGCATGTTTTATTTTAAGAGCTATTTATATCTATAGTTTCTTAATTCTAAAATATTGTGGACTGAATGTTCATGTCCTCTACGCCCCCTTCCCAATTCGTATGTCAAAACCCTAAACCCACATATGATGGTATATGGAGTAGGGCCTTTGGAAGATAATTAGGGTTAGATGAGGTCATAAGGGTGGGATCCTCATGATAGGATTAGTGCCTTTATAAAAGAGATACCAGAGTGCTTACTCTCTATTCACACATGCACAAAAGAGAGGTCATATGAGCACACAGCAAGATGGTAACCACCTACAAATCAACAGAAGAGGCCTCAGAATGAAACCTACATTCTAGCACCTTACTCTTAGATTCCTCAGCCTCCAGAGCTATGATAAACACATTTCTGCTGTTTAAATAAGCCATCTAGTCTGTGGTATTTTGTTGTGGCAGCTCAAGCACATTATGACAAAAGGGAATAATAGAATTTCATATACTAGGGTAGACTGATGGAGAAATATATTTTATAATAGCTCATGGCTCTATTCTCTTCCTCATATCACACTGTTTAGGGAATTACCTTGGATTACTACAAAAATCTAATGTTATCTGATATGATATCTATTAGAAATACTAAATCTGACTCAGTCCAATAAAAAGAAGTAAGAATCATTCTCATAATTTTAGACACATTTGTAGGATGCTTTTTCCCCCATTACAGTTCTAGATGCTCAGCACTTCCTGCTCCTTACTCAGCTGCAGTGATGATAGTAACTTTATTTGTCCTCTACATTGACTACCCCATTCTTCTCTTGCCAAGAAAATGACTTAGCAACAGGTGATGGGCAGGAAGCGAGGCTGGGGCAGTACTCTGAGATGTCCTTTCACACTTCAGTGCAAGCCAAGATGGTATTCGAGAGCCAGTCAGAG
Organism: Cephalopachus bancanus; assembly: GCA_027257055.1. Taxonomy (NCBI): domain Eukaryota; kingdom Metazoa; phylum Chordata; class Mammalia; order Primates; family Tarsiidae; genus Cephalopachus; species Cephalopachus bancanus. The sequence continues at coordinate 12,920,912 of JAPVLO010000204.1, forward strand.
GCCACAGCAGATCAGCACAGCCTCCTTGGGGTGATGATGAAGAAACATTCAGTACCAAATAAACAATCATATTCTCAAATTCTAGCTTAAAAGGGTAGATGTTGATGTTATTTTGGGGGCAGAGTCCCAATGACATTTATTCATGTTATCTAATTTGGTCTACTTTAAACTTGGAAAAGAATTCACCTCTCTGCAGTATATTTGTTGACTGGAGTATGTTCCATGTTTTTAGTATTGCTAGGTAATGAGTACACAAAAATAATGGCAATACATTGCACACAACACATATACTCATGTTTAAACAGGTATTTACAGTCTATTTAAAGTGAATCTTTAAGCTAAAATCACCAGACACTTTCACTTATCTCATTTTATCCTCACATCATTATTGAGATATTATTACTTATTTGCATATTCAGTTAGCAATTCTTTAAAGAGGCTTTCCATCTAGTGGCTAGTAATTTACAAAGTGGGTAGGAGCTATAACAATTTCTCAGATTTCTGAGAATGCTCTTCAAAAAAGAAAACACACTTCATGATTTATATATTTTTGAGACTGACAAAAACAATTAAGACCATTGGCACAGATTCTAAAGTGAAAACAATGAGATAATCTGTGCTTCTTCCTTATTTATTTATTTATTATTTATTTGAGTCACCCAGCCTGAAGTGCTGTGGCATGATTATGGCTCACCACAGCCTCAACCTCCTGGGCTCAGGTGATCCTTCTGCCTCAGCTTCCTGAGTCGCTGGAACTACAAACGTGCTCCATCACTCAGCTAATTTTTAAAAATTTGTTGTAGAGATGAGGTCTTATGTTGCCCAGGCTGGCCTCAAACTCTTAGGCTCAAGCAATCCTCTTACCTTGGCCTCCCAAAGTGCTGGGTTACAGGCATGAACTGCCATGCCCAGCCTCTTTTCCTTATGTTAAAAGGTACTTCCTAGTTGTATCACTAGGAACCTCTCATGAGTTAATTGACAAGCTAAAAACTTTTGAGTGTTTCTGAAGCAGTTTGCTAAATATGTGTCTATGAATGCTTCACATTTGTTACTAATGCAAGACCTCGCAACACAAGACCTGTCAGATATGAGAAATTGACTGAAATTTTTTTTCCCATTAAATAATTCAGATTCTGTGTGTAAACTTGTCCTGATTTAGTGCTGTTTGGCTGAGTTCCGTGAAACCTTCATCTCAAAGAAATGCTGTATATGATCAATTCATTTGGAAATAGTGGCAGATTATTTTTATCTTGATCTGTTATCTCAATATTTCGTTCTTTGACTTTTTAATTTTTTATGTTTTTTAAATTTCTCCAACTGGATTATAATATATGAGACCATGTTTTCAAATGTCTTGATATCCTTCATGAATGCTTTCAAAATAAGCATGTGTCTATGACCACATCACCCTGAATGTATCTGATGTCAAAATAAGCATGTGATGTTTGCTGCTATACTTTAAGTCTTAGTTAGCCGGGCTTGGTGGCCTGTAATCTCGTGCCTTGGGAGGCTGAGGTGAGTGGATTGCCTGAGCCCACGGGTTCGAGACCCACCTGGGCAACTTGGCGAGACCTCATCTCTACAATAAATCAAAAAATGAGTGTGGTAGTGTGCGCCTGTAGTTCCAACTACTTGGAAGGCTGAGGCGGAAGGATCGCCAGAGCCCAGCAGGGAGCGGCTGCTGCACTCCAGTCTGGGCAACAGAGTGAGACTCTGACTCAAAAAAAAAAAAAAAAGTCTTAGCTAGTGATCATGTAAAAAACAAACAACTTTTCTTTTGTCATAGTAGTAGATACAGGCGGTTGGAACTGACATATCTCTCCAAGTGAACAAAAACTGCTTGAGCAGTATCTTCTTCCAAGGGTATAAACAAATTGCTTGGGTGGTCATAAAGGTGAATTCAAATTTAAACACATCTATAAGAATGAGGAAAAAATGAAAGGGAGGGACCAGGAGGGTGCATCCCTAGCAAGTAAGGTCTAATTGAAGTTCACTCTGCAGCCCCTGTTAGAAGCAGCAGTTCTTAATTGCAATAAATATATAAATTGGTTTCCAAAGGGACTTTAGTACCTAGTAAAAGCCCAAGTATTGAACAGAATGAATGAAAGAAAGCATATTATTCTCCTTTTTTGTGTAAAAGCAAACCACTGAATTATCTGACATCTTTACAATTTCACTTAGAAGTTACCAATGATAACTCATTTCCTAATGCTGGAGACTTAAGTGGAAACAGATCACTGAGCAAGAGTGGAATAAACAGCTTTAGTGACAAAGCTAAGCATCAATTTTTTATTTCCAGCCAATCACTAAACTTTTAACTGAAACTGCATGTGATATGTTGAAGGTGTCCTTATATATCAATAAAATTGATTTGAATCAAACCCACAATTAGAGTAAAATTGGCAACACTAATATGTGTTAATGATAGGTAGGCCACCTAATTTTAAGAAATAGTAACAATTAGAAAGCAGCCTTTAAGTAAGTCCTTTATTGGACTTAGTGAATTAATGTCACTTCTGGTTTTGGCTAAGGCAGCACAAGCTAGGTAAAAGAAACTCTTTGAGGTCATAAGTGGAATACTCTATTTGAATACTGAAATCAAACTACTCAGATTGCCACAAGCCACAAGGATGGACTGCCACTTCTAATTTGGTTAGCTGACTTCTCTTTGGATAATCACTTCTGCCTAACATCTTAGGCCGGCAAGTCATGTGACTGCCTTGCAGGCTGATGAAGGTGGAGCTACACAATTCTCCCATGAAGAGGAGCATCAGAAGTCACATGACCACGCCTAACATATGTGGGCCAGTGATGTATAATCCTTCCACTGAGAGGGACAGGATATATTTTGAATACTATAAAACTTACCATAAAGTATGCTGTCATTTTTCTCATCAGCCCTTCAAATGTGCTTCAAAAGAAGACTTTTCTCAAGGCTAAAAATCCTCCATTTTTTTTATAATTCCTCTAAGACGGTTTTCAGTTCTTTTCCATTCCCTGAGCACACTTCACTTTACCTGCATTTGTTGGACTGTTAAGCTTTGTGACAACAGGCTTTTGTTTTGTTCTCCATTAGATCTCCAAAGCTTAGCATAGTGCCTAGCACTTAGAAGGCACTCAATAAATACTGTATGCATAAAATGTTCCGTTTATATCATAGTCTGATCAGTGGTTATCAGAGATGTTGGATATATTTTAATACAGCTTGGAATTATGTGTGTGTGACTGCAGGACCCTATGAACTTGTTCGGGCTATTGTTGACTCAAAAAGCATTTTGTGGACATTGTTTCTAAACTTTGTCTTCTTAAACTTTCTCCCTCATGTATTACTATGCAATTGATTTTTTGAACCTCTATGCAGACCTTGACATTACCTTCTTATTGTAACATCTTATTCCATTCAGTCTGTTATCCCAGATTGTCAGAATTTTCTGCTATCCTGATTTGGTTACCTAATGTATTTTTGTCCTTTTCATATGTATCATTGACATTTCAAATGTCAAATTAGGTGAATTTGCCTTCCATGGCTTTGTTCAAGCCACTGACAAAGGTGGAGCAGGAAATATCTTCCAAGAATTGCTTTGTGGCACACTATCTGAAATGTTTCTTTAGCCTGCCATTGATCTATTGTTGGAAACTAAGTGTTCATGCGATTGCCAGACAAGCAAAACTGTGTGACCCCATGGTGCCGCAGGATGCTGAGTTCAGGTTCTGTCACTTACTAAACAGGTTACTTAACATATCTTCAAACCCTGCTTTCCCCTCTGTAAAGTGTGGGGTTGCAGAGGGGGAGTAAGTTGGGATTCATTACATAATGTATGCCAAATGCTTAGTGCTGTGTCTGGTACCTGGTAGTTTCCTTCCTTTTCTGCTATCTCCAGTGTCCTGTTTGCAGCGCCTCTTAGATCTCTTTTCATTGCATTCAGAATTAGAAGGCAAATTTCATTGTGTTCAGAATTAGAAGGCAAATCCCTTGATTCAAGTACAGTCCCCACACCGAGAATAATCACTCTAGATGTTGGAACATAAATATAATTCCCGCTCTCTGAAGTGGCAGCCAGGAGCCTTGGAAAATTTTCCAAATTTATAGATATAAAATCACAGGTACTACATAATTCCTGGAATGTCTTTGGAAACAGCCCTGAATATTTACTTAGGAAACCAACTTATAGTTTCCCTAGGTAAACATACAGACTAATTCTCATGACACTCTTGGGCCACACTTGGTTTTTGTTTTTATAAAGCAGATTCCCTTACCTAATTGTATTTTGCTCAGACACATCTAGATCAGTCTGAGCTTAGCAACAGAGGGAGGCACAAAAGGAATTTGTCTCTGAAAAGCCACAATGTGGAAAATCTACTTGTAGCTAATAAAGAGGAGCTTAGATGAGAAAAAAGGGCCCTGGGGATTTCAGGATGTTTTCCTCCTTTTCTCTTGATCTTAAATGTCAAGTTCATCTTAACAGAACTTTTGGCACATTTTTACTAATGAAATTCCTACATATGTGCTCAGAAGTGAACTGGAGTGTTAAATTTATGGTTTAACCATTGTTCTTTAGCTGGTTATAGAAGTTTGCCTACATTTTAATGCATCAAGGACATTTACACTTTGCTTTTTCTAAAGAACAGTCAGCCCTCCTGTGTCTGTAAGTTTTGTATCTATGGATCCAACCAATCTCAGTTGAAAAATATTCAGAAAAAAGCATCTGTAGTGAACATGTACAGACTTTTTTCTCTTGTCATTAATTCCTAAACAATGTCACATAACCACTATTTACATAGCATTCAGTGCATTAGGCAACATGAGTAATTTAGAGATGACAAAGTATATGAAAGGCTGTGCATAGCTTATATGCAAATACTCTGCCACTTTATATCAGAAACTGGAGCATCTGCAGATTTTGTTACCTGAGAGGAGTCCTAGAGCCAATGGATGCTGAGGGACAACTGAATTGTTTTATTTGTGCTGGGTTATTCAGTCATAGCCCAGCTAAGATCCTGCCCTGACTGGGCTCAAAGCCCACACAGTTATCCAAGGACTCAGACCCATCCTGAGTCTCACTGATAAAAGCTCTTTAAACTGCTTTTGTGATAAGGTTGCACAACAATGTGAATGTGCTTAATGCCACTGAAATGAACACTTTAAAACAGTAGATTTATGTTATGTGTATTTTGCCACAATAAAAAATATATTAAAAATAAATGCAAGCCGGGCTTGGTGGCTCAGCCTGTAATCCCGCGCCTTTAGGAGGCTGAGGTGAGCGGATTGCCTGACCCCCCGGGTTCGAGACCCGCCTGGGCAGCGAGACCTCATCTCTATAATAAATCAAAAAAATCAGCCGGGCGTGGTAGTGCATGCCTGTAATTCCAGCTACTTGGAAGGCCAAGGTAGAAGGATCGCCGGAGCCCAGCAGGTCGAGGCTGCGGTGGCCGGGAGCGGCCACTGCACTCCAGTCTGGGCGACAGAGTGAGATTCCAACTCAAAAAAAAAAATAAAATAAAATAAAATAAAAATAAAAATAAATGCAATATGTGGTCCTCCACTGTGTCTTGGACTAAAAGAGAAAATAAAAATTAGAAAGGACATTATGGCCGGGTGCAGTGACTCAGTCTGTAATCCCAGTACTTTGGGAGACAGAGGTGAGAGGATGCCTGAGCTTGGGGGTTCGAAACCAGCCTGATCAACTTGGTGAGACCTTGTCTTGACAATTAATCACACACACACACACACAAAAAACTAGCCAGGTGTGGTGGCATACGTTTGTAGTTCTAGCTACTTGGAAGGCTTAGGCGGAAGGATTGCTTAAGCCCAGCAGGTCAAGGTTGCGGTGGCCGTGAGCATGCCACTGTACTCCAGCCTGGGTAACAAGAGTGAGACTCCAACTCAAAAAAGAAAAAAAAAAAAAAAAAAGGCATTATTAGGATAGTTGAAAGAACTTGACTATGAATTGTAGATTAGATAACATTAATAAATCAGTATCAAATTTTGTGATTTTGACAATTGTAAAAAGCAAACAAAAACACTTTGGCAGAAAGACCTAATATAAAGGTGAGACAAAGGCTGAACATTTCTTGCTGAAAGGAAAGTGCAGGAAATAAGAGGCTGGGCCTGGGATCGGCCAGCAAGAAGGATTAAGCTGGCAGGAGTCATGTGGAAGGGAAGAAAATCAGAAGGAAACCCACAGTTGGGGCATGTGAGAATTTATGAGGTGAACCTACCTGGCTGATGCGCATCAATCCCAGCTGCTCTTTATCAGCCATTTGCTATCTTGTTCTTTGTGCCTAGTTTTGGTGAATTCAGAATTTTTATTTTCTATGTTTTGTAATTACCATTTGCATCAATAGTAAATGATTTTGTGAGTATTACCATCCCTCTTATGTGAAAAAAACAGTAGGAAGAGCTATAGATAACTTCAGAAAAGCCTCAGCCAGGTTACAATTGTTCAAAAACTCTAATTTTATTATATGATGTTGTATGGTAGTTGAATGTCATGAATTTGGACTGCAGTAATTCAAAATTTGTGAAAATGGAGGCAGAGGTCTTCATGATTTGTCTTATATTTAAAGAAAGAAAAAGCCTCTATGAAACAGCTAAATAATGGAAGTGGGTTTGCAGATCAACCTCATTAGGAAGGCATGCTATTCCCAGTACTCTAGAAGTACTTTACAAGCAAAAATACACTCACAAAGTAATTAGTATGCTAATTAAAAATATTATTTTCGATTTATCAAAAGAAGTCTGCAAGCATTTATACTTCTAATAATTTGTAAGCCTCTGTCCTTTACTGGGTGTAATAGTCTTTATTGTGCAGGGTATTACTTTTTAAATATTTCATAATTCAGACTAAGCTATCCTTCATTAGCTCAAATCATTAAATATTTTATCTTACACTAAAATGTTGAGTGAGTAACTTATAAACAGACTATTTTCAAAGGTTTCTGGGATGTGACCTTTCCTTCTTAATGGAATAAATTCATTTCATACAGAATTCCAGAGAATTTAAAAGATTATATTAAGAAAAAGGCAGCAAAAGTGAGAAAAGTAAAATGGGATGGGAAGGATGTAACCCATGCAAGGTGATGAAATAAACCTTCTAGAGAGTTGGTGAAACACTATATATTATACATATTTTGGTAACTTAAGAATGTACCAGTGAAAAGGAAATAAACTACCAGGCAAGAATGAGAAGAACAGTGTCTCTAACAGTGCCGTCAGTCAGAGTGAATTTTAGAGGAAAGTATTTAGTCACATACCTGGCTGTTCCCTAAGCTATCATATTGCAGACTCCATTTTCATCCTGAGTAATGGAGCACAGATGAGTGTTTTGGATGATGGCAAGGGTTCGAGAGGATTATATAAAGTGGTGTTATTACAAATCGTTGTGCAGAGGAGAAGTGTTCCAGTTACCCAGCTATTCCCAGTACTTTAGAAGTACTCCAGTGTTCCAGTTTCCCAGCTATTCCCCATTCTGGAGGCCTGCAAAAAAGTAAAATACCTCATATCCAAATGCTTAAGTCAATACAAATGTTGGAAAGGCTGACAGATGTCAAAACTCTCTCCTCTTCACTGAATGAATAGTGAACCACATGTGATAAAATCAGGACCAGATGGCTCTGAAACTAGTGCCTTCACTCCTTAGGCACTAAGTGTGTATGTGTGTGAATATGCAGTTGACCCTTGAACAACAAGAGTATTAGGGACGATGACTCCCTACACAGTCAAAATTTGCATATTACTTTTGCCTTCCCGAAAATGTAACTACCAATAACCTACTGTTGACTGGAAGTCTATTGGTAACATCAACAGTTGATTAACACATATTTTAGATGTTGTATGTGCTATATACTGTATTTTTATGGCAAAGTAGACTGGAGGAAAAAATGTTATTAAGAAAATCATAAGGAAGAGAAAATAGATTAGCTATTCATTACGTGGAAGTGGGTAATCATAAAGGTCTTCATCTTTGTTGTCTTCACATTGAGTAGGATGAGGAGGAGGAGAGGTTGGTCTTGTTTTAGGGGTGGAAGAGGCAGAAAGAGGTAAAGGGGGAAAAGGAGAGGGAAGAAAGCTTCTCTCATACTGTTCAAAATCATGCTGTTCAAGGGTCAATGGTATATTCTATATATAATATATATATGTATATGAATGTATGTGAACATATAGATATTAATGGCTGTGGCATGAACCCAGGAAAAAATCACCATTTGATCTTTCTGCAAAATTTCAAACATACACAAAGTAAACAGAAAAACTCCCATGTACCAATCACTTAGTTTCAATAATTGTCGTTATTCTGCCATTATTGCTTTATATTTATCGACAGTCATTCTCCATCCCTTACTCAATCATTTTTAAGTTTTTAAGATAAAGTTTATGTACGTCAAAAAATCTTAATGCTATAATTTGGGCAAATGAATATACCCATGTAACCCACATCACCACTTCGTTTTAAACCCCATGGTTTCCTACAGGTGTCAAAAGCAATATTGAACTATGTGGATCCCAGTTTAGTGTCAAGATGTACAATACCAATGGCTTAGATTACATGGTTTTTTAGTAGTGGTTATGTTGAAGGAATGATGGTGGGGAGTAGAGGGAAGAAATTCACATACATGCGCGCGCGCACACACATGCACACACACATTCTAAAAAGATCTAAGGAGCAGGAAAGAAGAAAATGTACCTGGAAGTAAAAGATTTGGACTTGGAATTGCCAATGAAAGAAAATGGAAAAGGAGCCATAAGAAAAATAAAGAGATTTTATAACTTTATGAACTCCATGAGAAAGAAGAGACTTCCTACTTCCCATCTTTTAGACGATAATCGGAAGAATCCCAAAACAGTGCCTAAGATATTAGCTTGTCCATCAGTGTTTTAAAACTTTCCCCCAGCCTGTTAAAAAGACCTAAATGAAATTTTGCTCATGCTTCTCACAGAGCTTTAGTGCATGTCTTTGCTTCATCCTGCACCCCAGCCCCTTCATCATGGCCGCCCTACCTATTCTTACAGTAGCTTCCTGGCCTGGCCATGTTGTTGATCATTATTGGCATTCCCATTGCCTCTTGAATCTCATAGCATCTTGATAAAATAAGACACTAGGGAAAGAAAAGCCCAGAGGACCAGATGTCCACTCTCAGGGTGCCCTCTCCATATACCCCTTCTCAAACTTTCCTCCTGTACCGGTTCCATTTTTAGAGCAGTTATCTAACCTGCAAGGCCCACTCCTCTTCTCTACATAGCTGAAACAAACCCCTAGAGGGAATGCATCCGTGTGTTGAATCATTTCCTGGTGAATTCCACCACCCTCAGTTTTTTTTTTCTCTGGATCCCACCTACACTTGCCAGGTGGTTTCTTCGTCTTAGCTCCAAGACTATTCTGGCAGTTGGTCCTCAGTTTTGTGGCTTGGAACTATACTCAGAACTCTATTCCAGATGGCCCTTTATCTGCCAATCTCTAGTTATTCCCCACTCCCATGTGGTTCTGGATTGGTGGACTGGTCCCCAAACCAGTTTCAAAGATAGCTTCTTGCTTGATGGTGGACAAAGGCAAAAATGTTTGAGCAAATGACTGTGAATTAGTATAGCAGACTTAAGGGCAAGAGACAAGACCATTTTTCTGTTGATAGAATCATTCTGAAGTCTTAATTTTTTAAGGCATGTGGTTGCTATATCTGTTGGTCTTCCCAAAAGGAACCTGGTAAAACTTTAGGATAATGCACACTATTTTCTGTTTTAAGCACTGAATGTAAATCATGTCAAGTTTAAATACTATATTTTACTTTCCTTATGGTGGTACCTTACTTTGTAGCCTAAGAAAAAGTAAATTTTCATTTATTTTTATTTATTTATTTATTTTGGTCTCACTATGTTGCCCAGGCTGGTCTTGAACACCTGGGCTCAAGCGATCCTCCTGCCTCAGCCTCCCAAAATGTTGGGATTACAGGCATGAGCTACCACAATGAGGAAAGTTTTGTTCCTTTTTTTTTTTTTTGAGTCAGAATCTCACTCTTTTGCCTAGGCTGGAGTGCAGTAGTACGCTCATGGCCACCACAGCCTCAATCTACTGAACTCGGGCGATCCTTCTGCTTCAGCCTTCCAAGCAGCTGGAACCACAGGCTCACGCCACTGTGTCTGGCTTTTCTTTTTTTTTAAGTTGTAGAGACAAGGTCTTGCCAAGTTACCCAGGCTGGTCTTGAACACCTGGACTCAGGTAGTCCTCTTGCCTCAGTCTCCCAAAGTGCTGGGATTACAGGTATGAGCCACTGTGCCCAGCCTAAAAGTAAACTTTAATATATTTTTGTAGGTGAAAGACCAGCACTGATAAGTTAGGTGTTATTCATTCTTTCATTTGTTTTTATAAACTCCTGTATTAGATTAAAAATAATAGGTTTGTTCAATTAATCCTAATCATGGCATATAAGCAGCATTTTGGAGGTTAACCACAGCCATTAGGAGTGTATCAGTAAAACTCTGGTCTTCTTCAATAAACTCTTATTTAGCCATTTAAATTCTAAAACTTTATTTAAAGAACTTATATGTATACATACATTATATGTAATACACAAGCACATAATTATTCTGAGAAAAATGACTTTCTAGACTCTAAATCCATGCAAGTTGCTGTGAAGTCCATAATTTTGTTTTTCTGTATGGCTGTGTAATATCCCATCATGTATAGGTACTACATTTTCTTTATCCATACTCAGTGATCTATCACAGAAACAAAGATATGAGTACTACAGGTCCTCACTCATGAGCGAACTCTGAACATTTATCATAATATTAAAAGACAGGGATCGGCAGTAGTGGGACACTACTGGGGGTGGAGGGAATAACATCCATAAATATACCCAATCTCAAGCAAGACAAAGTGGGGACCAAGGGGAGACCCAAAGTTTACCTGTGTGATGACCACTTATATACCTAACCCTGAATTGTATACCGCATTTTAAAAATAAAAATAAATAAGTTTATTTATTTTCTTCATATTTTTCTATAAAGTTCCAAAAGTTACTAGGATTCGGTAAATTGCTGTTCACACTATCCAAGTGTTTTTGCCTTTTGGTGTTTGGTTTTGTTTCTTCTTACCGCTATGCCAGTCTTTGACTTTCTAGAAAGGAAAACAACTTTTTTTGTAAGTAACCACAGAGAAATTCCTCTAGCCCCTTGGCCATTTAAAAAATATGTAAGTACCTCTTGCACGTTTGTTTATGCTGTTATTCTTTGTTACTGCCATCGAACAGTCTTGAAGCGTTTGTTTTTTACCTCTTTACTTGCTCCTGGTACTTCAAATGTCCAATCAGGTCTTTGCTGATCTTAAAATGCATCCTTTCTTTACCCAAGTGATACTTATCATCTTATGTTTTTTGAACTGCTTGCGTGCTTCTCTTTTCTTTCCTCCAAGGATGGACTTGCAAGATTTTTAAACATCTTTCATCTTCATGATATCTCTTTACCTCCTCCTTAGAAAAAAATCCATTACCCTCTCTCTCTAACTGCTGGGGCTTTATTTCTGATAGTTTTACTTTCTAGAAATATCCAGTACAGAAGCACTTTGGAATTGTGTATGAAATCCATGTCTACATTTTACAAAATAATAATTTGCCATCAGCATGGCTTTAAATATCTGCGTTGTTTATTCCCTCCTGTAGCTGAGGGTCATTGCTGGTTTAGTTTGGATTCCTGGGTGCAAATGAGTTTTGAGTATAAAACTATATCACTTGGAACCGAACCACTTTCACACAGTTCAGGTATAAAAATGCAAAATGAAACTTACCTGGCATTGGTAAGGTAGCTGAGGTCTAGGGATCCAAATATCCTAAGTGACCAAACTAATCTCTTCATGATCTCTATCTGGATTTTTTCCTCCTGATCACTGAAGCTGTTTACATAATGTGGAGTGACACTTGTAACCTGTATATGCAACATGTGAATCAGAATCTATTCAGGAATTGTTAACAACAGAATAGACATAAACTGAAAATGTTAAAATAAGTTTCAAGCGATCATATCTTCGCCCAACTTTGAGAGTAGCGCAGATATTGCTTCTAGCTTGGCAATATCTGTGAAAGTGAATGCAAAGTCATGGTTAAAGTCTTCAATTACTCCGTCTTTGGAGAAAGTGCTCTTGAATGCGCTCAACAGACCTAGCAAGAAGAATCTTTAAATGCAGCCATTTGAGAAAAAAGGTGTTTTCTTACTGTAAGACTCCTTACTTTCTCTGGGAAAAAATTTTTAGGAGAAAGTTGGGAGGTTAGTGATGTTGTTACAGTGAAAACAGGTTTTCTTCAAGGCTGGAATGGCTACAAGGCAAACTCCAGTCTCTCTCATGACATGGATGATGAAGACAACTCCTCTTATATCCAGTTACTGAACAGCTGGCTGCTGCCACATCCCAGAGAAGAAAGATACACTATGCGTAAAAACCCATTCCTTTAAAGAAAATGAGTTATGTTTGAGCACCAAGTTCATTTTTTTTCTTCTGAATAAAGAAACTGTAAGTCACCATGGAAAGAGCGCTGTTCTGTTTCGCTTTCCTTTAAATATTATACCGTGGAGAAATTGTTCAAGAAACATTTATCCTTAACCCCTCACTCTTAACTGTGCGGAGATACAAGGTCAGGTTTAGCATAGTTTGTCAGTTCCAGAAATATTGTTCGGGCATGTCAAAGACACAGAAGCAGTTTCAACCATTGTGCTCAAATTCTACCATTGCGGATTTGGTCAATCCTATGAAATCAGAGCACGAATGGGGTTGCTTGAGGCTTGGCACCTTCCTTTCATTCTACCCGATTTCCTGTGGGGCCCTGCATGGAACGTAGGTGAGGCAGTTGTTTACCTTCATTCATGTTTCATTAACTTCCCTGAGCCATTCCAGCATCTTTTACTACATTTTGTGTCTTTTGTTACTATCGCCTGAGGTATAAACTTGATGCAGACTTTGATTATGTTTATGATCCTGAGCCACTCAGGACTATAGTATTCAAAACCCCTGGCCTTCTTCCAGAAGTTTGCTTTATAACCTTCATAAAGATGCAAAACAAGCTCCCAGAAAAGCAAATTCTTCATATCAAACAACTGTGTCACATCTTTTGTTAGTACTTGCTTTTCTATTATCACAGATACCAGAGGATGGTGGATCTCCTCAGTTCTGCAGGGGTGCAGGGGTCCAAGTAAAACCCCATGTGATTGACAGAGGCCCACGTAGGGTTACTCAGGTCAAACGACATACGATCAGGTGAAAATTCAGTTCCAGAAACTTGGAGAAGACCTCAGCTCCGGAAACCATTTTTAAAGAAAATTAAACTTTCTAAATGGTTTAAACACATGTTTTTAATACTTGTTAAATGTCTTTTCTTTCTGGAAAAGACATGTTTCAAGAAAATGAAGAAAAGGATAAATATTTGGCAAAACAATCTTTTCTACAAATACCCCTGGGTAAAAGCAAATGAAAATTGTACTTACTACCAGGCTGTTCTACACCTGCGTCTTGTTTTTCTTTCTTTCCTCTTTATTGTGTATATAACAGTTTGCTTCATATGATTTCTTAATTAAATATTTAACAGCATATAATGGTGGAGGTTGGGCAATGTTAGACCGTGTTTTATTGCAGTAGTTTAGTGTGCTTATTTATACTTTGTGGAGGTATTTTAAACCACACAGAGGGCTCTCTTCCACACAGAGACCTGAAGTACATGTTACAGAGAGGCCTTTGAGCTGCAGAGAACCCACCTCTGGCAGTGCTAACATGGCCGTCCCTAATGCATCCCAATTCAACTGCTTCCCTCAGGGCAGGGCTCCCTTTGGCTTAGAGGGGAAATGATGCTTTGCTGCCTTATCATTCCTCTTAAAAAACCTAATTTGTCTGTATGTAGAGTGGAAAGATGACAGAGATGAAGGATCAATCTAGCAGCAGGCAGGGCAAAAAGACTTATGATAGCGGCAACAGGGAAATAGTCATAGGTCAAGCATAAAATGCAGAGTAGCCAGCAGGGCTTGAAAAGGACTTTGCAGATTGGCACGTGTGTGTGACAAAATACGCTGAGGATGAGAGTGTGTCAAAGGGTGGAATGCCAAGGGCCTTTAACCAGCCCAGGGCATGAAAAAGCAGGTCGTTAGAGAGTTGGTTTGTTCAAAGATGACTTGGCACTTGATAGAGACTCTCCTTTCTGCAAGAGGAGTGCCTGCAATGGTAGAGCTAGAGCCACGTGAGGAGAAAATGTTGAGGAGTTTGCCCGGGGTGCAGGTAGAAGAGTCAGGCATGAAGTGAGGGGTTCAAGCAGAGCCCTCTGTGGCCTTTTATCAAAGTCTGGAACTGGGGTTCCTAAAACTCTTTAGGTCATGGGCTCTTTGAGAATGAGATAAATGCTGGTTGTGAACTTTCACTCTAGAATATGGTTTCTCAACCTCAAACTGTTAACATTTTGGACTAGATAATTCTTTGTTACAAGGGTTGTCCTGTGCATTTTAGGGTGTTTAACAGCATTGCTGGCTTCTACCCGATAGATGTCAGTGGCAAACCTCCTCCCCAGTGGTGAGAACCACAAATATCTTCAGATACTGCCAAATGTCCCTAGGGGGCAAAACAGACCCTAGTTTGAGAACTACCGCTCTGAAATTATGCAAAGATATCACAGGTTTCCAAGGGGTGGTAGTATGCTGAAACCTATTCTATGTCTAGCACCTACAGTTCTGACTTCTCAGACTGGGACCTACTTACTTACTTGCCAACTTTCTAAAAAGCATGACATATTTTTCTCCATTAAAAAAAAAGGGCAACAGAAGTGCATAACATTTAAATTACTTATCTCTGGCCATGCTTAAGCTACTTACTTATAATGTCATATATGAACCCAGATTCCCTGTCTCCTGGGTCAGTTACCTCTCTTTCCAGTGGTTCCAGGCTACTTGACTATGAAACTTAGATGAAGACACTATGGCTGATAAATACATCATTACATGGCACTGCTGCTTTTTTCCACCTTTCTCTTCCCTCATATAAACCTGAGACGCATTTGTCTTGTCACTATTTAGAAAGTGCCCTTAGTTTTCTGGATAGCTGGTATATCAGACATTTTAGGGTGCCTTCCTACCATTCTACTTTTGCAGAGAATCTACTCCTGCCCATGCCTCCACTGAGTGGGCAGTGGGCCAGCTGTCCCTGCTCTTTACTCTGTCCACAATGGTAAACTCTAACGTCAGGGAAAGGGCCTATTCCCAAATTAATTGGTAACCTATAACTTGCAATCAAGAGGATAATCAAGAGGATAAGATAGGCCAATAACATTTCTCTCTTGGAATTTGAATTTAGGTCACAGAGAACAGTGGCCTGTTGGTAACAGGGTGGAGTTGCAGGGGACTAACAATGACAAGCTTTTTCTACTGAGGCCTCCAGCACTTCCTGTAAGTCACCAGTCTTAGCCTTAGGGAGGATCAATATCATTAGAATTCCTGTATTTGAGTCGGGCTCGGTGGCTCAGCCTGTAATCCCGCGCCTTTGGGAGGCTGAGGTGAGTGGATTGCCTGAGCCCGCGGGTTCGAGACCCACCTGGGCAGCGAGACCTCATCTTTACAATAAATCAAAAAAATCAGCCGGGTGTGGTAGCGCACGCCTGTAATTCCGGCTACTCGGAAGGCTGAGGTGGAAGGATCGCCGGAGCCCAGCAGGTTGAGGCTGCAGTGGCCGGGAGCGGCCACTGCACTCCAGTCTGGGCGACAGAGTGAGACTCCAACTCAAAAAGAAAAAAATTAACTAGAAATTCCCCCCATCACTCCCTTTAATAAACATCCAGTACACTCAACCTAACTTGAGCAGAGCCCAGTACACTCAACCTAACTTGAGCAGAGCTCAGAAAGGAAAAAATTGTATTAAAATTGTCATACTCAATATATACCAAAAACAAAAGATTAATTCAAGTCACATTTGACTTCTGCAATTACAAGAGGTGCTCAGAGTGGTTACCATCAGTGTCCAGACACTACTGATTACAACGAACTAAAAGTAATACATAGATAACATCTCTTAAAATGTGCATGTATTTTTTGGTACCCCTGGTGTAGATATGAGTAGATATACACACATATGTATAGACAAATGTATATATATGTATAAAGTTTGTAGGTATAGTGGAAAGATCACAATTTCACTAACTCACAACTAACTTAAGTCATAAGGATGCACTAAGGATCTCATCACAGAGTATTATTTTGCAGTGAGGCATTATCACCTTTAGCTATGTGTTCCCACTGTGAATTTACATTTCTATCTAGGGAATGTGAATATTTGCATAGTTCTTTGCATGAAACCAGACCTTCAGTTTCAACTACATTGGATGGCCCGGCAGGACATTCTGATACTGAAGTAGGAGAATAAAGGTTTCTCAGGCTAGAGGAGAAAGCTTCCCTCTACCTTTCCTAATAACCAATTCTCTATGTCTTTCTCTCTCTGTCTCTCTCTTTCCCTTAATCCATGCTGATTGTGTTCATGTCTCCCTTCCTAATGTCTTTCTCATTTTCCATCTCCAATTTAAAGCAGGTGACCTGTCCATGTGAAATATCAAGATTGTCAGAGCCAGGTTCCCACAATTCTAGTTTTACTCAGAACAATCCTCTCATTAAATGTTCTTTGGGTTATCTTTTCCCATTTGTTACTTAAATTCACAATTATCCTCTCTGTTGGTCCCAGAGGAGCAGAAATTTTTGACTCTGGAGTATGAAGACATCTATATTTGCCTTTCCCCTCTCTGTATGTTAGATTTTCTTCCTGCTTTTCGTGACTTTTACTGACATCATTAACTTCTCCTGGATCAAGTATTTTCTATGATTTATAATAAAAAATGTTCAAGTAAGATTACTTTTAGCTGACAATTAAAATGACCTTTTATTTCTTAGCTATTTATCTAGCAAGAATAAGAACAGCTCACTTTGGTGCGTACTTACTATATGCCAGCACTCTTCCAAATTCTTTATGTGCATTGTTTCATTTAATCCTTATGAATAACGCTGTGAGGTAGATACTATTATTATTCCCATTTCATAGATGAGGAAGCTTGGAAAGATGAAATAACTTGCCCAAGATTTCACAATTAATAAGTGCCCTTCTCTGTCCATCAAATGTAAGTCATTTAATACCCTAAATAGAAAAGCATCCTAGAGAAAAATAAATTGAGAAAGTATAAGACTAAATCCATCACCAAGACATTCCATCAGAGTAGCAGTCGTGATGAGCCTAGCTTTTCCCTAAATATTGGCTTGCAATCACATTCTCATTACTCATATCTAAACTATATATAGCAACAATATGTCATCTAAAGAAGAATAGCTGTAACCGTTGATGCTAACAGATTTCAGTGTGTGTCTCTGTTTCTACTTTGACTGCTTTCCGATTTAATTAGTAAATTATTCCTAATCAGAAAAATGAAGAGTATTTTAAAAGCAAATTGCTCAACTTTCTGAACTTACTTATTTATTCACAAACATATGACCCTTGCTTTCTTTACTTATATTTAGGACTAGAGGATGGAGAATAAGAGAGGATGCCTATAGTTTGATATTAACTTAGCCAATGCCATTGTTTTAAATTTGTTCATGCAGATTGTCTTTTCTTTGTGTGTTTACCACAGATTATGCCCTTAATTTTGGTCCTAAACCATTGATCTTGAGAGGAACCAGGCAAGACTACTGATTCTACTAGACAACATTTATAAATATTGGACTCTGAGTGGGTAAGCTGCGTATTGCTGCTTGTTACTCAGCACCTCACTGCTTTTCTATTCTCTCTATGTGGGGGCCTGGAAACTTGTCTACGACATGATTCAGACCACATTGCCTGGTGGGTTCTGTGGGTTTTTACCAATGAGAGGCACTCAGTTGAGATTAGAAGATGAGAAGAAAGCAGATGTGGCTCTTCTCTAGGTAGCAATGTCAGTGGGTTTGTGGTTTTTTGCTCAGTAGTAGCAGCAGCTGCATTCAGTGGCATGGAGTTCATGGGCTCTGTATGACACGGCTTTATCCTTTCACTTCCCCAGTCCAAGCATTTTCTTGCAATTGTAAGTCTTTGGGTAACCCTTTACCTTTTCTTATTTGCACTTCCAGCCCCTTTGATATTTTTGCAATCATTTCTCTATATTAAATCCCTACCTTTCATCCCATTTGAAATGGAGTGGCTTCTATTTCCTGGTATAGACACCAACTTATAGGTAGGGCAAAATTTATAAGAGCCAATCACATCATCTTCACAGATAAAAGACAAATTTGATCTGTTGAATACTTGTATTTGTTGTAAAATGAAAATAAATTAGAGTTTAAAGGTTGTTTACATAAGGTAGAGTAAATGGCAAGTAGACATGCATAAAGAATCTATTTAGCCCTGGTGAGTTGTGCCATCAGAACCAAAAGGTCTGCACTAAAACAAAATGAAATGAAAACAAGAAAAAAAAACCCACATTAAACTGTTCTCAATAATAATATTGCAGGCAGAAATGTCAATATTGTTTTCTGAGACTTTATTCTAGAGTATTATGTGATAAAGCAATTGAATAATTGTGTCACTGTGTGTCAAGTTTGTCAGAATGGGGAAAAAATATGGTTGTAAGATTCATGGGATTAAGTTTTAAACTCTCGTACTCAGCTATAATTGAAATGAACATATTTTTGTCTTTAAAAATTATTTCCTAGCTCTATTTACCAGAAAGGACTAGGAACAATGACACATTTATTATCAATGAGCATCTTTAGTACAACAGATTTTCATCTCTAACTATAATTTCTCATTTTAAAGAACCAGGGATTCTTGGAGAAATGACTGACTCTAGACTGGGAAAGGAAACATACAAGATAATACTGGATCATTTTGTTATAATGTAAGGCAAGAAAGCTGTCAAAGACCAGTCATGTTGCTTCCAAAAAATCTCAGAATCTGATTAAAGAAGTTTCCACTGGCTAAATAGAGATCAATTTGAATATTGGTTAGAATAATAACTATATTGGATTAAAGCACATAAAATATGCTTAAATACTTGAAATAATAATAATTAGAATGCAGAAAATGTCATCAGCCACCTTTGGAGGATACCAAGAAGCCAACTCATTATTATTATCATTATTATTATTTTTTTTTAGAGGTGGAGTCTCACTCTGCTATTCAGGCTGAAGTGCTGCGGTACCATCATATCTCACAGCAGCCTTGAACTCCTGGGCTCAAGTGATCCTTCTGCCTCAGCCTCTTGAGTAGCTGAGATTACAGACGTGAGCCACTGCACCTACTCCAAATCATTATTTTGAGAACTGTTAAATACATTGTATATGTTAGAAATTTTCTAAAATGAAAGGAGAGAAAAAGCAGAGAGGGCTAAGTAGAAGATCTTGGCATCCAGGTTTCTGGAAACTACCTTCAGTCCTCAGTGATTGCTGCCTTCTGAGTTTCTTGGATATTTCCAGGTTTGCAGACTTTACACTGGAACTTAAACAAGTTTTGGAGCTAGCTTTATGCCCTTTAGCTTAAAAGATATAAAGAGCTAGAAGCCTCAAAATGAGTGTGTTTCTGATTACTGCTATAACAAATTACCACAGCCTATGTGACCTAAAACAACATAAATGTATTGTCTTATCATTGCAAACGCCAGAAGTTCAAAACCAGTTTCACCAAGCAAAGATCATGCTGTCAGGAGGTCTCCTTACTACTGAAGGCTCTAGGGGAGAATCTGTTCATTGCCTTTCCCGTTTCCTAGAGGCCGCCTACATTTCTTGGGCCCTTGTCCTCTCTGCATCTATCCTCACATCTCCTTCTCTGGCTCTATTGCATCTCTCTTTCACATCTAAGGACCCCTGTGATAACTGTGGTTCTACCTGAATGATTCAAGACAGTCTTCCTACCTTAAGATCTTTAGTTTAATCACATCTGCAAAGTCCCTTTTGCCATGTAAGGCAACATACTCAAAATTTCTGAGGATTAGGACATGGCCATCTTTGGGGGGAGACATTATTCTGCCTACCACAAAGACAAATGAAGAACCTGCTTGGATGCTCCATGGCTAAGTCAGTTGTAAGGGAGTCTGGGAAACAGGATTGGAAGGAAAAGGATGGGAGACTATCTGGTTACAAAGAGATAATGCACAACACAAAAGGGTTAAAGGTCTAAGATTTGGTGGTGAAAGAGCTAATGAGAAAGCATATGAGTGACTTAGTGGTTGTCTTTGGATTTGTAGGCATTATTATAGAGAAGATGATGACAGGCTGGTTTTAATTTCCACAGAACTATATCAATTAATTTAAATGAAATAGAAGCTATGGATGGAAGATTTGGGGAAACTCTTCCATCAGTAAGGACTGAGAGATCTGAAAATACTTTTGAAAGATCAAATGAGGAATTCCTTTCCTTAGACATTTTATGTGCTTTAATCCAATATAGTTATTATTCTAACCAATATTCAAATTGATCTCTATTTATCTTCAGCTGTTGGTGGTTGTCTTATTTGGAGATAGGTGTGGTCTGAGCTGGGCCTCCCTATCATTCTGTTTGTGGTTAATATCACCTTGAACTCTGGAGAGTAGCAAATGCCACTGCCACTGCCTGGCTGTCTTTGAGCTCAGAAAGAAAAAAAGAAAGAAAGAAAGGGAAAAAAAAGCTGTTGTGACAGAATGGTACCGAATAGAAAGCAAATTAACCAAAAGATCATTTTAGCGCAGGGGTTGGTGGCTTACTTCAGTAAGTGATTTATGACACAATGTTTTTATTTGATCTGGCATTACAGGGATAAATTATTGAGTGCTAATTGTATGTTGATAAGCTGTTCCTGCTTAAATTTATTCCTTCCTCAGTTTGTGTTAATTGGGGCATACTGGAACAGAAGGGAATTGCCCGCTTACTGCCTGGTTTGGTTTACGCTGTTGCTAAAATGAAGAGTTGTAATTGTGTCTTCACTGTTCATGCTGTGTGAATCGGGGAGCTCCTACTGGTGGACTCCCTCCCTGTTATGCATATTCCTTTTTCTCATAAATGGATTGTTAAAAAATAAGATTACTCCAATTTACTAGTTCAAGTTTACTCAAGTTGCAGCAGAAGGTAGGGTCAGAGGTGAACTGGTGGAAGGTTGGAGAAATTTAAATACACACTTTACCATTTGAAATTTAAATCCTCTTTTGATAAAGCCATCATGGGGTGGGGGCTACTGAATATTTCCTGTATAAGTGGCTTTGTCTTTGACTAATATTTCTCTCTTTCTCTCTGTCTCTTTCTCTCTCTCTGGCATGAAGGGACTTGAGTGACTATGACTAAGGACTTTGGGAGACCAGCAATAAATGTGTGTGTGTAGAGATGTGGGTGTGCATGCAATGGGCGGGTGTAGGGAGGGCAGTAACTGCCAGATAGTGAGGATCTTGTCTCTCAAGGGTCTCTATAATAAGTACCCTAACTCCAGGGACGTCCGATGAGTCCAGATTTTAAGAATTCAATACAGACACAAAACAGCAAATGACCAGCAGGATTACAAGTGGAAAAGCCGGGCTGAGATTAAACGAGATCTGCAAGGGCAGAGGAAATGTAACATTCCAAATAGGCACACCAGACTCAGGGCACCTGAGGGCAGTCCGCAGGATTTACTGCACGTGGCCCGAGGGGAGGCTTGTAAACACTAAGCCCAGACACAGACGCGAGCTCTCTGCCTTGGTTTTATGAATTCCGCTGGATGTAGGCAGGTATGTACCCGGCTGTAAAGCAGAGAGGGTGGACCCTGCAGGTGCTGGGAGTTCCTGGGTATGGCAGACCAGTGGGTGCCACTCCTTAGGCCTCTTCCTGAGACTTGGAGTCCCCTCCTCTCTGTTCCCTCGGAGCTCTTCTCCCTCCCTGTTTTGTGTTTAGATGTCACGTATAATCTCTCTGGTTTCTCTCCCTCAAATAAAAATAGAAAAGAAGTTCTGTTTAAGCTATTGTTCACGCAACTTTCCTAGTCAAAGAAGAAATAACCTCCCCGGCCTCTGTAGAAAGCAGAGTTAAGGTTAGATAAGTGTAGTTTTGAGCCCATACCAAAGACACCTTGCTCTGTAAGTGCTGAAGGAACCTCACAATTGGGTACTTTTACCCACAAATTGCCCTAGAGGCATGGACCATGAAGGCAGGAAAATAATATAATATGGAATTGTATAAAGTCCATATTATTTTAAATTTCAGGCACTCGCTCTAGTTCATGGATGAAGCCATTCTGGCTGGTGGCTAGTTTGTTAAGACCGAGGCCATAGTTACAGGAAGATGAACCAAAATGTCACTGTTACTATGATGTACTTCCTCTAGGAAGGAAAACCAGCTAGGCGCTGGTAGTCCTGCTCTTGCTGCTGCAGCCTGGCATGCCGCACTAAGGCAAGGCCCTAGCACCCCTTGTCAGAGATAATGGGGGGTACTGGAAAAAGGGCAGGAGAGGAGATAAAGCCCTAGTCCTAGATCTGACAAGCTGCTGACAAAGCTTCTTCTCCCCTTTTCTCTGGGAATCTGGGAGCGTCTCAGGGAAGATTCTGGCAACCAGAGAGCCTCTCAGCAGCAGGACCACACAGAGTGCTGAGAGCTAGAGAAGAAACCAAGCCAGTATTCAGTGGAAAAGCAGGGGTTCTAACTCTAGAGTCAGGAAGCCAGAGTCAGGAGTGCCAGGAGTTCAGAGCTGATGGGAGACATTAAAGTCAGCTCATTGTGCACATTGCCAGTCTTTGTGTCCCAGCCACTGAGATTAACCAGTGGTCACCGATAGCTTTAGGTAGAAAGTAGGAAGCTAGAATTAGAAGGAAACTTAGAGCCCATCCAGTGCAACTCAGGGAGGTGAAGCGACTTGCCCAAGGTAACACAGCTGCAGGTGGCAGACCTAGGACTAGATTAAGCTCTGTAAGCTCCAAGGAATGCTTTTTCTGTTATAACCTCTGGCCTATCTATGACATCCAGGTGCATTCTGATATTGGGTGAAAGGGATGCTGAAAATCATTCCTGACCAATCACACAGGGAGATAGGAAACTAAAAAGGGGTTCCAGTGTTATTTAAATTCCACATTATATTATTTTTCTATTTTTTTTTCTTGGTCAGGTAAGAATTATAGGTGATATGGATAAATTCCTCGAGGAAAAAATGGACAATGGTTACTCTAGTAGATCCAGAGAGAAGGCTATAGCTAGTTCCTGCTCCAGAGAGCTTAAGGTTGACATCAAGCCAGGCATGGTGGCTCATGCTTGTAATCCCAGCACTTTGGAAGGCAGAGGCGAGAGGATTGCCTGAGCTCAGAGGTTCAAGACCAGCCTGGGCAGCATGGCTAGTCCTCATCTCTACAATAAATCAATAATTATTTGGGTGTGGTGCCATGTGCCCGTGGTTCCAGCCACTTGGAAGGCTGAGGTGGAAGGATTGCCTGAGCCCAGCAGACTGGTCTTCTTGAAATTCTTAGCCTTCTTGATCTGATTTCTACCTCCTGATCTGTTGGGATTAAGATCTAGCAGGTGTAAGTTTTGCCCTAGACCTTGATTTTCAGAAAGTGGTCCCCAGACCAGCAGTGGCAGCTTCACTGGGGAACTGGAAAGAAACACAGATTGATAGGCCTCACTCAAATCCTCTGGAAACAGAAATCTTTGGGGATGAGCCCAGGAATCTGTGTCTCAACAAGGTATCCAGGTGATTCTGGTGCACATTAAAATTTGAACAGCCCTCAACTGCAATAAGAAGTCAGTATAGAGTAAAACAATTCAAAAGGCAGTATAGAATAAAGACTCAGACTCTGACAGCTACTAGTTATGAGGCCTTGGACGAGTGACTGGGCCTCAAATGGCTGGTTCTGCCTCAAGAAACTGTAGGTGAGATCAACTGAGATAAGTAGGCAGAACCTGTGTGTATCACCTTGCCTGGTATTTATGGTGGGGGGAGGGGAGGAGGACTCGGTACATTTTACCTATTATTCTATGATTATTCTAACCTCAGATGTCTTAACCCTGACAGCCCACAGTGGGAATTTCAGGCCCTTCCCCATGCTCTCTCTCTGTCTCTCTAAACCTCCACAGCTCCATTCAAACCTTGCAGCTACTCAGCTGTGAGCACTGTGGGACTGGGAGGGGGTAACCTGAGCACCTTTGAGAATGGATCTTCTGCTCCTCACAGTTTCCCAAGCTTCATCATAACGCTATCAAGATAGGATGAAACTGTACTTGGTCCTACTTCAAGCTATGGGAAACAGATCAGGGGAAGTTCATATTCAGAGTCAAAAGTCTAGTCACAGTCAGAGCAAGCACAAGCTGTCTTAGCCAGGGAGGCCCAAATTTCGGCAACTGGGACTGTCCTCAGAAACTCAAAGTGTCAGACAGTCTTGCCCTGGTGGTTCCTTTTGGCTACTGCCAGCAGCCTCCACACAGCTACTTCAAGAGCAAGAGGCTAGCCACCACTCCCAAGCAGCTTGTGGGGCCCCATCATGGCCTCTGTCTCCACAGAATGCAGAGCTGAGTGGCAGGCTGGAGCAGCAGCTGCCGCCGCCTCCCTCAGGGCCACCATAATGTCTCCCAGGGGGCCAGCCCAAGCTTGGATGAGCCTTGGAAAATTAGTGAGCAATTCTGACTTGTTTAATTTTTCTCTCCTAAGAACTCGAGAGATCATGTCCTCTTAATCATCTTTTCAGAGGAAAGACAAGAGAAAAGAAAGACATTCAAGAAAACACAGAGCAATTAATCTGTTCATTCATATTCAGTAAATGACTCTGTGTTCTGAGTACATTAATTCCTTTATTCCGAAAATGTTTGTTGGGTGCCCCGTGGAGTCACAGGGCCAATTAGGAACATATCTGCTCTCAAGAACTCTGCAAGTGTATGGGGAGGAGTCAAAGGGACCACCATTTGGTCAACATTTACTATGTGCCAGACACTGGCCTAAGTGCCTAATCCTCACAAGAACCCCATGAGGTCCATATTCTTACTCCCACTCTACAGATGAGAACATTGAAGCTTAGAAAAATGAAGTGACTGACTTGGTGTCTCCCATTTGGAAAATGGGCTCTATGACACAAAAGCCCCTTTCTTTACCACGCCGACTCTGGGAGAGCATGCTCATTCATCTCTAGTGCAATGAGCATAGGAAGGTTTGTGTTCAGAGGAGCCTGGCAGCACAGAAAGCAAAAAAGATGGCACCTGGCTGTTAAGTGGGTTTTGAAGGATAGTCTAGGGGTAGCCATAGGCCTCTAAAGATGTATGGAAGAAAGTCTTTTAGCAACACTGTAGGGAGAGATGGGTGATGGGGTGGGATGGAACAGGTGGCCCTGAGTGACTCTATTAGCCTAATGTGGACCTGCAGGGGTCCACTGTGGGGAAACAGAAAGACCAGGCAGTCATCACCTTGGGTTAGGCCTTGCTCTCAGTATGATCCTTGCTAGTACTGGTTTCAAGCAGGACTGGATGGTCCAGAACAAAATTTGGAATATGCTTTGCACTCCCAGATAAGGGTGTAAAAAAACCTTGTCCATATGTTACGTTTGGTTTCGTTTAACTCACTGTCACCTCCCCACCCATATGCATTCACTAGGTGCCCGCGTGCACGTGAAATA
Source organism: Cephalopachus bancanus (assembly GCA_027257055.1). Taxonomy (NCBI): domain Eukaryota; kingdom Metazoa; phylum Chordata; class Mammalia; order Primates; family Tarsiidae; genus Cephalopachus; species Cephalopachus bancanus. Next base: position 12,946,461 of record JAPVLO010000204.1, read on the forward strand.
CATGGCATTAGGCTCAGAACAAATTTGAGGATACTCCACAGTGCCTCTCACATCCAGCCCCTCTCTCTTGTCCATGTTACTTCATAGCAGCCAGCACCGCCTGCCAGTCACATGGGAATGTCAGGAAGGGACTGGCTTTTGTTAAGAAGTTAGAAGGTACCAGGTGCTCAGTTGATTTAAGTATATCAATTTAAAGGTAAACAACTTGTATTGCCAAAGTTGAGATCGTATGGTAAAGAGGCAAAATGGACTGGACATTGCAGTAGGACTATCTTGGCTGAAATCCCAACTCCACTTAGTCTTTCTGGGTCAACTCACTCACCTTCTCTAAGCCTTTCTTTCTTTATTTGTAAAATCAGAATAAAAGAAGTGCATGTTCTGTAGGGTCATCAAGGTTAAGTAATATAATCTATGAATAATAGGTAACTCTGTTCTTGGAAGGTAGTATCTCCTCCTCAGGCCTGTCTCATTCTCCAGCAGGTGCTTTTTCCAGATGAACTAGTTTGGACACATGATTATTGATCATTTTGATCTGCTTTGCCCAAGATGGTTATCTTATTTAGCTGATGTTTCATGAATACTGAAATATCTTATTTCTAGGCTAGGCACAATGAAGGACAATTAGCATGGTGGCACGGTTCTCCTCCAAGAATGCCAAATGACCTAAGTCTGCATGGTTAGCCCTTTGAAATTAACTTGGCTTCATGATTTTAGGGTCGATGGAAGGCCCATGTGGCCGAGATTGGCTGGTTGTTTACATTTTATCCCTTTTCCTCTCAGCTAGATTATATTCCCCAGTCTCATTCATAGTAAGATGATTATGTGACTGAATTTTGACTGATGGAATGTTAGTGAAAAGTCTGGTCTGTAAGAAGTTCCCACAGATTCTTCTCTCTTCCTCATCTACTTGTCAGATAGAGAATCCAGTAAAGGACTTCAAGGCTACGCAAGATGGGGAGCCATTGAATGGAAGAAACTTGGGTCCCTGAATGACTGCATAGAACAGAGAAACCATCCAACCCACAACCTGCATTGGACTGCAAGTGAGACGTAAACCGTTACTGTGTTAAGCCATTGAGGGTAGGGGCTATTTTAAGTAGCAATTAGCCTGCCCTCGAGAATACAGTTTGCTTATGACATAGCAAGATATTTCTAGCCATCATTAATACTAGCTCTAAAGACCCTATAAAATCAAATATACTGAGAGGGTTAATACATTTTCTTTACATTGGCATAAATTAATTTATAGACTCTGCCTGCCAGATCCAAGCAGGGCCCTGAAGCTATATGACATTTTTTTGTTTGTTTGTTTGGTTGGTTTTTTTTTTGTTTTTTGTTTTTGAGTTGGAGTCTCATTCTGTCACCCAGACTGGAGTGCAGTGGCCGCTCCCAGCCACCGCAGCCTCGACCTGCTGGGCTCCGGCGATCCTTCAGCCTCAGCCTTCCAAGTAGCCGGAATTACAGGCATGCGCTACCACACCTGGCTGATTTTTTGATTTATCGTAGAGATGAGGTCTCGCTTCCCAGGCGGGTCTCGAACCCGCGGGCTCAGGCAATCCACTCACCTCAGCCTCCCAAAGGCGCGGGATTACAGGCTGAGCCACCAAGTCCAGCTGGCATTGTTTTTTTATCATGGGTGTGGCTGAGGGTAGGGATCGCTGGTAACTCGAAACTTGGCACAGTGGCTCTCAAAGCATCAGTATCATTTGCAACTTGTTAGAAATGGATCAGAAACTCTGGAAGTGGAGCCTAATAATCTGTCTTCCTAAACCCTCCAGTGATTCTGACATACCATATGAGAAGGATTGAGGGAAGAGGACTACTGGACCCTGGAGCTCACATCTGGGAAGAGCAGAACAGGATGAGATTCACAGCGACTGCTCCATGCAGTCTAAGAGTACTGGTAGAGAGGGAGTGGGAGGGGAACCAAAGATGAATATTTCACAGTTTCCCTTATTCTGATCTCATTGAATATGACACAAAGTTGAAGATTTGGTTTTCTACTCCATAGAGTATTGATCGCTACACCCGAATTCTTAGCCTATTGTATTAATTTGCTAGGGCTGTCATAACAACATGTCGCAGACTGAGTGGCTTAAGCAATGGAAATCTATCCTCTCACAGTTCCAGAGGCTGGAAGTCCAAGAGCAAGATGCCACCAGTGTAGGTATCCCCGAGGCCTCTCTCTTTGGCTTGCAGACAGCCGCCATGTGGTCTCTTCATGTGGTCACTTCTCTGTGCATGCACACCCCTGGTGTCTCTTTTTATATCCTAATTTTCTTTTCTTATAAGAACACTAGTCAGATTAGATTAGGATCCACCCTAACGGCATCATTTTAACTTAATTACCTCTTTAAAGGCCATATCTCCAAAGACAGTCACATTCTGAGTTGCTGGGGGTTAGAATTTCAGCGTATGAATTTGGGTAGGATACAATTCAGTCCCAAAGCGCTATGAAATCTCAGTCCCAATGCACTTTTACAACCTTATTATATTCTTGTTCTTGTTGGAAATCTCTTGAATAATTCTGGAAGCTAAAGATGTTTATCTTACATTTTGGGGTAGAAAGCTTGCTCTGTTTGATTCTAACAGTGAAGTTAGAGTGTAGTTAATACTTTTAGCAATAGACTAATTAAAAGTAGAATCAAATCAAATAAAAGATGCCTGCTTTAAATAGAATTTCTTATGCATTGTGGGCAGATGGGAGTTAATTTGTATTCAATGAAGAGTGTTTGGCAAATGGGGACTGTAAAATAACCTCAAAATCTGGTGGAAATTTGCATTTTGTCCTGATCAGTGACCAGTTAATGGCATGGAATATGGGAAAATACTTTTCTTGATATGTTGGCTTTTGGTGTAAACTGGAAGATACTTTTGTTAGCACAGGAAAATGAGTTCTTCTTCTGAGACGCTTTTGAGTTGGTTTGACTTGTTAGCAAGCCGTGGTAATAACTTTAAATAATGACTGAATAATGCAGCAGAAATTTTATATACATGGAAAAAAGTGAGCGAGGGAGAATAGGTGGACTACTCTTCTTAAAACTCAAGTTTCACAAGTGGGTATGTTTTTCCCAAGAGAATCCTCAGTGAGTCAGAGGACCACTTGCTATTTCAACTCACATTCACTATTCCTGTGAGTCTCTTCTTCCCTCTGCCTCCTCCCCACTTCATATTAACTAGCAGGGGTCATGGATTTGGTGCCCCAGCTGCCAGGGTGAGCTTTGCTATAACAGCTTCAGGTAGTCTAAACTTGGGGCAATTTAGCTGCCTGTAAAATCCCACTGAATGAACTTTCTTATCATTTGTTAACTGCCAGGGCAAGGTTCACGGAAGAACATTCTTACTGCTAGTCTGTGAAACAGGAGCTGTTGAAGTCCTATGCATACAAACACGTTAGCCTGTGCTCAAAATATGCTTATGGAGCAAATTTTGATATGATTAATGTTGGCATCAGTGAGCATACATTAATGGGATTTGCATATATATAAATTTGAATAATGTTCAAGGACATCAAACGAGCTCAGATTTAATAATTATAATAATAGCTAACATTTCTTGAAGTATTATTTGCCCAACACTGCTCTAAACATTTTTATAATAATTTAATTAATCCCCACAAAAGTTCTAAATGTAAATCCTATTGTCATACCCATTTTACAGATGAGGAAACTGAGACACAGAAAGGTATATAGTAAGTTGTCCAAAATCACATGGTGAGCTCATAAGCAGCAGCCCTGGGGTGTAAGCCCAGAGGGTCTGACTCCAAAGCCTGTGCTCATATCCCACATGTTAACACAATTACGGTTGTTAAGCCTACTGCGGCAGGAAAGTGACTTTGTCTTTTCTGGGTGGGTTAGGGGGTTGTACAGGAAACTGAAAACCAAATAAAGCCTTCTTTCAAAGATGGGGCTTCAAGAGACTGACGCTCATTCACAAGTGTTATGCTGGGGAGTTTGAGAACAAAGTGTGAGTCTGTAAGACTGGGACCCTGGTCCTCTCCGTGGATACCTTCAAGAGACTGTGCTGCACGTTCAATTGACTATTGAGGGCTACTTGCTGGGTCCTTGAGAGCTACAATCATAATGAGATGTAGTCTCTGTCCTCCGTACAGCAGTGGTGAGAGAGCCCAGACTGGAAGATATGACAACACAAGCTGGCAGCACTGAGAAGAGAGATCAGAGTCGGGGAGCTTTGACAGGAGACTAAGGAAGAATTGACAAAGGAGGTGCTGACTAAGCTGAGTATAAAGGATGAGAAGAGTTTCACCACTGAGTCAGGCTGGGAAATGTGTGCTAGGCCCCAGGGAGGGGGTGAACCAAGCTGCAGAGAAAAGGACGCCGGATGCGCCTCACTAAGAGCACAAGTCGGTGCCATAGTGGGTGATGGGACCTAGGACTTGAATTTTGTCTTGGTGAGATGCAGAGTCAACCGAAGACAAGTGCCACAGTAACATATTTGCTTTTTTAGCAAGATAAGGATGGTTTTGTCCAAGTGGAATGTGGTGATTTGTGAAAGACTGTTTATCATTCTAGGAATGACTGTCTTGGTGTCCCCTACCACTCATGCTTCTCCTATTTGCAGAAGTTATCATTTCACAATTAGGGACTTATTCCTTTGTTTAAATGCTATCTGCTACCACTTATAGAATATTAAGTCTCATAGGTCACTTAAACTTAGCCATATTAGATACAGTACATGAATAGTTTACCTGAGAGTAGATTTTGGTTAGATATGAGGGAGGTGGGAAGAGAGGAGAACATTGAGGGAGGGGGAGACTTGGGAGTCTGAGTACAGGGAGGTAATCTAGCAGTAATCTAGAGCTGACTCAAGAGTCAATTACATTGAAAAGTAATGTAGTATCAGGCTCAAATTGCAAAGGATGCTGAAATGTGGACTAAAGGCCTGCTAAGAAAGAATAGGTTTAGCACAAGCTTCTAATGTTGCCCTGCTAATAGCAATCTATGAACTATCTGAAAAGTAAGTTCTTTAAGTTATTCCTAACCTGGTAGTCAAAAACCAGTGCAGTTACTTAAAATAAGAAAAACAAATTGCTCAATTTAAAACAAGGCTTTTGCTTTAGCTTTGGACTTAAGAATTTTTCCCTGTTGTCTTTGTTTCTATAAAAATGCCATTTCTGCCATATTCTCCAAACCTAGTTAGAAATAATACAAACAAGTCTTTCAAAAATATATTATGTAGCAAATAGTTCTAAGGATATGTCTGCTTGTATGTCAAAAAACGAAGCCGTAGTCATGGCAATACATTTTGACTCGGTAGCAGCCCGACTCAGTCAGAAGGGACACGTGACCATCATGACAGCCATTCATTCATAATTTGATGACTTCTCCACCTAGAATCTGGCAGCCTGACAGCCCTGCATCTGCTCAACCCAAGCAGTGAGCAAGGAGTCCCTCAGCAGTAGACGAAGGCTTGTGTGTGTAAAGAGATGCTTTATCCTTTAATATTATTTTTGTCTCATTGTCCAGATATGTAAAATTCAGGCTAAAGTCTTCAGGTTGACCATAAAAAAGACCTGAGGACCTCATCATTCTGCACAAAGCTCAAAGGGTTGCCTGAAAAAACAGTTTATTTTCTGCAACTTTGTAAAAGAATCTAAATGAATAGCTTGCAAATAACATTAACAATTTAGTGTTATAGTATCTAAAATTTTCAATGTGCATAGCCACATTGGGGGAAGCTACCCTATTTAAAAAAAAGTATTATTATATAAGGATCTATTCACAAAAGATGTGTTCATTTCAGCATTGTTTAAAGCAAAGGGGAGAAAACCCTGAATGTTTGTTAGTAGGGAAATGGTGGAATAAACTCTGTTACATTTGTACTGTGAACTGTTATGTACACATTTAAAAGATTTATCTTTGTATGTATTGAACTGAAAAGATGTCCATGTATACTGTTATACTTTAAAAACCACTGGCAAAAATGTATATGATATAAACCCATTTGTATAAAAATATATATGTGCTTGTACATTTATATTTGCTGTGTGAGCATTGAGTAGTATGTGGAGGAATCTAAACCAAATTACTACTTTTGCTAAGGGTTAGGATTGGAGATATTGTTTGCCTTGTTACAACAAGCATATAACTAGTTTTGTAATAAAAACGCTACACAGTGAAAGAAAACCCACTTAACCATTGAGGGTTTGGTGAGGACTAAATGTGACAATATTTGTAAAATGCTTATTCTAATCCCTGGTAGACAGTAAGCATTCAATAACTGATGGCTATTAGTATTTTGTTTTTTTCCCTGGGCTGATGTAGCACACCCCAGCCTAGCCCATGCCTTCCTCCATGCTGCCATTTAGTGCATTCTATGTTCCAGATGGCGTTGTGGTCTCTGAGTGCATCCTATTATCTCTCTCTGTGACCCTTAGGTCCTTGCACATACAGTTTCTGTCTCAGAACTCTTATTCCCCTCCTTCATCTGATTAACTGTTTTGCATCCTTCATATCCCAGTTTAAGTGCCTTGCTGCCCAAGGCAAGGAGCCTGTCTTCGAGCTGTCCATCCACACCATAATACTCACCCTGTTTGAGCAGTCTGTCTGTGGAGCTGTCTGTCCATCTTTGCATCCTCAGCACCTAACTCAAGGCCATGGAGTGGGTACTCAATAGATGAAGTAGCTGAGTGAGGAGGAGGTTGACAGTGGCCTCATGACTGTATAGAAAGAGCAAGTGGCAAGCCTGGGTTTCTCATAAAAGCTTGGGAAGCCACACAGGTACAGACTGTCACTATGTTTGTGTTCAAGGTTCCTGCTTGGGTTATCAAATGCAGCATTTTCCTTCCTCAGGCTTTTGCAAATTGGAAATGGATGAAGGTGCTGATGTTTTAAAATGATTAATTTGTTCAGATTATCATATAGTGCCCCTCCAATTTAGAAGTTATTAACTTGTTAGTACAGTTCGTAACTACACTTTATTAACTTTCTGCATATGTACAAGAACCTCAGTGGAACCAGTGTCAGATAAAAGCAACTGAGAAAATACATTACAGAATGGAAACTCTGAGAAGGGCTTTGCTGATGGTGACTGCAGCTGCAACGGAAACCGGCCACACAGTCCTCAGTGGCAGAAGACTTGTATCTTGGTCCTGTTAAGAGACAATTTTCAAACACGGTAAAATCATGACTCTCACACAGGTATAGAATGAAGACATGTTAGAGATTTTTCTTAACTCATTAATCAGTGAGAGAATACAGACTGTTGTTATAACTGATTTAAAAGATACTCCAAAGAACATACATGTTGATGACAAACATTGACATGAATGTGAAAGTGGAGACAAAATATGAGGGCATTAGTGGTGGTCATTTGCACATCTTTTGAATAGGACAGAATTTGCAAATATATAGATGAGAATTATTTTGCATTGCTATCGGTTATCCACAACGTACAGAGTTGTAAATAGATCAAAGATAAGGACAAACTAGAATCAGACAAACTGGAATGGTGGTCTCTGGAGTTTAGACAATGCCTAGTTTTCTACTGAAGCTGAAATTTTCTTACAGTATCTTCTGTTCTCAACACATTGAAATTCTGTAAGTGCTATAGATGCCTCATGTCAACCTAATATTCCTTATATATACTTTTGCTTTACTTATGAGATCTCATTTAAAACATTTAATCTTCGTAGCATGAATATGAGGTAGGTGTTTCTAGAGAAGAGTCATTGTAGAAATGTTAAGTCATTAGATAAATTCACTTAGCTAAGAGAATTCAAACTCAAGTCTTTCTACACTCAAAAGTCGTGTTTTTCCCGTTCCCCTCACTGCTTCTCTAGAGTTTGCTTTCCTCTTGCCTCCTTTTTATTTCCACTATATTTTCTGGCATCACCTATTGGAGGAAGTCCACACTGCCCATTCTCCACACCCACACCATTCTGTGCCGCTTTTTCCAGTGTTTCCATCTCCACCCTCATGATCCCAATATCTGCTCTGAGAAGGGAGGGAGTGTATGCTCACCATTTTCCCCCTGTGGTTCTCCCTTATTTGTATTACAGGGAAGGAATTCTCTGCCTGCCAACAAATAAATTCCATATAGTAATGGAATGGTAAAGGATTGGCTTCTGGCTGGTACCATCTGGAAGACAGTCAGTCCTTCCCCCCAGCCCCCACCCCCAAACAAATCTCTCTCTCTCCAGTGCTTTTGGTTTCTTTCTTTTGTTTGTGGATCCTCTCTCCCAGTCCTTTCTTGTTCAATTTTTGCTCTACTGTTGCAAAGTGTGGATTTAAGGTAACCAGATAGTTGCTATTGTCTCAATGCTTTAAAAAATTGTTACCATTCAGGAAACTTGATATGGCAAATTCAGGTAGAAATCTAATTTGTACACTTGATGTATCTGTTGGACATTTTTCTTCATCTTGAAGAGTGAAAAAATACACAGCTTTTGGCTGCCCTAACAAGAGGCAGCCTCCTTAGTTAGGAAGGAAAAAAAACCATTTACATGGAATTTCTCCTATTGTTTTCAGTTTTTAAAAAGTGGGTCCTCTAAAACAATACCTACCCTGATGATGTTAAACTAGTCTTATATTCCTGGGATAGCTCTACTTGGTTATGATGTCTTGCTCTTTTTATATTGTAGTTTGATTCAATGTGCTAAAAATTTCATCTAGAATTTCTACATCTGCATTTATGGGGTATATTTGTCTATAGTTCTGTTAAAATATGGCTGTATCAGGGTAATGCTGACCTCATGGAATGAACTGAAAAGTGTTCCCTCCTCTTCAAATTTCTAAAAGAGTTTGGGAAGAATTGATATTATTTCTGTCTTAATCATTTTGTAGTATTCACTAGTGAAGCCATCGGGCCTGCGGATTCCCTTGTGGGAAGGTTTGTAACCAAAGATTCCATTTCTGTAATAGTTGTAAGGCAGATCAGATAATCTATTTCTTCTTGAGTGAGCATGTGTTCTTGTGTGTTTTCAAAGAATTTGTCCATTTACTATAAATGATTAAATTCATTGTCAAACAGTTTTGCTAATAATATTCCTTTATTATTATTTTAATATCTGTAAATTATGGAGTAAGCTTCCTTTCTCATTCTTGATATTGGTAACTTATGTCTTCTATTTTTTTTTCTTATCACCATGGTAAGAAGTTTACTCATTCTATTGATCTTTTTAAAAGAACAAGCTTTTGGTTTCATTGATTTTTCTCCATTGTTTTTCTGTTTTCTATTTCATTAATCTCTACTTTGATCTTTATTACTTCCTTTCTTCTGCCTGCTTTGGTTTTCATTTGCTTTTCTTTTTCTAGTTTCTGAAAGTAGAAGCTGAAGTAATTGATTTGAGACTTTTCTTCATAAATTTGATAAATTTCTGTCATAAATTTTGATGTGCTGTGTTTTCATTTTCATTAGTCTTAAATACTCAGATTTACCTTTTAATGCCTTCTTTTACCAATGGGTTATGTAAAATTTTATTATTTAGTTTCTAAATATTTGGGGACTTTTCAAAGGTGTTTTTGTTATTGATTTCTAATTTCACTGTAATCATAGAACACATTTTGTATGATTTGAATCTTTTTAAATTATTGAGACTTATTTTTTGGTCCTCATTTGGTTTATCTTGGTAAATGATCAATGTGAACGTGAAAAAAATGTGTACTCTGCTGTTGTTAGGTAGAGTGGTGAAGTGTTCTAGAAATAGCAGGTTGGTTGATAGGTCAGTAATGCTCTACTTAAAAAAATTAATTATTGAGAGAAATAGTGATGAAATTTTCAGATATAATTGTGTGTTTGTATGTTTCTGTTTCTTCTTGCTGTTCTGACAACTTTGCTTCACATAATTTGAAACTCTATTATTAGGAGAATACACATTTAGTTTTGCTAATTTCTTCACATGAATTGACCCCTTATTCATGATTGCCTTCTTTATCTCTGGTAATAATTTTTGTACTTAAGTCTACTTTGTCTTATACTAATATTGCTGTTCCATGTTTCTTTTGATTATTGTTAGCATGTGTATCTGTTTCTCACATTGTCTCTTTATATTTAATGTGCATTTCATATCCATAGTATATAGTTTTGTTTTTTAATTCAGTCTGACTGTACTTATCTTTTGATTGAGGTATATATTATTTGTATTTATGTTATATTATTATATTTATATTAAATGGGATTATTGATGTTAGGTTAGGCTTAAATCTATCTTTATATTTGCCCAATTTTATCTTTATTAGTTATTTTCTTCTCTCTCCCTCTCTTTTTTGCTTTCTCTTGAATTGATTCACTATTTTTATGATTCCTTTTTAATCTCCCTTTTTTAGCTATTAGCGGTAACTTTTCATTTTGTTATTTTAGTGGTTGCTTTAGAGTTTATACTATGCATCATCAATGTATTCTGTCCACCTTAAAATGCTATTATTCTACTTTACATGTAGGATAAAAACCTAATATACTTCCATTATTCTTTTTCTGACCTTTATGTTATCTTTGTCATATCTTATACACGTTTCCTCAATTCATACTTACTATTTTTGCTTAAATATCCAGTTACCTTTGAAAGATATTTGAATTAAAAAAAAACCTCATGTATTTACACACATAGTTACTGTTTTTGGTGCTCTTTAATCCTTTGATTCATATTTCTGTCTTATATCATATTTCTTCTTCTCAAGGGAATTCTTCTACCATGTCTTTTGGTGGGTCTGCTGTTGATAAATTCTTTCAGTTTTTTTATGTCTCAAAATATTCTTATTTTACCTTAATTTTGAGAAGATGTTATGCTTGAGTGTAGAATGTAAGATTTTTGGATTTTTCATTTAGTGCCTTCAACATATTGCTCCACTGACTTCTCTCTCACATTGTTTCTGACAAGAAATATGTTGTCATGTTTATCTGTAAATAATGTCTCTCCCTTCCATCTGTTTTTACTATTTTCTCTTTATCACTGATTTTCAGTAACTTGATTATGATGTGCCTTGATGTAGCTTTCTTTCTTCCTTTTTTTTTTTTTAGTGTAGTTTTCTTCATGGTTTTCACAATTCACTGAGCTTCTTGGATCTGTGAGTTTATACTTGTCATCAAATTTGGAAAATTTTCAGCCATTACTTCTTTATTCTTTTTTATCTCCCACCTTTTCTCCTTCAGAGACTCTGATTATAAGTATGATACTCTTTTCATTTCTAGAAGTGTTATTTTTCTCTCTGTGTTTCATTTTTGGATTATTTTGATTGCTATGTTTTCAAGTTCACTAAAATCTGCAATATCTAATCTGCCACTAATCTCATTCAGTGTGTATATATACTTTTAGATGTTATATTTTTCTTCTCTAGAAATTTAATTTGAGTATTTAAAAAATATATCTTCCATATCTCTGCTTAGCTTTTTGAACATAAGGAATATAGTTATAATAATTGTTTTGACATCTCTGTCTACTAATACTAACTTCTATGTCAGTTCTGAGTTGGTTTCAATTGACTGATTTTTCTTCTCCTTATGGATCTTAGTTTCTTCCTTCTTTGCATGCCTGGAAATTTTGGGTTAAATGCAAGAAATTGTAAATTTTCTATTGCTAAATGCTAGATTGTTTTTATTCCACATATTTTTGAGCTTAGTTTTGGGACATGGTTAAGTTACTTTTAAAATGTTTGATCCTTTTGATCCTTTCATGTCTTGCATTTATGGTTTCTTTAAACAGGACCAGAGTGACAAGGTAAAGGCAAAGGCAAGGCTGAAAGGTGCTGAATACTGGATGGAGGCCTGTAGATCTCTGTGCAGCTCTCTCTTCTTAGATACTCTATCCTGCAAACTCTAGCTACTGTGTTCTCCCTGGCAGTTCAGTTTCAAGTCTTCAACTTAAGTAGTCTACCTTGAGTCTTCTCCCTTCGCCACAGTTTGGAAACTCTCTTACTGTATTAAGTTGAGGCGCATTTGTTTTTTCTTTTTCTTGGGAATGACTGTCCTTTATTGCCTGATGTCCAAGTATTAAAATCATGTGAATCAAACATTTTGCTGGAGTTTTTTGTTGGTAATGTTTCAAGTGGCAGGGTAAGTTTAGTAACTGTTAATCCCTCTTGAGCAGAAGTAATAGTATCAAATTTGTGAAATTTCATCGAAAAATCAGAAAAATAAAATATTATGCTTGTGAATTAACTTTGGGGAATATAATTTACTCACTAGCCTGTTCTTAGTAGAATTTTTTTTTAATTATTCAAGAGGCTTCCTATACCAGTTACACTTTCAAGTATCAGGGATTGGGAAGCTATGACTGATTGACCAAATCCATCCCACAGCCTGCTTTTGCACAGTACATAGCTAAAGAATGATTTTCATAATTTTAATAGGTTGTAAAACAGAACAAAGAAGAAATATGTGACAGCACCTGCATGATCCACAAAGCCTAAATTATTTATTATTTGATACTTTACAGAAAAGTAAAGTAAGTTTGTCAATCCCTAGAAGTGTTATTAAAAACAAAGCCATGTCTGACTCCTAAAGTCTTAAGAAACATAATTTTCTTACTGAAATATATTGATATATGGTGAGGCTCTTGTAAGATCTGAGTCTTGGATACATTTAATATATGCTATTCATGTCATTCCAATTGACATCTTGACATAACACTTTTTTTGCACGGATCTTGGAAGCTCCATGGGGTAGAATTTTTATTCCCCCAAAACTAGGGTTAAGTTATGTTTGAGGAGTAGAAGTTAAGAGATCATGACAGTGTGAACCACAGCTAGACTACAGGGCTTCTAAGTGGATAATCTCCTTAAGGGAGAGGAAAAGTCTGGTGTGATGGTCAGTTTTGGCAATGTGGCCTCTCAACGTGAGATTGTACTTGAACTTATCAGGAGGCCTTTAGAAGATTGACTTTACACCCTGAGAATGAAAGGGTTGTGTTGTAAAACTAAAAAAAAAAAAATAATAAAAAGTAAAAATGACATGACCAGGGACCCCCCATAACTACTGGCAAAACTTTATTTTCTAACTTTAGGGTTAACAGATTAAACCACAAATGCTTATGTGCCTCTAAAAACAGTATACCATCTTTGCAATTTTCAAAATTTTAATATCAATTGCTTACTCTAATTAACCTGATTTTTTAAAATCCCAGACAAAGCAGAGTAATTCACCAACACCACCAAGTGAGCTACAGATCTGTCCTTTGCCAGAGGAAGAAGACACTTATGATCAATTCAAGAAAATAGCTTTAAGTGTTTATAGGAGGGGTACCCACATCTATTTGTCACATATTCTAGGACCTCACAGCTCCATTTTTAATTGTTTAACTCCTAACTCAATTTCTTTTTATAGTCTGAAAACAAGAAATCACCCAAGTGAGATATTCCTTCAGGGCATTGTTGAAAATAGATTAAATGTGAAGATATCCCAGATCCCTCTTCTCAAATATTAAAAATATTTTGTTAGCACATAGAATATTCCTAGGTATATTCTGTTATGTTCTAATGATGGATAAGTGTCCTCCTCTTTTTGATAATGTCTTCCATTTCTTCTAAGACCTTTCCTTTATAGTCATTTGGTTCTATCGCTTTTAACTTCTTTTGATTTTCCAGTGGCAAAACATTTTCTTTTGCACCCATGCAAATAACCTTTTGTGTATGGTGATGGGGGAGCATTCTCATAATTTGTCATCAGATAACTTCAATAGGTTATTTCTCTTCCTTCTCAGGTTGAAACTTTAACTTCTATCAACATATGTTCCACTTTTAATTCCTTCTTGCTCATCCAGAGAATTTAAATTACTTTCATTCATTTTCAATATTACTTTCTACACTTTATCACCAGGACTTTGAAAAATGGTCTCTATACCTCCATGCCAAGTTTGACTTGCTTTGCCTTGGGAATTGCCAACATCAAGCTTATAATCCTGCAGACATTGGTAAGTTGAGTTGAGAGGATTGCCTGAACCCATGGATTTGAGACCAGCCTGGGCAATTTGGTGAGACCTCATCTCTACAATAAATCAATAAAAATTAGCTGGGCATGGTGGCACATGCTTGTAGTTCCAGCTACTTGGAAGGCTGAGGTAGAAGGATCATCTGGGCCCGGCAGGTCGAGGATGCAGTGGCCATGAGTGTGCCACTACACTCCAGCCTGGGTGACAGAGTGAGAGACTCCAAATCAAAAAAAAAAAAATCCTGCAGGCAGGCCACACAATAGAACTCCACCAAAGAGTTTCAGAGGTGAATCTGCTCTGCCAACAGGCGGGTGAAGTACAGAAAACTCTCCTCATCTTGGCCTTGGGCGTTCTTGTAACCCAAGTTCCATGTCCTACTAGATGCCTACATGGTCCCAGAGGTCTGGAGCAGTCTGGCCCAGTGACTACAGCACCACTGCTTCAGGATTAAGGGCTGAAAAGACCATATTTCTTTATAAAAGAGCAGATGGCGTGGTGAAGGTCGCTCCCTATTCAATGGAAAGAAATGCAAACATGTGAGACCTGGAAGTAGAAGGGATGGCAAGGAATCCAGACAATAGTAACAGGGAACAAGTACCCAGCAGGACATGGCAGCAGTAGACAAGAGGCATTTAGTGTCAAACACAAATGGCCCAAGCCACATATTGGCAAGTAGAGCAAATGGTATTGAATTGGTGAGCAGAATGCTGATGGGAGGATAGTAAGATCAGCAGAATGAAGGCAGAGCATAGACAAGGTACAGAAGTTACAGTAAATAATCTCCCTTTGGGGAAGTATTTGAGTTCTTGCCATTTGTGGGGTAGGCAGCTTATTGATCTAGTGGATTTAGAGAAGAGTTGTTGTAACAATGCTCAGACTAGAATTAAGTGTACTATGATGTCTTATTTAATTGAATTAAGGTTTAAAGAGCAATTTTTTTTCCTGGAGGTTGGTTAAGTCCTTGTAGACACTCCATATAAACAAATAACGTCCATATATTTCTATTTGAATATTCAGTTTCTTTAAAGCCTTTCTTTATTACTATAATCTAAATAATTAAGTAAATGTCTATTACCTACCCTTGATTTTCAGATTTAGATAGACTCACATTTGGAGCATGACTTAAAAAAAATGTGACAGGTGGGCACTAATTGGTGCCTTCTCTTCAAGCTTCCAGCCAAAACTTGCATCTGCAATTTTTGTCTTTGCTCATCAGAATCTAAAATAGAAAAGATAACAAAAAGATCATGCTTCTCTTCTGTCTTCATGATTACCCAGCCTCAGTGCCTCTCTTTCTTAGCTGGCTCCAGCTGCCTAAATGAATTCACTATACACTGAGTGTACCCAACCCTTCTACTCTGTTGTGAGCCGTTGTCTTACCTCTCAATTCTTTTCTGATGGATAACTTTAATTTACCCTACACAATTTCTAAGTCACAACCCTGGAGTTTTCAGCATTCTGTATGCATTGTCTTAAGAGGCTAAAATTTTCCCTTTCCTTGATGAGTATAGTAAACAATGCAGCTTAAACATTTGTAGTGGATTCCTTACAAGCTTCTAGAAAAAATATCCAAAGTCTGGGGAAGGCTTGACTGCATTACAATTTTGGTTAAGGCTATGTAATTATAGCAGGGACTCCCGTGGATTTCTAGTATGAGTAGCTGGTATAGGGACTATTAAATAATCATGGACTTGAATTATGCTATTTTAGACTTTTAACCTCATTAAGGTAAGTGCTGGTATTACCATTCTCAGATATATTAACCCTTAGAAATATTAATTAACTTGTCCAAGGTCACACAGCAAGAATATGGTGAAATCAAAATTTTAATTCCAAGTCTGTATGGCTCCAAGGTCTATGTTCTCTATGTTAGGAATGACTGGTATCAGTGTCTTGGAAAGCCGAGAGCTGAGGGTAAATTTGTCGTATCTGATCTTCCTTGATCCGTTAGTGACCTAGGTACAACTTAATCAGGGAAGATCTTGTAGCAATTTCAGTTTTAGATTTAGTGTGAATGAAAGAAACAGAAGCACCCAGGGGAGCAGAGAGAACAATGAGGAATCCAGAGACAAGTTTAAGACATAGGAAGTAGCAAAGGAACTAACAAGGTAAATTCTGTAAAGAGCAGAAAAAAATGATTTATGGTGTGCCCGTGCATAATTCCTAGTGATTTAGCACAAATCTACCTTAGAGTCATTTGCTAAAATCTGTGAGTTACCCACCCTATGGGTGGGATATTTAACCTTAAAAAGTGAAAAATTTTAAAACGAAATGTTTAGCATTGACTTCAGATTTTACCTACAAGGAACCAAAAGATACATTTCAGTAACATTCAAACAAAAAAAAAAATTTGTGGAATTCTTGTCTTTACAAAAATTTAAGCAGAATTCCTATAATTAGAACTGATAAGTGTGGAACCACTTGGATAAAGCAGAGTGGATGGTTTGGAATCTTCCCACATGGCCTTGACATTCCTTCATACTGGACTCAGGCACATCCTCAGACTTCTGGGCTCTCAGAAACAGATCACAAAAGTTGACTTAGGAGAACTAGAAGATGGCTAGGCTTCAGAAAGCCTGTGTCTCCTGTCTGCTCAACAAATTCTGGATCTATGGCCTTGGGAAGGTCTGAATTCAACCCCTTACTCTGAAAATGGGGATAATGGTGATTAAGGGCCTGCCAGCCTCAGAGGGCTGTTGATAACTAGCAAACTGGAGTTCTATGTAAATATCTAATGGTATTATTATGTACTTATCATCTTAAACTTGAATGTTTTATTCCTTTTGGAAAACTTTATGCCCTAATAAACTATTTCTGATACTCCAGAATTTAGTGGCTTGTGCACAGTTTTCCTAGTTAGTTAGAATATTCCCATTTATTTTTCTATTAGCTCTTTCTACTTCAAATCTTATTTGGTACGAGTATAAGGTGTCCCCAGGACCACCCTTCAGTGGTCTCACCCAGGTGGACTCATAGGACTAAACATATGATTTATTACATTGAAATGACACAAAACAAAGTCAACACAGGGGAAAAGTACATGGGGCAAAGTTCAAAGGAATCCAGATGCAAGCTGTCTCCTTGAAGACTCACATAGTCTGCACGTAATTCCTTCAGTATCAACTTGGGACACCGTGTGTTAAATGCTGACTATCAGGAAAGCTTAGTAAAGACTCAATGTCCAAGGTTTTTACTGGGGGCTGGTCACTTAGGCACCTTTTGCATAGCATATATCAAGACTCCAGACTCCCTGACGGAAAGCAGGTATCAGCATAAACCACATTATTTGTATCAGTAGTTTAGGCACCGTGAGACAACCAGCAGTTAAGGAATAGTGGGAGCCCTCCTGAAATTCTAATTCTCAGGTATTGGCTAAGGACAAACATGTAAGGATAACAATCTGAGGCCTACTATGTTAACTCTTTTTTGCTCAATAACTTTCAATCTTTTTTTTCTTCTAGGTATCTGTTAAAACAATTTATATGTAAAAATAACTCAGAAAAATTCAAGAATGTTGTTTTCATGTTAATAGCATTTCTGAGATTAGAATTCTCATTCAAATTCCCTGACTTAGATAATTTACTCTGATTTTTTAAATGTTCGCAGTTATATGATTAAATCAAATGAAAATAATGCAAATTAAACAAAAATTTAAGGCAAAAATCTAGCTAACTTTAGAGATATTATAGAAATCCATCATTCAATATGTGTTTTTTTAAAAAGCACAAGGAAGTTTTATAAAAATATTTAAGTCAAAGTCCAAAGCCTAATATTTTGTGTACAAGAAGATAATGAAAATAACTCTGAAAACTTATGGGTTAATTAGGTAAATTCTTTTTGAAAAAGCTTATGTTAAGTTTTCTGAAACACTAAGCTGCTATAGCAAGAGGCCCCATGCTAAGTAGCTTAAAAAATGAAGATACTTATCTCACACATAACAGTTCTATGGTGAGGGATTCAGGTGGATGGGACAGGTTCACCCGCTTCCTCAGAAACTCAGCTGGTGACAGGCCTGCCATCTGCATCAGGTGGTTCTCTATGCATTGTTTTCCAAGTTCTGGTTATTAGAGCCTGGGGTAAGGATTAGGGGCAGGGCCAAAAGTTCCCTCTTAAGCAAGTGAAGTGAATATTGCTTTTGGTTTCGTGGATGGTGAGAGATTGGTCACATGCCCACATCTAGCTGCAAGGGAAGCTGAAAAATGCAGTCCAGCTACGTGCCCAGGAAGAAAAGAACTTTTGGTGGACTGTTGCATCTTGCCGAGAACCCCAAAGACTTTCCGATTATAAGTACAAACTGGGATATCTAGCATTTTGTTTAGAGATTCATAGCTTTCCAAAAAAAAAAAAAAAAAAATCACAGAGAAAATCAATAACTCTTCTAGAATGATGTCCAAGCTATCACTTTAAAAATTGCTATAATGGGTCAAGCATGGTGGCTTATATCTATAATCTCAGCATTTTGGTAGGCCAAGGCAGGAGAATTGCTTGAGCCAAAGAGTTTGGGGCCAGCTTGGGCAACATAGCCAGACTTCATCTCTACAAGCAAAACAAAACAAAAAACCTATGATAATCTGCAGCATGAGAAGATTTCCAGATAGAAAATATATGGTGAAAATTTAATTAATTCTTTAAATATATTTTATTATTCCTGATATTTTTACCCTAACTCTAGTTGATATACTATTTCTCCTGAGTTTGCTCTTTTGAGCTGTATGCTATGCTTTCTTCTCCAAACCAATCCTTAGCTAAAGAACTGAATACTTTTGAACTCCTACATTACAATTATGATATGTACTTCCTTAATGTAAATCTAGGGAAATTGAAAAATAAACCACCTCATTTCCAGTTTCTGCATTTATACCACATCTGTTATCTTACTTATAAATGTAATATCCAACTCCTTAAGGTTATTATATTTATAATTGATCAGTTTATGCTTTCATTCCAGATGTGCAAATAGTAGTATTTGATTCGTTAAGTTTGAAATTATTTTTTAAAAACTGTTTAGAAGGTTCTTGTGTTGTTTTATTATGTAATCTCCTATGATTTCTGTAGCTTTATTTTAAAGATAGCATGAGTAAAAAAATGATAGATGTTAGATATTGGTGACCAGTAATAAAGGTTGATGTATGTCATTGTCCGGAAGTGCATAAAAACTAGTTAATTGACTTGGGTATTTATTTTTTCATTTCTACATCCTGGAATTTTTGTTACACACACACACACACACACACACACACACACACACACACACACACGTATGTATGCATATGTATATTTTCCATTTTAATGTTCTTCTAAAAGTAAAATTTCTCCACTTGCAGAAAAGTTTCCTATTACTACAAGTGCAGTCTTCTATGTGCCAAGATCATGCCAGTTGGCACAATGATGAAAAATTTCATTTTAACTTGCTTCTTGTTGGTGGAGACAGCATTGTACTGAGTTTTTCTCACTCTATCTAACAGTCCCTGGTAATCAAGAACAGCCATTCACCAGATGTCAAGTTTGACTTGGGCACAGTGCTTGTGGTCAGAGGACAGGATGCAATTAGCCCATTCATATGGATCACATCCATGACCTAGGATTCACACAGGGAACAGAGCCAAACTGCTGCCAACAAAAAATTCTTCAGCACTCTGAATTTACAGAGTACTTTAAGTATAGATACTTCTCTTCCCCAAAACTCTCGCTAATCTTTTATCTCATCATGGTCTCACAAAAGTCTTGAGAGGTATGAAGAGAGAAACATAACTGGATCTATTTTTCTTACTTTTCTTGTTTTTTGTTTTTGTTTTCCTTCCTTCCATTGTCTTTATTTATTTCCTCTTTTTTATTTACAGAAAGAGAAACTAAGAGGGCAAAAATGTTTAAGCAAAAAGCTGGTAAGAATTCATATCTACTAGTTGCAAACCCAGTATAATTGCCACCATATAAGGATACAAATAGAGACTGAAGGAAAGTGTATGTGTCTGCCTGCATGCGTTCATGTGCACTTTGGGTGGAGGGAGTGAAGCAGTTCACAAACTCTGTCTTGATTATCCCAAAGTTTGCATCTTGAAAGCTATACTAGGAGCCATCTGGGTCACCTCCCACTGCTGCATGGCACTGCTCCTTGATCTGGCTTTCTCTTGATCATTTTCACAGATGAGATACTCACCATCTCACAAGGCACATCCTAGTTTGGATCATTTGTGTGGTGATGACACATAGTGGGTTAAAATTTGCTACCCTGCCCTGTGGGGATGCATAAACAATTGCAATCTTTTTCTTGACAAGTTCTAGTCTAGACATGTGAGAACTTCCCCAGGTCTTTTCTCCTCTGGCCGAGCATCTCCATTTCCTACAGCTTTGCCTATGAATGTTTATGATGTATTTTATTCCTAGCCATCTTTAAAAAGACATGAGAACTGAGAACCAGACTCCAGCTCAGAGAACAATGGGACAGTTACTTTCCTTGAGCTGAAAGGCATATGTAAGTGGAAATTCTGAGTGTGGACAGTAGGGCCAGACACTGGTAGCATTATCCTGACTCTGCCTCAGGATAAGTTACCTATCTTTTCTCTACTCCAGTTTTTTAATCTATAAAATTATGATGATAAAAATAAAGTAATGCTCATGAGTAATTCAGAATAGTGCCTAACACATATGTCTGTATGTTAGCTGTCATTAGTTCATTCTGAACTTTTAGTTAAATAAAGCCTTGATCATTTGTATACAAACTGCTAAAAACCAATATCCTTTCTCTTTTATAGATGTATGTACAATGTGTATGTGTGTGTATTTGGACCCAATGAAGGACTCTATCTCTGTTAAAATTCATCGGATTTATTTTAGTATGTCTTCAGCTTATTAAGTTTTTTAAGTCTTGATGGTGTCGTCTAACACAATGAGTGTCCCTCACAGTCTTTTTTATCCTCTGAGAGTTTGATAGGTACACACTTTATGACCTCAATTTTATTAATTGAGAAAATAAAAAGCCAAACAAGACTGGGACAATTACAGAGCACTTTTAGCTTATGTTATCATCCAGTCTTATTTATCTAGTCCCTAATAGTATAAGCATTGAACTTCCTGTTCGTCTGAAATCAAGATGTTCACTTTGCAAGCATTCTATGTTGGCTTACCACTGAGGATCCATATATTAACAAAAGGAAAGGAGATTATTTTGGCATGATTTACTTATAAAGCAAAAAAAATTTTTTTTCCTTCCTTAATTCTCTTACTATTGGCTATAATATGCACAGCTACCAGCATAATTTTACTTATGGACTTGGCTAGAACTTATAGTTTCACTATTTGAGTATCAGGTGAAAGTGTATGTTTCTCGTTTACCAGAAACTCATTACTATTAATCCAACCATGAGTTTTACTTTACATGTATAAACCATAAAAATACTCTTTTTTATGTCTTAAAAGTCTTTCAGTTCTTCATGGAAAATGGCCCATTTCTCCTCATAAACAAAGAATCTCCAAAAATCAAACAAAAAAGGAAGGGAATGAAAGAAAAGAAAACCAAACAGAATACTTGTCCAGAGTCTCCTAGTTATTTTCTTGGTATAACCCAGGAAGTGGATAACAGAACCAGTAAAAATCAGACTTTCTCTTCTCCCAATATCATTCCCCCATACAATCCTGCATTGCATCTGGCCCTTATGTCTCTCATGGGAGTGCCTTATCAGGTAAGATTTCAACTGGAGCCTTGAAGTAGGTTCGTGTAAGGTTTCATGTGTTTGAACTAACCACCCTCTGAATCTTTTGAGGTTCATCCATCATTAATTTGCGGTAATTGTTTTGACATTGTTGATCTCTCAAAACATAAAAAGTATTCCCAGACAATAAAGGGGCTGTGATTTCATTAAGGATTTGTTACATTTCGAGAGGGAATACAATATTTTATGAAAAACAAAAGGAACCTTGTCATAGTCTATTAAAGCAATCTCCTAACCCCCACTGCAATTGCCTGAGGACTTACACGGCTCCTAATTACACACAGTCTACCTTGGATTTTCATGTAATTTAAATGAATGAGTCTTGTACCGAATGTCTCATTTTTAAATTACTCAATGCCTCTTATTTAAATTGCTCACACTCAATATTTTGACCTCCTTCCTCAAAGAGTCACCTAAGAGAATAGAAGATTCTGGAAAAAGAGAGCCTATGTCTCAGAAAGTTACCAAATTACTTATTATTTCTTTAGACACTGACTAGTTCACATTTCTTTACGAAAAATACCATGCTGTGTTTGCCATAGGAGGAGAAGAATAAATGAATACATTGAAATAAAGCATTTTATTTCCCTAAATATTTCTCAGTGAGATTAGAAAATGCTTCTTACGATTACCTTAAAATCTGATCTGCAGGGTTTGTCTACCACTAGGTACATATGAAGGAAGTAAATTGCCAGATTGTAAACACAGCTTGAGTTGCCTTCTTTCTGATGTTTGAAATAAACTTAGGTACCCTTGGGATCTGAATTTAGTTTTGACAAAATGCAGCTCTCTGTTTCAAAGAAGAATAACAAGAAATCACCTTAAGATGCCTCCTTCTCAAACTGATTGTCCTTAAGGTGGTCATTTTAATGACCTAAGGTATAGATTTGAGAAAAAATAATTCAAAATCAGTGATAAATTTTTGAATCCTTGGTTTGAGGTTGGCTTTTAACGTTTGGAAAATGTTTGCAGAGTTCTGTTGACCTGGAATGTGAGAAAGCACAGTGTTGAGAGGGGAGAAGGAGAGGGGATGTTAATTATTTCCTGGCTGTCTTTGAAACTGGGTTAAGAAAAAAAAAAAGAGAAGAAAATCAAGCTTTTGGTCAGCTTAAAACACATCCCTTTCCATGCTATACTTTATTTTTGAGGGACTGCTGGTTATTCTATTGTGCAACCCTTTCATTACATGGCCAAGTCCATTTACTGTCACAATGATTCTCATTGAAATGCACGAGTTGGGGTGAACAAAAATTGTTTTGTGAAGTGTTATGTATGAACACAAGCCATTGGTATATAATAATAATGTTGAACAAATACACTTCTATAAATTAGGCTCTGTTCTCTTTGCATATTTCAGGTGAGAAGATTGAGGCACAGGCAGACAGATAAATTTATCAAATTGACTCAACTGTTAGGACCAAAACCACTTATATAGTTTACACTTTCTGTAGCATGAGCTCAAATTTTATGAGCAATTGGGGCTGGTAACTCAACGGAAAGTCATCGTCTACATTCCAAATTGACTAGATGGGAGTCATGTCCTGCTGTGTTCTGTTGGTGGTGCCGTGTCAGTTCCCAATGATAGTAGTTAACAGTAGTGTTTGAGGAAGAACAGTGATAGAGAGTGAGAATGTAACATTATCATTGTCTGTGAAGAAGTGAGGCTATAGCAAAAACTTCTGGAATAGGAATCTGAGCAACCAGTAGGACTTGGATATTGGTCATTCATTGATTCATCCAGCAAATATTTATTAAACATTTACTGTGTGCCTGGCACCCTGTTCTCAACCATGGGGACACCATGGTGAACCCAACAAATAAAGCCCTTCCTTTCAAGGAGAAAACATGGCATCCTACACCAGGCTACTTCACACTAATACTTTTTACTTCCACTGACTGAAATTTTAGTTAGCCAGAATTCTCTGCTTTTGAAGATGTTCCTTCTGTGTTTCAGCTACTTCTCCAGGACTTTCTCTCTATAAACCATTTTATCTTCTGAGGCACAGGAAGGAACTATATATACATGCGGTCTGTAAGACCAGGGGAGGAAATCGCTCCTGCAGGTTAGATATACAAGCATGGCTTACACAGGCCTGGGCTCCAGCTCAAGAATGTGCTGATCATGTCCACAACTACCAAACTGCATAAAGACCCACATTAAAACAGTAATAACAAAGAAATGAGGGGAAAAAAAGTCATAGAGACAGAGCGGAAAGGGTTCTTGAATTAAATCACTTTTATCTGGGCTCATTCGCTTAAGGATGCAATCAACTCACTATTTCAGCAGCTTGGGACTTTAGAAATGTATTTCAAGATTAATTATAAAATGAATTCTTTAAAATGGAAAAATATACTACTTTCCTGTTACTCTTAACAGATTCTAGTTAATGAAGCCTTGAAGCAGTTTAGTGACTTGACTGCCACCTACTGTTCATTTTTTGCCATAACGCACATGTAGCTTGGGCAGGAGGTAAGGAAAAAATGCCTCAGGCAAACCATTTTTTAAAAGAGTATTTTCACGTTTGTGCTGTAATGTAATTATTTAAATGTTTTAAGGTATTGAGGAAGTGTGATTCAAAGTACTGTATTTGTCTTAGTAGTTTATGAGAGTCGCATTAGCTAAAAATGCAAACTCAAAGACGTTCTAAAAATGTATACAGAGGCAGGACATTTCATTTAGTCCTGACAAAGCATTATATTTGAAATTTATAAAAATATGCCACAAACACAAATGCATCAACCTGAAAAGATCATCTCATGAAGCTGGCGTCTGATCTTTAAAACTGAAAAGAGGTCTTTATCATCACACTTTAATGCTCACACGGTTTGCACAGACTTCAAAAATGTAACCACTTCCTCCATCTAAATAAGGAGATTAAGGACTATACATCCCCAGCTAATTCAGAATGACCCAGACTTTTGATAGAAATCTGCTCAGTTAACACTGCAGTCGTGATACTCTGTGAGTTGCTTAGAGTTAAGAAGGCAGAAAGGTTTTGTGTTTTTCTCTCTAATATCTAAATTTCTCATTTTAGAGTAAGAACTCATTTTCTAGATATGACAATGCTATTTACTGTTTAAATATGAAATTTTGGTGGAAACTTTATAAACATGTTATCCTAAGGCATTTTTTATGTCTATATGAATCTATAGAGCTATTTTACTTTTTATTTTAACCTGTTTAATTTGTACTAAATTATGCATATTTAAAAACTACAAATGGTTTAAATGCTATTACTGACATATTGCATATATTTATATGCTTTTATGTTTTCAAATGTATTTGTAGATTCGTTTTATTCATATTAAAATCTGGTTATAGTTATATTTTTTAAAACACGAAGAAAAAAATCACCTAGAATATTTTTGGCTTTATTAAAATGTGTTTCTTGCTATAGCTATGTTTCAGTTTTTGGCATAAAATGATGTCAATAAATTCTAACACTGTAGAATCTTTTCAACTAACATTTATTTTTCTCTACTAAAAATAGGTATAGAATAGTGGTAGCTTCATATGTTAAGACAATCTTGGTGAAAGACAACATAAATGTACTATTTCACTTTTTTGCCATGATGGTAATTTATCCCTGACATATGAAATAGCCATCTTCGTTTTAGAAATCATGTGGTTAGGTCCCTCTCTGTATATTGCTTTCAGATAAATGCACATTGTTTCAAAATGTGTCCTTAATGGTGTCAATAATAGAGATAAAAAACAAAAGCTTTTCATGTGGCTTCATTAACAATGACACAGATAGAATTTATTAAAATGATATAAGTTGATGTTAAGCAGCATGAGCAAATTTGATCAAATATTCATCTTACAGCTTTCCCCCAAGTGATTCCATCCAATAACAAAGACACGAACCCAAAGCCGAAGAAAAATAGTTTTCCCTAAAATACTGGTGAAGAATCTGAAACAAATACAATTAAGCTGACCTTTTAATAAATGTCTGTTTATTGATTTAAATTCACTTTTTTTTCCCTTTTTTCTGAGCAATGCTGACGAGGCCTGTTAGAATACAAGCATGTATAATAACTTGGACACAACTATTTTTATTTCTTTTGTGTGTCATTACTGAAAGATTGAAGCAAGCTTCACCTAAGTGTAGTGATGCAAAAATAATAGTATCCCAGTCTGGCTGCGCAAGAGCGGAGGCAAACAAGAGCTTCATATTAAAGTGCCTTCTAGGTAGCTGACATGACGCATCTAGTCAGACGTAAATAATGACAGACGGAAACTATCATGAGGTCTGTGAAGCATCAACATACTGCTATCATTTTCTCTCTAACCTTGCCTTGCTAGCAGCTCTCAGCCTTTACAGGCTGAGAGATCATTTAAAAAGCAAATCCTAATGACTCTGCCCACTGTAACAACAGTCAGTGAGATTGGCATCAATTTAGCTCAGTTTAGAAACTCGGAATAACAGCCACTGTTGACACGCAGCATCCTAAACTCCGGTTGTTCTCTACATATCGCCCCCTGCCCCCACGCTACCCCTTCCCCATGGCTGTTTCCATGCTTTGGGAAAAGAGTCTCCTCTCTGGCCGAAGATGGTTCATCTCAGTTCTCCACTTGGCACTCCGTATGTGATCTCTTAGGCTGCACCTATTTTTCTGGATGAGTTCATTTGGTACAAAACGCTCCAAGTTTGCCCTTCCCTTTTTCATGCGGCACACATTATTTTGTGTATATTATGTATGCACAGGGTAACAGTGGGTATATAACATCCCAGTGTCCCTGTAGCTTAAGCCTAACATGGTTATGGTTCAGATAAACACGTCTGTACACAGCTGCCATAATCAATGTGGAATGGCAGAACAATTTTGCAGATGCAGTCCCAGGAAAAGAAAAAAAAAAGCTGTCTTGTCCAGATTCAATAGAATCCATTCACCAAGAAAACCTGCGGTAAAACAGTCGCACGTTTTATTTGTTAAGACAGTGATGACTTTGCAAGCCGGAGGGAACTGAAGCTGATGTACAATAGGATAATAGCATTATCACTTTGCAAATCAGCATGTGGCTGTGCTTGGATGCCAGCAGAAGGGTATAGGGGTTCTGAGAACTCTGGCTGGTGAACTGAAAAGGCAAGGAGATCAAACTACCTGGCTGTGAGTGTGAATGTATGAGGATAAATTGCCACGAGTCTCCTTATGCTTGGTTAAAAACAGATTGCAGATGTACGTTTCCACTGTTTTATAAGGGGCAGGCAGGTGAATGAATGGACTTGAGTATGTGTGTGAGTTTGTGTGAGCGTGGGGGGTTAGGAAACAAAAAAATAGGGGAAGCTCTCAGTAGCCCATCTTAATGGAGAGCTATTGATCACATTTCATAACACTTTAATCTCCACCTAGACATCTTACTTACCTTGTGTAAAAGACATGCCAAGTTGAAATAAATTTAAAAACACAATATTTTAAGGACTTTTGAATTTTGCATGGTCATAAATATTAATGCAGTTTCTGACTTCCAAAGAAAATAGGAAGCATTTAATTTTGTTGTTGATATCAGGTACTGCGCAGGTTGATTTCCCGAGGTGAAAGTGAAAAATGCACTATTTGGACTTAAATTTAGATTTAATAAATAACTAATTTAGGATCTTGTTCTATATGCAAGGATATAATCACAAGGCATTCGTTTTTAAAAGGTTTCATTTATTCTTGTGAGCTTAATTATTGCAAGGAAACTGTGAGCAATTTGTTTTTTACCAGTGTCTGATTTCTGAGAATGGTTATTAAATATTAAATGGATGCATAATTCAGGCAATTAAGAAAGTAATCACACAAAGTAATGTAATGGAAGTTAATTATTACTGCATAAGCAAATAGTTCATTAATGCTGGTAGTTGCTATGGCTGCATTCTTAATACATGCAGAACTGAAGCATGAATCCTCTGTGTATTCAAGGAGCTGGTAGGAAGTGTGATGCTACACAGAGAGAGCGCCACTAATGAAAAACAGAAGCAAACAAGGCCATATTGACCCCTGACTTGTCTAAATAAGGCGGGATCATCATTACTTAAGAGAGTTTTATCAAAACCACGACTGCACTAGCCGCTTATAATTTTTTTGGTTTGTAGCACAAACCATGACTTAAGCCAGGAGAAGTCAAAAGGAATTCAGTTTGTTAAAATGAAAATCACCAATTGTACTTCTCTCTGTTCCATTTTGTTTTCATTTAAAATCAACCCCTTTGTTACATGGCTAAAGTCATCATTTGTAACTTTAAAAGACTCCGTAGATTTTTTTTTTATCTTCCCCATAAAAGCATTAAAGCTGGCAATAGATCTTATTTTGGCCTGCTGTTCAGTCCCAAGTTAAGATCTTGACATTTCTTTGCTAACACTACCTCTCTAAAGCATCATGCTTCATAAAGGTTTTTTTATATTAATTCGATACATATGGGTTCCGGTGCTTTCCAGACCTCATGCTGCTGTGAGGCACCAAGGTGGTCAGAGTAGGCCAAGCGAGGCAGAAAGTGGGGAGACTGGACAATGGCCTCCAAGACCAAGTCAGGCCCTCCTCCAGAGATCAACTCCTTTACTGGTTTACTTTTTTACTACTCAGAACTCCCAGGGCTTACAGCAACACTGCCAAGGCCTGCCCCCTCTTGTCATAGAATTTCACACAGAGAACAGTAATTCTGGTAGGTCAGGTGCTCTTCTACCATTCCAATTTAGGCATCAACTCACCACACTCCTGAGATTATCTGCCAACTTATAGTGCCACTACAAAGCTCTACCAACCACCTGCCAAGCTGGGGGCTGTGCTAGGTGGGGCATGATAGAAGTCAAGAAACATTGGTCCCATCCAGAAGATGCGTTCAGTCATTCAAAGAGAATCTGGCACTTGTTCTAACCACTGAGGGAAATAGAAATGACATCCAAGACATATTCTAGCTCTGTTCTAGGAAAGGAGCTATGGTCCTCTTTGAACAATGGTTCTTTTAACCTATTTTGAACCATGGAGCTCTGTACACTTTAGTATAACTGGGCAATTACACAGAGTTGCATTTAGTTTTGGGGAGCTTGTAGTCTCCCTAATCTTATCCATGGAGCTCAAATTTCTCTGCTTTAGAGAAGCAAGACCAGTGTTCTTCAACCAGTGGACATTTAGAGTATCTGTTCGACTTTTTGGCCAATAACTCTATAATTACAGAAGAGAGATTGGTGGGGTCTGAGGTAGTTTAAGGAAAACTTTATAGAGCAAATGAACCATGAGCTTGACTTTAAAGGATGGATATCTTGAGGTCAAAGGCAGAGCATTAATGTAGAACAGCATGAACAAAAAAAGAAAGGTAAGACTTCTTTCATTTATTCATTAATACATTTATTCACTTAAACGTTGAACACATACTGAATTAGATAATTAGAGGAAATAAAAGTAAGATGTAGTTCCTTGACCTCAAAGAATTTACAGTCTGGAAGATGGACTACAGTAAGCATAGAAACAACTATGTTACACAGGAAAAAATGTAATTATTCAGAATATAATCCAAAGAGCCATAGAGGAAGGATGAATTCTATTAGGGAGTTTCAAAGTGCTTTATATAGGAGACACTTCAGCAGGGCATTATTGCAAGGAAACTGTGCAATAATATGGGCAGGTATAAGGCACCTTCAAGATCACACCTTTGGTTTAGATGTCACATGCAAGAGGAGAGAAGCTGTGTAGGCAGGGTCAAGGGAAGTGGAGAAAAGGTTGTGCATTTGGAAAACATGTTTGGCTTAAGTAAAGCATAGGTTATGGGTAAGGAAAGCTTTGAAAGGCGAATGGGGGCCAGATCATGGATGCCCTTAAGTGGCAGTTAAAGGAGTTTGAGTAAATCATGGAGAATCACAGATTTTACTTAATGTGGTATTTTAGAAGATATCTTTGCCACAGAACTCAGGAAGCATTGGAGTGGGATGACCCTAGCATTAGGAAGACCTTACAGTCTGCTCCAGGAATGTAGGAGGGGGCCACTGAAAGACTCACTTTGAGCCGGACTCGGTGGCTCAGCCTGTAATCCCGCACCTTTGGAAGGCTGAGGTGAGTGCATTGCCTGAGCTCGCGAGTTCGAGACCTGCCTGGGCAACTTGGCGAGACCTCGTCTTTACAATAAATCAAAAAATGAGCCAAGCGTGGTAGCGCGTGCCTGTAATTCCGGCTACTCGGAAGGCTGAGGCGGAAGGATCGCCGGAGCCCAGCAGGTCGAGGCTGCGGTGGCCAGGAGCAGCTACTGCACTCCAGTCTGGGCAACAGAGTGAGACTCCAACACAAAAAAGAAAGAAAGAAAGATTCATGTTGGTATATGGCTGAGGGAATTAACATGGTAAGCAAGAGAGCATGAGTAGCAAAGGGGGAACAATGGGAATTTATAATTCACACTCACCTGATAGGACCAGAGATAGGGCATGACTCATGAATCACTTTCCAAAGGAGGCATCATTTTTATTTACTGGGAAGGAAGTGGATGTGTCACCATGATGATGGATTTTTTTTCCTTTTCATTTTTTTGAGTTGGAGTCTCATTCAGTCACCCAAGCTGGAGTGCAGTGGAAGGCTTAGAGCCATCATAGTCTCCACCTGCTGAGCTTAGGTGATCCTTCTGCCTCAGCTTTCCAAGTAGCTAGAACTATAGGTGTGCGCTACCACACCCTGCTTATTTTTTGATTTATGGTAGAGACGAGGTCTCACCAAGTTGCCCAGGCTGGCTTCGAACTCCCAGGCTCAGGCAATTCACTCACCTTGGCCTTCCCAAATGCTGAGATTACAGGCTGTGCCACTGCACCCGGTCCCTCCCTCCGCCCATTTTTTTTGAGTTGGAGTCTCACTCTGTTGCCTAGACTGGAGTGCAGTGGCACACTCATGGCCACCACAGCCTCAACCTGCTGGATTCAGGCAATCCTTCCACCTCAGCCTTCTAAGTTGCTGGAACTATGGGTATGCGCCACCACATGTGGCTAATTTTTTGACTTACTGTAGAGATGAGTTCTCGCCAAGTTGCCTGGACTGATCTCAAACAACGATGGATTTCTACAGTATCTCTGCCACTCTTCCTCTGAAGAAGAGACATTCTGAACCTGCTTCTTACTTCAGAAGGACAGGCCATGTGTACCAGTGATATCATTTATTTCCTCATAACATATTTTAGTATCTCTGCATTTAGGGTCATGTTTTGCCACACAACCCCTGGTGAATACAGTTAGATCATTTCTATAAATCTTTGGCCTTTATAACAAACTCTTACTCTGCCAAGGGTCAAGACCATTTCCTTGAGTAGGGCTTAAAACTTTCAATATATGTACTTCTTCCCTCTCTCTGATTTAGGAAAGGGCTGTTTGTTCAGCTTTGGAAGTAGAATCTCCCACATTATCTTATGTAATTTTAATATCTGAGAAGTAAAGTGGAAAGATACTATTTCCATTTGGCAGATGAGACTCAGAGGAGATAAATGCCTAGCTTAAAATAACATAGCTGGTAAAAGAGGACCCTAAGATTTAAACCAAACTTTCTACCTCAAGAGGGTATCGATGTTCAAGAGGACCCTGAGGAAGGGTTAACAGGAGACTTTGCTTTCCATATACTTACTTTCTTCCAGGATCATCAGTTCAATTTTAACATTTACAGGCCAAATTCAAGTCTGGTTCAGGTAGATCACTTGAAACTTTGAGTTTTGTCTTTGTTTTAGGGAATCCAGTGCTTCAGTTTTCCATTCAGCATACAATTAGTTCTTTACCCTTACAGAGATTTCCAATATGGCCAGATTGAATTCCATCTCACATTCTCTGCTAACATACTTTCTTACTCTAGGTAAGTCTTATATCATTTCTGCATAATCCCTCTACTTGGGAGCAGTTCTCTCATTCCCTTCCAAGATACTGGAGACTTTAAATGTCAGAACTGATCCCAGCAATAAAAAGTGGGCACTTGGCTTGCTCATCTGTATATCCAAGTTCCATTTAAGGTCTTAAAGTCGTTGGTTTACTAAGCTGACTCCAGAAGTTTCCAGAGAATCCCAAAGGACTTCCAAATTTCACTGCTTCTTCTTCACTGATGAGGTGAAATTATTAGATTATAGAGTTTTGCTGTGATGTTTGACATTGCTATGCCTGATGCCACAAAACTCTCCTTTAACACGTGCCAACATTCCTGCTGTTCAGTTTTATCCATTTACATGTTGAAATTTTTAAACCTTGGAAAAGTAAGCAGATAAAAACCGACTAAAGATGTGTGTGTTGCACACCTATCTGGGTAAGTGGGCATTTATATCACATTAGGACTGTGTCTGACTTCTCTCTGGCAACCTTTCCTGTGATAGAGATGGCAGGTGAGGGCAGGGCTGAATGGGCAATCCCCATCTCGTGTGAACTCGGGGCTGGCCTGCATTGCTCTCATTAGACAGTTTCTAAACTGCCAGAGAATGTCTCAGATCACACTGGAGCTCTCGTGTTAAACCCTCCACAGCACCACAGCGGGGAAAAAACACACCTTGTAGGGACTAATGACGAATTCCCTACATCATGTCTAATGTATCCCAGGGTGCTAACTTCAGCACACCTGCCTTCACTGCTGGTAAGGTAATGAGAGTACTTGTGAGTTACTGGTCACTGACAACATTTATAATATTCTTCAGCCTAACATTATTGCATAGGTCAGTGTGCAGTGTTCGCTAGGAGTGGGTGAATTCTGTCACCTTGGGAGCCCCAGTTTTACGGGTATCATTGCTTGGTGAAGTGGTGCAAAACCCTTTATAAATGAGGTGGATGCATTTGGAAAGGTTCTAGGTGTCCCATGATACCCTGTTAAATTTTGTTACTAATTACATCATCAAGAGGTAATTATAGCACTCTGAGGCCAGAGATTTTAAAATCATAGTCATCCAGGAAATTTAGCTCATAAAAAAAGGTATGCATTGGCCTGGATAAGTAGGATGGTTGACAGAAAGGGTGAGGGTGGTATGCAGCAGGAGCCTGAAAATCCAGATTGCTTGAGTGTGCTTAGCACCTAAACTCATTGGTGGTTGTCACCTTCCAGACTGTCCTGTGGAGTTTGAGTGTAGCTGCATTAGGGGCATACTTTTCAATTTTAGAGGATCAAAAACTACTTAATTCACTCAGGGATATACCTAGAATTTTTATTTTTTTCTTTCCCAAATCAATTTAGTAGGTACTCAGAAAGCTGAACATACATTCTATTTATGGAAAGAAAAGAAATGTGAACTTCCTGTGAGCAGCATTTTAAGATAATGTAGAATTTTTTTGGCATCAAATCGCTAAAGATAATGCAATGCAGTGAGACACAAGTATGCCCGCACTCTCTTTAAGAGAACTCTTTAGACTTATCTCTTATTTCTATCTCTATCTCCTTTTGCATTCATTCCATGCAGAAAGAACTAGAATGAAGACCTCACTGACTCCTTTCCTGAGTGGTGCTCTAGCAGAGTGGTTAAGAATGTGTCCTCTGGAATTAGAATCCCTTTAATTACTTTCTGGCTCCTTCACAGTCATGTTATGTATTAGTTAGGGTAACACTGGTTGCTATAACAAATGTACCCCAAACTGTTCCCCCTTTGACACAATAGACGTTTATTTCTCATTCATGTAACAATCCAATGATAGTGTTCCTGATGAGCAATCTTCCATGTTGCAATCCAGAGATGAGGCTCCTTTGTCTTGTGGTTCTTCTGCTTCCTTAAAGCCTCAGCATCTTCTGCGTCCAGTTAGCAGATAAGTAGTGAGTGTGGAGAAGACACAGCCATAATTGACTGGGTTAGGAGTCACACATTCCTCCACTATTTTCTATTGGTAAGAATTAATCACATGACTTCAGCTAGATGCAAGGGAGGCTGGGAAATGTAGTCCCTCACTGGGCAACTGCTTCTCATAAACAGCTTTATTCTATGGAAGGGGGAGCACAAAATTTGGTGAAAAGTTAGCTGCCTTTGCCACACTTAGTCAATATACTTCAAATCTCTGTTCAGTACCTTATCTATAATATAGAGACAATGACAATACCTACTTCTAGAGGTATTATAGGAATTAAATTAGATCATATATATAAAATGTTTGGCATACAGAAAGTATTCAATAAAAGTTAATCATTATTTGTATTGCTATTAATTATTCCTTGAGTTACTTTACTCAACAGAGGTATTCATAATTAATATCTCACATTACTCTAATTAAAGTAACTGACTAGGCAATATGTGATAAGAACCATGTTTATTTTCTAAACAAAGAGAATCTATTTGATGGGGGGTAAAACTACACAGTGTGACCATCAGACAGTCCCTGAAGGATGTGAAGCCTGCTGGTAAAATCATGGCCCCTGCCCCACTCCTGTTGCTTGTTCTATACACAAAAGGAGGAAAAAGTTTGAATTTCTCAGAGAGGATGACAGAACAGCTCATCGTTTCATTATCTGCATGTTATTTTTCAGTATTTATTTCCATACCATTTCCATTAGGAATTACAAGAATTTGTCTTTGAGTCTATCTAGCACTGTATATGTGTGTGTGTGTGCTTAAAGGACTTAAAAAGGGCATTTTCAATCCTTGATTGTGATTCAGTTCTGTTTCGATAAAAATGCTTCATGAATAGCAACCAATTCAGTAAGGTCAATTTTCCTTGCTGCCAAATTCCTTTCAGAATGCAGAAAAATTCCATGGTCAACAATAAGAATCCTGGCAAGGTAAAAAGAAATGAATGAAGATTAAGATTAAATACCCCTCAGTTTTATACAGGGGGCCGGCTGTTGACTCGAGTGCTACACTCTCTAAAAAGCTGTTTACTTTGATAACAATTTTATAAGCTGAACCCAAGCCAGGATAAATCATAACAATCCTGACCTAATGCAACTCACTTAGTTAGATATCAGAGCAGTATAGCAGAGTTCTTAAGCACAGAGTGCCCGAGTTGGAATCTTGGCTTTACTCCTAAATACCTGTACAACCTTGGCTGAGTTACTTAATCTTTCTGAGCCTGGTTTTCTCATCTATAAACTGGGATAATGTCTGTGTTAC
Source organism: Cephalopachus bancanus (assembly GCA_027257055.1). Lineage (NCBI taxonomy): Eukaryota > Metazoa > Chordata > Mammalia > Primates > Tarsiidae > Cephalopachus > Cephalopachus bancanus. The sequence goes on from JAPVLO010000204.1 coordinate 12,981,058, forward strand.
AGAATTAATTGAGATAATTTGGTGTTATATGTTTAATACAGTGTTTGATGTGTATGTGTATCATGGCCCCTGCCCCACTCCTATGGGGCAGGAAGGACTTATTAGGGCACTGTTTTAAAAGTTTTTCTTTTATTTATTCATTTAATCCTCATAACAACCATATGGGAATAGATACTATAATTATTCCTATTTTACAGGTAAGGAAACAGGTCCAGAGGGGTTGATTAGTCTTCCCAAGATCACATAGCGAGTTAAGATGTAAAGTCAAAACTCAAACCTATGTTCACTGACTCCAGAGTCCATGCTTTTTTTGTTTGTTTGTTTGTTTTTGAGTTGGAGTCTCACTCCAGACTGGAGTGCAGTGGCCGCTCCCGGCCACCGCAGCCTCGCCTGCGATCCTTCCAAGTAGGCTCCGGCGATCCTTCCGCCTCGGCCTTCCAACTAGCTGGAATTACAGGCATGTGCTACCACGCCCGGCTGATTTTTTAAAATTTATTGTAGAGATGAGGTCTCGCTGCCCAGGCGGGTCTTGAACCCGCGGGCTCAGGCAGTCCACTCACCTCAGCCTCCCAAAGGCGCGGGATTACAGGCTGAGCCACCGAGCCCAGCTGAGTCCATGCTTTTAACCTCTGTATTATGCTGTTTCTTCCTAAGAACTCAGAACAGTTATTCTTCACTTACATTTTCATTAAAAGGTAGAGATTCAGAATTTCATTAAGGAATGTTTAACATAGCTCTTAAATTTGGATTAAGAGCCTTGCTAACTTTGCTCATCAATACTTGAGTTAGTGAATGAATGAATGAGTAAATGAATGAATTAATAATAAACAAATCTTGTATAATATGAAGTCAGGAATGTGTCTTAAAACCATACTCTGGAAATTAACATTGGTTAGAAGACATGAACATTATAACACCAAAAGGTCACATTCAGCACCAAATGACAAGTCCCATGCACTAGTTACATTTGAGGCATGGGAATCTCCCTGCTGAGTCTCAGACTTCAGATGGAGGAAGCTTGCCACTCCTTGGGAAGCGCCCAGTGTGATGGTCCTATGTGTGTGCAAAGGTGAGTTGCCAGATTCTGGCCCATGTAAAACACATTTGTATCTGACTTTTTAAAACCACATTTGGTGTTCTATTAGCAGTGTGTAGGAGGCCCGAGTGTCCTCTGCATTACACTAATTGTTTAAGCATGACAGGTTATTACTTCAGTCAGAAGGGTAATGTAGATTGGGGGGGAAAAGTAGGGCACAAACACAATTTTCTAGCTTTTGAGAAGCAATTATAAATAGATGAGAAGCCATAAAAATATTCCACATGGGATGGCTCATCAGTAGGACTGAAAAGGCGACTGGAGCACATGAAGCCAAGAGCAGGAGTGGTTCAAAGCTGACAAGGCTACAGCCGTGATTTAAAAATAGCAATGGTAATTCTGCAGCAAAACAGAACAATGAAACCAAGAGTCACAGTGCTCAAAAAAGACACTGGCCCAACACAATGCTCTTTCATTGGATAAGCTATTTTCACAGCAAACCCAAATTTCAAAATGTCAGCCTGATAAATAGGGGAGATCTGAAAGAATAAAGTCAAGGTGTTTTGTTTTAATACTTCAAGAAAAAAAAGGAAGCGTATTCTTGTTTCTAACAATCTTTTAGAGCTTTAAGGAAAGAGGATGTTAGGCTTTCAGAATAGATCTAATTGTATTTTGTCTAGGTGTTATTTTAATATATACAATCATTATATATGGTTCAGACCACATTATGAGACTCATTTTTTCTCTATAATAGAATGAATATTGGTGAGAATTTAATCCCCACGAAGAGCTATAAAAGTTTAAAATATAATGTCTTACTCTCATTTCCATTTTCTTCTGAATATAAGTGCTGTCTTGGTATGGTAAGATAAGACAGAGTCTGCTAGCAGCCGATATAATATATAGCCAGGCAGGACAGCTATGCATATAGATTTCAGACTTATCTAGTCCTAGGTTTGAAAATCATTTTTGCTGGTTTTCAAAACCATTGACTGATAGATTTGTGACAATAGTTAGTATCTCCAAGGTTCCCCTTTCTCATTTTTGAAATGAGGGTAAATATCGTCTACTTCATAGGGTTATTGTGAGACCTAAATTGATGAATGTGAAGTACTTAGTATGAACCAAATTAATAGTATCTGTCATTGTGATTACGTTTATTTTTGCTGCCTGTAATCTTGCTCAAAGTGTATATTTGGCAGGTCATTTGACCTTTTTGGCTCTTGACTCTTTCTAGGGAAGTGTTTGGCCAGGTAGCTCTGAGGTCCCTTGAAGTTTTAGGATCAGATATATATGTGTGTATGTGAATATATACATATGTAGTCATTGTTCCTCCTGCTAGGCGATGACCCCTCAAAACCAAACTTTATATCTGAGATTGAAAATAAGATCATAACTGATGTCAAGGACTAGGTACATTGTCACAACTCGCAAGAGCAGTTGGACTTTATATACCTGCTCTGCCTCGGAGGTATATTCTTATTTACTAATCATTTAAAAATGAAGGAAAGATGTTTCAGGCACTGTCTTATTCTGCTCTAAATCCCCCATTGAAAACACGCCTAGAATTAAATAGTACCCAGAGAGGAGCAGAGTGCAGTCCTATCTCGACCTCCTCAGCATTGTTATTTGCTCTGTGATGGGAGAGAGAAAAGCCATCCATAAAGTTCCAAGTGAATTAGAAAGTGGCGCAGCTGCAGGAGTCCAGGGCCGATTTCAGGCTATATTTTGACATTGATTATCCCTGCCTCTGCTATTGAGTGTCATTCTAGTCAATGGGATTACAACAGGGAATTTAAGGGAGCACAGAGAGAAAAAGATACACAGAAGCACAAAGAAAGTATTAAAAGGAAATACTCAAGAAAGTCTAAGTTAATTTGGGCAATCAGGTTGAAGGATCAGAGTGGAACTCCTGTCAAGGAGGGTAATAGGAGTACTAGCCCATTCCCCTGGCCGAATCTTGCAGTTGTTACAGAAAACCTAGGATCAATGTTCTATCTTATCATTCTCTCTATATGTTGCAATGTTTATATTTGGAAATTTTTTTAATTTTAAAGATCTGAAAAAAAAGAAAATCTATAAAGATGTGGAAGACAGAGAATTAAGCACCCAATAATAATAATGTATTCATTTTATATACCACTTAACACGTTCCAGTGTATTGCTATATATTTTCTCTTCATAGGTCCTTACAAATATGCTTTGAAGGTATTGTTATCTTCACTCTATCAGTTAGATGCACTAGGCTGCAAGTAACAGTAAACTCAACTCAAAGTATCTTTTACAACAAGTATATTAGATCCCCTTATCCTCTGTTTTTCTTTCTGAAACAGTGGCCCAAAATAGATGAGTACAGTAAAATAGCATATTTTGAGAGAGTGGTCACATTCATATAACTTTTATTGTAGTATATTGTTATGATTGACCTATTTTTATTATTAATTGTTAATCACTTACTGTGTCTAATTTATAAATTAAACTTTATCACAGGTATGTATAGGGAAAAACATAGTGTATATAGGGTTTGGTACTATCTGTGGTTTCAGTTATCCACTGGGAGTCTTGGAGCATATTCTTTGCAGATAAGGAGAGGGCACTGTAAATACATTCTTTCAGTTCCGTGTTATGGGCAGATTTCAAGGTTGGTTGATTTAAGGGCACAACGTTATCATCAAGACCCTCAGTTATCTATCACTGATGTTGTCTGCATCCTCATCCTCAGGCTCACAGGAAAATTTGGCTGTAGTAGTTCTGGACATTACTACAAAGTCCAGATATTTCCTGAGAAAAATGAAAGATAATTTTCCCATCCCCACCCCCCATGGCTCTCTCTTCAGAGTGAGGCATTTTTTCCCCAAAGCCCTCTTACAAATGTACCTTCATGTCTCATTGACCAGAGTTGCATCTCATTCTTGAACTGATCACTGGCAAGAGGAATGGGATTACTTTTAGACCGATCAGGCCCATTTCTGAAGCTGGAGTGGGGTCCCTGAGGCACGTGGCTATGAGGAGAGAGGTGGAGGATACCAAAACAGAATGAGGTTTATGTTAAAAAGGAAGTGGGGAATGAATACACAATAGGCAACTCAAAGTGTCCACTGTACCTAGTGTCCAACTCAAAGTGTCCACTGTACCCAGGAAACTGACTCAGAACAGCAAAAGGGTTGCCTAAGACATGGCAGAGCCATGATTATTAAAAGCAGTATTTTTTTTAAATCAAGAGTGTATAAAATATTCACAGAACTAGAACAATCTAACTGTAAACTTTAAAGATCATCAGACCCAACTTTTCTTCTATCCCGGTACTATGAGAGGGTGGCCCTCAGTATCTATAGCTCCTCACCAAAAGAGTTCATGAACGTATGCCTCTGATTTGAACTTATCCTCTGACACTGTTAGTCTTCCCAATGAAGGGTAACATGTGCATGCCGCATGAAAAGTTTAAACATAGAAGAGAATACATAAATTCAATGGACAGGCTGGCGAGAGAGAGAGAGAGAGAGAGAGAGAGAGAGAAAATCTCAATCACTGAAGTCCCTCCAACTCCAGAAGAAGATGGGTATGGGAGGACCAGGGAGAGGCAAGAGCACATCTCCAGCTAAGTAATGGGTCCTGGAAATGGGCAGCCTCTTCTACTCTGAGCAGTCTTCCTATTTTCCCATGTCTACTTCAGTAGAACCTGCGACCTCCTTATCACTTCCCTCTGTTTCCTACAGCTCTCTCTTTCTTTTACTACAGCCTCTCACCCTTGTTTCTTAAAGTTGTGTTTGTCTGTTCTTATTAGATTCAGGCATTCAGTTCCATCTGGTATTACCTTAATAAATCTAGAGTAGGAGTTGGGAGTTGTTTCCAGGTTCTGCAGGAAAAAAGTCAAAAACCGTGGTACTACCTCTTTTAGCCTGAAGGTGAAGCATCTTCAAGATAAGCAAATCTTTGTCGCACAAAAAAAGACAGACCACACACAGCATAATCCCGTGAGTTAGTATACTGAGTCTTTGTCTCTTTGCTGAGCCTCATCAAGTATTCCTAAGACCTCATCTCTACAATAAATCAAAAAATCAGCCCGGCGTGGTAGCGCATGCCTGTAATTCCGGCTACTCGGAAGGCTGAGGCGGAAGGATCGCCGGAGCCCAGCAGGTCGAGGCTGCGGTGGCCGGGAGTGGCCACTTCACTCCAGTCTGGGTGACAGAGTGAGACTCCAACTCAAAAAAAAAAAAAAGAAGTATTCCTAAGATTGCCCACCTTTTAGTATAATTGGAGAGCATCTTAATGCTAAAATAGTCACATTTCCCCACCTTATCAAAGACACTTTTATTCAAGCTTGGCAGGGGCAAGGGTGGGTATGCTACTTAATTTTGAGATTGGCTGCATGCTGTCAGGACTGTTGGCCACAGCACCATGGCTGGGCCACCACCACTGCCCTAAGCATCTCATCTACCTTTTTGTCCTCAGGTCTCTCTTCTCACAGTTCAAAATCTGGGTAGGAGCGTCTGTCTGACTGAGCATGGGTCAAATGTTCTTGCTCGGGAGTGTGTGTTCTTGTGTAGGAGGGTAAGGAAGAAGGAGAACAATATCCTGCTTCAATCTGTGGAATGGAAGAGGTGTCCTGTCACCCACTAAGGCTAATCCAATATAGAATTTAGATGTTAACAGTTCAGATGTTGGACAGCCAACAAATGGCAAGTGTCCATGACATTAGGCATGAATTGTCTGAACTTCTAGAGTGGAAGAAAAGCTCACACCCAGCCAAAAGAGAAAAAATAAGTTAAAGAAAAGAAAAGAAAAGCCATGAAGTAGCAGAGCAAATCAATCAAACGGGACTCAGCAAGCAATCAAATGTTTCTTAGAACCACAACGGTAATTGTTCTCAAAGATTTAGGTACTTGAGAATTAATGAACACCTAATATAAACTTCTAAACTTCATCCCAGACTTATTGAATGAGATTCCACTAGGGATGGAGACCAGAATTCATATTGTTTATAAACTGGATAATTCTGACACAGTTGGTTGGTAGACCCTCTCTGAGAAACACTACTCTGTGGGTACTGAGAGATAATCAGTGTTAATATAAAAATAGCTGAATTTAAGTCGGGTTTTCTATTTTATACACTTTATCCAGATGATCTCATTTCAATCTCAAGATGTCCACTTTACAGGCAGGCTAAGTGCTGCACAGAGATGTTAAGTAATTTGCCTGAGGTCACAAAGCTGGTAAGAAATGGACACAGAATTTGCACCCCATGCTGACACAAGCCCATGCTGTTATCCTAGGTTTCCTGCTAAGGACTAAGAATCCAAATGCTGAAGCTTATAGCCCTGGATTTTTCTGAAGTTTGTGGGTTCTGGGGATTGGTCTCATAGAGAATACAAAGACAGAAAGAGAATGATCACATCTAAAGAGTATGTGAAGGCCAGGCCCGGTGGCTCACGCCTGTTATTCCCACAGTTTGGGAGATGGAGGCAAGAGGATTGCTGAGCCTATGGGTTCAAGACCAGTCTGGGCAAGTTGGCAAGACCTCATCTCTCCAATAAGTCAAAGAATTACCCAGACGTGGTGGCGTGTGCCTGTAGTTCCAGCTATTTGGAAGGCTGGGGTGGAAGGGTTGCCTAAGTACAGCAAGTAGAGGCTGTACAGCTGTGAGCATGGCACTGTACGCTAGCCTGGATCACAGAGTGAGACTCCAACTCAAAAATAAAAATTAAAAAAAAAAACAAAGAGGATGGGAAGCTTGAAGATAAAAACACTAACATGATCTCAGTGGCTAATATGCTGTGCCTTAATGTCTATTAATGTTCTAAAATTTGGTCCAATAATCTTGAAACCAGAAAAGAGAAAGAGGGTATAGATTTTGTATGACATTAGCAAAATTGTATTGTCTTAGCTTCTTTATTTTTATGGGAGTAAATTTTGCTAAGATCTAGAATCCATCCTGGATTCAACTAATGGAAACACTTAGACAACCAGATTTATTCTCCCTGCTTTTATGGGGATGGGAGGAGGAGGACTGGGGGAGGAAAGATGACAAATAATAAAATAATAACAAAAGAGTAAGGATTTTGAAAAAGTTACTTTCTAGGACATGTTCTCAGACCAGTGCAAACATACCCAATATCCCACATATTATTTATGTGTGTCCAAATAATGGGAATGGGGATGATGGAGATCAGTCTCTGTAATGCATATGCTGTCGAAAGGAAAGGAGTAGCCAAGTGTTCTGTATATAACAAAAGACATCACCTGGGTAAGTTTGGACTCAACTGAATAAAAAACAGGAGAGTTTCAGAAAAAGAAGAGTAGCTTCCTCTTGGTCTGAGTGGTGGGTCCCATCAGGAGGCAGAGAGATAGACAAAAGTCTTTTTGCACCCATGATCCTTTGATCCTTTATTTTTATAGGGGATAAAACAGTAATTTTTCTACTGACTCACAGAAAGATTTCTAAGAGAAGCCCACAAACAGCCCTGGATTATGGTGAATTTATAAAGTTGGTAGAAAGCATAAATAAAGATGATTTCCTTCATCTTACTTTATATATCAATTTCCATTTAAAAACCATTTCAAAAGCAAATATTATCTTTCTTTTTATCCTACATCCTTATGGAGTGTGAAAAAGAGATACTGTGAATATTGGTTAATAGATGGAGAGTTAGAGGAATCTACTTGGCCTGCCCAGCTAGAGCAATAAAGAGGTATCAGAGGGACAATTTAAGGGTCCTTTTCTGCCACCCATCTCCTCCATTAAATAACTCTACCTTTCATTAATCATCCACATTAGCAATGTGACCTCACATTCTTTTCTGCTTGAAGTCCCACCTCCTCCCCATCTCCACTGTAAAGAGCATTTTGGTCAAGAAAAATGCTTTTGAAATTCTACCTCTTATAAGTGGAACTGTAAAAACAAGTAATTTTGATACTGGCGAGGGGATCCCAAATTTGGAGTTCTGCCAGAAGCACCCAGAAAGAGGATGCAGGCAAACCCCAGATTTGGGGTTTGGCCTGAGAGCCCAAATGGGTTTAAGGCAGGGGAGTTAGCAGAGGTTACACAGATAGATACATTTTCCATAGGTAGATTTTAGAAAGTGTTCAGACTTTTTTTTTCATTTTCTTAAAAATTTATATTTTAAAGATATGGGGTACAATTTAGGGTTAGGTACATTAGTGGTCATCATACAGGTAAAGTTTGGACCTCCCTTCGGTCCCCACTTTGCCTGGTCTGGGATCAGGTACCCTTATTGATGTCTTGTGCCCCCCACCCCTGGCAGTATCCCACTACTGCCAATCTCTTTCTTACAGTATTATGTATGATAAATGTTCAGGGTCCGGTTATAAGTGAGAACATGTGGTACTCAGTTCTTTGTTTCCGTGATAGATCACTGAGAATGACAAACTCTATATCTATCCAAATTGTTGTGAAGTTCATAATTTTGTCCTCTTTTATGTCTGCATAATATTCTATCTGCTTTCTAAAATCTACCTACGGAAAATATCCTCCTTTATGTCTGCATAATATGCACCACATTTTTTAATCCTGTCCACTTTTGATGGGCAGCATAGTTGGTTCCATGTTCTTGCTATTGTGAATAGTGCTGCAATAAACATGCATGTGCAGGTATCTTTTTTATAAAATGATTTGAGTTCCTCCGGGTATATTCCCAGAAGGGGAATTGCTGGGCTGTATGGAAGGTTGATTTTTAGATCTTTTAGAAATCGCCACACTGTTTTCCACAGAAGTCATACTAGTTTACACATTCCCACCGATAGAGTAGAAGTGGTTCCTTTTCCCTGCATCCTTTTCAGCATCTGTTGTTTTTTGAGTTATTAATGGCCATCCTGGCTGGAGTTAGGTGGTGTCTCAGTGTGGTTTTGACTTGCATTTCTTTGATGATTGGTGAGGCTGAGCATTTTTTCATGTATCTGTTGGCTGCTTGTATGTCTTCTTTTGAGAGGTGTCTATTCATATCTTTTGTCCACTTTTTAATAAGGCTGTTTTTTTTTTTTCTTTCATCATGCTTGAGTTCCTTGTAGATCCTGGATGTTAGACCTTTGTTAGATATACAGTTAGAAAATATTTTTTCCCATTTTGTGGGCTGCCTGCCCTCTCTCGATGGTTTCCTTTGCTTTGCAGAAGCTTTTCAGTTTGATGAGGTCCCACTTGTCTTTCTTATCTCTTATGGCATGGACTTTTGGGATTTTGATCAAGAATTGGATGCCTATTCCAATTTCTGTAAGGGTGTCTCCTGCGTTTTCTAAGATTCCTATAGTTTGAGGTTTTACGTTTAAGTCTTTGATCCATTTAGAGTTGATTTTTGTGTATGGTGATAAATAGGGGTCCTGTTTCACCTTCTGCATGTGGTCAGCCAGTTTTCCCTGCACCGTTTACTGAATAGGTTCTTCTCTTCCTAGTGGTTGTTGGCGGAGACTTTGCCAAAGATGAGTTGGTTGAGAAATTGAGGTTTTGCTTCCAAATCTCTATCCTGTTCCATTGGTCTATATGCCTGTTCTCGTACTAATGCTAGGCTGTTTTCGATTATTGTAGCCTTATAATAAAGTTTAATGTCTGGAAGTGTGATACCTCCCACCTTGTTTCTTTTGCTGATGATTGTTTTGGCTATTAGTAGTTCTTTATGTTTCCATACGAATAGCCATTTTTAAAATTACATTTTACCACAGGCCAAGCTGGCAGCCTACTGCATCCCCTCAGCCAATCAAAAGAAAATCCCATCAGATATAAGAATAGGTCTGTCCAAACTTTCAGCTCATAATCACTAAAAATCCTTCAGCTTCCCTGTTGGAGATAAAGGATTCAACTCCATCCCTTAACTGATCAAAACCATAGAAATGATCATAAGACCACCCTTCTTCCCATCAGAGGCGGAGAGGGCACTGTTACCTATGTTCCACTCTTATTAGCATATCAGTAACTAGGTGGATATACTTAACTTGTAGCTCAGAGCAAAAGCATGGGTTGTTTGGCTTTTTTTAAACTTGCCCATGGCAGGTCTTTCTGCCATGAATCTCCCTTTTTCCTTCTCTTCTTCTCACTAACAAACCCTGTTTTAAAACTTTACTGGCCGCTCTAAAATTCATTTTAGGGATAATCCAAAGAATCCATGAGTTTTGCACCGCACCCCACCTAGCATCAGGTTCTTGACATTGTGCAGTAAGGTGTTCAAGCATGAGTCATAAGTAGGAGACAAAAAAGTTGTTTATTAACTTAACTATATTAATTAGTTGGAAAATAAAAATAGGTTTATTGAGAGAAGAATCTCCTCCTCCAGAGGCAGAATGGCCTGGGCTGGTCTATAGAAAGACAACAGCCTCATACATACTGGGGTTTTATTTTTATAGCTATCTCTTAATTATATACTAAGCAAGGGGTGGATTATTCATGTTTTTCTGGGAAGTTCCTGGAAATGAAGCTTCGTCCCCCTTTAAAACCATACAGAGTTACTTGGGGAGGTTGCCATGGTAATTATAAGTTGTCATGGGTCTGGTGGGTGTGTCTTCTAGCATGCACATGCATTAAAATTACAGTATAATGAGCAAGAAGGACAGGTAGAGGTCATTTTCAACACTATCTTGGTCCTGACTGGCTTTGGTCAGTCTTCTCATTGCCTCCCATCTTGTCAGTGAGGTCTGAGATCTGAGGCCTTCATTTTGAAAACTAGTCCTGCTGGTTCCCTATCTCAATTTCACTGTAGAAGTGACATTTCTGCTTAAAGGGAGGAAAAAAAAAGATGGACAAATGTAGGATTTTCAGACATTTTTCATGGGCACGTGCTGTGTGCCTGTTCTCCATTTGCAAGGCTAGTGGCCTGTTGTGTGTGTCTCAGAACCTCCATTGGATTTTCCCATCTATCTCAATGGGAGTTTTTGAGACATGGGAGAGAAAGAGACTTGCTGACCTTTAAAAAGCGGCTGATCCATTTGTAGCTTCTACTGTCGACTTTGCAGTGACTTCAATATTTCAGTGGAGGTTTTTTTAATAGAAAGGAGGTTCATGAGCCACACATTTTATTTCTACTTGGCCATTGGGAATTACCATATTTGACCATTTGGGAGGTATTATAAATGTACTTTAGTGTCACTTTACTGCATGGCAATCAAATAATAGAACTTGTTCTGAGGAGGGCAGAAGATGGTAGCAGTGTAGAAACTAGCTGATATGGAACAAAAGAGCCAGTAAAAAACTAGTTTTTCTATGGAGTTAAAATAGACAAGTGAGTCTGTGGATTTGTGGACTTGTACAATCTACAAATGGTTGACTTTAATTTGAGAAGGGAGAAATGAATGGCAATATTGGATTAAAGGGTACTCCTGTCCTCTTGGCTAGGATAAAAATTGTTCCATGTCCGTATTAGAAAATTGGGGAAAATAAAAACAAAAAGACTCTCTTAAAGTATACTTCTGTGATTTGTTCAATGAAATAACACAGAAGATCTCTGTGGTGGTCCAAGAAGTACAAATGGGATGGTGGGAAGGAACTGTTTGCCGGCGGGGGGGGGGGTGCTGCATGCCCCTTCCAACTAGCTGCAGAAGGGTCCCTTGAAGATTATAGATGGGATAAGCTTTTGAATAATTACAAAGATAACAGTAGAAAACAACTTGAAAAATAATGAGAACCAGGGCAGTAGGATGTTGTAGTCAGTCAAGGGAACTATGATCAGAACCTAGTCCAAGAAATCAAGCCAAAGGGAAATAATAGAAAGATAGTATGAATGTACAGTTGGTAAAATTCTCAAAAAAAAACACGATGCTGAGTAAAGGGAGTGGAAGAGGTAACAGGAATTCTGGGATTTAAAATTTTCTACTTGAGAATCTATAGTGGGCAACTTTGCTAAGTATCATGGGTAAACAAAGATAAATTTGGTGTTTTGTCAGCAATTATGATTCACTCTGAGCCCAGCTTGAAAACCAAATGATACATATACATGAGCCAATGAGGCCAAAAAAGGACCAGACAGATCTGTGAGTTCACTGTGTTTGTTTCTAGAGCTGCCTGCGGCTCTAGATTGGTTTATTTATGAAACACCAGGAGTAGAATAAAAAGCCATACCTAGCCACAGACAGAGTTAAATAGTGCAGTATATTTTGAAAAATGTTTCCCAAATGATTTACAAAACCACAAAAAATGTAGTGAAAGAGTAATAAGCAACAAATATTGATCGACCAAAACATTATTGAACATATTGAGCCAGTGAAAAATTATTTTAGAAGCAAGTTAAGACCTCAATGCATAAGTGTTTTCTGAAAATTGTATTATTTTGAATTCAGACTATTAAAAAAATTCCCAGCAACTTTGTTTTACTCCATTAGGGAAAAAAAATTCTTCTACTTTGTTCACCCACTATAAAGGATACCACCTTTACATAATAAAAAATTAAGCATATGAAAGTTCCAGCATATTTCTCAGCACAAAGTTAGTACTTTATAAATGTGAATGTGTTGAATCTAAAATTAAGTGAGATTTCCACACAGTTGGAGTTTTATTGCTAAGCTATTTTATCCTTTCAGTTGAATTTGTGTAATATATATTCCCCTCTAATTACTTTCATCCCTCTCCTACCCTTCTTAAAGGAATTGTCTAGCTTTGTTGTACCTGTTTTCTCACTTTCTTCAAATCACCTGGCTTTGCCCACCCATGCTCCGCTCAAACTAACCTGAAAGAAATTACTAATTGCCAAATTCAATAGATTTCTCAGTTCTTATTTTACCATATCTCACTGGAATATTCTGACACTACTTTTTCTTTCTGCGTCTGTATTCACCTGTGTCTTCCCAGACATATCTCATTCCCAAATGTCCCCCAACCTTTTTGAATTACTCTTTCTCAGTTTCCTCTGACAGTTGTCTTTCCATTCTCCAACCCTTCAATGCTGTGTTTCCTTGTAAGTCTGTCCTTCCACCCTCTGTCCTGTTCTCCGTCCCCTTTTTGCACTGCTTTAGTATAAAAACACATCCATGGCTTCAACTACCACCTATGGCAGTAACTCCAGATCTGCATATGCAAATGAGACTCTCTTGGGTGCCAGAGGAGTAAAGCCAGCTCCCTCTGGACACTTCCACTGAGATGGCCATGGACAGCATAGCACTATCCACACCCAAAACTGAACTCATTTTGATCCTCTGCCCAATCACTTAACTCAAATAAGTTTAATATGATCCTTGATAATGTGAGACATTCTTACCTCTCTGGAGTTATCTCACACCCCACATAAGTACTGTAGCCCCCAAATCCATATTCTCTCTCTCTCTCTCTCCCTTACACACACACACACACACCCCTACCTTCATACCAGTGTCCCTGTTGCTCCTTCTGGAACTCTCTGTCCTTTTGCCTTTATCCCTTTCTTGGTCTAATTCTATGGATTTGGTCCAGACATCATTTCTTCAAAGAAGGCTCCTTCACTACCTCTTCCCAGCCCATTTAGGTGCCCCTTTTAATGCTTCTTATATGCTTTGTGTTTAAGGTGTTTTTTGTCCTAACATATTTCTTGTTTCTTTGCCTGGGATCTCCCCTAGACCCCTAGACTGTGGGCTTCTCCAGGGCAGAGGTATGGTAGGGGTCTGTTTGAATGAATAGCTTAAGCTCTGATTCCTCCCTCCCTAGCTCTCAATTTCATTTCTAGTCAATGGAAGAAGTTTGCACTACTGGGAGTTAATGAATTGACAGAGGTTGATCTGAGAATTAATTTGCTGATTTTCCTTTTCCTTTCCCCTTCTGTGTGCATGTTTGTATGGAGGGTTAGTTATATAAAACTTTTTTAAAGCTGGGAGTGACTTCACTTGAGATGGGAGAAACCTGCTTAAATGTAACCCTCCACTCCAGAAGAAGGGGGAAGTAAATACTGTGGTTTTCTAGGCACTCATGCAAGTTTTCTGTACAATGAGCTAAAAATATAGGAACATACTCCACATGATGTTACCGTTCATTTGAAGATCTTTCCATTCTCAGTGGAACCATCTCACATCCAGATCTTCATGCCATCACATACAATACTTCAGTGAGGCTGGAGGTGCCCACACCCTTTCATGGGTCACACAGAACTCTCTTCTACTTCTTTGCCTCATCTATTATGACCATTTTGCCTTTCCCTTGGCATGAAGAGCTTGTTCTTCCCAAATAGCCCATTTTGTTTCTCACATCTAATGCTCTGACCCGGCAATATCCTCTGCCTGAATTATCCTTTGAAATTTGAGTAGCCTTCCTCCTTCCAGAACCCTGCTGGCTGGGCTGGATGTGGCTCCATGCTCCCTCCATTCCCTGTGCTCCGCTCATTCCTCACACTTGCCTCCACATTGTGTGTGGGCTCCTCCAAGGGCAGGATCTGATCTCCTTCATCTTTGAATGTTCATAGTGCCTGGCATACGGAAGGTGCTCAGAAACATTTTGCTGAATTAATAAATGAGTAAAATATTGAATGAAAATGCTCTCAGAACCATGCAGATTATATGACTGTGCAAAATTTTCTTGATTTATTGAGTTAGTCTGCCATATCCTGAATGAGGCTGACAGGATTGGCTCAGGCAAGAGTGAAGTTGCATTTCAGGAAACAGCCCAATGTTGGAGGAGGAGATAAGGTTGACACTCCCTTTATTTAAGCAAAAGGTATTATTTCACAACTGTCCCCAGTTCTAAGCATGGTCACAGCTCCCTGTCATACCACATCACATCACAGAGGGACTTGGGGTTCTCACTGAAGCTCCAGAGAATTATCATTTGCCTGTAGAATATCCTGACATCCCAGGGACTCCTCTTGAGCAATCTGAACCAGCCCACTTAGCAGCCAAGAGGCTCTGTGTTGGAGGTGCTACTGTCTGAGTAGCATGTGTCTGAGACATGTCTGCCATCCTTCCAGACTGGGTTTCCTGCCTTCTAGGTGGAAGAGGTGCCAGAGTTTTATGCATGCCTGTGAGATCCCAGTTGGTGCTACTAAAACATCACTTAGATCCTGTGTGATCTTGGATAAGTTACTTAACCTCTCTGTGCTTAATCTCCTTATAACAGGTATAAAAATGCCTAGGTCATAGGGTTATTGGAAGAATTAAAGTGGATAAATTATGTGAAGAGTTTAACAGAAGGCAAGATTCACAGTAAGTGCCAACTAAATGTCAGCTGCTATTATTATTTTTCTTAAGTGCCCTCTGTCCTGCGGTATCTATAGGAAACATGCCTTGAGAAGAGAACTTGGAGAGAAAATGTCTTGGAGGAAAACTGAAATGAAAATGTAAACCAGTGTCCACGTTGGAATTCAGAGTCCTTCCGTAAGGAGCGAGTTTGTCTCATATCATTTAATGATCTAAAACAAGCAAACGAAATAAAATTCCAGAATCTGCATTAAAATTTTGCATCTTCTTTCATTATTACTATTTCTTCCACTTCTCCCCTTTTTGTGCTGTCACTAAATTTCCTGTGCAAAAGTCACCTCTTGGGTTCCTCATGTCGATTTGGCTCAATTATCTTTCAGAGCCGCCTTGACCTACCTATTTATGGGAAGTGGCAGTAGCTTTCTCCCTCCTCCAGGGATTTCACTCGTCTTTTCACAGAGAAGGCTCTGACAGAAAGTAGTACTTGTTTCTTTTAAACCCTCAGCTCTCTTGTCTACTCCAGAATTTGACTGGCATCATCTTTCTGATCAAGAGGCTATGTTTTCTACCAAGGAAGCTTGAGATGGAGCGAAGGGCAGGTGACAGGCAAAGCCAGATAACACTTCAGGTCTAACGGATGCTCAGCAGGACGAATCTAGGGGCCCAGAGTGTAGACTAGTAACAGTTGTTCTAGCTTTGCCTTTACACGTTTGTGCTATGCCCATTGCCTCGTTCACTTCCTACTTCTCTTTCTGTTGCTTTTCCATCTCCTTTGCTGTCTTCTCTGCTTCTAATGGTCTTTCTAAGCTGATGTTCCCGAGGATTCTGTTCAAGGAAACTCTTCACTTTCCCTGGGCAATCTCAACCATCCTGGGCCAACAGAAATAAAATATGTTTCCTATGCCCCAGACAAGCACATCCAACTGCCTTTTGGATATCCCACAAGTCACTCAAACTCCATATGACTAAAATCACATCCACAATCCTTCCCTCTCTCTCAAACTTGCCTTTCTCCAGTGTGCTCTGTCTTGGAAAATAACGCCGCTCCCTAAGCTGTTGCCCAAGTGAGACCTGAAAGCTGACCTTGCCTTTTTATTTTCCCTTTCCCTACCCATCCAAATCAATCACTAATTCCTGTGAACTCCATCTTCTCCTGGCAGTAATGATGCACCCCCTCCTTCCCCCCAGGGTGGTGTCAGAGGAACTCTAGTGGGAGTTGAGACTTTCACCATTACCCAGTGGTTATGAGACTATTCCCAATTTGGTGTCGATAGAGGCCAGAACACCCATCCCCACTGACAGTAACAAGGAGTCCCCCTGCCTTCACCCTCAGATATCAGTGGAGGCTGAGTGGGAAACCTAGACTTCTACCTCCACCTGACAGTAATGAGGCAGCCCCCTGCCAGAGTGGAGTCTGAAAAAACCAGCTTCAAAAGTAAGCTTAAATAAGATCCAGCATCCATTATAATTTAATATACAAATGGTCAGGTTTCAGTTGAAAATCACTTGTCATAACAAGAACTAGAAAGATTTCACACTGACTGAAAAAAACCAATTGTTGCTGCATTAACTTCCTAAGGATTCTGTAACAAACTACCACAAACTTGGCATAAAATAACAGAATTTATTCTCTCACACCTCTGAAGGCCAGAAATCCAAAGCAAGGTGTCAGCAGGGCTGCACTTCCTCCAAAGGCTCTAGAAGAGCTTCTGCTCCTTGCCTCTTCCAGTGTCTACTGATTTCAGGTGTTCCTTGGCATGTAGCTGCACATTAATCTCTGCTCCCACGGACACATTACTACCTTTTCTGTGTTTTTCTTATAAGGATACCTGACAATGGATTTAGGCCGACACAGATTATCCAGGATGATTTCTTCATCGCGTGATTCTTAATTACATCTGCAAAGAACTTTTCCCCAAAGCAAGTCAGATTCATAGATTCTAGGGATTAAAATGTGAAAAAATATTTTTTGGGGGAGTGTATCATTAAACCCACTATAAATGCCAAGCCTGAGATGACAGAGGGGTTAGAATTATCAAACGAGTTTTTAAAGTAGCCTTGATAAAAATGTTTCAATAGGAAATTATAAACATGACTGGAAGAAATGAAAACATAGAAAGGCTTAAAAAGTAATAGAAAATCTCATCAAATAAATAGAAGATATTAGGAAAACCAGGTGGAAAAATCAGAATATACAATATGAAAATAAAAATCTTAGTGATGGACTCAGTAGCAGAATGGAGGGGACAGAGGAAAGAATCTGTGAACCAGAAACTAAAACAATAGAAATTACCCAATCTGAACAACAGAGAGATAGATTGGAAAACAAAAACAGCCTGAAGGATCTGTGGATTATAACAAGAGATCTAACATTCATGACATTAGAGTTCCAGAAAAAGAGGAATAAGATAATGAGATTAAGAAAGGACTAGAAGAAACAACAACCCAAAACTTATCAAATTTGACAAGAAACATAAACCTATAGATTCAGAAAGCTGAGAACATCTCAAACAAGATAAGCCAAAGAAATCCATGCCAAGACACATCATAATGTCTGAAAACTAAAGAAAGAAAAATCTTGAAGGCAGCCAGAGAAAGACAACATCTTATCTATACAGAAAAAGCAACTAGAATGACACGTATATCTCATAAATCATTGAGAAGGAAGTAGCACAATATTTTTAAATGCTGAAAGGGAATTGTCAATCCAGAATCCTGTACTCAATGAAATATATTTCAGGAATAAAGAGGAAATCAAGACATTCTAAGGTAAAGGAAAACTAAGAATTTGTCTTTGGCATACCTATTGTAAAATAATAGAAGTCCTCTAAGCAGAAAAGAAATAATATAAGAAGACTTGGAACATCAAGAAGGAAGAACACAGCAAGCAAAAATATGGATAAATCCAACTGACTTTTCTCCTCTTGAGTTTTCTAAATTATATTTGACAGTTGAAGCAAAAATTATGCCAATCTCTAATGTTGTTTCAAATGTATGTAGAGGAATAAACATAATTATATTATAAACTGGAGATGTTGAAGGATTGTAAAGACAGGTGAGATTTCCACACTTCACTCACGTTGGTGAAAGTATGACACCAAGAGACTATGATAAATTATGCACATTTAATATAATCTCTAGAGTAACCACTGAAGAAGCTATACAGAGACATACATTCAAAAACACTACAGATAAATCAAAATAGAATTCTAAAAATATGTTCAAATAGCCGGGCTCGGTGGCTCAGCCTGTAATCCCGCACCTTTAGGAGGCTGAGGTGAGTGGATTGCCTGAGCCCGCAGGTTCGAGACCCGCCTGGGCAGGCGAGACCTCATCTCTACAATAAATAAAAAAATTAGCCGGGCGTGGTAGCGTGCGCCTGCAGTTCCAGTTACTTGGAAGGCTGAGCGGAAAGATTGCCGGAGCCCAGCAGGTCGAGGCTGCGGTGGCCGGGAGTGGCCACTGCACTCCAGTCTGGGCGACAGAGTGAGACTCCAACTCAAAAAAAAGAAAAAATGCTCAATTAACCTACAGGAAAGGAGAAAAAAGAAAACCAAGAAACAAGCAAACAAACAAAACCAGTTAGAATAAACAGAAAAAGAAAAAAGCTAAACAAACAAAACCAGTTAGAATAAACAGAAAAAAGAAGCCAAACTTAGGCCCTAACATATCAATTATAATATTAAATGTAAGTGATCTGAATACACTAATTAAAGGACTGGCAGAGTGGATTAAAAAACATGATCCAACTTTATGCTGCATATAAGAAACAGACTTTAAATATTATATAGACAGCTTGAAAATAGAAGGATAGAAAAATATATTATGCAAGCATTAATCAAAAGAACACAGGAGTAGCTATACTAATACCAGATAACGTAGGCTTCAGAGCAAAGAAAATTTTAAAAAGACAGAGGCATTATATAATGATAGAAGGGTCAATTCTCCATGAATATATAGCAACACATACCAGAACACTTACCAACATAACTCATATCCCTGTGCTATAAAACAAACTTCAACAAATTTAAAAGAAATGAAATCATACAGAGTGTCTTCTCTGACTACAACAAAAATCAATCTAGAAATCAATTTTAAAAAGATCACAGGAAAATTTGTAGCACTAAATGTACATATTAGAAAAGTTAAAAAGTCTCAAATCAAAAATCTAGCTTGCTCCTACCTCAAGAACCCAGGAACATAAGAGGAAAGTAACCCCAAAGGAAGCTAAAGGAAAGAAATGAAAATAACAGCAGAGAAACAATACAAAAATCAATACGATTGTCAAATCTTAAGCAAGAGTGACACAAATACACAAATAGGAAAGGCACAAATTACGAACATTGAGAATGAAACTGGGGCTTTCAATACAGACCCTACAAACATCAAAGTATTATAAGGCAATGCTATAAACAACTACATGAATATAACTGACAACTTAGATGAAATGAATCACTTTCTTAAAAAAACAAAAACTACCACAACTCATCCAATATGAAATAGATCATTCAAATGTTCCTATAACTATTAAAGAGATTGAATTTGTAATTTCAAAATTCCCAAAGTGAAATCTCCAGGCCCAGATGCTTTCACTAATGAATTTTACCAAACATTTAAGGAGGAATCAACACCAATTCCCCACAATGTCTCTTAGAAAATAAAAGAGAAGAGGATACTTCTGCATTCGTTTTTATGAAGCTAGTAGTATTCTGACATCAAACTTAGACACAGACAGTACAAAAAAGGAAAAAAGAAAAATGAAAACTACAGATCAATGTAATCTACCATATTAACAGACAATGGGGGTAGGAAGAAATTAAGTTTGACTATACAAGCTCAACATGAGGAATCCTTGTGGTGATGAAAATATTATTTATCTTGACTGTCAATGTCAATATCCTGTTTACCCTATTGAATTATAGTTTTGTAAGATGTTTCCTTTTGAGGTAAACTAGGTAAAGGATACATGGGACCTCTCTGTATCATTTCTTACAACTCCATGTGAATATACAGTTATCTTTCAAAATAACCATTAAGTTATTTTAAGGTGAATTTGCATTAGTTGTAAATATATATTGCATACTCCAGGATAATCACTAAAAAAGGTTTTTTTAAAAAAGTATCACTAATGTGCTAAGAAAGGAAACAAATGGAATTATATAAGATGTTAAAAAATTAAGACCATAAAAGACAGAAAAAGAATAGAGGATAAAGATAGGAACAAAGAAGGACATAAATATAAAATAGTAACAATATATGGTATATTTTAATCCAAATATAACAATAATCACTCTGAATATTAATAGCCTAAATGCACCAATTAAAAGACAGATATTATCAGAGTGGACCAAAGAATAAGACCCAAATGTATATTGTCTATCAGAAAATCACTTTAAATAAAAAGATATATGGATAAAAATGTGGAGAAAAATATACCATACTAACACTAATCAAAAGGGTGCAAGAATAGCTATATTAATTTTGGATAGAGCACTTCAAAGCAGGGAAAGTTATCAGAGATCAAGAAGGGCATTACCTAATGACAAAGAGGTGAATTCTCCAAGAAGTTATAGCAATCTTTAAGATATATATGCATAACGACAGAGTATGAAAGTATATGAGGTAAAACTGAGAATGCAAGGAGAAATAGATGAATCTGCTATCATAGCTGGAAACTGCAGCCCTGTCTATCAGAAATGGACAGGTTCAGCAGGCATAAAATTAGTAAGGGAATAGATAGTGGAACTCAACACCATCATCAATCAGCTGGATATAGTGGACGTCTATAGGATACTTCTTCCAACAGCAGTAGCGTGCATATTCTTTGCACACTCCCATGGAACATTTACAAGATACACCATAGTCTGTGCTATAAAACACATCTTAACAAATTAAAACAAAGCAAAACAAAACAATGTCTCCTCTTAGACCACAGTAGAATTAAATTAGAAATCAATAACAGGAAGATAATTGGAAAATCCTCAAATGCTTGGCGATTAAACAACATACTTCTAAATAACACATATATCAGGGAAGAAATCTCAAAAGAAGTTTAAAAACATGTTGAGTTAAGTGAAAATGAAAACAACTTATGAAAAGTTTTGAATGCAGCAAGACAATGCTAGAGAGAAATTAAAAGCATTGGATGCATATATTAGAAAATAAGAAGATCCAAAAGCAATCATCTAAATTTTCACCTTAATAAACTAGAAATGAAGAGCTACTTAAATTTAAAGTAAATAGCAAAAAAGAAAGAATTAAAGAGGAAATCAATACAATTGAAAACATAAAATCAATAAAACTAAAAGTTTGTTCTTTGAAAAGAGCAATAAAATCAAAGGGACTCCAGCCAGGCTAACTAAGAAAAAAGAGAATGAAAACACATTACTAATACCAGAAATAAAAAAGAATACATCACTACAAATCCCATGGACATTAAAAGATAATTTTAAAAATTATAAATAACTCTATGCCTACAAATTTGATAACCTAGATTAAATGAACTAATTATTTGAAATACACAATCTACCAAGATTCACACCAGAAGAAATAGACAAGTTTAACAGGCCTATATCTATTAAATAAATTAAATCAATAATTAATAATCTTCCAAAACAGAAAGCACCAGATGGTTCACTGGTGAATTCTACCAAATATTTAAGGAATAAATTATACCAATATTTTACAACCTCTTTCAAAGGATAGGAACAGGGAGACTACTTCCTGATTTGTTTTACGATGCCAGCATTATCCTCATACCCAAATCAGACAAAGACATTACAGTATAAGAGAGAGAGAGATAAAAAAAACTACAGACCAACATCTCTCAAACATAGATGTAAAAATTCTCAACTAAATATTAGCATATCAAACCCAACAATGTATAAAAACAGTTATACACCATGACCAAGTGAGATTTATTTCAGGAAAACAAAGCTAATTAAATATTCTAAAATCAATTAACATCACTTGCCACATCAACAGACTTAAAAAGAAAAATTGCATGGTCACATTAATAGAGGCAAAAAAAAAAAATTGACGAAATCCAACACCCATTTATAACAAAAATTCTCAGTAAACTAGGAATAGAGGAGAACTTCCTCAACTTGATTGAGGATAGCTATTAAAAAATCTATAACCAACATTATACTTAATATTGAGAAACTATCAACTTTCATTCTATGATCAGGAGTAAGGCAAGCATGATCTTTCTAATCACTACTCTTCAACACCATACTGACAGTTTTAGCTAATGCAATAAGACAAGAAAAAAAAAAAAAAAGGACACAGATTGGGGCTAGGTGTGGTGCCTATAATCCCAGCACTTTGGGAGGCTTTGGGGGAGATTTACTTGAGCCCAGGAGTTTGAGTCCAGCCTGGGCAACATAGTGAAACGTTGTCTCTAAAAAAAAAATTAAAAAATTAAAAATTATCTTGGACATGGTGCCAGTTGCCCATAGTCACAGCTGCTGAGGCAGAAATATCTTCTGAGCCCAGGTGGCTGATACTGTGGTGAGCCATGATCATGCTATTGCATTGCAGCCTGGGCAACTGAGTGAGACTCCAACTTAAAAAAAAAAGTATACAATTAGGAAGAAAAAAGTAATACTGTCTTTGTTCACAGATGACATGATTGCCTATGTAGAGAAAAGCCAAAAGAATTAACAAAAAGAGTCCCAGAACTAATAAGCAATTATGGCAAGATTACAGAATACAAAATTAATATATTAAAGTTAATCTCTTTCCTATATAACAACAAAGTGAAATGTGAAATTTAGAAGATTAGAATACAATATCATTTACACAAGCAACCCCCCCAAAATGAAGTACTTAGGTATAAATCTAACAAAATATGTTCAAGATCTACAAAACTCTAATAAATGTAATAAAATAAACAAATGGAGACATATCCCATGTTCATAGATAGAAAAGCTCAATATTGTCAAAATGTCATTTCTTACTAACTTGATCTTAGAGTCAGCACAATCTCTACCAAAATCTCAGCAAGTGATTTTTGTGAATAGGAACAAACTAATTCTAAAATTTATACGGAGAGGCAAAAACCAAAACAAAACAAAACAGATTTAAAAAAAACCAACCAAACAATAAAACAGTCAACACAATATCAAAGGAGAAAAACAAAGTTGGAAGACTGGCACTACCCAACTTCAAGACTTAACAGAAAACTGTAACAATCAAGACTAAGGTATTGACAAGAGAATAGACAAATTGATCAATCGAAGAGAACAGGGAGCCCAGAATTAGACCTATGTAAATAGTATAGCCAACTAATCTTTGACAAAGGAGTGAAGGCAATACAACAGAACAAAGATAGTCTTTTCAACAAATAGTGCTGGAACAACTAGACATCCACAAGCCTAAAAAAATGAATCTAGACACAGATCTTATACTACTTACAAAAATTAATTCAAAATGACCTAAATGTAAAACTCAAAACTGTAAAACTCCTTAAAATAATGGGAAGAAACGTAGATGACCTGGGTTATGGCATTGACTTTTTTTTTTTTTTTTTTGAGTTGGAGTCTCAGTCTGTGGCCCAGACTGGAGTGCAGTGACCGCTCCTGGCCACCGCAGCCTCGACCTGCTGGGCTCCGGCGATCCTTCCTCCTCAGCCTTCCAAGTAGCTGGAATTACAGGCATGCGCTACCACGCCCCGCTGATTTTTTGATTTATTGTAGAGATGAGGTCTCGCTGCCCAGGCGGGTCTCGAACCCGCGGGCTCAGGCAATCCACTCACCTCAGCCTCCCAAAGGCGCGGGATTACAGGCTGAGCCACCGAGCCCGGCTCGGCATTGACTTTTTAGATACAACACCAAAGACACAATCCATGAAAGAAATAAATGTTAAACTGGACATTATCAAAATAGAAACGTCTCTGTAAAACACAGCATCAAGAGACTAAGAAGATAAGCCACAAAATGGAGGGAGAGTATTTACAAAAGACACATCTGATAAAGGACTGCTATATAAAATATAAAAATATTTTTTAAAACTCAACAATAAGAAAATAAATGACACAAATTAAAAAATGAATGAAAGGTCTTAGCAGTCACTGCACCAAAGAGGATATACAGATGGCAAATAATTATATGAAAAAATGCTTCACATCATATGTCATCTTGGAAATGCAAATTAAAACAATGAGCTACAACTACACGCCAATTAGAATGGCCTGTATCTGGAACACTGACAACACCAAATGCTGATTGAGGATGTGGAACAGCAGGATCTCTCATTCATTGCTGGTGGGACTGCAAAATGGGTACAGCCACTTTGGAAGGCAGTTTAACGGTTTCTTAGAAAATTAAATGTATTCTTACAACACAACCGAGCCATTTTGCCCTTTGGTGTTTACTCAGAGGAGCTGAAAGCTTATGTACAAACAAAACTCTGCACATGGATGTTTATAGCAGCCTTATTTATAATTGCCAAAACGTGGAAGCAACCAAGAAATGTCCAGAATGTGAATGAATAAACTGTGGTACATATAGATAGTGGAATATCATTCAGAGCTAAAAATAAGTGAGCTAAGAAACCATGAAAAGACATGAAGGAGATTTCAATGCATCTTACTAAGGGTAAGAAGCCAACTGGAAAAGGCTGCATGCTTTATGATTCCAACAATATGGCATTCTAGGATAGGCCGAACTACAGACAGTTAAAAAAAGGTCAGTGGTTGCCTGGGGTTGAGGGTGAGTGGGATGAAGGAATGAATAGTCAGACTACAAAGGATTTGGGGGGCCGTAAAAATATTCATATAATGCTATAATGATGGCTGGAACTATACATTCACCCAAACCCATAGGATGTACAACACCCAGAGTAAATCCTAATGTAAATTGTGGACTTTGGGTGATTATGATGTATCTATACAAGTTATCAATGGTAATAAATGTACTCCTCTGGTAGGGGAGGTGCTGATGATAGGGGAGGCCATGCATGTGTGAGGGTAGGAGACATACTAGAAATTTCATTACCTTTCTCTCAATCTTGCTGTGAACCTAAAACTGCTCTAAAAAAATAAATTCTAGCCGGGCTCAGTGGCTCAGCCTGTAATCCCACGCCTTTGGGAGGCTGAGGTGAGTGGATTGCCTGAGCCCGCGGTTTCGAGACCCGCCTGGGCAGCGAGACCTCATCTCTACAATAAATCAAAAAATTAGCCGGGCGTGGTAGCGCATGCCTATAATTCCGGTTACTGGGAAGGCTGAGGCGGAAGGATGGCCGGAGCCCAGCAGGTCGAGGCTGCGGTGGCCAGGAGCGGCCACTGCACTCCACTCTGGGCGACCAAGTGAGACTCCAACTCAAATAAATAAATAAATAAATAAAAATAAAAAAATAAATTCTGTTTAAAAAACTCACTTTAAAAAACTCAATTTAAAATAATTTTATTTAATAGTTTCAAGATAATAATACATAGAATAATGGATTTGGGTTACATTAATAGTAACAGCTAGAATAATTTAAGTTTTGATGGTATAAGAATTCTTTGAACCATTTAACTTACTACTTCTTTGAGGTCAATTTCTGGCTATAGTGTATTTTTTATTTTTTATTTTTTCTTAGTTTTGTTTGTTTTCCATGTCTTTAAATATCTGGAGTAAGATTTTTTAGGTACTATAATGAATTACTTGAAAAATAATCTTGCTTTTTTAGTAATTCAAATTACAACTAGCCTCTATCTGCCCTAAATTAAGGAATCAGGAAAAAATACCCATGGCTTAGAAAAGACTAAGTTCTGAACATTGTACTCTTGGCCGCAATGAATCCACTGTATTAACAGACAAAGGAGGTAGGCAAGAGGCCTTCACCTCTGTAACCCCACAGCCCTCAGAATAACATTTTGTACTTGGTAGCGGCTAAGTAAATACATTTGTTTATAGTGAAGACGATGTTATAAGTGAACTGGTTGAAAGGTAATGAATATGTTAAAGTTCCTTTAACACAGCTGTACAAAAGTGCTAATGCATTGGAATGACCTAGGGAGTTTGGTAAAATGCAGATTTCTGTGCCCTACCTCCTGCCCCAAGATATTCTCATTCAGTTGGCCTAGGGATCTGCATTTTAACAAACTCCTTGGGTAATTATGCCGGTGGTCCATGTACTGATAACATTTAGAGAAACCATGCTTTAGTAGTTCTGCCTGTATGATGCCTAGTGTTCAACCATAAAGAGATGTCCACATAACATATAAAGTGGGAACTGATGATCATTTATGTGAAATTTTGGTCTTCGGGGTCATTCAAAAAATCCACTTTATCAGTAAGGTGCCAAGCAGATATTATAAAACTAATCAAAACTTACTTTTTAGAAGTTAATTAACATGTTTTATGTCCTAGCTCTCTTAGCCAAAACTATATATGTACATGCTGTCTTTTTGGCTCCAACCTGCCTTGTGAAGAGAAAATAGAAATGGAATAAAATGCCCACTGGGCATTAGACTGCAAATACATTTATCCTGCAGCAAAGCATTAATTTATAAAGATAATTGTACTACATTATGCATACAAGTCATCCTCATTTGGCCCCCAAACTGGTCTCTAAGTGACACATTTTCCGTTTCTAGTTGCTGCTATTTTGGACAAAGGCTTGGAACTTGTTACTGGCTCCAGTAGTTGTACTTTCTAGGAGTACTACATGAAAGTACTTCTTTCATGTGTATCATTAGGAAGAATGATACAAAATTAGGAAAATATTTGGTGCAAAAGTTATATCCTCCTTCCAGCATAGGAATATAGAGAAAATTTAGAGACAGTAAAATGAAACTTTTACTTCACGAGAACAAATCATAGAGAAGAGAGCCGTAGTTTACTTTTGACTTTTACCCTAAGACTTCAAAATATTAAGAGTAATGTCCATTTTCAGGTTGGCAATATTTAAAAAAGAGGGAAACATTTTCTAGTTAGACTACACAACTGAAGCTAATGATTTTGATGTCTTATCGTCCATCGTTATATTATTTTGAAAATGACTTTCTATTAATACATAAATAATCAAAAACAAGATAAGAAATCAGTTTATAAGAAACCACAGTTCTATAGAAGTTATTAGTGTGTCATGGATGTATTTTGGAACTCTGAAAATCTAACAGTCCCTGACACTATCATGGGTTCTACAATGAAATTAATGTAACCGGCCCTTGTTGCTACATATTTTAGAGGCAATCTCAGACATTTCCCATCCTGAGAATATGAAAAAAATTGAACTTTTTGAAAAACTATATCCTTAAATCTTGATTCTACTCCAACTCTGCAATAATTATAGTAATTACAAAGATAAAGGGTAAAAGTCACAAAGTGCTGGCTGGGACATTCCAGAGCAGGAGAAAGCTTGGCGCCATTTTTATAGTTATGCCTGTTAAGATTTAATAGACGGAAAGTTTCATTAGTGAGCTGTGCTGCAATTAACTTCAAGGAGGTTCCAGACTACTGTATGTTGCTGTTACTGACAGAAAACTGTTTAGATTTTCCTCTTGAAAGAGTATATTAGATTTTCAAAACTTCAATTATAAAAACTAGTAAGAGGCAAAATTTTTCAAAATTTAATATAGAGGCTAGTTTTCTAAAAAATCACATGGCATATAGTAATAATGACTGTTTATTCTTCAATGGACATGCCAATTCTTGACTATCTAGGAGTGAATTGCTTTTGTGTATGTTGTTATTATTATATTATTATTGTTAACTTAGATAGAATTCTCCATCTCTCTTGCTAGCTCATATTATCATGTCCTAATAGAATCATGGCAAAGTTGAAAATCAAAGATTTTCCTGAATTATGTACTCTTCCTTTCATATGCAATCCTTGCTATCAACTCTGACAAGTTGGCAAGTACTAGAGAATAAAAACTATGGAATCTAGTGACTTGCTTTTCTCCTGTGGCCAGCCAGATTCTGCTTAGAGCTTTGGGTCTAAATTTTGGAGAGATGGATAGGAGTTTGCAGATTCTTTCTCTGTGGAGATAAAAGTGTTTCCCTCTTTATCTGTGCAAACCATTAAAAGTCATCTGAAGTTACTCCTCACAAAATTACTGCCACAATCTAGGTTTTGGTTTCTTCAGAGACTTTCTGTATCTAGCATATTGTTTAATTTCTGTATCGTACTATGATATGGCTTAACTGGTATAGTCCTTGCTGTTATATTTTATTGTATTAAACAGCAG
Organism: Cephalopachus bancanus; assembly: GCA_027257055.1. NCBI lineage: Eukaryota > Metazoa > Chordata > Mammalia > Primates > Tarsiidae > Cephalopachus > Cephalopachus bancanus. The sequence continues at coordinate 13,009,362 of JAPVLO010000204.1, forward strand.
ACTGGTATGGGGTTTTTTTAATGACTTGAAGAACAAAACCTGCATTTTATGACTTTTAAAATCTGTCTTGATGCTCTTTCTTCCCATTACAACCCACCGGCCCCCTTTTATTCTACATATGTTTCTATTAATAGGCTGCAGACTTTTTAAGTGTGGTAAGCATGTAACCGTGATAAGCACTTTTAGAGACATGTTAGTTTTTTCAGACCAGAAGAATCTAGTTTAGTCTAGGAACAGTAATTTAGTTTGACAAACGGCTAAGAAGTGCCTAAAAGAGTTTTCTTCTAAGTGGAATTATTCCATGGACCAGTGTTTTGGCTGCTATCTGAGCAGCACAGATGAATCCATCTTCTACTACTTAAATTTGAAGCCTGAAGGTGGGTAAAATATGATTTTACCTTGTATCTTGTGGTAGCATGCTGTTGCAGAAATGTGGGTGGTTGGGAGACTGTGGTCTGACTACTGGACTAAACTTCTCCCTGACCTTGGCTTGTTTCCAAAGCACAACCCACTCACCAGCAGATCATTTTCTGCAAAGTTCTAGCCCTCATTTTTCTTGCCCTTTAATTCATTAGGACTGGCCACATTGTGTCCCAAAAACATGACAGGTGTGGGAAGAAAAGAAATATGTTGTTATGGCAGGAAGACATGCTTACAGATTTTGCAATGCCCCCAAGAAATTATATCACTGGATACACATCATGATACAGGGGGCACATCAGGACTAGTTTTCTATACACCAGTTCTCTGTACTTTGATGTCTTAGTAATGTAGGTTCTGTTCCTTGCAAAACTTATTTTGGTTTAGGTCTGAGAAAATCATTACTACTTGGGTTAAGGTTGGGTTAGAATTTAAGAGATTAGTACATTTATTTGAATTTTATACATTTATGATTGGTTTTAGTTTCTGCTCTTACACCAATAGCAAATTCTCAGGGTTCAAGAAGTATGGCGTCACATTTCTTTATGTCTCCTTGTGACGTGGTATTTGGAGCTAGAAACCAGACTTGAGGATTACAATCTGTGTCACAAGTGAGTGAATGCTGACCTCAGGTGCGGTACCTTTGCAGGATGTTATATGTTTTTAACTTCTTTATTAATTAACCTGTTTGTTTATCAATTCTCTCACAGGAGGGTAGTTAGAATTAATTAATCTTTAAAATGAAGATAAGCACTGTAACATTATCAGAACTGCTTTGTGGTGTGTTCAAATGGATTACTACACTTTGCATATTTAGCTATCTTTATTGGTCTGCATTTTCATTTGAAGAAACATTTAACTTTTTATAAGCAAAGACAGTATAATATACAATACTACTAAGCCTAATATTCAAGAATGTTTTCATACATGTCTTAGTATTAATTAGGGAGCAGTTCTTGTTTGACATGTTTACTTTTAATTCTTAATAGGTTTCCAAGTGGGGCAATGCAGTAAGTACCCAGAAAAACTAACAATTATCTAGTCTAAAGAGCTTTGTATTTCACTGTAAAATTAAAATTGTGGGGAAATTGTGTTTTCATTCTACTCATATTAACCTTTTCTTATCCATATTAGCTAAAGGTTAACTTGTTCTTGCCATTTTTATGAAGTGAGAAGCAGGAACTTTGTCTTTTTATGAAAGGAAGCACAGGAGTGCCAAGCATTCATTAGAGATTGAAATTAGAAGCGACTGTGAGATTAGGTTAGAATGTAGCTCATTGTACAAGCCCAATTTGGACTTTTGTAGGTGCTGACATTAGGAGGAGTGAATATAACTGCATATATGAAATGCACCCTCAGAGACCCCTCCTCCCCCATGATGCTGGAGCATGTTTGGAGATAATGCTCTATGACTTTCTGGGAGGAAAATGCATCTCCACAGGTGGGTGTCACTGCCCCGGGCACTAGATTGGGGAGATCTGTTCTAATGCAGCCCAAGGACCAAGGAGAATTCCTGTTTTCTTTTTAAAAATTTTCCTGGCTTCACCACTATACTACCTAGTAGCTGACTTAATTTCTTTCTCTACCTCACACAATTGCACAATACAACCAAGGAAAATATTTATTAGTATCTTCACAAAATGGCAGAACGGAAAATGATTGTTGTGTTTCCAGATCTCATTTCACAAACATTTGGGAAGCAGGAGAGCCTGAAGGAAGGCGAGGGGTCAGTGGTTGTTTTCTGGAATTCGAACAGCAAAGCTTTTGGCAATAGTACCTTGTCCCAGGAATCTGAGGCCACAAAAATGCAAAATAAGTAATATTTACTTGATTTTTAAAAGATTGATTGGAAACATTTGTAACCTTCACTAAAGATAAAAAAAAAAAAAAAAGAACCTGAATGTTTTAATACACTAGTCTCTCACTAGTGGGGGTGGAGTTTTTGCTAGAATCCGTCCCATAATTTCTAAATGAATGAATAGAAATAAGAAAGGTATTATACTATTTTATGCTGAATTAACCTCACTATATACTGCTAAAATCTATCTCTGGAGACACATCATAAAAGCTAAACACTTTTTACCACCATGGCAGTATTAAAAAGTATTTCATATTTTACTATTTGGGTGTAAAATTACTAATCAAGGGTGGGAAATGACCAGAAGAAAACAGGAGAAAAAGGGACTCATTGAAACATGTTGAAATATTACCAAACTTTCATTGAATGCTTTCACTTGTGTTTTTCCCCTTCATCTTTTAGGGCCGGTACCTTTCAAATAAAAGACAACCTATTTAGAATAATAGAAGAACCACAGTAAACAACTGCTGCAAATGAGCTAATTCTATTTTGCTCAATAGGATTATCAAGGCAGAAGAGCTTTTCTAAATGCATCATTTCTTTCAGTGAAGGCCAAAATTTTTTTAGATCCTGAACTGCTTCTAGATTGGAAATTGTTTCCCCTCAGCCAACACAAAACGTACTGCCTCCGAATCAAGTGAATGATTATGCCGGTTCTAGGAGTACGGTGTTGAGTTGATGTCTGATTTTTAGTAAATGCAAAAAAACATGTTTGAGGGGGAATAAAGGAACAAACATGGCCATATAATTTGTAAGACATAATATTCTGGAGAACTTTCCATAAGCCCTTGTGATCTTCTAGTATTCCTCTGGACTATGCATTAAAAACCACCCCTCTTGGGGAACGAAGTGGAAGTCAGGACACTTACATCACATTTTGAATTTCATCTTGTTGTGTCTTGGGGAGGATTCTGAGACCTTCTAATCTTTCATTTTTCCCTTCTCCTGCTATGTTTCCTTTTCTTTACATGGCAAAAGGCATTGGGAGATTTAGGTGATGAGGCTGAATTCTTTCTTTCTCATGAAAAGCAACCCAGGAGTCAGATTGTTCACATTCAAATCTTGATTCTACCACAATGTCTCAGTTTTCTCATCACCAAAGTGGGGATAATAATAGTTTTTAATCACACAGAATGTTTGTAGGAATGAAATAAATCGATATATAAAGGAGTTATAACCATGCCTGGCACAAAATAACTGTTAAATAAATGCTATTTTGTTGTTATTACCATCTTTCAAATATCAGCACAAAGATTGCCTCCTCTCTTAGTGTCTCTGGTTATTTCAGACATAGTGTTTATGTACTTTGTGCATAATCCTTGTAGATCCATTTGTTTTGTTTGTTTTGTTTTTGCAGCAGTTTGTTTTTTTATCATCAGTTTTTCGTATGTATGCTTCCTCAAAGACTATAAACCCCTTGAGACAGAGACTAGAAAATGGTGTTTTATTGATAACCCTAACCGTAGCATAGTGCCTGGCATCCAGTGTTTATGAAGAAATGAATAAATACATGGATGAATGAATGAATGCACGTCTCACTTGTTGTCTCTCAATATCCATTCTCTCCTTTCTTTAGTACTTCAGAGTTTGGCTGCCCAGCTAATAGCCACATGTCTTGGCATTCCTTTAGGATAGATGTGGCCATGAGATGAACTTCTGGCCCATGGGATGACCATAGAGGTGTGTAATGTTCTATTTATGGGCTAAATCCTAAACTCTAAATCCTGAAAAGTAGAAAATCTTCCATTTTTCTTTTTCCTTCCAGCCCTAAATGGAATTGGAACAAGATGGTGAGATCTGCAGCAGCCATAATAGACTATGAGATGATCGGCACTGGTTAAGGATGGTACACGTTGGGGATGACAAAGCAACAAAATCTAACAGTCACTGAATCTCTAATGATGTGGAGCTGCCAGACCAGCACTGGGCTGCTTGCACTCAGGCTTTTCTGTGAAAGACACATTTCTCGCTCTCTCGTTTGGAGCACTGTTTTTTGGTGGTTGTTTGTTTTTGTGGTAGGTTTATCTTTGTTTTACTAGCTGAGCCTATATTCCAATACACTGTCCACACATAAGAGTTATGTTTCCTTATCCCTGATCTTTGATAATTTTCTAATGTAATAAAAATAGATGTGAATTAGATAACACAGCTGATTAGAATTGAGCAAGTATGTGAATTAAATATGGCAATGAAGTATTTGGCTTAACTATTTTTTTATTTTTATTTTTTGAGTCAGAGTCTCACCCAGGCTGGAGTGCAGTGGCACGCTCATGGCCACCGCAGCCTCGACCTGCTGGGCTCAGGCAATCCTTCCACCTAACCCTTCCAAGTAGCTGGAACCACAAGCATGTGCCATCATGCCTGGGTGATTTTTTTATTTATTGTAGAGACGAGGTCTCGCCATGTTGCTCAGGCTGGTCTCAAACCTCTGAGCATAGATAATCCTCTCGCCGCTGCCTTCCAATGGGTTAACTATCTTTAAAAAGAATCATCTTTTAAACCTTATTATCACTCTATTCCCAGTTGCCTGATGGTTGCTCCAACTGGTGACAGGGGACCAGGGATAGAATGTTAGATAGAACCCTATGTTGTGGGACTGAGGGCGGCAAGCAGTGCTTATTCCAGGAAGTGTTTCTGTTCAAATCTTATTTGGTTAGGCAGGAGGGACAGAATGCTTTCCAGGCAAATCACCTCATCGCAGCAAAACAACCTTTCTCCCTATCCTTTTCTTGTGTTGTCTAGCAATGAGCTTGTCCTGGGTAATAGGGTCAACAGAAAAGAGTAGCAACCCCTTTTTATCTCTTCTTCTATTTATAATGAACTGCTTTTTGACTTTCTAAGCAAAGAGCTGCTGAACAAAGAGCTGTTTGAACCTCTGGATCAGGAATTCAGGCCTGATATATGGATTATACGTTAACCAGGTTTCTATTGTCAACTAAAGTTTACCAAAAGATTTACCAAGATGCTGTTCCAGAGCTTTTCATAGTAAAGGAAAATTATTCTGTGGAAAATTAAAAGGTGTAGCAATAGCACAGTGTTCACTTCTAAGAAGGTATAGAAGATAATTATGGAATATGAATATACAAATATGTAGATACAGTTTTAAAAATTTTTTATTAAAGGACAACATACATACAAGAAAGTTTCTAGATCATAAGTGTATAGCCTGATGAATGTTCACAAGTCAAACATACCCATTGTCCCACAGTGGGCAGGTTTATGCAAACCTAACCCCCAAATCTGAGGAAGCTAAGAGGCTGAAGAAAGAGGCTGGCAAATCTAGTTTCTCAGAAAGAAACATTTGATAGGGACTTATACACACAAGTCATGTCTGTGTCTTGGGTGGCTGCAAGACGAGAGGGTGATCCCTGAGATTTTGTCCCCCAGACCCGGTGCTTATATAACACAGGGAAAGGGTGACTCAAAAGACTGTGTAAGACAGTTGAAGTATGATATCATCAATGTTGTTCTGTCCTAAGGGCAGGATTTATGGGACATGTGTGCTTTTATACAAGAAATGATAGATAAACTGAAATCTTTTTTTTTTTTTGAGTTGGAGTCTTACTTTGTCGCCCAGACTGGAGTGCAGTGGCCACTCCCGGCCACCGCAGCCTCGACCTGCTGGGCTCCGGCGATCCTTCCGCCTCAGCCTTCCCAGTAGCCGGAATTACAGGCATGCGCTACCACGCCCGGCTGATTTTTTGATTTATTGTAGAGATGAGGTCTCGCTGCCCAGGCGGGTCTTGAACCCGCGGGCTCAGGCAATCCACTCACCTCAGCCTCCCAAAGGCGCGGGATTACAGGCTGAGCCACCGAGCCCGGCTAAACTGAAATCTTAAAAACATTCCCAGAACTGGGGTTAATCAGAAGTCAACACGGCAGATTAGCATCCAGGGTAGAGCTGCTTTGGCCTTCACACCCTTGTTAAGGCTTGTGAAAATTCAAGCATCTTGTGTTACTCCTCTAAAATATTTCTGTTTAAAGTAGTAGAAACACTAGAGAAAATGCTTATTATTATTGAGAAGTGTAATGATTTGTATTTCTGCAACTTACCATGTGTCTCCTGATGTTAAAAATGTATGTTACACATTCTTGATGTTTACACAACTGTACACATAGATAATGAGAATTCAGAGGGATTTGTCAGTTCTACATGTGCTCTATTTGTCCTTAGTGCTTCTCCAGTACTTCAGGCAAGTAACAACTTCTAAGGCCTCAGTTTTCACAACTGTAGATGGGGCACAATAATTGTACAAAGGATTGCCACAGATTAAATGATATAAGAGGCTTGCATGACACTGAATGCAGGAAGACATCAATAAATATAATTTTTAAATTATTATTATTAATGCTAATATCAACTGATGCTATCAGGTCTGGGTTTGGGGAAGCTATAGAAATAGCCACATCATTGGTGACTCCTAAAGGATCTAAAAATTGACCTCCCATATGACCCTGCAATCCCCCTACTGGGAATATACCCAGAGGAACTCAGATTACTTTATGAAAAAGATACCTGCTCATGTATGTTCATTGCAGCATTATTCACAATAGCAAAAACATGGAACCAACCATGCTGCCCATTGAAAAAGAATTGGATAAAAAAAATGCAGTACATACACATGATGGAATATTATGCAGCCATAAAGAAGGACAAAATTATGAACTTCGCAGCAATTGGATAAACTTAGAGTCTATAATACTGAGTTATCTATCACAGAAACAAAGAACCAAGTATCACAGGTATAAGCGGACCCTGAACAACTATCATGATACTATAAGAAAGGGATTGACAATTATGGGAAACTGCCAGGGGAGGGGGCATACCTCATCAACAAGGGTACCTGCATAATGAACATTTGTATACTTAACTGTGAATTGCATCCCACATATTTAAAATTAAAAAAAAATTTTTAAATAGCCACATAATTGTTCTGACTACATAATGTTCTTTTTCAGGAGGACAGACTAGGTCTGAAGTTATGTTCTGTACAGATGAAGTGTGATTCCTCCAGTGAGAGGCGGTTTACCTACAGGCTTGTGGTTATGACTGTTTTTAACTGATGAATTATCATGTTGGAATTGGTGTATCTCTGCAAAGAATATTTCCAAATGATCTTAAAGGAATGTCATGTAGCCGTTTATTAGAGTCATTGCAACAGAGACGCCTCTTACTTGCTTTGATTTAGTGACATTACTTCTGGTGAAAAGTCTTAGGTAAGGCCACACACAGTGGCTGGTGATTTGGATAATTAGAAGGAATGGCAGAGGCCTGTCTCTTTACAAGGAAGTTAGCAGTGACATGCAATTAAAGCAGACCATGGGGGGAAGCCAGGTAGCTCTAAGGATTATGGTATATTGGATTGAATCAAAGGATATTTATAGAATTCCCTTCTTCCACAAAGAATTTCTGCTTTCTTATTTTTAGTAAATTATCTCAGTGATAACTATGTTATTTTACATTATAAAATAGAGAACACTATAACTCCATTTTTATTTTGCTCATAATTTTCCAGACTACACAGGCCAGTTGCTAAAGCTATTTATCCAATGAGGCGTCTGAACCTCACATTATCATATATTTGTCAGTGGGGTATTTTCTGCTGTAAAAGGTGCTTTCACATCCATTACCTACTACAATTCTGACAACCATATGGGGCAAGTAAAGGAATAATTATGAGGTCCTTTTCAAACAAAGAAATGGCAGCTGGATTCTGATAAGATTTTGCTATAGTTCTTTTATGGTAAAGGCAAGATTAAAACTCGAGTTGTATGATTCACTCATGGTACAGTACTCTTGCGTATGCATGGAATTGTTTTTCTGAAGCATAAATGTGCATTCTTGCTTTCTAAGCTTTCCAAGAATACGCTTTTCTTTCTCTTCCTAAGACACTGCAGTGGTCATGAGTGCCCTGGAGAATAAGCTAAAAGCTCTAGACCTTGTCCTTAGAAAAATAAACATACACACACACACACACACACACACACACACACACACGCACGCACGTGCGTAACAATTTGCATTAGCCTTAGGCCACCTCCTAAAATCTGTCTGGGCAATAGAATAGGGTGTCTGGCAAAATACTAGCCTGGGCTTGACTCCAGCTGGTTTGGGGCACCTGGCATTCTCAAGGAAAAAGATGAAAACAAAAGCCACAATACCATGAATATTTATTTAGCCCTTACTCAACACTAGGTGCTGCACTGCATACGTTGAATTGGTTCAAATCCCACAACAACTCTTGAAGGTATTATTATTGGATCCACTTGATAGATGAGGACACTAAGAAACACCTTACCAGAATTTGAAACCAGATGTCCACATTTCCCCACTGTGCTGCACAGCCTTCTACAGTGATCACTAAGTGTTGGTGCTGAACTGTCTGTCTAGTAGTTGGCCCATGCCTGTGTGTGGTGCTGTGACTGGGAAAGGGAAAGAGTGTTTCTAGAAGCTTTCAGCCTAAAGGCAACTCGAGAAAGTCGTTTTTTGAAGGGCAACAGGTTAGATCTATTAATGACAGTAGAAAGGTGAAGTGTGAAAAGAGTTCAGATACAAGGATAGGAGGAAAAAAAAGGCAGCATCCATTGGGTGGTCCATTCTCTTGGGACGTGTGTTGGGTGTTCAGCTGTTGCATTCATTTTATGTATTCTGTGCTACATTTTCTTGCTGACTTAGCAAGTGATCTACAAATATACTGAAATGGGTAGAGTAAACTTCTCGTGGGTAGAGCTGGGGCTGAGGGAAAGGAAAAGTGAGGTTCCTACATTTTGGATTTCCTGAACCATAAATAATGGTCATATGGCCATTCCCAGCAATATGCTTCTGTCATTAATTAACTTTTATGGAAAGCTATGGTGTTCATGACTTTGGCCTCTCCCCACTCTTGATCTATGTGGTGTTATGTGGTGTAGACAGCAGAGCTCACAGGTGGGATTTGTCTAACAGGGGGATCTGAATTATTCTGATGTAAAATGCCTGCTAATATATGGCATGCCACTATACTAGTTGAGCAGGAAGGGAGAAAGCAATGATGATGCCTCACTCTTCCTGCTGATGATTTTTCCAGCACCTACACTCAGGATCAGTACATCCTGTTCTTTGATAGGTTAAATTTTTTTTTTTCAGTTGGAGTCTTCCTCTGTTGCCCAGGCTGGAGTACAGTGGCGTGGCACACTCACGGCCACCACAAGCTCGACCTGCTGGGCTCACGCGATCCTTCCACCTCAGCCTTCCAAGTAGCTGGAACAACAGACAAGTACTACCACACCCAGCTAATTTTTAAATTTATTATAGAGACAAGGTCTCCCCAGGCTGGTCTCAAACCCAGGGGCTTAGGCAATCCTCTCGCCTCTATCTCCCAAAGTGCTAGGATTACAGATGTGAGCCACTGTGCCCAGCTTAGGTTAAATTTTAAGGTCAGATTTTTCTGGTGCTATTGAGAGTGGTGGGCTGTCATTCTAAGATTTGGTGGGATGGTGCTCTACACTTGAGAGAGGGCGATAAAGGTTTGAAGAACCAAGAGATATAGGCTCCTCCCCACCCATCAGGCCCAAACATGTTCAAGACTCCAGCAAAGGAGGTGTGAGTCTAACCTTTTGAGGTGGTCCCTACCATTGTTAATAATCCTGCCAAAAAATCATCTCTCACCTTTGACCTGAAGTCTTCCAGATTGGTTTCCAGAACAGTGATTTTTAAATATCAGCATACATAGACCACCAGGAGGACTTTTTATAACACAGATTGTGAATCCCCACCCCTAGAGTTTCTGATTTGGTAGGTCTGGAGTGGAGCCTGAGATTTTGCATTTGTGACAAGATCTCAGGTGATGCTGCTGCTGCTATTTCAGAGATCAAAATTTGGAAACATCTGCTTTAGGCTGTGATTACAAGGACTGTAGTTAATAGCATGAATTTGGGAGTCAGATATCCCTCAATTCAAATCCTTTTCTACCACTGTGAAATTTTAGAAAAGTTGCCACTCCTAAGTGTCCTCACCTGTAGAAAGGGGACTGAAAATATTTCTGTTTGTTCCATTTTGGTTTGGTGAGGATGAATGAGATAATCTATGTGAATTGCGCAGCACAGTGTCAGGCATATGGTGACTTTATAGATGTGAGCTTGTGCTATTGATAAATTCAGTCTCTTAGAGCTAGGTCACCAGAATTGCTGGTCCAAATGTTAGGGCAAAGACATCTAGTACGTCTCTTTAAAGGTAAGAAAGTCAGAAAACGTAAGTGGGAAGAACTAGCCAAACAGAGATCATGAACTTAAATTCTGTAAGACTTTCTGTTGTCTTAGGAAAGAGAACAAAACAAGCAAAGATAGTTATTTTGTATGAAACAGTAAAAGTCACCCAAGAGATGCAGTATGAAGAGGGGGTAGAAATTGGAATGCCAAACTGGCCATTGATACTATTACCATCTCAAATGTAAATCCCAATGAAATGTTGTACATGCAGAGATGAGTGGATATTTTTCCTAAATGGGCTTTGGAAATAAAAGGAGGAAGATATATAAACCAGGGAAAGAAGTCAACAATGGAGAAATGCAGCACTTTAGTCAGGATTCTTCAGAGAAACTAAGCCAAAGGAAACAAATAGATATTTATTTACTTATTAAAAAGTGTTGACTCATGCCTTATGCAATTATAGGGACTGAGAAGTCCCATGATCTGCAAGCTGGAGACCCTGGAAAGCTGGTGGTACCATTTGAAGGCCTGAGAGCTGGGGATCTACAATGCCAATGAGAGAGATTCCAGTCTGGGTCTGGAGGCTGGAGAGCCAAGGGCACTGGGGGAAGAATAAGATTGATGTTCAGCTCAAGCAGTCACATGGAGAGCAAATTTAACCTTCCTCTGCTTTTTTGTTCCATTCATATGCAGCAGAGTACATGATGCCTGCCCACATTGTGGAGGGCAGTCTATTTTATTCAGTCTATCAGTTCAAATTCTGAACTCTTTCATAAATACTATCCCAAACACACCCAAAAGTAATGTTTAATCAACAACCTGGGCATCCCTTGGCCAGTCAAGTTGACACATACAATTAACCATCACAGCATGAGATCTATTTGCAAAGATAATACATTTCAGGGTAAGCTATGAAGCAGGTAATATTTGTTATCCTGGGACCAATTTACTTCTGTCTTCATATTATTTCTGGCTTTCAGTGGACTGTTTACTCAGCGGCGTAAGTTGGAACTTTCTGTCTCCTTCTCAAGTTGTACCCCACTGGCAAAATAATTCCCCCAAAAATATTTACAAAAAGTAATCTCTAGCATAGTATAAAACTATATTCTAAACTATGATTACTCCTTAGGATAGCATATTCCAAGCTGTGTGTCTTGGGAATATGAATAGATAACTGGTAGAAAAAGCTTTCTTGTTGAAATACATATTAGCATATTAAAGGATCTGAAAAGTTCTGGAGTTATAAAAATTACTCTTAATTGTGGTTAATTCAATGGTGATTTTTCCCTTTTTAAAATTTTTCTGTATATTCAAAATTTTCTATAATAGCTAGTATTACTCTTATAGCAAAATATGAATCAAATTATACTTGAATAAAAAAAGAGATAGTTTAGGTCACCAAATGTGGCTTCTAGCTTTCTTTTGTTTCCATCCTTCCTTCACGTCTGTGGAAGAACTAAAGACAACATGACATCAGATTCTAAAACAGAAAATTCTTCACAAAAAGTCGTTTTTGAAAAGGTAACTGAATGTGGATAGTTTGCAGAACTGTTGAACACCTCAGATATCTGCCCTACTGGAAACCCCCTTCGATCCAGTGAAAGACATGAAGCAACAAGGCATCTGTGCAATAACTGCTCCCTTTGATTAGTCTAAAGAAGTGAGTCCATCAAATCCTAGGATGTTGAAACTTCTAGGAAGCAGGGGTACCACAGAATCTAAGAACCACATTCAACTTTTCCAGGCTTGATTTTAGGCAAGTGGTCATAGGCATCAGGGCTACATTTATAGGCAACAACCCAGAGAACAGCCTTTTCCCAAAAAAGGAGACTTTCTCCCAATGTTGAGTTCAGTACCAACTGTAAGGGCATAATCCCATATCCTTTGAAAAATCTCTGCTCCATTCCTGGGAAGTGGTTGAAAATGTTTAAGTGAGTCATGGTATGCTCTGTAGGCCATATTCTTCTCAAGGAAGGAGGCTTTGGAGTGTCTGGTATTTTTAGGATTATCAAGGACTCAACACTATTAGATGAAATGCCTTTGGAAAGAAACTGAAGTCTGTTAAAATTAAATTAGAAAGAAAAACATGTGTGATACTCTAGAAAGCAACCTTAGGCTGTTGAGTCCAACAGTGTGGGGCAAATATTTTTCAATGGCAATTAAGAGGCTCAACAATACTTGTATCTCTTTGGTGGAAGTGAAACTGAATACTTACTAGTACATTTTACTAATTAGGTAAATACAACCCAGATAAACAAAGTTAATTCAGCTTCTGCCTCTAGTAGGCTTTGACGTCATGGCCACACTTTGGGCTTCTCAAAGGCTGCCACCTCCAGGTAACAACAGGCCACTTGTGCTTTCCTGAGCAGGCGTCTTCAGGCAGAACAAGTTCACTTGCAAAGAAAGATAGGCATAGGAGGGGCTGTGTTGACCCATCTGATGAATTGATGAATTAATGACAAGAATTAGTAAGTGTAATTTTGGTAAAAAAATAATTTATAACTAGACAAAATATTGACTTTTTTCTTAAGCAATTTGGAAACTGAATGAAAATTTCAATAGTCTTCATTTTTAAGCACTCAGCCATTTAGTATAAAACTGCCAAGTATCCCCTTCCAAAGAGAACAAGAAGATGGAAGGAAAATGAGAGCTGGACAAAGGACTATACTGTCACAAACTGTACCTTGAGCACCATTGCGATGCCCATCTTGTGCACCTGGCCAACAGCAGGGATGGAACCTGGCACTAGGCAAAGTGCGTCCTGAGCATTTCTGCCTTGTGGTGCCTGAGGCAATCTCTCTCTCCTTCCTCAGAGAAAATTGTCCTAGGGAGAGAAAGCTCCAGCACTTGTGCATAAGACATTTCATGGTAGTATGATAACACTTACTCACATTTACATTTATATGTCTGGCCACCTTTCAATCTGTTTCTCAGAAAGAAAACTCAAACACCAGGCTATCTGGTTTCACACCAGACAAATGGCAACCCTATTTACTAAAACTTTACTGCCGGCCACTGTGCTATTTACTTTCATACATATTGTATCTTTTTCAATCTTTGTAATGATTCTGTGGATAAAGTATAATTCCTGTTTTATAGATAATAAAGCTAAAGCTCAGGGAGGTTATGTAACTTGCTTGCCATCGCCCAGCTACTTACTGAATAAAGTAGTGTGACCTTAGAATGTCTAATAACCCATTTGCAAATTTTCCTTTGATAGCTGATGTGGCAAAATGATTCAGGATTTCCTGAAATATGTCATCAAGCTTCTTCTTGATTGATCTCTGGATATGAGACACTTCAAAACATGATAATACCCTTGGGCATCTCAGAAAGCTTGATGTCTATAAAAGTACTGGAAAAAGATTCGAAGAATATCATCAATAATCGACTGTTGATTAACTTGAATTGGTCAAATTTTGAGAAACAACAAGAACAAAAAGCAAATTCTCTCAACAAGACTACAAAAGATTAAGAGAATTATAGGCTTTGGCCACTCAGAGTCTCATCTTAAGTTTAAGAACCTGCCCAATTGGGGTTGCCTATTGGTCACTGGATACCTATTTTGATTAGATTGTTTGGCTCTTTATTAGTTTTTTTCTAAAACCTTTAAGTGGCTTTGTGCAATGAATGGAACCAGATGGAAAGACACTGATGCCTCTTTCATCTTCCTAAGTAAATGCCCAGGGAAATTACATGACAGTTTTCAGATTGCAGGTTCTCCTAATGGTGTGAATCCTTTAGGCTATGATTCCTAAAGGTGTGAGTCAATTTCCTCCCAAGAGACTTTTGTCTGTCCCTTCCACTGACAAGTTAGAGCTTCCTGAGAAGACAGCATTTCACAACAAAACTTGAAGAATGATCAGCTGTATCACTGATACAAACTTGATGAATATATATACATATATATCTGTTTCAATCATAGGCAACAAAAAGGACTTCTGAAATAATGTTATTTTTAAAAGTATCTTGATCCATTTTAGAGTTGACTTATGGTTACACATATAGCCATTTCTATTTTCAAATTAACCAGAGGCATTTTTTCTTGACCTGCTGAAAATTATATAACTCCTATAGTTTACTGCTATGGTGTGGGAACTCTTCCTAATGGGTGTGAAAAGTGCATGACTTGTCCTCTTTTGTTTTTTTATTTTATTTTATTTTGTTTTGAGTTGGAGTCTCACTCTGTCGCCCAGACTGGAGTGCAGTGTCCGCTCCCGGCCACCGCAGCCTCGACCTGCTGGGCTCTGGCGATCCTTCCGCCTCAGCCTTCCAAGTAGCTGGAACTACAGGTACGTGCTACCACGCCCGGCTAATTTTTTTATTTATTGTAGAGATGAGGTCCATGGGCTCAGGTAATCCACTCACCTCAGCCTCCCAAAGCGTGGGATTACAGGCTGAGCCACCGAGCCCGGCGACTTGTCCTCTTTTAGAATTTGCTCACTGGACTGTTGAATTTGTAAGCAGAGCATTGATGAAATCCTTGGCAGCATCAGCAGAAGTTGGTTTATCTGCAATGGTGTGCAGGCTTTCTGGGGATGAGTACTTCCTTTCATTAAGAGGCAGACAGCCCATCTCTTAGAAGCTGCCCCCTACTTTCTGAGGCATATAGAGCTAGACTAGGGTATTTTATTATGATTTGTGGACTGGTCTACAGTCTCAGAAATGCCCCAGATTGTAGAGTTGAGAAAGGTTACAGTTCTAGGTAGTATAATACTTTCACCAGTCTCTGGATTCTTTTTATGGAATTTAAGTTCCTTTACAATAATTGACCAGGCAGATAATAAGCACTTTTGCAAACAATCTGATGTGTTATCAAATGCCCTCATCTTAAATGAAGTAAGAACAGTAGAGACTGTAGACAAGCATATGTTATGTCTCATAGATGTTCAGGGACACAGCTGGAATGTGTTTAAGGTAACTTTGTCTTTGACGTTTCAAAAAGTTACAATTCTCTCAGCATGTTAGTAAATATTGAGGATCCTTTTATTCAGAAGGAATAGAAACCCACCTCAAACAAGCAACAGAAACAAAGGAAACTTGCCAGAGAGAAGATGTGGTGAAGCCTGAGGCTGGAGCTCTCTTTGTAGACCACAATTACCCAAATGATGTTGTTGGCTTGTCCTGTCCCCCTTACTGACTCTTTATGTTATTAACCTTATTGCTTTTCTCCTTCAGACCAAGGACTTCCTTCCTTCATGTAGACAGCTTTAAGATGATATCATCTGGTTTAACAATCCCATGAAGGACCAAAAAGAGTTTCTTTCTCTCAGGGTCTTATATAAAATCTGAAAGAAAGACTTCAATTAGTCCAGGAGTGTCATATGTTCAATGTAAGCCCACTAGTTCAACAAATGTTTAAGGCAATGTCTCAGGCAATATGAAGTCATCAGACCCTTAAAGATCCTTGATCTCCAATAAAATGTAGAAGGTGTAGGGTATTAACAAACATTATGTAACTTGAGGCAGCATGTGAGATTGAGATAAGAGACATCTAAAATGATGGTGGAAATTAGGTTAGCTGTAGGTGGCTCAGTATCTTTTATGAAGACAAGTGTTTTATCTGTTTTTTGAAAAACAGATTTGATTTAGTGATGGAGAATCAGAGGCAAGGGGAAAATAATTCCAGGAAGACGGCATGGCATAAATATTGGCAAAGATGTAGGAAAATGGGAAGAGTTAAGAGGTTGATTCGAATCAAGTATAGGTTTTATAAAGTAAGAATTCTGAACTAAAGTTACTACGAAATGTTAATATCAGATCATAGGAGACTTTAAAGGTTTTTATTTCAACCTAAGTTGTTTTCATTTTTTTCAGAAGGCTTTCTAGAGCCAGTGAAGATTTTAGAACAAGCAGAGATAGGATCAAATAATTCATTAGAGAGTTTCAAACAACAGTCATAGAGAGGAAGGACTGGATAGGGAATCTACTTAACACAGTTTCAAGAAATGCAGCCTAACTGAAAATGGGAAAGGGACAGTAGGGCATCTGCATGTGTGACTAGAAGGAATGACATTGCTGTTTTTAAAGTAAAGCTCTAAGTATACTGCACAGGGTTTTGGGCAGTGGCTATACATTGCCAACCAAGATCAGACTATATTTGTATGACATGGTCCTGTCTTCTCTTCTAAACTCAGATCCACGTCTCTAACCAGTGGCCAGACTTTTCCTTGTATGATCTACCACCAGTTCACACTCAATACCTCCTCTCCCTTCATCTTCTTGTAGATGTATCATTTTCTTAGCAATTCAGTCATGGCCATTCCTAGGAATAGATGACAACATGGATGAAACACAATGATCTTATCAAATGCCAACATTTTTATGTGGGTAATTATCAAGTTAAAATGAGGATGGAGGACAGAGTGGAAGGGAAGAGGAAGCACATAAGAGTCATCTGCAACTTTAAGGCCTGGGTACAAAGGCATAGAGACAGTCCTCCCTCTGTGCAGGCCACAAGAGCTGGGTGTAATGAGCTAAAATCTCAATGCAAATGACCAGCAGATAGGAGCCCGGAATCTTTTGAGCAGTGGTTGGGTGAGACTCTTCCTTTACCTCTAGTGGCTGGGTCTTGGAGACATGCCCACACATTAGCCCCCATGTCAGAACTCAGAAGCCCCCACAAGGGTTTGCCTGGGTTCAAGTATATTAATTTGAATATAGGACTGTTGCTAATGCCAAATAATAGTGACTTAAATCAGATAGAGCTTTTATTTTTTTTAAGTAGCAATAGGAACATAAGCAGCCCAGAGCTCATAGTATTGACAATTTAAGCTTCACTTCCCAATGGCCATAACTTAGCCAAATGCTACACATAGCTAGAAATGCCATAGCTGTGTACTCAGCTAATAATAGCAGTGGATATGTACATAGTACTTCCTCGGAATCAAGCATTATTCTAAGAGTTTTACACACATTGACTTACAACAACCCTTTTAGGTAAGTATTATTATTATTCCCATTTTTCAGAGAAGGTAACTGAGGCACAGAGAGATTGAGTAAGTAATGCACCCAAGGTCATCAGATAGCAATTGATAGTGGTGAAATTCAAACCCTCACAGGCTGATTCCAAAATATATGATGTTGACCAGTTTGCAATGCTGCCTTTAAAATTTAGTTTTCAGTTTCTAAAGAAAAAAAGGAAGAATGAAAATTAGGAACAAACTTGTACATCTAATCCTGAATTTTGCCCCACATCTTTAAAATGAAAAAATAAAAAAAAATTGGGAACAGTCAGTTATCATTGCTATAGCACTCGAGCATCCCTATTTGCCACAGGTATGATAGCTCCAAGCTTTGGGATCCTGTCCTGCATTGTTCCATTCTTTCTAGTTTTACAGCACTTTGCCATTCACAGCAGCCTATAGCCCCTACCCCATATCTCTGCAGAAATGGCTGACATAGGAACTTCTGGTCTAAACTCCTGACTTCCGGTTTTTCCATACTCCAGCCTTCCCTATGTCTTCTGACTGGAAGAATCCTCGCCAACTGTCACTTTCATCATGCCTATCCCCTCTTTAGAAACCAACAGAGAATAAACACTACTTAACTGGATCAACTTCCTTCTTCGAAGCCTGGCCTTCAAGGTCTTTCACAATTTGGTTCCAAACATATACTCCAAACTTACAAATCCATCCTCAGAACCCACATGGATCCTCTCAACACCTGTCAGATGAATCTAATTACACCAGACATATTCCTGAAACTCAGTTGTCTGTATAGAAAAGAGTCATCTATTCATAGACATGGGCATTTTGCTCAAGTCACTTGACCACTGAGAATGGCTGTGCCTTGCCCCTGTTTATTTCCTGAAGTCTACCCACTCCAGTTGGTCCTACCCGCCCACTGACTAACTCAGAGTTCTGTACCATGTGGACTAAATGGATGTGTGCTCAATGGCTCACTTTCCAACACACGGTGCTCACTCCTCCTTCTGTCCTCTTTGTTCTTCCCTCCACCTGGCCAATGGTGCTAGTCTTCTTTCTATGTGCTGCCTTGCATCTCATGGCATCAGAGGCCACATGTCCTATTGTGATCCCCCACTGCACCAAGTTACTCAACACACTTTGTTGATTGGCTGATGGTTGGTCCTAAGTGGCTTGTTTACTCACCCTTGAGAATCCCTCTAAGTGACATAACTTGAAAAATGATTTCTCAGCTAACATTCTATGATAGGCAAAAATGCCATGTTAGCCTGCAGGACTGCTTATTGTTAAATGTCAAAAAATAAGAATATTCCATCTTTTCCTCTGCCTTGGATTTGTATCGTTCACCCTAGATCACTCAGAAAAGTCAGATATAGATTTGGAATGAGTTTGGTCCTCAGATGGGCACTTTCCTGTATTTTGTATAACAGAAGTATTCATGAGCTCCCCAACTATTTGTAGATAACTTGGGGAGAAGTTGAACGCTAGCCATCTCTTTGTGAACATCAGCTTTAAATGAAGGGAAGGAAGCCAATAGGTATTAATGGAGCTTTATTTCAGAAAGGATGGGATTATGTATTTCTAGAATTAATGAGGAGGAATGTACTTTTTAAAGGGGCACCTTTCGGAACCCTTGTTTGTGCTCTTGGCTCCAGAGTAAGAGGGAAGCGGTAGTGACAAGAATATATTTTAAAGCCAGGGCGTTGTAAGCTTGTCTTAGACTTCTGAGCTTTCAGAGTGTTTGTTCAGGAGGTGGTTTCCAAGGTTTTACAACTTTGCTAAAAACATTTGGTCTCCTCTTTAGATCTATTCAGCTGATATCATTTTTAGTGACTTCCGAGGCAGCATTGTTGCTGAGAATTGATACAGCAATGAATCTTTACTGGCGCCCATCAAAATTGGACTTTTGTATCTCACATTTTACTTTGGCTATTTTTTGTCTATTTCAGGAATTCCCTGGAAACAAGCTTTGCCTTGTCAATTGAATAACAAGCATGGAATTTTTAAAATCACTGTTTTGTCTCGGTACAACTGATTTGCATCTTCTGGTTAAATGCAAATTGTCCACCTTCAACTCAACAGCATTTGCCTCTCTTTAAAGGAACAGCACTAAAGTGACTTGTAGACATAACTGTTTGTTTAGCTTGGCTTCTCTCTTTGATCTCATGTTAACATACCTTAATGGCAGGTAATGATTGATAATAGAGTATTGTAAAGTTCAGGTAATAAATACTGCTTAACTCATAATAATGCTGAATAATGTACTTTTTATGACTTGGTTTGATGGAAAATTTCCTTGTCAGCTTGGTCTAATTGTCCAAACAAAACCACCCATTACTTGAAGAAATACATGTCCACCCTAGACACATTAATTAGGGTCATGGCTGGGCTGCACAAAGGAATATAGTAACACTTTAGTTATCTTTAAATGTAATCTTTGGACGATCTTACTAATGCTAAACTCAGGTTTAATGAGAAACTTTTGTTTACACTTGCCCTTTGAGGCTCATGGGCCTAGGCTAAAATCTATGATGACGACTGGCCACAAGTACACACACCAGTCTTTTCTTTGAGTTTTTCAGAGGTCATCAATCCTAGTGGTTTGAACATAGAAAGTCTCAACAGGAAATTATTTTTACCTTGGCACAGAGGGTGAGGAATTTTGTATGAAGAGAAAAGGATTATCTTTTTTATTTTTTATTACTGGATATCCAAAGACAGTAAATATCACATGGCACTGAGATTAGAGCAAAAATGGAATTTGGTACCATCAAAGTCCTACTTGCTCAACTTGGTATTTCAATGACTTTACTATCTTTGAAGTCCCAGGAATATTCCAGAGAATACAGTATAACAGAAATACAGGGATCCCATTTACAATAGCATCAAAATTAAAATAAAATACTTAAGAATTAATTTAAACAAGAAGGTGAAATAGCTGTACACTGAAAACTGTAAAATCTTGATGAAAGAAATTGAAGGGGACACAAATAAATGAAAAGATATCCCATGTTCATTGACTGGAAAAATTAGTATTGTTAAAATGTCAATACTACCCAAGATAAACTACAAATTCAATGTAATCCCTATGAAAATTCCAGTGATGTTTTTTCTCAGAAATAGAAAAACAACACCAAAATTCATAATGGAAACATAAATAACCTCAAATAGTCAAAGCTATCTTGAGCAAAAATAACAAAACTAAGGTGTCTCCTGATTTCAAAATTTACTACAAAACTATAATAATCAAAAATAGTATGAACTGGCACAAAAACATATAGATCAATGGAACAAGAAAGTCTAGTAATAAATTACACATCTACTGTCAACTACAGACCACTTAGACAAAGTTGTCAAGAATATACAATAGGGAAAGGACAGTCTCTTCAATAAGTGGTGTTGGGAAAACTGGATATCCACATGCAAAATGATAAAATTGCACCCTTCTCTCACCCCATGTACAAACACCAACTCAAAGTGGATTAAAGGCTTAAACAAATACCTGAAACTGTAAAACTATTAGAAGAAAACTTAGGGAAATGAGATTGGTCTAGACAAGGTTTTTTCCATGAGATGGGTCTAGACAAGGTTTTTTTTTAAAAATATGACTCCAAAGCACAGGCAAAAAATACAAAAATAGATAAATGGGATTACATCAAACCAAAAAATTTCTGCAATGCAAAAGAAACAATCAACAGAATGAAGAGATATCCTATGGGAGAAAATATTTGCAAACTATGCACCTGATAAGGGGCTAATATCCTATCTATCTATCTCTACATCTATCTATATGAAATTCAAACAGCTTAATGCCAAGAAAACAAATAACTCAATTTGAAAATGGGTAAAGGAACTGAATAAACATTTCTCAAAAGAAGACATACAAATGGCCAACAGTATATGAAAACATCAGGGAAATACAAACTAAAACAACAATGAGATATCATCTCACACGTTAGAATGGCTTCTCTCAAAAAGATGAAAGATAGCATGTGTTGGTAAGGATGTGGAGAAAAGGAAACCCTTGGACATTACTACAGAAATGTAAATTAGTATAGTTATTATAGAAAACAGTATGGAGGTTTCCCAAAAATTAAAAATAATTACCATATGATCCAGCAATTTCTCTTCTAGGTATATAGCCAAGGGAAATAAAATCAGTATATTGAAGAGATATCTGCACTTTCATGTTTATTAGAGCATTATTCATAATAGCCAAGATTTGGAAGCAACTTAAGTGTCGATTGATGACTGAATAAAGAAAATGTGGTATACATGCACAATGGAATATTGTTCAGCCTTTAAAAAGAAGGATATCCTGTCATTTGCGAGAACATGGGTAAACCTGGAGGATATTATGGTAAGTGAAATAAGCCAGGCACGGAAAGAAAAGATAGTATATGACCACATTTATATGTGGACTCTAACAAAGTCAAACTTTTAGAAGTAGAGAGTAGATTGGCAGCTTCCAGGGTCCGGGGTGGTTGGAGAGATCATGATGAAAGAATACAAATTTCAGTTAGGTCACAGAAATAAGTTTTGGAGATCTATTGTATAGTATGATGACATACTTAATAATAATGTCCTATATACTTGGAAATTGCTAAAAGAATAGAGTTAAATGTTTTCACCACAAAAAGCTAGTAGTATGTGAGGTGGTGATTATGCTAATTAACTTGATTTAAGAATTCTACAATGTGTATATATATATATATGACAAATATATATATATGACAAAATATATATATATATGACAAAATATATATATATATCAAAAATCACATTGTACCCCACAAATACAAAGGGGAACAATAAAAAGGGGAAATAAAAAGGGGAACAATAAAAAAGGAGCTATTTTCTTGACACCGTGAAAAGAGAAAAAAAAAGGAATCCTGGAGGTGACCATATGGGCTTTTAAAAAAGTGATCAATGTCAAATCCAAGTTTTGACTTCAGGATATAACCATAATAAATGTAAAAATAAGTCTTGAAAAAGAGTGTTTAATTTTAAAGTTTGGAAAACTCTTTTTGTGTTGTTTTTGTTTTTGAGTTGGAGCCTCACTCTGTTGCCCAGACTGGAGTGCAGTAGCATGCTCCTGACCACCACAGCCTTGACCTGCTGGGCTCCGGCGATCCTTCCGCCTCAGCCTTCCAAGTAGCCAGAACTACAGGTGTGCTATCATGCCCAGCTAATTTTTGATTTATTGTAGAGATGAGGTCTCACCAAGTTGCCCAGGTGGGTCTCAAACCCACGGCCTCAGGCAATCCACTTGCCTCGGCCTCCCAAAGTGCTGGGATTACAGGTTGAGCCACCAAGCCCGGCCTCTGAGAACTGTTACTATACTCAATTCAGAAGCCAGTTCCCTGCGTATTGTGGGAGAGGAGTTGGGAAGTATGTTTAATTTTTCAAATTTGAGCCACATTGCCTTCTCATTGAGGATAGTTTCATATCTCATTTAATCCCCAAATTTCCAAGACACCCACAAGAAGAAACCCACAATGGGAAAACTTTTCATTCACACTCTGTTGCAATCACATCATTTTCTTTCCTGACAAATCTCTATAAACCACTTGTTCTTAGTCATTGTACGTTTATGGTTTTCACTGTCATTAGGTACCAAGAATGGCTCATTGTGATGAACAATATTGTCCATCTCACACATATTATTTACTGTCTAACATGAGACTTTTTTTTTAAGCATAGGATTTTTCTTATTGGTTTAAAAAAATCTGTTTTTTCTTGTTTACCCTTTTATGCTGATGATTCATTTTATGTTCTACTTTTGTTGTTTTGGATGAAATTTTTGAATAGTAAAAACATTAGCATGAGATAAAATCAAAATGAACAAAAGGTTGTAAATAAAAAAAGTCTCCCACCCCCTGACCACATGCAAACTAGCTCCCCTTTCTGGAAGCAACCACTGTTACTCAGTTAGCAAAACCTTTGCTATCTTTTTTCATTGGTCACACATAGTCACATGATCTGTGTAATTGCAACCTTCTAAATCCCATCAATTCACTGAGGTTTAGCATCCAGAATTCTCAAAAATATTCATTCAACAAGCATTATTGGATGCCTGCCCTCTATGTGCCTGCTATTGAGTGTCTAGACTGGAGATAGGGAGATCAGCAACATAGAACACTTGCCCTTAGGGATCTCACAGAACAATAAAGTAACAACCAAAAAATAATTATGACAATGAGCTATGGGAAATACTGTAATAGTATAATAACAAATGCAGGGTTTTATGAGGATGAGTAGCCTTTCAGGTCAAAGCTCTATCTAGTTCCCACCTTTGGGCAGAGAGGATGCAAAGATACAAAAGCCTTAAGCTAGTGTCATACTTAAATTATATCCTTCCAAACTCATCCTGTTTTTGTTTTGCATAATTTTATCCAAATCATTCCTCCTTATCATAGTCTCTTCCATATCTAGTTTCTTTTTTTTTTTTATTGTGAAGTTGTAGAGTGCAGTTAAGGGTTAGGTATACAATTGCGTTTCATTCAGGCACCCTGTTGATATAGGATGTTTCCCCGTACCCAGACAGATATTTGCTGCTGTTAATCCCATCTCCCTCCCTCCACCATAGTTTCCCAGTGCGGTCAGTCATTTTCGTATAGTATTGCATTGGATGTTTAAGGTCCATTATATGAGTGAGAACATGTGATACTCGGATCTTTGTTTCTGTGAGAGGTCACTCAGTATTATAGACTCTAGTTCCATCCAGGTTGCTGCGAAATTCATGATTTTGTTCTTTTTTATGGCTGCGTAGTATTCCATCGTGTATATGTACCACATTTTTTTAATCCAGTCCTCTTTTGACGGGCAGCATGGCTGTTTCCAGGTTCTTGCTGTTGTGAACAATGCTGCAATAAACATGAGTGTGCAGGTATCTTTTTTATAGAGTGATTTGTGTTCTTCAGGGTATATTCCCAGTAGGGGGATTGCGGGGTCATATGGGAGGTTGGTATTTAGAGCTTTTAAGAATCGCCACACTGCTTTCCACAGAGGTTGCACTAGTTTACACTCCCACCAACAGTGTAGAAGTGTTCCCTTTTCACCACACCCTCTCCAGCAGCTGTTATTTTTTGAGTTGTTGATAATTGCCATTCTGACTGGAGTTAGGTGGTATCTCAGTATGGTTTTGATTTGCATCTCCCTGATGATTAGTGAGGTTGAACATTTCTTCATGTGTTTGTTGGCTGCTCGGATATTTTCCTTTGTGAAGTGTCTGTTCATATCTTTTGCCCATTTTATAATGGGGTTGTTTGTTTTTTTTCTTTTCTGCACACTTGAGTTCCTTGTAGATCCAGGATGTTAAGCCTTTGTCAGACCTGGAGTTGGCAAATACTTTTTCCAAGTCTGTAGGCTGTCTCCCTGCTCTCTTGATGGTTTCTTTGGCTTTGCAGAAGCTTGTCAGTTTAATAAGGTCCCACTTGTCTATTTTCTCTCTTATGAGCTGTGGGTTTTGGGTTTTGTTCAGGAATTGGATGCCAGTTCCGATTTCCATGAGGGTTTTTCCGTCATTTTCTAAGGTTCTTATGGTTTGGGGTTTTACATTTAGGTCTCTGATCCATTTGGAATTAACCTTTGTGCATGGGGATAGATAGGGGTCCTGTTTCAATCTTCTGCATGTGGTCAGCCAGTTTTCCCAGCACCATTTACTGAATAGGTTCTCCTCTCCCCAGTGGTAGGTGGTGGAGGCTTTGTCAAAGATGAGTTGGTTGAGAAATTGAGGTTTTGCTTCTGGAATCTCAATTCTATTCCATTGATCTATATGCCTGTTCCTATACCAATACCAAGCTGTTTTGATGATTGTAGCTTTATAGTAAAGTTTGAAGTCTGGTAGTTTTTTTTTGCTGAGGATTGTTCTGGCTATTCTTGGACGTTTGTGTTTCCATATGAATTCCTGCGTTGTTTTTTCTAGGTCTGAGAAGAATGTTACTGGTAATTTGATGGGTATTGCATTGAATTTGTAGATTGCCTTAGGTAAGATGGACATCTTCACAATGTTGATTCTTCCGATCCATGAGCATGGGGCATTTTTCCATTGTTTGTGTCAACTTTGATTTCTTTGAGCAGTGTTTTGTAGTTTTCCTTGTAAAGTTCTTTCACATCTCTGGTTAGGAAGATGCCAAGGTATTTCATTTTTTTTGCGGCTATTGTGAATGGAATTGTGTTTTTTATTTGGGTTTCTATTTGTTTATTATTGGTGTAGAGAAATGCGATTGTCTTTGTACATTTATTTTGTATCCTGAGACTTTGCCAAAAGTCTTTATCAGTGTAAGGAGGTTTTTGACAGATTCTCTTGGGTTTACAAGGTATACAATCATGTCGTCTGCAAAGAGAGATAACTTGACTTCCTCTTTTCCTATTTGGATACCCCTGATTCTCTTCTCTGATTGCTCGAGCCAGGACTTCCAATACTATGTTGAACAGGAGGGGTGAGAGTGGGTATCCTTGTCTTGTTCCAGTTTTCAGGGGAAATGGTTCTAATTTTTGTCCATTTAGGAGTATGCTTGCTGTGGGTTTCTCGTAGATGGCTTTTACTATTTTATGTTCCCTGTATGCCTAGATGTTCAAGGGTTTTAATCAAGAAGGGGTGCTGGATTTTATCAAAAGCTTTTTCTGCATCTAATGATATAATCATGTGGTTTTTGTTTTGACATCTGTTGATGTATTTAATAACATTTATGGTTTTATGAATGTTGAACCAGCCTTGCATCCCAGGAATGAAGCCTACTTGGTCATGATGGATGATTTTTGAGATGTATTGCTGAATCCGGTTTGCTAGGATCTTGTTGAGAATTTTAGCATCTATGTTCATCAAAGGTATTGGCCTGTAGTTCTCTTTCTTTGCTGGATCTTTACCTGGCTTGGGTATCAATGTGATGTTGGCTTCGTAAAATGATTTGGGGAGTGTTCCATCTTTTTCAATTGCCTGGAATACCTTCAGTAGGATTGGTATCAGCTCCTCCTTAAATGTCTTGTAGAATTCTGCTGGAAAGCCATCTGGACCAGGGCTTTTTTTTGTAGGAAGTTTTCTTATTGCGTAGTCAATTTCCTTGATTGTTATTGGTTTATTTAGGGTCTCAATTTCTTCTTGTTCCAACTTAGGTAGGTTGTGTGATGTCAGAAAGTCCTCCATTTCCTTAAGGTTTTCAAGTTTGTTTCCATACAAGTGTACGTAGTAGTCTCTAATGATCTTTTGTATTTCTTCAGGGTCAGATGTGACTTCATCTTTTGTGTTTCTGATTGTGCTTACTTGGTTTTTTTCTCATTTTTTCTTGGTCAGTCTAGCTAGGGGACCATCGATCTTGTTTATTCTTTCGAAGAACCAGCTTTTTGTTTCATTGATTTTTTTCTATTATCTTTTTGTCTTCTATGTCCTGGATTTGGGCTTTTATTTTGGTGATCTGGATTCTTCTGCTGAAATTAGGGTTTTGTGGTCTTGCTTTTCCAGCTTCTTTAGGTGGCTTGTTAGGTTGTTAATTTCTGTTCCTTCCATTTTCCTCATGTGTGTTTGTAGGGATATAAATTCCCCTCTTATTACAGCTTTTAAGGCATCCCAGAGATTTTGGTAAGATGTTTCTTCATTTTCATTTGTTTCCAGGTATCTTTTGATCTCTGTTTTGATGTCATCACTGACCCAGGAGTTATTTAGCATCATGCTGTTTAGTGTCCATGTCTTTGTGGGTTTTGGGGGGACTTTGTTGGTGTCAATGTTTATTTTTATTCCACTGTGGTCTGAGAAGGTGCATGGTAGAATTTCAGTCCTTTTAAATTTGCTTATACTTGATTTGTGTCCAATTATGTGGTCGATCTTAGAATATGTTCCATGTGGTGAGTAGAATGTGTAGTCTGTGGTCTTTGGATGGAGAGTTCTATAGGTATCAATTAAGTCCATTTGGTCCAGAGTCTGATTGAGGTTCCAGATCTCCTTGCTGATTTTTTGTCCTGATGATCTGTCTAAGGTTGTGAGTGGTGTATTAAAGTCCCCAGTTATTATGGTGTTAGAATCAATGTCTTTCTTTAGTTTTCCAAGAAGTTGCTTTATGAAAGTTGGCACACCTATGTTGGGTGCATATATGTTTAGGATAGATATTTCTTGTTGATGGAGTGAACCTTTTATCATTATGTAGTGGCCCTCTGTATCTTTTTTAATTTTTGATAGCTTAAGTGGTATTTTGTCTGAAATTAGGATCGTGACTCCTCCTTTCTTTTGTGTTCCATTCGCCTGAAAATTTGTTTCCCATCCTCTTACTTTGAGTCTGTGTATGTCCTTTCTAGTGAGATGGGTCTCTTGAAGGCAGTATATTGTTGCCTGGTGATATTTTATCCATTTTGTCATTCTATGTCTTTTCAGTGGTGCATTTAGTCCATTCACATTCAGACTAATTATTGAAATGTGAGAGTTCGTCCCTATCATGGAGTTCTTATTGAGTTGTTCTTCCACTTGGTTTTTTCTTTTTTCTTTTTTTGTCTTTCTTTTGGTTTTGGGGTTGGTTCGTGTATATTTTATTCTTTTCCCTGTACTCTTGTGAAGAATGTTGTTCTTTTTTCCTTTTCTTCTGTGTTTAGTACTTTCTTAAGTGTTTCATGTAGAGATGGTTTGGTGGCAGCATAAGTTCTTAGGGATTGGATATCTGAGAAAGATTTTAATTCTCCCTCACTGATAAAGCTTAGCTTGGCCGGGTAGGTTATTCTTGGTTGAAATTGTTTATCTTTTAGGACTTTGAAGATAGGGCTCCAAGCTCCCCTAGCCTGCAGGGTTTCTGCAGATAAATCTGCTGCTATTCTGATTGGTCTTCCATGGTAGGTGATCTGGCCTTTTTCTCTTGCTGCCTTTAGGATTTTTTCTTTTGTGCCTACTTTATTTAGGTGAATTATTATGTGTCTAGGAGTTGGTCTTCTCATTTGTTGTCTTGTGGGGGTTCTCTGAATCTCTTGTGTTTGAATTTTTGCATCACTGATTAGATAAGGGAAGTTTTCTTGAATGATCTCATGGAAAGTTTGTTCCAATGTAGTCTCTGTTTCTCTTTCTGCCTCAGGGAGTCCGATTATTCTTAGGTTAGGCCTCTTGAGGTAGTCACTCATCTCTTGAAGGTTTTGTTCTGTCTTTTTGAGCTTATTTTCTGTGTTTTTAAGAGTTTGGGTTATTTCTATATTTTGGTCCTCAAGCTCTGAGATTCTTTCTTCTGCTTGGGTAATTCTGCTTTCCATGCTTATCAATTTGTTATTTATTTCATTCACAGTATTCTTTATTACTGTTATCTCAGATATCAGCTCCTTCCTAGTTTCTTCTTGTGTCTCCTCAATTCTTTTTAATCTCTCCATTATTGTTTTGATATCTACATTTGCATTTTGAGACCCTTCATTCTGGGGACTTTTCATTGTTTGCATTCCAAAGTCAGTTTTCTCAATGTCTGCTCTCCAGGCGTCTGGGAGAGACCCATACTCTTCTTTTGGTTTTTCTTCATTTCTGTAGATTTTTCTCCCTCTCCCCCTTTCCCTCCTCCTCTTCAATTCTGTTTTTGAGGGAATTTCTCTTCTGCAATGACCTGTTCTTCCTTATGAGGGTCTTCTGGCTTTGTTCACTTTTCCCTCTGCTTTACAGCCTGTCTATTCAGCAGTATGCAGCCTTGGTCCCTAGATTTAAAAAGGGAGCATATAAAAGAGGAAAATAATGGAGGAAGTGGGGGTCAATAGGGAGTTAGAAAGAGAGAAGTGCGAGAGGGAAAACAGATATACATACCAACTATCAGGTGAGAGAGAGACACAGGGCTGGGAAGAAGTGAAGAAAGACAGGTAAGAAAGATTGCCTAAAGAATACTGATAGTTACACAGAGACAGGCCAATAAAATCAAGAAACAGTTTAAGTCAGAAGGTAAACACCAAACGTAATCTAAACCAACAGTTTCAGTGATAAAATCATAAGTCAAAATAAGCGATCAGACTAGAGTCACTTCTGTGATCTCCGATTCCAGCCTCTCCCCTTTGTTTTTCATTGCAGCGTAGGGGTGGGGCTTTGTCTCCTGTTTCTGCTGTTGCCTTAGGAACTGAGGTAAAGTTTGTTGATAGGTGGGCGGGGCAATGAAAGTCTCTGCCTGGAGAATAGCAAGGTAGTTTACCCAGATCTGTTTTTCTCCACTTGTCTGGGTCCCCCGGTTTGGGGTCTCACACTGAGTGCCTCAGTCAGGGTGGGCCCGGAGTTCCAGAGCTCCAAAGTTCCAAAGGGCAGACAGTGGGCTGCGAGAGTGGCTCTGGGCCCCCCACAGGGTACTCTGGCCAGGAAAGGGACTGGAGTCTTTGAGGGGCGGGCGCCCAGAGCCTCCCTGTGTGACCGGCGGTGCTGGGTGCCGGGCTGGAGACAATGGAGCCGGGAAGAGGGCCGGAGGGAGCAGGGACCCAAAACTCCCCCGCACGCTGCAATATCTGGCCTTAGGAAATGAGGTAGTTTGCTGATAGGTGGGCGGGGCAATGGAAGTCTCTGCCTGGAGAATGGCGACGCAGTTTAAGTAGATCTGTTTTTCTCCGCTTGTCTGGGTCCTCCGGCTTGGGGTCTCACGCTGAGTGCCTCAGCCAGGGTGGACCCGGAGTTCCAGAGCTCCAAAGTTCCAAAGGGAAGGTGGTGAGCGGCGACAGTGGCGCTGGGCCCCCTACAGGGTACTCCGGCCAGGAAAAGGACCGGAGTCTCTGAGGGGCGGGTGCCCAGAGCCTCCCTATGTGACTGGCAGTGCTGGGTGCCGGGTGTCGGGCTGGAGACAATGCAGCCGGGGAGGGATCTGAAGGGGGCTGGGACCAGAGACTTCCACACACGAGTAGAACAGCAGCAGTGGTGGGGGGTGTGCAATATCTGGCCTTGCGTGAGAAGTTCCCGGGCCTGGCACCAGCACGGTTGGTGGTGGGCTGGGGGATGGGGGAAGAGAAGTAATAGCCTTTTTGGGAACTCACGTTCAGAGAATCTCACCAGTTCACCTATGTCATCGTCATCTTGCACCATCTCCCATATCTAGTTTCTTAAGATGAGTATTCCTTCGTTATTTTATTGTTAATTGATAATCATGGTAATTCTCTATTTTAGCCTACTTATTCTACTTCTAAAGCAAATGCTCTTGCAGTACAGTTCTGGGTTTCTGAGAGCTGGCATGAACCAAAAATTGTGAGTTTTGTGCCACTGTTATGTAATTCTAAACTGTGTTCTTCTTTCATTCTTGTGTGATCTTACTGAAATGTCAGTAGGTTATGAATATTAACAACAGTGCAGACTGCAATAACTTCTCCTACAAAAAAAAAATGTAGCAATGCTAACTGAAACAAGCCAATGCAGAAAGACAAATAATGCACGATCTCACTTATATGTGAAATCTAAAAAGTCAAACTCAGAGAAACAGAGTTGCCAGGGACTGGTGGAGGTGGGGGGATGGGAAGATGTTGATCAACGGGTACAAACTTTCAGTTATAAGACAAACAAGTTCTAGGGCTCTGATGTATAGCATGGGTAGGGGTGGATGTGTTAATTAATTTGGTTGTGATAATCATCACACAACATATTCATATGTGAAATCATCACATTGCATACCTTGATGATATGCAATCTTAATTTGTCAATTAAATATTTTAAAACTTAAAAATAGTTTAAAAAATAATAATGTGGCATGTAGTATTGTAATAGTTTTTTTTTTTTTTTTTTTTTTTTGAGTTGGAGTCTCACTTGGTCGCCCAGACTGGAGTGCAGTGGCCGCTCCCGGCCACCGCAGCCTCCACCTGCTGAGCTCCGGCTATCCTTCCACCTCAGCCTTCCGAGTAGCTGGAATTACAGGCACGCGCTACCAAGCCCGACTGATTTTTGATTTATTGTAGAGATGAGGTCTTGCCAAGTTCCCCAGGCGGGTCTCGAACCCGCGGGCTCAGGCAATCCACTCACCTCTGCCTCCCAAGGCGCAGGATTATAGGCTGAGCCACCGAGCCCGGCTTGTAATAGTTTTTATTCTTTTAAGACAGTTTCCCAAACTGTGTTCCAAGGACAAGTTCCATAATATGGTAATAGATATCACACTCAAAAAAGAATTCTCTGTTTCAGTAAGTTTAGATATAAAGAAATAAATATACTTCCTTACTTGAAAAATTCTCAGAGCCTTTACTATGCCAATGTACCTTGTAAATTTCTAAGAGAACATTGGATGCGATGATTCTCAAACCTATATGACCATGAAAACTAGGTTTTTGTTTGTTTGTTTAAGACATATAGGATTGTCATCTGGGGGCATTCTTTTTTATTAGATGACTTATGATGTCTAGTGCAATAGTTATGCATATGAGATACCTTCAATAAATGCCTCTCTATCAGAAAAGAAACACTCTTCAAAGTAAACATTTATATTTATAGTTTATAGATCACATTTGTGTAACTGAAGTGGTAACTTATTCCTGTGCATTTATGGGACATAGAGACTTACCCTGTGGAGCTGTGTACTGTGACCTAGAGAGGCCTTGAACGCTCATGGCCCTGGTCTGCCTAAGGAAGAGATCCTGCAGCCCTGGGATAGTCTTCTCCCATTTGAATCTGTTCCTTCTTTTTGGCCTTTTAAGTTTTGGTAACACTCTTTCCTCTTCTCCAGCTTCTCTCTCTATCTGTGGAGAGATGTGGACAACAGACATTTAACTGTGAAGAAGACAAAAACAGGCAGAGTGGAAAAAGATTGGCAAAGAATGCAGAGATGGGGATAGTGAGGTACGAATAAAGACAGAGGAAAGAGACATGCTGATCACAGGCCTCTGACAGTCATCTTTAAACATTTATGACTTGGCATTTACCCTTGTGGATAGGTATCGTGTGGCATGCAAAACACTTTAAACTCGGATGTCAGAAAGTTTTCTACATTGCAGAAGAGGACTGGCAATAAAGAAGATCATTATCCACTTTGTTGCTATAAAATCATTTTTAAGTTTTAAAAAGTGCATAATAGGTGGGTACCTGTGATGTTTTGATAAAGGCATACAATGTGTATAATCATATCAGGGTGGGGGTATCCATCACCTCAAGGATATATCATTTCTCTTTGTTAGGAACATCGCAATTCTACTCTTTTAGTTATTTTAAAGTATACAACAAATTATTGTTGACTATAGTCACCCTGATGTGCTATCAAATACTAGATCTTATTCATTCTAACTATTCTTTTTTACCCATTAACCATCCCCTCCGCCATCCTTCCTCCCCCATGCTCAACTACCCTTCCTAGCCTCTGGTAATCATCATTCTAATCTCTATTTCCGTGAGTTCAATTCTTTTAATTTTTAGCTTCCACATATGAATGAGAACATGCAAAATTTGTCTTTCTGTGCCTGTCTTATCTTGCTTAATATCATGTCCTCCAGTTCCATCCATGTTGTTGCAAATGACAGGATTTTTTTTGACTGAATAATATTCCACTGTGCATATATGCCACGTTTTCTTTATCCATTTATCTGTTGATGGGCACTTAGGTTGATTCCAAATCTTGGCTATTGTGAATAGTGCTGCAATAAACATGAGAGTGAAGATATATTTTTGATAAACTGATTTACTTACTGATTTTTTGGATATATACTCAACAGTGGGATTGCTATATCACATGGTAGTTCTTTTTAAAAAATTTTTAGGACTCTCCATACTATTCTTCATAGTGGTTGTACTAATTTACATTCCCCTCAACAATGTACGAGGGCTCCCCTTTCTCCACATCCTTTCTTTTGGATAAAAGACATTTTAACTGGGGTCAGATAATATATCATTGTACTTTTAACTTGCATTTCTCTGATGACTAATAATGCTGAGCATTTTTTCATATACCTGTTGGCTATTTGTATATCTGAGATAAAGACAATTTTGGAAGTGCCCTAGGAAAGTTCTAAGCAGATGAGCTTTTCCTTTGCTTTGTCACATTTCCCATCATCAGACTCTAAGCAACTATAGCCTTATTTCCTAGAAAGAACAAAGCTATATTGACCTCCTTCTGTAGACATTCTCGCTGCATTGTCAGGAAAGAAAAAGGGGTGTGACGAAAAGAAATAAGCTCAGAAGCTCAGAAAACAGCCAATGGATGAATGGAACACAAGATGCTGTGGACAGAAGTGAGCAAACTTCAAAAGAAAGCCTTTCTGTGGGTGCATTTAGTTAGGATTACATTCAGATGTGAGTGGCAAAGAACCAAAGATAACAGTGGTTTAGACAAGATTGAATTTTATTTCTCTGTCATGTAGAAGTGTGGGTAGGTGGTCTGGGGCTGATATGGTGTTCCACATGCCTTGTATACTTTCTGTGAAAGACATAGTTCTGACCACCTCATGCTTCAGCATTCCAGGCAATAGAATGGAGAAAGAAATTTTTACAAAGAGATAGAGATAGAGAAGAGAGACATGTTGTTGTCCTTTCAGGAAGGCTTCTGAAACAACGAAACTACATTACAACCCATTGACCAGGATTTACAACCCTCATAGCCATACCCAGAAGAGTCTGAGAAATTTAATCTTTATTCTGGAAGACCATTTGTTCAGTCAAAATTTGAGCTCATTTGCTGTGGAAAAATGGGACAACTGATGTGAGGGAGGATGTGGCAGACAGTATAATTACTCACAAACATGTTTGGCACCTTATTTGCCACTGATGTCGAATTTGGCCACTTGATTTGTTTTAGTCAATGAGATATAAGCCAAAGCTTTAAGAGAAGCAATAGCTTACCATGTCCTCTTTCCCCTGTGCCATGAGACTGGCAACACTTCAGTCGGTCTGTTCGGTCACACTGAGTCCTGGTGACAAACACATGGAGCAGAGCTGCAGCTGGCCTGTCACAGACAAGGCACCAGTGGAAAGCAAACTCTTGTGATTGGAAGTCACTGAGATTTACTGTAACACAACCTATGTCAGTGTTTCTCAAAGTACAATTTCCTAAACCATTGCATCAGCATCACCTGGGAACTTGTTAGAAATGCAAATTCCTCACCTTTTCCCACTGAATTAGAGCCCAGCAATCAGTAATTTAACAAGTCCTCCAGTGGATTCTCATGTGGGCTAAAGTGAGCCACTGTGCTGGCCTGTTTTTGGCTAGTACTGGGTGGATTAACTCTATCACACCGAAAGATAGAAACAGGGAGAAGCGGCTGCCATCTGTGCCTAAAAAGAGGAGAGACTAAGTAGTCAGTAACTACAAGAGTGGAAGTGGCATCTTCCTGTTATTTGCTATGACTTGAACCCCAAGGGAAGAGACCACAGATAGAGAAATTGTGGACTGCAACTCTTCATTCCTGTGAGGAAGTTAATTATTGCAAGACGTGCATCTCCCATGTTCTTGAAGCTGCAGGAGTAGCACCATGCCTTAGAAACCTATTCCTTATTTCTTTGACGTTATGGTACCCTATTGTTAGAGATGAGCGCACACAAACCACCGAAACAATGTATCTTAAACATTACAGTAACAGCCCTATGAAGTGGTCTATATCTGACTTTTCCCAGATACTACCACCTCAAGACAGTTGAGACACCCTAAACTGTTCTCTTTCTCTCTCTCATTTGCTTTCTAAACTATATTTTCTAATAATAAAAGAAAGATACCCTAAACTCTTCCAAAACATGGCTGACAAATTACTCTTTGAATTCTCAAGTGTAGATTAGTAAAAGGTGTCTGCATCTTGCTGAGAGCAAGACCTGAGGCTGGCCCCAGAAATTGCCAGGGTATGGCTTTGTAGGACTGAAAATAAGCTATGGACACATCCTCACAGAAAGTCTGTCATGTTCCTTTTTCATTCCGTCACAACTTTCTACATTATCTAGATCACTCTAGTCTACTGGACAGAATTCCATGTTCTAGAGCTTTTCTAACAATCCAACTTCCTTTTGTGTCTCATTCTCTCATGACTCCAGGTTAGATAATGAAAAAGACTGGAACCAAGATGCATGCTGCATGTTGCTCTTCCAGATGCAGGTTTATGCAACACTACCAGCCTATAAGTATGGATGCCCACGACACAGATATTAGTTGTTCATAGAAATAAGTCTTCCACAGGACAAACTGGGGCATGGTGCTTGGGCCTGAGACCCTTAGCGTAGGGTAGGGTGGTGGCACTGATTTCTCTCCTCACTCCATGCAAGTGACTGTGTTTCTCCCTCTACTTTCGTGAGAAATTCACAATTCAAATAAAATACCAAATAATGAGGCAGCAATTTAGCTTGAATCGGCAATATTCCACATACATTTGCCTCACAGTATGAACTGAGCAAACCTCCCCATTGTGTGAAGGAACAACCACCTCATTTGCTGCCGTGGACTGACTAGTTGCCATACTGAAAAGAACAAATATGATTTCCCTAGGATATAACTTTTAATGTGCTATGGTCAGTTCTCAGGCTAAGCTTTTATATTCGTCACTTGGCATTTTTCTTACAGCCCATGTGGAAACCCCACTGTCTCCATCCTACTGAATGCTCCTTGCAAAATGCCACCGCATCAAAGTAGCCAAAAGTCCTAAACTCCTTGGGAGAAAACCACAGAGGAAACAGCTCTGAGCCTGAACCCTGAGTGTCTGTGCCCGGGGCCATCTCCAGGGCAGTTGCAGGGCCCAGGACAAATCATACCCTTCAGCCTCTAATATTTTTCTATAAAAGAAAATCAGACTTGAGTGGATGTCAAGGACAGTAATGGGAAGGAGCAGAAAACCAAAGGTTGTCACGCAAAGACATCACGAGTTTGACAGTGGGAACAGAGGAAGGGAGCAGGATGTAGGGAAGGAATGAGCCCAAACCCGCATCCCTCTCTGCTTGAGGGTCTCAGACACTCCCTAGGTCTTTTGTTCAATATTGATTACTTGGCCTTGACAGTGAATTTTAAACCTCTGTTTGAGAATCCTTCTTTCCTTGAGGACAAACAATATTGCTCTAAGCTATTTAGTAACCCTGGGAAGACTAAGACAAATAAGACAAAGGCAAGAAACTTCTTTAAAATTCTTACTGCCTGAATTTATTGTATTTTGAGACCAAAGGCAAGGGGAAAGACATTGGCTCAGTTGGCTTTGTTGAAATTGGTTCAGGGAAACTTCTGAGCTCTGAGGCTGAAGAGCCAACAACGGAGAGTTTCTTCCCAGAATCCTGAGGTGAAAGAGATCCCAGAAACTTCTCTTCACTGGGGTGTCTTGTGGCAGTGACCTACCCAATCAGACATAGCCAGGATAGAATGTGGTATCCCACAGTTTGTCTGTGGCTCCCACACATCTGACCTCTTGTCAGTGCGTTCTCTATCTGTCTCTATCCTTTTCTTCCCCCAGATTTCTATATCTTCCTGGACCCATAGCTGCTCACTGTTACAGACATATTTCCTGGGTATATTTCAGCTAATGATTTGTCCCAGGCCCTGCAGCTGCCTCGGAGATGGCCCCAGGCACAGAGATTCTTTTACCACCATCATTTTCTGCAGTTCACATAGATAATTTTAAAACTATAAACCTGACCAAGTGAAGTGGCTCACATGTGTAATCCCAGAGCTTTGGGAGCCTGAAGTGGAAGATCCCTTTGAGGCCAGAAGTTTGAGACCCTTCTGGGCAACATAGGGAGACTCCATCTCTACAAAAAAAGCAAACATCAATTAATAACTACACACATATTCTGATAAAGGCAAACCATTTTCTATTTTATTATATTTTTTATATTTACAGTCAAAACTTTCACAACATCCCAGAACAACAAAGGTAAAATTCTATCAAAAGGATAAAGACTCTCCCTCCTTGACTCTCCACCCCACCTTCCACCTCACCCGGCCCAATCACTTTCATCCTAATAAGGTCTGATCAGTTCCCACACCCAGAAGAGGTTGTGAGTGGCCTCCCTCCACAGCACTGTGTTCAGCCCTCTAATGCAACCCTCAACCTAGCCTCTAGGTTTCCACATGGCTCAATTATATTCTCTATTGGAAGAAAATGCATGCTGCCATTAGCAGCTGGGCTTTCCAGGCCATTTCTGCTCTCAGGAAGAGAGTGGTACTTTTGCATTATCTCTCCCATTTGGGGAAGACCTCTGCCCCATTTTTTCCTGGCCTTGGGACATTTCCCCTGGCTGCTTCCAATGATCTTCTGGCTCAGAACTGTGCAGAAGTGCACTTTTGTTCCACCTTCAGTGTTTTCTTCTTTCATCTTCTAACTCACTCCTCCCATATTTTTTGTGTCACTACCTCCTTCTCCTGCCTCACAATGTGGTATTTCCCCTAAATATGGCATTTCCTACTTCCTGTCTTCCTCTCCTTCCAGGTCATTCCACCCTTATTCAAAACATTACCATAAAGTAAAGAACATAAAGAAAATGTTCTCATTAAGCAAAGAACAGTAAACAAGAGAAAGTTTCCAAGCAATGAACTTTATTTTTAAAAGTTCCTATTACTGTCCGTGAGTCTAATTTTTTTTTCCAACTTTTGTTTTGAAAAATTTCATAACTACCAAAAAGTTGTCAAAATGGTTCAAGGAGAACACATATAGCTCTCACCTATGTGTATTAATTGTGAACATTTTGCCACATTTGTTTTCTGTTTCAGAGTGTGTATGTGTATTATTTTTTTCTTGCTGGAAATATTGAAGAGACAGTTGCAAGTATCATAACTTTTTTTCCCTAAATACTTCAACATGTGTCTCTCAAGAACAAAAACGTTCTCTCAAATAACCACAATATGATTATCAAATGAAGGAAATCTAATAATGGTACTATTATCTAGTAATCTAGCCCTGTGAGTCTATTTAAATACTTGCCGGAAGAATCTGCATTTGGCTTTGGTTACATATTCTAAAAATAGGATTTTATTGCAGCTTCACCAAAATCCACATCAATAGTAATGGGTGGTGGCCTCAAGGAAGTGTTTAAAAAAAAAAAAAAAAAAGTCCTTAATTTATTTAGCTTCTAAAGCACAGATAGCACCAGTAATACCTATCAACCAAAGGAATTTGACTGATGAAATGTATTTTCAGCATGTTCAAATCATTGAAATAGTATTGGGGCACATGCTCTATTCTCACAGAAACAAGTGCCTAGTTTGGAGATGACTTCCAGACATTTTACATGATATTTTGATAAAAATCAGTTTCATGAGTACTTATATTAAGGGGCATAAACAATCAAGTTTTCCAGGAATATGTTTGTATTAGATAACCCATTCAGAACAAGAACCAAGATAATGTGGAAATGGAACTGATGGTTCTTTGTTGTGTTTTAAAGGGAGAGATGTGTGCTTATACTGGACATGTGTCAACAGGCAAGCGTACAACGTGCAACGTTGTTGGTTTTAGAGCATCTGTATTCCTGAATCCTAGACAAACAGCTCTGCTTGACAACAACTGAAGTCCAAAGTTCGACTTGAGATTGATTGGACCAACATGACTGGAATAAACCAAAAAAAGAGATACCTTCCTGTGACCTACCAAGCCCAAATTGATGCTTCTGGAATTTGTACCTTTCCCAGCTCAGTTGTTTCCCTGCGACATTAAGAGGCTACCCAGTCTCTTGCCAAAAGGGATTTGTCCTTTTTATCTAGTCAGAAGAGTGCTTCAGCTATTTGCATTTCTGAATTGCTTAGCTGCCCAAGCATGCTCGGTGTGTGCTGTTTGAAATGTGTCATTGAGGCACGTGACTGCTGTTCTCAAGCTGATGTTGGACTTTCTCCAACAAATATGGATTATGTTAAAGTCGGTTCTGAATTGACGAGGATATGTTAATAACTCCCAGATGGGCATCTCTGTGCTCTCCAGCAGGGAAATGCAAGCAGTCCAAGGCAGGAGCAAGTGTTTGGCAGGTCCATCATTCCGTCATTAAAGGCCACATTATTACTTACAACTGTGCTTGCATGACAATGGCTGCGATGAGCCCAGCCTCACAGTAATGAGCACTAGGAATTTGCTTTTAGGTAGATTGTTTTCCAGGTTGTGAAAAAATACTTTGTTTGAAATTTCCCTCTTCTGATTGCCAAATAAGGTATTATGAATGAATCAAAGGGGCAGGGTGGGAGGTGGGGGGGAGTCTATGCTGTTCATTGGAGACCAGGACAAAGCAAAGATATATGCCCAGGGATACATATTCAATAGCCCTCATGCAAAACAGCCTTTATTCAACGGAGCAGCTTTTCTCTCTGTGCCTGCCCTGAACTTGTGTCCTTCAGCACCTAATTCCGCCCTAGCAAGTTCCAGTGGAACCATTATTTACATTAGGGTTGTTTACACTGTGATTGTGGATTCCATTAGATGGCATATCTTCTTTGTCTTTGGTCCTTATAGGGTATGATTGATGAAATATTATGGAGTATGATTGTTTTGCAGTTGTCTTTTTTTAAAAAAATAATTAATATAAATCTTCTATAACTGTATTCCTAGTCCAGAAAGTAACTGAGTATGAGTATATATGATGTTGAATTCCAATATGTGTTACCTCAGAGTATGCATATAGTGGTTAATACAGTTAATTGTGATGAAATTAGATATTAAGATGAAAGGAAACAATTTAACACAAACAATAACCATTTAGGTGACTATGTATAGATTTGCCATATTTTAGTAGAGTTGTGAGAGGCAACAGAGTCTCCACTTGCAAAGTAAATGTTACATGTGCATTGTTTTCCTTCAGAATGCAAAATAGTCTTTTGACCCAATATATATGTTGTGGTGAGAATGACCAAGAACGATAAAAAGTAATTGAAAACATTCAGTTGCATATGATGCACTTTTGCCTTTACTCTGGTTGTCTTTTTCAATAACAAGTAGTTCAGCCACAGAGAGTCCCCTTACTTTACAGTCAGGTAACTGGATTTTATGATGTCATTTCATCTGCATAGGCATATCTATATGTGTGCTCTCTCTCTTCTTTTTTTCGTTCTAGCAGCTCCAAGGAATTTAAAAGTATAAAACCACATCTGCCAATAACATTATGACGAACCATTTAGGATTTGGTTTTTTACAAGGCAGCAGCACTAAATGCCATTGATTCCCAGCATGCACTGGTATATTTTTAATGCTAACAGTCAGGATTTTAAAACATTTCATTTTAAGTCATTTAAAAATATCTAAAGATCAGCAAAAGATTTCACAGAGCTTCTGCATTGAGGCCTGCCTGAAGAGGGTTTATATGGGTGTGGGACCATGAAAGTTAACAGTTTGGATATTCCAGAAAGGTGGAGAAAATGTAATCCAACTCACAAGGTTTACTGGAAGGAAGGCCACAAGAGCTCCCCGTAGACTATACCACTCTAGACCATCTGCCTGGAAGGAGAAGGATTTTTACCAAAACCTGAATACAAACTCCCCCAGTCCTTTATAAATGTGTTATAACATGTTATGCTTCCTTATGTGTGAATATCATGAAGTGTCTATAGTGTGATAGTTCATACAACCCTGAGAGGTCGTATATTTATTGGAAATACTTTCAGCTCACCCTCACGTTGAGCAGTGCAGAAGGCAGCCCAATGGATTCGGATCTACTAACCCCAATTCGCAATTGTTAGGCAGCCTTGCCTGAGCTTACTCAAGCAACAAAAAAAGAGGAATTTTTGTTTAAAAGACAATTGTGCTTAATTTGACCCTGGGTATTTCTCAAGTCTTCCAAATGTACTTTTGTACTATTAATATTTCATCAAAGAATTTCAGTTAATGAATTTCTGTTTGCAGAAAGTTTGGGGAGTTGGCAGGTGTAATAGAAAATAGAAGATACTGTATTTTAATGGCCATTAAGTTGAAACTTTCTGAGATACTATGAGACCCCAATTAGTTAGCTGAATATCACCAGTGGTTCATCATTGTCATTAGGTATTAATTAGGCAGCTATGGAGTGCTAGACATTCTGCAAAACTTACAAAAGCAACTGTCCCTTTTGGGGGAAACTTACACTTCTGGGGGTAGTGATCTAAGTTGTTGCTCTATTACCATTTGTAATGAGCATTCTTGGAATGAAGTACTTGGTATTTTGAAAGAGCTCTGCAGTTTCTA
Organism: Cephalopachus bancanus; assembly: GCA_027257055.1. NCBI lineage: Eukaryota > Metazoa > Chordata > Mammalia > Primates > Tarsiidae > Cephalopachus > Cephalopachus bancanus. The sequence continues at coordinate 13,050,735 of JAPVLO010000204.1, forward strand.
ATTATAGCCTCAACAGCTCATAGCACACAATGCTACATTTACAGGAAAGGAAACCTACCCCAAAGAAGTTATGTGGCTGATCTGGAATTACAGTCAAGGCTTTTGACACCCTTTTAAATGTTATGCCACCTTTAACAGAATGTAGTCTGACAACACAAAAAGGTATAAAATAGAAGAGTTTGAGGAATGGAGCCTCTTGTGTAAAAGCACTAATGCTATTAAGCCCCAAGATAAACACAGGTAACAGGGTGGGGTTTTTATTTCATCTTCCCTGTCCTTTACTTCACAGGTCAATATTCTTCTCATAATGGCACTCAACTTTCTGGATTGTTAAAAAGAGGCTTATAAGAGCAATTGAAAGTAATACAGGCATTTTAATATTGTGACACTTAATGCTACATAAAACCTTTGTTTCCTACAGGTTTATTGAGCTGGTGTATTAGATTTCCTGCTGTATGAGCAGGAAGATTATGGTGGCTTAGGTCTAAGTATACTTTGGGGAGGCATTTTGTATTTTCTCTATAAATAGTCTTTCTAAAACAACACAATTGTGTAACTATTAATGTTTATATTGCATTATACATCTCCCAAAGTTTACTATGCATGGTGTAGAGTGTGGTAACCAAAGGAAATGTTTTGTCTGTGAAATACACTGGGAATTGTCATTATTAAAGTAAATCTATTTTACTTATTATTTCATCAGTAGGATTTTTGTGCTTTGGTCTTATATTATGGTATTATGTTATTATGTCTATAAACTTCTAGAAGGTAAGCATTTGTATACACATATGCACACATCTACATACATACATGTATATGTCATGTTTTGAAATTAAAGTTACGGCATAAATGAAAGACTAACTTTTAAATTGAGATAATGACATTTGGGTGAATCCAAAATAGGCAGAAAGTGTGAAAAATGTTGGCTTCAAATGGTTTTTACAGATGAAAAATTTGATTAAGAGGACTATTGTTCAGAGCATGAATCAAAGCTTGCTTTTCATATCAAAATAATTGCTCAGGCTTAATGAAACTAACCAAATCATTAGTTTCTTTATTAAATGTGTGTTTTTCAGTAGCTAACGCAGAATCACCCTCCCAAGTGCAGGGCAAAATGTCGCCCTGTGAAAGTACTGCCCAGATTTCAACCAGGTTGCATTTTTGCTCCGATTCCTGGGGAAGCATAACCTATGGCGAAATTGCATTTCTTTGTGTGAGTAATTTAATGAGCAATTTCTTCAGAATTTCTAAGAAAAAGACCCCAGACCTAGCACTACAGGTCCCCCAAGAGCCACTTTTCCTTCCATACATGAATAGCCAGTTTCATTATGTTCAAAAGCAGAGTGAGAGAGAAACAAATGGGGAGGGCCGTTCCATCCAACGAAATGAAAGATTATCTTCTCCAAGCAGCAGAAATTAGATGTATCAGACCTACCTTTGAATCACTCTCAGCTTCAGATAGAACATGACGTATGGGTAATCTGCAATTTGCTAGGGGCATTGTTAGCATGCTTTGCCTCCGGGGTAGGATTTTAACCAGGCCTCCGGCAGCTGTGTGTTTGGCGTCTCAGTCACATTAGGTATACAGAAGCCCTCTGCTATTACCCTGGTGAAACCCGTGCCAAGGCCCCTGGTGACACGATGGAGGTATTAGGTCAGATGAGTTACATTAAGTGGCAAGTGATAAATTCAAGATGACAATTCAAAACAGCAGTGTTTCTTCTAAGTAATTAATTCCAGTGGTGCCTGAGGCGGTGCTTGGTTGCAGCCACTGGTGTGGCAATGCTGCGTAGCTAATGAGAAAACATTACAGTGAGGATTAGGGGCCTGTGCGTTCTGGCAGGCTGAGGTCACTATGATTAGGAAATATTAACACAGACTTGCTGTGATAAACCATATACACCCAGGAAACTTAATTTTATTTTATTAATGTAAAACTGTTGAACACTTTACAATGTGGCGATTCACTAGGTTGCGGAGAGGGGTGACACATTCCACTCAGGGTCTGGGACAGCCCTTCGAGGTCTGATGAGAAGGCGACAAAGCCTTGCCAGAGTCGCTGGACCTCTTCTCTTCTGTCTGTGGACACTGTGTCTTTGGCACAGAGAGAAGCTGTGAAATTATGGGCCTGTTTTATTTCCCCAAATATGACTTAATCAAGACCTTTTGTGATATGACTCATCCTCCTTGCTTAAGAGAGTACTCTGACATAGTTGTATGGTGATCTCGTCAAGCAGTGAACAAGGAGTTCGCTTCCTCTCACTCTGTCCTCAAGACTCAGAGGGAGTGTTGAGAATACCTTAGATTACATAGTGCTATCAAATGTTTAGAGGACTCTTCACCTTTATTCTCACTACCAAACAACGGAGGAAGTGTTGAAACATGAGAAACTTGAGGCCAGAGAGGTCAAGGTCATGGGACAAGATCACACAGTCAGGTAGGACATGTTCGGGCCTAGAACTCAGCATCCAAAACACCTAGTATGTTGCTCACCCGAATGTCACATACAGGTTTCAAAGCTAACCACCACAACTATTTCTATAAAACTTCCCAAGACAATCCTGCTGGGAACTCTTTTGTGTATATGCACATATGTGTGCATGAACACACACACACACACACACACACACACACACACACACACACAGAGAGAGAGAATGTGAATTCATCTCTAGTGAAGACTTTTAGTTTGAGCAACTACAGATGTCTTATGGTGTATTAGACATGTGATCTATAAAATACCTACTAAACACTTTGCCTTTGGCACTGAAAAATGAACTGCTTCTAGAGGTAAGACTGTTTCCTTATCACCTGCTATAAATTGGCTCTGGTGTTTGGTACTCAGATTCAATGTGCTCTGTCCACAGGTATGTGTGAGTAAGGGGAGATGGGTAGAAAGGTCATCACAACACGTGTTCCCTGAAATGCTGAAGTACTACCAACACTCTCATCTTTGAGTTCTGCACTTCTTAGTTTATTAAGAAGTTGATTACATTATAGAGAAATAAGAAAAACTGTAAGTACAGTACTTTTTTCTTAATTCTATAGAATACATGGTATTGATCTGGCATTAGTAACAATGAAGTTTAACTTGTTCAATTTTCTAGAATGGTAGAAATAACGAAGAGAGCCCTTTTTCCGTGATAGTAGATGAGAGAGACTCCATTCGAATAAAGTACCAATTAAAAACCATTTGAAATGATGCATATGTGATTCTTGACATTTTTTATATGAAATTGAAACTTAGGAAAAGTCAATATTTAGCAAATAATCTTATCTTTTTGTTACATATTTTGAGCTGATTATTTGAAAAAATACCAAAGAGTTTCTACAAAACCTTTCCCCAACTTTATAATAGAGTGGAAAAGAGGCAAGAAAATGAGAGATGGCTAAATTGGAAAAGGAGTGCTATCGTGTTTGAGTCTGACCATTACATTGTTCACAGTAGGCAACAGTAACTAAAACTAAAATGTGATGAAAAACAATGAATTTGGGTAAATTCAAATGACTTATACCTTAATTTTTATATTTTAATATTTAAAGAGTTATCTTTCATACTTAAGTTTCTACTGTTGAATGCAAGAACATTACAAGAATCACATTCTGAAAGCTACGATCTACTGAGAACAAAACAAAACCAGAAATGTGTAGGAAGTTGTGATTAAAAATTATGGCCCTAAGCTGACTTGCATTTTAGGAAAAGAGAAAAGACTGCATTTCCTTTTTTAAGGGCTTAAAACAACTTCATGTTTCATCTATCATACTGTTTAGATATCTGATTTTTTTTTTGTAAGTTCATCTTTAAGAATTAAAAATATTTCTTAAGAGGGAAGGAAGTCCCCATTTCTGGCCTTGGTTGAAATGTTGTTGTTGTCTGTTTGTTTGTTTTAGTGACAAAGAAAATAAAAAAGTTTCTAATATTTCAAAGCTTGTCATAAATCTAAATTAATAGATGGGTTTTAGTTACTTATAACCATGCCAAGTCCTACATAGAAAAACTTCTAGAACAAAACTGTTAATTCATCTGACTTCATACCTGCTTCTCATCTTTTTAAAATAAGTCCCTTGATATAAAGTGCAAACCTGAAGCCTATCAGAAACCAGGCTATTTCCACTTTGTTTCTGCCAAACTTAGGGTTTCTCAGGGAACTCTTATTTTAAAAATATTTTGCGTTATGATATGAAAGGAAGAGCAATGAACAAAGATTTGTTTTTCAGTCCTCATCCCCTTTCTAACTCACTGCATGAATTCTAGGCCTCAGTTTTTCTCATGTGTAAAATGAGAGAGAAGTTTTCCAAACCTGACATCAATCACATCATTAGAACTTGGAAAATTTTTTAAAAATAACTTGTTTAGACATTCTTTAAATTATATAGGCAATCTGTGCTTAAGAAGTCAAACTTTATATTTCCATATAAAGAAAAAAATTACAGAATACTCCGTTTTTTCCCATCACACTTGCTTCCAATCTTACCCTCCTGAGATGATTAGTGTTAAATTTGGCATTTGTATCAGGATTAGGCTTAGTTGTATATAATTGAAATACACCAGACAAAAATGACTTAAACAAAATAGAAGTTTATTTCTTCCACACTTAATAGATGTCCAGATGTTCCTGTGTAACAACAGGACAGATGGAATGGCTCCATGGCGTCAAACAGGACTCAATCTTCTGTCTTTCTGTTCTAGTCAGCTTGTGGCTGCCATCCTCAAAGTTACCTCATGATCCAAAATTGGCTGTTGGAACTAAAACCAACAGAGATACATTTCAGGCCAGAAGAAGAAAAAGCAGAGAAAATAAAAAAGGAGTAAAGGAATCCCTTCCATCTGGGCCATCTCACTTTTTTTTGAGTTGGAGTCTCACTGTGTTGCCCAGGCTGGAATGCAGCGGCAAGCTCATGGTCACTGCAGCCTTGACCTGCTGGGCTCAGGTGATCCTTCCACCTCAGTCTTCCAAGTTGCTGGAACCACAGGCATGCACCACCACACCTGCTGATTTTTTTTATTTTTATTTTTATTGTAGAGACAAGGTCTAGCCATGTTGCTCAGGCTGGTCCCAAAACCCTGAGCTGAGGCAATTCTCTCACCTCTGCCTCCCAAAGTGTTGGAATTATAGGTGTGAGCCATCTCCCTTTAACCACACAATTTTGTCTATACCATATTGACTGACACTTAATCATGTGATCACACTCATGGCAAGGGAGGCTGGGAAATGTGGTCTTTATTCTGGGTGTCAATATAGCTAAATTAAAAACATTAGGCTGGGTGCAGTGGCTCAGCCTGTAATCCCAGCACTTTGGGAGGCTGAGGTGAGAGGATTGCCTGAGCCTGGGCGTTCACACAATAAATCACAAAAACTAGCCAGGCGTGGTGGCGTGCGTTTGTAGTTCCAGCTACTTAGAAGGCTAAGGTGGAAGGACTGCTTAAGCCCAGCAGATCGAGGCTGCAGTGGCTGTGAGTGTGCCACTGCACTCCAGTCGGGGCGACAAGAGTGAGATTCCAACTCAAAATAATAATAATAATAATAATAAATTATAATTCTAAAGAAAAAGGTAAGAATGGTTGAAAAGAATGTCAGTTGGCTACCACTTCCTCAGTGTGTATCTCTCCATACTTTTGTCATGCTCATATAAGCATATACAAATATATAGAGATTCATTTGGTGGCTTTGTGTGGTTGTCGATTAAAATGGAATAATAAAATTAAACATGTTTCTCTGTAACTTGATTTTATTTTCTCTTAATATATTATGGGCATTCTCCAGGTCAATGTATAGAAATTGTAACTATTCTTTTTAAGAACTATGTATTGGGAGGGGCACCTCATCATCAAGGGTATCTGCATAATGAACATTTGCATACGTAACCCTGAATTGTAGCCCACATCTTTAAAATGAAAAAAAAATTTTTTAAGTATTACATATTAATTATCTCATAATAAGGGTTTATCATAATGTATTTAACCAGTCCACCCTTGATATAATTTCAGAATTCCCGTGTTTGCTACCAACAAATGTTGAATTAAATATCCCCATACTTATATCTTAAGCCTTTTTTTTACATTTTAGAAATTATGAATTCCATCGTACATACAAATGAGTATATATATTGTAAGTGATCAATTTAAAAAATGAGAAAACAAATCGGTGTATATCCACCAGTCATCTAAAAAAAATTATAATTATCTTTAAAGCCCCCATACACGATTCACACATATCAAGGCTTTCCTCCAAAGGTAGCCATTATTCTGAATTTTGTTATTCCTTTGCCTTTCTTTATAATTTGACTACATGTAAATATATTCTTTAAAATATTATTTGGTTTTGGTTGTTTTTGAACATATATATCAATGAAGTCATATTGCATGTATGAGACCTGTCTGCAACTTACTTTTTTTGCTCTGCATTATTCTGTGAGCTTTATCCGTGTTGAATGGGTATAACTATAGTTTATTAATTTTCACTCATGTATAGTAGTAGCCAATTGTATGACTATACCACAATTTATCTTTTCCATTGCTGATGAACATTTGTTCACATTTTTATTGCTAACAGAAAAATGCTGTTTTATACATTCATGTTTGTTTGTTCTTATTTGCTTGTGCATATGTACAAGAGTTGCTGTTAGATATATACTCTGAAATGTAGTTGCTAAATCATAGGTGTGTGCCAACCTTTTCCCCAAGTATTTCTCTCAAATTACACTACCACTAGCACTGTGTAAGAGTTCCTGTTCATCTTCATCAAAAGTTAGTAGTGTCAGATTTTTAGCTTTCTGTTGGGCTAGTATGAAATTATCGGAGGGCTTTTTAAAAATGCTTTAACCCGGAGATATTGATTGAGTAGGTCTGATTTGGTCATCTTATGGAAGGTTCTGGGAATCTGTGCTTTAAAATCCCTGGTTGATTCTGATGTTTGCCCAAGTCCACAACCACAGGACTGCACTGACTATGTATAGTGTGACTATACCAGGTTCCCCTATTGCCCACATGACACCATCATCTTGGCCTGGAATTTCTTTCCCTGCAGAGTTCTCTTCATTTCTCTTCCTCCTTTCTTTCCAGTTCTCCAGCTAATACAGAAGCCCTGAATCACATCCTTATTATGCTGTACTGTATCAAGATTAGGAGTAATACAGAAAGTGATTACTTACACAGACTCTGGAGTAAGTCTGGATTCGAATTGGCTCTGCCACCTTCTAGCCGTGTAACCATCAGCAAGTTACTTTCTCTGAGTCTCTGTTTATCTAACTGTGAAATCAGAATGAAATAAGAGTTCCTATCACATAGAAAATTGAAAGGTTAAAAGGTTAATATGTGTACAGATCATAAAACAGCTCCTGGACAAAGTAAGCACTCAATAAATGCTGTCTATACTATTGTTGCTGTCATTGTTGCTGTTGCTGCTGCTATTGTTCAACAGCCTCCTGGAGGAGTGTAGAGAATTTGAAAGAAAAAGGACCTTCTTGACAAGTACTCTCTACTTCAGTTCTCCTTATGCCAATACTACTAAAATCATTTTCTATCAACCCCATTTCATCACATTCTCCACTGTTCAAGAATGGGCAATTGTCTCTTTTTCATGTCTTGGAGAAATAGCCCTTCAAATGTTCATGGAAATGTCTGTGGTTTGAGATTTGTTTCATTTGAAGAAGCTTTTCCTTTTCCCTTTTCTTCCATTCAACTGTAGCTTGTCCCTTACAATACTTAAGAAGAATCTTACGATAAGTGAAACAGTCAAGATTCTGGTTCAGCTGCTTCAACAGAGACCACATAATCATGTTTTAAATGAGTTGAAGTTATTTCTGTCTCACTTCAAACCAAGCCTCTAGGTAACCTAGGAGTTAGAGTGGCTGTGTTTCAGAAGTCAGGGCCCTGGTGCTATCCATCTTGCTGCTCCACCATCCTCTAGAGCAGGGGTCAGCAAATTTCTCTCTGCAGAGTCAGACAGTAAATATTTTAGGCTTTTGTGGGCCATATGGTCTCTGTTGTAAGTACTTAACTCTGCTGTTGGAGCACAGAGGCAACTATCGGCAATATGTAAATGTATGAGTGTAGCTGCCCTCCAATAAAACTTTATTTATGGACACCAAAATTTGAATTTTATATAATTTTCATGGGTCACAAAATATTTGTCTTTTTATTTTTTGAACCAATTAAATATGTAAAGACTTGTAGGTCATATAAAAACAGGCAGTAAGCTGAATTTGGCCCAAAGATCAGAGTTTATTGAGTTTACAGGTCTCTGTTGCAGGGGTTACTCTGATTTTCAAGGTCAGAAATAGTTCATCACCATTCTACCCATATGCCTGGGGAAAGAGGAAGCAAATTGCATCCATTTTCCTCTAAATAGAAAGACTTAGAATTCCTCTGTATTACTTCAGCTCACACCGCATTGGTCATGTGACCAATGTACATAGTTACATGGCCATATATAGTTGCAAGGGAGTATGGGAAATATTGTCCTAGCTCTCTCTCTCATACACACACGAGAGAGAGAGAGAGAGAGAGAACACACACACACATGCTGAGCTAAAACTTGATGTGTTCTACTACAAAAAGGTAGGAAAGAGAGTATGGATATTGAGGAGTGATTAGCAATCTCTATCACAGCACTTGAAATAGAATTGAAATAATGACAGAAAAATTATCTCCTAGACTTGGGGGGTCCCTTGAGATTTGTTTTCTGGTCATTGCTAAAAATGGGATCTGTGATGCTCAGTGACTATAAAATAAATCCCCTTCATTGTCCATGAGACAGATATGATGGATGTAGGACTGAAGGGCAAAGGTTGCCAGTCATTCAACTGGCAACTACCAATACAAGATATAGTTAGTGTTGTCAAGGCACTCAGTGGAGAATTGTCATTTAACACCAAAAATGAATGTCAAAAACAATTTCAGAAGTGAAGTTTTTTTTGTCTTTGGTTTTTATCCTCCACTTAGATGATGATGATGATGATGATGATGATGATGATATTTGGCAAACCATAACATGATCCAACATTCCCTACCTAGATCATAATATTGAGACTGGCTACCCTACTTCCAGCCCCAAATTTTCAGCTCATTCATGCTGGAAGAAGAGTCAAGGGTGAAGGGTAAGAAGTAGATGTCAGCTGAGCTTGTTCTTCAAATCAGGAAAATAAGACCTTTCCAAACAGACTCAACCTGTAACCTTTCAACTGGACACAAAGTAAAGACTTTTTTCTTTTTTTTTTTGGCTAGGTACATTGCTACTCTAAAAATACTGAGATCCTGTTTAAGAGAAAGGATAGATTAGATAATGGATGAACAGCCAGCTGTACCTTTCATTTCCAAATCAATTGTTGAGTTTGAAGCAAATTTCTTGAGTACCTACTATATGTGGGACACTGCACTGAGCTCTAGAAAGACAATATATTTATTTGCTCATGAGAAATCCACAACCTAGAAGGGAAGACAGATTAGCATGCATGTATAATGACCATTAGTATGATAATACAGTGTGTATAAGAACATAAGAGTACATAGCAGGGAGTGATCAATTCAACTTTTAGAAGCCTGAGAAAGGAAGTCAGAAAAGTGTTAGCAGAAACACTGAATAGTGTCATCTTCCTTCTGAAAAATGGAATCTGGTTGCGAACAGAGTAGCATCCTGTCCTGTATGCATGGGATATGAGAATATGAGAATGATTACATAAAATGTGCAGGTATATGTGTGTGAGCACACATGTGAATGTATGTACACACAGCAGCATCTAGAAAATACACCGTTTCCAATCAAGAGTAAATTTTACTGCCTGCAGTAGATATATGTGTACTTACCTTGCTGCAAGCACTTCTCTCAACCACAAGGACCATTTCCACAAGACTTGTCAAAACAATACAATTTGCATATTTAAAATATGCTTGAGACACACAACACACACTCATTCTGTTATTTGGTGCTCTTGATAAGAAGTAAAATCAAATACTTTTTTTAGGATGTGGAGGAATATATATCAGAAAATTGCCTTTTAATTTCTCAAATTAAAATGGGATGGTTATTGCTATATGGCAATTTTTTTGTTTGTTTAATCTGAACATTGCCTCTGTTTGCATATAGGGCTTAGGCATCAAAGACCTCAAAAAGCATTAAAAGTAAGATGTGGTAGGCTTGGGGAACATATAAACACAGAGAGATGACAGGTTTTTGCAGCAGTTGGAAGCTGGGGAATAGATAATTACATCATTGTCTCTCATTCTGCTCCCACATGGACTTGCTTAAATGTCATTTCAGACTGCAAGTTCTCACTCTTTCCTTCCTCGGAAACCTTATTCAACCTGTGCTCAGACATCATGATCGCAGAGCCTCAGCCCAGAGTGCGGCCCATGGGGAATTCATATTCAGGCATCACCGATCGTTGACCTGGCTATTGTTGTTTGTGATACTTACTGGTAAAGTTTTTCAATCAATACAACATCAGCCCAAAGAGCTCCTGGGAATGGAAGCCTGCAGCAGCGTACTTAATCTTGAAGCCAGTTTGTGCTCTCTGCTCTGCTGCTAAACTGGGTAGTTGGCCTATTTGATGTGGCATTATTGCTGCTGAGGTCAGATGTGAGCGGTTCGCCAAGCGCTGATGAATGGCTGTGGGTGAGGCAGCGGCTCTCCCGCCTACCCAGCGACATTTAATAATGATGGGCCATAACTGAACTTGCACAAAAATCCGTGTCGCTTGTTTGTGAGTCTTCTGGGCTGGAGGTATAGAAGGATTGGCATTATTGTAGAAGGAAGCTTTCAAAGTGGTGGGTTTTGGTTTAAACATAGAAAGGGCAGGGGACATGCAAAGGGGACTGAGGCAGTGAATCAAGTTTTCTCTTCACTGAATTCCGCCTGTCCGCACTCATAAGCAGGCCCTGATCACTGGTCACGTGAGCACAGGGGTGGGAACGGCAGACAATGGCCACTGCTAGGGGAGGGAGGGAAGAAGGAGGAATGGGGGGGCACCAGGCCCACTACTGGGGAGAGAGGACCCGCTGGAAGTCCAAACCTCATCTGCATGAAGCTTACTTACATAGTAAATCCTCACATGTACCCCACAACTCTAAAAAATATAATTAAAAAAAATTTTTCTCTTCCTTCTCAGAGAAGATGGCTGTTCTTCAAATGTGCCATGACTTCACATTATCCTTCCTCCTCCTTTCCACCCATTGCTTAGTGTGACTTCTAGGCAGTATGGGACGAATGAATGGTAAAATATTTTAATTTCATTAAAATGCACCATTAATTATGTCTTCATCATTGAGGGGTAATTATTCAGATTGTTAAGTATGAATTTAGCAGGATAATATCCACTAATGTGAAAGAGAAATTAATGTCTAAATAACTATTGACCATGGCACAGAGACCTCACTCACTATTGTTTAGAATATAACACTATGAAGTCTGAATAATTCTAAAAATGGTCGTCCTGCATCTTAGAGGTTTCAGTGCATTATTTATCTAACTATTTCCTGTTCAGTACAATCCTTTTTTTAGTAATCACACAAAGAAAAAATAAAAATGCTTGGCATGACCTAAATATTCTGTCTGTTATAAATGAAGGAAGTTTTCTCTGTAAATAAATAGACCACAGAATATTGTCGAGAAAGTAATCAAAAGCGTAAATGGTGGGTTCAGACAGACCACACAGAAGCAGAGGGCTTCATTAAATACTTGATTGCAGAACAATTATCTAACAAATAGAAAGTGAGGACTGGATTTTCAAAGATGTTAGTTTACAAGATGTTAGACTACATTGAGGGAAGGACTGTGAAGGGCTGTATTTTTCGAGCAAAGCCTGTGACTTATTCCTCTAGCTATCCCAGGACCTAGCACTGTACATCATGCAAAGAAGGTCCTCTGTAAGTATGTATGGAGTAAATGGAATGAACAAGAAAATGAAATTCAGTGGAGGCTGGTTTGGGGACACACCTTGTGGGCGTAAGAGAATTGATGCTCTTCCAATTCTGCAAGGTTATATTGCTCTAGCTCCCTAGGGTTGAGAATTAGGCCACGCAATACTGTGCCAGTGACCTTAGACCACTGATGTTTGGTCTGAATTTGCAAGATCACTTTTTTTGAACATTCAAGGCAGAGGTCAACTCATCTTTTGATTGTACACCTTTCGTGGCAACCAACCTTCACAAATGTGCAAAGAAAATTTAGCTTTTCCATTTTCCATGATTGATGCAATCTTCTTTATGCATTCTAAACCTACTGTGAAGCCTAGGGCAGGATGGGTGTGGGGTTACTTCATGAAGTCCAAATTGTTATTCAGTCCCAACCAACAATCTCAATAGTCTTTTCTAGTTTCTGCCCTTTTCTTGTACCTTTCCAGCACAGCTCTGTGGGTGTCTAGAAGAAAGAAAGGGTTCACACAATCTTCTTGGGCTGGAGAAGACGGGATCCTTGGGTGATAGGCTCCTGCTATCCTACTGTCCTCTAGCTCCTGAGACACGGATCATCCATGTCCTCTAAGCCCCTGGGTACCCAGGAACATCTGATGCTGGCTGGTGACCTTGTAATCTGTTTGCGTGGCTCCATCTGGTGAGTTGGCTCCATCTTTGTTCTGGCAGGTCTGTGTGTGTCCCGAAATCTGACTTACAATTCCTATTTATTTAAGCCCAGGCAAGCTACCTTCGAGATTGTGTCTTTAGGATTCCTCTGCCTCCACTGTGGAGATCCTTTAGGTAAGACTCCTGCTATTGGCATAGAAGAGAACTGGGGTATTCTTCCTGACCCCCAGTAGCTCAGAAGTACTAATTCGGGCACTTTCTTTGCTTGTTCTTAGAGCAACTCCAGGTTGTTGTGGAGATCACTGTGAGGTGGTTTCCTTCCCAAGCCTCACAGAAGAAACTGAGACCCTCCCCCCTCTGCTTTTGGTTTCCCTAGACCTGTCAATATGTTGTTTCCCTTCAAGACTTTAGCACAGAATGGGGAGACAGAAGACACATATCTCATCCTCTCTCCTCCAGCCTCTTTCCAGTAAACTGTCAAGGCTATTTGCTCCCACTTTCAGGCGTGGAGTGTCTCCTTTGTTATATGCCTTCCTCCTTCTTAGGTTGTGATCTTCCTTTCATCCCTGGATCTATACTAGTGAAACAGCAGTCGAGGGTACAGCTTAAGGGTGGAAGGAATGATAAAACTAACATCTTTTGATTTATTATCCCCCTTTATGCTTACCTCTTCTCTCTCTAGTAGCAAAATCATTTCTCTATGCCTCAGTAATATTTAGCCAAATGAATGCTTGAACCTGAGTTTCAGGCTTCTTATAAAGTTTGGCTTCATATGGGATGGTAGCCCTCCCAAAGGAATGTCCACATCTTGGAAACTGTGCATGTGATCTTGCTTGGGAAACAGATTGTTGCAGATATAATTAAGTTAAGGGTCTCAAGATGAGTTTATTCTGGATTATCTAGGTGGACAGAGAAGAGAAGATATAAGAAAAATAGAAGACCATGAGAAGACAAAGGCAAAAATTTGGAGAGAGTGACCACAAGCCAAGGAATATCAGCAACCACTAGAAGCTACAAAAGGCAAGGGATAAATTTTCCTTACAGCCTCTCGAGAGAGTACAGCATGCTCATATCTTGATTTCTAACTTCTGACATCTACAACTGTGAGAAAATAAATTTCTGTTGTTTTCAGTCATCCAGGGCATGTTAATTTGTTACAGTAGCCCTAGGAAATGAATACATGAGATAATGTCAAATTGGTTTCCCTAGCCATAATCCTTTGTTAATGAACTTCATGTCTGTTCAATAAATACTTTAGTTTCTGTACAATATTTCTCAATTGCCTCCCTATGCTATTTATTCTTCCTCAGAAATATCTCATTTAATTTTATAAACATTTATTTTATTAAACATTTACTAAAAATGTGCTAGAGGCAAAGATAATTAAGACACAATTCTTCCCTTAAAGAAATTGTGTGCCTTTGCCTATTAGTATTACTAGACAGTGATGTGTTCATTGGTTTCCTCTGGAATGGGGATTTCAAATGGATCTCTTTTTATACCTCTTTTCCAACACAGCAGAATAATTTCTATACAGATTTGAGCCAAGAAATTTCAATGGTTTTTCAATCTTTCTTCCCAAGATTATCAAATTATTCCATTTCCTGGTACCATCTCCCCAGAATAACAATAATAAGGACAAATATCTCTGGATAATAAGATAACTTGGGAATTAAAGCATGAACTAGCATTCATTTTGTAGTGATGAGATTGTGTTGGCTGGACAAACCTGGATAACAAGTACTAATCAATGTACACAATGCAGATTACAGTGATTCTGGAACTGTCTGTGGGAACCGTCTGAAATCACTGAGTTCACTAAATTCAAACAGAGATTTGGTTTTCCTCAGCCACATCTTTCATTTATCAAGGGCACCAAGAGGGTTGGGTTTAAGAGGTAAGCTGTGTCCTGTTGGCTCTTCAAGGGGCACTTAAGATCATGAGGCAAGAATGATGAATGTGGGTGTTGGATGCTCTATATTAACAACATAAGAACAAAAGCAAAAATGCAAAGATCTAGAAGTATGTCCATGATTCTGTTTCGTTTGCATGTTTGGTTTTTAAGATGGCAAGAAACTGAGGATCTAGAACTGTGTCATTACTTCAGGCTGCCTACTCCTGTTTCCGAGAGAAAGTGATGCACATAGAGTGGTCTTTGGAGCAAACTGGCCTGGTTTTAAATCATGGCTCTGACATTTATCACCAAACAATCGCAGGCAAATGACATCTGAGCTTCAGTTTCCTTGCCCAAAACACTGAGACATTGCTACTTACCTTTCAGGCTTATGAAAAAGTTTGAGCTAGCATTTGTAAAATGCCTAGCACAGTACCTGGCACTTAGTGGTCAGTTAATGAATGAAAACTGTCACGACCATTTTCCTTTTTATTCCTGCCTGTCATTTAAACTGAAGCAGCAGGGCATGAGACATGTCAAAGGGACACTTTTACGCACAGGGAGTAGGGGCCAGTAGATGAGTATTCTATAAAGGAAAAAAAGAGAAGAAAAAAGAGAGAGAAGGGCCAGCAACTAAGAGACTCAGAATGCATGGACAGTGGTTCAGCCTTGCCTGGGAGTCAGGAGAGCTGGGTTTTAGCTCAGATTCTGCTGCTGGCCTTCTAGATGACCTGGAAGAAATTCTGTAACCCCCTGAGTCTCAGTTTGCTCACCAGTAAAATGTAGGAGTTGAACTAAACTAATGTTCTTAAACAACTATCTGGGAACTAATGCTAGTCCATGACCAAGTTGCACTGGTATACATCAAACTAAAAAACAAGGACATTAGAGGCAGTTTTTAATAATAATAAATGGATTACATTCAAAAGATTACTTTTTTTTTTTTAAATGAGACAGGGTTTCACTCTGTCACCCAGGTTGGAGGTTGGAATGTAGTGGCACAATCATGGCTCATTGTGGTCTCAAACCCCTGGGCTCAAGCAATCCTCCTACATCAGCCTCTAAGTAGCAGGAATACAGGCTCATGCCACCATAACCAGTTAACTTTTCTATTTTTTGTAGAGACAGGGTCTTTCTTTATTGCTCAGGCTGGTCTCAAACTCTTTGCCTCAAGCAATCTTCCTGCCTCACCCTCCCAAAGTGCTGAGATTACAGGTGTGAGCCACCATGGCTGGCAGATTACCTAAGATTATGTCTGTCTTGACTTTGTGGAGTCATAAAGATTTTTCTTTTAAAAAATGATGGCAGTAGTCAATGGCAACTACATTTTGGCAAAATGCAAAAAGCAGACAAACTTATAACTGCCCCAAAGTTATTGCTTGTTTATTTTTTAGCTTATTCAACTATAAAATTCCCAGACTGGGAACCACAGAACTAGATGATATCAAGTGCCTCTTAGCTGTAATACCTCTGGCCCCACGTAGTACCACCCGTAATATTTTTGCTCTTAGGTTGCTTGTTTAAATGAGAACTTGATCCAAGACAACCTATAGAAGGGAAAGTATGATCTGAGAAAGGAAGTTCAGGAAGGGAGCACAGACCTTGATAGGGAAAGAGAGAGGGAGAAAGAGAGGGAGAGTGAAAGAGAGGGGGAGAGAGAGAGAGAGAGAGAGATCTGGAAATCTAAAAATAAACATGTCCATCATAGTTGAGCTCCCAATTGGAGGTAGAAATACCTTGAGATCACCTAGCCTAATGGTTTCCAAGTGTGGGGATATTTTTGGCCCAATAAGTGAAAACCAAACCAAACTAAACTAAAAAATCTTGTGCAGTCATAAAATCGGCCACTTTAAAAAATCTTTTTGCCAAAATTCAGTTGTCATCTATTATGGCTGTCATTTCTCAAAAGAAAAGACATCATAACATCAAAAAGTGAGGAAGGACATAATCTGAGAGTAAAAGACAATTCTTTGAATGTAATCAGGTTGGTGATATGAAAACCCATCGCTTAATGGGTTATATGAAAGAACTCCATCAGGTGTAGACTCAGCATGGTGTCCAGACTCAGCAGGGTGTCCAGTATGTGGGCAGGTGTCCCTCGAAGATCTAAGCAAGCAGTTTGCATTACGGCAGTCCATCCAGAGAGAGGGACTCTGGCTGCCAAGTCAATGGGGGAGGGCATCAGGCATCTCAGAGCAGGCAACTGTGGCTACAACAACAGGCAGGCCTAGAGCCAGTATCAAAAAGGTTTGACAGCTGGACCTGATCTTCCCAATAAGGATAGGGCTCAGAAACACACTTCTGTGGTAAAGAGATGGATGGCTGATAAGAATAAATGGGACTCCACTCCAGGAGAACTGTGGACAAAATCCTGGAAATCAGACTGATAAAGGAGGCACTGAGGCACAAGACCAAGAACCAGTACTCAAACTGGGAAACATGGTGAGGTTCCAGAGCAGAAGTGAAATGCAAGATCAGAGTGGAGCTGAGCTTCTGAACTCAACCAGCTTCCAGGGCTCAAAACCCTGGTGGACATATTGAAGTCATCAATCACTGTCCGTATTCAACCACCAGATTCTGCTATAATTATCCTGGGGTTGGCCCTAGGCTTTGGCATTATTTAAAAATCTCCATCAGGTGATGCTAATATACAGCCAGGCTTGGGGGCCCCTGAGCCCCCCAAAACCTCCGTGGAGAGGATCGGATCTACAGCAGAACTGAGATCTGATTGAGTCTATGGGCAAACACCCAGAAGCCCCAGCTGTGAGGAAAGTCAACTAAAGGAGAAGAAGAGAGCCAGGCGGAGGGTGCCAAGCAGATATGCAAGAGTTGCCCCATGGCTGTCTGAACAGGAGCTCAGGGAAAAGCTAGCTTGCTGAAAAATTCAGGGAGGTCTTTGCTATTCACCGGTATAAGCTAACACTCCCGTTGGGGAGCACTGGCTTAGCAAATATAGCTTTGTGTGTGTTAATTGCTTCAGTAGATGTAAGAAGCATGACAGGTATTCACTCAAGCAGAAAGAGCAGAATTCCTCAGCTATCTTCCACTCATTTTATTCAAAATTGAAAGGATAGTCTGCCGTCAGCTGGGGCATTTTGTTCTGCACAGGAAACCAAAACCTTCATCACTCGCCTGATGGTCTCAAGCTGGAAACCTCAAGAAATGGACACAACACTGACTGCTCCGCATATGGTCATTACCACTATTAGAAGTCCCAGTGTTAAATTTGGCTTTCAATTCATAGCAGTAAAAAGGTCAGGTGGACTTTTTTGCTTTTGTAGTTTGTCTGGCAAGGGAAAATTACCCAGAGACCAGTAGAAGAGTTTGAGACACTTTGGGGGGAGACATATGATATGAAGTAATGAAAATAATAACAACATTAGCTACATTTACTAACTGCTTGTTGTTTCAGTCTGCTAGTACACTATAACAAAATACCACAGACAAGTGGCTTAAGCAATGGGAATTTATCTTTCACAATTCTGGAGCTCAAAGGCCTGCTGATTTAGTTTTCCGGTAAGGACCCTTACCCTGGCTTGTAGATGGCAGCCTTCTACCTTCTCACACTGTGTGCTTACATGGCAGACACACACATACACACACACACACATACACACACACAACACACACACACACACACACACACACACACACACACACACACACCCAGGGAATGAGAGAGAGAGAGAGAGAGAGAGAGGGAGAAAGGGAGAGAGAGAAAGATCATCTTTGGTGTCGCATCTTATAAAAACACTATTTTCATTTGATTAGGGCCCCACCCTTATAAACTCACTTAACCTTAATTTTCCTAATAGGCAAGCCCAAGTGTAGTCAACCTCTGGGGTCAGAGTTTTGACTTTCACATATGAGTTTTGGTTTGGGGACACAATTCAGTGTATGGTACTTACCATATGCCACCATTGCTTTAAGAACTTTGTAGATTTTAGAGAGTTTAGCCCTCACAATCCCACGAGGAAGATGCTCTAATTATTTCCGTTTTACAAAAGAGGAAACCAAGGCTCAATAGTTGAGCAACTTACCCAAGGTCACATAGCTGTATATAACCTCTTTGAAGTATCAAGCATAGCAAGAAATGACCAGAGTGGAAGTGCTGCTGATACTTCCCCTGATCCTTGTAGAATAAGTCCTTTTGATGATGTCAAGTTCCCCAAGGACTCTGGACAGCTAATGAGCTCTGACAACCATAATTAGGAGAGCTATATTTGAAATATTTGGTACTTAAACCCTTTCTCTTCACAGAGAACAGAAAACTTAATTCAAATGCACAATTTTCATATTTGTTTGTAATACTATCAGGTTAATTTTACTTTACGTATGTATTAAACCAACATTTTTTAAAACAGACACTTATTATCAGGCACACAAACGTTTTTCTGTTCTCAAAATGCTTAAATGGCTGAACTTGTTGGCTCCCACCTGTGAACCCAGCACTTTGGGAGGCTGAGGTGGGAAGATTGCTTGAGCCCAGGAGGTTGAGACCAGCCTAGGCTACATAGTGAGACCTCATATCTACAAAAAAAAAAAAAAAAATTAGCCAGGCATGGTGGCGCACAGCTTCTTGGGAGGCTGAGGCAGAAAGATCTCCTGAGCCCAGAAGGTTGAGCCATGATCATGCCACTGCACATCAGCCTTGATGACAAAGTGAGATTCCCAACTCAAAAAAAAAAAAAAAAAAAGCTTAAGTGAGGGAGCAGACATACTTAAAAATAATCATGATGCAAAGCAATAAGTACTATAAAAAGTTGTATCCAGGAGTTTAAAAAGGGACAGACAAGCCACAGGCCACAGGGACCATCAGAGAAGAGGTGATGTTGGTCCTAGGTCTTGAAGGATGAATGCCTGTTGACTAGGGAGCCCTGCAGGAAGTTCCTTCCAGGCATGTGAAAGGAGGACACTGTGGCATTAAAGGCCATCGTCCTTGTGGGATATCACAAGGGGTTCTGAGTGGCTGGGCTAAAGGGGGCAGGTTGAAGACCTGCGGCAAGATAGGACCTAAAGTCTTTTTTGGAAAAGGGGCTAAATCCCAAATAACGCAGAGTTTTTACTGCCTTTCTGAGAATTGTTGCTGCTATAGCTACTGACATGCCCTGCAGGATGTTAAGCCCAGAAACAACTTGAGGCTGAGGTGAGTGGATTGCCTGAGCCCGCGGGTTCGAGACCCGCCTGGGCAGGCGAGACCTCATCTCTACAATAAATTAAAAAAATTAGCCAGGTGTGGTAGTGCGTGCCTGTAGTTCCGGCTTCTTGGAAGGCTGAGGCGGAAGGATTACCGGAGCCTAGCAGGTCGAGGCTGCGGTGGCCGGGAGCAGCCACTGCACTGCAGTCTGGGCGACAGAGTGAGACTCCAACTCAAAAAAAAAGAAATGTGTTTCTGAAGGATAATAGTAGGAAGGCCAGAGATTTGAAGCAGCTGGTTGAAGATAGAGAACCATTGCTGTAGACCTCACCAGAGACGCCAGGATCCTAAACTCAAGAACCAAGTATGAAGACAGAAGTCAGAGTGGAGTCTTGATATTTATAATCAATATTTAGGAAGTAGATTCAGGGATACTCAGTACCAGAAAACAAAAACTGAAACTTGCTCTGCATGGTCTGTTTATACGTAAATATAACCTCTTGAACACATTAAGCAATTCTCTTCCCTGCTAGCTTATGATAGATATTCTTTAGATAGTTTTTAATAACAAAAATGATACTATTAGATTGCTGTTTATATGTAGCGCTCTCCAGGTGCTGATGTGAATTGACCATAATTACTATATTGTGGAATAGATTCATTATACTTGAGATTTGTTTATGTAGACTTCTCTTTGTTGTAAGAAATAGGCCAGGTGGAGAGGGATCAACAACTTCTTCCCAACTCTGTGAGTTGAATTTATCTCCACCAGCTCCCCATTCCTCCCCTCCTACCTTTCTCTAGCTGCTTCTAGTGACATTCTCTTCTTTAGTTCTCTGGAGTTGGGATTAATAGTTACCTTAACTCCTTAGTTTGGTTGAGATAAGGCTGGAAATTTTCCAATGAAACTTTACAGAGGACAGATGTCTTGACATATGTCAATGAGAAGTAGCCCCTATAGATTTCCTTATGTAAGGCGTCGCTTCCAGAATTTTATGTCAAAATATTTTGGCTTCCTGGAAGAGTTACTATGCTAACTCCTTTCCTAAAATGTGAATGGCGCCAGGTGCGGTGGCTCAAGCCTGTAATCCCAGCACTTTGGGAGGCTGAGGCGAGAGAATTGCCTGAGCCCAGGAATTCGAGACCAACCTGGGCAACTTGGTGAGACCTCATCTCTACAATAAATAAAAAAAATTAACTAGGCATGGTGGCGCACGCCTGTAGTTCTAGCTACTTGGAAGGCTGAGGCAGAAGAATTGCCTGAGCCCAGTGGGTCGAGGCTGTGGTGGCTGTGAGAATGCCACTGTACTCCAGCCTGGGCAACAGAGTGAGACTCTGACTCAGGAAAAAAACAAAGTGAATGGCTTCACTTTTTGCTTTGGTTATCAAGAAGTTCAGAGCCCAATTTTGCATTCAGAGTAATAATTAAGAGTTACCCTGTTTTTCTCTACCCGAATTTCCTCTTTACTTTAGTTCCATTTTTAAGATTTATTTTTTTTAAACGTATGGCATGTCATCTCAAATACTTTCAGATAAGTGAGCTATGGTCAAATTCTCTTTAACAGAGTCTTATCAACCGAATTTGAGGTGCACATTGTCTTGCCTGGAACAAGTTAAAAAGTGTCAGTTCCTTGCCTTCCTGTCTGATTCAGCACATTCACTGGAAAAATTTGAAGCTGTGTTCACTCTGGAGCAGAAACTTGACCATCATCAACAGGGCTCCTGAGTCCTTGGAGGTAGCAGCGTCTTCCTCTTGACCTTGACTTAGTGATCCTCCCAGCCAGTAGAAGGCACCTCTGCTTCCTGTTCTCAGTCCACAAGGCGGCTCTGCCTCCTACTTCCCACATCCTAAGAGTGGTTTGTAGCACAAAGAAAAAGAAGAGCTCTCTCTTCTTTGAGTGTCTTTTAGAGCTGAGATTATTGGCTTGCTGTAGCCCCAGTGAATCCTCAAATCTTTCCAAACCAGGTTACCTATAACTTGCACTTCTCCAGAAAGTGTTAGTTACATTAATGACCAACATATATTATGAATTTATCATATGCTTGGAATTGCTAGAAGTTTCCAATATATTATGTAATTTAATTCTCACTGCATACCTAGGGATTATCATTCCCATTTTTAACGAGAAATCTGAGACTCAGAGAGGTTAAGAAACCTATTCAAGGACAAAGAGGTAAGTAAGTTCAGATTCAAGCCAGAAGTTAACTGCGGCTTAAACCAAGGTAGTCTGATTCTTGTGTGCCCGTCACAAGGCTTACAACACCCTTTGCCCTCAGGTGCACAACATGCCAAGAAGTGATCATTCTGATCATCACAGTTTGGCAATGTCAGTATACCATCAGCCTCCTGGAACAGTAACAGGGAAGAGGTGAATTGCTTTCTCAAACACCATAAATTACTTTTAATTGTTTTCTCATTATTGGCTTGAGTACAGATGGAATTTTTTGTGATAAAAGGGTCTTATGTATACTATTTATGATAATTCCCATGCTTATTGTGGGACTCCATTTTGTGTGCTTTACATTTTCAGGTTACCAAAAATAATTCCTTATAAATAAGAATTTATGCCCAAAAAGAGCAGTAAACAAGACTTGATTTTTCCCTGGAAGAACTAACAGTCACTTCTCTCCATGCACTGCAGATTTTCCCATTATAAACTACATATGTAAAATGTTCAGAGATAAATAAGAAAGGACAATATTTATTATGCAGGAAAAAAACATCTCAATGGCAATCAGGTGTGACTATCACATTTAGAACATTTCATATTTTACTGTTGTCTATCTTTTCTATCCTACCACGACTGAGTCTCCACATACTCTAAAACAAATCTTTAATGTTAGTATAAAGGGGAACACCTCACTTTGGAAGAAAGAAAGGGGATTTCTAATGCAGGATTTGTATCAGGTTATGTTGTTCTGTATACATGTATTTTCATATATGAAAATAATATACAGCTTTACATATCTTGTATTCTATTACCCTTTTCTCTCTCTGTACCTCATTCTTCTTCCTTCCTCCTCTCTCTCTGTCTCTGTCTCTCTTTTCTCTCTCTCTCTCTGTCTTCCTCCCTCCCGTCCTCCCCACCTCTTTCTCTTTCTCTCTCTCTCTCTCTCACCCCACTGTATGCGCACTCATTCACACACACACACACACACACACACACACACACACACACACACACACACACATCTCTAGCTCACAATAGACAGATTCCTCTGAATGGGTTAAAAATAAACACAAGGCCTAAAAGGAAAGGCAGAAACAGTAATGACAGTTTTGAAGTTTCCAGTACCTGTTGTGACAGGAATAACAAATTAATTGGGACTATAACGGATTCTTTGTAAAGGTGAAGTAAACACACTTGACTGTATATTTTTCACCATCAGTTAAGTCTCAATTGGTTCTAAAAATAAACAGAAGACATTGAACAGTTTTAATGGATTCTGACACCTAGGTATTATGCTGTCACTCCAGTATAAATGAATCATAACTTTGGACTGCACATAGGAATTACTACACATTTGGAGAAAATTTATGGTGCACCAAGCTTTGAATCATGATGTGATATCAAAACTAAAGTCAAAAGAGGAAAAAAGCTGGGCATAAATTGTCCTCAAACTCTTATGTATCTACCAGTGCAACAGGTAAAGGTTAGAGGATTTAGGAATACTGCCAATAATTATTTCAGATGCTGAAACAAATTTATCCTTCTGCAAGTGGTTTGCAGTAAAAAAGAAAAAGAAAAAAAAAATTTGGCAGAAGGCCACTTTTGCACACATGCCAGAGATGTTTTATTTGTCCTTTGTGTGCATGTCCCTCTGTCCAACTAGACTAGACTCCTCCTGAGGGCATGAGCATTTATGTGATCTGAGAGGCCACAAACGTTGATTTTCAACAAAAGAACCAGTCATTGGACAAACTAATCTACTGATCTGGCTACATTAATAATCACAACCAGCCAAACTCATTGATTCCAGACACATAGACAAAAATCGGAAATTCTTCTCAGTTGAAGGTTGGCATGATCTAGATATTGCTCGGAAGTCTGTAACTATTCACAGAAGGAAGACTGCTAGAAGCTATGCCATTTTGAAAAGAGAATCCATGATTAAACAACATTCTGAGACTTCATATGTATCATGACAAAGTATTAATGTCCATGTATTTATTTGATTGAAATAATTATATTTTAAAGAAAATAATATACAGCTTCAGACAACAGAAGAACATTTTTATAAAGCACTTCTACTGCATAGTAGAAATAATAACACAGCATATTTGCATGGCATTTGACATTTCTCAAAGCATTTTCATAAGTAGTACTTTATTCTATCTTCTGTAAAGCCAAAGGGCTGGCATAGAAATGGAGACAGAGATTAACGCAATCAGTGAAAAAACAGGTATTAGAATGATGGTCTTTTCTTTGTTGCACCAATATTCTTTCTAGAAGTTTGCTTATAACCTGTTGGATCTAACATTTGCATAGTGTTGCACATTCAGTGGGGCAGCAGGTCAGATAGGCTTATCCTCATTATACAGAGGAGAAGACTCATGACCTGAGAGTTAAAGTGAATTGTCCATGATTGCATAATAGTGAACAGTGGAATTCAAGAACAGAACCTCTTGTTTTTCCCAAGAGCCTTCCTGACATGTGTTGGCCACAGAAATCTGGCATATGAAACAGGCCTGCTCCCCTTCTTCTACTCAGTTCCTTACATTCTCATGGCTCCAAATAACTCTGTTAGTTAACCCACTTGAGTGTTCATTTCCCTTTGAGAGACTTAACTTGTAACAATTGAGGCTCAATATCGTGTGAAGTAGGATTGAAGGCTAACCAGAGATAACCTTGTATAGCTGGTTTATAAGTTGATTCTCTCTGATGTTTGAAGAAAAAAATTACAACGAAGGTCCTCATCTTTTAATGTTAAATCTCTTAATTACCAAACATGTGCCAGGCTACAGGAGACTCCGAGTAGATGTCTTTAAGTTCCATGTGTCTGAAAGACAAGTGGCAAATCCTAGGCAAATACCATGAGGGAAGGTAGGAGGATGCCAGTAGAGTAACCTGTGAAGAAATGGGGATGAGGAGACTGAGGCTGGAAAATGGACTTAGAAAGAGGCAGAATGGAGGCCCTCATAGATCACCAAGCCTGGTCCTAAGAGCTTCTCCTCAGTACCCTGGCCACAGACACATGATCTTATGACACTCTTCCCTATGACACTCTTCCTGGCCTTGACTTATCTACTTGAGGCTGCCATTTTGATACAAGCATCCCAAAATGGCTATTACATACTTGCAATATTCACTTTAGCTTCTTCTAGGTTTAATCCATCCCTTGTGGCTACTTGTACAGTTTCAGTTTCAATGCAAGGCTTTCTACATTGACCTTGCTCAGTTATAAATGTTTTAACATCCATAAAAAAATAAAAATGTGCACTCCCATAAAGAACAGCAAACAGAAAAACAGTAAGTAGTAGGAAGATTTGAGGCTGTGTACCACTAGTCTCCATAAGGCCGACGTTACTGCAAGCTTCCCTCGCATCTCTGAATTTAATGGCTGTGAATACGGTCCTCGCTGGCTTTTTAGAGAGCATTATATTAGTGTGACCGTTGGTAAGTACCGACTTCACATTTTTATTTCCACTGTGAAGGAGATCGTTTCCTATGCTCCTTTAGAAAGGGAAATGGGGCTTTGCAGCTTTTTTTAACCCCCTGGAAAATCAACTATAGCTTCCAGTATTCACATTCACCCGCTTCCTAGGCTTTTGAAGCTTAGCTTCTGTTAGGAAAATGGGCTGTTTATGCTCAAACTAAAGTTTCCTGGTGTTTTTGTTTATAAGATTAAAAAACACTGGAGAGTGAAAACAAAGCTTTTAAAGCTTCATAAAAGGTTGGGAGTTCACTTCTTTCTGTTTCTCAGGGTTATAAAGATGGTTCCAGAGAAAGCACCATCTCAGAGCTGAGAGGCCAACCAGACATTTAAAGGGGTAGCACCTTAACTTGTCAATTTTGAGAATACCAAATGATCCTGGAGGTTTTTTATTCTTTTAATCAGCTGTAATTTTCAGCTCTGATGCTGTCTGACAGGCTTCATCTCAACCCCTGTGCAACACTGCTCCTCTGGCTTCATCACTGTTTGATACAAATAAGGGGGAGGGGATCCGGAACACGCGCTGACAGCACAAATTGGATGGGCTCTCGCCCACCTATCGGGATTGGTGCCCCTGTCTGGAGGGTGTGAAGGGGAAGGGTTGGAAGAATGCCCATTTCATGAAGGGGAGTCCAGTGCTAGGACTTTTAATATTTTTTTTTTCTTTCTCTTTCTTACCTTCCTTCCCTCCCACTCCTCTATGTTCCTCCTTCCCTTCCTTTTTTCTCTCTTTCTCTTCAGTTCTAAACCCAATTCTCTGCTTCTTATCCTTCATTGGATAATAGGCACACAGACTTCAGATCCAGGAAAAAATGTGGTAGTGCACACACACAGGCATGAATGTATACACACATACACTCACAGGGGCATTTATATCTCATGCATTGAACAACAACAGTAATATTTGTAGCAATTACTTGTTGAGGACTTTCCATGTGCCAGTCACCATGGTCTGAGCATTCTCTCAATGAATCCTCAGATAATCTCTGTGAGGATTATTTTAGAAATCAGGAAGCTGATATAAGCCATCGGTGGGAATAAAAAAAAAATCAACCTCAGAAGCCTGTGACCTCCGCGTCAAAAATGTCCTTGCTTTCCATCATTTTTTCCCCTCAGTCTTATCTACAACAGGTAACCCCCATACACTGACTTCCAGTAGTTGGGAGGAGTCTTATAGGGACTGGTAGCCCCCCCGGCCCCGGTAAGGTTGTATCTCAGATGTGAGGACCATAGTTGCTCACACTCAAATTCAAAAGGCACTTCTCTATTTTTGCTTCTTCATCCAGGAAGGGGTTGGTGGAGGGGATAAAAACTGTGGCCTTGGACTCTGAGAGTGGAGACATAAGGACTGCCTTCCTGTCAGGGACGCCAGCACAAGGGAGAAGGGGTTTCTGGGCATATTTTAAAATCTTGCAGCCTTGAAAGCATCACTCCAGTGTTTTCTGGGTTACCTATCAGATGGTAGGGAGATCTGTTTCAGTCAGTTTGAGACCCTAGTGCCAATGTGCCCCCATTTTTTATACACGTAATGCTAGAAGGTCTTTTTTCTTGCCTCCCTCTTTGGATAAGACTTGAAGCCTTTCCTGGGCAATATATCCAGGCCTTAAAAATATAAACACACATGCTCCTAATTGATCAAGGTCATTTTTAGAAATTCTTATCTGTTTAAGTAATTAGTTTTAGACGTGTTCATTGCCTTTCTATTTTAGCTTCCATGTGGGTAAAATAGAAACATAAATAGTTTCCTGTTTGGAATAGAGGATGCAAGAAGACTCTAAGATAAAATTAGTTTAATAATGAAATGGTTTTATATATACATGGATATCATTTTCATATTGAATGTGATTTTGTCATTGTATAGTTATAGTCCACATTCTATTGCATAGGAAAGTGCATGGATATTCTCGACAAAATGAAATGAGGATGCAAAATCATACTTTTTAAAACATATGTTTAATTGTGAAGCATGCCCAGTGATCTTTCTTTCCAGTCTTCATTTCCTTTTTCTCCACCTAACCATCACAAACCAAAACAAACAAAAAACAAGTAGTTGATTAGCATTCCTGAAAGATGTTTTCTTGGCAAAGCTTGCACTTGGACAACTTGAGTACAAAGGTTGCTTGATTCCAAAATGCATGTATTCACATTTGTCACATACTGAGATTTTTCTATTTTTAAAACATACATATGTACATAAAAATCTCACAGTATTGTACAATTTGTTACTCTTCGTTTTCATACTTTTTATTTGGGAGATCTCCTTCCCCAAAATTATTGTTCAAGGTCATTACTGACTTTCTAGCTCAATCAAATCTAATATTATAGTTGGTATGGCAGATTCAAATTATTTGGCTCTTTGCTTAATGTTTTTTAGATCTAAATCATGCTGCATCTTTTAGCCACCAAAGAATGTAACAGATGAAAAATATTACCCTGGAGAAATAAAATATTTAAGTGGCTTTTTAGGGTCTTAAACTTATAAAACCACTGTGAAATCATGTGTAGGTGAAACTATCACACACCATGAAGAGAATTATGCTCTGGTATAATGGTAATTAACCACCTCCCTAAATAGCTGGTTGTACTTGTAACCCTTATGTCAGGATTAGAATCCTTTAAATAATGGCCGTGTTTATGGTTCTAATTTGGTTTGCAATTGATTCTCCTAAAAACCATAAGCCAGAAAAGTGCTTATTTTACGGACCGCAATACAGCCTTCGTAGAGACTATTTTAAAATTACTCTGGTGTCCTACAAACTTCAAGATCTTTTGTTTTCATAAATTATGAAAGGGAAATGTCACAAGCACTCATCGCTGTGGTGCCCTGGCTCTGCTGACAGCTGTATGATGCACACTCAGTGCGGCAGGTTGGGAGCTGAGAGTTTCATCAATAAATATGACTCTGATCGCTTCATGTCGACAGTCAAGGTAATAGCGTTTTAGTATCTTGGAAACATGCACTACTCCCAGTCACATGCAGACTCGAGAGTTGAAATCCACAGTGCAGAGCTCATCTCTTTCTTCCTTCTTGACAGAAATTCCACTTTTTATCTTTTTCACAATTCTCCATGATAATCTGTTTTTGATACAGTCATATTTCTTGCTTGTATTTTACCACCACATAAGGCTGCACATAGACTGTATGTAGTATGTAGAAATCGGAGTTGAAACTATCCTGTATGTTCCTTTAGAAGGAATGTTTCACCTCTCAACCAGTTATAGTATGGACATGATCACTGCTTCTCTGGATTTCTAAAGACAATTAGATCAATGTTTTAAAAGATAAGGAAAGCAGACAACAGAAGGTCAGAGAAACTAATCCTCCATATAGGAAGAATCATGTGGAATAAGTCTCAAGGGCATTTTTTAAAAGAAATCAATATTAAAACATTTTGTATGTGAATTAATTTAAAAATAAACTGTAGCTTTCCTTAGTATCCAAGCTGCTCTACTTTATCCATTTTCATTTACCTTTATCCTTCATCTGCAGATATCACCTCCTCCATGAAGGTTATTTTCCATAGATGTTAGATCCAAATGTTGCACATAACTGGTCTTTAAATTCAGTATTATTTATCTTAAAAGTACACTTGTTTATGTGTTTTTTCTCTTACAATCTGGCACTATAACACAATAAATAAAACTGATACAAAGGATTGTTTGCAAGTTTTTTGAAAACAGATTAAAGATACTATAATTGATACTGAGATCTACATATGCATGATAAATCTTGACATTTTTATTTTTAGCCTGTCCTTCTTGGTAGGAACAATTCTTTTTAGTATATAAGTGCTCTTGCTTAGAAAAATTTTAAAATTAACATGAAATACCTAGGTTTAAAATGTCACCAGAAAATTAATTTTATATCTTTACACCACTAAATTTTTGCTTCAAGATTTTCCTGTGTTGATTTATAACATTTTAAAATATCCACAGTCACCTTGATAGAATTTTCAGACTCTGGAATATAGTGCATAACTTGACTGTGAATGTTTCCTTAAACCACAGAACACAGAAAGGCAAAAAATCTCGAAAATCCTTGCATCTGGGAAAACTCAGGGTGGTAAGTAGGTTAACATGTTACTGAAACTATAGGGAGATACGGTTTTTGACATATGAATGTTAAGAACAAGATCTTGTAGACATTTAAGCTGTGTTTTTTACCCTTTGAATCTACTTTTGCGCTGACCATAATTGAAATAACGTTGAAGTGTAACCAAAATAATTTTCAGCAAAAATGTTGAAAGGGGCCAATTTATGTGTAAAAAGATCAAGAAAGACAAGGTAATTTTTAAAAAGCCCTATACTCCCAACATTAATTCCTGATCTTTGCAAAATTCATTTTATTCTTATAATGACTTTCTGTTTTCATAAAGAAAATACTTTTTTTCCCCTTCTTTATTGACCAAACTGTGATGAGAAAATAAGAAATGTAATGCCAGTGGATTATTCTTGCATTTTTTTTCCCTGAAAACCTGGGAAAGAATTGGCTCCAATTAATGCCGAGACCACTTTACTGGTGTAAAAATATAACATGGTTAATAAAATGTTAGCGATGAATAAAAATGTAACTACAGTGAAATGCAAATGTAGACCCTGCTAATGTGTAATACTGCATACCCATGTTGATTTCTTTAGTGGAGAAAAATATCTATGATGCTCTCAGTAAATTAAATTATATTTGAATGTGTTCTTTAGGAAGTTTCAGAAGCTCGAGATTTCTGACTTTAATGTCTGCACACAAACTGACTTTAAAAAGCAAAGATTTGAAACAGATAAAGCAACATTTTGCCTAAAGTTCATTCATCAAAGGGCCGCATATTTTGAAAAGGGTAAAAGTACTACTAAACCCATCAGGGATAAGTAAAGGCTATATACTATAGATTATTTTAATCCCCCAGCTAGATATAAAAGGGATAATTACATATTTGTGGTTGAAGCCATGTGGTGGAAAAATCAATACAACTTTTTTGTATGACACTTCATTAGTGTGAAAAATTTTAAAAGCTGAGAAGAACTGCCTTGCAATTAAATGCCTCTGCTACTTCAGCTCCAGTAATGGGTTTGTATTATTATCTAGTTTATTTGAAATAGTGGTTGCACTATAGAAGTAATTGGAAAACATTGATTATGCACTTGTATCTGGAAAGTCTGGCAAATCATTACAGAGCCCAGCAACAGTTAGTTAGCCTCACTAATGAAGCACTAATTGCTCTAAGTAGGTTAACATGTTAGTGAAACTATAGGGAGATAATAGTTTAGAAAATTCTGAGATATTTGCCAAACATGTATTTTCATTTAATATTCCAGAGATAGAAGTCATATGGGTTTTTTTTCCTTTTGTTTTGTTTTATGATGCTCTCTTTAAAACATTTACAAAAAAAAGAATAGCTTAAATGAAGTTCCCACCATTATTTGGCTTGAAATGACTGTTTCTTTTTATGCACTCTTTCTGCTAAGTCATCCCCTTTTAGCAAATGGAACTAAGCCACTGTCAGCATGTTTGCCTTGAACAGTTTTTTGGATCCTTCAGTTCAGAAACGTCTGACATTTTTATCTTGGTTCACTCTCTCAGTTCAAGGGCTTCATGATTCAATTCATACAAAATCTTCCTGCTGTTGAGTCAGAATCCCATTGTCCTATGTACATAAAAATTACAATTTAAAAAGTTTCATTTTTTCAATTGAAATTAATTTCATTGATGGAACTTAATATGGATTTATTAACAGAAAAAGGAAAAAAAAAATCCATTGCTGTTTGTGGGATTTTTAGGAGGGAAAAAAAAATCAGTATTAGAGAAATTCTTGCATATATGCTCCAGGAGACAAAATCAAGAATGTTCAGAGCACTGTTGTCTGTAATAATAGCAAACAAACAAACACACTAGAGAACCACTCAATTCCCATAGACAGGGTAATGGATAAACACTTGTGTTATATTCACACAATGGAGCACTATACAGCAGGGAAAATGAGTGACACAGAAACATAGATACATACTTATGAATGAATCTTAGAGATATAATGTTGAATGAAAAAAGGAAGTTTCAAAAGACCACATATGATATGGTAACATTATATAAAGCACCCAAATAAACAAAACTAGGTAAAAGTAGTAATATACACAAAATTATTTTTTAAAACAACAAAATGGTATAATAAAAAGTTTATGATAGAAGTTACATTAGAAAGTGGAGTGAGGTACTTTGGTCATGGTGTGGTTTTAAATTTGGTGGAAATTCATGCTGTTCGGTTTAATGTTATGCTTTATAACTCAAATTTATGTTACGGATATCTTTTTGTACACAGCAATAAAAAACGTTTTAAAGAATCAGTATCTTCTATGCCTAAAAAAAAATTGCATCACCTTATCAAGTCAAATGATCAAGTCTATGTCTTTGCTTTGCTAAAGAAATCAGAGAGAACATGTCATTTAAAAATTGTTGTGTTTTTGGCTAATTATCGAGAATATCAATGTAAGAAACCAAAGGGAAAAAAAACCACTTTTTAAAAATGTAAACAATCAATCTACATAGGTAATTTAAAAAATGCAATAATTCACTTTTGTATGTTTATAATTTATTCATAAGGACGAGGGCTATATGTTTCTCTTTGCAAGACCTTTGTAGTTCTCTCCACCAATGGGGCGTGGTGCATTTACATGGTTTACATCTCAATAGAAGATTTATCTTTGGATCAATTAAGGAAACAACAGTAGTATAAGGATTGGAAAGGGCAAATTTCCTGCCACTCTTACAAAATATTTCTTATTTAGCAACATTGACCAATATAGAAAGCAATTGAATAGCATAATGCTCATAAGATGTCCAACAAGGTTTGGGAATCAGGGAGGGGAAGGTTAATTTTCTGTGCTTCCCTTGTCCATCATCCTGTACCTAATGCAGGACATGGCACATAGCAAGTGTCCAGTATACGCTTTTGGGTCAAACTTTTTGTGGAATCAAATTCTAAAAAGATAGTTATTTTAAAGTCTGTGATTTATTTGGATGCCAAAGATGAAAATCTACAATAATGGGCAATGGCTCATAGAAGAAAAGTTTAGATAATCTAAATCCCTGAAAAAGTAATAAAAACA
This sequence comes from Cephalopachus bancanus, assembly GCA_027257055.1. Taxonomy (NCBI): domain Eukaryota; kingdom Metazoa; phylum Chordata; class Mammalia; order Primates; family Tarsiidae; genus Cephalopachus; species Cephalopachus bancanus. The sequence continues at coordinate 13,083,033 of JAPVLO010000204.1, forward strand.
CTCTTCTGAAGCAAAATATAGACCAGTGACACTCTTGAGTTTTTCTTTATGCTTCCAACATGTGATATAATAGTATTATTTGAGAAATGCAGTTCATTGGAAAAAATGCCCACAAAAATGTTAAAGGGTCTGAGTTTCAAAATATTTCCTTGACCTGTTTTTAAAAAGTGCCAAAGAATTATTGTCTTTTAAACATACCTGCTGAAATGTTTACAGGTATAATAAATTCAATGATGCGTAGGGTTTGCTTCAAAACCAAACAAAGTGAGGAGTGGACAGGTCATCTATGCAACCAGAATGGCCATGAGCGTCTCATGAGATGATATTTGTTAAAGGGGGAATAGTGAATATAAGTATATGTGGAGTTATTATATCATCCCATCACCTTTTGTATATTTAAATTTTTTTCTATAATAAAATGAGTAAAATGTGTGAGGTCAGATTTATTGAAATGTCATGTGAAACCATTTTGTTAAATGGTTAATACTTAGCCAACTACTCAGTCTCTGTATTTGGATTGGGTTAAAATGTCATATTCTCATTCTGGTCAGAACTCCTCTGAGAAGACTCGTTTGTTTATGTTCAAGTGGTACTGGGTGGTAGCAAACAGGTGCCCTTAGGTGATGCCAGTTGAAACGGAGCTCTCAGCCCTCAATAGAAGTTTGTGTTTCCCTCAATATTGATTTTTTTTTTCCTCTTGGAGTTATTGGAAGGATCTGGCTGGGGTGGGTGGTGGCAAGGAGAGGGGATTATTGTTTAAATGGGTCTCTGTTTCTAGCCTTAAGTCAGATGAGAGCCGTTCTGGTTGCATTCAACATTTCAAAGAAAAGTAACAATGCTCTCAGAGAGCGCTCTCTACAAAGCAGCTCATTATTGTAAATGTGGGGCATGTTTAGACTGCTAAGGAGAATCATAAAAGTACGGCCTCTACGGCAAGTAAACATTGTCCTCAGGCCAGATATACTCCTGGGCAGCCCCAGCACCAACAGCCTGCGTGGAAAGCTCACCCGATGATACTGAAACGAGGCTAGTGGAGTTATGGAAGTATAAATGTGCATGGTGAACATTATCTGCAAGGTCTTTTATGTTAAGGAAATCATGACACCTGCCAATCTTTCAAATTCCAAAGGGTAAAGCATGAGGCCTAGTAGGCTGTCATTGAACATGACAAGCTTAATGCCAAGTTTATAACAGAAAAAGGGCAATCTTATTGTGGTTTATTCAGTTTTATGTTGCTGGTTCAGTAGGAAGGCGATCTCTCACTCTCTTTTTCTGTTTCTCTCTCTCTTTCCCTCTCTCTGTCTCTCTTCCTCTCTCTCTTTTTAAATCTAATTTATAACATTTGAAATACCAAACAGATTCTTTACATATCTCCTGAGCCCCTGCTCCCCTTCACTACCCCCAGTCTCTCCTGTAGGGAGCAACCCCTAAATCCTTCCAATTTAGCATCTTCGTGAGGCCAGACAATTGTTTTAGTTGAGCATTTCCTTCCGTTGTTATAGAGCTGTTTCTAACTCCAAACATTGCCGTTTAATTACTGCTCAGACTGTTACTATATTTCCATCTAACCTGCCCCTTGCTTGAGCCCATTGGGCTGAAGAAAGAATTACTCCCCACGCTGTTCCTTAGCCCTTCTTGTTCAGATCTGTAATTGGCCCTGTGTTTTTGACTTTTTGCTAATAAGCAGCTTACTTTCTCTCCCCCTAGACTCAACCCACCACTTTTGTTTCATGAATTTTACAAAGGATTTTAATAGATGCTTTAGGCTATGCAAAATGTTATATGAAGGGAAGCATTAATGCAACAGCCTTGACACAAAGGACGTGTGAATGGCTGCTTATCATTACAGTCAGGTCTCAAAATTTTCATTAGGAGTTCTGGAGGACAAAAGAAGAAAAAAGTGCAGCTATATGAAGGAATATTAACCTATACTGTGTAACCAACTATAATTGCTTAGCATTTTACATTAACTCTCTTCAGACACAGTCTCTCATTATTTTTACACATACATAATAACTGCTTATTACAGCGGTATAGTTCATGCCGATGCGTACTGGATAAGGCTGTGTCAGCACTTTCAATATAAGACCCACTTTCATGGGTTTAAAACAGCTGTAAAATTTACCTCCAGACCAAAGATTGGTAATCAACTTTCCACCTGGAGAGAAAATTTTGTTTAAAGTTAAAAAAAAAAAAAAAAACTTTCATTAAGAAAAAAGTTTGCTTGCTTTAAATTACGAACGTAAACAAAATGAATGAACATGCTTAAGACATTTTTTATTTTCTATATATGGAGATTTATTGAAACCCACTCTGAAGTGTGCTTTTGATGATAAACATAAATAAATAAATTTTAAACAACACCAATATTAAATACCACATCTATAATAGACTTTATTGAAAATATTTATATTCCAAATAGATTGCATTTTATACAATATTGGTGCTAGGAACACTGCATATTTTCAAGATGTATAATCCATAGTTTTCATTGGAAAAGTGAATAAAAATATGCATCAATTTCAAGTGTTAGAACCCATGAAAAGTTATCCACTTACATAACAATATACAGTCTTTTAGAGTTATTTTGAAATCCTGTTTTCTGAAAGTCTTTGAACAAACAAACTGGTTTTGACTAAAAGGGAGTAGGAATTCAGCAAAATACTGGTCTTATTATGAACAATTAAGGACTGTTAAGAGTAGGTGATATATTTGCCATATGAAAAAATGAGTCCATTTGTGGAAGTTTAGGCTTCTGGCAGAAGTAACTCAGAGGATAATATTGCTAATTTTTTATTAACTTTACAAATAAGTATGCCAAAGCTTTCTCAACTGCCAAGATATAAACATATTTTGAAATCATACTCAAATAATAATGACGAGATATATCAGTATTAACTACTCCCCTCAAATGTTCCCAATTCATTTGTCATGAATTAGCTACATTTGTTTCTACATGAAATAGAATGTACAAAATAGCATATCATTTCTTGAAGTTATCAGAGAAACCCTTCTAATGGGCGAATGAACATTTACATGAAAATTTTCCCTGATGTTAAAAAAAGCTTAGAAAAATATGTTGAAAATTCTTTTGACACTCTAGTTCTGTAGCAAAAAATTAAAAATATACTCTTAAATACATCATGTTTGTGAACAAGTCAATCTATCAAATACCAATGGGATAAGAAAGAGCTTGTCCCCTTAACTCCCATTAAACTTCTCATCTTTTTCTCTGTTTCTTTCACTGTTTAGCTCAAAGGAGAAGGCCAATCTTAGCTTCATTTCTCAGACTTATCTGGTTCTCAAGACACAGCCCAAGAACTTCAAAAAAAAAGAAAAGAAAAGTAAGAAATATTCATTTAAAAGTGCAAGCCCACTAAGACTTGATACAAAGCAACTTATTCTCCTGCTATCTCTTGCAGTAACAGCTTACTGAGGGTGGAAACATGGAGTAAAAGTGGCTCTGGCACAAAAACATTAATATTCACGGTTCTGGTGTAGTAAGGAGGTAGCAGCTCTGTCCCTAAACTGTTGGAGCGAAGGGTTCCTGGCTGGCATTTGTGCAATGACTCTCCTGTGTTGGAAAAATCTGCAACTTGTTAGTACAGTTCCAGTAAACAGAGTGCTGCCTCACATAGCTAATTAGCTGTGGCCCCTGCTCGCCTGTGCTATGTAGTGACACTCTAATCAGAGATGATTGTCATCAGATATCACAGATGTCTCTCTCTTGCTGCTCAGCCCAGGCAGGCGCTAGTGCCTTCTAGGGAAGGAAGCGCTGGAAGCTGCTCAGAGACACCGGGTCTCTGGGTGCCTCAGCTGCCGGCTCCACTGTCACTCCTGCCTGCTGAGAGAAAGAAAGCAGGGTTAGGCAAGGGGGGTATCATACCTGTCGGGTTTTCCAGGAGGCAGTGATGCAATCAGTTTGAAAGGAGAGGTTTCAGAACAAAAACATGTAACTGAAGCTCCTCAGGACATCTTTGAGCCACCTGGGATTCTTGGAGATGACAAATGCTAATTCTTTCAATTCATTACATATTTTTGAACTGGGTATTGGAGAGGGCTAAAGAAACAGGCTTAAAGATTTACAAGCCACAATCAAGGATGTGGTAAGGAAAATAAAGCAGCATGTAAAGAGGTGTGACTTGAGCCCTAAAGTGGGAATCTGATAACCCTATAATCCTTGAGCTCTCATTCTCAGTGAGTCCTTTGCACTCCACCCATATGCTTAGAAATACCCTGTTCTATTCTCTGACCCTCCTACCCAGCATCCTGTCATCCCTCAGGAGTAGCCAAACTCTCAATGGGGTTGCTGGTAATCCTCCACTTGGAAGGACCCTAGGACCTTTGGCTTTTTTGACATCTCCCCAAATAAAAATTGTTCCCTCATTTCCAAACACCCATCCTATGGCTTCTCTAGCATCCTCTCAGTTCCCCCAACTGCTTCTGGGGTTCTACCCAGGCTCTTCTTCCTTGTGTTATCCCTAACACTAGAGGGTCAAAGGGTACCATTCTCTTGTCCTTGTCTAGGGTCCTTCTCAGCTGCCCTCTCCTGCATAACCTCAGCCACACCTATGTCTTAATCACCAGACCCACCCTTGAGACTCCCAAATCGTTTTCCAGAACTCTCACCTAAGTCCCATGTTTCCTGAACATTTTCACTAAATGTCCCAGAGACATCTTCTATTTAACTTACCTCAAACTATAAATTCATCTGTCCTGGGCCCCAGCCCTTCTCACCCTTAGTTCCTTCCCTCAAACCAGGTTCTCCTTTGCCAACTCAGTGAAGACTCCACTCTCCACTTGGGTCACCTAAGTCAGAACTCTGAAACCACCCTGGACCCTGCTTTCCTTAGCTCCCAAATCCTAGCTCCCAGAGAGCCTGGCTGTGTTCTTCAGAACTCTGGATTTATTCCCTCCTCTCCATTTTGACTGTCTCTACCTTATTTAGGGCTTTTGTGATCTCCTTGCTGGGCTGATTCTTTGTATAAGAACATTTGTCATCCTGCAATCAGACTGATCTTTATAAAATACAAAGCTGATCCTGTTGTTCCCTTGCTCAAAACCTTCAACAGATCCCTATACTTTGAGTAAAGCCTGCCATGCAAGGCATCTTTTGGCTGGCCCCAAGCCTATCTTTCTGGACCTCCCTGGTGGGGGCTCTTCCCCCTACTTAGTCATGCATAAATCTTAGCATATGCATAAAGGCCCTTCCCTGTTATGCCAACCTAAGTAACTCCAGACTCAGCTCAGAGGCCTTATTTTTCTAGAAATCCTTTTCTGACATTTTTAGCAGAAAACACTACCTCCTAAGTGCTCCTTGGGTCACATCTTCATATTTCAGTTGCAGTTCTAATTACATGAATGTTAACCCACCTGTCTATTTCACTTGACTGGAAATCACTAGAAAGCAAGTAATGTTCATCTCTGCAACTCTTCACCTGGCCTAGTGCCTGACACACAGTAGACCTTTAATATTTATTAAATGAACAAATAAATAAATGCAAGGATAAATGAATAGGAATGCATCATTGCATAGGATCAGGTAGGAAGAACAATGACATCTTGAAGGTTTCTTTAGCTTTTCACAAGTCTTAGAGAACTTCCCTCAAACCAGGTTCTCCTTTGCCAACTCAGTGAAGACTCCACTCTCCACTTGGGTCACCTAAGTCAGAGCTCTGAAACCACCCTGGACCCTGCTTTCCTTAGCTCCCAAATCCTAGCTCCCAGAAAGGGCCTATGTCAGTACAAGACTGCAAAGACCAGTAATAATAATAATAATAATAACCATCACTCATTAGGAACTTATTTTTTGACAATGTGCCAAATTTACATAAATTATTCCATTTAATCAATATAAATCTTAGAAGTATAATTGTATCCATCTTACAGATGAGGAGACTGAGACTTAAGGTCAAAGATATAAACTCAGGAATATCTGCCTTATTTCAGAATCTGTAGTAGAAAACACTGGGCTCACACTGCCTGCATTGTCCACAAGTATAGTCTTGTGGATTTTGCACTTTGGAATTTAGGCCGAGATAGTACATAAAAAGAGAGAACACCCTTAATTACTTTATGGTTAAGAATAAGATGAGCTGGGCTCGGTGGCTCAGCCTGTAATCCTGCGCCTTTGGGAGGCTGAGGTGAGTGGACTGCCTGAGCCTGTGGGTTCGAGACCCGCCTGGGCAGCGAGACCTCATCTCTACAATAAATCAAAAAATCAGCCCGGTGTGGTAGTGCGTGCCTGTAATTCCGGCTACTCGGAAGGCTGAGGCGGAAGGATCGCCGGAGCCCAGCAGGTCGAGGCTGTGGTGGCCGGGAGCGGCCACTGCACTCCAGTCTGGGCGACAGAGTGAGACTCCAACTCAAAAAAAAAAAAAAAAAAAAAAGAATAAGATGGAAGTTTTTACTAAAAGCTGGTGAATCTGTTGCCTCAGCTAATTATGGTGCCAAGCTGTGCTGGAGATTGTATTTCTCCATCTTTCTCAGTCCTAGGGCCACAGATGAAGCTCTTACCTATGGCAGTTCCCTTGCAAAACGTAGGTCTTCATTCATAAGTGGGGCTCAGGAAAGAATTGGGTTTGAAAACGTATGTAAATTTCTGATGCAGAATGGAGTCCTTGCCCAGGAAGTTCACAAAAATGTGGCCAGAACACTTGGTTTGCAAATAAACATTTTCACACCCCACTTATTATGTGTTAGATATGATGCTTTTCACCAAATGAGTTGAAGAATTGAACCTATGGTTGTTATGGTACCAAGTAGACAACCTCAACAGCACACAGAATAAAGAATGTGTGTTCGGGCAAAGAGAGGATGTGGGAGAGTTGGTTGAATTTAAAACTTCTGAATGCTTGTAAATAATATTGAAAGGCTGTTTTCCAACATTTAATTGGGTGAAATATAAGGGTCTTTTATGTAAAAAAAAATTTTTTTTGGAATGGGGAGGAAGTGCTGGAAAAAATATGTCTTTGGCTTTGGCACTGAAAACATAAAGTTCTTGTACCTCCTCTCCCACCTCCTACTTTTTCTAATATATTTACTGCATTTTTCAGTCTCTGGTTTGAACCTTATTCTGTCAGGTTTCCGGAATTATAAGGAATACAAAATTACTAAGCAATTGAGGTAGATACTAACTCATTTTAATTTGAACCATTTGCTGGGCTCATTGAAAAACAATGGTGTCAAAAAGCCACAACATTTTTAAAAGCAGCATAAGGACCGGAGAAGACCACTAAAGGCTCCTGACTTGAGTGTGAGTTCATAAGTTTAATCAATATGTAACTGTTATTTTTACTGGGGTGCATATTTTTCAGTCCTGTGGTTGCATGCTAGAAAAATAAAAGTGAAGTATGTGTGGCCAAGGAAGTAAGAATAAGTAAAATAGTCTAAGTAATCTACTACTGATTTCAATCTCATATATAAACATATAGAGTAATATTATTACCACCATTTGCATTTGCGGTAACTTGCACTTTGGAAAGTGTCTTCTTATATATATGGTCAGTCACATTTAGGCCACAGATCAAACTTGTAAGGTTGGCAGATAGGGTATCATTATCCCCAATTTAGAGAAAAGATAACTGAGGTTCAGCAAGATATGGTGACTTTCCCATGGTACAGATTGGTTTTCTGAAGTCTAGTACTTTCTCTTCCCTGAAGCTACACAGCACTGTACATGCATATACCTGTGTGTGCTAAAAACTGTGCTCAGAATGCAGACTCAAGTTTAATTCTGTAGCAGGTTAGAGCAGTAAGCAAATTTAAGATTGTGCAATAGTTGCATTTCTGGTCCCAAAGCCTGGTTAATAAAAGCAAATCAGCCTTGATTATTGGCTAAGTAAATGAAAGTGTTAATTAAGCTCAGCTCCCTGGTCAGAAATAAAGGCTGTGAAACCCAAACATACCTGAGGAATGTGAGCAGGCAGCTGTGAACTTGTGTACAAGGGTATAGTCACATTTATTTTTGTTTGCATGCTATCCAGTCTGGGACTACAAGATAGTAAACCTATAGCAAATGTGAAAAGGTATAAAAGAGACAAAAAGGAAAGGAAGGAGAAAGAAAAGGAGTGAATGAAAAACTGGAAAGAAAGAGAACGAGTTGGAGAGAAAGGTAAACTTTATTGACTGTGTGGAAGGTGAATATTAACTAAGGCACAGTTTGGAGAGTTGCCAATTTGTTCTTCCTGCCTTGGCCGTTAGCTGGTTGCCTTTCATTAAGTACGAATATATATATATATATATATATATATACATATATTCCACAAACATTCATAGAGAAGTCAACAGTTGTACATATACCCACACCCTTCAATGCACGCACACACAAACACATACACACACACACACACTCACACTCAAAGTGAGTTCCCATCAAACACAAAGGGCAAAACAAAGATACAACCAAAGAGGAGGAAGAAAATACTATAGATAAGGAAGAGGTAAGGGGAAACATTTCAGGAAAGAGCCATATATTTTTGAGTAATTAGGTTGATTAAACTGAAATACACACACACACACACACACACACGCACGCGCGCGCACGCAGTTTCCATGTTTATGGAAAGTGTAGGGAGGTGGCACTCTTTGCTAAAATGGGGTTAAAAATATTCACTGAAATATAGAACATCTGCTCAAAGTAAGGGGCTTTCTAAGAACCTGAGCAGGAGAGAAAAGCACAACTTTTGAAGATGCTAGCCAAATTATGATCTGTTTCCAACAGAGAGATCCACCTTAAGAAAGGTCCAGAGAGCTCAATAGAAACCAAATACAGTAAGAGGAAGTTGGGAGTGTGGGTGTCAGGCTGTCAGTAATCTGACAGCTATGGTAACTACCCTCTAATCCAGCCAGCTCCAGCCACGCTCTCAGCTGACACCACCAGGACTGACTGACAGCTGAGGAGCAGGCACTTTTTACAGGCTCAAGTGACATCCAGTCTATTAAGGCTGACAAGCACAAAGCAGAGATTTGCCCTGAATGGTTTGGTACTGAAGCCTAGTAAAGGGGTTATTTGAAAGGTCTTAGAGAAAGTGTCAGACTCCAGCTCAGATGATAACAATATTGTAATGATGGTACTGGACAATGAAGTGCAATGATTGCCCATACAGCTGGGAAGACTGGAGGCGACTGGGGAACGCCGAGAAGGAGGAAGCTGATTCTCTAAGGCCAGCTTGCTCGTGTTCAAGGGATTTCCTTTTCTGGAGTATTCGTTTGGGCCTTGGGGGGTTTCCCAGAGTCGCATATTAATTTTATTTGCATGAGGGGATGGGGGTGCACAGTAAGCACTTCTGGAGGCCTGGGTACAAACTACCTAAAAGGAACATTTTCCTGCCTTTGGTTCATTCTTCAGTTCTCCAAGAGGCATGGAAAACGTCTTCCAGAAAAAAACAGATGGTAATTTTCAGACTATCACTTTGCTTATTAACTCAGGCTGAAAAGTAAATCAGCAACTGCAGTGATATGACCATGATTATCATCACTGCTGTTCTTGACTGTTCTGGCTCCCGCAGGGTGCCAGGCACTGTGTCAACACCACCACCCAGAATTTATTCAGCAGGATTTTTTCTTCTAACAAAATAAATGAACTTTTTTTCCTAAGTGTCTTTTCATAGTTCTCTCTATAAAATAAAAAAGGGCACATATCATAATCCTGTTTCATTGACAGAAAAACATCTCCCGCTGTCACTATGCAGTCCCATTTGGGTTAGGCGTACCTCTATGTGTATATTTATTTTTTGTCCATTTATTCATTTATTTCTCATATAGTTTGTGCTTACCGGAAGACAGGTTTGGGTTGGTCCTGAGAATATCACAGTGAGCTAAAGAGTGTGGTCCCTGTCCACACAGTGATTAGAATCCAAGCCTGGGGGCTGATGTTTGGTTACCAGCATGTCAGTTGCTAATAAATTGACATACATCCATATAAACAAAAAGCCGCTGCTCTGAGTCCCAAGTGAATTCCCACCTCCATCTTCCATCTTCTTTATCAGCCTCCCCTTCGTGACTCCCTCAAACTCCCCATGATCTAGCAACAAAAGAATGAATGCCTGGCATAGCAGGTCCCTGTCCCAGCATTATGTCTGACATTCATTCTGATTTGCATGTCTACCGGTTGCAAAGGGTTTAAACACCACTACTAGTGAAGTTCATCATTTTAAAATTTATGAGAAATGTTCAAACTCTCTAGATTTCCAAGTTCACTCTTCCAAAATTCTTCTAAATTTCTAAAAGTTTTCCTACATAGAACTTCCTTGGGAGTCCTATACATAAGGAGAGTTAAAGTATGACTGTGCATAAGTGATAGGCATCTTTACCATTTGAAAACAAAACAAAACCCCCACCTCCTAGAAACTAAATTTTGCTCTTAGAAATTTGGATTTGCCTATATAACTTCCAGTTTAAATGACTTCATGTCTGATCTGGCGTCTTCCAATTTTTCTCTAGGATTATCCATAAAGATATCAAAAGAATACTAAAATGTATTATGCTTCCCAAGTATTAGGAAGGATAATGATGATTAGTTCTAGCATGTGATAATAGGAGCCGCAAAACTGTGGCTCCCTTAATGGTAAGACAATTAAAAACAAAATTGAACATGGCAGTTCTACATAGTTGAAAACCAGTGACATCTGCCATCAAAAAAGGTAAATAGGGAAATAATATATTCATTTTTACTAGTCTCTCCCGTGGTTGTGAACCACAAAAACTATACCAACCAAAACACTCAGCAGCCATCCTAGGGATTCTAAAGGTGATGCGTTACATTTTTGAAGATATAATACAAAAAAATAAAATATAGAGGCCCAAGCAAGGAATAGAATATGGAAAGAGTATGTAACGCATTTTTAAAATAGTTTTTAATTTGCTAAATATATTAACAGTTCAAGATAATCAGAAAATTAAGAGGGAAGATCCTCTATCTTCCAAGCATTGCCAGATGAGATGGAAAATAACCTAACATTAAAAATTAGTCTAGAAGTTATACATATTCAGCTTCAAGGGGACTCACAATAGAGACGAGGGTAATTCAAATAACCATACTGTTGACAAACACCAAATTTGGAAGATTTCTTCTTGTTTAAGATAGAATGAACAGAAAAACAGAATAACACAAGGCCATTGAAAAGATTATCATAAAACAGAAATAAAGAATACTATCTAGGTTAGGTGTGGTGGCTCAAGCCTATAATCCCAACACTTTGGAAGGCTGAGGTAAAAGGATTGCTTGAGCTCAAGAGTTCAAGACCAGCCTATGCAAATAGCAAGGCCCCCCCATCTCTACAAAAAAAATTTTTAAAAATTAACCAGGTGTGATGGTGCATGCATACAGTTCCAGCTACTTGGGAGGTTGAGACAGGAATCACTCGAGGCCAGGAATTTGAGACTTCAGTGAACCGTGATTGTTCTACTGAACTCTAACCTGGGTAACAGTGAGGTCCTGATTCAATATATATATATATATAGATGATCAAGTTAACAGCTGATCTATAAAAATAATTTACTGTGAGAACCAGAAGTAAATTCCTTTTACCTTCATTTTAAAAAAAAAGGGAAGAAGAATGATGAGGAAAAAGAACAAAAATAAATAAGAGGAAGGAAAAGAAAAGAAATAGCTTCTATAAAACAAGAAGAGAGAGCATCTTAAAAAAAAAAAGGAGATGACTGCCAGGGGTAGGGAACACAACTCATCAACAAGGGTACTGCATAATGAACATTTGTATACCTAACCCTGAATTGTACCCACATCTTTAAAAAAAAAAAAAAAATTTTAAAAAGAGTCGTTTTCATGAAAATTATAAGGGGAATTCCAAAATTAAAATCTCCTTTTGGGAGTAGTAAAGGAAAATGACATGCAGAACATTAAGTCACTGATACAGGAGACAAACTTGAAAAAGTCTCTCAGAGAAAATCTAGTCAATATGAGGTTATAAGATCATCTTTTGTACCTCTTTTTTCTCTACAATGCAGGTAAAATATTTAAAAATGAGAAATGTATAAAACGTGTTATACTCAACAGCAAGATAAATTTCTGCAGAATAAAACCAAACAGAAACACAATGCAGTCAGCAAGGCTAAAGGCACAAGTTTATAGGACACAAATCCAGAAGAAGGCAACTAGTTTATATCCCAGAGAGACCAGAGCCCATCTTACTATGAAAATCTGGGGACTGAGGAGATAATGCCAAGCCATAAAAGAAAGATGAAGAAAGATGGAAAGAACAAAGAGACAGGCAAGTGGGACCTATATTTGTTCTAACCTTAATATTACTATGAGACAGAAATACTGATCCAACAATGTATGATCTGGTTCTGGATTTCAAGGCCTAGAGAACCAGATAAAGATGACAGAGAAGGAAACATGTAAGTGAGCACCAGAAACAAATACATATGTATGAGCATCAGAGAGAGGAGAAGGTAGAGGCAAAAGGAAGAGAGAAAGAGACCCAAACTCAGCTTGGGCCACCAAGACAAGAATACAAAACACGTGAAGATCAGTAAGCCAGCTAAGAAAGAGAACAACAAAATCAATAGTAAGAAGAGGAATTTATTTTAGATAAAATAGAAGAATCTGAAGATAAATTTCATAAACAGTATGTTTAGGAGCCTGAAAGGAGCAATGGAAATAATGTTACAATGAAAGAAAAAACAAACAAACAGAAAGTTATAAGGAAACAAAATAGGCAGAACTGAATCAAGAACAAGCAGATTTGAAAGAAAAGCAATAGAAAACAGAAGTAAATACACACGCACACAAACACACACAAATATAAAAAACAGAAATGTCAGCAAAAATGGCAGAGTAAAAACCACTGAAAATTCTCTCCTCCACAAAATCAAGTTGAAAACTGGCAAAATGGTCAGACTCAACTTTTGCAAACCTGAAAATTAAGCAAATACTTGCAGCAAGAAAAAAGTGAATCTTGGTAATAACCATAAGCTTTGCATTTTTTTAAAAACTCTCCTTTGTCCCAGTCCTCATTTTAAGCTCAGTAGTAGCCTTGAAAATCAACAACCTGCAACTACAGGGAGAACCAGCATCTTGGCAGCCATTGGAACAGGCAGAACAGGGCTAGAGCTTCTTCAAAGTCCTATTCTCAGAGCACAGTCATTATTTGACCTTTCTGGTGGTTCCCTGGAGGATTACATTTGCAAGGTTGTTCTTACTGGAACTGATTCAGAGCTTACCCCTGTCCTATGCAGTAAGTCTTTTCCCTGGGGGTGATTGTTGAAAATAGTTTCAGGCAATTTTTAAACTTCATAACTGTCTAAAGAAGTGGGTTACATATTGTGTAAATAATAGACTAACCAAAAAACTGACAAAAAACAAAAACAACTAGGGAATTGAATGTCAATAAGGATTTGAAAAGCTTCAATGTATTCCTGGGGATCTAAAAATCCATGTACATACATAGGACTATACACATGCTGAGGAATGACCTAAGTACACTCTAGCCTCTTATATCTGACTGCTTTTGAGGATCCACATAAGCAGGAAGTGAAGGCTAAGGCAGAGTTTGTCAACTACTTGGCTCAGTGTTGAAGACGTGCTCACACATACACTTAGACCCCCTTGGCAAAGATTGGCAGGGTTATTGTTCCAAGAATTTTAAAAAATATGTCCAATTGTTAGCTGACCGGTGAGATGAAAAAGCAGAGATTTCAATGGCTACCCACAGCAAATGATATAGAACTTATAGAATTAGTTCAGATGTAGTTAAACAGATAACAAGTTTGCTATAGTCATAACAAGCAGCAACATCAATAGACCCTGAAAAGAGGCAAACATTTGTAGAGTTGTAACATTATTGTATTCAAAATATCTAGTTTTCAATTAGTAATTACAATACATGTAAAAAAAAATATGACTATAGACAGAAAAAAAATCCAATAAACTGTCCCACAAAAAATTTAGGTGTTAGATATACTAGATAAAAACTTTAAATCAGGTATTTTAACTATATTCAAGGAATTAAATAGAACCATGTCTAAAGAACTGGGCTGGGCTCGGTGACTCAACCTGTAATCCCAGCACTTTGGGAGACCAAGGCAAGTGGATTGCTTGAGCCTGCAGGTTTGAGACCAGCCCAGACAATTTGGTGAGACCTTGCCTCCACAATAAATCAAAAATTGGTAGGACATGGTAGCACGTGTCTGTAGTTCCAACTGCTTGGAAAGCTGAGGAGAAAGCTTGCCAGAGCAGGTAGATGCTGGGGTGGCTGTGAGCATGCCACTGTACTCCAGCCTGGGCAACAGAGTGAAATGCCAACTCAAAAAAAAAAAAAAAAAACTAAGGGAAAATATGAGAACAATCCCTCACCAAATACAAAGTATTGATAAAGAGATAGAAATTATAAAAAGGAAAAAAATGTAGAAATTCTGAGATTCAAAGTATACAACCTGAAGTGAAAAATTCACTAGAAGGACTGAAGATCATATTTGTGCAAATAGAAGAAAGAATTTGCAAATGTGAAGGTAGGTCAATAGAGGTTATTCAATCTGGAGAACAGAAAGAAAAATAATTAAGAAACATGAACACAGCCCAGATACCCTAGGGACATCATCAAGCACAGAAACATACACCTATACCTACACCACACTCATTTACACATAATGAGAGTTTCAGAAGATGAGTAGAGAGAAAATGGTAATATGAAAAAAATAACAAAAAGTAATTAATTCTTCATGCATTTGATGAACAACATGAATTTACACATCTAAAAAGATCAATAAACCCCAAATAAAATACAATAAAATAAAAAAGATTTACATCTGGAAATGTTACAATCAAATTATTGAAAACCAAAAACAAAGACATAATCTTGAAAGCAGTGAGAGAGAAGTGGCTCATCATGGGCAAGAGTCGATATGATTAACAATTTAGTACTCATCAGAAACCATAAAGCTGGGCTCGGTGGCTCAGCCTGTAATCCCGCGCCTTGGGAGTCTGAGGTGAGTGAATTGCCTGAGCCCGCAGGTTCGAGACCCGCCTGGGCGACTTGGCGAGAACTCATTTCTACAATAAATCAAAAATAAGCCAGGCGTGGTAGTACACGCCTGTAGTTCCAGCTACTTGGAAGGCTGAGGCAGAAGGATCGCTGGAGCCCAGCAGGTCAAGGCTGTGGTGGCCGGGAGCAGCCACTGCACTCCAGTAGGGGCGACAGAATGAGACTCCAACTCAAAAAAAAAAAAAGAAACCATAGAATCCAGAAGGCAGACATATTCAATGCTGAAGAAAAAAAAGCTGTCATCAAGAATTTCATATTCAGTAAAAATGCTATTTAAATATGAAGGAGAAAATAAGACAAAAAAGATAAACAAAATAGACAAACCAAAACAGAGAGCTTCTATAAAAACAATTAACTGAGAGAGTTTGTTGCTAGCAGACCTGCCTAACAAGAAATACTAAGGGGAATTCTTCAGGCAGAATTGAAGGGCCACTATACGCAACATTCAACACAACATAAAGAAATAACACTGATAAAGGGAACTGCATAGGTAAATATAAAGAATGGTAAAAATTTAGAGTCTGTAACACTCAGTGATTTATCACAGAAACAAAGAACTGAGTACCATATGTTCTCATTCATAAGCAAACCATGAACATTTATCATAATACTGTAAGAAAGGGATCTCTGGCAGTAGCCAGAAACTGCCAGAAGGGTGGGCGTTTGGAGGGGGGTACATAACATTAATAAGGGTACCCTATCTCAAACCCTTTGGTCCCAGGCAAAGTAGGGACCAAAAGGAGGCCCAAACTTTATGTGTATGATGACCACTTGTATACCTAATTCTGAGTTGCACCCCATATTTTAAAAATAAAATAAATTTTAAAAAAAGAATGGTAAAAGCATATTTTGTATTAACAGTTCTAACTCCTATTTTCTCCTCCATATAATTTAAAAGACAACATTATAAAGCAATAATTATAAATATATGTTGATGGGTACAACATATATGAATCTGTGACAACCTCCCCCCGCAAAAAAACAGGATAAAAGAGAGGGGTGATAGAACTACATAGAAGCTAAATCTTTATATATTATTTAAATTAAGTTGGTATTAATTTGAACTAGACTGTTATAAATTAAGATGTTAATGATAACCTTAAGGGAAACCAAGAAAGTAACTCCAATATAGTAACAAACAACAAGGTAGTTAAAATGGTATAGTAGAAAGCATCTATTTACACAAAATAAGACTGTAATGGAGGAATAGAGGAAGAAAAAAGACATAACATATAGAAAACAAATGAAATGGAAAAAATCCTATCTTATCAGTAATTAAATTAAACGCAAATGGATTAAGCTCTATAATTAAATGGTAGATATTGGCCTTCTAAATGAATGGATTGAAACCAGCATAATACAACTACATATTTTCTAAAAGAGGTTCACTTTAGTTTCAGACACAAATAGTTTAAAAATTAAAAGATGGAAAGAAATACAATTCACACAGTAACCAAAAGAGAGCTGAAGTGGTTATATTATTATATAAAATAGACTTCAAGACAAAAATTATTACTGGAGATAAAGGAGAATATTTTTGTAATGTAAAAGAGTGAACCAATCAAGAAGATATGATAATCATAAACATATAGGCACCTAACAACAGAGCGCCAAAATACTTGAAGCAAAAACTCATGGGACTAAAGGGAGAAATAGACAATTCAGCATTAATAAGTGGAGGTTTCAATATCCCACTTTTAATAACAGATAGAACAACTAGACAGAAAATTGGTAAGGAAATAGAAGATTTGCACAATACTATAAGTCAATAAGACTAGAAACTGATAGAACACCCAACAACAATACAAAATCTTTGTTCATCTCAAGTGCATACGAACATTCTCCAGGATAGATCATAAGACAAGTCTCAGTACATTTAAAAATATTTAAATTATACAATAAGTGTGTGTCCTATGGCCACAATAGAATGAAATTAAAAATCAATAACAGAATGAAATCTGGGTAGTTCATAGATATATGAAAATTAAACAACACATTTTTTTTTTTTTTTTTTTGAGCTGGAGTCTCTGTCGCCCAGACTGGAGTGCAGTGGCCGCTCCCGGTCACCGCAGCCTCGACCTGCTGGGCTCCGGTGATCCTTCCGCCTCAGCCTTCCAAGTAGTCGGAATTACAGGCATGAGCTACCAAGCCCAGCTGATTTTTTGATTTATCGTAGAGATGAGGTCTCGCTGCCCAGGCGGGTCTTGAACCTGCGGACTCAGGCAATCCACTCACCTCAACCTCCCAAAGGAGCGGGATTACAGGTTGAGCCACCAAGCCCGGCAAACAACACATTTTAAAATAATCAACGGGTAAAACAAGAAATCATAATGAAAATTAGAAGAAACTTTGAGGTTGATAAAAAATAAAAATACAACATACCAACATTTATGATAAATAGGAAAAGTAGTAATTATGGGGAAATTTATAGCTGTGAACCTCTAAATTAAAAAAGAAAAAATAACCTAACTCAATAGCCCAAACTTCCACCTTAAGAGACTATTAAAAGAAGAACAAATTGAAATCCAAAGCAAAGAAAATAAAGAGAATAATAAAATTTAGACAGAAATAAATGAATTAAGAATAGAAAACAATAGAGTCAATGAAACAAAAAGTTGTTTCTTTGAAAAGATCTATTAACAAAACATGCACTAAGAAACATGCACTTTGACCAAGAACAAAAAGAGTGGACTCAAATTAATAAATTCAAGGACAAAAGAGAAAACACTACTACCAACCTTACAGAAATAAAAGGATTGTAAGGGAATACTACGAATAAGTATATGCCAACAAATTAGGTAACCTAGATGATGCGAACAATTTCCTAGAAAGACAAAAACTCATAAAACTGATTCATGAATAAATACAAAATCTAGTCAGATTGATAGCAAGTAACTAATTAAATTGAATTAGTAATCTAAAGTCTTCTCAAAAAGAAAAAAAAAAGCCCAGGACTAGATGACTTCACTGGTGAATTCACCAAACATCAAAGAATTAACACAAATTTTTAACAACTCTTCCTCCAAAAAGGCGGGGAGTGGGGAGAGAACACTTTCCAACTCATTCTATAAGACCAAACACATCACAAGAAACAGAAACTATAGGCCAATACCCCTTATGAATATAGACACAAAAATTCTCAAGCAAATACTAGCAAACTGATTCAGTAACATAAAAGAGAAGGATTGTACACCACGACCAAGTGGATTCATCCCAGGAAAGCAAGATTGGCTTAAAATATGAAAGTCAATCAACAAAATGTACCATATTAATAGAATAAAGGTTAAAAATCAGATTATCATCTCAATAGATACAGTAAAGCATTTGACAAAATCTAATACCCTTTCATGATAAAAACACTTAACAAACTAGGAATAGGGGGAAAACTTCTCAACTTGAAAAAATACATTTACAAAAACACCCTACAGCTATCATCATACTTAAGGCAGAAAGATTGAATGCATTTCCTCTAATACCAGGAAAAAGAAAAGGATGTCCACCCTTTCCACTTCCATTTAACATTGTACTAGATGCTGTTAGTTAAGGCAATTGAGCAAGACAAAAAACTAAGTCATCCAGATTGGAAAGGAAGAAGTACTATCTCTATTTGTAGAGGATATAATTTGTATGTAGAAAATTCTAAGGAATCAATAAAAACTATTACAGTTAGTGAACAAGTTCAACTAGATTGCAGAACACAAGATCACTGTACAAAAATTAGTTGTATTTCTATACACCTATAATGAACAATCCAAAAATAAAATTAAGAAAGAAATTCCTTTAATAACATTATCAAACAGAGAAAAATACTTAGGAATATTCTCACAAAATATGATTTAAGTACTTAAAACTAAAACATTACTGTGAGGACTCAAAGAAGATCTAAATAAATGAAAAGACATTCCATGTTTATGGAACAGTAAACTTAATAATGTAAATAAGGCAACAGTTATTTGATTTACAAATTTACTAACATTCCTATCAAAATTCTAATGGTCATTTTTCAAAAATTGAAAGTTGATCTTAAAATTTATGTGGAAATGTACAAGATTCAGAATAGCCAAAATAATTTTGGAAAAGATAAACAAAACTGAGCTATCACAATTCCTGATTTCAAAACTTACTGGTAAACTATAATAATCAAGATTGTGTGGTACTGGCAAAAAGACAGACATATAGAACAATGACCCAAGCCTGGCTCGGTGGCTCAGCCTGTAATCCCGCGCTTTGGGAGGCCGAGGTGAGTGAATTGCCTGAGCCCGCAGGTTTAAGACCCGCCTGGGCAACTTGGCGAGACCTCATCTCTACAATAAATCAAAAAATGAGCTGGGTGTGGTAGCGCGTGCCTGTAGATCCGGCCACATGGAAGGCTGAGGCGGAAGGATCGCAGAAGCCCAGCAGGTTGAGGCTGTGTTGGTGGAGAGCATGCCACTGCACTCCAGTCTGGGCGTCAGAGTGAGACTAATGATACATGCTACAGTATGGAAGAACCTTAATGCTAATGAAAAAACCAGCCACAAAATGCTACATTTCTGTATTTCTATTTCTATAAAATGACTTCATTGTGCTAGGAATAGAAAACTAATACATCTGCTAAAGCCAGAGTGCTACTGTATGCAACCATTTAATGCTTAGTATGTTATCATAATTGAGTGAAATTAATTTTGTAGATGTAATATTCACTATCTTCAGAGAGTCTCAGATTCTCACTTACAATTGATAAAAATCAAGATCAAAGCATGGCTCGCTTCCTGTCATGAGGACATAGCAGCAACCATCAGCATGTCTCCCAGTAGCTGAGGCCCTCAGAGCTTAGCTGTGACCCCCAGTCTGAAAAGGCCCTGACCAAAATCAAATGAGCCTGATTTCCTGCTTTGCCAGTATCATGTATCACTCATCTAGTTCAACACATGCATGCATCAAGTGTCTTCTAGTAAGTCCATTTGTCAGACCCTAATGAGATTCAAAATTGGTAAGACTCCTGGCCTCAAGGAACTTGCAATAGTGGTAAAGATGAATATAAAAATGGATAAAGGCCAACTATTAAAATTTCAGCAGATATTTTCTTTGAGACACTACAATAGGAATGCCAAGGAAAACATATGTGCTTGTCAATTATTCTTTCTAATTGAGTCTTGAAACTGTGGATGATATGGATGATTCCTTAATCCCAAATGATAAGTACTTGAAGGGAGGACAGGAGAGGTGGGAAAGTGAAGATGGAGGATTATTCACAGCCTAAGGGGCACTTTTACAAGGACAATCAGAATTTAACACTTTCCCTGTTTAGGAAAAAAAAGTGCAGCTCCTTGTAGTGCTCATTTAATTTTACATAATATGCTCTTTGAGGCTGTAGCAAATCTGACTGGTTTTCTTTTTTTTTTTTTTTTTTTTGAGTTGGAGTCTCACTCTGTCACCCAGACTGGAGTGCAGTGGCCGCTCCCGGCCACTGCAGCCTCCACTTGCTGGGCTCCAGTGATCCTTCCGCCTCAGCCTTCCAAGTGGCCAGAATTACAGGCAAGCGCTACCACGCCCGGCTGATTTTTTTATTTATTGTAGAGATGAGGTCTTGCTGCCCAGGCGGGTCTCGAACCCGCGGGCTCAGGCAATCCACTCACCTCAGCCTCCCAAAGGCACGGGATTACAGGCTGAGCCACCGAGCCCGGCTCTGACTGGTTTTCAATGTGAAAATGAAATATAAACACTGTTCTTGGAGTTATTTCTAAATAGAACTTCTCTCTAATTCTACTGAGAATTACTAAGAAAAAAAGAAAAAGAAGAAAATTACTATGTTTTGTAATTTATTCTCTCTCTCTCTCTCTTTCATCTTGGGGTAAACACTGCAGCCACAAACACCCCAGCAGGTATCCTTGGGTTAAACAGGGAAAGGGTGAACCTTGACAGTGATTCTTAGAAGCTGTGTAATTTGAGGCAATCGATGAGTCCTTTTGTGCCTCCTTTTCTCCATCAATAGGCTGGAGATAGGAGATAATAAAAATACGTACTTCATGTGATTGCTGTGGAGATTAAAAGAAGGGACATGAAGTGCCTAGCAGAGTGCCTAAAACAACTGTATAACTGTTCAAAACCAAGTAGGTCTCTCTTTTACTCACTTAAATCTGGAGACATTCTGATGAGCTAAAGTTGGCATGGTATGATTTTCATGAAGACCCTACTTGAACTTAAAAACTTAAGACCCTTTGGAGAATTTTAAGATAGTTGGAAGTTCAGTGTTTTGGTTTTTTTTTTTTTCCTTACAAATCTGGAGTTGATTTCTAAAACTGTTGCTTTAAATATTGCACTGTTAGTAGAATCCTAAACATTTAGTATTATCAATATTACCAATTAAGCCATCTAATCTAGCCTTGTTGGACTCATCTTTTACTATCCACTATATGTAGTTTATGCTTTTAATATAATGATGTTGACTCTCCAATATTGTGATTCAGAATGGTATAAGGTTTATGGATCCTGATAAAATAATGCAAAAGTCATTGGCATTAAGGCCAAAGACTCTCTTCCACACAATGCCAGGAGGATAATACCATCTTTGCTTCTAGCCAATATGAATATTTATTGGCACATAAAGTCAGATCAAATGACATGGAACTGAAAATAATGTAACACAGACTTTCCCAGTGACCCACCCCCTCTCCAGTGTAATACCAGACTGCAGAGACTCTCTACCATTGAGGGAAGAAGATAGTTGACTCAGTATACTCTAAATTCTAATAGATTATCACATTTTAGGAACACTGCCTATTAACCTGTATTTTGATCATTTCAGTTATATTTTCCTTTGATGTTTGTCTATTAATTCTATTACTTCTGCAGTTGTTATGACCTGTTTCACCAGCTTGGGAGACACATTTCATCACATCTCATATTCTTCAAATTAAAATTGCTTGATCCTCCATTTGTCAGAATAACAAGAATCCAGGATCTTTTAAAGACCATCCTTTCACATTATCTAAGAACTCCTGTATTCCCTTATTCTAGAGAGGTCCAGTTCTGCTTCTAGATACCTCTGAAATAGTGAGCTAGAGAATCAGACCAGACTCTGCCAGATGCTCCAGCTTGCAAACAATTTACTATTGGTGTTGGTCCCACACACACTGATGCTTTTTTTTTTTTTTACTGTGCAGTGACTCTCTTGCTGGTTCAGCTTTATGGACAGAGCTTATCGGTGCTTGGGATAATAAAAGCTAGTTCTCACTGACATGCTCAACTCTTACTCTTAAGCAGATCCATTTTGCACTCAAACCAGCCCTTCTCCAAGTTAGTCTAGGTGTTGGGGCTGCACCTTGGGGGGCTCCTCTAAACTGTTTTCCCTTATGGGGAACTCCCTCTTGGGTGATCTTTCTTTTCCTGCCCGTAGACCTCAGTTTAGACAATCCAAGTCCAGCAGAGGCATCTAAAGATGTTGAATCTCAAAAAGGAGGTGAGGGCAAGGTGGAGTTGACAGTGCCATGTTTTCTTCACAGAAGACTTCTTCACATCAATGAAGATTTCCTCATTTCTCCCATAATGATCAAATTTTACACATTAAGTTGCTATTTGAAGAATCTTCTTTTGTTAAGCCATAAAAGGGCCTAATACTCTTTCCTTGGGACAATCAAGTCTCAATAGCCTGATAGTTACATAATTAAGAGTAGTATTTCCAGTGGCTCTCTCAGAACAAGTTATACTGTTATGCAACTACTCATGTCCATGAAGACAGACATGCTACAGCAGCTTTTAGAAGGTAGCTTCTCCCTCAAAAAAGAAAAAAAAAATCAATGTACCAACTGGATACCACATATGTAAGAAATTCACAGAAGAAAGTTCAATGGAGACAAGTTTTAGAGTTAGCCCAATACTATCAGATTTAATCCTTGTTCTGCCATTTACTAGCTGTGTGTGCTCAAGCAAGTAACTTAATTACTCTGAGCCTATGTAAAAGCTCAGTTAGAAAGTATTGATGCCTTCAAGTAATAAAGAACTGAAAAATAATAGCTTCAACAAATTGTTTTTCTTTTCTTTCATAAGGAGAAGTCCAGAAGTTGGCAACTATACACATTGGTTCACAGCATAAAATGTCAGAGCCAAGGACTCTACAGTTCTCTTGGTTTGTGTCTTATCACAAGATGATGGTGACAGATCCAGATGGCTTATTACATCTCAGGCAACAGAAAGGAAAAAAGAATGAAGAAAATGCCAGTGCTCATTTCAGGAAAGCAAGAGCATCCCAGAAACCTCCAGTCAACTTTGGTTTACATTTCATGGGACAGACTGTGCTACGTGGCCATGTCTAACTTCAAGAGGTCTGAGAGTGGGAATTTTAGCTTTCTATCTTCTAAAGGATAGGGAGGAAAAAAGGGTATAAAGATGGGTGTTGGATCAGTTAACCTATAGGATTTGGCACATAGTAATGACCTGAAGTAAGGCAATATCATCAAAGATGGAGAAAAGTGGAGAAGATTGAACCTGGAATCAACAAAGCTCTTTGAGAAACTGAGCATGGATAGTGATGGGGAGGACATAGGTCAGGTCAGGAGTCACATCTGACCTTTTCAGTAGCCTCCTAGATGGTCTGGTAAAGTTCTCAAGACAAACAGACCATCAAGAAAGATTGGTCCCCAAATGATGTTCAGAGTTGTGATTCTGTGGAATTATAGTATAACCCCTGACACTTCTTCAGAGAGCCAGTACTTGTAGAATCATAGGAACTACCTATTAATTCTTGCTCAACTTTTAGCCAGAGTTTTTGCCAAAATTATTTCATTGGGGACTTCTTCTGTTTTAGTTTTGTGGCTTTTTTGTTAGCGACTGAGTCCAACAAAAATTCAATCACTTTGCATTAAAAGGCACTCTCATGGCATAAACAGGAGATAGATACAGGTATGCTAGCCTCTGAAACCCAATCAGTCATTGGTGAGTGAGCTTGACTTCCATAAGAGCCACTCGGTCAGTCCTTCAGAGCTCCTTTTACACGGGTATCTTATTATTTAACAGGCACTTTAAATTGAGACCAGCATCCTGATTCCCAAGCAGCACGGCTTTTATTGGAAGTCTCTGCCACGTTTAAACATCTTTAATACATTTTAAAAATAGAATTGTAAAAGGCAGAAACCAGACTTCAAAGCATAGACATGTTAGCCAGAATTGTGAAGCTGGCGACAATTTTCACTGGTTGTAAAGCTCGTGGAGCCTCTTTCAATCCCCAGAACAATTGACAGAGAAGGGGTTCAGCATGCATTCCTCCAGAGTGTCTCCTAGATGGGCCTGAGCAGACCAGGTGGGGAGGACTATGCTGGCAGGGAGAGTACCAACGCAGGGTAGATGTCAAAAGCACCAACCAGAGCAATCAGACCACAAACAGAGTCCAAAGAGACCAGGCCAAACCAAAAACAAGGACCCAAGGAGGACTGGCCACCCTTTCTGAGCTTTGGTTCCTTGCATCTCTCCTCTCCTGCCCAAGTCTTCCTTCCACTGCGGAGACTTCATACATCTTCTACCCTCAGGTAAACCTGATTACGCTCTCTTTTTTGCCCGCACTGAACTCTCTACAGACACTTACTACATTCTAGTGAAATTATTTATTGACACTTTGGCTTCTGTCTTCAACCTCTAGCTCTAGTCTGTGAGCACCATGAAAGAAAGAACTGTATCTTATTCATCTCATGGACACAGCAAATGAAATGTGTATTTAAAGAAAACTGTGTCTCCTGGGGGAATCTGGACAGCAGGATCTGGCTTGGAGGAATTATTAAGAAAAGTAGTTTGAATTTTTTTAGCCTAAGGCAATGGTTCACAAAGCATGGTCTCTGAACCACTTGGGAACTTGTGAGAAATGTATATTCTCAGGCCTAGTTCCAGACCTATAGAGTGAATTGACAAGCTGGAGGGCCAGGAGAGCTGATGGTGTAGCTACAGCATGAAGGTTGGCAGGCTAGAGACACAGAGAAAGCTATTTCAGTTCGAGTCAGAATCCAGGAAACAGCCTGTGTCCCAGTTCAAAGCCAGTCAGGCAGGAAGGCATTTCAGCAATTGGTGTTTTAACAAGTCTTCTAGGTGACTTTGATGCATGCTAAAGTTCAGGGATGGATGACTTAAACTTTCCAAACCTCAGTTTTCTCATCTGTAAAATAAAGCAAATAGTAGCAACCTCAAAAACTGTTGCAAATATGAAATTAGATGATATATGTATAGTGCTTAATCCAGAGCCTCATATACCAGGGGTGCCAACAAAAATGTATATACATTTTAAGAGATGTTATCCATGTATTACTTTTCAAAGTTCAATTAAATTATGGTAGCAATGCATAGTATGACATATGCTCAACCATGCTTCTGCCATTTTCTTTGACTATCCTGCCTGTCATATGGTGATGCTAGCATTCATTTAATTAATACCATCTTTTTTTTTTAAAGATGTCGGGTATAAGTCAGGATTGGGTACCTAAGTGGTCTAGGTACAGGTGAAGTTTGGGCCTCCCATTGGCTCTCACTTTGCCTGGATTAGGATCAGACACCCTTGTTGATATTATATGCCCTCTCCCTCTCCTGGCAGTGTCCTGCTACTGCCAATCCCTTTCTTATAGTATTATGATAGGTGTTCAGGGTTCACTTACATGTGAGAATATGCGGTACTCGGTTCTTTTTTTCTGTGATAGATCACTGAATGTGATAGACTCCACATCCATACGAGTTGCTACGAAGACCATAATTTTGTTCTTCTTTATGGCTATGTAATATTCCATTGTGTATATGTACCACATTTTTTTTATCCAGTCCAGTTTCGATGGGCAGCACGGTTGGTTCCATGTTTTTGCCATTGTGAATAGTGCTGCAACAAACATGTGTGCACAAGTATCTTTTTTATAGAATTATTTGAGTTCCTCTGGGTATACTCCCATGGGTCATGTGGAAAGTCAATTTCTAGTTCTTTTAGGAATCAACACACAGTTTTCCATAGAGGTTGAACTAGTTTGCACTCTCACCAACAGTGTGGAAGCATTCTCTTTTCTCTGCATCCTTGCCAGCATCTGTTGTTTTTTATCTTGTTAATGATGGCCATTCTTACCAGAGTTAGGTGAAATCTCAATGTGGCTTTAATTTGCATTTCCCTGATGATTAGTGAGGCCGAGTATTATGTGTCTGTTGGCTGCTCATATGTCTTCTTTTGAGAAGTGTCTATTCACATCTTCTGCCCACTTTTTAATAGGACTGTCTGTTTGGTTTTTTTTTTCCTTTAGGTACATTTGAATTCCTTGCAGATCCTGGATATTAGGCCTTTGCCAGACATACAGTTGGCAGATATTTTTTCCCATTCTGTGGGCTGTCTCCCCACTCTCTTTATGGTTTCTTTTGCTTTGCAGACACTGTTCAGTTTGATGAGGCCCCACTTATCTCTAATGGCATTGGATTTTGGGGTTTTGATCAGGAATTGGTTGTCTATTATAATTTCAACACCATTTTTTCAGTGAACATCATACTTAAAATGTGTATACATTGTTTGGCACCCTGTATAGTCATCACTCAGTAAATTATTGACAGGCAAATATTATATTTTTGTCTGCTTTATCTTGCTGGATTAGCAACTTTTGGAAAGTATTATGATACTGGCATCATCCCATGGTACATTTGAGTTACTCACACAAGAGATTCTTCTGGTTCATCTAAGTTTCCAAGTTGTCCCAGCTAAGCCCTATCCTTCTAAAGTTCGTGTAATTCAACCAGAGCCTAGCAAGAATCCTAGAATTCTGCTTTCCCCATTAGGCAGTGTCCTTGTCTTCACACAGTAGAAAACATAGGTTTCAGGCAACAATCACTACTTGTGCTGTAGAGGTAGCAATCGTCTGACCCTAAGTGAGAAAGAAAAGGGTCTCAAAGAATTGCTGCGGACCTTGAACAAGTATCATAATACTATAAGAAAGGGACTGACAGTAGTAGGAAATTGCCAGGGGAGGGGGTACACACCTCATCAATAAGGGCACCTGCATAATGAACATTTGTATGCTTAACCCTGTGTAGTACCCCACATCTTTCAAATAAAAAATTGTTTAAAAAAGAGAATTGCTGCTAAGACGAAAGTCAAGCTGAGAAGACCCATCAGTATCCTCCAACAGGACATGGAGGAAATCAAATGGCTCTGGAGCCCCAGTGTTCAAATGGCCAATTAAGTCATTTAAAGTTTTCCAATTGATTTCCTCTTAACTGAGTCACAATAGTTTAAACTGGTCAACAAGCCACATCCCTCCTTAAGGGAAACAGGCAGCCCCCCACTGCTTTACTTAAGTCTACCAGCTGCTGGCATCGTCCCCTCTCCACTCCAGGAAAATCCAATTTAACTGCTCTGTGTTTGCTGCACCAGATAAGCCTTTCCTCTAAGACAGACAAATTTCTGCAAAGCCATTTTCAAGTGACGTCCCCAAATAGGCTCTTCACAAAAGCGCGAGCACACACAGATAAACACTCCCACTCAACAATCCAAAGCACATTTCCCCTTTGATTTTAAGCAATGGAGAAGGCAGAAATACAATTTTCAAGGGCCATGTCTGCCAATGCATTGTACACTGAGCAAAACATAACAAGGATTTAGCACTCTTCTCTTTTCCAGAAGCTGCTACCAAATAACACTCCATGTGGGTTCTGCTGAATCACCACAGGGGTAGTTGAAAGCAAACAAGTTCTACCATTTCAGGCCAATGAAATCCCTGTCCTTTCACTCTCAAATAAATAATGCTTTGAAAATGATTGTAACTACTGTTCTTTTAATAAGTCCACATCGCTTCAACACACCCCCCTCCCAGCAGTTCCTATTTGTTTTCCTGTCGAAGCCAGGTCTTTGAAGCCAGCATCTCCCTGAGCAGAGAGAATATGTAGCACCCCTCTCTGCTTGGCTGACCCTCCCTGGAGAGGCCCTGTGGGGGTGAGTTACCACCTGGTGGGGCTTTTCTCATTAGCACCGCAGGCAGCCTCTATTCCAGTCTGGCCAGATGCAGGCTTTAAGCAAAGAACCCCAAATATTTTGCTAGAAGCATTAGAGGTGGTCAGAGGGTGCCCACTAGTTTATTACCAGTGGAATCTTTTCTGTGTGAAACTGGCAGAAGTGGGAAAGGGGAGATCCCTCCCCTCAGATGACTGGGTGGAAGGAAAGAGCCAGGGAGAACACAGAAGCCTTGCTATCTCTACGACTCAACCTCCCTCACCTGAATAGTCACCTAACACAAATTTTGAAAACAAGTTTGAAAATGGCACGAGTTAAACAAATAACATGAGGGCAATTAATGCCAGAATATCATTCTTAAAACAAAATATGTCTAAGTTGACTTGGCTTTATGGGATATATAAAGGTGATCGAGGTATGGCCTCTGCCCTTAAGGAGCTTAAAATTCAATATGGGAAATAAGACATGTATGCAAATAACATAGCTGAAAACAGGAGCTCACAAAGAACAATGAGAGAGATTTAGACAAAAATACCACAGGAATGCAAAGAGAGAAGTGCACACTTCTTCCTGGTGTAGATTGGGCAAGGCTTCCTGGAGAAGGCATTTGAGTGAAATTTTTAATAGAAATGCATTTCAAAAGACAAAATGTGGGAGAGCCTGCTGTTTGCCTTCCCACCTCACTTCTTTCCTGGAAGAGTCAGCCTCCTGGTTTAGAGGCTGTGGGTGCCAGATATTCACTTTTCAAGGCTTCCTTGAAACAAGAATGTGGTCTTTTGATTCAGTATTAGCATTGAAGGGAGGTCTGCCAGTAGGACCTTTGAAAAAGGTTTGGAAAAAGTTTCCTTCCTGGTTAAAAATAAATAAATAAATAGAAGCTGTGTTTCCTTCCTGGCTTGGCCATGGTCACCCAAGGCTGTGATGCTTGGAGTTATGGCTACCATCTTGGTATCTGGGGGAAAAACAAGAGAATCCCAGGGAAAACAGTTTTCATCCCAGACATACCAACCAATCCCTGAACTCACTTTCAAACTTCTGTTAATATGCAGTGAGTTCATTTGTTAAGTCACTTTTAGTTGAGTGTTCACAAAGATTAGGGAAATCCACTCAACAGGGAGAACATAACGAGCAAAGAAATGAGATAAGATCAGGTAGGGCATGCTGATTTTGACAGATGTTTAAAGCATGTGAAAAGGAATAACAAGAAATGAGCTTGGAAGGTTGGGGACAAGTTCTAAACGAATTCATGACAAGGATAAGGAACATGAATTTATCCTGAAAGTAATGGTGGAGAGACATCAGAGGCATTGAAGTAAAATACTGCCAGAGCAGTGTAATAGGAACGTTAATAAAAGGAGAGAGATTTAGAAGAGGGATTGGGCCAGAGAGGAACAGGAGGTGGGGAAAACCTGCAGGACTTCTTTTTCGAATAATCTAACTCAGGTGCTTTCAAACATGTCCTCACAGTATACTCCCCTGGGGGAGATTTTTAAGATTCTTTAGTCTAGATTCTTCCCTCAGAGCCACTGACTCAGTTGGTTAGAATGGGAATCTGAAATGGTGGGTTTTTAAAATTCTTTTCAAAAAACTGGGCGTGTGACCAAATGTACAGCCAAGAACCCCAGTGTGGTTGAACTGGGGCTGGGGTCAAGGAAAGGAAAGGAAAGGACAGGCATGGGAGAGATTGCAGAAGCAAGATGGGAAGTATGTGGTGGCTGAGTGGATACGGGGGCAAAGAAGAGGAAGAAGCAAATGATCTCAAAGACCTCTTGCAAGATGGTGGGCGATGGGAGAACAGCAGAAATGGAAAAGTCAGAAGGAGGAAACTGTTTAAGGAAGTAAAGTTCAATGTGGGACAGATGGAGTTGAGAGGGTAGAGCAAGCTCTGTACTCTAGCTAAGCACTGAAAATTACAGATTTCTGAATCACCTACCTCGAGGAGAACATTGGTGTTTTGAGAGATGTTGACTCACCAAAGAGGGAATGTAGGAAGAAAAAAGAAAGACCAACCACAGACTTTGAAGAACACTAAGGAGAAAGGCACATCCCCAAAGAGGAGTCAGTCTGGGGAGTCAAAGTTGAATTCCCTCTCATTCATCTAAACTGACATATTGATAAACACCTACTTAGTGGAGATTAAACATCAAGATATTAGACTAGCATTGTGGCAATTAATTTAGGTAAACTGCCCACCCTTCCTATCCAACAATAAGATTGAGCTGTAACATGAAATCATCTGTCCTGCCCTACCCTCACAGTAGCAAAAATAGAATTATTACTTCTAAGAGTAAATTTGATATTAAGTTCTTAAAAACCAATGGTCAAATTTTTCAAGTAATATTCTTGGATAAATTTCATGCTTTTGAAGGAAAAAAGTAAAATTGTTCATATGCCCCACCAGTGAAGTCACATGATCAATTGGGATTGGGAAGTTGATACTTCTTCTTCATAAAAACTTAAATAAATATACCTAAAACTTTTTCTTCATCTTTGTCTTAGCTTTCTTCATGAAGAATTGCACAAATACAAATTCCAGATCTCTCCAGTTGGCTGTGATAGGAAATGTGATCATATTTAGAATCATTAAGAAATAGCATTACTGTGTGGATTATGGTTATTTAATGATATTTATATCTACTTATTACTATTACTAAAATAATTGAGATACTCAAGGTTGATTCAATTAATGCTATTAATAATAATGTTGTATCACTGTAATGTAGATCAATCCACGATTTTCCTTTGTAAAAATCTCCTTGGTCCTATGGACCTTTACACCAGATTGATGTCAAGGAGGTACAATGAATTTGCTTCTGAAGATTGTATGGAAATTGTTTTCATTATTTTCCTTTCCCTCAGCAAACCCTATGATAGGTGTAAAATGTGATGGCAAGTTTTGTGGGATAATAGAGAATTATTAGCATATTTGTGAAAATGGAGTTTCAGGCAATTTCTGCTGAAGTTATTTAATACCTATGTACTTAAATTTTAGTATGAAATCAAATGTCCCTAACTTTGAAGGAAAAGTTTAATAAGAAATATTCCATGACTTCTCTTTTACTGTTTGGTTGTAATTGCTTCAAAGTAAGATGTTCATAAACATAGACTTCTTAAGGCAAAATTTTAAATTAAGTTTCTATCTAGAATAAATATACGTTTGCTAAAAATCAATCACCCATCAACCAAAATACAAAAAGAATTATGGTCATTGCTAGGGTTAATTACCTTTAGTTCTGGATGAAGTTGGTTGCTATAATGGTTATACTCCTGATAAAAAGATAACTAAATTCACAAATTTCTCTGGAGCCTTCTCATGTTCATGCATGACCTTGGAGGTCCTTTTCAACTCCATGAGTTTAGGATTCCACAGTGAATTGTACCTGGAGTACTTTCACCGCACCTTGAGGAAAGAGAAGTTTGGCTGAATTCCAACCTATTTTTACTTTCAAATATACTTGAGTAGTTTCATACATTGATATATTTTCAGCCAATAAAAATCATATTCTTTAAAGGAAACTTAAGAACAAGGAAAAATAGTATGCTCACATAAATAAATACACATCATATGTACTGTATTACTGTAATTTTATCTAAAAATATATTAAATAAATCCTACTAAAATTTTTATTAATTTATAATGGTTAGCTCTAGGAGTTGGATCAAAAATTAAAATTAAAAAGAGTATTTCAGTTTTTTCAATTTTGTATTTATCAGTGATTTCATGTAAAATATGTAATGATCAGAAAATTTATTGAAATACTAATGTTGTTACCCAACTCTTATTTTTAATCAACAACTATAGATACTATGGAGAGATATCACATAATATGCATGTACAAATATGCACCAAAAATTAGTATAGGAATAAAATTCTTAAAGAAACATGAATAGTATTTTGGAAAAGGGCATATAGAAATGCTAAAGTGAAGTTTCCTTAGATTTGAACTTCATAGAGCACAGCAATGCTAGTACTTCACTGAGGCTATAAAATTATGTGTTCCATAAAATCAGTGCTCCATATCTATGGGTTCTGCATCCACATAGTCAACCAACCAAGGATCAAAAATATTTAAAAGATAACAATAACAATAACAATTCAACAATTTAAAATAATACTAACAGGCCAGGTGCGATGGCTCATGTCTGTAACCCCAATACTTTGGGAGGTCAAGGTGGGAGGATTGCTTAAACCTAGGAGTTTGAGACCAGCCTAAGCAATATAACAAGACTTCGTCTCTACAAAACGATCAAAAGATATTTGCCGGGTGTGGTGGTGCACACCTGTAGTCCCAACTACTCAGGAGGCTGAAGCAGAAGGATCACCTTAGCCCAGAAGGGCAAGGCTGTGGTGAGCTGTGATCATGCCACTACACTGTTGCATGGATGACAGAGTAAGATCCCAATTCAAAATAATAATAATAATAACAATAGTAATAATAAAAAATACAGTATAACAACTATTTACATAGCATTCACTCTGAATTAGATATATAGGTGCTCTTCTTTAAAGTATATGTCAGGAT
Organism: Cephalopachus bancanus; assembly: GCA_027257055.1. NCBI lineage: Eukaryota > Metazoa > Chordata > Mammalia > Primates > Tarsiidae > Cephalopachus > Cephalopachus bancanus. Next base: position 13,115,492 of record JAPVLO010000204.1, read on the forward strand.
GTGTATAGGATATATGCAAATACCATGCCAATTTATATAAGGGACTTGAGCATCTGCAGATTTTGATATCTGAGGGGTGTCCTGGAACCAATCCCTTATGAATACCAAGGATGACTACAGATATTGAAATTTTGTTTGGGCCACTTCGAAGATAGAGATTGGCAAACAGTAAGTTCCTACTTGGAAGGGACTGTGTTCTACTTATTCAAATGACAGCATTCATTCTAATTTCATGAGTTGATTGCAAACAGTTCTAGGTAATTCTTCATTACCTGAACAGGGTTCTCTGTCTATTGTCTCACTTCCGTCTGTGAAGAAGGACAGTTTTCCCTATATGGGTTATACCCAGTCACATTTGGGTAGGAGGGGGCCCATGCTACAAGCCTACTCTTATGGTGATCTGCACATAAGAAGAGAGACCCTTTTCTAGCTGGTGCTATGTCAGAGTCTTGAAGTTCTTATTAACAAAGAAAAAGACCAAAAAAAAGAAAAAAAGCATTCAGTTCTTTACTTTAGATAAAAGGCTAGGACCACGCTTCCCTTCTTTTTCCTTGCAATCTACCTTTTGTAACTTTTTCCTAGCTGTCTCCCCTGGTTGGTCATGTGAACCAGACATGCCAGCATGTTACTGGGAAAGTCTTGCCCAAAGCATGTCATTCATTTACTAAGTGCAAATTGTCAGGTTTTTTAGTACTTAGTAAGGAAAGACTTTCTAGAGTCAGCTTCCCATGATTTGGAAGATTCATATCATGAAATTGACCCTATAGATTGCTATAGATGAAGCTTCAGAGCCTTGTTAAAGGAGGAATGAGTTATACAGGAAAGGAACATACAGATTAAATATCTACTATCTCTGTTCTGTGGTATTGATCATGACTGACTTTGATTCATCAATCAATCATGTTTTTAGTGTTGGGCCCCTTGCTGAACTGTGTGCTTCATGAAGACAGGGACTCTGTGCCAATTTATGCCTGGCACAGTGTGCTGGGTATGTTGCAGACACTAAAAAAAAAAAAAAATCCACTGAATGGATAATTCTGGCCTTTGACATGGTCAGAATGAAAATAGTAAGTAATTCCGTGTGTGAATGACTATCTAGTTATATAAATAAGCAGAAACATCATACAAAAATTTCTACATTTGCAATGTGCTCTATTGATTGATATAACAATAACAAAAATCCTGTACGCTTTCTCTGAAATTTAACATGTAAATTTGGTTTATATGCCAGCCAATAATAATGATGATAATGTGGGGGCATTTCTGTGATCCAGTCACTGTTCTAAGTGCTTCACATACGCCATCTCATTGAATTCTCATAATAAACACCTGAGTTGTCATCAATTTACAGATAAGGTCATTGGAATACACAAAGTTTAATTAATTTGCCTAGTGCCCTGCAGTTCTGATACCTACCCAGGTCTATCTGACCCCAAAGCCCATGTGCTTAACCACAATGCTCTACTCCCTCTTGGTTGGATTTTTATTAAACATCATGCAGTATTAAATATTTGGCATTTATTCAGGAAGCTTTTACTGACTGTCCACTTAAAAAATTGAGATATGGGTCCTCAAGAAGCTCACAAGTGATGGTAGGAGAAAGCCTACAATTTTAAAGAAGTAAGTGCAATGCCTCGGTAGATCTGTTATGCTAGATATGCAAACCACAAAAAGGGCACGCAAATAAAGATGAAGAAGAGTGATCAAAGGAAGCATGGGGTTTCCTATGAGCTGCACATTTTGTCATGGCTGTACTAGATGGTACAAGGAGAGGAAGAGAGTAGGCCAAACCAGAAGTAGTAGCCTCCACGTCAATGATTTCCAAAATGTAGTCCTTGGAAAGCAGCATCAACATCATGGAAACTTCACAGAACTGCAAATACTTGATTCCTACCCAGACCTACTGATTCAGAAATGTTGAATGAGGCCCAGTGTCTATGTTTTAATAAGCCCTCCAGGTGAATCTAATTGAGAACTGCTGATCTAGATCACAAATGGTCCATCTAGAAGGTTCTACAATTTTTCTTCTTATACTGTTGCCTAGTTTTTATATTATCTTAGACTGTCAGGGTGGTTGAATTTTCTTAAAGACAGTTTCAAAGTCTTTTAACTAGGTTGTTAGTCTTCGGGATTTGTTTTTGAAAGTAGCAATTCAATAACCATTTATAAAACATAGTAGAATAAATGTTTCCAAACTTCTGTTTGTGACCTGCATGGGACCTAAAAATATTCTCTCATTGTGGGACATTATGGAAAGAAAATGAATTTACATGATGCATAAATGGTCGAATGGTTTTATTGCTCTTTATATGGCAAGTTTGTGGAAAATGGCAAATAATACTTTTAGTTTATATACAGCTATAACAACAGCTTATTATTTCTAAAGATTAAATTACAGCCTAGCAAAATAAAATGTGCTATATGGTTACTTTTTCATGAAATCATCTTCTAGTAGCAATTTTTAAATGTGCCAGCTCAGCTAATTGAAAACAGAAAAACAGTTCTACTTCTATGAGATCTTTGAAGTAATAACTGATGGTTTACAATACTGGCTGGACAGAGCTATCCATCTGAAAGTTTCTTCATTTGGGCTGCTGACCTCTAAAGGATGATCTAATGCATAAGGACCCTTAGAGCAATGAACTCTGCCTTAGCAGACTCACCAGATAAAGATAAGCAAAAGTTAGGTGAAAACAAAGCTAACACAACTCCCATTAAGCCCTAGACTTTCAAAGAGAAAGCTGATTACTAAGACTGATATGGTCAACATCCATCACCAAAATAACAAGTCAAAAATGGAAATCCACTATAATGGTTGTTTATTGTCATGTAAACCAAACACTAGACAGAACAAAGTTTTTTTTCCTGTTCAGCTCATTGATATTCACATACAAGTGTATGTCTACACACACACACACACACACACACACACACATCCTGTGTCTCTTACCAGACCCTACCCACCTACCTGCATCACGTTCTCACTGCCTCTTAGTTTATCCAAATCTATCCACATTAAAACTGATCTCTGCAAAACCACTCTTACTTAGTTAGTCTGATCCAACAGTTCCATTTTTAAAATTTCTGTTGCATTCATTGTTTATACCAATAAACACAATGCATATTTCCCAAATTTCAGCCAATTTTATATTACCGTACCACCTTTACAACTTCGTTATGATACACCAGCTGTTCTATTATTTACTTGAATACTGGGAAATTCTCTTAAAATTGGTTCCCTTTTTGCTAAATAAATGCATTTAAAGATTATTTGAGTTGGATACCGTAAATGGAAAAACCGCACTTGCTAACAGAAGGCACGTATTTAATACGCATTAAAATATATAATCCTTTAAGTAAAAAATATTTCATCCATGTAGCTCTTTGCTTATCACTAGTTGCTTTGCAACAGGGCTCAGGATGAATTCTAGAAAGTTATATGGCTTGAGTTCTCACAGTATGGGCCCTGAGCTGGAGCATTGGCATCACATGAAAACTTGTTAAAAATGCAAATTCTTGGGCCCACTCCAGGCATACTGAATCAGAAACTCTAGGAAAGGGGCCCAGTCAACCAGGTTTAAACAAGTCCTCCAAATTATTCTGATGCATATGAAAGTTTTAGAACTGTTGGATTAAGGAATAGATTTTTTTTTTTTTTTTGAGTTGGAGTCTCACTCTGTCGCCCAGACTGGAGTGCAGTGGCCAGTGGCCGCTCCCGGCCACCGCAGCCTCGACCTGCTGGAATAGATTTTGTCAGAGAAATTCATAGCCCAACGGTCAATGAGAAGAAGCATGGGTTCCCTATTATTCCCTTCGTGTCATAGAAAGATGTGCTGGGACAGACGCTGTGGGACACACAATGGGTCTGTGGCTATTGGAGGGACCTCACTTTTTATTTGCTCTTCCTTCTTAAAAGGCAAACCTGAGCACCAACCTGCCAGTGCGATGACAAGGCAGTTTGGGTTTGAGTGCCAGCTATTTCCAGGAGTTGTCTGGGAAAACCAGTTGCCCAGCATGTGTGGAGAAAGTACTATCATTCCCATGGAAAGCTAGGAAATTCAGCAATGGCATCTTTCATGGGAAGGAGGGGGAACTCCGCAATCCTAGCCAGCTCCTCATCAGGATATTCCAAGGCAGCTCCCAGGGTCACTGTCAGGTATCTCTGCCCAGCACACTATACCAGAGGTACACACTATGTGTTTGGGGACACGCTGCCCTTTGTAAACTTACAGAGATGTATCTGTGGCATTATATTCAGACTGTTAAGTAACTCCTTTATTGGTACTTAATGTTCACAACTTCCTTGTGTTCTGTCCCCAAGCTCTTTTGTGTTTTTCTTTGTCTTCTCTATGGCGCTGAAATGGGTGTTTTGGAGGTGCTAATGAGTATTTAGGACCATGAAATTTTAGAGGTGGGAGAGAATTAAGAATTAATTCAACCACTCATTTTTCAAATGAGAAAATTGAGGTTCAGAGAACTTAAATGACTTGCTCAAGTTCGTACATTAAATTAGTGGCAGACGAGGATGAAAATCCAGGTATCTTGATTCTCAGTGAGGCATTGTTCCAATATTAAACAATAATCAATCAGTATGGCTACTTTTTTCAAACATGGATGCCATATCCTCTGCACATCACACCCTTACCAACATACAAGAACATATTATATGGCAGGTTTCTTTCAACTAAATTTACTACAATGGTCCCTCCTGTAGAAGTATTTACTAAGTGTTTATATTGCTCGTGGAGGAAAGTTATTTATAAGTAACTTATAAAGAGGACTTACTTGACCGGTCAGGATGATTTTTCTTCTGAATTACATCCTAATATGTATAGCTTTCTTGCTCTCAGCTTATTCCACTTGGAGCTATGCCCAGCATAATTTACGCCTATGAACTGCTGAACATTTAAGCAAATTAAGTGTCCAAAAAATCAAACACAAATTGTATCTTCGTGATTTATGCCTTCATAAAGCAAAACACATACAGTGTGCCGAGCACAGGCCAGATTTATAGCTCCACTGGTTAGGGGAAATGAATAGCTATCTCTCAGAGAACATGTTGAGAACTGTGCTTGTGTGTTTAATTCTTGACCGTGGGGGTTTTTCCCAATGATATTTATCTTACAAATCATCTCCAATGCTAATATGTAATGTGAGCTGAGAATGGAAAACACATACAAGAATTCTGGATGGAGATGGAGATGCCAGTTAACTTTCACCAGAATTTAGAAAAGCAGGTAACTGAACAGTCCTGGATGCCTCATCTCTAACCTAACAACTCCCTCAGGTTAAGCTACACAATTTCATTTAAACATCAGAAGATGTGGGATAGAAAGTGAGAAGTGAACTGAGAGTGCCAAAGTACACCAGAGGATATGCAAGTCTCTACTAAAATATTTCCAGCACCCTATAGACTTTATAGATACAATATTCCATTGAAAAGCATGGCGCAAAACTGGGTTCGGTGGCTCAGCCTGTAATCCCGCACCTTTGGGAGGCTGAGGTGAGTGGATTGCCTGAGCCCGTGGGTTCGAGACCCGCCTGGGCAACTTGGCGAGATCTCGTCTCTACAATAAGTCAAAATGAGCCAGGCATGGTAGCGCACACCTGTTGTTCCAGCTACTTGGAAGGCTGAGGCGGAAGAATTGCTGGAGCCCAGCAAGTCGAGGCTGCGGTGGCCGGGAGCGGTCACTGCACTCCAGTCTGGGTGACAGAGTGTGAGACTCCAACTCAAGAAAAGAAAAGAAAAGAAAAGAAAAGCACGGTGCAGTAGTCAAGCATATATACACTGAAGTCAGAGAAACAGGTTTGAATCCCAAATTTTCCACTTACTGGCTATAAGCATCTAGGTTTCTTCATCTATAAATGGGAGTTAACATGTCTACTTCAAAGCTGTGTTGTTTGGATTAATGAAATAATAATTGTGTGGTAGGCAGCCTTAAGATGGTTCCCAGTACTCCTCACCTCCTGGTATTCATTCTCTTTTCCTGAGTGAAAGGACCAAGATGGAGTTGATATTCCCAAAGTGCAACTGTTTTAACATTGCTTAGCTATGTCATGTTTTTCCACCACTTCACTTTACCCTCTAATTACTAGCCAAGGACAGAACCATTTTTTAGAGGTAGCTATTGATAATTGTCTTACAACCTCCTCCCCAGTTTGTTTTGCACTAATTCGCTTTTCTATTCCAAGCTTTTGCATAAGAAACAAGTTAACCTAATCAGCCCTTTGTGACCTGTGTGACACAGACCCCATAAACATGGCAACAGTCATGTGACTGGCCCACCCATATGCCTGCTGCCCATTACCTGATGCCAGTACCTGTGCGTACCTGGCCACCACCCAGTCACCTTACCTGACCACCACCCAGTCACCTTAACAACCTGCCTCCCATCAAAGGGAAGGTTTAAAAGCATTCAGCCTCAAGCAGCCATTTGCCTTCGCTTTTCTAAACTCTGGTGTGGCCACGTGTCTCTTTGAGCTATGGCTATGATGTTTTCCTAACTTTGGCCCCTCCCCTACCTTGGGGAGGTAAATCTCCTCTCTCTTTCTCTCTAATGTACTTTCTAAATACATTGTATTTTTCCAATCTAACTTTTGTGCAATTCTTTGCATCTTTTGCATGACACCAGATCACAGACCACCTCCCCATCTGGTCTGAACTAACATTTTGGAGGCCCTGCTGGGATTGTGACCTAACACTGAGTATGGGCTAAACCTAGTGACTCGCTTCCACTGCACAGCATGTGGCCAAAAAGTGGGATGCCACTTCCAAGACTTGTTTACAAAAAGACTGACTTCTGTCTTGCCCACCTTTTATCTTATTGTTTGCTCGCTTTGATAAAAGCCAGTTCTCATATTGTGAGCTGCCCTGGGGGAGACCCAGGTAGCAAGGAACTGAGAGAGGCTTCCAATCAACTGCCAGAAAAAAACTGAAGCTCTTGTCCCACCAGTCCAGGAGGATCTAAGTCTTGCCAACACCATGTGAGTGAGCTTGGATCTTCTCACTTGAACGAGTGATACCCTGATTTTAGCCATGAGAGGCACTGGGTTTGAGGCGTCGGCTAAGTCACACAAAGTTTCCTATCCCACAGAAACTGTGAGATAATAAAAGTTGGTTGTTTTAAGCTACTAAATTTTGGAGCATTTTGTTACATAGCAAAAGATGAGAAACAGAGGTTGTAAAGTACAGTGCCTGCCACATGGTACATTACCTATAAATGATGGCTATTGTTGTAGTTATCAATTACTTTATACACACAAAGATTACACAGTGATAATTTAATCATTTTACTTCTATTTAGGCTTGCAAAGATTTTGAACCACATAGAGCCTTTAGTCGTATTGCTAATTTATGGACAATGTTCTAAAACATTATGTTTTCTAGAAGAACAGTGTTTATGAAGGTACCATAAGATAGAATGTCACATCTTGAGTTTAAAGTCACCATTTTGCAATATGGTACCTCTCAATCCTGAGGTACTCTGAGGTAAATTTTTCCTGTCTGAGCTGTGGAGTGCAGACATTTGTACTGCAATTCAGTGAGGTTAAAATTTCAGGCAGCTACAAAAGCGTCAATCTTGTGAAATCTGTTTAATTAAAAACCTGACATTCAAACCCCACAATGTGTTTTCTTTTGAAGAAAAGCCACAATATAATTGAGTACTGGACAAAGATATTTCAATTTAAGGTCAGGTTGTTTATTGCTGTCATCAAAGTCAAATGAAATTTATTCTGAAAGAATAACAAAAGATACAGAAGCAGATTTATGTACAAGGTTGTTCATTGCAGCATTATTTACAAACATAAAAAAATATGAGAGACAACCTAAATGCTCAACAACAGGGGACTAGCTGAATGATTTGTGGCATGTTCATACATGTTTTATAGAAATATTTACTAAACTGGGGGAAATGTCCACAAAGTATTGTTAAGTGAAAAAGATGGATATACAACTATTACAGTAGTGTGATCTAAGTTTTGAAGGGAAAAAAAGCATAATTGTGTGCGCATGTGCGTGAACCAGAGACAGTTTTCCTAGCCTTCTTTCCAACCTTCCTGCCCACCCACCCCCCAGTGCATTTTCATTTCTTTTTTTTTTCTTTATTTTAAAGATGTGAGGTACAATTCAGGGTTACATATACAAATGTTCATTATGCAGGTGCCCTTGTTAATGAGGTGTGCCCCTCCCTCCCCTGGCAGTTTTCCTCAACTGCCAATCCCACCCCAAACCCCCGTCCCCTGGCAGTTTCCCACTACCTATTTTCATTTCTTGCCAGTGTAAGTTTTGTTATAATTGCTGTTGCTATTATTGTCAGAAAAGAAGTCCAAGAAAGAGTAAAGGAAGAAGGGAAGGAATTAGCTAAGAGAGCAATTTCATTTACATAGGGGGAGGAGGGAACGGAAAGGGGCAATGGCAGTGCAGAGGGCTGAAGATGAGCATGGAGCTGTTGAAACTATACTTCCTAACGGGGCTCGGTGGCTCAGCCTGTAATCCCGCGCCTTTGGGAGGCTGAGGGGAGTGGATTGCCTGAGCCCGCGAGTTCGAGACCCGCCTGGGCAGCGAGACCTCATCTCTACAATAAATAAAAAAATCAGCCGGGCGTGGTAGACCATGCCTGTAATTCCGGGTACTCGGAAGGCTGCCGCGGAAGGATCCGGAGCCCAGCAGGTTGAGGCTATGGTGGCCGGGAGCAGCCACTGCACTCCAGCCTGGGCGACAGAGCGAGACTCCAACTCAAAAAAACAAAAGAAAGAAACTATACTTCTTTAAAAAAATTTTTAAAGTTTGTTTTCTGAGTTTTCTGTTATATCAGCAAGACATTGTGCTTCTTATTTACAAAACCTCTGACAGATGGAAGCTTTGAATTACAGTTTCATAAGCATGACATGCACAAAAAAGATCAACTGTATATACCCTATTGTGCCCAAGAGCCCCTCCATATCCTGATGCCCTTTCTTCCCCAACATGAGTCTAAATTGAAGGCAGGAGGACATACACGGTTCCAGGGGGTTGTTCTTCAATGTATGGAAGGAAGAGTTTAAGACTTTTGCTGTGAACCAGGGCTTAATCTTGAATTCATTTCTTCATTTTCTGATATGCAGTTGGTGCAATAAGACCAAAGCTGCCTCCTCCTGGGAAGTACCCTGGTGGGAAGTATAGAAGGAAAGTCCAGGCCAGAGCTGCCTGGGGCTGTTCAGCTCTAGGTCCTGCAAAGAATTTCTCTTCTTTTTGTATTGTTCTTACTTGTGCTCTTCATTGCTTGTTACTAGCCTTTACTCATGAGCCAACTGATAAGCTCCAGCAATGTATCTCAACTGAGGAGCAGCACAAATGACAGCATCAGGTTTCTTCTGGGGATCTTGATAAAACACAACACTTGAAACAGATTCTGATGCCGCAGGTCTAGGATGAGGCCTGAGACTCTGAAATTCTAACAAGCTTGCAGGTGATGCCAGTGCAGCTGGTCTGTGGATAACACCTACAGGAGTATCAAAGGGCAAGATCTGAGATGAGTGTGGGGGCCCAGAGGAAACAGACTGAGGAAGCGGTTCCATTTGTGTTTAGTGCAGACCTTGGGCTAAAGGCACAAAAAGAGTCTTTGTGCTTCTCACGTGATTCTATCTAGGTCATGAGGTCTAAAGGTTCTAAGTGAGGGTGTAGCTTTTGAGCATTATAATACTGAATGGAGGGTTTTTGTCACGAGTACCTGCTCTACCTAGGTCCTCTGATAACAGAGGACTGAAGTAGAAATCTGGATGATTCAGGGGTTCAGGGACCCCTGAATATAGCTGATGGAATCACAGATACTTTTTAATATTTCTCCTTTTTAAAAAAATTATATAATGAATGCATATTATTATTTTTATCTATTTTTTTTTTTTGGAGACCAGGTCTCGCTATGTTGTCCAGGCTGGTCTTGAACTCCTGACCTCAAGCAATCCTCCTGCCTCAGCCTCCCAAAGTGCTGGGATTACAGGCAGGAGCCACCATGCCTGGCCACGTGTACTACTTAATTGAAAAAAAAAAATGGTTGAAAATTTTAACTGAGTTCTTATTGTAGAATCTCTTTGGTTTTTATTGGTAAAATGCAGATTACTTTGTTTCTTTAACAATGTCATTCTCTTTGTACTTTTTCTGGTCTTTGATTTCTGGGAGCAGCTAATGATTGGCTAGGAAGTGAGGACAACAAATAGAATGGCACTGGTTCTGCTTGAAGAAGAAAAGACTCAGAGGAGTTTTCAGCATTATCAGAGTTAAGTCCACAGAGGACAGGGCCTGATTATTTATTTATTTTCCCCACCGAGAAAAGAAGGAAAGATTGGTTTGTAGTTCAGCAGAAGGATTGAAATTAGCATTGGAAAATTATTTCCCAATTGTCAATGTTCTTAAATAGAGAAATGAGCTATCAAGGGAGATTTGTAATCTCTATCCTTGAAGACCTTTAAAAAAAATCTATATATGTGAATCATCAAATTTGTAGATGATGTGTGGGATATATAAAATCCTAAAATGATATCTCCATCGCACTTAGCATATTTGGGTCACTTCCATTTGCCAAAAATTATAGTGACGTCAGGGGGTGCAAATTAATGCTAGTAGTCACAAAAAGAAAAATGTAGTTAGAAATCCAACTGCTATAAATAGCTTAAATAATGCAACCCAAAAGCAAATATAAATGATTTTTGGTTAACCACAGTTTGAGATTACTCATACCACTGCTCTATTAGTACAGGTAATTGAAAATTGACCCTGCAATCAATCCCCATTTCTTTGATTTAATTCAGGTGCACTCCTCACCAGAGACAGTGGCAAGTATTCTATAACCTCATGAAGCCTCATGTGACCTGAAGGACCTTTGATTATGATTTTAAAAGGTGACAGTAAGCCGGGCTCGGTGGCTCAGCCTATAATCCCGCGCCTTTGGGAGGCTGAGGTGAGTGGATTGCCTGAGCCCGCGGGTTCGAGACCCGCCTGGGCAGCAAGACCTCATCTCTACAATAAATCAAAAAATCAGCCGGGCATGGTGGCGCATGCCTGTAATTCCGGCTACTTGGAAGGCTGAGGCGGAAGGATCGCCGGAGCCCAGCAGGTCGAGGCTGCGGTGGCCGGAAGCGGCCACCGCACTCCAGTCTGGGTGACAGAGTGAGACTCCAACTCAAAAAAAAAAAAAAAGGTGACAGTAAAATTATTCAAGTAAAGTTATTCGATTTTCCCCTGTGATGCCAATATACTTCCGTTAAAATTTAGATAAACTTTAATTTTACTTCATAGTGATGAAATCAGTATACAAGTAGTTTGTTCTTCCTGAGATGTTCTGAAAAACTGGAAAAATAATACAATCTTTCTCTTTTTCTAAAGACTTGTGTCCCCGTGATTATGACATGTTGATATTAGCCAAGTCTGGGCAGTTGTGTATCATAGTAAACATTGACTCCTCATCTTCTCCACCTCATCACAGATCTGATCTTCCCGTGGGCATCCAATTTCAATAATAAGCACCACCAACTACCACTGCCAAGGATGACACTTGAGAGCCATCCTTCTCTGTTGTTCCTCCTCATATACTACATCTCATTAACCACCAGCCCCATCCAAGACTACTTCTTAAATATCTCTTCAACCCATCTTCTTTTCACCATTGCCTAACCATCACCCTGGCTACCATATTCCAGGCTACCATATTCTCCCTTCTGACTCCTTCTACAACTCCCTGATGGGCCTCTCTACTCCTAGGCTCACCAGCCCCTCCTCCTATCCATTCCAAGCTACATATGTCAGCCAGATTGATCTTTCTATAAAGCAAATCTAATGGTGCCACTCCCTAGCTTAAAACTCTTCAATAAAAAAAACACATATTGTACAAATCCCTTTACAGAAACAGAACATAATAGATTAGTGACTGCCTAGGACTAGGAGAGTTAGGGGGAAATGGGGAGTGACTACTAATGGTATGGGGTTTCTTTCAGGAGTGATGAAAAGGTTCTAAAGTTGATTGTGGTGATGGTTGCACAATTCTGTGACTATATTCAAAATGACCGAATGATGCCCTTATAAGTAGGTGAATCATATGATGTGTAAATTATATCTTCATAAAGTACATATTTTCAAAAAAACTTTTCAATGTTTTCTCACTGCTCTTCATATAGAGTCCAAGATTTTTGACATTGCCTATGATGCTCTTAATGATCAATCTATTCTCAGTTCAACCTTATTTGTGGCATACCTCACTTCTTCCATAAGTTTATATACTTTAACCATCTTAAATTTCTTTGGGTCTCTTAATATCGGCAATGTCTGTCTTGCCTCTGAGTTTTGTGCTTGTTATTTCCTCTACCATCCTCCCCACACCAATCCCCTCAACCTTTACCTGGATAATTCTACATATCTTCAATGTGCAGCTTAGTTATCACTTATTCTAGGAAGCTTCCCTAAATCTTCCTTTTTGGATGTCACTTCAATGAGCACCCTGATCTCCATACTTATCATACAGATGTGATATGCTTATTTTGTTTTCTAAATCCCCTCTAAGTTCAGTGAGATATCAGGCACAGTGTCTATTGTGATTACTCATTCATTCAACTTATTTATTTGGTATCCAATGTAGTTACCAAAAGTTAACTACTAAAACCAACGGGTGACTCTTTCTTAGTCTTCATTCTCTCTGACTTCTTTGCAGCCAAGGGTGGTGTCTCCTTCTTCTACCTAAGCCAGTGGTGTTCATCAGTCTGTGTTTGATCAAGTACTCCAGGTGATTCTGATGTACACTAAAGTTTGAGAATCACTGTCCTAAGCAAACTTGTTTTGGTAAGCTTGACTTTCCCTGCCTGCCAGCAAGGGGTAGAGAGAATGATCAAGATAGCAAGCTCCCATAGCTGCTCCCAAGCCAAGCTGGTTCACAGATGCTCTATCATTTCCAGCTTAGGGTTCCCTTTCATGAAGCACTGGTCCCAGGTGCAACAAGTTTGTCAGTGTAGATTCTTGATTGTTCATCGACAAAGTTTATTTGCTCTGACCACACCCACAATGTGGGAAAAACAATAGGTACATTACTTAAATTTTCAAGTTCACAAGCTCTGTTCTATTTATAACTCAAGTTCATCTTTTAAAAATGTTATCCACAATCCCTCATACTATTTCCCAGACCTTCACAAAGGGCAAAGCAGGCTCGATCACAGGCTTCATCCCTGATTACAGTTTATTTCATTTGTATTTGGGTTTTCTCATTAGAGTACTATTAGCAAGAGGAGGTTGGCAAGTGGCAATCTTCCTCTTTTTCTAAAGACTTGTATAGGGCAGCCTGTACAGTTGACTGTAGCTGGACTCTCCTCCATTTGACTGAATTCAGACTTTCTGATTGTGATAGTGAGAATGCTAACACTTTTCTTTCTGTAATTATTGTAGTTATTGTAAAACTTCAATTACTGTAATTATTGTAAAACTTCAATTTCTGCTAACTAAATACAGTAAGTTTTCCTCTTATGATATGATAGATTTTCCTCCTCTGATCAATTGAATTACTAACCACTTCTACCTCCCCAAAAACTTCTCTTCCCTTGGCCTCTGTGATGGTGGTTTTCTTTTATGTTGGCCCCTCTCTCTTCTCCCACACTTCATTGAGAACCAAGGTTTAATTTGACTTCTATCTTTTATCTGTATATACTGCGTTTTGGAAAAGGCATCCCTTTAGCTATCATTTTTACTTAAAGGATTCATAAGACTGTGTTTCTAGCCTTAACTTCTTCCAAATTTTCAATTCCTATAGTCATTTATCAGTTGGATATTTTCAACAGACTGTTATATTATTTCTTTAAATTCAACAATTTGACTGGGCTCGGTGGCTCAGCCTGTCATCCCAGCACTTTGGGAGGCCAAGGTGAGTAGACTGCCTGAGCCCACGGGTTTGAGACCCGCCTGGGCAACTTGGTGAGACCTCATCTCTACAATAAATCAAAAATTAGCTGGGTATAGTAGTGCGTGCCTACATAGAAGCTGAGGCTGAAGGATCGCTGGAGCCCAGCAGGGCGAGGCTGCGATGACTGGGAGCGTGCCACTGCTCTCCAGTCTGGGCGACAACGTGAGACTCCAACTCAAAAAAAAAAAAAATTCAACAATTTATAAAGTCAAACTTGTAATTCTCCCACCCTACTCCATCCTGCTAGTGTCCCTTTCAGTTAAACAAATGAAAAACTTAGTGTTATTCTTGAACATCCAATCACACTTATTTCACTATTCTTGTCCATTGTTATGTTAGTTGCAATATCCTGAAAGGCTTCTTTGCCTTTGTTCTTTTTCCATATCCTAATCCCAATCCATTCTGTTCAGTGTTGCCATCTTACTTTCCCGATCAAAAAACCTCAATGCTTCTCTACTGCCTAAGGATAGACTCCAACATCTTTGGCCTGATGTTCAAGAGACTTCATAAATGTAGTCTAAACAATTTCCAACTTCACTCCCCACTACTGTCAACACAATCACTCTGCTCTTGCCTAAATGGTCTACTGCTATTTCTACTACTACACTTACTACCACCACCACCAGTATTTCTACTAATACCATCATAAATACTACTCTTGTCACATCAAGCCCAGAAGCTAACATTTATTGAGAGTTTAGTATGTGTAAGGAACTATGTCAAATGCTTCAAGTTCATCATTTAATTCTCATATCAACCTAGTAGGATCATCATCCTCATATAAATGGGAAAACCCAGAAATACAAAAAGTTAAATGACTTACCCACGTTCAAACAGGTGTTAATTGATGGAGATACAAGTTGAATCTAGATCTGCCTCTGTCAGTAGATGCCTCTGTCAATAGACTGTAAATTCTGGACAGTAAGGGCTGTTCTAACTCTACAGTGCTTAGCTCAATGTTGGACCCAAGAGGCCAATGAGTAATTTGAAATGAATATTGAATACATTTCAGATTCTATTATCTTAACTGTTGCAATGCCTTAATCTTATAGTCCTCTAAATACATATTTGTTCATTCCCACTTTTATGCATTTTTTTACCCTGTTAACCCCATTTTGAATATTCTTGCTATTATCTCTGTCTTTCCAACCCTATCCTGTTTTCAAAGTCTTCATAAAACTGGCATCCTTCACAAATCTCTTCTCAGTTAAAAGTTCTTCACTGAATTTCTTTAGGAATTATTTTACTTTCCACTCACTTGATTTTCATCATATCTTGCTTTGCAAGATTCTTTAACTTTTTATAAGCTTTTATTTTAACTCAAGTAAGATTGCGACTTCCTCTAGAAGAGAGATTTTTAGTTGTTTCAATAATTGATACAGAATTAAGTAAATGGAACTTTGAATGTCAAAGAAGGTTAACCAAAACTTTCTAAAAGGAGAAAGCAATTTTCTCACAACTGTCAGTGATTCTTTGACATTTGAATCTTTTTTTACGACTATTAGTGTATAGTTAGGGTAATATAGGGTATAACAGATAAATCCCAGAATTTCAACAGCTTAAAACAATGTAAATTTATTTCTCAGCTAAATGCAGATAGACAACTTTCCTCTGCTTCCTGATTTTATCCGGTTACTCTGTATCCTGACAACAGAGGTGGGGGAGGGTGGCTAGAGTTTTCAGACAAAAACAAAGAAGGCCTATCTTCTTATTTGCCTGCTCTGAAGTGATGTATTACTTTGGCTCACATTTCATTGGGAAGAACCAGTCACATGGCCTGTTATAACTGCAGGAAGCCAAGAAACGCTTGCCTCGGCTGGGCAGCTTCACAGAAACAATGTTATGAAGGGCGAGGATGGATATTGCTAGCCTTAGCCATCTATTCTACAGGTAGTTTGTGAATATTTCTTATTTCCAGCGATAATGATGCATATTTGAATCAACCTTTTAAAAAACTCAACACAGATTTGAGTTCTGGATCCTATTCTGGACCACTCTAAAAATTCCTCGTTTAATCCACAAACGGTGCCTTGGAAAACACCACACAAATAGATGGGCATTCATGAATTTGTTTTAATGAGGTGAATCTTAACTCAATATAATATGCTGCCCACAGCCCCTAAATCATACACAAAGGGCAGTTGCAGAGGAGTCAATTACATAACAGAGCATTCATTTCTAGTTTTTAAGGCGTTTTGTTTTCTTCCTCTAGGTCACTGGAAGTAAACTGAAAACTTAAAGTACAGAACTTTAGAGCTTGGAAACAGCCTTCGAGACCACCAAGTCTCAATGGTTCCCAAACTTTGTCACTGAGGCCCTTCTTTATTGTTCTTTGACTATCCCTTTAAACCTCATTTTGCGAAAGATGTTTGCCTTTCAGATTTCATTTGATAAATACAAACCACTTATATTTATTAAGTGCTAACCATATGCAAGAAATGTTCAAAGTGCTTTACATTATTATGCTTAATTCCATAAGCAGCCAAATGAAATAGGTGTTATTATTCCTACTTTAAAGACAAAAAAAAATGAAGGTTCAGAGAAATAATGTTGCGTTGGCAGGAAAGGTAGGAATTACTCACAAAAGGCAGAGTTGATATTTGAACCTAAGTCTGTCACTAGAACTTGAGCTCTCATTATTATCGTATACTCCCTTTCTAATTAGGTAATGACTATTTTTTCCTGAGTTTTAATTAGTATGTTTTGATACATTTCAATCAAACTCAAAGAAATTGGATGGAAACCACTCAAGTGTTCACCAGCAGATGGGTAGATAAAATGTAACAAACACACACAATGGATTTTTTTTTTTTAATCTAAAAAGAAGGAGATTCTGAAACATGCTACAACATAGATGAATCTTGAAGACATTATGCTAAGTGAAAGAAGTCAGGCACAGAAGAATGAATATTGTATGATTCCACTTATCTGAAATATCTAAAGTAGGCAAATTTAGAGAGACAAAAGGGAGATTAGATGCTACCAGTAGCTGGGAGGAAAGGAGAATGGGAAGTTATTACTTAATGAATACAGAGTTTCTGTTTAGAATGATGAGAAAGTTCTAGAAATAAGTAGTGGCAATGACCACACAACAATGTGAATGTCATTAATGCCACTGAATTGTACACTTAAAAATGGTTCAAGTGGCAAATTTTACATATATTTTCCACAATTTAAGAAACAAAGAAATTGAATTTTGGGTTTCTCTAGAAAATCTCATGGTGTGTACTATGATTTCAGTTTATCTGTTTATGCAAGGTTTTTGAAATGAAAAATAGGTATCACATTAATGTTCTACTAATTGTTCTCCAAGTGCCCAGAAAGTCCAGTGTGAGAACCAATGGTCAACCTTTTACAATCATGCACTTTGAGGTTGGCAGAACAAAAACTGGTCTTCTGACATCCAGTTATGCATCAGCCTACACATATTAGGAATACCAAGCCAATAGTGCACGCTATTAATCATTTTTATTTTATTTTATTTTAAAGATGTGGGGTACAATTCAGGATTAGGTATACAAGTGGTCATTGTACAGGTAGAGTTTGGGCCTCCCTTTGGTGATATTAATCATTTTTATAGCCCTAGCAATCTTTTCAGAATCTTGGAATCACAGAAATGAATAGTTCTCTAGCCTTTTCTGCTGGCTGGGAGAACAGAGCCAAGGACACAAACACTACTGATGGCACCCATCTCACTTTGTACTCCACATCTAAGAAAAGCATGGAAGACACGTTGTAGAGGAAAATATGGAGGGGAGACAACAAAAAGACATAAAAAAGACAAATGAAGACAATGATAGAATCAGAAAAGACTAAGGAGAGGTGAAAGTGTGCATACCATGAGACAGAAAAGAGAGCAGATGGTTTCATCTGCTGGACCTTCTTCCTGTGCTGGTGAACGCAGCACAAGACTGGCAATGAGCCCTTGGGGGGAAAATCCACTGATTGGTGTATAAAGTCAGGGATTTGCCACGCTCGGTGGCTCAGCCTGTAATCCCGCACCTTTAGGAGGCTGAGGTGAGTGGATTGCCTGAGCCCGCAGGTTCGAGACCCGCCTGGGCAGGCGAGACCTCATCTCTACAATAAATCAAAAATTAGCCGGGCGTGGTAGCGCACACCTGTAGTTCCACCAACTCGGAAGGCTGAGGTGGAAGGATCGCCGGAGCCCAGCAGGTCGAGGCTGCGGTGGCCGGGAGCGGCCACTGCACTCCAGTCTGGGCAACAGTGAGACTCCAACTCAAGACAAATAAAATAAAATAAAAAATAAAGTCAGGGACTTTTAGGCATTTAATTTAGAGACTTTGAGGTGTGGAGGGCTTGGGGCTCTTCCAAAAGTTTCCTTCTCTTCCTCCTTCTCTCTTTATCTCTGCTCTCCTCTTCTTCCTCCCTGTTTATCCTTCTCTCTTCTCCTCTCTCTTTCTCTATTCATTCCATGCTAGAGTACTTTTATACTTCAGAGGCACTTTTCCCTTACTGGTACTTAGAGGAAAAGGTATAAACTGGTGGGAAAGAAATAAGGAGATGGCTGAATGGTTACGCAGGTCTTTGTTTATAAGAGAAGGATAAAGGTACAAGAAAACACAGGTATTCCACCCACTTCCTTTGTGTTTCTGTGTAACTTTCAACTTTTCTCACTTTGATTGTTTTGTGTGACCAAGCATTGGCAATTCTCAACTTTTTTTTTCCTGTCAGTGCTGATTTCTGCCCTCTTGCTTCAAACTCCCATATTCTGAAAGAACTTTAAGCTCCTTAATGACTGAGACACTGTCCTAATCATCTTTATATCCCTAGTGCCTAGAAAATTGCTGACTGCTCAACTTATGTTTGTCAACTGAATATGTGAATAAGTGTACGTTCTCTTAACAATGTATCAAGTCATGTGGCTGTGTTTATTCAAGACGGGCTAAGGATATGCTGTAATTTGGATGTGGATGTTTGTACCCTCCAAATCTCATATTGAAATTTGATCCCCAAAGTTAGAGGTGGGGCCTAATGGGAGGTGTTTGGGTCATGCGGCAGAGCCCTCGTCAATAGATTTATGACCTCCCTGGGGTGGGTGAGGGGGTGAGTGAGTTCTCACTCTATTAGTTTCTGAGAGAGTTAGTTGTTAAAAGAGCCTGGCACCTTTCCCTTTCCCCCACCATGTGACCGCTGCACACACTGGCCCCCCTTCCCTTTCCACCATGAGTAGAAGCAGTCTGAGGCTCTCACTAGATGCTTAATCTTCCAGCCAGTAGAATCATGAGCCAAATAAACCTCCTTCTTTATAAATTACCCAGCCTCAGGAACTTCTATAGCAACACAAAATGGACTGAAACTGTACATGAAAAGAGGAGATATTTTAAATGAGTATTCTAGAAATGAGGAATATCATATTTCCTCCAAAAACAAGGGAATTTTGAGCTTTCTTTAGTTTATGTAATTTAGTTAAGAGAGGAGACGAGGATGTGATGAAGTCCTGTGGAATGATAAAAACTGAATAGTATTTGTGCAGAAACTCCATGCATCCCAATATGGAGAATGAGTGGTCACAAGAGAAGGAAGATGTTAATGACCAACAAAGAAGACTTTTTTAAATATAGAAAAATAAAGAAAAATAAAATTTATAAAGCTTACTACTGAGGTTGTAGAGAACTTTGGTTATTTTCAAGCAGGGGGCCACTCTTTTCAAAATCGGAAAACTAGAGTGGGGAGGGTATTTGGAAAGATGCATTGATGAGATTTACCTCCAGTTCACCCTGCAGAGGAAACTCATTTATCCTTCAGGGGAGGCTCCAGTCCTAGCTGTATCCCTTTGGGAGCAGAAAGGAGCAAAAGCAGGCTGGTTTGGGCTCAACTCCAAGTCAGCTGGCCCCACAGGTATGTGAGCCAACCTACAAATAGGCTTCCACAGACCAATAGCATTATAGCCAGTCTCCACCACACCCTCAATGAAGTCAGCCAGCAACAAATAAACCAGTGTGCCCCTGCCCCTGTTTATGCCAAATTGGAAAGCCCTGGATCTGCCACCACCATCATTTTGCTCAGTTTCCACGGGTCTCTGGGTGTGGGCTGGAAGAAATTCTCAGAAATGTGCTCATGCTCTCTTGGCCTACAGATCAGGAGGGTGAGGTAGGAAACTGGGACTTGGGGAACCACAGTAAAAGACAGTGGGAAAATAATGAAACTTAAAAAAAAAGACAATAAAAGGAGAGGCACATGGGGTAGGGAGATTTTTATTTCTTAAAAAAAGTCTATAAAATATAACCACCTAAAGCCAGCTAACGACCCCCAGTTACATGACATTTTAATTCCACTTAAGAAGCAAGATTTCAACAGCACTGCATGTGACAAAAGTTGTATTTTCCCCTCCTTATTTCCTTCTAATCTTGATAATGTTAACTCTGTTTATACCCATATGACTATTTGCAGAGTTTTGGCCTGTTTCCTAATGATTGTAATTGAAAACAGGGATCCCCACCTTTTATTATTGCTCCGATGATAACATCAAATGCCCTAAACATGGATAATCTCAAATTTTTATAATACACTGATATAATGGGGGAGAAAGTGCACATTAGGCTGGAAAAGAAGAATAAAGAATGAAAGAGGGTTAAAATAACAAACCATAAAGAGTCTTCAGAGAATTGCGAAGAGCTGCTCTTTGGATCCATATTGTATTTTTTTTTTCCTGACACATTTAAATGTAAACAGGCAAGCCCCGTGTCTCCAGGAAGCTTTTTCCTTTTAAAGCACTCTTTACTATTTAAACAGATACAGGATAGTTATTTCAACACAGAGCCCACATAAAATCCCATATTAGGGATGATACCAAACTTAAAGAATGTTGTAAAATGAGAATGGAAAAAAAATGTACAAAATGAATTCCTGCCCATTTACATGCTTTCAGTCAGGCTACTAGATAACCAAGCCTCTGTCTTTGTGTTAACACTGTAGATTAGGTCAAGTTTTTACCCCTCTGAGCTCTTTTCCTGTAAATGACGGGTTTTGATGTGAAACAAGCAACATGTCAAAGCGAGTTGAAAGATGTAGGCATTTTATGCCATGTCACAATGACAGGCCGGTGAATATTTGGGCCATTAGGGGCTTATTAGTGAATAAATGACCAGATGGTTCAGTGATGCACGGAGATGGACAGAGCTGGATGCTCCTAATCAGCACTGTCTGTACTTGATGTCAAATCACATGACACAGTAACCCATGGATACCAAGTAAGAGTTACCATTAGCAAGTCAATTTCATATCTGGGTGGTGTAAACAGACTTATAACCACACTTCAGAGCTGCCTCTGTTTTGAAGAAGGAAATACAGTAGAGTATTAAAAGGCACGCACACAATATATTCTAATTGTTATTTGATAATTATACAAAGAATTCCTATCTTAGTTCTTCCTCTTTATTCTTAAGAAAGGAATGATGGCTTGACGCACAAGAAAGGAGATCATCAAAAATAAAGAGATCAAATTGAAAATACATTTAAAAATGGATACAAAGGATGTAAAATGGTAACTTTCAGTAGAGCTGGCCCTGAATGAAAAGATTCAGAGCCATCTTCTTATAGCGCTTTGTAGTAGTAAGAGAAAGACAAAGTTTAGGCTCAGACCACAAACTATAAACACATGTCATCTGCCTTTGTACACTGCCCATTTATATTTTTCCTCTTTGTCTCTAAAAATGTTGATAGTGTTAACAGCCACCATGGGTTTTTCCCGTAGGAACATAGAAAAGTATGTTTGAAGAAGAGTGCCTGTTTCTTTCTCTCCTCATCATTTTCAGTATTTTCAGACTGACAAGCATTCCTTGTATCGTGAACACTCAGCCACTACTAAAGAAGACAATCTCTCTTAAAACCTAAAGAAGAAACATACTGGAAATAAACTCTTACTCTTGTGTTCTGTCAGAAACAAGTGGGTTTGAGGGCACAGAGTCAGTGCATTATGCATCCACAACGAAAATGTGAGAGACATTTCCTAGAAAGGCCATCAATTAAAGCAGCTCAGTCTTCAGGGAGTAAGAACTAATTAATATCATAGTAAATTTTCTCTTTTGATAATAATGCCTATTGTTTGCATAGCATTTTTCATTTGCAAAGTACTTCATGAATATTGTATCTTTTTCTTTTCTTTTTAGCCAACTATTATTATTTGATA
This sequence comes from Cephalopachus bancanus, assembly GCA_027257055.1. Classification (NCBI taxonomy): domain Eukaryota; kingdom Metazoa; phylum Chordata; class Mammalia; order Primates; family Tarsiidae; genus Cephalopachus; species Cephalopachus bancanus. Next base: position 13,137,557 of record JAPVLO010000204.1, read on the forward strand.
AATATTTCCTAGGAATCTACTCTTGTGTGTCTACTTCTGGACAAGAGGCTGGGGACGGAAAGTAAGAAGGGAATTCCTCAAAAACACAGTTAGGTTAAATAGGGCATTTTCATGAGTACTAAGTAGCATGTGATGCTTACAAAAAAGATGATAGGTAACACAGCATTTTAAAAACACTACATCAGTAACCCAATATAAGAGCTAGAACATGATTTTACTAATGTTATAGCTTCCCCCACAACACCTATCTATACTCTGCCATACACAGAAGTATGAATTTTGAGTTTATCATCCCCTTACTGTTCAAAAACAATTGAACCTCACATGCCTCTGTTTCTAAATAAGATGTTTGAAAATTTGCTTGTTTTATTCCTTCATAAAAATGGTGTCTTAGCCGGGCTCGGTGGCTCAGCCTGTAATCCCGCGCCTTTGGGATGCTGAGGTGAGTGGATTGCCTGAGCCCGCGGGTTCGAGACCCGCCTGGGCAGCAAGACCTCATCTCTCAATAAATCAAAAAATTATCCGGGCATGGTAGCGTGCCTGTAATTCTGGCTACATGGAAGGCTGAGGCGGAAGGATCGCCGGAGCCCAGCAGGTCGAGGCTGCGGTGGCTGGGAGCGGCCACTGCACTCCAGTCTGGGCGACGGAGTGAGACTCCAACTCAAAAAAAAAAAAAAATGGTGTCTTACTATATGTATTCTCCTGAAATTTGCTTTTTTTTCACTCAGTGTATTTAAATTTTAACCACATTGTTGTGCATGGCCGAAGCCATTCTCTCTTATTACTTTATTCTACTCCATGGTGTTGATATTCCACAATGGGTGTATCCATTCTCCTATCTGTAGACATTTTGGGTTATTTCCAGTTTGGAGCTATTACAAATAATGCTGCAAAGAACATCTGTACTGGTGTATGTACACACAAGTTTCTCCAAGTGCAGAATTTCTGGGTCCTGGGGTAAATGTGTATTCAGCTTAACAGGATAGTGCCAAGCCATTTTTCTAGGCTGTACCAATTTACACTCCCACCAGCAGTATTTGAGGAGCACTTCCATTATTTTACATCCTTATCAACACATTACTTTCAGACTTATAAGTTTACCAGTCTAGTGGGTGGAAATTTGGCCTTAATAGCCATCTTCAGAAGCAGTGATTATTGTCTGTATTTTACAGGTAAGGCTCAAAATCACATAAGTAGTAAAATTAGAATAAGAGCCCAGTTCTCTAGCCTGCAAACCCAGAGTTCTTTCCACCATACCACACTGTCTCCCCCATTTCAGTCTCCATTGATTAGTGCCCACACTTTTAAAGCATAATTAACATTCAGGAGAAGTATCATGTTCCATTTAGGACTTGGCTGCATATTAGTTATGCAATTTGGGTAAATTATGTAACCTCTCTGTGCCTCAATTATTTTATTTATAAAATGGTAATAATAATATCACCTATTTTATAAGACTGTTACCAGGGTTAAACAAGTTATTTCTCTCTCTCTCTCTCATCTAAATATTTAAATAAACACATACTCCAAATTCCAACTGTGCCAGGTAGAATTCAGTGTATTTTCCTTAACCTAAATGCCCCCTTTCTTTCAAGCAAATGGCTTTTTCATTAACTGCCTCACACTTTCATGTTCTGAGCTGCCAAGCATGTTGTTGTTTCATATTCATTTACACTGAAGCACTGAAAGAATCTTTTAGCTCTACCACCATCATGACTTGATGCCAGCACAATCAGTGTAAAACTTTTATGAAATATGTATTTTGTACTCTGGATGATAGCAACATACCTTTAGAGTTCTTAACTTAGTTTGTATATATTTATTTGCGTGACAATTTAATGTTGTCTTCACCATTAGGCTGTTCATAGTTTTAATCACAATTATATCCCAGTCTTAACACTCAATAAATACTTAATTAAATGAATTGATGAAAGAATGAATTAATTTTAAAAAGCAGGTTAAGTGATCTTTTACTGCAGTTATATGTCAGTGAAATGCTCTTCTTCTTTTTTTTTTTTCTTGGTCCTCAAGCTCTCAGATTCTTTCTTCAAAATGCTCTTTAAAAAAAAAAAGTCTGTCATCTTTTATCTGAAATCCTTGGAGACAGATTTTAGGGTTTAGAATATTTTGGAATTAAGAAGTTTTTTCATTTTTGAAAAGTTAATACCCTATACATACTATGTGTTATATGTCATCCACAGCAGGATCTGGATATGACTCAATAATTAAGCATATTACAGTTTCTGCACTAAAATGCATGGATAGTCACACAAAAAGGAGTTTTCAGGAACCACAGCATCACATGGGCTCAGGTCAAGTTTGCCCCTGAAGGAGTTACAGAAATGCTTTTCAGTGATTTTTGGATTCGAGAATTATGGATTAAAATTAGAACTATAATTTTTTAAAGTGTGGAAATCTGAATCTGTGACTCCTTGGTCCCTGATATATTTTATTCACACTATGGTGCAACTTATACTTCTTTCCATGATCTCCAGGAAAAACTATACAAGTTTATGAAACTTGTTTTAATAGACCTATTATCCTGAGGCCATGGAAATATACAACCTGTTCCTAGAAGAGGCAAAGCTAAATCTTAACAAGTAATAAAAACTACTCCAAAAATTATGAGCTGGCATTCATCATTCAAGAGACTTACAAAGAATTTACTTGTAATTCACTTGGAGTAAAATTGCTAATACTTCCAAAATATAATGTTTGTTAATGTCAGAGTTCTGATAGTCTTTTTCTTTAATAGGATGATCTTCTCAGAGGGGGAAGTAAATGTTAAATATTTTGGAAATTTGTAAAAGGCAAGGTTCACAGCATCTTACAAAGACTTAAATACAAAAATGTAGTTGTTTACAAGACCATGAGAAGGTCTAGATTCTAGGGACTTCTCTGACATGGTCCTCAGACTCAAGCAAGACTAGTGTTAAGGAAATAATATGAGCAAGTCATTCAAAACTCAATCTACCAGTATGCTTAAGTTTGAAGATGTTCACGTATATATCTTTCTCTCACGCACACAAACACACACACACACACACACACACATACACATGAGACTCCTCTCCCTTTGATAGCGTCATCGCAAGGAACCGCAATGGCCAAGGTAATGCCCTCTGTTTTCATTTTTGGACATAGCACATGACTTAGATGATACATTTTACTAACTCCTGTGTCCTGCACATGGTTAAATGTGCTGACCCAGAGGTCCTATCACCCACTGAAAACCCTGCTTAGGCATTTGTGAGCCTGATGCTGTAAGAAAGTGATTTAACTTCTCTGTGTCTCAGTTTACCCATCTATAAAGTGTAACTAAAAATGGAGTTTAATACATGTGGTCGCTGTGAGGATTAAATTATATTTAGTATGTGTTATAAACTATTGTTATTTCAAAATCAGGTCAATTCTGAGGATCAGGCACATCCTCAGACACAAGAAATCACATGAATGGCAAGCACTAGCTTATGCTAGACAAAATAACACCAAAAACTATGCTCATAATAGATCTTCTGATACTTTTCAGTACTGTGCCTTGTTTTTTTTTTTGTTTTTTTTTTTTTGAGTTGGAGTCTCACTCTGTCGCCCAGACTGGAGTGCAGTGGCCGCTCCCGGCCACCGCAACCTCGACCCACTGGACTCCGGCGATACTTCCGCCTCAGCCTTCCAAGTAGCTGGAATTACAGGTATGTACTACCACGCCCAGCTGATTTTTTGATTTATTGTAGAGATGAGGTCTCGCTGCCCAGGCGGGTCTCGAACCCGCGGGCTCAGGCAATCCACTCACCTCAGCCTCCCAAAGGCGCAGGATTACAGGCTGAGCCACCGAGCCCGGCTTGTGCCTTGCTTTTATTTCTATTTTGTTATTGCTTAAGGCCAAAATTATGAGCTAATTTATATGATGAGTTCTTTCTTTTTAATAGTATTTATTGTATTATTTGTATCAGACATTTCCAACTCACAAACTGGCTGAGTTCTAAAAAGCTTATTTGTATCTGAGTTGTTTACAATTCAAAACACACTTTTCCATAGAGGTGATGTATTAAAAATGGTTAGGTGCTCAGGCTGATATAATAAAAGGAATGAAGTAGGTATCTGTGCCCTAGGCAGGAAGGTCTCAGGCAAACCAAACAGTTCACTTAGGACCAGGATCCACCTGTTAATCTGCCTGGATATGAGTAATTTTTGGTGGCTGAGCCTTGATGTGTTCTTCACCTAACAGAGAAAGAAATGGAAAGTCAGAGAAGAGGTTTGGAAAGCCCTGGCTCCAGTCACCAGCTCAGAGAGGAGGGACGTGAGTTATAGAACAGAGATTGTCACTGTCCAGATCATTAGAAGCTTCCCTACATTTACATTGGTCTATACCAGTTTTCTCACAGTAATTAGCAGAATGTTCCTAAAACCAAATGCTCTTGAGAAGAAGGATGGTGGGGAGATTATATTCCAGTCGAATGCTAATAGAGGACCGGGGATAAGGGGGAGAGGAGGAAAGAACCCAAAGCATAAAGGGGGAGATGTCTGTTGGAGAGAGGGAATGACCGCAGGTACCAGCCCCGCCAGACATGGTGTTCATGGGAAAATGCACTGACTTCCTTGAAGGATGGAACATATCTCCCTGTGTTGGTAATTTAAGAGATGAAAATAAAGGAATCATCAGTAACATCAGCAGTAACATATTAAGTATACACATCAGCATAAGAGAAACATCTTGCTTTGGTTCTCAATCTTGGCTGCGTGTTAGAATCCCTGGGAAGATTAAAACATTACAATGCCTAAGGTGCACCTGAGACTGATTCCTTCAGAACCCCGGGACAAAGGCATCAGAAGTTTTCACAGTTCTGTGAAAGGGTTCCAATGAGCAGGCAGCTTGGAAACCATTTTAAATACCAACCACTCGTAAGCATCCTAAACTGAAGAATAGGGAACTGTGATTCCCTAAAACTCTGAGACACCCTAAACTTAAGGTCTCTTGTTCAAATTCCTGTTTATGATTAAATTCCCCCTTCTCAGAAAAATCGGGGCCAGAATTTGACAACAGATTCAATGAAACTGATCATTCACTTGATAATTTCATTTGTTAAGAAAGAAAAAAATAACTTCAACAGCAATCACTGAAACTGATGGCAAAACAATTCATTTTATGTGCAAACTCAAAGACCATCTATAACATGTTAACCCCAAATCTGAGAGGATCTGTGTCCAAAGAAGTCACCCAGAGGTCCAGCAGGGAAAGACACTGGTTTACTAACATGTATAGGTGGCACAGCCGGGTGCAGTGGCTCACGCCTGTAATCCCGGCACATTGGGAGGTTGAGGCAAGAGGATTGCCTGAGTTTAGGGATTCGAAACCAGCCTGGGCACCTTGGCAAGACCTTGACCAGGCACTGTGCTGCATGACAGGGATAAAGTAATAACAAATGTGATTTCCAGCTTGCCACAATATAGCTTAAAGTCAATGACAATCCCAAGAATTGGCAGGGAACCTGTGAGATGCAGCCTGAGCCCCTGCCCAACCTTGACTGCAGAGAGCCTTGTAGCAAAGAGCTACACGTGTGAGGACCAAATCAGCTATTTTAAATTGTTGGGCTTTCTGGGTCACAGATATCCATCCCATGAGTGTACTATTTCTCAGCGGGTGTGGCAGTGTCCCAACAGCTAAATTATATTTACTCATTACTGTACCTTGCTAGAAGCGGTTCACCAGCTATACCTCTGATATGCCTTTTATGCTTACGAGTGGGCTCATGAGGGGTGACTTCGTGTGCGCCTGACTGTGCACACAGCTACTTGCTTGCCCCCACCCCTAGGATAATTGCCGCTGTTACCTGTTTCATTAAATTACTTGGAATTAGTCCTCTGTCGATCTGCATCTTTAAGAGAGAGGATTGGTGGATGCTGCCTTAGAGAAATCCGACTGTGTGATTAGTGTGTCCATATCAAATCTCTTGCTTCCCAGTTGCTTTAGGGGCTTAGGAACTGAGTGTCTTACTGTACGCTAAGTATGTCGTCTTTTTCTGCTTTGACAAGGTTAGTGTCTCTGGTGTCTACTGGCACAATCCCCAAGCTTCCTGGAACTTGTGTCATTAACCATGAAGTGGGGTCTGACTGCAGAAAATGCAGAGCACATTAAGCAGGCAAAAACAGTCCAGGTCTTGAAAAGTCTCTGTATAGAGAACAAGTTGCTCTAAACAATTCCGTTAACATGTCTGACATCCCATGCCTCTCTCCTGCTCATGGCTGCAGAGGATTCTAACCAGTGAAACATGTACCCCCCATTCCCCCTAGTCTCTCCTCACAAAGGGCTCCACAGATTCTTTATAATCAGTTCTGATGTTGCTGGGAGGCACAGATTTCTGCAAAGATATGTTCCTCTCTCAAAAAACTGCAGATGAGAGGAGAAAATATGCAAAAGACAGATCACAAGTGAACCAAGCAATTGTCAGGTAAGTCATATTTTTGCAGTCTCATTTGCTCATTTAGAGAACAATCTCACAGGCTAGCACATCCAAAGTACAGAGTAGGGAGTTTTTCTGCTTTCTACACACAAGCACCCCACATCCTGGCTTTACACAATTTACGTATATTTCTGTTTCACAGTTCTTAATGGAATTTAACCACTAGTCAAAACCCACCATGTTCAAACTTTTGGAATAAACGATAGAGTCTGTGCTGTCGGTCTTTGGCTCTTTGCTCCATCACTAGTCTTTCCCCTTAGTTTACAGGGAACTAAGGATACTGCATTTTTCAGGTGCTCAGGCCCTCCAGTTTTGGGGCCATTCCACTTCCAGGTAGAAGTGTTTCTCCTGCTCTCCGTTTCAGGTGGCATCTCCTTGGCACCCATTTTCCACCTGGCTCCATCTCCTGACAAACAGCCCTGCCCTTTGAAGCTGCAGCTTCTGCAGGAAGGCCCACAGCAGGTCAGATCCATTTGGTGGCTCCCAATCCCAAGCTGTTCCAGTGACACTCCCTCCTTCCTCCCTTTGTCCCACCAGCCCCAGGGGGACAAACATCTTCCTGCACTTGTTCATCTCTAGGCTTTCTCTGTTGGGCTTCTCAACTCTTCCATCAGCTGGGGAACCATTTCCTTGTGACAAATGTCTTGTTTTGAAGTGCATAGAGAGGTTTCTCTTTCATTGGATGACATAATAGTTTACTATTATAACTCAATCATGTTTACTTACAGTAAATCCATATCTAGGTAAAATAATTAAAAAGAACTGTTGTTATGGACTGACTCGTGTTTCCCTAAAATTCATATGTTGAAGTCCTAAATTCAGTACCTCAGAATGTAACTGTATTTGAAGATATGGTCTTTAATAATAAAGATAAATGAGATTATTGGAGTGGACCCTAATCCCACCCTATAGCATCCTTATAAGAGGAGATTAGGACACAGACACACAGAGGGAAGACCATGTGAGGACACGGAGACAACAGCCAAGTAAGAAGAGAGGCCTCAGAGAAACCAACTCGGTTGACACCTTGGCCTTGGACTTCTAGCCTCTAGAACTGCAAGGAAATAAACTTCTGTTGTTTAAGCCACTCAGTTTGTGGCTTGTTAATACTAGCAAACAAATACAATTGCTTATCTCAGAAATTTGGGGTACACTACCTAACTCTAAGCCTCAATGTCCTCAAATATAAAATGAGAATAAATTTAATACTCAGGTTCTTGGGAAATTAACTGAGACAAACTCAATATAGCACTTGCTATAGTGCTTATAAGTGTTGGGTGTCATTTGGAATATTTATGTAGAAGTATAACTAAAATGTGCTTGTCATGTTCACTCTGGAGCCTGCCTCTAGAGGTGTTGGAAGGTCTTTAGATTGGGCTGGATGGATGATGTATTCACGCAGGTTTTAGCGCATGTCTCCTTGTTGCTTCTTGTTTTCACTTGCTATATTAATTGCAAAGAGTTGTTTAGCTTTGTTATCAAAGTTGCATTTGTAAAGCATAAACATCATGCTTCAACTACAAATTTGAACATTTCTTTTTTCTCTTGTTAGTGCTATTTCCATTGTTCCTTGTTGCTTCTACATACATCCATTCAAGGAAGGAATTGCACTGTGACTTTTTTGGAATGCCCATGACTACCCACTGGGTCAGTTTGGGGGTCAGCCAAAAACGGCTTTCCCACTGATGGCTGCCTAGAAGACTCTTCTAGGACTCAAAAACAGATCCTCTAGACTGCTGCCTACAAATAGTCATACCACAGGGACAAAAAGAGTCATGTTTCCAGGAACCATCAGCACCTGCAGCTAAGCTTAGCCAAATCACTTGGAAAGTAGTATATCTGTGTCGGCTCCTCTTCTGACACTTTTTTTACCCAGGTCCTTCTCCTCCTGTGGTGGTATGCCTAATGGGTTGGGGCACTCAGTTTCCTCTCCTACATTAGGTTTTTAATGTAGTTGCAAAAGGCTAATTACTACTCTTCTGATTATTTATATTTCAATGAGCATTTAGCCTTCAGTTGAATAAAACTCTAACAGTGTAACTCGGAGCACTAAGTGATAGAGAGGAAATTTGAGGCTCTTTAATTAGAAATATTACTTTTTAATTAAATGATGAAGAAAATACTAAAGTCTATAGAAGAACGATGCTTAGTTTTCCTTAGCTAAAGTTTTCAGAGAATGTTTACCAAAAAAGTGGGTGATCCCTCATAAAGAAGTATTTTCTACATCAAGGCCTTCTCCTTCCACTGGTAAACCCAAGCTTGTATCTTACATATGCTTATAAATTTGTCATCATGAGTTTGCTATTATTAAATTATTGGGATGGGCCCTAATCATACCCTAAAGCACCTAAACGTCTTGAGGAGGCTGATACTGTACTGTGAACTCTTCAGGGAAGGAAAGGGAAAGGGAAAATAAAGAGAATCCCAAAGCATACTTTCTATCTACTGTATATTTTAAAAGCAGAAGTTTATCATCTTGTGACTTTTAACTTCCCGATGGTTTGTTGCCATGTGGAACTAATTCTGCTTGTGGAATGTGAAAAATAAAATAAATGTCAATTCTTGGATCACAATCACTAACCTGATAGCCACACAGACCATAATGGCTTTCTCTATACATCATTCTCTCTCTCTTTTTTTTTTTTTTTTGAGTTGGAGTCTCACTCTGTTTCCCAGACTGGAGTACAGTGGCACGCTCCCAGCCACCGCAGCCTCGACCTGCTGGGCTCTGGTCATCCTTCTGCCTCAGTCTTCCAAGTAGCCAGAACTACAGGCACGTGCTACCACACCCAGGTAATTTTTGATTTATTGTAGAGATGAGGGCTCGCCAAGTTGCCCAGGTGGGTCTTGAACCCACGGGCTCAGGCAATCCACTCGCCTCGGCCTCCCAAAGTGCTGGGATTACAGGCTGAGCCACCGAGCCCAGCCCATCATTCTGTTTCTAAGGTCCAGGTGGTTTCTGCTGAAACTCTAGCCTTCTGTTACATAATTTGCCTATCACTGAGAAAGAAAAATTTCAGAATTTTGTTTCTATTTTGTTTTCTCCACTTCCCCATTGGTATGGACAGAATTCATTCTGTTCCTTGCCATCTTGGTGTAGTTATTCAGAGTCACCTATGACCCAGCATCCCTTTTGTAGAATTCTAGGCTGTTTAGAATACTTTGCCCTTGAATTTCAAAATGTATTTCCTAGCTAGATTATTTTTTAAGAGTAATACTTAAGATTAATAAAGTTTCTATTGTGTGGTTTTGCTAAACAAACTTACTTGGCAAAATAATGAGGAAAATATAAATCTACTTGTACGGCTCTGGAGGAAATTACATTCCCAAAGATGATTTTATTTAAGATATACATTTCAAATATGCATATCTCTAATAAGATTTCAACTATCAATAGGTTAGTGTTTTGTGTTACTTTCTATTTTTGATTGGCACAAGGTTTTCCACAGGCTAAAGGAAAGTTTTGCCTTAATACGGCATAAGCCATGATAAAGTGTCATTTTTCGCTTGTGATCGTCTCTCCCTCCTTCTCCTCAAATCTTTCTTTCCCTTCCTTCTTCTCCATTTGACCAAGGACATGTTTTGACCTATTAGTAACAACTGAGCACTTTGAGAAAACAAAATATGTGAAATCTGAAGAGAATATTAACTTTGAGAAAGTAATACATTTGCTTAGTTAAGAGGACAGAAGACTTTTAAAACACGTTCAGATCAGGTATGGTGGCTCACACCTATAATCCTAGCACTTTGGGAGGCCGAGGTGAGAGGATTGCCTGAGCCTGAAGGTTCAAGACCACCCTGGGTAACTTGGCGAGATTTCATCTCTACAATCATAATAATAATTTAAAAATAGCCAGGCATGGTGGCGCATGCCTGTAGTTCCAGCTACTTGGAAGGCTGAGGCAGAAGGATCGCCTAAGCCCAGCAGGTCGAGGCTGCAGGGGCTGAGCGTGTGCCACTGCCCTCCAGTCTGGATGACAGAGGGAGATTCCAACTAAAAAAAAAATGTCCAATGTTGTTTCTAACAGTCATTAAAAGCTGGCACATGGTCCACCATTTCAATAATTACTGATAAGCATGTTCATTCATTGCATGTACATGTGAACATATGAGCCTTTAACCATAGTTCAAGAATTATTCAGTATCAACCCAACTATCAACATGTTATAAATCAGATACCAATAAAAATATAACACCATAAACCTGTGAAGGGCCAGGAGATATGATTGGGCTCCTAACATGCCAGACACTGATCTAGATTTTTATTTCTAATATCCCATTTAAATCCCATAACAGTTCTTGAGATATGTGCTATTACGCTTATTTCAAAGATGAGAAAGTTGGAACTCAGAAAATCCAAATAAATCCATGCCTAAGGCTTATATCCTCACTTCCAGTCTAGTGGACCACCTACAGTCTGTTCTCTAGCTTAGAAACCTTTTGAATTATCCTGTCCTTTAGAACAAAGTCTAAACTTATTACCAAGTTTCTCAAGTTCCTTCATGATCTGGCTCTGGCTATCCTCACAAGCACCAAACATTACCACTGTTCACCTCAAACTCCATTCTCAGTCACACTCAATTTCTTCCAGTTCCCTAAATATGCCATGCTTTCTCTTGCCCCTAGGATTGTGCTAATGCTGTTCCATAACTAGAATATCCTTCAACACACCTCTCCTGCCCTCCCTAATGATCTGGCTAATTCCTCCTGGTCCTTCAAATCTGATCTTAGGCACTACTTTCTCACTTTCCTCATCATGACTTTCTCCAGGAAGCTTCCTCTGAGCCCTGATCACTTGTAAGGTGATACCCGAATAGATCCTACAGTGCATCATAGTGTCTCATACACTGCCTTATGATTAATTACCTGTTTATTTGTCTATATCCCTCTCTTGACAGGAACCCTATGAAGTCAGGAACTGAGATTGCCAGGCTATCATGATATCCCTGTGCCTCGAATACAGTAAAGAATAAATGTTTGTTGAATGACTGGATGATTAAGAGAATGACATTTATACTTGGACAAGATAGCCAAAATTCTTTGGCAATGGCTTCTGAAAACACACCACTTAGGCAGGTGTCATGATAATTTGTTAGGAAATATTCAAAGCCATAGGTATGGTATGACTTTCTGAACTGTCCATGTTACTTGATAAGTAATTTAAAATATTAATTTTAAATAAAAAGTACAGATATAATATGTAGACTAATATAAAATGCATATGAAGCTCTGTGGTAAAATATAAGACTTCCAAGAAATTTTCCATTTGAGTTAGGTCACCAGATACAGAGTTACAATCACTGTCCTCCACGATAGATGCCTGTTTTAGAGGATGCAGTCATTCAGGGGCCAGCTCTAAGATGAGTAATGTCAAATTCAAAGTTTCCTAAGAAAGTTGTGTGCTTTGAGATTATTTGGAGGTAACAGTTCTGCTTAATCTAGGGAAGAATAAGGAGAAACATAGAAGCTGCCTTTACCTTTCAGAAGTTGCCACCTAGAAGAGGGAGCAGATGCATTCTTAGAAAATTATCTTTATGCCAGACGTGGTGATTCATGCCTGTAATCCAAACACATTTGGAGGCAGAGGCAAGAGGATTGAGTCCAGGGATTTGAGACCAGTCTGAGCAACTTGGCAAGACCTCATGTCTACAATAAATCAAAAAATTAGCCGGGCATGGTGGTGCATGCCTGTAGTTCTAGCTACTGGAAGGCTGAGGCAGAAGAAGCGCCTGAACTCAGCAGGTCAAGGATGCAGTGGCTGTGAGCATGCCACTGCACTCCAGCCTGGGTGGCAAAGTGAGATTCCTACCCAAAAAAGGAAAAAGAAAATTATCTTGACACCAACATTTGTGTGTTTATGGCACCACTATTCACAATAGCAAGAACATGGAACCAACCTAGGTGCTTATCAATGGTGGACTGGATAAAGAAAATGTACATATATATCATGGAATATTACACAGCCATAAAAATGAAATAATGCTCTTTGCAGTAACATGGATGCAACTGGAGGCCATTATTCTAAGCAAATTAACACAGAAACAGAAAACCAAATAACACATGCTCTCACTTATAAGTGGGAGCTAAATACTAGCTAATCACAGACATAAAAGAAGGGAACAACAGTTACTGGGGACTCCTAAAGGGTGAAGGGAGGGAGGGGGTAAGTGTTAAAAAACTACCCATTGGGTACCAGGATCACCATTTGTGTGATGGGCTTAATAGAAGCTCAAACCTCACCATTACACAAAATACACATGTAACAAACCAGTACATGTACCCTTTTGAGTCTAAAATAAAATAAAATGCATTTTTATTACAAGGAACCAGAACCATTGAGAAAAAGAACCCAGATTTTGCTTTCTCGTGTTTTCCAGTGTGAGAAAGGACCTCTCTAGGTTGTCTCTGGATTGTAGCCCAAGTTTTGCTTCTTTTTTGTTTTTGATCCTCTTCTACATGTCCTAAAGGTCCTACCACAAATTGTACCATTAGGTGGAATTATTCAAAATAAGTCCATAAAACCACTCATCAAGAGTACTATAGAAAGAATTCCTGTCTTTTCCATGGGATTCTTGGGAAGATGACAGAGCCAGTTGGACTAAGCGAGCTCCAGTGTGAGTCAGTGAGAGTACGGAAAATTTTGCGTACGTGTTGGTGAGTAAGTAGAAGAGTGAGTGGCTGACTGAGTAGGGACTTGGGAGCACGTGGCTAGGGCTCTTCTGGCTAAGCGGCTGGTGCCCCAGCTGCTCTGCTTGGTCCCTAGCACTTCCCGGGGTGCAAAAGCCAAGTGCCATTTTTAAAAAATCAACAAAACCCTTCCCAGGAAGAATCTGCTGGGAGAGACTGCCAGCTCCAGCTCTGCCTCACCACTAAGGTGCCTGGCTGGACTATGGCAGCAGGGGCTATGCAGGGAGCCTAGAGGCAGAGCCCCACTGGAGAAGATGAAAGAGGCACCCTGCCACCATCTTGAAGACTGGGCAGGAAAGTGCTCCTGCTAGCTCACCGCAGATGATCTCTGTGACCCATGGATTAACTACTCAGGGGTTGACTGTGACTCAGAGGGAATATCCTGAAAGCACAAACTCTGGAGGGACAGGATGAATGCAGAGTCTCAGGTGCCCCACACCTTACCCTGATTCATTTGTGGGACAAAGGATGTGGCCAGAAAAGGACAAGGAAGACCTCCAAAGAGATCAGTGGTGAGTCTGGGACTGATCCAACTCCCTCTTCCCCAGCAATCCTATGAACATCAGATCCACATGGCTGGGACATGACTGAGAGGGAGGAACACATGCAGAGCCTGGATGTCAGCTGCAATAGGAGGACTCCACTCCAGGACAAGTCTGGCTGGGGCAACCCCTGCCAGTACCTGGGGAAGAGACAATTCTGTACCTTCCCACCAGAGGGGATCCCCCTGACCAGACTAGAGCAGGAAGGGAGGACTGAAGCCCCATTCACCCCTCTGTCCCCTCCTCCTTCCCTGGGCCGGACACTAGTGAGATTGTGAATGAGGCAAAGCTCTGCAGGAGACAACAGAGGGGCATCTGAGAAAAACAATCACAGAATTTGCCACAAGAGGTGCTTTTCTGTTGTTGTTGTTGTTTTCTGTTTGTTTGCTAATGTTTAAAATATTTTTTCTTTGTGCATGAATGTGTATATTAGGGCTTGATCTGCATCCCCCCCCCACTATTTTTTTCTCTTTCTTTTTTCTTTCATTTTTTTGTTTATGTGTGTACATGAAGAATTGAGTGTTATCTTTCAGTTTTGTTTGTTTGTTTGTTTGTTTTGTTGTTCTCTTTTTTTAGTTCAATATGTGTGTGAATACATGTATGAAGGTTTGATTTGAATTCCTTTTTTTCCCTTTTCTCTCTTTTTCTTCTCCTTTCATTTTGGGTTGAGCTTATGTGTGTGTTTGGTTTTCCTGGGGCTTTTTGTTTTTGTTTTTGTTTTTTTATTTGTTTTGTTTTGTTGTTATTCCAGTTTATTTGTGTGTGTGTGTGTGTGTGTGTGTGTGTGTGTGTGTGTGTATCTAATTGTTTTTTGCTTTGGTTTCAGCTCTTGTTGTTCAGTGTTGTTGTTGTTTTTTTAAATTTTTGTCTGTCTCATTTCATTCTACTTTTCTCTATTCTCCTCAATGCTGTTACTGTATCTTAGACTCAGAGGTATACACACATTCCCATTGCATTGCCATATAGAGTGGTGGTGGGGAGTGGGTCTCAGGAACCCATACCACAATCAATGAACATTGTAATTTGTAAGTAGTTTCGGAATCCTAGCTCCCCATCTCCACCTTATTTGACTCTCAAAACTACTAGAGACAGCAAAAGCTTCCCACCCACAGCCTTGTTTCAAAATATAACTAATTCAGAGTCCTGATTAGGGAAGAATAGAGGGCTGAACAAACATCAGAAAAGAAAGCCTCTCTCGCTACCACTGAATAGTGAAACTAAAGAGAAAAGAAACTAAAGATCTCTTGCTCTGTCACAAATGAGGGAAAAAAAATCAATGGAAGAACACAGGTAATTCTCAGTGTTACAAAAAGAAAATGCCTGAAAAATCAGACCTCAGAGCCCAAATGATGGAAGTCACCAATGACTGGCCCTAGAATACAACGGGGATTAGAGAATGGATAAAAAGAGTGAATAAGACTGAAGAAAAACAAGATGCAACACCGAAAGAACTTGTAACAGAGATTCTGGGCATAAAAAATTTCATTCAGGAAATAAATAACAAGATGACAAACATAGAAAGCAGAAGAAATTATCTCGGAACTTGAACACCAAAACATGGAATCAACCCAATCTGTAAAAAACATAGAAAGAAAACTCAGAAAGAAAGAATAAAGAAATGTGCGATGATATCAAGAGGTCAAAAAAAATGTGCGATGATATCAAGAGGTCAAACCTACACCTGATTGGTATCCCAAAAGAAGAAAGGGAAATGAAGAACACCTTAGAGCAAGTATTCCAGGAGGTTATCCAAGAAAACTTTTCCCATCTCACCAGAGATGTCACCATCCAAACAGAAGATACAGAGAACCCCCGCAAGACATCAAATTAGAACACCAACCCCTAGACACATAGTGACACCAAAAAATTTCCCCAAAACCCACAAAGACATGAACACTAAACAGAATGATGCTGAAGGACTATTGGATCAACACGAAATCAAAACAGAAATTAAAAGATTACTGGAAGCAAATGAAAATGAAGAAACATCCTACCAAAATCTCTGGGATGCCATGAAATCAGTTCAAAGAGGAGAATTTATATCTCTACAAGCACACATCAAAAAATGGAAATATCACAAGTTAACAGCCTAACAAATCACCTAAGGGAGCTGGAAGGACAAAACCACCAAAACCCTAACATTAACAGAAGAATCCAGATCACCAAAGTAAAAGCCCAAATATGGGACATAGAAGACAAAAATACCATAGGAAAAAAATGAACAAAACAAAAAGCTTGTTTTTCAAAAGAATAAACAAGATTGATCGACCCCTTGGCAAGATTGACAAAAAAGAGAGAGAAAAAGCTCAAATAAACACAATCAGAAATGCAATGGATCAAATCATAACTGACCCCAAAGAAATGCAAAAGATTATCAGAGATTACTATACACACCTATATGGAAACAAACTTGATAGCCTAAATGAAATTGAGGACTTTCTGACAACACACAATCTTCCAAGGTTAAAACAAGAAGACATTGAGACACTAAATAGATCAATAATAACTCAGGAAATTAACTCTATTATAAGAAAACTACCTATAAAAAAAAACCCTAGACTAGATGGCTTTCCAGCGGAATTCTACAAAATGTAAATGAAGGAGCTAATAACAATCCTAATGAAAGTATTCCAGGTAAATGAGCAAGATGGAATTCTCCCCAAGTCACTTTACGAAGTTAACATCATACTGATTCCCAAACCGGGTAAAGATTCAACAACAACAAAAAAGAGAACTACAGGCCAATATCTCTAATTAACATGCATGCAAAAATTCTCAACCAGATTCTAGCAAATCAGATCCAACAACTCATGTAAAAAAATCATCCACCATAACCAAGTAGGCTTCATTCCCAGGATGCAGGACTGGTTCAACATTTGCAAGACCATAAATGTAATTAAATACATTAACAGATGTAAAAACAAGAACCACATGATTGTATCATTAGATGCAGAAAAGCTTTTGATAAGATACAGCATCCCTTCTTGACAAAAGCTCTCAAACACCTAGGTATAGAAGGAGCATACCTCAAAATAATAGTGCCATCTACTATAAACCCCTAGGCAGCATATTGCTAAACAGACAGAAACTGAAAACATTTCCCCTGAAAACTGGAACAAGACAAGGCTGCCCACTCTTACCCCTCTTGTTCAACATTGTGTTGGAAGTCTTAACTAGAGCAATTAGACAAGAGAAGGAAATCAGGGGTATCTAAATAGGAAAAGAGGAAGTTAAGCTATCCCTCTTTGCTGACAATATGATCCTATGCCTCAAAAACCCAAGAGATGCTGTCAAAAACCTGCTTTAACTGATAAAGGACTTTGGCAAAATCTCAGGGTATAAAATAAGTGTGCAAAAGACAGTTGCATTCTTAAACACCAGCAACAAGCAGGCAGAGAACCAAATAAAAAGCACAATCCCATTCACAATAGCCACAAAAAAATATGAAATACCTTGGCATCTTCCTAACCAGAGAAATGAAAGACCTTTACAATGAAATCTACAAAACTATTCAAAGAAATCCAAGAAGACACAAACAAATGGAAAAATATTCCATGTTCATAGATTGGAAGAATCAACATTGTTAAGATGTCCATTCTACCAAAGGCAATCTACAGATTCAATGCAATACCCATTAAATTATCAACATCATTCTTCTCAGACCTGGAAATGACAACACAGAAATTCATATGGAAACCTAAATGACCACAAATAGCCAAAACAATCCATAGCAAAAGAAACAAAGCAGAAGGTATCACACTTCCAGACTTTAAACTTTGCTATAATCCTACAATAATCAAAACATCCTAACATTGGTACAAGAACAGACATATGGAGCAATGGAACAGGATAGAGATTCCAGAAGCAAAACCTCAATTTCTCAACCAGTTCATCTTTCACAAAGCCTCCACCAAAACCAGTGGGGAGAGGAGAACCTATTCAGTAAATGGTGCTGGGGAAACTGGTTAACCACATGCAGAAGATTGAAACAGGACCCCTACCTATCACCATACACAAAAATCAACCCTAAATGGATCAAAGACCTGAACAAAAAACCTCAAACTATAAGAACCTTAGAAAATACAGGAGACACCCTAATGGAAATTGGAACTGGCAACCAATTCCTGATCAAAACTCTAAGTGCCCATGCCATAAGAGATAAGATAAACAAGTGGGACCTCATCAAACTAAAAAACTTCTGCAAAGAAAAAGAAACCATCAAGAGAGAGGACAGGTAGCCCACAGAATGAGAAAAAATATTTGCCAACTGTATATCTGAAAAAAGCCTAACATCCAGAGTCTACAAGGAATTCAGACATGCTAAAAGGAAAACAACAAACAACCCCATTTAAAAGTGAGCAAAAGACATGAATAGACACTTCTCAAAAGAAGATATATGGGCAGCCAATAGACACATGAAAAAGTGCTGTCTCACTAATCATAAGAGAAACGCAAATCAAAACCACAATGAGATACCACTTAACCTCAGTAAGAATGGCCATTATTAATAAAACAAACAACAGATGCTGGTGAGGATGCGGAGAAAAAGGAACGCTTCTACACTGCTGGTGGGAATGCAAACTAGTGTAACTTCTTTGGAAAACAGTGTGACGATTTCTAAAAGAACTAGACATTGACCTCCCATGTGATCCAGCAATCTCCCTCCTGGGAATATACCTGGAGGAACACAAATCATTCAACAAAAAAGATACCTGCACAAGCATGTTTATTGCAGCATTATTCACAACAGCAAAAACATGGAACCAACCATGCTGCCCATCGAAACTGGACTGGATAAAAAAAATGTGGTACATATATACACAATGGAATATTGCACATTCTTAAAGAAGGACAAACATAGACTTCACAACAACTTGAATGGATTTAGAGTCTATAGTACTCAGTGATCTATCACAGAAACAAAAACAGAGTACCATATGCTCTCACTCATAAGTGGATCCTGAATATTTACCATAATACTGTAAGAAAGGGATTGGCAGTAGTGGGATACTGCCAGGTTGGGGTGGGGGGGAACACAGCATTGATAAGGGTACCTGATCTCAAACCAGGCAAAGTGGGGACCAAAGGGAGGTCCAAACTTTACCTGTAGAATGACCACTTATATACCTAATCCTGAATTGTACCCCACATCTTTTAAATAAATAAATAAATTTCAAATATGTGTAGAACACTAGAATCTATCTTTCCTTCTAGTATTAAGATTATATAAACCTCCCACTAAAAAACTGAATAAACAGCATCTGTTTTTATCTGTTTAGGTTTACCACAGGTGAAATCTGTGCAAAGCTTTTTCCTTATTTCAAAATAGGATTATTTAGTTGTTTTAGATTTGTAGTAAACCATATGTGGTATAAAAAAATAAATGCATTCCCGTGGAAAGTGAAATTTCTCAGACCCAATCTCATATAAAACTTTTCATCCTTTTTATACCATTGGAATATATTAATAGGATTGAAGTATAATACCATTCTGTGACTTTTTCCCTTAACATTACATCATGAGCATCTTTGCATGACAATAAAATTAGATTTTGTTTATCCTTTTAAATATTTGCATGGTATTCACTGTCTGGATGTAGTGTAAAGAAAATTTTACCTGTTCTCTATTGATGAACAAGTGCTTTTCAGCACTGTTTGTAACTGCAAACATTTAATGAGCAGTTAATCTTGTGTTATTAAAGGATTTTCCATGGAACAGACCAGGTCTCCGTTCTGAGGTCTGGTACCCAATAGAGCACCTACCAGTGAGCTAGGGAGTGCTCAATGCTACAGGTACAGTGTGTCTTCCTGGAACATCCATTTTACTTACTGATAAATATTTTAAAATATTAAGGATATTTTATTTAAAAAACAATTAAGGTGTTTATATAGAGATACACAAAGCATATACAGCACTTTCTTTTTCTTTAAGGCACAAGAAAAGATTTCAAAGGTATTTTTCATTTTGAGTTAGAGTCCTAGGCCTCCAAAGGTGAGTGGAATTTCTTCCGCTATTAGGAATATTTCAGTGGAAAATTTTGAAAAGTACTTGTTTAGGATCTTTGGAAACTTTTGAATGCCTGAGAGTATTCCAGACAAACTGGGGACTAATTATAATGGCTGAACTAGGTTCTTAAAATAGAAATCAGCAAAGAGCTCTTGAGATGGGTTCCTCAAAGTTAATGTGAGGACACAAAGAAAGGGAGGAGGAGGAAAAGGAGAGAAGAATATGCCTTTCTCAGTCTTCAGCTGGCTCGAATCCAGGTACAAAAATTGGTTTGTGTGACAACTCAGAATAGAGTAATTTGTTATGCTCACAATCCAGGAAACATGAGGTTATCTTTACTGTGGGCTTTTGTGGTTCATTTTACAGGAAGTCTCATTTTTGTGAGTCTAATAGACTTTTCAAATAGTGAATTCTTAACTAGCAAGTCAAAATTCAATTATAGCCTATTTGGTTATCTTATTTTGCTTGAATAGAAAACTTGAATGCTGTAATGAAAGAACATTTGAAACAGCAGGTAAACCATTGTTAATATTTCTAGCCAGTGAGGGGATTTCTCCAAGCCTTATTTCTCTCATCTGATTTCATCTGGAGCTTTGAGACCAATGGCATAATATTGTAGGACTTCCCATGTTCTTAAGCACCTTAAATTCTGCACATGCCAAAAATAGTTGTTTGTTCCTATGCATAGATGTTTTTGTTCTCCACAAGAGACCTACAGAGCAGAGGTGAATTGTGTTTTAAAAGGAATCATTTTGCCTGTCAGAACACTTTACATAAGACAGCCCTTGAATTCTGAAGGATCTTAAAACTGAGCTCTAAAATCCTACAATGTGCATTTAAAATAATCTTCTAGCTAAAAGCCAAAGAACTGATTAACTGATCTCCAGATCTTGCTACTTGGAAATATTCTTTAGTGCTGAACAGTATTTGACTTATGTGTGTTTACTTTCTGCTGTTTTCATTTTTAAGTCATCACTTTAGGCCAGGTAAATGGATTAATAGAGATGGACACACCATCCATCATATTTTGTGGACCTACATAGCTGAACACAATAATATTGAGTATAATTATGCTGTCCAATATTTGCCTGAAATGTGTGTCTTACATCCTTATATGCTAATTGTGCATAATTAATGTTAACTACTCATGGATACCAGATCAATTAATAAGTTGTAAAGTAAAACTTACATCCAAAAAAATGAGAAAGAAAGACAAAAGCTCCCCATACAAACAAAACATAATAACAGATCCTTTATTCTCTAAGGCATGTTAGAAAGATTATAAATGAATTGACCATTTTGATATCAGAATGTATACAGTAAATAACATGTGTAAGAATGCAGCCGTTTTAGGTCTCTTGAGAAAAACATCAGTAACTCTTCCTCATGTGAGAAGCATGGAAAGAATGCCATCGAAAGAGACACAAACAATATATTATCTTCAGAACAAACAAGGGAGCTATAGATGAGGGCTGTGGATGGATATTATAGATGAGGGATTCTGTTGTCATAACCACTTGGAAAACCCGGCAGGATGTGCATCCAATTCATAAAATAAATGGTCAACTTATTATTCAGGTTTAGCTCAAATTTTGGTGAGCTTGGCAAAATTTGTCACTGTGGAAATGTACTGTGGATGCAAAGAAAAAGGCTCGTTTTGTTTAAGAGGCAGCCCTGTTCAGAATTGAATAGAAAACAGGGACTTAAGTGCCTCATCCCCCAACTTTCATTAACCCTCAGACTAACAGGAAGGCGGTATACATTACCATCACTCTAGCTCTTTTCCCTTTGGAGGTACTGAAGTGAAGCTAAAATAAGGATCTTGCTAAATGTGAAGGCACAGTTCAATACAAGGACTGCTAAGAGATCCCTAAACTTCTAGCTCTCTGTGAGTCCAATGTGTATCCCAGCTTGCTTCCCCCAGGCACCCAATTTCAGATAATCTATGTACTCTTGCTCACTTTATCTGTATTCTCAACCATATGTTTCTGGTTTTCTATTTTTAAAAGAGCCTTGTATGACTCTCTGTTCCCCGCTGAAGTTGTCATTAGTACTCTTGACCTGATAATTCTGGCTCTTAATCTTCCAGAATAGGATTGTTCTTTCCTACCCTCTTTGAAACTAGGTGTGGTCATGTGAATTGCTTTGGTCTGTACAACGTGAATGGTAGTGACAAAGGGCAGAATGTTTAAGAAACAGCATGTGATCACTAGAAACACTCATCAGGATGGAGCCTTCCTCAGCTGGGATTTCTGAGTGATGACAAGGAACAGAGTCCTCCTGTGACCTTCAGTGGACATGTGATGTGAGAAGGAAATAAACTCTATGTTAAGTCACTAGAATTTTGAAAGCATGTGTTGCTGCAGCACAATCCAGCATATTCTAAATGATACATGAGTAAAATAAAACCTAAGCTTCATCCACTTGGCGTTGAAATCCTTCTACCATCTGGCCTCAACCTATCTTTTATTTTTATTTTAAAGAACTGTGGGGTATAATTCAGGATTAGGTATACAAGTGGGTATCATACAGGTCAGGTTTGGGATTCCCTTTGGTCCCCACTTTGCCTGATTTGAGCTCAGGTACCCTTATTGATACTGTGTCCCTATCCCCACCCCGGCAATATCCTGTTACTGCCAATCCTTATCTCAACCTATCTTTTATATATTCACTTAACTTATTGAGAGCTATAATTGCCAGCAACTATGGTAATTTCTAAGTGTACAAAGATAAAAGACCCATGCCCTCAATGGGAAGACAAATACACACTGGTAAATATATATATAATATGTATATAATACAGTATGATCATTGTTATAGTTAAGCAAACACAGAGATCTAGCAAGAACAAGGGAAAGGCCACTTTATTCCTTCTGGGCTGGTGTTGGCAGTAGCATGAACATTCAGTGCAAGGAGTAGTCAGCATATGAAAAGACACAAAAATGGTAGAAAGCAAAGCATGTTTCCAAAACTGAGCAAAGTTCAGTGTAGCTGGTACATCTTCTCCTAGGATGTATCTACATTGTCACACATCCATGCCTCTGTCTATGCCATTTCCCTTCCGTGGATTCCTCCAACCCGTTATACGATTAAATGGAGGGAGGGTGCAGATAGAGGGCTGGTAACAGGTGTCCAGGGCTCAGAAGTTTTTTATTTCATACTATTCTCAATTTCATATGTGCTCTGAAGCTTAACCAACTACTTCATCTTCACAGAAGTCAATGCATAGAGAATAACTGAGATGATTCAAAGATGGGGTCCATTATACCACTTTGAACCTGATCACTCCTTCTGCAGAATACTAAACATAAACATTTTTTTCAATCCAACAGTTATCCCATGACTACAATTTTACTGCCTTGTATTTTCTGTGTGAAAAGCATAAAAATAAACATCAAAGTATATCTCAATTTGTGTAACCCTGCTTTGGAATTTCTGTTTTCTTTTTCTTTTTAATATATCAGGATTCTTTAAGAAAAAATAACAGCCGGGCTCAGTGGCTCAGCCTGTAATCCCACGCTTTGGGAGGCCAAGGTGAGTGGATTGCCTGAGCCCGTGGGTTCGAGATCTGCCTGGGCAACTTGGTGAGACCTCATCTCTACGATAAATCAAAAAATTAGCCGGGCACGGTAGCACATGCCTGTAGTTCCAGCTACTTGGAAGGCTGAGGCGGAAGGATCGCCGAAGCCCGGCAGGTCCAGGCTGCGGTGGCCAGGAGCGGCCACTGCACTCCAGTCTGGGTGACAGAGTGAGACTCCAACTCAAAAAAAAAAAGTTATAAAGGCCAGGGCTTTTCTGACCAGTGAAAAGCTACGGAACAGCATCCCTCCCTTCTTCACATGTGGAAGTTCCCACCTTCTCAAAGGCACAAGTATGTAAGCTTAAATTTCTTCTCCTCTGTGGAGCATCCCTTGTCATGCAGGAAGGCCCAACAATTAAGTTCGTGAAACATCCTAGAAAAAGTGCTACATACCTCACTGCTGAATATCACTGTGGTCACCTTTGACGTACTCCCCTTGGGAAGTTATGTATTGTTGCCAGCACTTAGTCCATTCTTTTTTTGGATGCCGTCAGAACTTTTTTTGGAACTTTTTTTCTAGAATGCCATCAGAGCTGTTGCCATTGAGATCTGACAATTAAGTTTGCAAACTAGTCACTATGCGCTTGCATTGGCAGCACTATACAAATAATTGTATTGGTATGCCCTCCCTACTCACCTGATCTGAACCCAATGGCTTCTTACCTTACCTAGAGAAAAAGGAAATGTTGAAAGGAAGACACTTGATGACTTTCAGGACATCAAGGGTAATATGACAACAGCTCTGATGGCCATTCCAGGAAAGGGTTCTAAAACTGCTTTGATGAGTGAACTAGGAGCTGGCATCAATGCATAGCTTCCCAAGGGAAGAACTTCAAAGGTGACCATAGTGATATTCAGCAATGAGATATGTAGCACTGTTCCTAGGATGAGTTCATGAACTTAATTGTCAGACTTGTATTACTCCTCTTTTTTGATTCTTCAGTATGGTGTTTGCAATTCTGCCCTTTATAACATTTAACTTTTTATGACAGATAAATATCATGTCTACAACTGCCACTAGGTTGGCATAAGTGGGTCATAATATCTCATACCTGCATCCTTCATGGCACCTAGCACAGTGCCTAGACAGAACAGGCAAGCAATACAAGCTGAGCTGAATTAGGGATGTGGGTAGAACACCCACAAGTACAAATTTTGTGTAAATACAATGCATAAATGTGCTCTTCTGATAAGAATAGACAGAACCCTATAGGAGAATGTAATGGTGTCCACTACAGTATGATTTTACAGATCCCAAATCCCTTATCTGAAACCTTTGGCCAAATGTGTTTCAGAATCTGGAATTATTTAGAGTTTAGAAAGGTGATACAGTACATGAACTCATATAACATAGCCAACAGGGTGTTGGGCAGCACTCCATAAGCGATACATTAATGTTTCTGCAGAAAAACATATAACTCTTTTCACAAAGTAGAAGAAAATAAGATATAAGTAGCCTCCTGTTGGTTTAGGTTAGGTTTTGTTGCCAAAAAATTTCTAAAAAGTTTAAGGTTCTAGAGTTTACAAATTGTAGATGGACTTATATTACTAACAGCTATTTATCCAGTACAAGAAGAACTCGATTATTGTGAGAGATCATCTTTCTCCAGCCCATCTTTATGAAATTCAAATTGTAGATCATTATTGCCAAAACACCTTCAAATTTTAAACAACATGAGACGAAATTTAAGATGAGCCATAGTTTCATCAGACACAGGAAAATGCATTTTTTAAAGTAGAAGTTTACCTTAAAAACTTCTTGTTAAAAAAACTCATTATTAAAATACCAACTAGATCCAAATAAGGATTTACTATGTGACACTCCTTTTACAGGCAGATATAAGTTAAGTACTTAAAATATATTGGCTTAAAAGTTTAGGACCTATAAAGGCAGATTCTTGGAGTAAAATGTTTTGGCAGGGTGCACATTCTCAGAGTATGCAGGGCTTTCCTGGGTCATTGAGAAGGGCTCCGTGATAATGTCTCTGGCTAGGATGTCACACACACATACACACACACACACACACACACACACAACACATACACACACATACCCTCTCTCTCTCACACACACACACACACACACACACACACACCCCTACATGTGGTTTGCCATAAGCATACATTTGGCAAGAAAAGAATCCAAGTGTTACAAATGAAATGCTCTTCACAAACCTATTTCAAAGATACACACCACACTGACACTATTCTCTTTGGTTTATCTCAGCTATGACAACCAACGCTGGCATAGAGCATTTCTGTAGGCCAAGGGCATGAGTAGTCCTAAGAAGAATGCCAGAAAGACTGAATTTTCTAAAGACATCTCATGTACCTTTTGATACCTCCTGGGCCTGATTCTTCTAGGTTTGGGGACCCAGGCTAATTAGTAAAGCTTCTTTACAAAAGTCCTAATCTGTGAAATGTGGCTTTTCAGAGTTCTCCAGGGAAGGAATATGGGTGGTCAGGGTTTTGAAGTGAATGCAGCAATTGCAGGCTGTTGTCTTTGGGAATCTCTGCAAATAGCTAAATTAGCTCTTTGGCATGCAACACTTCTGAATGCATAGTTTCTAAAAAGGATACATGTACATCTGCGCTTTACAACCAAAAGGGAAGGTAATGGACAGCAAATTTTCTATCTACTAATACTAAACTCCTTGAGGATGAAGAATTCAGATCTTTGCAGAAGCTCAATAAATATTTGCTAACTGGTTCTTTCTTTTTTTTCCCCAAAGTTTAAAAACAAAGTTTATTAGAGAAAGAAGAAAGAAAAGAAAGGGAGACATGCCAGAGCTGACATGGGCTAAAGAAACCACTGGGTTTAATTTCAAATGACCTTTAAACAAGAAAACTCAGAAAGGTCTTCTTGGGATGAGGGTCAGTCTAATTTAAGTTTTACTAGTAAAGAACATGGGGTGATCTGCATGAGAAAAGAGATTCTAGGAAGCAAGGTAATATGGTGCATGAACTTATACAGCAAACCCATGTGATCACTATCTAATTTGGGAGCTCTGTCTGGCTAAAGATCTAGCAAGCATGAGCACAGGAGGAGACTCATGTGAACCAGGAAGCATAACCCCACCTGCCGAAGCTGTGGAGGAAGGCCCAAGGAACCCTGAATCGCAGACCAGATGCTCCATCGGGGTGGGGAACTTGCGGGCTGCCGAGGCTGTTGGGGCAGTGTGAGGTGTTCGCCTTCACAGAGAAAAGCACTGGTCTGGTCTTTCCAGCAGGATTTTAGGGTAACTCTTTGAACTAAGAGCTAGCAGGAAACACCGTGTCTTTTTATTTCCTAACTTCCAGTATAACGGCCTCAGTTTCTAAGTTCAAGCAGGGCACTGGTGGGGCTGTTGGAGCAGGCTCCAGGCTCCAGGTCCAGAACTTCAGTTGCTGCGGCCTCGAGTCTTTTGTGCTTGCTCTTGAACTTGTCCTTCAGGGTGCAACACAGGCGTGGCCTGCTGAGGCGATAGGGAGGCCCTTCCAGCCAGTTCTCCTCCCTCGGGTGATTCCCCAGAACTCCCTGAACTCTGGGTGGTAATGGTCTGCCGGCAGTTGTAGTTGTTGATCTTATAATTGAAATATAAAAGGGGCTCGCAGCTGTCAGGAATGGATTTAACAGGGTGTCTCTGTTCCAATATTGCGGGCTGCTGTGACTTTGTAATTGTGCAGTGTGTTTACAGGCGTTGCAAAGAAGGTTTAGGGAAGGAAGCAAATAAAGAAATCCCTTGGAACCATTTGTAGGGTCTGGACCCCCAGGGCAGGAAGATACGTTGGCCAAGAATCTGTAACACTGTTTGCTAAACTAGCAGGGTCTGTGGTTTTGAAGGCTGGGCTAGACTACATTATAGTTTGTTTTGTGCTTACTTAAGTCCAATTTTGAGGATGGCATATTAATGTTGCATATTAATTATGCTACTATTGTGCATAAAAAGGCTGCCTCTGTTATCTCCTTCACTGAAGACTTGAACCTTCATTTAAAAAGTGTCCTGTGCTTAATGCTTTGTTTTTCCTTTGATTTCTACAACATTTGATATTAATGATATCATGTCCCTGGTCTTCTTTTATTGGTATTTTTAAGGTAACTTCTTGCTCTACTTTTTACTTCTAATTTTCTCTGTTACTTTGTTTCAATTTATAGGTCCGAGGTAGAGGTGGGGGGAAAAGAGAGCTTGGCCTCTCCATGCAGTCCTGACAGGTAAGCCCACTGGTCTCATCGTTTCATGTTTTTTGAGTTTTATTCATTCCTGCTATTTTAATGGTCCTTTTGCCTTTGATAACTTCATGCAGCATTGTCTTTTTTTTCTCTTAATGCTGGCATTTTTAAATACTATAGTTTCAACCTTGGTAGAGACTAAACAAAAACAACAAAAAAGTTAAAGTGTGAATTTTGAATTCCCAGCTCACTGTGACTATTGTTTCAGAGATAAGTGAGTTTATTTCGGCCTCAGCCATCATCTTTTTCACTTCTACTCATTGCTGACCCAGTTTGGTCCATTCTTTAATTTTTCTTTTTTTTTTGAGTTGGAGTCTCTCTCTGTCGCCCAGACTGGAATACAGTGGCCGCTCCCGGCCACCGCAGCCTTGACCTGCTAGGCTCTGGCGATCCTTCCGCCTCAGCCTTCCAAGTACCTGGAACTACAGAGATTAGCCCGCTGCCACGCCCGGCTAATTTTTTGAATTATTGTAGAGATGAGGTCTCACCAAGTTGCCCAGGCGGGTCTCGAACCCGCGGGCTCAGGCAATCCACTCACCTCAGCCTTCCAAATCATGGGATTACAGGTTGAGCCACCGAGCCCGGCCATTCTTTAATTTTTCAACTGTAATGTTTAATAGGGATGATTGGAGGGTCGTCTCCTGTCAGAAAGAAGGATTCAAAGTCTAAGTACTCTTCATCGGCTATTATGTCTTTGGAATAGTGAGTTAACAACTTTTTCATCCTTATTTTCTCCATCTTACAGATGAGAAAATAAGTGTGTCTCCTCGGGCTCTTGTGAGGATTGAATGTAATGACATATACAAACACAGCACAGGACCTAGTGTTGGTTGTTACTCCCTGCTCACTGTGACCGTTTCAGAGATAAGTGAGTTTATTTCCGCCTCAGCTGTCTTTTTCTACTCATTTTTAATTTTATCATTGGAATAGTAATTCAGAAAGCTGACCCCTGCTATGTAGCCTTTGTTTCTCCAAATGCATTTTGGTTTTATAGGGTACTTAACTGTTACAAGAATACTTGGTGAACTGTCAAAGCCATGAAGTTTTAGGAATACCCTCTTATGAATTAACGGTGTCTGACTAGATGTTTTTCTGTGACTGAAGGAGGAAAAGAAAAGTTTATTAGCTGCTCTAGTTTACAAATCCAGCACCCCCAAAATCTTTGCTTACTATGAAACAGCTCTCTCCTCCCCCGATATTTGGTTTCAGGTCAGCCTTAGGGTTCCTTTAAATTCTTACTTTAACAAAGGTCTTCTGGCTTTGGTTTGCTGTTTCTAGAGGAAGTACTACTAGCTTGTTCCTCAAACCTGGAAGCTTTTGGGCAGGAAGCCTTAGGGAGCCAACTCTTCCTCTAAATATCCATGCGCTATGGTAGTTACTTCCTTCCAAGACTTACTTTCCTCTCAACTAAAGAGCCACATTATTTTATGTTCTTTAATAAATAATTATAATTTTTCTTAATCAAGCTCATCTGAAAGCCTTGACTAGACCTTAGAACTTTGCTAAATTCCCTACAACATATATAAATTTAGTTCAACCTAAAAACTGCTTGCTGTGTGCCTACCATGTGTCAGGAACTGGGAGAGCACAGAGATGAGAACTTTAAAAACGTGCGTATTCAGAACTCATTGTGACAGGAAGTGTGATGAGAACACAGAGGCAATTCAAAAGCAAAGATACAGAAAAGTAGACACTGATACTTCCCTCTAAGAACTTGCCATCTGAACTGTGAGTTCACATGGAAGAGACATTAAACAAATTGTGTCATTAAACAAAGGACACACACACAGTACCAGGACTATTAACGCATCATATGTTAATATGCCCTGCCATCCCACCCAGCAGCAAACAGCAAGAATGAACACTTAGATGGTGCCAAATATATGCCAGGCTCTGCTCTCAAAGCTTCAGATGTATTAATTCTATCCTCATAGCAACCTTATAAATAATGTAATTTTTCCATTAAAAGAAGGGGAAACTGAGGCACGTTCCCAAGTTCACGCAAGTAGCAGGACCAGATTTATGAATGCAGGAAGGCTGGCTCTAGAGACCACATTTTATTGTTCTAAACCAAATTACTCCTGGCTTCAGTCTCATCAGGGTGGAGAGAGTTTTCCATTTTAGTAATCATGGGGGGTTGTTCCTTCCTCATCTTACAGTCTTAGTCTTATAAGAGTCTGAGTGGAAGGCACTCACATAGTTCTGAAAGCATGGGGAAAGACTGGACTTTCAGTCCATCATGTTTGCACTTGGGAAGAAATGTGCTTTGCCAACCTGGTTCCAGGATCCCAATGCCTTAGGGTTCACTCCCTTTCCAAGGTCCTGCTACCCCTTCCTCATGAGAGAGGACCCTATGTTCAACCATAAGCAGACTGTCCTCCCCACACATATATCTTTCTTCCAGTTTTAGAAAATCATTTTCTTTCTATTCACTGAGTCTTTCCTTCTGCCTACCCTCCCTTTAAGCATTCTCCCCTCACAAAACATCCATAGACCTTTGGGGAAAAACCTCTAAACTCTTAGGATGAACAAGAGGGTAACAATGTTCTTTCTTGACATTCCTGCCAGCTAAATAAGTAGAGTTAATTTCTCACTTAGGCTAAATTGCTTCCATATATTCTGGGATGTGAAGAGAATTTCATCTTTGCTCTTGCAATCCTCCTGTGAAGCAAGTCTTCTTAAGTACAGAAGCCATATTTGGGCTAAATTTCAAATTAAGGATATCCTTATGGTTGTCATACTTTAAATGATGCACGCAATTTATTGAGCTAGTGCAGGAAGGAGAAAGAGAGGGGGAAAAAAAAAAAAGAAAGGACTGCCAGAAAGCCCTCAGCCACGGAGGTGAGTGCCTGACCCTGTGATGTTGCCTTGTCTATATAATTTGCTACATGTTGCATCATACAAAATGTGCCAACCTTTTTCCGCCTGCTCAAAAAAGGTGATGCTAATTAGATCAGGCAAATAGCTGCTGTTGTTGATTCATTTGAAAATGATTATTCCAAGGCAGTATGTTATTACCCAGCAAGTCACAGCTTTCCCCATTAAGGCTCTGAGGTGGCTGCCAGACTTCAAAGTCTGAGATGGAATTTGAGGCTAGCCATGCTGGTCTGGGCAATATTAGAGTTGGGGTCACTACCTCAGGCTTCATCTGAGGACAAGAAAAAAATCTATTTACATTTAGAAATTTAATCCCTTTGGGTCAGTATGGACTCCACTATCAATTCAGTGCCAATAACTATCAGATAGGACACTTTTCATATGCAAAATGTAATGCAGTGGATGACACAAAAACAACTAGAAAATTAGGCCTTGCTATTGAAGTTATCTTCCAGTGAAAGAGCAAAGATACTGACCCAAGTAATAATGTGGAATGTTGCAAGTGCTGTAATTAAGGAAAATAATAAGAATAAAATACATTTGAAAAGGGGGCAAGTTTTTCACATGTTGGTAATTTATTTAGTATATTGTTAAGTATAAATAATGTGCTCTAGGAACACTAAGGGTGTAAAGATTCATTTTGCAGAGGGTAGACACAGATATAAAGAAAGGGTAGGGCTTTGTGGAAGAGGAAGCATTTGAGCTGTTTTTAGAAGTATGAATAGTTTTGAAAATCAGTAAAGCACAAGCAAGAGCCCAAAACCAAGAGCAATGAAGTCGTGTTCAGTGATCCAAATTGAAAACAGGAAGCAAAAAAAGAAGTCATAAGTACATGTACACTTAGAAATGTGATTTGATCATGGAGGGGTTCTTAAATCTGGACATAAAGAATTTGGATCTTCTTTCTACTAAAGCAAATAAATATATGATTATGCAGAACATAAGTGCTTCTCAGAAAAGGCTGTATGTAAGAAACCTCAAGGCCTATAAAATGACCACAAGTAGGTAAACATGCTACACTATTATGAGGGAAATCTAAAAAAAAGTGTGAAAATAATTTTTATTCATTTTTGAGGACTTTGTTTCTAGGGTGCCAGTTCTAGGTAAAAATTAGCCCATTATAATCCAATAACATTGATACAGATTTCATTGCTACCGAATAAAGAACAATGTTTTCCCTTTTTGTCTACTGTTTAAATTCCCCTTACTCCTTGTGAAGCAGTTAATATGCTGAAGTGGAGCTCATAGTCCACCTCCAAACCCTTAAAATGTAGCTAATTACAAGATAGTCCAATTTAAACTTTACGACATTCTTGATACCAGAATGGATGGTGGGTTGTTTCTGTTAATCAGCAGAAAGGAGGCAGTACGGTGCTATGGGAAGAGTACCCAGCTACAATCCCAGGTCTGCTTCCCACTAGCTAGAAAAGAGATCATGTCACCCCTTCTCAACTCACAGAATGAGGAGAATGCAATGAATCGTGGCCCATTTACCTTCTACCTCAGATATTCTCTGAAACTGAAGAACAACAATTGTGAATCATGGGTACTTTAAAAGCATATATTGAGGATGCAGAAATGATATCCCATAACCAGTCTTACTTACAAAAAATCAGTTCTGTGATAACACATGCTGGAACAATGGGTCCACTCAGGCAGACAGGTAGGCCAGAGACACAGATTATCTAAAGTAAGAAATGCTTTTATTTTCAAACTAAAGGAATGACCTATTCTTCCCCGTGCTCAATCTACAAATGGAATTTCAGAAAGTCAATAATGGGATGTATTCTCTATACATGATTTTTCACATCTCCCAATTTTGTCCTATCAAATAATGGAATTTAAACCCTGCAGCTATATTATTTACTTCAGAGTGGCACAACCTGTGGCTGAAAATACTAGGAGACTTTAGAGGAGATATTTTGACTGAGAACAAAAGGCTATAAATAACTTTTTATATCTTTTATTTATTTATTTATTTATTTATTAGAAAACAGGATATATTGAGAGGACAGAAAAGCTCCCACAGTGGGAGGGGAACCAAGGGGGTTGCCCTACTTTTTATATCTTTTAAAATTGACTGATGTCTTCAAGTTTATAAAACTTGAAGTTCATAAGGTCCTATCTAAAGATTCTTATTTGGATGGTAGGATCCTGCACGCTGCTACTTTATTTTCTTTACCTTTGAGAAATTGCATAATTCAATTTTTAAAAATCCTAAGTATTTTATGCCCAGACATTAATTTATCTCCTGAAGATTTGGGAAGACAAAGTCAACTTCCCTCATAATAGAAGTTCATATTACAAGAAACTTCTCAGTACAGAGAGAAGTAGGGGACACAGTTCCAAGTAGAAGTGTCTATGATGGACAGTATCCCATGATGTGAATATAATGAGAAAATATTTTTCTCTGTTGCCTCTCTCAGCTCATGATCTCTCCAATCACCTGACAATATCATTCTCTTGGAGAAGAACAGAGTTGGTACAAAGAAATGCTAGGAAAAAGCAATATATATTATATATATATATATATATAATATATATATATATATATATATATATACGATATCTGACCTTCAGTATAGGTTTTTATAGCAAGATAACAATCATGTAAGCCAGGTTTTTGCCTTGAAACAGGATTTTCTGCAGTCCTTTATTTCTTCTGTCTTTAGCATAACCTGAACCAAGGCTGGAGAATGCAGGTCACTGAGTTCTCCTGTCATGAAAAGAAAGTATTCTTTTTGCAGTGGCTTCCAGGCATGAGGTTTGCTGTTCTATGGTAGAAGGAGGATATAACAAAGGGGAAATAAGAAAAGAAAAAAAAAGGAATTTGCCTGGAGGATTTGAGCAAGAAGGAAAGGGAAGAGGCAGAAGATAAAAAGCATGAAAGGTATATGGTAAGGGAGGTAACACCAAGGGCAGACAAGGTTCCTACCCCTAGCCTGCTGGAGCTCTCGGAGAAGGACACCCAAGGACTTCTCTGGCACCCATCAGGAGTGCCAGAGTGGGGGATGGCCCCATCAGGAGAGCAGTGGCGGCCTAGAATAGTTGTTTAGCCAGAAAGGACCGAGTTTAGCTCTCTCAGCAAAGTCCTGACTCCTTGGGGCACAGAAAGTGCCCAGATGTTAGCCTGCACTTTACAGAGGGAGGTGTGGCTGGTGAGTCTGCCAAATGGGATCCCTCATCAGGAGTCACAGTCTCTGTTGCCAAGGGCACTGGGGCTGATATGAAGTTAGCGGAATAAAATACAGGACATCAAGTTAAGTTTAAGTTCAGATAAACAACAAATCATATTACATGCAATATTTGGGACATACGTATTCTAAAATTATCCATCATATATCTGAAATTCAGATTTAAGTGGATGTGGTATATTTTTATTTGCTAAATCTGGCAACCTGACCTGGGCCCGACCGAGAACTGCCACCCAACTTTACTCAGGGCACCACCATGCTCACATTAAGCCAGGAGCATGACCAGATCATACACCACAGGAGCCAAGGACCCATTCTGTAAACACCAACAAGATGCCAGCTGACCAAGCAGGAATGAATACTGCTGTGACTGGGCCAGTGAACGGGATAAGAGCACCACTTGGATCTGAGTGCCTGTCTCCTTCAGTGCCCTAAGGTCACATATACTCCATAGAAGTATCTAGAAGCCACCCTATAGAGAGAAGCAGAGGCAGGGTGGCATCTGCGGGTGTCTTGGTCTGTTCATGCTGCTATAACAAAATATGTGAGACAAGGTGATTTATAAAGAACAGAAATTTATTTTTTCAGTTTTACAGACTGGAAGTCAGAGATCAAGATTCCAGCAATTCTGGTGTCTAGTGAGGACCCAGCCTCTGCTTTCAAGATAGCACCTTGTTGCTACATCCCCCAGAGAGGACAAATGCTGTCTCCTCACATGAAGGAAGAAACAGATCAAAAAGGATCCTGGCTAGTTGCCTCCAACCCTTTTGTAAAGTCACTAATCCCATTCATGGCAGCTCTACCCTCATGACTTAATCACCTCCTATAGGCCCCACCTCACATTGGAGTTTAAGTTCCCACATGCAAGGGGGACCCCAAAAACCCCAGAATTATTTTTTGGAGGGCAGGCCCCTTGTAGTACAGGCTTTCCCCACTAAGTGTTCTAGGAACCCATCAGTATTGGTGTACCAGCTAGCATTGTGAGAGAGTGCCTTAGGTTTCAATTTGTTTGTTTGTTTGTTTGTTTGTTTGTTTGTTTGACTCTTTCAATGCATTTACCCATTTTATGATGGGCGATTTACAAATACACCTGCCCACACCATGCTAAGTGTTCAGCTCACCCTCCCTATTCACCCAGTTTCGCCCCAAGAGACATTCTCCCCTGATGAAAAAGGTCCTCAAAGGGAAACATTTTGCCAATGTGGAAGAAGAGAAACCAAAAAATGGCAGAAGCTCCTAAACTGGGGAAGTGAGGGCCAGTTGGAAGCCCAAACTCACCTGCACACAGACTACTTAGGTACCTAATCCTGACTTGAACCCCACATCTTTACAATAAAACAAAGAAAAAATGGCAGAAGCACTAAAAGACATCAAAATTGACAAGTTCAAAAACTGTTCTGAGCAGAGGAAAAAGCATCTCGATAGTTGTATTGCATCAAACTCTGAAGGCAACTGAAGTTTAAACATGTGAGAATAAATACACAATTTTTTATAAGTAAATTCTGGTTTTTTTGGTCCCCTTCATATGAATGTTGGCGGGACACAGAAATTCAAACCATAGCAGAGTTAAAGCAATTTTATTTCCAAATTACTGTATCAGAGTCAGCTTTAAACTGGAGTGAGCTAAAGAATATATATTTTCCCCTGATACTCACAGCAAGTGTTCATGGAGAAAAGAAGTCAGTAGTCAGGCTAAACTTTAACAGTGCATTTTCCCTGCACATCTGAGTTGCAACGTGAGCAAAGCTGTGATTTCTCACTTCAGGCCTATCTGTAATGACATTTCAGGAAAAGAAAAAAAGAGAGCGATAGATTGTGGGAGAAGCCCCAACTATGCCCCACCAGTGAAGTCACACCCTCACCTCTCACAACTAGGACTCCTTGGTCCCAGGAGTTCTTTGGCCCACGGCTCTGCCCCTATGGATGTTAGTGGCTGTGGCTCTTCCCCAGTCACCTCAGTCTAAAACCTTGCAAGCAGGTATGAAGTGGCTTCAGAAACCCCCACATGGCTGTAGAATCCAAGCACAGGCCAGAAGGGTCCCTTGCTACTCCCCAGTCCTGTGGGCACTTGGAAAGCCCCCAGCATCACAAATGCTGCTTCCTGCCAGTACAGAGGGTAAGCACACCTTGGAGCAGGTCCAAGTCTTCTTTCCTTCCTCCCAAATACTGAGAATGCAATTAGCATAAACCGGAACAGATTAACAGCTGTGGAAAGGGTCAAATATACAGAATTTAGGAATGACTGAGGACATGCGGCATATTTTCAACTTCTATGAAAGGTTTAAGTCCTCCTCCAGGTAACAGGAGCTCAAACTTCAAAGGGCCTTCTACCTGAGGCAAGAAACCCCTCACAACTTCAGGTCAACTGGTCACTCAGTCTCTGCTTATACCCTACAGCAATGGGATTTCACTACCCCAGAGGGCAGTTGCCATTTCCAGCCCTGTAACAGCCACAGGTGCATACAGAGCAGGAAACAAGTGCCAACAAACTTCAGAAATTCTGATTGTTATCATTCATATTTTCCCAGCATCCTGCTTGACTCTATTTATTTTTCAAAATGCAAGTAGATGTTGATTTTCATGAAAACCAGCACAGAGACTCAATGGGTTAGAAGATGTCAGTGACAGATGGATTCTGTTCTCGACAGAGTCTGTGGAAGCAGGTCTCAGCTGAGGTTACTTTGCACATTAAAATGTAAATGAAGCTCTCTCTAGCTTTCTATCTCACATCCTGTGGAAGTTCAAGGTTCTTTTCACAATTTCTGAAATCTCCCAGAGCTTATGTTCTCATGGTTATTGCTGGCTTCTCTCGACTTGACCCACTTCTTCTTGTCTTTGGACTGTTCTTTCCTCTGCAAACCTTCCTGTCCTCCCAGCTCTAAGGACCACCACCCCTTTTCCTTACTTCCCAGTTGAACTCCTCAAACAAGTAATTTCCCAAACTTTGCAGGGTGAGCAATGCAACTTAAAGTTGAGTGTTAGACATTCTTAAAAATGCTGTGGTTGCCCTGCCACAGAAAACTTCTCAACAGCCTTCTTTCTCGGTAGTCTCCAACCTCCCCAATGGTCCATCACTGGGCTCCCTCCTCACCTTCTTTTCTCCTCTCTGCCCACCCCCACCTCATATTCCTCCTCATTTCTGAAATAGAAAAGTATAGCCGTCTATGTTTGCTGTATTCTTCTGTACCTGTAATGCCCCCAAAGCTTATTTAGAGATTGTTCCCTAAATAGTCTCTTCCCTAAATAGAGGTTGTTCCCTAAATAGAGAAACTCTGGTGCCAATGGTAAATACGTGTGTGTGTGTGTGTGTGTGTGTGTGTGTGTGTGTGTGTGTGTGTGTGTGTGTTGGGTTTTGTGGAGTTTTTTCACTCACTATGTCTTCATGGAGGGTGTTGGCATCAAACCCTCAGGGACTAATTTCCAGGCTTTCATCTCTCACTAATGATACTGTGCATGTTGTATGTAGAGGACATGGAAACACTAACCTTGAATTATGGTAACAGAAAAACAGGACTGAAGTCTTCCTGGGAGCAGCGACAAGGAGAACTTGGTTGGCATCTTCAGAATGCCATCTCTGCAGGTGGGCTCCATGTGCCCTCCCCATTGCTGCAAGTTCATCCTGCTTGTACATATGCAGCATGGAACTCAGAACAGGGAGGATGACGATCTTCACTGAGAAGGCACTCACCAGTGGCAGGAGAACAGGAAATAGGCAAGTGTCTAAGTTAAAATTCCAAAAGGTCACACACGTGAACCCCGCCTGGCAGAGGAAGCAGCCATAACCAGAGGCCAGGGGGATCCAAATGGTTCTACTCAGGGATTGTGATCCAAGGGCTCACCCCTCTCACATGAAACACAGGAAGAGGGAAGCAAGACTCCTCGAAGCTGGCAAAACACAGGGAATAAAAACAACTGCCTGACTGAAGCCTGCACCCTCACATTTGTGCCTTCGGTTTACACTTGTACTCAGGTGTTTGTGTTTTTCCAGGGAAACAATAGGCTCATTAGAGCACAAGTGAAGAACTTACTTAATAGGTTCGTAAGTCACCCAATTCTTAGAAGACAACAGCCATGCAAGGCTGCAGATGAGTGAGAATCACTGATGAAGCTTTAAATTGATACACTCACTGAAGCGTGAGCTATCAATACTGACCTTGTTTGTGGCTTCCCAAGCAGGCAAGTGGAGTTCTTTGGAACCTTTGTGTAACAATCCGTGCGTTGAAGCTGATTTCAAAAAACTGCATTTAATTTAACCAAATAACTCCACTAAATTGTTTCGGTGTTTTTAAGGATTAAACTCTTATTAGAATAAAGTTTTAAACTTTCATTTGAGTCATCTAGTTTAAAAAAAAATCAGTTTGGGCAAAAGAGTGTAAGCCTGAGTCTTCCCAGTGTGTCTTTCTAGAATGAGAACATACTAGAAGACTTGAGGAGATTTCCGCTGGAGCAAACCCAAAGCACTCTAGGAATAATAGCCAACATTAATCTACTGCTTGCTGGTTACCAGGCCCTCTGATATGCACTTTAATAGGCATCATTTTATTTAATTCTCACCATGACCTTGGGAGGTTCAGCTGAGAAAATTAAGGCTTAAAGAAGTAAAGTGATTACCCAAGATCTCAGAGCTAATTAAGAATTAAGATTCAAATTCAAGGCCTGAGCTCTTAGTTACAACCCTATATTGGCTCCAACATGATTCCACAAATACATAAGTCCATGAATTTTTCTTAATTAAGAATATATTAGAAGAAATAAAAGTTGGCCATACATACTGCTTCTCATTGCAAATAGCATTCTACTTGCCCCGGTGATCAGTGTGATCCTAATACCCAAATCAAAAATCCAACCTCTCAACAACCTCTCTGACCCGTAGACCCTCTGGCACCATCATATGTTGGTTCTCATTCCTCTCCTCCTGAAATCTAGTTTCCACACTGCGTCCAGAGATCTCATTCTTAGACAAAAAGAACCCCACTTCTTAACACCATCCAGAGCCCCCTGCTGTCTACACCAAATCCACACTCCTCACCTGGCACCCAAAGCTTATCATAACCCAGCCTCTACCTCATTCATGGATTCTTCTTTTTTTTTTTTACCTCTCATCTTATGTGTACGTTCCGAGTGATCACTGTACTCTTTATTTCCCAGTCTCAGGTTCAGAAAGCTTCAGTAACGTACCCACTAGCCTTATAGCCCTGCTCACAGGTGAGCAGAATTTTGTGTGTTTGCTGCAAGAAGCCAAAATCATACTTTGGGGAATGAAAGAGGCCTGAGTGATTATATCTTGAATGTCTTCCTGTTTTTCAAATACATATGAAAGTCCAAAGTCCGTTTAAGTGCCCTTGCTAAAATCACATTGCTGGTTAGTAGGTAAGATAACCTATTTATACAAAGCCTCTCCTCAGACCAAGAATATTAGGGCACACTCCCAGCAGGGCCTCTAAAATGTTAGATCAGGCCCTCTAGGAGTGTGTCTGGTGTGTGGTCCGATGCCACATGAAAGATGCAAAGAATTGCACAGAAGTTAGATTTGGAAAATATAGCTTATTTAAAAAGTAAATTAGAGAGAGAGAGAGAGAGAGAACGAGGAGATTCACCCCCCCCCCAGGTAGGGAAGGGGGCCAAAGCCAGGAAACACGGCAACAGCCATAGCCAAAGAGCACATGGCCACACCAGAGTCTAATAAGGCAATGGCTTACAATGGCCTGGCAAGGGCAACAGGTTGCTCATGGTTGAGCCCTTTGAATCCCTCCCTTTGATGGGGGAAGGCCATTAAGGTGATTGGGTGGTGGTCTGCTCCATGTCATCACAAAGAGGCAGGTAAGCGCACATACTGACATCAGGTGATAGACAGCAGGCAGATGGATGGGTTAGTCACATGATTGCTACCATGATGGTGGGGTCTGTCTGTGTCCTGAAGTTCATGAAGGGCTGTTGAGGTTAACTTGAGTCTTATGGGTGGAGGCAAATACTTGAAATAGAAAAGCTAATTAGTACAAAAAAAAGCTGGGGAAGTAGGTTATAAAACAATTATCAATAGCTACCTCTGAGAAACCAGTTCTGTTCCTGGCTAGTGATTAGAGGGTAAGTGAAGTGAACTGCTAGAAAAACATGAGATTTAGGAAATGTTAAAATGGCTGCTTATTGGGTATATTAAATCCAGGTTATGTCCTTTCAAAGAATTTCTTAATAGAAATCCAGTAAATGAACATAAATTGAGTAAATGAAAGGCTCTTTCTATCTTTTATTTGAAACCTCATGTTTTGTAACCTTCCAGTGCCGAAGGAGCCAAGAAACCAAAGAACAAGGCAGATAAATCCAGTTTGTTAGTAAAAGGTGTTTTATTGGGGAAACTCACAGACAGAAGTGTGGTCTTGG
Organism: Cephalopachus bancanus; assembly: GCA_027257055.1. Taxonomy (NCBI): domain Eukaryota; kingdom Metazoa; phylum Chordata; class Mammalia; order Primates; family Tarsiidae; genus Cephalopachus; species Cephalopachus bancanus. The sequence goes on from JAPVLO010000204.1 coordinate 13,177,489, forward strand.
GCAGCTGCAAGACAGGTAGATCTCTGAGCCATTACATGCCAGACCAGGGCTTTTATGCCATAGAGAAAGAGTGTATGTGCTCTTTGGAGACAATTAAATGCAACCCTCCAGAACAGGCAAGAATGCTGTTCACATTGTATCCTATAATTTGTGCAATAATATCAAGGTTGACATGTTCTTATGCTAAGGGTGGTAAACAAAGTAGGAATCAGGAGACATTTAGGACTCAAGCAAATCAAAAGTCAGCATGGAGGATTAGCATCCAAGATGGAGTCACTTTTGTCTCTACACCTCAAAATTTCCAGTTTAATTGCACTGAAAATTAGTATCTTCAAGGGATAAAGTAATTACCATATTAAGAACATTTTCACACTTTAAAAAAAAATTTCTAGAGCATTCTCAATCCTATAGTTTCCTGGACTATTATTTGTTCTCTAAGTCACCAAATATTTGCTAATACTACTATGATACTGCCAAATATTCTACACAACAGGTACTGTAAAGATAAAGATGAGAAAAACTTTCCCTTTCAGTAGCATAATGTATATCTAGTATAGGCCAAAAACGTATATAAACTTTTTTTATTCAGTATAAGAGCTTAAAAGAAGGGATGTATATAATGTTCTACAGAAGCACAGAGAAATAAACAGACTCAAGGAAACTTTGAAAGGAAAGACACAGGCCTTTGTGCTGGCCTAAAGGTGAGCCAGTTTTGGGACCAGGAAAGCCAATGGGAGATAGGATCTTTCCCATACATTGCCCACTGTCTGAGGAGGGCATCTTCCTTTCCTTCTCCACAGGTTTGTAAGGCTTCAAAAACCGTAATGGCTAACCCTAATACAGTACTGACAATGTGTAAGGCACTCTTCAAAACGCTTTATAAGTAAAAACCCACACATTAATAAAAATAATCCCATTTTATAGTTGAGGATACCAAGACATAAAAGAAAAAACTGGCCAGGCTCGGTGGCTCAGCCTGTAATCCCAGCACTTTGGGAGGCTGAGGCAAGTGGATTGCCTGAGCCCGTGGGTTCGAGACCCACCTGGGCAACTTGGTGATAAATAAATAAATAAAAATTAGCCGGGAGTGGTAGCGCATGCCTGTGGTTCCAGCTACTTAAAAGGCTGAAGCAGAAAGATCGCCAGAGCCTAGCAGGTCAAGGCTGCGGTAAGTCCATAATTTTGTTCTTCTTTATGACTGCGCAATTGTGTATCTGTACCACATTTTTTTATCCTGTCCAGTTTTGATGGGCAGCACAATTGGTTCCATGTTTTTGTGATTGTAAATAGTGCTGCAATAAACATGTGTGTGCAGGTATCTTTTTTGTAGAGTGATTTATATTTCTCCAGGTATATTCCCAAAAGAGAGATTACTGGATTGTATGGAAGGTCAATTTCTAGTTCTTTTAGGAATCACCATACTGTCTTTCATAGAGGTTGAACTAGTTTGCATTCCCACCAACAGTGTAGAAGCATTCCCTTTTCTCCACATCCTCGCCAGCACCTGCTGTTTTTTGTTGTATTAATGATGGCCATTCTTACTGGAGTTGGGTGGTATCTCCAATGTGGTTATGATTTGCATTTCTCTGATGATTAGTGAGGCTGAGCATTTTTTCATATTTCTGTTGGCTGCTTGTATGTCTTCTTTTGAGAAGTATCTATTCATGTCTATTGCCCACTTTTTAATGGGACTGTTTTTTTTTTTCTTCTTCTTTTTGGCACATTTGAGTTCCTTGTAGATCCTGGATGTTAGTCCTTTGTCAAATATGCAGTTGGCAAATATTTTTTCCCATTCTTTCGGCTGTCTCCCTGCTCTCTTGATGATTTCTTTTGCTTTCCAGTTTTATGCACTCCCACTTGTCAATCTTATCTCTTATGGCAAAGGCTTTTGGGGTTTTGGTCAGGAATTGGTTGCCTATTCCTATTTCCATATGGATGTGTCCTCAGTTTTCTAAGATTCTTAACGTTTGAGGTTTTATGTTTTGGTCTTTGATCCATCTGGAGTTGATTTTTGTGTATGGTGATAGGTAGGGGTCCTGTTTCATTCTTCTGCATGTGGTCAGCCAGTTTTCCCAGCACCGTTTACTCAATAGCTTCTCCTCTCCCCTGTAGTTGTTGTTGGAGCCTTTGTCGAAGATGAACTGATAGAGAAATTGAAGTTTTGCTTCCGGAATCTCTATCCTGTTTCATTGGTCTATATGCCTGTTCTTGTACCAATACCAGGTTGTTTTGCTTATTGTAACCTTATAATAAAGTTTAAAGTCTGGAAGTGTGATACCTCCTGCTTTGTTTCTTTTGCTAAGGAGTGTTTTGGCTATTCATGGTCATTTATGTTTTCATATGAATTTCTGTATTATTATCATTCAACTTCTTAACCCCTCTCAGCAATAAACCACACAGAGGCAGTCTTCTTGGGTCTAGATTGGAGGTCTGCAAATGGATAGTAAGAGTGTAGGTATTGTGGGCTGTATGGTCTCTGCAGGGTTTTGTGGGTCATATGGTTTCTGTCACAACTACTTGTCTCTGCTGCTATGGCACAAAAGCACCTATAATTAATATGTAAACAAATAGGTGTTCCAGTCAAACTACACTTACAGAGACTAAAGTCTGAAGCTCACATAATTTTTATATGTCACAGAATCTCCTTTTGAATTTTTCCAAACATTTATAAATATTTAGCCCATTCTTAACTCACAGACCACACAAAACAAGCAACAATCTGCTTTGGCCTGTGGCCATAGTTTGCCAACCCTTGGCTAAGAGTATCAAGCAAACTTCTTTTTGTTAAGAAAACTCTATCGGAATCAGCCTGGTGCTGTACACCCAGTGGGTACTCAATAAATGTTAACTAACACTCCAGGGTACCTCGCAGGTACATGGCAGAGGAAACACCATGACCCGGAAGGAGCATGTGACTAGGGATTAGAAAACCAACCTGGAGTCCCAGATCATTATTTATGAACAGTAACCTTGAGACAGTCATTAATCTCCAACTGGGCTTTGGTTTCCTATTCATTTGTCATTGCCAACAATAGACCATGGTATCCTTATGATAGCTGCATTTACTTAGATTGTGTTTATAAACCTGGCATTTTGCATATGTTAAATTACTTAATCCCTAGGGGAGTCCCTACAAGATAGATACTAATAATATCCTTATTTTACAGATGAGGAACAGAGAGACTAGGTAAGAAGCCCAAGGTCACATAGCTGGTAAGTGGAAGGGCCAGAACTTAAACCCATTCTGGCTTCAGAACCTGGCTTTTCTAGGTTAAAATACCTTCTCTTAAACAAATGAGAAAGGTTCCCTTCCTCAGCAAAAAAAAAAAAAAAAAAAGGCAAACCCCCTGAGTCCCCTCCCTCTGTGGAAACTTTTCTGTTCTCTCAGTAAATCCTACTTTCCCATCTTCTGGCCATCCGTGTCCCCCGTGTCCCTCATGTCCCTCATTTCTCCTAGGGAAAAAAAAAAAACACACATCACATCTCTTCATACCCTTGGAATTGGGGATGGGGAAGAGAATAAGGAATGTTAGCAATAAATTCCCAAGAAACATAAGCTAAAAGATAAAATATGTAAATTATAACAATTTTATGAGTTAAGGACTATTATCAACCCTTTTCACAGATGAGAAAGTTGGGGCTTAGAGACATTAATTGCCTGGACAAGGTATCAGAATGGTACACAGGAGATCTGGAGATTTAAACATAATCCGCTGATCTCAGAACCCAAACATTGCTCTTAGTGCAATGGCACTCTTACCACTATATTTGTGTGGGTACTATTAGTAATCTATTCAGCTATGTTATAGGCTAAACATGGCTTGAACACCAGGTCTGAGACTCTAACCACCATCTAAAATTCAGCTTTCACAGGACAATGTGCTATGAGTTTGAAATAACTGATTGACACACAGATTTTTCAATACAGCCAGTTGGTAAATAGGGGACTGCGTCTGTATCCCAGCACATTGGAAGAAGATGTGCTCTTTTTGGTTTGTTTGCTTAAGTGTTTCTCTGTCTTTCCCATTTGTGGATGCTAGGAGACAATTTTCATTCCTCTCGCCTCCCTAAAGTGCCCACCGCCCTGCTTTGCCCACAGTGGAGCCAGCAATCTGATGGGTGATGCCTGATCACTAGAGGAAGGGGCTGTTTACAATGACAGCGCTCATCAACCACCCCCAATTTTGCCTCCAACCGTACTGGAGGAAGCAGAATAATCTATGATCATGTCTACAGGCACACACTGAGTTGTTACTGAGTTGAATTGAATTGAAAAGCTATAGGTCAAGGTCAGTGTGAGAGCTGAAAAGAAGCATAAAGAGGCCAAGGAGTAGCTTTTGTAATCTCGGAAATGAAACTCCTTGACAAGGGCCTCTGTGTGAACCTTGCGGACACCGGGTGGATTGCTCAGTAGTAACAACAGTCCTTATTGAGCTTGTCTTGTTCATGTGCTTTTGAGGCATGTGCTATATTTATTAGCAATGCTTATGAAGGAGTCTCCTCAATGTTGGATTAGCAACACCTTTCCCTGGAGTATTTTCTGTGGCTAGAGCTGTAAAGAGGGGTGAAAATGAGCTCAAGGCGGAGATCTGGGGCTGGCTTGCAGTGTGACCTTGCACAAGTCACTTTATCACCACGGTTCTATTTCCACCTCTGTAAAAATAACAGCGCTAATGCCTGCCCTCTTTCTAACACTTAAAGATAAATCAATGTCTGAAAAGCGCATTGAGCTTTTGGATATAAAGGCAAGCATTTCTTACCATCATTAATTAACGTTTATTAATAGAAAGAATAGTACAGAAAACCCAAAGGTGATCCAAAACAGTGATGAACAGACCTGTCGTATTATATTAGCAACTGTCACCGAGCAGGCAGTGGAAACGAACAGCTTCTCTCCCTAATATTGCAGTTTTTCTTCATACAAACTGATTCGTATGAAATTCAATTTTTAAAAAACAAACTTGTGTGCCAAGTTTTATCCACTTTTTTCTTAGCGAGTGATAAAGTTTTCTGAAAAGAGCTGTGGGAGGGAAATCTCACCTTTCTTCCTAATTTAACCACTGCTGAGCATACATGAACCTATAATAAGTAGGGGAATACCCATTGACCGCCATTACAGCCAGGGTTTAAATATGAGGACTTATTAATTTTTTTTAACAGTGCATTACCTCTTTTCTCCTTCATTGGACTGTTTGGGCTGAAATAATTTGACAGCAGCCTTTGGTCTCGTCTGAGAGGCCTTGCTGGCTCTCTCTGTGCACCTGTCTGTCTGTGCAGTAAACCTGACTGTAGGACTCTCATCACAAATGAACTGTCAGATCATTACTACGGTTGATGCAATATAATCTGTCTTGAAATTAGACTCAGTCTGGCCAGGCTAGGCGCTCACTTGCCACAGAGGCTAATTCACTCCTTGAATATGCATTCATGGAGATGTGCCTCAATTTAGAATCCAGAGGGAGTACACGTTAAGAGCAGATTTTCTGAATTAGCATGGTGAGAGGAAAGGGTCCTTCATTTAGACGGCTGCAGATGCCGCTCCCTCTTGTTCATTACAATTGCATTTCATCAGCTTTATGATGTCCACATGTCAATTGAGTGTGAGGATTTTGCACACAAAAGAGCCTCAGGGAAAACGACTCCACTAGCTAATCAGCTGATTATCATACCTCAAATGGGCTGCAGTGCTTGCTGCTCCCACCCTGTTTGGGCGAGAGCAGAATTGAAGATGAAGACTGCAGAGGAAGAGGACTCTTCAGCCAGTTTGGGGAAATTAAAGAGGAACGTGTCAGCCAGAAGAAGGAAGAACTCTAAAAGCTGAAGTGAACGCCTTTGAAAAAAAATGGGCGTTTGAAATGAAATGACTAATGTTTTTCTTTAAAAGGGGGTTGGTGGGGAAAGGGCAAAAGGTTAATTAACTATATTATCCTCCCGTTTATGCCCAGCTGTTCCATAAAGCTCTGTCCATCCCAGCCCTGGATTTTAAAACCTAGACTCAAGAACCCAGCCTTGTGTCAAGAAGAGCATCTTAGAGTAATTGAATTCACTTCCCACAAGTAGAGGATTCGCAACTGCCTTGGGCACCTTTTCACAGATTTCCTTGGACTGTTTGGGATTTAATTGATTAATAACAAGAAAATAATGATGGTAAGAGAAGAAAAACATCCGCATGACACCATAATGGGTGCTGGATTGGGAATCTATTTATGAAACTCGTTAATTAAAATTTTGCCATCAGAAGTGTATTTTTCTAGCCTTTGCCGGGAGGAAATTATGGATGGTCTTTTTTCCCTTTTTGTCTGAAATTTACCAAAGTTTTCTCCCAGCTCCCTGGGGTCTTCCTCAAGTCTATCTCACATGCAGTTAGAGCAGAGGCTGTCTTTTGCTTCACAGCGCGTCTGCCTTATGCTTTCATCAGAGGAGTCTAACTCACACAGATGCACTATTTAACAATGCCATCCCCTTCTTTCATCAGAAGGGGGAAGGTTGCAGAGCCGAGCCCTGCAGAATAAGGGGGGCAGGTCCCCTGTGATGGGCGAAAGCTGAACATCGGTGCCAGTTTCCATCTGTCATGATAGCCTATCTCCGAACCTTCAATCTGTCAAAAGCTCGCTGCCCGGCTGAAGGCTCCAGGAGATTTGGTGCACTAAACACATTTGACAACAGCATTATCACTGCAAGGAGCCAGCAAAATGCCATCAATGTGTTAATTGTAACTGGCTATGTAAAGTGTCACTTCCTATATCATTTAACACCAGCTTCGCCTCTTTTGCAGTTCCTAATTTTCTACACTTTATAAACATATGGATTGCTCTTGCAACAACAATGCCATCTTCTTAGCAGAGGTTTAATTTTGCTTGGATACACGGCAACCAAGCTTCTGGGGGGAAGCAGTGACATGGAAGGAGGCCCTGGAGGAGGGGGGGGGGAAGAGAAATCAAGAGAAGTGTGGGAGAGAGGAGCGGATGGGGAGATGGGAGAGGCCAGCAAGAATCAAAGCACTTCTCAAGGGGGCTGTTGTGATATTCTTTTAGATACATAGAGTGGTGGTGTTTTCTACGGGTGTGTTCTTGTTAATGGGTAAATAGTTCTGTTTCTCTTACAGAAGATGAAAAATGCATACCCAGGATTTTTGCAGGCAGGGAGTTTTCTTCCATCATAATAGGAACAGTTTTGTAACAGTAAACATGAGAGCAGCACATAAATAAATGAAAAATCCCCCTTGAAGGGCTGAATGGCTTTTTAGCACCCAAGTACCTAATATTCAATTTCTGGTACAACCAGGGCCAGGTGTTAAATTTCTCTAGTTACTGTCACTAATGCAAATTAGATTCTTTTTCTGCTCGTAAAAAATCAAATCCACATTAGAAATTAGCTATAAAATGTAATGACTTAAATGCTATAGTGTTTTACAAATCTCTCTGCATTTCTATGGTAGATAATGCTGTAAAACTGAGAGAAGATCATAAAATATGGTAGGAAGTTGAGTTATTTAAAGGTCTTTTGTGACTGCTTACTTAAAAATGTGATGTATTCTTTTGCTCATCTCCTTCCCTGTCCCCCTTCATCGTGGGAAATGAGCACATTTATGATTCTATTTTTTTACAAGCATAGAAGTAATCAAATTCATTTTTGAATGATGCTGCAAGAACTGGAAAGATCATTTGCATTATTAAAAAAAAACACTCAGAGAAGTTTACAATACCTTTGCAACTTTCAATCATTGGTATTGCAACCATCCTGAGGGAAGTTTGGAGCAGTTAAATAAGGAGACTAATTAGCATTTTAAACTCTTTATTAACAGATTTACCCAGAGGGTTGTTTCATAGTCTTCACCCACTACCCTACCCCCATTTTCCTGTACAAGAATATCTAAAAGCAAAAGAGAAATTTCTCTTTAAAATGGAGTATTAAAAAAATCCCATCATATACAGCAGGGCACAAATGAAGTGGGAAGAACACAAACGCTATGCATTTATTCACATTTAAATCCTAGTGACATACCACACACTCAGCTGCCAAATGCATATTTTACTCCACCTCTGCTAATTTAAGTCCTTAAATTAAAATCATAATGAAACTTTAGGCCCCAAATGAATCCGATGTTTCTTACAAATCAAAGAAAGTCATGATCAACATTTTCAAACTCAGCTAAAGAAACGCAGGTTTTACTCTATAAAAAAGATACCTGCACACACATTTATTGCAGCTTTATTCACAATAGCAAAGACTTGGAGCCAACCGTGCTGCCCATCTAAAGTGGACTAGATAAAGAATATGTGGCACATATACATGATGAAATATTACACAGCCATAAAGAAAGACAAAATTATGGACTTCGCAGCAACTTGGATGGACTTTGAGTCTATAATACTCAGTGATCTATCACAGAAACAAAGATCTGAGTACCACATGTACTCACTCAGCAGTGGACCCTGAACATTTATCATAACACTATAAGAAAGGGATTGACAGTGATGGGACACTGCCAGAGGAGAGGGGGGCACATAACACCAATAAGGATACCAAACTTTACCTGTACGATGACTACTTATGTACCTAACCCTAAATTGTACCCCACATCTTTAAATAATAATAATAAAGAAACTCAAATTCTCAGCACAGGCTTATCTGAAGAAGAACATCGATGATCAAGAAACACAAAACGGAACAAGAATGTTTGAGCACATATTATGTACCCAGAATGGTGATGGTGTGTGAATGTTTTCATTTAATATTTTCAGTGGAAATTCAGACTGTGTAAGTAACTCAAGGCCAGGAAACTAGTCCAGCTCCTGCCCCATGTGCTTTCTGTCACTCCCAGATGTCTCCTGAAGGTGGTCTGGAGCACCCACAGAGACTACCAACCAAGAGCGAGCACTCCTCGCCACCCCCATCTCAGGGCCAGAGATGCCCCCTTTCCTCTTCCACCACACCCTGCCCCAACGCATCAACCACATGGCACAGTCACTATGCATGGGTTCCTCACTCTAACTGAAGAGCTCCAGGCAGGACAATGTCACATTCCTCTTTGACTTCCCAGCCACAGTACAGTGTCTCTCATCTGCCAGGAATGCAGCCCTTCCAATGAGTGCCTGTTGTTAGAGCAGAAAGAAAAAGGGAAAATTCTAACTCACACATAGGCAGCATCTTTCCCTTAGGGAACTATGTATTTCTGAAGACTCACTTCATCCCTCCTTGGGTCCCTGGCACCACTCTACTCATTCCAAGTTGCTTTCTTGTTTTTTCTATAACATCTTCAGAGGTCTTGCCTCGGCTCCATCCATTGACCAGTGATAGGTCTTGGTGTCTATAATCAGATGCCTCTGTCAGTGTCCAATAGAAAACTCTCTTCTTGTGGCTCTCTTTTGTTCTAAGTGCCTTGTCTCTTTGATCATCACATAGATCCACCCAAACTTTCTGCATCTGCCAGCTGCCCTCCACCCCCATTTCCTTGGCCAGTGGCAACTCCCTACAACTCCCTATTTCCTGCTTTGGCTTTTGTGCTTTTTCCACATGCCTCATCCAAACTGGCTCTCAGAGAAGGGAAATTTAATCATAATAAGCTATGATAGCTGATAGAGTCTACTGCATTTTACCATCATCGGTATTTGAACTTAAAAATCAAGTCTATGCCAAAAGGAGTGTGGCGATTTGTTTTGTTAGGGGTGGGGAGACCCTTCCCAGGCTCCACCAGGCATGCTCTGCCCTGCCTCCGCTTATGCCTGGCCCCATTAATAACACGTATGCTAAATTCTTAAAATATCTGTACTGGATTGAATAGTTTCCCCCAAAACAATTCATTCCCACATGGGTCCTGTGACAATGATCTTATTTGGACATAAGATCTTTGCAGAGGTAATTAAATTAAGAGGAGGCCAGTCTGGATTAGAGTTTGACCCAAATTCCAATTTGACTGGTCTCCTTATAGGAAGAGGAAGATTTGGACACAGACTCACGCACAGAGATGGAAGACAGTCATGTGAAGATGAGAGTCACAGACTAGAGTTATGTGGCCATAGCCAAGGATTGCCGATAGCCATCATAAGCTAGGAGGAAAGCAAGGAAGTATCTTTTCCTCAAACGCTCTCAGAGAGCATGGCCTTGCTGTCATCTTGATTTGGGCCTTCTGACTCCAGAAACTGAGAGAATAAATTTCTGTTGTTTTAACCACCCAGTGTGTGGTATTTTGTTACCTCAGCCCCAGTTATCTTTCTAACAAAAAACCCAAAGGGCTACAAAGTATCACATCATCTATCCTATGCTGCCACTTGTTGCCTAGAACTGGCTTATCTCAATATCTCATCTAGGTAGCACAGAGTAATTATTCTTTTTTTATGCACCAGGCACCATGTTCCAGCAAAAGGTTCAACACTGGGAACAAGATAGCCAGGGATCACCTCATGGAGTACATAGGCTGGTGGATCTTGCTTTCTTTAAGAATTTCTAGGTAATGACTGGTCACCTTCCTTTTTGGAAACCCAGCACACTAGCAATTGTTATAATTACAATTTCAAAATATAAGAAAATTGTTATTGAATAAATATAAAAATGAAGATGTGTGGTTTAATGGAAAGAGCTTGGGCTTTGATTTAAATTCAAAATCTTCTTTCCTATTTATTATGCAACTTTGGACAAATTATTTAACCTCTTATTTTGACTTAATTTTATTTTATTTGAAAGTTGTGGGGTAAAAGTCAGGATTGCATATATAAGTAGTTTAGGTATTTAACCTCTTTATGCCTCAATTTCATTACCTCAAAAATGGAGACAATAAATATACCTACCTCATAGAATTTTTTGAGGATTTATTATGTATAAAGTACTTAGAACATTGTTAGTATATATGCTCTCAATTATTGTTGGCTATTATTTTTAAATTTAAAAGTATGTCAAATAAGGACTCAATACAAATTATTATTATTATTACTGGTGATAAGAGTACTGTAATTTTGCTGAAACAACATGGCCAGTGAGTGGAATCAAATTTGAAGTCTGTCTGTAACTTATAACCTTACTGGCTGCTGTGTGCCCTTGGTCAAGTTACTTAACCTCTCGGAACCTCCATTTCTTCTTTTGTTCAATAAAGATAAAACAGATACTTCATAGGGGAATTGCAAAGATTAAATGAGGTAAGGTTTTGGCAAACAGCAAGCACTCAATAAGCGCCCATCCTATTCAACCTCAACTCTGAAACAACACTCTACATTTTGTGTGGTTCTTGCTTTTTTAAATTACTATATCAAGATTCAGCACAAAAACATACTAAAAGTTTCAGAGCAGCATTTTAGAAAGTAACAAATGTTTACTTTCAATGCATTTTCCTAAAAATGCTAAGAAAGGCTTAAAGGCCTTAAACAAAGGCAAGCTTACACATCTAATGTGTGTGTTTTCTCTGCATTAAAATGATGCACTGCAAAGTTCCCATATTTGCTTGGTTTCATCCTTTAGCTTTCAGAAGCTAGAAACTTGAACTGAATTTTTTTTATTAGAATAAGGATATTGTGATATAATACCAGCACAGTGGAATCTTTCATTTGCTTTACATGAACTTGACCAGCATCTTGCTCTCAATAGCACCTTCCCACATTTTCCTCCTCTTTGCTCCCTCTCAGATCTGCTGGCCATACTCTGATGTTAATGAGATCTGGAAAGGAGCTACTGGGAGAGTAGAATGGAACTTTGTCCTCTCCAGTCACTTTGCCTGTCTCTGATAGACTGTTGCCCAGTGTTAAAAAAAGGTTCTGCTTTAATGAAGCTAATTGTAACGGTGAATGAGTGGGGCAGAGGAAAAAGAGGATTGATGTTCAGATTTCACAGTCTAGTCCTCTTAAAAGGACATTGCAGCCCTGAAAGTGTGTGCATCAGTTAGCTTTTGCTGCATAACAAGCCATCCCAAAGCTTAGCTCACAAGCCTGTGGACCACCAGTAAAGGCTGGGCTCAGTTGGGTAGATCATCTGCTGGGTTCACTTGGGTTTACTCCGACAACTGCAGCCAGCTGCCAGGTCACCTAGAGACTAATTTGTCTAGGATGACCTCACACTTTGTCCGAAGAGGCTGGCTGTTGGCTGGTGTGATGAAGGACACTGGGCCACATGTCCATAGTGGACTAGTCCAGGCTTATTGACATGATGGTGGCCTTTCCAAAAGCCACAAGAAAAAACATGTCCTAATACCTAAGCTTCTGCTTGCTCCATATTTGCTATTGTCCATTGACCAAACCAAGTAATGCAGCCAAGCCATGGAGGTTATCCAAGGGCATGGATAATGAGAATTAAATAATTTGTGGCCAATGAACAAATCTACCACAATCAGTATTTCTCACTCCTTCTTTTGACTGGAAAAAACAGACAGAACACTTGTTCTAAATTGGCATTTTGAAGAGAACTCCATTATTTTCACATATCAGAAAAAGAAAATCAGGAGCCCCAGAAACATTACAAATTAAGGAGTACCCAACTCAACAGAGGAATTTTAAAAGAACTCTCAGAAATGAATGACAGGTCTACCTGATAGTGAATAAAGAAGTGGCTCATTTAGACTCTCCAGCAAGGATTTTGAATAATAAGATGAACCTCTGTGTATGTATATTTTATGTGACTCATTCAAATGTCTCCATTTCTACAAACATTTATTGGACAAATACATACCTGACCTGGAAGTTCCTGCTGAGGGTCCATAGTCACAATTTTGATAGTGCTACAAAGGCGACGACATCCTGAGGGCATGGCCAAAGGTCCCAGCCCAGTTGAAGAGACGGCAGGAGTCTTCTCTGAGGACTGAAGGATGAGTCAAGTCCTCCAGGTGAAGAGGAGGGGGAGGGAAGGCAGTGTGAGAGGAGAAACCTAGAAATGAGCTGTGCAGAATCATGTGAATTAGGTGAGATGAGACCTAGAAAGTGCGCTATTAACTGCACTAAACTACATACAAGGGGAATCCAAAAACGAGCTGTAATTATTTTTCGAGGATGAGTCCCTTGTAGTACAGGCTTTCTCCACTAGGTCAGTGTTCTAGGACTGCATCAGCATCAATCAGTGTACCAGCTAGTGTTGTGAGAGACTGTATTCAGCTTCAGTGAATTTTTTTTTCCCCTGAAGATTCTTTTAACGCATTTGCTCATTTCATGATGCATGATTTACAAGCACACCTGCCCACACAGAGCTGAGTGTTCAGCAGTGAACACTCAGTGACCAAAAACAACATGACCCTACTGCCCCACCCTCCCTATTCACTTGATCTCGCCCCAAGCAAATTTTATTTTGCTTTCCCAGATGAAAAAAAGTCCTCAAAAGAAAACATTTTGCTGATGTTGAAGAGGTGAAACAAAAAAATGGCAGAAGCATTACAAGGCATCAAAATTGACAAGTTCAAAAACTGAGCAGTGGAAAAAGTGTCTTGGTAGGTGTATTGCATCAAACGGGGAATACTTTGATGGTGATTGAAGCTTAAAAATAATACACAGTTTTTTATAAATAAATTCAATTTTGGGGGTCCCCTTTGTACATGTAGGCACAATCTTGTAATCAACTATGTATTAGTCAACATCAAATGATATTCTACTCTAATTTGTGGGTCTTACTGTTGATAGAATAACCAGAATGCATGAGGTCCAGAGTGCATGACAACCACCCCACCTCCCCTACCCAGACCTTTCCTTATGCTCAGCAAACCCATGCAGGCCCCAGGGACTCATCATCTTTAAACACGCAGGCTTTCGGGTTTTCCCGAAAAGGCAAGAGATTTGGCAAAGCTTGGCTCTCCTTCCCACATGGCAGCAGTTGGTAGAAGCTGTTTTCTGTAGTTGGAACGCACTCCAGTTGGCTACATCCCAACCTCATTCACCACATTATGTTCCTGTCTGGCCCCTGGAAGTATCTGAGTCTACAGTTTCTAGATCTTTCTATGCCATAGGTTTGAATCTTTAATGTAACTAATAATAATCGCACCCAGGAAACACTTTCAGATCTTCAGTGGCATTGTTAAATCAGCACACAGGACCACTTTTTTTCTTTTATTCTTTCTTCTGTGGTATTTTTCCTGCCTCTCCAGAATTTTTGTCTGTCAATGCCACAGAGTTAGAGTTAGTGAATAAAACATGTGTGCCCATCACATCCAAAGCAATTAGTTCTAGGCAGACTATTATAAATACACTTTTTATGATTTTGTTCATAAGACAGTACTCTTATTTTATAGCAATCAGTCTGTGTTCTTTACCTTTTCTTGTTTCAGTTTTAAAGTTTTTAATCTTTCAAGGTAATCACTATAATAGCTAAAGACATTTTTAAAGATTATGTTTTTGATTTTAAGTTCTGTATCACATTTGAAAGGAGAAACAATTATAAACAATTGTATGACTACATTAAAGTTGTAATAAACGTATTTAATTGATTCAAAGCCCTATTTATATGATTATTACTATAAAGAGTTTGCTTACAAATATGAGCCTTTTTAAGATTTGCCACCTTTTTAATTTTCATACTCTCCTTTCCTCTCTTATCTAAATCCAATTCATGGAGACTAGTGGCAGACGTTTCAGAAATTTGATACCATTACTTTTGAGAAAGAACTTCAAGGCAAACTTCCCATTATACTTGGAATTAGCCATTCTATCAACTTTTGTCATACTTTGTCTTAGGACAAATGGCATTTCTGTATGAAAGGCAAACCAGGCAGTATGTGGCTTTGAGTTCTTCCATTTCTTAGATTCCTTTAAAGGTGTGGAAAATGGCCTGGTACAGTGGCTCATGCCTGTAATCTCAGCACTTGGGAGACCAATGCAGGAGGATTGCTTAAGCCCAGGAGTTCCAGACCAGCCTAGGCAACATAATGAGACCCTGTCTCTACAAAAAAAAAAAAAAAATCGAAAAATTAGCCAGGTTCGGTGGTGCACACCTGTAGTTCTAACTACTCAGAAGACTGAGGCAGGAGGACCACCTGAGTCCAGGAGATCGAGGCTGTGGTGAGCCATGATCATGCCACTGCATTCCAGGCTGGGTGACACAGTGAGACCCCAACTCAAAAAAAAAGTGTGGAGAAGGAATAAGCTCTTTACTAAGCTTGACTAACTAGCATTTTATTTGACCAGTCCAATATTTAGTTATAAAGTACTTTTAGGGCAATGGTCATCTCCTCCAAATCCTAATTCCTGTAGGTGAAATGCAATCAGGAAGTTTTGTCTTTGTTTAACAACCTTAATGATATGTATATTGTCACCTGTTTTTGAAATGTCGCAAGCTTCTTTTTTAAATACAAAAATTCTCCAGAGTAACCAGGGGCTTCCATGAATGGAATTGCTTTACTGTAAGTCACTTTCAAGGCAAAATGTGATTGGTTCAATAGATACAGACTTGTTAGCATCTATCGTGATCCTTGATGGTACTCACCACCATGGTCCTCAGTGAAGATTAGCAGGCAAAATGGTGTCTCTGAAACAATGAAGAATCATCTGAGAATGGAAGAATGTATTTTAAGAATGCTTTCAACAATGGATCAAAACAAGAAGGGCTTTCTTCTTTATCTTCAATCAAAAGAACAATGTAACAGTGAGTCAGAATTTCAGTAACCAAGCTTCTGCCATCAGATTGCCTGTGTCTTGTGTTTCTACGGGTCACTTGACATGAGGCTGATTTACGGGCACAGGAATGGAGAAACGGGGCAATCTTCACTTTATCCCACCAAAAGGGCATGCAGAGCCAAAGCAGTATGGTCCCAGACCTCAATACAAGCTGAAGCGCTCTACCCTGCCAAACTATACACTTCTAAGACTCAGATGGGTCGCTGTCTCCACCAAGAGTGCAAGTCTCCTTAACTATACCTACTGCCTTCCTCTGCCTTGCTACCATGAGTGGTAGCCTCACTACTCCCAGCCCATGAGGCCACCTACCTCACCTATCTGCTTGGTAACGATCCGTGAGCAATTCTTCCAGATTGCTCTCTTGTATTACAGGAACAGTGGTGGAGAACTCAGCATAACAAAATAGCTTTGTTAGTCTGGTAATTAAGACAGGAGTGACATTCAAACGCAGCCTGGACAGGACACGGCAAATTACTGCATTCTTTGTGTGAAAAGCTGTTCCCAGTTCGCTTTGTCTGCCCTCCTGGGATCTCATCATCTACACTAAAAGTCAAAATGGGATTTTGTACCCTCTATTCCCTTATCTTTTTTTCCCCCTAATATATATCTGCTTTGTGGGAGCTATGTTTGTCAGAATGTGCTAATTTATGGCATTGGGGAAAAGTGAAACCTCACCTTTCAATTCTTGTTCCTTCAGGCAGCTTCACTAAGGGTCTCCACCTGCCTCCCTTCTTCCTCTCTATTTCTGGGGAGATTATTTGCTAAACAAAACATGTTCCTTCTCCCCCATCCCCCCAACCCCCGCAACATAGGAGGCAGGCAAATGGCCACTCGTCATCCCTTTTTCAAGTGTGTTATACATATAATTCTCTCACAGCTAATAGCTCCTTCTATTGTCCATAATTTATCACTGTCACAGTTCTTTACATTTTATTTCCTCCTTATGTGTTTCATAAGAAATCTATGCCCCTACTATTGTGGCCCTGGATTTCATTAGCATAAACTGCATGATGTCAAATAAATATATATTCTGTATCACACTAGAGCCCGTGTTTTCTGCAAAGAACAGGATGTTGCTTTTATTGGTATGTTTTTCCTCATTTCCTTATGGTCTCTTTCTTTTCCACGAAACCATTATGAAGTGAGTACCAAAGGTATCCTGGGTAATTAGCCATTACAGTACTGTCACAGAGGGTTCCACAGTCAATACAAAGATAATTTGGGCAATGGTGAATGACAGTGCTGTCCAGACTTTTGGGATAATCAAGGACACATCCAGCTGTACCAGACATCTGTCAGACCCATGAATCATTTCAACTGACTCAACAATAGCCAGGCAGCCTCAGTGAAGGTAAACACTACAGCAGGCAGCACGCTAGCGCAGACAGCTAGCGCAGTCTGCAAGAGCAAGCAGACACTTGCTCTTGCAGAAAACCGCATGCGGCAAGAACACAGCTCCATGCAGAATAAGAACATTTACGATGTTCTCCTGGGTGCTTACAAAAAAATAAGGAAGAAAATGTAAATCCTTCAATCGGGGAAATAATGTGTATAACTATAAGCATACTTGTTTTTGTTTTTGTTTTTCTTAGCTAAAAATAAAATGTGTGCTCAAGAAATAGTTTGGGATACATTAGTCTTGATTGGTTTTATGTAATTAACTCTATTTTCAAATCAGTTCAGACTTTTTTATGTACCTGATATCACTGTTAAAGGCTTTTTTATTTCATAAGTCAACGTTGCTTTTATGGTTCTCACTTTCAAAGTTGCTATGCAAGGGCGGCTGGCTGTTTGTGGAGCAGTCTTGGCTACAAGTCTTGACTGTATCGAAAACTTTCTAAAATGGGAAAGACAATGATACATATTGAATTAAAGACAATGTAACTGCTTACAAGTTTTTCTTTTTTTAATTACTGCCCCAGGAGGATCTTTGATATTCATACATGGCAGATAGAGCCCTGATTCCAAACTACTGTTGACAACCTGATCATGAATTTACTACAATGAGATGTAGATATGATCTTATCCTGGTTAGGTTTGATGTGATATGTTCTAGCTTTCCTAGGCTACCTCCAACTCCCAAGACCTTCCCAGAAGAGGCCAGGAGCAACAAACTTGTCATCTTGCTGCCCCCTCCATCCTTGTCTCACAAGAAACTTTTCTTATACCAATCACTTTTATGAGTCACTGAACAAACTCTTCATTCACAGTTCCTTTTACATCCTTTAAATGTCAGAGTAGGGGTGCAGACTGAACTGAAATGCAGCAGTACTGTGGGTCTTGGAGGGGGGAGAAGGGGACCAGGGCCTCCTGTGATGCTGGGATATTGCGATCCCGGTGTCTGCCATGGAAATCAGGGACAAAGGTACGTTTGTTTTTACTCTTCTTTTAACTCTACTACTTTTTCAAGCATTTTCTAAAAAACAGCTCTAGTGATGTGTAGTTGAGATACAGCCAACTGCACTAAAGTACATAATTTGATAAGGTCGACATATGTATATACGCGTAAAACCATCACAACAATTGAGATAGCAAACATATCCATCACATCAAATTTTTCTTGTGCCCATTTGTAATCCTTTACTCCCATTCTTTCTTGTTTACCCTCCCCAGGCAACCGCTCAGATGCTTTCTTTCACTATAGCATTATTTATCTTAGCTAGAATTTTATATAAATAGACTCATTTATTATACACTATTTTTGGTGTGTCTAGCTTCTTTTATTCAGAATAATTTTGAGATTCAACTATGTTTTTGCATGTATCAATAATTAATTCTTTTTTATTATCAAATAACATTCCATTGTGTATATATACCACAGTTGATATATCCAATTCACCTGTTGATGGACACTTGGCTTGCTTTCAGTTTGGGGGTGGTTACTACAAATAAACCCGTTATGAACATTCATTAACAAATCTTGGAATGTTTTTTCTTCCTGTTTGGATAAATAACTAGGAGTAAAATGGCCGAGTGATACTGCCAAACTATTTTTCAAAGTGGGAAATTTTTGCATTCCCACCCAAAGCAGTATATGAGATTTTCCTGTTCCTTTATATCCTGATCATCACTTGATATAATCGAGTGTTTTAATTTTAGTCACTTTAATACTTGGGTAGTGATATCTCACTGTGGTTTTAATTTTCACTTCCCTGATAACTAATGACAAACATTTTGTATATGCTTATTAACTATCTGTATATCTTCTTTGGTGAAGTATCCTGTCTATTAATATGTTGTCCATTTGACAAAAATAAATTTTATGTCTATCACTAGATCTATTCTGGACTCTGTTCTGTTCTATCTGTTTGTCTATCTTTATGCCAATACCACATTGTTTTGATTACTGTAGCTTTGTAACAAGTCTTGGCAAAAGGTAGTACTAGTCCTCCAGCCATGTCTTTCTTTTATTTATTTACTTGCATTTTTTATTTTAAAGATGTGGGATACAATTCAAGGTTAGGTATAAAATGTTCATTATACAGTTACCCTTGTTGATGAGGTTTGCCCTCTCTCCTCCCCTGGCAGTTTCCCACTGCCAATCCCACTCCTACTCCCCTGGCAGTTTTCCACTACTGCCAATCCCTTTCTTACAGTATTATGAGAATTGCTCAAGGACAGCTTATGAGTGAGAACATGTGATACTCAGTTCTTTGTTTCTGTGATCGATCACTCAGTATTATAGACCCTAAGTCCATCCAAGTTGCTGTGAAGTTCATAATTTTGTCCTTCTTTATAGCTGCATAATATTCCATCATGTGTATGTACCACATTTTTAAAAATCTAGTCTTATTTCAATGGGCAGCATGGTTGGTTCCATGTTTTTGCTATTGTGAATAAATATGCAAGTACAGGTATCTTTTTCATAGGGTGATTTGAGTTCCTCCAGGTATATTCCCCCAGTAGGGGGATTGCGGGGTCATATGGAAGGTCAATTTTTAGATCTTTTAGGAATCACCAAACTGTTTTCCACAGAGGCTGTACTGGTTTACACTCCCACCAACAGTGTAGAAGAGTGCCCTTTTCCCCATATCCTTTCCAGCATCTGTTGTTTTTTGAGTTATTGATGATGGTCATCTTGACTGGAGTTAGGTTACTTTACAGGTACCCTTGTTGATGAGGTGTGGCCCCCTCCTCTCCTCCCCTGGCAGTTTCCCACTACTGCCTCAGTGTGGTTTTAATTTGCATTTCTTTGATGACTAGTGAGGCTGAGCATTTTTCATGTCTCTGTTGGCAACTTGAATGTCTTCTTTTGAGAAGTGTCTATTCATATCTTTTGCCTACTTTGTAATGGGGCCATTTGTTTTTTTCTTTTCAGCACATTTGAGTTCCTTGTAGATCCTAGATGTTAGGCCTTTGTCAGATATACAGTTGGTAAACATGTTTTCTCAGTCTGTGGGCTGTCTCTTGGCTCTCTTGATGGTTTCTTTGGTTTTGCAGAAGTTTGTCAGTTTGATGAGGTCCCACTTGTCTATCAGCTCTTATGGCATGGGCATTTGTGGTTTATCAGGAATTGGTTGCCAGTTCTAATTTCCATAAGGGTGTCTCCTGCATTTCCCAAGGTTCTTATAGTTGGAGGTTTTACATTTAGGTCTTTGCTCCATTTAGAGATGATTCTTTTGTGTGTATGGTAATAGGTAGGGGTCTTGTTTTAATCTTCTGCATGTGGCCAGTCAGTTTTCCCAGCACCGTTTACTGAATAGGTTCTCCTCTCCCCAGTGGTTGATGGTGGAGGCTTTGTTGAAGATGATTTGGTTGAGAAATTGAGGTTTTGCTTCCAGAATCTCAATTCTATCCCATTAGTCTATATGCCTGTTTTTGTACCAATACCAGGTTGTTTTGATTATTATAGCTTTATAATGAAGTTTAAAGTCTGAGAGTATGATACCTCTTGATTTACTTGTTTTGTTTTGTTTTGGCTGAGGATTGTTTTGGCTATTTGCAGTCATTTATGTTTCCAGGTATGAATTCCTGTACTGTGTGCATTTCCAGGTCTGAAAAGAGTGCTGCTGGTAATGTAATGGGTATTGCATTAAATCTGTAGGTTGACTTTGGTAGGATGGACATCGTAACAATGTTGATTCTTCCAATCCATGAACATAAAATATTTTTCCATTTGTTTGTGTCATCTTTGACTTCTTTGAACAGTGTTTTGTAGTTTTCATTGTAAAGGTCTTTCATATCTCTGGTTAGGAAGATGCCAATGTATTTCATTTTGTGTGTGTGTGGCTATTGTGAATAGGATTGTACTTTTTATTCAGGTTTCTGTTTGCCTGTTGTTGGTGTATAGGAATGTGACTGCCTTTTGCACATTTATTTTATACCCTGAGACTTTGCCAGTCTTTTATCAGTGCAAGGAGGTTTTTGACAGATTCCCTTGGGTTTTCAAGGTATAGAATCATGTTGTCTGTGAAGAGGGCTAACTTAACTTCCTCTTTTCCTATGTGGATACCCCTGATTTCCTTCTCTCATCTGATTGCTCTAGCTAGGACTTCTAATACTATGTAGAACAACAGTGGTAAGAGTGGGCATCCTTGTCTTTTTCTGGTTTTCAGGGGAAATGGTCCCGACTTGTGTCTGTTTAGCAGTATGCTGACTGTGGGTTTCTTGTAGATGGCTCTGACTATTTTGAGGTATGTTTTGTCTATGCCTAGATGTTTGAGAGTTTTGATTAAGAATGGGTGCTAGATTTTATCAAAAGCTTTTCTGCATCTAATGATATAATCATGTGGGTTTTATCTTTACATCTGTTTGTGTATTTAATTACATTTATGGGCTTGCAGGTGTTGAACCAGCCCTGCATCCTGGGGATGAAGCCTACTTGGTCATGGTGGACGATTTTTGAGATATGTTGTTAGATCTGGTTTGCTAGAATCTTGTTGAGAATTTTGGCATCTATGTTCATCAAGGATATTGGCCTGTAGTTCTCTTTCTTCATTGGATCTTTACCTGGTTTGGGTATCAATGTGATATTAGCATCATAAAATGATTTGGGGAGAGTTCCATCTCTCTTGATTGCCTGGAATACTTTCAACAGGATTGGTATCAGTTCCTCCTTGTATGTTGTATAGAATTCTGCTGGAAAGTCATTCCAGGACTTTTTTTGCTAGGTAGTTTTCTTATGACATAGTCGATTTCCTGGATTGTTATTGATCTATTTAGGATCTTGATTTCTTCATTTCATCCTGGGGAGGTTGTGTGGTACCAGAAAGTCCTCTCTTTCCTTTAGGTTTTTGAGTTTGTTTCCATACAAGTGTGCATAGTAAACTCTAATAATCTTTTGTATTTCTTCGGGGTCAGTTGTGACTTCATCTCTTGCATTTCTGATTGTGTTTGTTTGGACTTTTTCTCTCTTTTTCTTGGTCAGTCTAGCTAGAGGGTCCATCAATCTTGTTTATCCTTTCCAAGAACCAGCTTTTTGTTTTGTTGATTTTTTTGTATTATATTTTTGTCTTCTATGTTTTGAATTGTGCTTTTATTTTGGTGATCTGGATTCGTCTGCTGAAGTTAGGGTTTTGGTGGTCTTGCTTTTTCAACTTCATTAGGTGATTTGTTAGGCTGTTAACTTGTGTTCATTCCATTTTCTCCATGTGTATTCGTAGAGATATGAATTCCCCTCTTAGTATTGCTTTCATGGCATCCAAGATATTTTTGTAAGATGTTTCTTCATTTTCACTTGTTTTCCGGAATCTTAAATTTCTGTTTTGATTGCTGTGTTGGTCTAGGAGTTGTTAAGCATCATGCTGTTTAGTCCATGTCTTTGTGGGTTCTAGGGGAACTTTGTTGGTGCTGATATTTATTTTTATTCCACTGTGGTCTGAGAAGGTGCATGGCAGTATTTCAGACTTATAGAATTTGTTTATGCTTGATTTATGACCAAGAATGTGGGCAGTCTTAGAGTACATTCCATGTGGTGATGAGTAGAATGTATATTCTATGGTTGTTGGGTGGCATGTTCTGTAGGTATCAATTAAATCCATTTGGTCAAGCATCACATTGAGATTCCAGCTCTCCTTGCTGATCTTTTGTATTGATGGTCTGTCGGGGCTTGTTGGGTAAGTCCCCAACCATGATAGTGTTAGAGTCAATATCTTTTTTTAGTTTACCTAGAAGCTGCTTTATGAAGGTTGGCGCTCCTATGTTGGATGCATATATGTTAAGGATGGATATTTCTTGTTGATGGATTGAATGTTTTATCATTATGCAGTGACCTTCTGTATCTTTTTAAATTTTGGATAGCTTAAAGGGTATTTTGTCTGATATTAAGATCACAATTCCTGCTTTCTTTTGTGTTCTGTTCACCTGGAAATTTGTTTTCCATTCTCTTACTTTGAGTCTGTGAGTGTCCTTTATGGGAAGATGAGTCTCTTAGAAACAACATATTGTTGTATCATGATATTGTATCTAATTTGCCATTCTATGTCTTTTCAGTGGTGCATTTAGTCTATTCACATCAGGCTAATTATTTAGATGTGAGAGTTTATACCTGTTGTGAGGTTCTTACAGAGTTTGTTTGTTTGATTTTTTATTTTTTTGTTGTCTTTCTTTTGACTTTTGAGTTGATTTATGTGTGTTTTCAATCTTTTTCCTGCATTCTTGTGAAAGGCATTGTTATTCTTTCTTTCTTCTGTGTTTAATACTTTCTTAAGTGTTTCTTGTAGAGCTGGTCTGGAGGTGGCATAAACTCTTAGGGACTGAGTTTCTGGGAAGCATTTTAATTCTCCATTGCTGATGAAACTTAGCTTAGCTGTGTAGGTAATTCTTGGCTGAAACTGTTCATCTTTGAGAACTTTGCAGATTGAACTCCAATCTCTCCTAGCCTGAAGTGTTTCTGTATATAAGTCTGCTGTTATTCTAATTGGTCTTCCCCAGTAGGGTGGTCTGACCTTACTGTCTTGTTGCCTTTGGGATTTTTTTTCTTTTTTTTCTTTTTTTTTTTTTGAGTTGGAGTCTCACTCTGTCACCCAGACTGGAGTGCAGTGGCCACTCCCGGCCACCACAGCCTCAACCTGCTGGGCTCCGGCAATCCTTCTGCCTCAGCCTTCCAAGTAACTGGAACTTCAGGTGCGTGCTACCACACCCAGTTAATTTTTTTGATTTATTGTAGAGATGAGGTCTCACCAAGTTGCCCAGGCGGGTCTCAAACCCATGGGCTCAGGCAATCTACTCACCTCAGCCTCCCAAGGCGTGGGATTACAGGCTGAGCCACTGAACCCGGATAGGATTTTTTTCTTTTATACCTACTTTGTGCAAGTGAATTACTATGTGTCTAGGATTTGTTTTTTTCATTTGTTGTCTTGAAGGGGTTCTCTGAATCTCTTGTGTTTGAATGGTCATGTTTCTGTTGAGAAAAGGGAAGTTGGTTTTTTTTAAATAATTTCATGGAATGTTTGTTCCAGGGTGGTCTCCTTCTCTCTATCTGCCTCAGGGATTCCAAGTAATCTTAGGTTTGGCCTCTTGATATAATTGCTCATCTCTTGGAAGCTTGTTCTGTCTTTTTCTATGTTTTTAACAGTTTGGGTTAGTTTCATATGTTGGTCCTCATGCTCTAGATTCTTTCTTCTGCTTGCCTAATTGTGCTTTCCATGCTTATCAGTTTGTTATTTATTTCATTCACTGTATTCTTTCTTGCTGTTATCTCAGTTATAAACTCATGCATTCTTTCCTCTTGTCTCTCCTAATTTCTATTTATTCTCTCTATTAATAGCTTGATATCTGGGTTTGTGGTTTGAGACTAGTCATTCTGGGGGCTCTTCATTATTTGAGTTACAAAGTCTATAGTCTCAGTTGTCCTCCCAGAAGTCTGTAGGGGAACCATATTCTTCCTTTAATTTTTCTTCATTCATGTAGGTTTTCTGCCCCTCCCCCTTTTTTACCTCTTTTTTAATTCTGTTGTTCAGTGATGGGAGGATAGCTTTTATTTCTGTTTGCTCAGTCTCCTATTCTTCCTTATGTAAATCCTCTGGCTTTGTTGGATTTTGAAGCTAAACTGGGATGGGAAGCTGTGCTTTTTTCAGTTTTGAGACTTAATTAAAGGTGGAGCTATGATTCAGAAGCTATCTGCAGAACCCAGTGTCTGCTGACAGGTGTGTGGGCTGCCTGGAACCCACTTCACACCATCTTACAATCTGTCCATGCAGTGGGAGTGTCTGTTTGTCCCCTTAAAGCAAGAGGAGATTTTTTTTAAAAGGAAAAGAATGGAAAAAGGAAGAAGGAAGATGAAAGGAAGGTAGATTGAGAGAAGCAGAAGAGAGAAAACAGACAGGGATACCAACTAACAAATAAACAGAGAAACAAACAAACAGGAAAAAAAAAAATACAATCACACAAACAAACAAACAAAAATGCTTCTTGATGTACTCACCCTCAAAAATATCCATACTCATCCACAAACAGAAAATCTATTAAAAAAAATTAAAATAACAGAAAAAAAACTAGTACAAAAATGTAAACAAAAACGAAAGAGAGAAGAAGAAAAAGCAAAAGTTAAAACAAACAAACAAAACAAAACAAAAACAGAAACAAACTTTCTCTGTAACTCCAGGTTCCTTTCTGCTGCCACTGCCGCATTTAAGGAGCAGCTCTGCTCTCTAGCCCATCCCCTCCACTCTCAGCGCAGGCTGATAGGATTACTCTGTGTGGGTCAGATGCCCCACAGACTACTGTGGGAGAAGGGTGGTATGGGATCCAGACTCACCCAACTCTGCTGCTGCTGCTGTTAAGTCTCCCACTCAGATCTTATGTGTCTGTGCCTGTTCCAGCATGGGGGAGGGGTGTCTGTCTCTCTGAGTCCAATGAGGGGATAGCCTCAGTTTGGAGGCTAGACAGAGCAGGGTGCGGCGATGCAGGTCTCTGCCTAGTCCTGGGACAGAGAAGATGGCCCCAGTCAACATCTCCTCACCAGCGATAGGGCTCCCTTCCAGATTTTCATGTCCTGCCTTCTCCGGCTTCTGGGACTTATACCCAGTCTGCTGCCACAGGTGATGGCATGAGCCGGGTGCCAGGTGGGAAGGAACAGCTGTTCACTGCTGCCTTCTCTCAAAAGAGCCCCCAAAATGGCAATGATCCTGTGTGCTGGGGGCTCCAATCTCAGGGCAGTGGTGGGTTGCAGTCACCTCCAGAGGAGAGCCCTGGGTGCTTGAACTCAAGTCTCCACTCAGACTTTCACTTACCCACTGGCACACACCCACTCACACAGAGTCTTTATGGACACTTACTTTTGTGGAAATTTTCACACTCAGACCTGTTCCGTCACCATCTTGCCTCCTCCCTCCAGCCATGTTTTTCCCCCCAAATTTATTTCAGTTGTTCTAGATCATTTACATTTTCATATGATTGTTAGACTCATCTTGTTACACAAAAGCTGGTATTTTGATTTATATTGTATTGAATCTATAGATCAATTTGGAAAGACATATTATTTTAACAGTATTGAGCAAGGTGTATCTCAATCCATGAACAAGGTGTATCTCTTCATTTATTTAGGTCTTCTTTAATTTCTCTCAACAGTATTTTGTAGTTTTCAGTGTACAGATCTATTGTATTTTGTCATATTTGTTCCTTTTTTATTCTATTAAAGGTGTCATTGATTTTTAATTTCAATGAATTAAAGTATTGTTATTACTTTTTATTGTAATGTCTGATTGTTTATTGTTAGTATCTGCAATACAATTAATTTTTGCATATTGATCTTGCATCTAGCAATCCTACTAAATTCAGTATTAGTGTAATAGCTTATCCATAGATTCCATTAACTTTTTTACTTAGACAATTACATTGTGAAAAAAGATAATTTTATTTCTTCTTTTCAATCTGGATGCCTTTTATTTCTTTTTCTTGCTTGATTGCACTGGCTGAAATCTTTGCTACAAATACTGAATAGAAGTAGCAGGAGCAGATATCCTAGTATTGATCTTAAGCAGAAAGACTCAGTCTTTTGCTATTAAGTATGATATGAGCTGTAGGATTTTTTGTAGATGGCTTTTGTCAGGTTAAGAAAGTTCCCATTCTTTCCACGTTTGCTTAGAGTTCTTATGAGGAATGGATGTTGAATTTTATCTAATAATATTTTTGTGTCTATCTAAATGATCATGTAATTGTTCTTTTTTAGCTTGTTAATAGGATGATTGGCTCTCTAATTGTAAGCCAGCCCTGCATTCCTGGAATAAATCCCAGTTGATCATGGCATATTATCCTTTTTATATATAATTGAAATTGATTTGCTAAAATTTTGTTTAGAAATTTCATATCTATGTTTATGAGGAATAATGGTCTCCTATAGTTTTGATTTCTTATATAATGTTTGGTTGTGCTAACAGTAAAGTGTTCTCTTCAATTTTTTAGAAGAGTTTATGCAGTATTGGTCTCAATTCTTCTTTAAGTCTTTTTGTAATAGTTTTATTGAGAATAATTTACATACCAAACAATGCACCCATTTAAAGTATAAATCAATAACTTCTTAGTATATTCCCTAAAATAGTACATGTCCATTTCTTCCCTCCTGATCTTTATGCTATTATTGTTAGATGTTTTATTTATACATATATTATAAACCCCAAAATGTACTGTATTTTTTTTACTTAAACAGTCAATTATATTTTTTCCCTTTTTTCTTTTTTTAATTTAATTTAATTATTATCATTATTTTTTTAACTTGAAGGTGTGGGGTACAATTCAGGATTAAGTATACAAGTGGTCACCATACAAGTAAAGTTTGGACCTCCATTTGGTCCCCACTTTGCCTGGTTTGAGATCAGGTACCCTTAATGATGTTGTGGTCCCCCTTCTCAACACCAATCAATTATCTTTTAAGGATTTTTAAATAAGTTAAATTATTTAGATATAAGCATGTTATATACTTATCCATGTGATTATCATTTCTATCATGCTTTGTGTAGATTCATATTTCTATCTGGTATCATTTTCTTTCCATCTGTAAGACTTTCTTTACCATTTCTTAGTTGGTTTGCTTAGTTGATTAACTGTATCAGCTTCCATATGTCTGAAAATGTCTTTATTTTACCTTAATATTTGAAAGATTTTTTTGCTAGGTATAGTTTTAGCTGATTTTTTTTTCTTTCAGTACTTTAAAGATGCCACTCCACTGTTTTCCCACTTGCATTTTTTCCAAGAATAAATCAACTGTCATATTTATAGTTTTCCTCCACCTAAAAAGTGTCTTTTTTCTGTGTCTGCTTTGTAGACTTTATCACTGGTTTTGAGCAATTTGATTATCATGTGCCTTGTATTTGTTGTTGTTTTAAGGTTTCTTGTGTTTGTTGTGCTTCTTAGACCTGTGAATCTATCAGTTTTATCAAATTTGGAAAATTAACAGTCAATTTTTTTCTTTGAATTTTTTTCTCCCCTTCTTTCTCCTTTCCTTTGGAGACTCCGATATATATTCATTATGCTGCTGGAAGTAGTCCCACAGCTCACTGGTGCTGTTTTAACTTTTTAAAAATTCTCTTTGGTCTTTATGTTTCATTTAGGACTTTCTATTGCTATGCCTTCAGAGTTACTCATTTTTTTCTTTAATAATGTCTAACTTGCTTCAATGTGTTTTTCACTTCAAGCAATGTAGCTTTTATTTCTATACATTCAATTTGGGTCTTTCTTATATCTTCCCTATCTCTACCTACTTTTTGAGCATATGAAATATGGCTATGGTAACTTTTAATGTCATCTTATGCTAATTCTAACAACTATATAAGTTCTGAGTCAGTGTCATGGGATTGACAATTCTAATTAAGAGTCATGCCATTCTGCTTCTACATTCCTGGTAATCATTGATTGGACCCCAAACATTACAAATTTTACCTTGAGCTTTTTTGGGGGAATACAGTTAGGTTATTTTGAAATAGTCTGATCCTTTCAGGCCTTTCTTTATAATTTGTGAGGTGGTTCTGGAGAAGTGCTCAGTCCAGGTTTAATTATTCCATACTATTTGAGGCAAGGTCTTCTTCAGTAATCCCTGTTAATTGTGAGTTTTCCCATTTTGGCTGTTGGTAACCAGAACTATTTCTGGCCCCCTGTGAGGACACAGACTGTTCCCTTTAATCTTTTGGGGTGTATATTTTCCTCAGCCTCAGGTAGTTTCCTCACATGCATGTACTACCTCTGCTATGTACTCGAGGGGAACCCTCTGCAGATCGCCAGGGTTCTCTATGGAAGATTTTACTGTGTCCTGCGCAATTTACTTGCCTTGGTCTTCCTGGGCTCTCTGCTCTGTCTCCTCCACTCAGAGTGTACCTGGACCACAGCCTGGGCCCTCTCTCAGGCAGAAGAATAAGTTGGAGAAAGTTAGGAGCTCACCTCAATTCTTCTCACTTATCCCAGGAATTACTGTTCATTGTCTGATGTTCAGTGTCTTGAAAACCATTGTTTATATATTTCATCCTTTTGTTATTCTTGTTTCAAACAGGGAGACAAATCTAATTCCTATTACTCCTTCTTTGGTGCTGAATGTTTTCTATGTTGCTTTTATTCTTCCATTTATACATAATTTATCTGTTCAACAAATAATTATGTTTCATCATGATTCTATAAATGGCTGAGAAGATTCAAATAAAAAGAAGTTGTCTGTTCTGCTCAACACTTGTAACCCCAGGAAATGAACAAAATGCTCATTCCAGTGCTCAGGAGCAGTGGGGGAAAGAGATAATTCTAATTCAGTGTGCAGGTTCCAGATGCACACAAGGCTTGAATGAAAGGCAGAGGAAAGAATGCTTTAGTTCACTTGGGAAAATCTAAAAGGCCTCACAGAGAGGTAACATGAGTTGCCTAACATGAGTCCTTGGCAAAACTTGGAAGAAGAGGAGCCACACTGGCTGCCGGGTGCCTCAAATCCTAACTTTGCCCCCAGGTGACTGCTTCTTCATTCAATAAGGCTTGTTCAGGAAAGACCTGTGCCCTAAAGCCTCGCCACTCAAAGTGTGGTCTTTGCCCTGCAGCAGGGTAGCATCTGGGCTGTGGTCAGAAATGTAAATCTCAGGGCCTCACACAGACCTGTGTTTTGGTAAGCTTTTCAGTGATTGATGCACACATCAAAGTCTGATAAACACTGCTAGAGGTGACTTTCTCAGGGTTGGTGGTGGGGAGCCTTGGTTCACAAAAGGAGACATTGAAAGTGGCATTTGGAACCTAGGGGGTAAAGGGTGTCCCCTAAAAGATATCCACACCCTCATCCCCCAGAGTCTGTGAATGTGACCTTATTTGGGAACAATCTTTGCAGATGTAATTATGTTAAGGATCTCGAGATGAGACCTTCCCTAGATGATCCAGGTGGGTCCTAAATCCAATGTCAAATGCCTTATAAGAGAGAGGCAGGGGGAGACTTGACACAGAGAAGAGCAAAAAGCAAGATGACACTGGGGCAGAGAAGCCCAGGGGCCCCGGAAACCAGCAGAACCTGAAAGAGGTAAGGAGCAGAATCTTCCCTAGAGCCCCCAGAGGGAGTGAGACTGCAGACTTTGGCCTCCAGAATGCTGAGAGAATACATTTCTGTTGTTTTAAGCCATTATGTTTGTGGCAATTTGCTACAGCAGCCCTAGGAAACTAACATAGAACTATCTAATTCATTTATTCATTCATTGAGTCGATCAGTGAGCAACATTTATTAGTCCTCTTCTGTGTGCCATTTCACAGATGTAGAATCTTAGACCTCTAGAGCTCAGATGTGCTCATTGTCATATCAGTGAGTAAATCACAAAACCAGGGCTCAAGCCCTGATCATTTTCATTTCAAACCCACTTTGTCTTTCTACAACACAATTCTTTGGCAGCAAAAATTAGGGCCCAGGCTAGCTAGTGAGTCATGAATACAATTCTCACCAAATCAAAGCCCTCACAGTAGCACATACATAACATACCTCCGCACACAGTTCTTATTTTCAGTATTTTAATGAAGAGGAACATTGTCAGCCTCATCCTATATAAATCCCCAGCATGCCTCCTCAAGTCCAGAATCCCAGTGCCTTCTGTTGTCTAATACTCTCTCTTCATAACAGAGCAGGAAAAACAACTGATGTTTTCTCGTGTCTGA
Source organism: Cephalopachus bancanus (assembly GCA_027257055.1). Taxonomy (NCBI): domain Eukaryota; kingdom Metazoa; phylum Chordata; class Mammalia; order Primates; family Tarsiidae; genus Cephalopachus; species Cephalopachus bancanus. The sequence goes on from JAPVLO010000204.1 coordinate 13,208,103, forward strand.
AATCAGTTCACTCCTAATGTTTTATTTCTACCAGGCTATTTGCCTTTTATACTTTTCACAGCTGATTATATAATGAAAACCTTACTTCCCACCTGGGAACAGCAAGGCAGTTGGATAAGCTAAGAGGACTCTGAAGATGAGGCTGAAACATGGTCGTTTTAGAAGGCTGGGATGATGAGGTCAGGAGGAATTATAGTCTATCTGAAAGGACAGACCAAGAGTGGGAAGCCATTTTTCATCTTGTTCTTAAACCCTGACACAATGATGAGAAAGTAGAAGCTATGCTTTTGGAGAAATGCACACTTTAGGTATAATTAACTTTACCGACTTTGTCCTTTCAGAAATAGACTTCCAGGTATCAGAGGTATCTCATAGTGGCAATCAAGCTTGCCTAGAGTAAAGGGAATTTACAAGACCTAAGACATCATGCATTGGGCAAGGACTGTAAAAGTCATGAAACTTGTAATTACAAAACTTATAACCGCTCAGAGGGAGAGCAGGTGGGGATTCGATCTTTCAGTAAATTGGGCCCTATCTCCAGGGAAGTCAAAGACCTCCCCCCTGAAGCTACCCACTGGGAATGCCTACAAGATAAGGGGAGGTACACCCTCCATTAGGTCTAAGGAATGTCGTTTGGGTAGGTGCAGGAGAATTAGAATCCTTGTCACACCCTTCTCTAGAGGTTGTGATAATGTGGGTGGACATTAATGGGTCTCTGTGTCACAGGTTCTCCAAGACATCCACAGGAAGTCACAGCAGTCAAGGCAGTCACGTGCAACATCTCCAAGAGAAGGATTTAAGCCAGGACTCTGGGGGGCTATGATGCCACACTCACCTAGAGTGTAGGCCCACTCCCTGTCTTTTCTTAAATAAATCTTTTCTTCTCTTACCTCTGTGTGTTGCAATTCTTTGCAATCTACTCGGATCTCTGGGTTGCTGGCGCGCACCTCCAACTTGCCAACCCCGGCAGTGCTGCGCGCCTCTCTGCACCTCTCCACCCTCAACTGGTCCGTCCATACCCTAACACTATCTTCTTCATTCCTTCATCATTCAATCTCTCAACATGCAAATATTAAGCCATTTCTGCATGCGAGGCACTATTCTGGACAAGACAACCCTATTGCCTGCTCTTGTGGTGCCCAAGGAGCTAATGTCTAGGAGGCCTGGGAGTCAGGTGGGCCAGGTTGAAGACAATCCCATGTATACTTGGTGCTGTGGGAGTAGTCGGGCTCATCGTTAACATCAGGAGATAACAGGGCACAGTGGTTACATGGATGCATTGTATAGTGGCGAAGAAGTCTGAGCTTTAAGTATACCTACCACCCCCACTTGTGCATATTGTACTCAACAGGTGATATTTCATCCCTTCACATCTATACCATTCTATATGTGCTTGCAGATCCTTAGTTTAGCTTCCACATACCAATGAGAACATGCAGTGTTTAGTTTTCTGTTCCTGTATTAGCTCGCTTGGGATGATGTTCTCCAATTTCATCCAAGTTACTGCAAAAGACATTATTTCATTCCTTTTTTGTGGCTGAATAGTGTCCTGTGTGTGTGTGTGTGTGTGTGTGTGTGTGTGTGTGTATCACATTTGCATTAGCCATTGATCGGTTGATGGGCATTTAGGTTGATTCCACATCTTTGCAATTGTGAGTTGTAAAGAACTGGTAAGCCAGTGACCCCCAGGCCTGAACACGTGCTATGATAGGCTTAGGTACAGGAAGCTGTGGACGCTCTTATAGGGGCATCTAAATCAGATACTCCTCATGCTATCCCGGAAAAGATGAGCCTTGGGGCCCTGCCAGCATCCTCATTTTCTGGCAGTCATCATTCCCAGTTCTGTCCATGTTTTTGCAGCTGATGCCCAAAGTGAAACCACAGAGTCAGACCAAGCTTGCTCTTCTCGGAACTCTTTACGGGCACCAGCCTTCATAGCTCACATGGCACAGCCCACTCTTTGCAGACTGCAGACTCCAGAGTAAACATTCCCCAAGAGGAGCCTCCCAGAGAGAAAAACACAGGAGCAGAGCCTGGGACTAGGCCAGAAGGAGTGAGGCTCCAGTGAGATGGGAGGCACAAGTCTGAGGACACTGAAGAAGGTGAAGGGGCTGGATAGAGGAATGCTCTGGAGCAGGAGATGGAACAATAAGCCACCTATGACCTTTTAAAGGGATGAACTTGAGTTGAACTCTCCAATGTTGGTTTTATTCTGCTATTCATGTGTCCTTGGGAACCTGGGGAGAAAGCTGTAGCTTTTTGTAGATCAGTTTCACATTTTCACTTCACCTTCTTTCAATGCCAGCAGCAACTTTTAAAGCTAAAAGCAGTTCCATCTCAGAAAGGAGTTGGGGTCATGAAGACCATGCTGCTCTAAAAGCCAGGACCACAGCAGTTCCAAGGAAGGCCTCCTCCTGTAACCTCAGATGTTGGATGGCATCCCAGGAGCAAGGTTACAGCATACCTTTTTTGGCCTTCCTAAATGCATCCTCAACAGGTCATCCCAAAAGCCCCTTTTTAGAGAAACCCATGAGTAGCCTCTAAAGGACATCAAATCTAGAGTAATTGACTTGAAGCATCTCTGTAATTATGAAGTCATATTGAGTATAGTCAAGGTAACTTTCATTTTTTGCAACAACAGCTTCAAATCATAGAAGCTGATGTTAGATTATTTTGATAGACACTCGGAAGTACATTTAAAGGGTCCTTGGGAGTCAGAGGCAATAGTTGGGACTGATTAAATAAGGAAAACAAACCATCTGGAAAGAATAGGTTGCTAGGAATGGACATTTAGCAGCCCTGAGTGGGTCAGACTGAGATGAATTAGCACAGACGTTAAGAAGAGAATCTGTAAGGAGGAGAAAACCTGAGTTCAAACCCCAGCTAGGCTACTTGTCTGGCTTTTTAATCTTGGGTCAATTACTTAACTTCTCTAAACCTCAGTTTTCTCATCTGATTAATGGGCATGATAGTAATCCTTTCCCATAGGATTCCTGGGGAGATTTGATAGCTGAAACTTTGCACTGTACCTTGTTTATAATAAGCACTCAATGGAGAGCACCTAGGAACACAGAAGCAGGTGAAGATGGCACTGGAAGAGCACAGAGTATGCAGCTGATGAATATAATTCTCAACAAATCAAAGCCCTCACAGTAGCATATACATAAAATGCTCTGCACACAGGTACTGTTTTCAGTATGTTAATGAAGAAGAACATGGTCAACCTCATCCTGTATAGATCCCCAGCCTGCCTCCCCAAGTCCAGAATCCCAGTGCCTTCTGTTGTCTAACACTCTCTCTTCATACCAGGGCAGAAAAAGAAGTGGATGTTTCACTTGTCTGAAACCAATTCACTCCTAATGTTTTGTCTCTAAAAAAGACCAGGTGGGGAGTGGGTGAGAAGGAGAGCAGCACCTACACACAGGTTAAGGGCTTGGGGTAATCGCATCCCAATACAGCACCAGAGTTCTGGTTGGGTTCCTCAACTCTGGTTGCACATTGCAATCTAAGTCATTTTAAAGAAATTTGTACTTATGTATGTATGTATGTATTTATTTTATTTTGTGTTTTAACACCCTCATCCCTCCGATTTTTTTTTTTTTTTTGAGTCAGAGTCTCACTCTGTTGCCCAGGCTGGAGCCCCAACTCACCGCAGCCTTGACCTCCTGTACTCAGGCAATCCTTCCACTTCAGTCTCCAAGGTAGCTGGGCCTACAGGCATAAGCTATCATGTCCAACTAATTTTGTTTATTTTTTTGTAGAAATGAGGTGTTGCTATGTTGCCTAGGCTGGTCTTGAATTCATTGGCTCAAGCAATCCTCTCACCTTGGCCTCCCAAGGTGCTAAGATTACAAGTGCGTCCAGCCCACCCCGCCACCACCAGATTTGATTAGCTTGGTGTGGGGCCAAAGTATCCATATTTTTTTTTAATTTCCCAAGTGTGTGTAATGTTCAGCCAGAGTTAAGAATCACTTGTTTAAGCCGAGCTCGGTGGCTCAGCCTGTAATCTCGCGCTTTGGGAGGCTGAGGTGAGTGTATTGCCTGAGCCCGCGGGTTCGAGACCAACCTGGACAACTTAGCGAGACCTCATCTCTACAATAAATCAAAAATTAGCCGGGCGTGGTAGTGCACGCCTGTAGTTCCAGCTACTTGGAAGGCTGAGTGGAAGGATCGCCGGAGCCCAACAGGTCGAGGCTGCGGTGGCCAGGAGCGGCCACTGTACTCGAGTCTGGGCGACAGAGTGAGACTCCAACTCAAAAAGAAAAAAAAAGAATCACTTGTTTAGACAATGCAGATCTAGATGACCTTGAACTCTTTGCCAAAGCCTGTAAGACCTTGGGAGAGAAAGCAAGAAATCGAGAATGGCTCCTGGGTTCTTACCTGGGTAACTGAAGAGACAAAGTTGCCATTTTTCAGCATGGGCCCCTTGTAGTACACTCAGAATTTGTTCCTCCAGATCAAACGGTAAATCAAGGTCTTGATCTGAAAGTTTTGAGAAGGTTGACTCACTATTTGTGGAAGAACATCCCGAGTTGTGGCAAACAGGTGACTGGTTTTTCCACCACGACAATGCACCTGCTCACATCACACTGAGTGTTCGGCAGTTTTTAAACAAAAATGCATCACTCCATGCCCCACCCTTCCTATTCACCCAATCTCACTCCCAGTGACTTTGTTTGTTTGTTTCTCCAGAATAAAAAAATCCTCATAGGAAAACGTTTTGCCCGTGTGGAAGAAGTGAAACCAAAAAATGGCAGAAGCATTAAAGGCATAAAAATTGACAAATCCAAAAACTGTTTTGAGCAGTGGAAAAAGCATCTCAAAATGTTTATTGCATCAAATGGAGAGTATTTTGAAGGTGACTGAAGTTTAAATGTGCAAGAATACACACACACATTTTTATAAATAAATCTGGGTTTTGGGGGGCATCTCCCCTCACATACAGTCAGTCACCATATCTGTGAATTCACAGATTCAACTAACCTCAGGCCAAAAATATTTGGAAAAAAATTGTGTATGTGTATGTACAGATTTATATTCTTGTCATTATTACCTAAACAATATAGTATTATGTCGATTTCTATAGCATTTATATTGTACTAGGTATTATAAGTAATCTAGAGATGATTTAAAGTTTATGGGGGGATATGTGTAGGTTATATGCAAATACTACACCGTTTTATATATAAGGGACTTGGGCATCTATGGATTTTGGTTTTGTTTTTTTTTTTTTTTCTTTTATTTGTGTTGGAGTGTCACTGTCGCCCAGACTGGAGTGCAGTGGCCGCTCCCAGCCACCATAGTCTCGACCTGCTGGGCTCCGGCGATCCTTCCGCCTCAGCCTTCCAAGTAGATGGAACTACAGGCGCGTGCTACCACGCCCGGCTAATTTTTGATTTATTGTGGAGATGAGGTCTCGCCTGCCCAGGCAGGTCTCGAACCCGCGGGCTCAGGCAATCCATTCACCTCAGCCTCCCAAAGGCGTGGGATTACAGGCTGAGCCACCGAGCCTGGCTGGATTTTGATATTTTCAACAGGCCCTGGAACCAACCCCCCACAGATACCTAGGGATGACTCTGTGTGTGTGGGGGGGGTGTATATGTGTGTGTGTGTGTGTGTGTGTGTGTGTGTGAGAGAGAGAGAGAGAGAGAGAGAGAGATCTCCTCATATGCCAGAAATACACAAGTATATATCTATCCACATCTATGAATGTGCATATGTATAATTGATACTTATGAGAAAGTATTAGCTATGCTTCCAGCCTTACCCAATCTACAGCCCTGAATTCTCCTCCCTGGCAAGCTTTGATCTTTCTCTATGAAGTAAATCTCCATGTGCAAGCATTTAGTCCACTTTAAATCAAGTCCAATAATTTAACTATCCAGTATTGCCTTTTCATAATCTGCTTTAATTGTTATTGATTCGTGTGTTTGGAAAGAGCCCGGAGATGATAAAGGCCTCCTGTCTGTTTTGCCTCTGGCCGCTTGCTGGTTGGTCCCTGGCTCATCCTTGGCTCTTCAATTGGTCTCTTTAGCACTTCACAGATGGTTCCACCTCCTGCCCTGCAAGGTCCCTCCTCCTGCAACAAATTGAATTACCAATAAAAAAAAAAACCGGAAAATGATAGGCAATTAAATAGAATCAATTATTCAAAAGAAGGTTTAATATGGAAAGACAATGGGAGCTTCATTCAGCAGTGAAATACATAAATCGTACATATTTTATTCTCTCTATATGTTAGAATCAAATCAAGACATTCGAGGAGAAATTCCTGCCCACGGTTTGACCAAGGTGTTGGCAATGTCCCTTGTATGCTGATCTCTGACAAGTCCTGTCTCCTGTATGTTGGCTGGGTTTAGGTTCTCACATTTTTAATAGGAGTCTGATAGTCTTTAGTTATCTTTTGGTCTTTGAGTGACTAGCAATGGCAGGGAGAAAAAAGGTAATTGGAGCCATGCCATGGAGAGAAGATTGGTATTTTGATGATGGATAAAGTTAAAACTTTCACAGAACTTTTAAAACATACCAATTACTTCATAATTATCATAAAGATCTTTTCCTTGTAGCATCATCACTTGTATTTGTCCACGTGTAGAAGACAAAGTTGAAACTTAGGTAAACTACTTCTTAGGGCTGAATTAAAAGGCGCTACTGCAGTTCTTCCTCTCTAAAACAGGAAAAGAATATCTCAGCTGCTGAGAGAGAGAGAGAAAACTCAGAACCTAAGTTCTGTAGATCACTGTGAAGCTGTAAACATAAAGTTATATGCACAATAGAATATTATTCTACCATGAAAAAGAATGAACTCCTGCCATTTGCAACAACTTAGATGGAAGTGGAGGACACTATGTTAAGTGAAATAAGTCAGGCACAAAAAGACAAATACCACGTCCTCATTCATATACGGGAGTTAAAGAACTTTATCTCATGGGAGTAGCGAGCATAATGGAGGTTACCAGAGGCTGGGAAGGGGGGAGATGAAGAGAAGTTGGTTAACGGGTACCAAGGAATGAGATCCAGTGCTCGGTATTACAGTAAGGTGACTATAGTTAACAATAATTTATTGCATATTTCACAATAACTAGAAGAATAAATTTGGAAAGTTCTCAGCCCAGAAAAAGAATTAATGCTTGTGGTGCTGGATATCCCAATTACTCAGATTTGATCATTACACATTGTATGCTTGCACCAACATATCACATGTACCACACAAAAAGTACAACTATTACATGTTCATAAACATTAAAAATAAAGTTTTAAAAGAATAGTAGGATGTAGGAATGTGTGACAATAAAATCTTCCCTTTTTAGTAAATGGTGGAGAAACTATTTTGTATCTGTGTTCTAAAGCTATTCTGGTTTGTTTATATATAATTTAAATTGTAGGTTCAAGTGGAAGGGAAAAAAGAAGTCATTTCTCCTTTTAGAAATAAAGTTGGGGACACGTTAGCATGGTAAAATGAAAATACTAAGTAAATAATAAAAATTAGCTTGCTATAGCTTCAACTGTAAGGCCAGCAGGAGATCAGTAGTATAGTGAATTCACAGGGCTCTGTACCAAGAAAACCTGTTTTAGAAAGAGAAGACTTGAGTCAGTGAATGTGCAGACACATTAGACACAAGAGATTGTCTGAATAAATGCAATTTGTCCAACTGTATGTAGCAAAGAGCTTACTTCAAGGCAAAGACAAAGAAGGAAGCTGCTAGGCGAAGTGCTTCAGTTAGTCATTTAGAATTAAGTCCAAAATGCTTCCAAACAACAAACAAACAAACACAACAAAGAAATGGCTTCTTTCTTCTAAGGAATATGAGGAGAGCGAAAGCTCCTGCAAGAGCTTTCTAATGCAAATCTGCTCTGACGCCTTGAAGCACTCAATCCACCTCTGGCTGTACCTCAGAAATCCTTGGATTCCAAAGGAAGCTCCATTATGAATTTGCAACTTAAGTGAGAGAGAAAACTTGCATTCTAAAAAACATCTTTAAATTACAAGTTTATTTTAGGTTTTTGTGTATGAACTCCTTTTATTTTCTCAACACTTTAAACAAGTGAATATTTGAATTTCTAATTTTTTCCTTTATATTTAACAGTATACATAATGTTGTTTTTGCATATATTTAAGGAAACCAATGATATAAAATATGCAATTTAAAGTTATTAAAAACTGTTACATTATGGTGATTCAGCTATATTATGATGGCCTTGGAAAACAGAACTAGTAGACAAGAACAACTTTTTTTTAAAAGGCAGCTTAAGTAACTTCATTCACTATTTGTTGCTTTTGGCTCTAGTATTTGTCTGCTTTACCATGTTGGTTCCTAAAATCAGGAGGAAATACTTTAGTCCCAATGTAAGGACCCAAATTGACCATTTCTAGTCTATTCAGTGAATATGTAACCATACCCAGAAAACACTTGACAAGAGTGCCACCACTCCCAATTCCTATGCCTAGGCAGACATCATTAATTGATCATGGCACTCTCTCCAGTGAGTTTGGACAAAGCCACAGAATTCTTCTCTATGCACAGTTCCAAGCAACCACTGCATTGATCGGAATTAGCATATTAAACAAATCCTACTTTATATCTTAAAGCCAGTATCTTAGCTGTCAAAACTTTTAAAACACATAAGATAGGGTGAGAGTCTTGCTAGAATGGTATTTTTTATAACTTACATATGCCAGAATGTAGAAAGAAACAATAAAGGAAGTAGTAACACTTATAATCTAGTATCTATTTTGTTATTATTTACTAAATGAATTTGTTATTATGTCTGTTGCTATTTAAGTGCAACATAATTACATATTATGAAGTGTATGTACTACTTTAATAGAGGCTATTATTTAAGTTTTGCCATAACCATGTTTATTTGTTTCATTAGAGTACATAAATAGTTTGAGGAGGGAGGCTTTTTTAAGATGAAAAAGATGGTTTTTAATTATTATGACTTTCTTTGCTTGGAGCTGATTTTCATAATTAACACATATTAGAGTCAAATGCAACCATGTATTTTATGCTTACTGGAGTATACAAAATTTAACTTCTCTCAACGGGCTGTTTGTGCTGTAGCGTTTTCACAATGGCCTCTGCACACTCCGGGTAATGGTAATATTATGTTAATGTACCGATCTATACCATCCATACCATCAAAAGTATTAGATCAACTTTTTGCAGAGTTTACAGAATGGCACATTTGCTTGATGAAAATGTCCATAGCAAAACTTCATTTTAGTAATTGAAGAGTCAGATCAGATCTGATTAATCAGCAGGTATAGCCTGAAGGGCTAAAATCAGAAAGAAAGACACAGAGAACTTTGTAGAAACAATACATCTTTTCTGGTTTTTCTAGAGAATAAATAATGCAAAATGCAAGTCTGAAGCTTTGCTCTTTGCATTTGTTTGTTTTGTTTTTGTTGTTTCTAATTTTTTTTCTTAACTTTGCTACTGCTTTTCATAGCAGAATAGAGACTGACTAGCTCTTCACGAACCCCACGTTCCCCCCACACCCTAGGCACACAGCTGAACCACAACTCCCAAACTTATTTGCACATAAGTGTGACCATGTGGCTCAGCTCCAGTTCATAGAATGTGAGTAGCAGTAGTGCACACCACTTCCAGGCCCAGCTCATAAAAACCACTCGGTCCCACGCTTTGGGAGGCTGAGGTGAGTGGATTGCCTGAGCCCACGGATTCGAGACCCACCTGGGCAACTTGGCGAGACCTCATGTCTACAATAAATCAAAAATGAGCCGGGCATGGTGGCGTGTGCCTGTAGTTCCAGCTACTCGGAAGGCTGAGGCGGAAGAATTGCCAGAGCCCAGCAGGTCGAGGCTGCGCTGGCCGGGAGCGGCCACTGCACTCCAGTCTGGGCGACAGAGTGAGACTCCAACTCAAAAGAAAAAAACACTCGGGTGCATCCTCCATGTTCTTTCCCCTTTACCAGCTTACTGCAGACAAACTCTATGAACTTGGAAGTTAAGACTGAAGACTGTAAAGCCCCACGAGTTAGAATGAGCCTGGGTTCTTGAATCATCACCAATTAGAATCACCAGTTTGGGCTTTCCAGGGACAAAAAGTAAACATGTATCATGTTTGAACCATGATCCATTATCAGATGTGTTGATCAAAGCAACTAGCATTATAACCAATATACTATTTTCCAAGCAATTTTTTAGATTAGTACTTCTGCATCCAGTTAGAAGATAGTGGGAAGAAGGCAGAGGAACGGAGGGGATCATAAACTCCTGGGGAACTTTTCTATACTACATACCCTAAGTCTCTCGCACTCACATTCTTATTCAAATCCTTATCCTAACATCCCAGGTCAGTGGGGGAGAATATGTCAAGGAAACTGAGGCAAGGAAAGATGAAGTAACTTGCTCCAGGTCACAAGGAAAGTAATGACAAAGTCAGGATTCAGACAAGAGTGGGCTAACTCCAGAGCCCACATTTTAAACTATCACATTAGCCTGTCTCCTGACTTCTGCTGAAGATGGCAGAAGATGGAACTTTCTTTCAGACTATCTGCAACAACATCTTAATACTCATTTGCAATTTCACTTTCAACCAACAACTTTATAAGTTATTTCCCCTCAAGAGTGAATATTATTGTTAGGGACAGATTTTTTTTTTTAAGTTGTGGAGTACAATTCAGGATTGAGTATAAAAGTGGTCATCATACAGGTAAAGTTTGGGCCTCCATTTGGTCCTCACTTTGCCTAGTTTGAGATCAGGTACTCTTGTTGATGTTGTGTCCCCCTACTCTGACCCACCCCGGCGGTATTCCACTACCACCAATCCCGTTCTTATAGTATTATGGTAAATGTTCAGGGTCCGCTTATGAGTGAAACATGTGGTACTCTGTTCTTTGTTTCTGTAATAGATCACTGAGTATGATAGACTCTAAATCCATCCAAGTTTCTGCGAAGTCTATATGTTTGGTTAGGGACAGATTTAAGAGGTAGTATATACAAGGGAAAAAATCACTTTACTCTCAAAGCAGTATCCATGATTTGTGAGTTGTCTTGCAGCTGCTTTCTTAATTTACCTGGTTAGTTGAGCATTGACTATACATGAAGGGGAAATGGTTCGATTCACTACTAGAAGCATGTTGTCACAAGAAAGCCTAGAAGTAGCCAATGGACATGTCTTAGGGGGCCAGTGGACCACTGCTAATATGCACACACCCTTAAGTAGATTCCAGTGGCACACCGTGGTTAAAATACAGGCTTAGAGCCACACTACCAGGTTCTAATCTGAGTTCTACCCCTGACTAGTTTTATCCTTGAGCAAGTTATTTAATTTGCTCTAAGCCTCACTTGTAGAGAAGATGATGATGATGGTGATAGTCATTTTACAGTGCTGTTGGAGATTTAATAAAATAATACATTTAAGCACATATAAAACTTTCTAGAAATATTAGCTTTTGTTATTATTCCAAAGACTTTAGCACTAACAACCCCAAAAAAGGCTTAAATGACCAATTCCAATCCAAAGGACCCCTGGGAATGAACATAAAGAAAATAATACAAAGGAACATTTCTACACTGCTGGTGGAAATGCAAACTAGCGCAACCTCTTTGGAAGACAGTGTGGCAATTTTTGAAAGAACTAGAAATTGACCTTCCATATGACTCCGCAATCCCCCTACTGGGAATATACTCAGAGGAAATCAAATCATTCTACCTAAAAGATACCTGCACACACATGTTTGTTGCAGCTCTATTCACAATAGCAAAAACATGGAACCAACCATGCTACCCATCGAAGCTGGACTGGATAAAAAAATTGTGGTACATATACACAATGGAATATTATTTTGCAGCCATAAAGAAGGACAAACATATGGACTTCCCAGCAACTTGGATGGATTTAGAGTTGATCATACTTAGTGATCTATCACAGAAACAAAGAACAGAGTACCATATGTTCTCACTTGTAAGCAGACCTTGAACAATTATCATAATACTATAAGAAAGGGATTGGCAGTAGTGGGAAACTGCCAGGGGAGGGAGGGACACACCTTCTCAACAAGGGTACCCACATAATGAACATTTGTATACCTAACCCTGAATTGTACACCACATCTTTAAAATAAAATAATAATTAAAAAAGAAAATAATACTTATGTTAATGTTGAAGATAAATTGAGCAAAGCAGTATAGTAAAGAAACTTAGAAACTGGCAGAACTGGATGCAAATATTACCTAGTTGTCTCATCTCCAGCAAGTTAAATAGCCTCCATGAACCTCAGTGTCTTCACATGTAAAATGAATTTGTAAATGAAGAGGCTTTTCTTGCATGTCAACCCTTTATATATATTTTCTTCTTATTGTTGTTCATGTCAATGAAACATAGTTTTCCATACCATTGTTAAGGTAAACTTTGGTAAGTTTACTGTAACTTTATTGACTGGGGAAGAATAAAAGTGAGTCTCATTCTGTCGCCCAGACTGGAGTGCAGTGGCCACTCCCGGCCACCGCAGCCTTGACCTGCTGGGCTCCGGCGATCCTTCTACCTCAGCCTTTCGAGTAGCCGGAACTACAGGCACATGCTACCACGCCTGGCTAATTTTTTTGATTTATTGTAGAGATGAGGTCTCGCCAAATTGCCCAGGCAGGTCTTGAACCTGCAGGCTCAGGCAATTCACTCACCTCAACCTCCCAAAGCACGGGATTACAGGCTGAGCCACCAAGTCCGGCTCACAACATTTTTAGGTAAGAAAAATTACATAAAGATTTATATCCATTATTTATTTATTTATTTTAAAAATCATATATACCCAGATCTTATTTACTAACATTTCACACTAAAAAAACGATTTCCTTAGAGAAACTACTGGGGTACAGAAAATACAAGATAAGCTTGGAATATTTTTTGGATCAAAAAATAAAGTGCTCAAAATATATTGCAGACATTTCAGAAAAAAATATAGGAGCCAGCTTTTTTTTTTATTAATATTTTTTATTATGGTGTTGTGGGGTACAGTTAAGGGTTAGGTATACAAGTATGTTTCATTCAGGCACCCTGTTGATAAGAGGTGTTTCCCCATCCCCAGACAGATATTTACTGCCATTGATCCCATCTCCCCCCACCCATAGCTTCCCACCACTGTCAGTCATTTTCTTATAGTATTACATTGGATGTTAAAGGTCCAATATATGAGTGAGAACATGTGATACTCAGATCTTTGTTTCTATGAGAGGTCACTCAGTATTATAGACTCTAGTTCCATCCAGATTGCTGCAAAATTCATGATTTTGTTCCTTTTTTATGGCTGCGTAGTATTCCATCGTGTATATGTACCACATTTTTTTAATCCAGTCCTCTTTTGATGGGCAGCATGGTTGCTTCCAGGTTCTTGCTATTGTGAACAATGCTGCGATAAACATATGTGTGCAGGTATCTTTTTTATAGAGTGATTTGAGTTCTTCAGGATATATTTCCGGTAGGGGGGTTGTGGGGTCATATGGGAGGTTGATATTTAGAGCTTTTAGGAATCGCCACACTGCTTTCCACAGAGGTTGAACTAGTTTACACTCCCACCAACAGTGTAGAAGTGTTCCCTTTTTGCCACACCCTCTCCAGCAGCTGTTATTTTTTGACTTGTTGATAATTGCCATTCTGACTGGAGTTAGGTGGTATCTCAGTGTGGTTTTGATTTGCATCTCCTTGATGATTAGTGAGGTTGAACATTTCTTCATGTGTCTGTTGGCTGCTCGGATGTCTTCCTTTGTGAAGTGTCTGTTCATATCTTTTGCCCATTTTATAACGGGGTTTTTTGTTTTTTTCTTTTCAGCACGTTTGAGTTCCTTGTAGATCCAAGATGTTAAGCCTTTGTCAGACCTGGTGTTGGCAAATACTTTTTCCAAGTCTGTAGGCTGTCTCCCTGCTCTCTTGATGGTTTCTTTGGCCTTGCAGAAGCTTGGCAGTTTAATAAGGTCCCACTTATCTATCTTCTCTCTTATGACCTGTGGGTTTCGGGTTTTGTTCAGGAATTGGATGCCAGTTCTGATTTCCATGAGGGTATGTCCTTCATTTTCTAAGGTTCTTATGGTTTGAGGTTTTACATTTAGGTCTCTGATCCATTTGGAGTTAACCTTTGTGCATGGGGATAGATAGGGGTCCTATTTCAATCTTCTGCATGTGGTCAGCCAGTTTTCCCAGCACCATTTACTGAATAGGTTCTCCTCTCCCCAGTGGTAGGTGGTGGAGGCTTTGTCGAAGATGAGTTGGTTGAGAAATTGAGGTTTTGCTTCTGGAATCTCAATTCTATTCCATTGATCTATATGCCTATTCCTATACCAATACCAAGCTGTTTTGATGATTGTAGCTTTATAGTAAAATTTGAAGTCTGATAATGTGATACCACCTGCTTTGTTTTTTGTTTTTTTTTGCTGAGGATTGTTCTGGCTATTCTTGGACGTTTGTGTTTCCATATGAATTCCTGTGTTGTTTTTTCTACATCTGGGAAGAATGTTGCTGGTAATTTGATGGGTATTACATTGAATTTGTAGATTGCCTTAGGTAAGATGGACATCTTCACAATGTTGATTCTTCCAATCCATAAGCATGGGATATTTTTCCACTTGTTTGTGTCATCTTTGATTTCTTTGAGCAGTGTTTTGTAGTTTTTATTGTAAAGATCTTTCACGTCTCTGGTTAGGAAGATGCCAAGGTATTTCATTTTTTTGTGGCTATTGTGAATGGAATTGTGTTTTTTATTTGGGTTTCTGTTTGTTTATTATTTGTGTAAAGAAATGCAATTGTCTTTTGCACATTTATTTTGTATTCTGAGACTTTGCCAAAGGCCTTTATCAGTGTAAGGAGATTTTTGACAGATTCTCTTGGGTTTTCAAGGTACACAATCATATCATCTGCAAAGAGAGATATCTTGACTTCCTCTTTTCCTATTTGGATACCTCTGATTGCCTTCTCTTCTCTGATTGCTCGAGCCAGGACTTCCAATACTATGTTGAACAGGAGGGGTGAGAGTGGGCATCCTTGTCTTGTTCCAGTTTTCAGGGGAAATGGTTCCAATTTTTGTCCATTTAGGAGTATGCTGGCTGTGGGTTTCTCGTAGATGGCTTTTACTATTTTGAGGTATGTTCCCCATATGCCTAGATGTTTGAGCGTTTTTATCAAGAAGGGGTGCTGGATTTTATCAAAAGCTTTTTCTGCATCTAATGATATAATCATGTGGTTTTTGTTTTGACATCTATTGATGTATTTAATTACATTTATGGTTTTATGAATGTTGAACCAGGCCTGCATCCCAGGAATGAAGCCTACTTGGTCATGATGGATGATTTTTGAGATGTATTGTTTGATCCGGTTTGCTAGGATCTTGTTGAGAATTTTAGCATCTATGTTCATCAAAG
Organism: Cephalopachus bancanus; assembly: GCA_027257055.1. Taxonomy (NCBI): domain Eukaryota; kingdom Metazoa; phylum Chordata; class Mammalia; order Primates; family Tarsiidae; genus Cephalopachus; species Cephalopachus bancanus. The sequence goes on from JAPVLO010000204.1 coordinate 13,223,479, forward strand.
ATATTGGCCTATAGTTCTCTTTCTTTGTTGGATCTTTACCTGGCTTGGGTATCAATGTGATGTTGGCTTCGTAAAATGATTTGGGGAGAGTTCCATCTTTTTCAATTGCCTGGAATACCTTCAGTAGGATTGGTATCAGCTCCTCCTTAAATGTCTTGTAGAATTCTGCTGAAAGCCATCTGGACCAGGGCTTTTTTTTGTAGGTAGTTTTCTTATTACGTAGTCGATTTTCTTGATTGTTATTGGTCTATTTAGGGTCTCAATTTCTTCTTGTTCCAACCTAGGTAGGTTGTGTGATGTCAGAAAGTCCTCCATTTCCTTAAGGTTTTCAAGTTTGTTTCCATACAAGTGTACGTAGAAGTCTCCAATGATCTTTTGTATTTCTTCAGGGTCAGATGTGACTTCATGTTTTGTGTTTCTGATTGTGCTTATTTGGGTTTTTTCTCATTTTTTCTTGGTCAGTCTAACTAGGGGACCATCGATCTTGTTTATCCTTTCGAAGAACCAGCTTTTTGTTTCATTGATTTTTTGTATTATCTTTTTGTCTTCTATGTCCTGGATTTGGGCTTTTATTTTGGTGATCTGAATTCTGCTGAAATTAGGGTTTTTATGGTCTTGCTTTTCCAGCTTCCTTAGGTGGCTTGTTAGGCTGTTAATTTGTGTTCCTTCCATTTTCTTCATGTGTGTTTGTAGGGATATAAATTCCCTTCTTACTACAGCTTTTAAGGCATCCCAGAGATTTTGGTAAGATGTTTCTTCATTTTCATTTGTTTCCAGGTATCTTTTGATCTCTGTTTTGATTTCATCATTGACCCAGGAGTTGTTTAGCATCATGCTGTTTAGTGTCCATGTCTTTGTGGGTTTTGGGGGGATGAAGCCAGCTTTAAGGGGTTCCAAATGGTCAAATATGGGACAATTTAGGCATTCAAATTGTGAATAATAAATAATAGTATCTATGAGAGTCTACATTTTATATTGATTTGAATAAATGTATGAGTAAAAAGTAAATGACAAAGTTGGAAAAGTTCATGTTTACAATAGAATGCAAAAGTATGAGTGTAGAATAATTGAGTTAAAAATCACCATTTACGACTATCAAGAAAATAATAGGCTCAAGAAAGGATTATTATAAATGCTAAAATTAGTGTTTGAAAGTATGATAGACAGCAGGTTGTTTAAATAGTATCAAAGTCTCTCCCCACAAACCATGTATAAGTTACAAAGGAAAAAATAGCAATTGTACAATGGGAAAACATGGAAGTCACAACCTTAATCAAATTATTGACACACCATCAATGTTGGGAAAATTGGAATATTGTGACTCAACATGATTCACTAAGAAGGGATTCACAATATTACTTCTGTGGTAGCCCAACTAAAATGCAGAATGTGAACTTAATCATGATGACATGATTCACCCAATTTGATTAAGATAAACCCAATTTGAGGGACATACTGCAAAATAGTCAGCCTGTACACTTCAAAAACTCAAGCCTGTGAAAAATGAAGGCTAAAGCACTGATGCAGATTTAAAGAAACTGAAGTTAGAGATGATAACCAAATGCAATTTGTGATCCTAGATTGGAACTTGGGAGGCAGGTTGTAATAGTATTTCATTAAATTTCCTGATATTTTAAGTGTACTGTGGTTATATAAAGGATGTCCTTGTTCTTAAGAAATATGTAATTAAGAATTTAGGGGTAAAGAGGCATGATATCTGCAATTTGCCATCAGATGGCTCCAAAAACAATGTGTGTGTGTGTGTGTGTGTGTGTGTGTGTGTGTGTGTGTGTGTGTGTGTAAGAAAGAGAGAGAGAAACAATACGGCAAATAGAAACATTAATAAAATGTTAGTATTTACATACCCTTTGCTTGCATGTGACTGTTCTTTGTTACAATTCTTTCAACTTTTCTGTAATTTTGAAATTACATCAAAATAAAAATTACCCAATATAATAAATAAATAAACCTATTATACCATTCACTTTTTAAATGCATGTTGCATACTGTATTCAGAAAATTGGCCTGGGAATATACCTAGAGTTTTTCCAATCATCTAAAATAGAATTAATCCTTTAGAAGTCTTCCCACTGCAATTTGCCTTTTTCTGGAATATAATGTCAGCATAAAACATGAATACTCTGTCAGTATTAAGCATATATTTTTCTGAGTTTGGAATCTAAAGTCAGTTGGACTTACAATGCAACTCTACTCCCTCTCAGCAAACTATCTGGTAAGTAATAGAGACACAATATAAGGTAATATTATCTTATTTAATTCAGTCCTTGTGGCATTCCTATGGTTTTACTATCAGATCTTCTTTCCACAGATGTGGGAAAACTGAGGCTAAGGGACATGAAATATTTTGCCTCAGACTTGGCAAGCCACACCCCTAGTAAGTGGTAGGGCAGCTCTCCACGTCTAGACCACACTCTTTCTACTGGACCATATTCCCTGTTTTGTACAACCAGGTTATCTGTCCTGAAACTTATGCCAAGGATGCTGAAATCTTGAAGGAATGAGAACCTGGGAAAAGGGATAGAGGAGAGGGTTGCTCAAAAGATAGTTTCTGTTTTGAAGAGAAAGAACTTGAAAAACATTCCTTGAGAATATACTATTGCCGTTTTTTAACCACCAGAATGGAATACTCTGCACAGAAAAGAGATATCATTATTTGGATAGAACTGTTTGAGAAGCAAAAGTCATAGTAGCTCACACTTTAAGTTTCACTTAATGGATTCAAGGCAGTGTGGTATTGTGGGCACAATCCGGAAACTGTATACATTGTTTATAACATAGACAGAGTTGCACCTCTGTAGACGATGTACACACAGCTGAGGACAAAGTATGTGCCAAATAAATATTTGGTAGATGAAAGAATAGGGATTTAGGTTGCCCTGGACTTTTACACATTGATGGCTTCTTCTGGACATATGTTAATCTTGGTTGATCAGTTGTTCATAGGACATCGGGAGCTGAGACCAAGGAGATTTCAAGAATTTACAGATTGGGTCTCCAACTCCACAAGAGAAAATACTATAAAATGGGAACTGGATTGGATGAACTCCGAGGTTTAGCCTGGTCTGGTTTGATGTGATATTATTTTTAAAATGATAATCTAAATATTGAGAATGTAAAAGTGAAAGGAGCCATCTTTTCCTTCTGTAGTTTGGAAGAATGAGGGAAAGACAGCTATTGTCTATGCAGCTTTTCAACTGATTTAGGGAATAATTATTTCCACTATCAATCATGTTGGAAAAAGGATCCTTGGATCAAAAAATAAATTAGGAAGGCCAGTCTAAACTAAGGTAAGGAAAGATGTGTCTTCCCTAAGGGATGAAAGAGTGAACAGACTAGGAGATTTAGCTGTTACAGTAGTCTGGATATACTTAAATGTTGGCAAGAATATGGTTTTTGCATCAAGAGAAAGAATGGGCTAGGCTGAAAATTTTGACTTGTCTGGCCAGAAAAGTGTTTTTCTAACTGGGAACCCTACGGCTGGGCTTAGAGGCAGCTTTTACAGGAAGAATAAGAGAATAGGCAAGACTCTGTGGACTTTGGAGCCCACAAGAATAAGTTATCTAGAAACAAGTTGTAAAGGGTCATGACTTTCTTTCTTCAGAAAAATCCTGATCCATGATTCAGCCCAATTTCAACTGTTTGTGTGTGTGTGTGTGTGTGTGTGTGTGTGTGTGTGTGTTTTGAAGGGAGGAAAGTCAAGAGAGGCTTCCTGTTGACAGAGGTGTTACCTTGCTGAGGTGGTAGGAACATAGGCCAAGGACACGCCGAGGACTGAGAACCCGCAAGAAGGCTTTTGACTTTAACAAGAGCAATGGTCTACAGGCAGGCCAGAGCCCAGAGCCCCAGAAGGCCAGTTGGGCAAGCATGCACAGCAAGATGAACTAGGAGATGAGATTCCATAATACCTGGAGACTTGCAGGAGAGGAGCTAATGTTCAGCAAACTGGAATGAAAAGACATTAAAAAGAATTAATTTCATTCTAGCTCAGTTCAGCATGTGGGAGATTGTAGTATCAAGATTTGAGGGAAGTTATGTCAATTTGTCTATGTTAATACTCACATATAAGGACATACTAGCTTTGCACAGCATAGAGTAACTCTGATTTAATAAATTAGTTCAACTGTGCTGAAGTACAAATGCCTCATTATTCAATAAACATTATTCTGTTTAGAAGAACAAGATGCATATTAATATTTACATCTCACTGAAGCTTGTCATTCAAGTAGGTGCATGGCATTTGTTATTAACAAATAAACTTAATATGCCTGAGCCCTAGCTTGCCTTGGGTATCTTTGATGGGGGTAGCTGTGATGGTGAGTACCAGAGCCAATTAGGAGAAAGCACACGATAGTGATAGCTGTAGGTCTTGGATTTGGCAGAGTATTAGCCCTTTTAGAGCTGTGTAATGACAAGGAAACCAGGGCAAAAGGAAGAAAGGAAGGCTCCTGGCATTAATACAGGCCTTCAAATGTGCCATTGGTGTTCAATTAAAATTTGTGTAAATATGTGAGTCTCCATTGTATCCATCAATAACACAATTGGAATCTCTCACCTATTGATAATGTTTATCTTCCCACTTTTTTGCCCAAACTCTATTCCCACCATGATTCCCCATTTTTGCCACCCTTCTTGTCTGCGACAGTCTCTGGAGTGTTCTCAAGTTTTTAAGCCTCTTGTCTCTAGGTTCTTCTCCCAATATCTAGAAATCTGACAAGGGAATTCTTGTCTTCTCACTTCTGGAGATGTCACCCTTCAATATGTTATTGTACCTTGGCCCTCCACAGACCTCACCGCTGAGCTCTGTCTCCCACAGATAATACCTGGAAACTTCAGTCAGCCATCATGTGAGTCCAGTTGAATATTGCTGTTTGTAATATTCATTTCAGCCAGATCTCACCTCTGTTTAAAGAAATGCTAGAGTTGGGAGAACAGTTCACACAGAGTGGCCAAAGGATCCTGACATGGAGAACATCCCATGGCTCTGGGATAATGAAAAATTGCTCCCTCAATGGACTGTGGGCTTAGTGGCTACCACGCGTATTGCCAGTGGTTAGTGAGAAAGGAAAGAGTGAGGACGGAACCACCCCAGTCCAAAGTGGACTGAGAGTCTCCTGTCAAATGAGAGTGTGTGCCATTGTTGCTGGTAACTGTGGGATCTCTCACAAAGTGGAGTTCTGTCAGAGAAATCTGATCTCTTGAATGGACAAATTTGATCACGGTTTCTCCTCAGAGAATTTAGGGAGATGATGCCTCTAATCTTGAAGATGAATCTGTGTTAGTGGATGAATTTATTTGTACCCTATGGTTGTCTAGAGTCTTATGTATTCATAAGACTGCTGTGAGGGAAATAACCCCTTCCTTTTATTTTGCCAGCAGGCAGATCTTGGTGACCCCCACCTATCCCCACCTACCCATTTAACTCTCCCAGCTTTCCCCAGGAAAGCTGGCCTCATTACAAAATTTCCATCACTAGTTTTGTCATGGAATTAGATGCTGAGATCACCTTCAATGGAGAAAAAAAATAGAGAGAATGCTAGTGGAGTAGCTATAAATTGAAACCCAGTCTGGTCCAGGTTTTGGAATCCCTTGAAGTGTTTTCCTATGACTAAACATGGTACTACTCCTGTCAAAGGAGAAGAGTATGTCATAAATCTACCCAAAGGTGATTTGTACTTGCATTATATATTCCCTCTTGGCATCATGTCAAGAACCTGCCTTGAGGTTGGGTAAATTCCAGAAATACTCCTTCCGGAAAAGAACACAACCACTTCCTGTTTTAAATTTCCTTTTAATAAATGGAAACCTTAAAGGCATTAAAGAGAAATATAGCAGCTTTAATCTGTAATGTCTTTTGCTGCTGTCAGTTTAAATTAAGCCCATGATATCTGAGCACAATTTCCTATATTTAATAATACATAAAGCAAGATAATTAAAAGGTATGCACACATGCTGGGAGAAAAACGCTTTTGAGTGAAACACTGACTTTAATCTCTGCCTCTGTTGATGAAATGTAGTGAAACCTAGCAACTAAAAGCAAATAAACACAAAGGACAATGGCAGAGACTGTTCTTCACATTGACTCTCTCTTCTGAGCCTTAGGCTTCCAAATCAAATTATTTAGACAACTCCATTTGGAAGTCCTTCAAACAGACTTCACAGTCAAAGTTCAAAACCAAACTCATCACCAAAGCCCTCAGAACCTGCTGTGTCACTCACTTTAAGAAAAAGAACACCATCAGCCCTTAACTTGGGTGTCATCCTTGAGTAATTCCTCTCCCTCAATACAACCACCCACCTACACAAGCACACAAACACAATCACATATATTTAATCAAGATCCAGTTGTTTCTACTTCCTATTTAATGGTCTCTAAGCCCACTGCTACCACCTGACACAGGCCATCTAGACCACTACAATAGCATCCTAACTGCCCTCTCTGCCTCCAGTTTTGCCCCTTTCCAATTCATCCTCCAAAGTAATATTTTTGGGTTGGGGGGGGTTGGTTTGTTTTTTTCCTTTTTTTTTTTTTGTTAGAGTCTTATCACTTGGTCATCCAGGCTGAAGTACAGTGGCACCGCAGTCTCAGCCTCCTGAGCTCAGGTGATCTCTCTCAGGTTCAGAAGAGAGAGTCCAGTTACTCAGCTTCCTGAGTAACTGGACTCGAGGCGTGCCACCATACCAGGCTAATTTTTAAAATTTGTTTGTAGAGATGAATTGTTGCTATATTGTTTAGACTGGTCTTGATCTCCTGGCCCTGAGTGATCCTCTTGTCTCAGCCTCCCCAAATGCACCCTGACTCAGAGTAATCTTTTAAAACACAAGTTGGGAGGTGGGCTGGGATTGGCAGTAGTGGGAATCTTCCAGACGAAGGGGGAGGCATACCTCATCAACAAGGGTACCTGTATAACGAACACTTGTATACCTAACCCTGAATTATACCCCACATCTTTAAAATAAAAAATTAATTAAAAAAAAAACACAAGGTGATCATGCTTGTTTTAAAACGTCAGTAGGAAATAATTGAGATAAATCTTAAATTTTTCCTGTTATTCACAAGTCCTACTTCTCCAGCACCAGGCTTCATAACCCCCATCCCTTTACCTTCTACAGAGTAGTCATGCTGTACTTCATTTGATTCCTCCAACACACCATACTGGAACCCCTCCCCCCCGCTAATCTTGCAAATTCCTGCTAACCCACCTCTTCCTATCTGAGTCCTTCTCATGAGCTGTCATTACATGCTAGATGCACCCCAACCAGAGGACGCAGACTGAAGGTGTCTGTCTACTACTCTATATTTCCTACTAGGTTACACATTCTGTGCAGGATCATATATATTAAATTCATTTTCAGATCCCCAGAAGCTGGTACATAGTAAACATTGACTAGATAAGTATGGGAAGAAGGAAGGAGGAAGGGAGGGAAGGAAGGAGGGAGGGAGGAAGAAGAGCAAAGCAGAAGGGAGGAAGAGATGCATAGGTAATAGATGTGTCTTAGTCCCTAGGAGGCAATGCCTTACCTTTGTACTTAGGGACAGAGATTCCTTTAGTACTGATGTGCCCATACTCAGAGGTAGTGGGGCAAGTTCTCTTAGGGGTTCCACAGTTACAGTATTAGGAAGGGATTTACCCAGTTCTATTTAAAATCTTTCATTTAGCTCTCCTGAGTTCAGAGACTTACATTGAAAGATGATTGTCCCATACTAAACTCTGAGTTCTTCAAAGGCAAAATTCATATCTAATTCATCTTTGCATTCCCACCACACCCAGTATAATGTCTTCTACAAGGGAGGTACTTAATACATATTTGGTGAATGAATTATTAAATGACTGAGAAGCCAAAATTAGGAGACCTACAAATGGATCTTCAAAGACTGGTGACTTGGGCGTTCCTAACATAGCATTGCTAATGAATTAGCTTGCCCCCAACACCAACACATGTGCTGGTCACCTGATCTCTCACCATTCTGGCACTGAGGTGATTCCAATTATTGGCAGCCACAGAATGGACATAAAACTTTCTGGGCAATAAAGGAAGTCTGGTCTGTAGGTACTAGATACCTTGAACTCTAAATTCTGAGACGATTCTTCCATTGTAAAGAACAAGCAAAATGCACAAATACTCTTTCCCTGTTTAGCAGTGTTCCTGGGGCGACTGAGGGGGTGAAAAAAGATTTGGGGCACATTGCAGCAGGCAGCTAGAGTCTATATGTTTAACTTAGCATTGCAGAACATTTTATTTTAAACCAGTGTATAATTAGAGAGCCTGCCATGAAAATGAGCGGTTTTGTTTATTTATTATGTAAGTACGCCTTTTATTAAAACGACTTTGTGAAAATCTAATTGCCACTACAGTAATATAGCATAGCAGTCCCTTACATAAATACATGATGATTATGTACAGTCACTTATCTGTGAACGAGTTCTGCTACTACTTTCCTTAATTAAGGATACAAAAGGGCCCCTTCATCTTTGCATATTCCCTTGCTAGGACATTGATACTCATTATTTCCTAAGTCCAAACACTGAAACTGTGTCAAGAACGCATCCATCACTAGACGGGTACTTATAGTCAGCGGAATTTTCAACCCCGTCAGCAGTTTCACCAATTTGCAATTTCTGTATGTCTGACATGTGTTTTTATTGGTGAAGATCACTTTCAAATACCAAGATCATGAGAATGATTCTTTGGGTAGTCTCTGCAGCAGCCTAGTGTAATGACAGTAATTAACAGCCTGTGATTAGCAACCATTCCAGAAAGTGTTTGAATGTTAATTTGCTTCAACTAATATGCAGCACTTCTGTGTAATGAGATCTAAGCTATAGGTTCATAGGGAAAGCAAATTATTTTCCAACATTTAATCATACAAATGATTCTTAGTTAATCACTTGAACAGTAAACTTCAATGTTCTAATAAGTGACATTTGTTTTTCTGTCACTCAGTTTATTATAGTATAGGTCAGGGCAAAGATACTATTTTTCATACTGGTCAAATTTTCACTTGCCAGCAACATCACTCCAAAATGAGAGACATAGAGGAATGTGACCAGGTTTGTGCATGGGGACAAGATTGAGAGAGAACCGATATTACTTCACATTTTACTTTTCTCACTTTAAAGGTGTTGCTTGATACTTCATTCTCTCAGTTTACATATCTGTAGGATGGAATGAATGGCCCTTTGCTCATTGCCTTGATTTTAATGCCAACCGAAAAATGAAAAACAAAGGTTGCTTATTAACCAAGCATTAATTATGTGAATTCCTATAATTATAAGGTTGGGTAGAAAAGCAAAAGTCATGAGAAAATAAACACATTCACTAATGAACTGACTTCTTGGGAAATAAGTGCCCTCTCAGCACTAACCAGGTACTGTTCAAATCACAAAGCAAAGCCACTGACAGATGAGGATTTGGCCAAGTCAGACCAGCCAGGAATTGACAATATAATAGCCACTTCAAAAAACAATGATTTAAGTATCAAAGAATAAAAAGAGGCCTTTGGGAAAATGGATGAAACCCTAGAATATTTTTTGTAAACTTGCCGACTTCACACTTATGCTAGAAAGGTCAAACATGCCTTAAAGAATGCTGAGTCATGTTGTCACCATGTCATCAGAAAAACTATATGAAAAAGAATCAGCTCTTGATTGATCTTTTGTTTTTAGATATGGCACGCGGTTGCAATCAGGAACTAAATGTGGCCAAACTTAGGAAAAAGTACATTGCTTTTATAATTTTTGTTTCATTTTAAATCTAGAGTTTTCCCTACTTTACTGTGAAATGTGACTTCTCATTTTATGCAGATTTACTTCAAGTGACCTTTTTTCATTAGTAGTTATCTTTGGATAACAAGAGCTTCCTATGATGGCTTTAAAGCTCAATTTTAGAGGCCATAATTATTTACAGGGTATTTATTTGCTAAGCTCCTAAACTATCCCTAAGACCCAGAATTAAATGAGAATGCTTTACTATATGAGGTGGGTATGGATCCTATAGCACCCTATGGAGATAGTCATAAAGGACAGATAGTAAACAGGTCCATAGTATATACAAGAGGTGGCTTCCTGACCAAGAGACTGAAAAGCTGCTGCTGTCCATGCTGAATGTCTGCCTGTGAGGTGTGATCTGGGAGCATTGGGAAGGCTCTCTGTGAACCTCTGCACTGGCTGCCCCAATTTCATACTTGGATAGTCATCCTTCTAACTTACCAAAATAGATGGTTAACCCCTGAGTCATTTATATCTTAACATGAGTTGAGTTATTGACTCCTTTCCTAGAATAAGTTTTATAACTTTATTACTTAAAAAGCACCATGTTAGCCGGGCTCGGTGACTCAGCCTGTAATCCCATGCTTTGGGAGGCTGAGGTGAGTGAATTGCCTGAGCCCGCGGGTTCGAGACCTGCCTGAGCAACTTGGCAAGACCTCATCTCTACAATAATCAAAAAATTAGCCGGGCGTGGTAGCACGCACCTGTAGTTCCAGCTACTTGGAAGGCTGAGGCGGAAGGATCGCTGGAGCCCAGCAGGTCGAGGCTGTGGTGGCCAGGAGCGGCCACTGCACTCCAGTCTGGGTGACAGAGTGAGACTCCAACTCAAAAAAAAGCACCATGTTGTACCTGCATAATGAACATTTGTATATATACCTAATCCTGAATTGTACCCCACATCTTTAAAATAAAAAATTGAAAAGAAAATACCATGTTGTTTGGGAAAAAAAAGAGTTAGTGGGTTTTTGAAGAGAGAAAAGAGAACAGGAAAAGGAGCTCAGAAACAATTGTAAAAGAAAACTTTACCCAACCCCCAGGGTTATCCCTGATAGATGGCATTTGTAAAGGGACACCAGTAAATCTGATACTGCCCCAAACATCTCCCCCATCACTTGTCACTGTGCTTGAAGTTTACCATTTAAGATTCATCCCACCCCTTGATTGTTAAAGAAGCAATTATAGATGTGGCAAAAATTTAACTCAAATGCTGTTCATCACAGCATAAAATGTATAATAACAGAATACTAAACAAGAAACTTGAATGCCCAATAATTTTGGTTTATCTATACAATGGGATATTCTGCATAGCCATTCAAATATCACTGCAGAAGGAAGTTTAATATGCCTCCAATATTTTGTTAATTGAAAAAAGTTTAGTCACATTGCAGTAAATACCTGAGATCCCATTTTGTAAGAAAGTAGAAATAGAGATACTGTAAAAGAAGAAAAATAAATCTTTCTGAATGATTAGCTAGATGGAAGTAACTCACAACTCACAAAACCCACATGTGAGCTGATGGTAAATCAATAAACAATGTGAGGAGGAAGGAGCACTGGGTCCCCTCTTTAGAACCACAGAGCTGGGCAAAGTGGCTCTCCTGCTATGATAAATCAATTATGAGATGAAATGTTTGCTTTATGAAGCAATAGTGCATGTGTTTTCCCAAAGATAAATGCCCAAGTGGTACTGCTTTTGTATAAGAGAATTCTTTGGACAATGCTCTAACAGGTAACTGAGTGCTCAGAAATGACTTTCCTAGGACCTCATATCATTTCATGTACCCATTGATTGGCCCAACATGTTGTACCAGACCATCACCCACCTCGCCTCACCTCCATGGCACCACCCTAGGCCACGCACCATCTTCTCTGGCACAGAGTTGCCACAGCCTCTGCCTCTTCCCCTCTCCCAACCTTTCTTACCCTCTCTTCCTTCAGATCTCAGCGCAAACCTCATGGACCTTCAGTAGTACCATCTTTAGGAACACTACTTTAGTAGTGCCTATCAGTGGTAAGCACAGTATATATTTATTTGTAATTTTCTGGTAAATGTTTCTTTTATCCAAAAATAACAATTCTCCGACCGTTCACGGAGTGCCGATCACTGTCGTCACTGCTTTACATGCATTTGACTTAATTAATATGCACAAGATTCCTACAAAGTAAAAACAATCATCATCCTCATTTTACTAGTGGGAAAACACAGACACAGAGAGTTAAGCTATTTACCCACGTTTACACAACTAAGAATTGGAGGAGACAGGATTCCAATCCAAGCCCAGGCTCTGACCCACAGTGCTGTTGCGATCACTGGTGCGTGGATGCTTTCCGTTCCTGCTCAGCATAACCTCCGTGCCTAGACCACTGCTGCTCAAATTTCAGTGGCCATAAGAGTCTCATGAGGATCTTGTGAAATGCAGACTTTAATTAAGGAAGTCTTGCAGAAGCCATTTTATACAAAAGTCACCTTGTGTTCACCTTCAACTGATCAATGATCAAAGTCAACATCAACCAATCAGAGCTAGCTCATTTGCTTGGCAGGAATTCTAATGCATGAAAAGAATCCTAACCCTCACCTGAATGAAAAGAAAGTCAAACTCCACTGGGAAGACACCTCAAGCCATTGGCTCGGAGCAAATAGATTTCCTGCCTACTGTTTCCTTTGCAGCGTACTCAGTAAACTTGTTTTTCTACTCTAATCTGACTTGAGTGTATTATTTCATTGCCTGGGACTCCAGCTGTCTGGTTGCTACCCGTGACAAGTCTGGGTTGGGGGCTGAGAATCTAGATTTCTTATCTTTTTTAAACTTTATTTTATTTTATTATAAAGGTATGGAGTAAGGTCAGGATTCGATACATATGTAATGGATGTGTAGGTAAAATTTGGGCCTCCAGCTGGTCCTCACTTCCCCTGGTTTAGGAACAGGTACACATTGTGTTGTTATGTGTCCCTCCTCTGACCAACTGCCAGGTGCTGCTGATGCTGCTGGACGGGAGACCACACTTTGAGTAGCAAGGGCCCAGAATAGTCCCTGAGATATGGAAGTCACTCAAGAAGTAGTTGCTGGGTGAATAACTGCATGGACAAAAATGGGAAAATCTACCCTTTCAGACCTGAGACCTAACTGAAGAGTTCAGTTATTGCCTTTAAAATAATTAAGCAGTAGTTGGAGGTAATACAAAATTAGGTCAGGGAGCTCAGTGGTGGACAACGTGATCAGGGTCCTTCTGGAGGTCACAGAGCAGTGGACCCATGACAGATGAAGAGGATGTGAACAGGTACGAAGGAGAGAGCAAGACAAGCCTGAGGAGAAAGACTTTAATGAAGACCTGGGCTCAGCAACAGCGCAAAGTTCCTGCAGGCAGTGAGGAGACGGAGGGACTGGGGATAAGCACTCACAAGGAGAAGAGAAGTTTTAAATAAAACCGACATAGGATAATATGTGGTCAAGGCAGACCATCATGATTTCACAGAGGCAAAGAATAAAAGTTCAGGTCAGGGGATAAGGAAGTCTGAGGTCAGAATCACGACAATGAGAAGGACACACCAGACAGGGAAATCTGGTTGTTTATAATCATGGTTCTCCATGAGATTTTTCTCCTCACAGGCATTAGAGAACACTAAAGGCCAATGGGTGAGATATACATTTAATTTGTATATTGTCATTACTGTTACCTTAAATATGATCTGGTTTTTCCATTGTCATACTCTTTTTCTCTTGTGCCTGCATTTCCTTCGAGGGAAACTAAAGACAAAGTCATACAACTTGAAGAGAAAATGAATGTGCTGGGGTGTTTCTAATGCAGATGCTCTCCACAAGCATTCTGTTCTTCTACTCTTGACCTATTCATTCACTTAACCAACATTTATTGAGTGCCTATTTTATTCTATGTGCCATGTCCTATGCCAGCATCTGAGGATGTCAGTGGAGAAGCCAGCTACTGGGTAGCTGGTGCTACTGGGTTTTCATCTTCCCTCTGGTCTACACTATGCATTGCATTTCCCATGCTTGCTTCTGAAGCTGACAGGTAGGTGAATACTCATGTTCCATTTAAAAAATTGAAGACTTGAAGGCTACCACTTCAGACAGATACCTCTCTCTCTCTCTCTCTCTCTCTCTCTCTCTCTCTCTCTCTCTCAATCTCCCCCATCATTTACCCAGAAGACTCATGATGACAAGGTGGTAGTGTTTAAAGTCAGTGTTTCTGTGGCAAGGAAAATGTAATGGTATAAATTCCAGTGCAATTTTAGAGAAGATAAATTAAATCTGGATTTTAAAACATCAAACTGAATGAATTTGGAAGGATTTTCAAGCCAAGAGGTGGGTATTTGCCCCTTCCTTAAAGATGCTTTTTAAATCCAGCAGTATCTTATGCTGGCCATCCCAATTTTGGTCCGATTTGAAGTTAACCAGAATTTTCTATCCAAATGGGTGGAGTTTCCTGTTAACATTCCTTCTAGTCATTCTCTTCCACTACTTGCTATGTGTTTTGATCTTGCTGGTAAATTTTATGTTCTAATCAACTTAGTCATCTCGTCTATTTTCTAAAATTTTCCCTATTATAGAAAGAAATAATCAACTATTTTGAATCCCTGATGGACAACCAAATTATTTTCAAAGTTAAATTGCAAAATAAGTTATGAGTTGCATGTTAGATCTAATTATCCCATCCAGCAAAACTGCCGTCTCCAAGCAAATCTCTGCAGAGCCCTCTTTAAAAGTTGCTTTTTACCTTCCAGACTTCTGTCTTGTTCCTTCACTGTCCTTCTTGCCATGTTTTACAGACCTGCAGTTCCCTACATTTGTAGCAGCTCTGACACTATCATGAGAATCACCAGTGATATTCTGTAAATGCCAGCCAAAATCTATCTGCAAGAACATCTGCTCAACAGTGCAAAACTGATGTAATTACCAACCATCATCTTTTCTCCTCCTGCTGGGGTAACTGCTCCAAAGCATGACTTTTTGCCCTGAGCTAACAAGATCCAGAAACTCCCTGTTATGTACAAAACCTGCCGCTGAAAACCCATGTAGCTTCAACACAAATTATAACCCAGTCTCTCAACTACAAGAGGAACTAACACCCTTGTGCCATAGGGTCTCGGAGAATCTTGCTCAAAACCTGTGAGTCCCAGACTCCATCCTCCACCCCCTACCTGTTTTTCTCTCATATAAATGGTCTTCAAAAGAATATGGTAGAGGACAGGTGACTGCATCTACCTTTCCAATAACACCGTGTTGAAAGTACAACTACTGAAAAGAATAATTAAATGGTAAATGTTTGAATTGAAACTGAGGCAGAAAGAGGAATAAAAAGAAATCTTTATCGAGCACCTGCTCTTTGCCAAGTGCTATGCTAAATGTTTTGCAAGTTACCTCAATTAACTGAGGTTTTAAAAATTCTGGCAATCAAGAAATTCCATTTGATTCAAGGACAGGTACTTAAGCTTCAGTTCTACCTCCTAAGGATACAAAGAAGTTAAATCCATGATGATGAAAAAAACCCCATAACTTTTAAGTATTTATTTTAAATTGTGTTAGGGGAATGAAAAGAAACCATATAATTTAGAGAATGACACCAAGAAGCTGTGGATCATCTATCTGACAGATTTCTTCATCTGAGTCTCAGTCTCCACACCTACAAAATGAGAGTTGTACTAGATGACTTTTGAAGTTTCTAACCTTTAAACTGTCATAATTCTACAAATCACACTTTATTACAAAACATATCTTGAACTACATACTCATTCCTCTCATTTTTGTTTCCTTTAACATTCATGATGAGGGAGTGAACAAACTATGACTAAGAATTAGTAATGAGACACTAACAAATTATTTTGTTGGTTTGTGTGATGTTTTTGGTTCTTGTTTTTTACAAAAGGACTGGCCATGTAAACTTTCACAATAAACATATTCAATCAGATTGAACTGAGATAGTAAAGAGTACTCCTAACCTAAATGGAATCATGGCCATTGTGCACACAAAATATTTGTAAATAGAGAAGAAAATGATTAAGAATACAGCCTCTGTCTCATCTTCTTTGGGGAAATTTTATTTCTACTTTGATATATGAAGATAATGTTGGGACATGTGTGTATTTGTTATATGAAGGTATTTGATTTTGAAAGAATATCACCTTTCATCATAAGTCATTATGAAAAAAATACCTGTCACTCTCCTTTGGATGTATATGGCCACTTTCTAGCTCTTAACCCATAAAAGTCTCCAGAAATCAATGAACACATTATGAAATATTTGCAAGTCTACTTTTTGTGTCTCAGCACTATGTCAGGCACTTAAATGACCAGGAAGGAATCTCAAAGTCATACAAATAGCTTGAGCCATTAAGACACAGATAAAGTAGACCACGGAAACAAAGAGTGAAACAAGCTAAATATACAGTGTAAGGAGAGACACGAGGGTCAAGGGCAGGTCCAGCAACTTAACAGCAGAATCCCCTGAAGATGCTGTAGAGAGGTGAAAAGGGAATGCTTAGATGACGTTTACAGTATTTCCACCATAGTACACATTGCCACAATTAATTACAATTCCTAAATACATCAGGCATGACAGATCTTCTGCAACATTTGCAAACATTGTCTGACATGAAATGAAATGTGTTGTTTGCTTAGCATGTTTCAACTTTCTATCATATGAATACTTTCATTTCACTGGCCTTCATAAAGTTGTACTTTTCTAAAACAATAAGTTTGTGAGTTTAGTTATTTATTAAATTCTAACATTCTCACTCACAGAAAGTCTTTATAATTTAGGAAAGTCTCAAAAATTAAAATTATTCTCTATACTAGTGGTTCCAAATTATTACCAATAAAAAAGGAAGACTACATACCCACAAAGGAGCTTTCCCAGGATTCAAAGGAAAAGATAGGTAAAAAGTCTACAGATGAGGAATATGGGGTTTTTTTTCAAAGACTTGTCTCTTAATTAAGCACCAGTTCTGCATTACCTGATGTGCCCAATGACAGGTTGAAAGCCTGAGATGAACATTTCCTCAAGGACAAAGATACCCCTGTAAATCATCCTCCCGCACAAACTGGGTGATTGAAGGACCCTCTTCTCAGTCATCCTAGAGATGGCCAGAGCCATAGATAGAAAGACACAAGAAGAACTTAACAGTGTTTTATTGAGATGATTTGCTTGTTGACAAGCCAGGGACTAGGAAATCTTGAGAGTCTTCTCTAACTACTGTAAAAAGAAAAGGAAGAAACACTAAATAACTACCCTGTCCCAGATGACATGTCAGGCACCTACCATGTACAAGGCCAGAGCTAGAGGGTCCTTAGTGTCTCCTGAAGCCCTTCTCACAGAAGTCAGCATTGAGAGACACTGTTCTAGAACAAGGAAGGCAGATTGGTTTGACTCACATGCCAAATTCTGTCAATGAATTATGAGTATTAGCCTCTATCAACGAGTATTAGCTTCTGGGAATAAGTGTTGAGAAGGATTCTGAGACTACCAGGACTCAGTAGAGCAAAGTGTTGAAATCAGTTGAAGGTATCTGCCAGAGTTCTGGTAGAAACAGCTGCAGTGTCCTGTGTCACATCTACCATTCCTGATCTAGACTAAGTTCATATACATTCTCATGCAGAGCTATGTCCTTGAAAATGAGTGATTTGTAGGCAGAAAACACTAAATGATTTAGCTAGATTTAAATATTCATATCAATAGAGCAGTGTTTCTCAAAGTGAAGATAGTGGACCATCTGCCGCAGAATCCCTGAGGGTGGAGCCAAAAAGTCTACATTTTTAACAAGTTCCCCAGGTGATTTCCTGAACATAAATGTTCAGAACCAGCGTAAAAATCTGTCCAGAAATATTGGTAGACCTAGAGGTATGTAGTCTTCCTGGACCAGGAGATTGTCTCGAGATCAGCATTCTTAGTTTCAATGTCATAAACGTTATGTTCTTGCTTCAACTAAAGTTGCTCAGTCTGCAAGTCCTCAATTCATACTAACTCTAACTCTAACCCTAATCCTTTGAGTGTTCCTGTTCACTGAGAGAGAGTGACCCAGGTGCAAAACTGCTGTTTTTCCACAACTCTGTGGCACCAGCTGAAAATCAATAAAACAGTTCCCAGTTATAGTGAGTCACTTACTATTTTATTTAGCATAAAATCATGTGGCATACCAGAATGAGAGCCAGGAGAACCAATTGTCCTCAAGGGATAATTTTACTCCTTTACTAAAACACTTCACCTTATACTAGGTTGTAGATGAGGATCAGAGCCTCTGGGACATAATTCAGTACCAATCATTTCTACTTAAGTACTCTTTTCCATGTTGCCAGTATGTCCTTATATTGTCTCCTGTTACACTATACACTACAAAATTGCATCTTAATTTATTTTTATTAAATTTTGATTGACTATTTTTAGTAGACATTCCTTTGTAATTCTCCTTATATGGTAAGTAACTTAGGATGATTTCCAAAGACTGCTAAACACATTTTGTTAGGTGACTTCTTCATTCTAGTTATCATGATTCTTTGTGACCACTTTCTAATTCCGGAAGTGTATCTTGTTAAAGTACTTGAATATTATATAATAATATAATAGCCCACGGAACATTTATGATGGCTGAGGGTAATATCTATTCATTAACTTTGAGAATAGTAACATATATAATTAGCAGGAATGCTTAGACTTGTAAGTTTACATATATACTTTTTAAATTAGTTATTTTAGCTAGAAGCAGTGGCTCATGTCTGTAATCCCAGCACTTGGGGAGACTGAGGCAAGAGGATTGCTTGAGCCAGGAGTTCAAGACCAGCCTGGGTAACAAAATGAGACCTAGTCCCTACAAAAAAAAATCAAGAAATCAGCCAGGCATGGTGGCACCACCTGTAGTCCCAGCTACTCAGGAGGCTGAGGCAGAAGGATGTCCTGAGCTCAAGAAGTTGAGACTATGGTAAGCCATGATCATGGCCACTGCCCTGCAGCCTAGATGACAGAGTGAGACCCTGACTCACAAAAAATAAAAAAAGAAGAACTATTTTTGAAAAGTGATATAAAGTTGCCCATCGAAGCTGAACTGGATAAAAAAAAATGTGGTACATATACACAATGGAATATTATGCAAACATAAAGAAAGACAAACATATGGACTTCACAGCAACTTGGATGGATTTAGAGTTGATCATACTTAATGATCTGTCACAGAAACAAAGAACAGAGTACCATGTGTTCTCACTCATAAGCGGACCTTGAGTAATTATAATACTATAAGAAAGGGACTGGCAGTAGTGAGAAACCGTCAGAGGAGGGGTGTTGGGAGCCGGCCATGGAGGCCCACTAAGCCTTATGGATCAGGAAGGGCTGTTGACCCTGAGACCACTAGGATGCGTTCGGGAGCTATTGACCCCATTTCCTCCCCCTTTCTACTCAGCACTAACCAGATTAAGCTCCTATGAGCTCAAAACATAAAAACTCTGAGACTGGGACGAACACAAGCTAACTTTAGAAGCTCATTGCTCCCATTCTTCCACAAACTGCAGTTTTGGCTTTCACACAACTTATAATTCAAACTTGTGTCACATCTAAGAGCCTTAGTATTGGTCACAGGCTTCTGGGTCATGATCTTAGGATTTATTGAAGGTGTAAATTATAGAATATAGTTTTAGAAGACAGCCATTTTGTTGAAAGAATGCAGCTGGGTTACTTGCAGGTAGCCCACTGTGAACTTTGGACTGGGCCACATTCCAAACATTCTGGGATGGGCCACTTTTGTTTGTAAAGTAAATATTTAAGCTTCTATGGAATTGTTTAACTTGGCATAAATCAATCAGCTTAGGATGAAAAAGGTTTATAGAATATGTCAGTCACAGATTAGGTTATCCTTTGTTATGGGATTTTAAGATTATCATATGAAAAGGGTTTAAAGGCAATCATGGATTAAGTTTTCATGGATTAAGGTTTCTGGTGGGTGGGGGACGCCCTTCCCACATCTGACTTTGTGTATAAAAGACCCATTGTAATTCCCAATAACACTCATTCGCTTCTGCACTAGGCTGGAGTCCAGTCTCTTTCTTTCTCTCTTCTTCCCCCCAATCGCCGATGCTGTCTTCACCTTTGGGGTACCCTGAACCTGGCTGAAGCTGGTCTCCGGCAGAAGGGCGGTTGGAATGGGCAGTTGAGGGAAACTGCTAGGGGAGAGAGGGACATACCTCACCAACAAAGGTACCTGCGTAATCAACGTTTGTATACCTAACCCTGAATTGTACCCCACATCTTTATTATAATAATAAAAAACTTTTAAAAAGATAAGTGATATATTGACATGATTTTGAGGTTGAGATTGGAATAAAATATAGAGATTTAGAGACAAGAAGCAGTTACCATTGACTAATTCAATTATCATTGTAGTAATTTCTAGCATTAGGATAATCAGGACAGAGGAAAGTGAACAGGAATGGCCAAATTAAAAAGATGAAGTTTCTGTAGAAATTGAAAAAAGGTGGAAAAATGACTCAAAACTTGTTGCTCTTAAAGAATAGCATTTCTGTTGACATCAGTAGAAAATCTGGGGAACAGAGACCTTCTATACACCTTGGAAGATGCTTTTGCAACAAGCCTTTTATAAACTGCCTTTGAATTTTCCACATCTTGTTTTCATTGAAGAGATAAAATTGAACGTAATACTTCCATAAAAGCCTGGTCAACACCAAAAAGGAATCATTAATTAATTAATTATGAATTATTAAAAAATGTTTTTCTTCTTCTCTCATTTCCTATCAGTATTAGGTTATATACAATTAAATAGGAGTAAATCATTGCCCGACTATATACAGTTATCCTGCAATTCATGTCATTCTATGGGGCAGTAGCCCCTTGTGTTGGCGCTTCAGATGAAAAGCTGTCCAAGAAAGAACAACACTGGGCTCTGCTAGGAAGATAATGCAATAAAATATGCTTCTGGAAGGGAAATTTCAAACCCCAAAGCTTCATATACATAATAACAATAGGGTCTGCTTAGCATTTGGGCTAATTTAGCTCGCACTCTGGTTCCTGGAGACAACTCCTCTGCTGCTGTGCTGTGCCAGCATTCATTAGCTATAATATGCTGGCTAACGTCCTCGCAGAGCCTGGAAGACCTTCTTAAGGGCTTCAGGGTGCACACACATGAAGGAAGACTTTCCAAGAGGAAAAGTTTCTTCCTGGAATTCTGAGTGTTTTGGCCTACAAGCTTTGTGTAAAGATGAGCATCTTTGCCTTGCATTCTTACTCCTGCCATCTTATTGTTCTTGTTTCAGAGAGCCGTTTTTAGAAAGCAGCTTCTTGCTTGATAGGGTGAGCGGCATGGAAGAGATTAGATGTTTACTGCCATGGTTTTAGATTCTGAACTACAAGGGCAGGGGTAGAGGAGGATTAAAAAAAGAATTCAAACAATGGTTAACTAAAACACAAAAAATAACACATTGGAAAACATTTTTTCTACTGATACTCCTGATCTTTTACTAATGATTACAGACTCTCATTATTCCATTTTCTTTTGCCATCTCAATTTCAGTTTCTGCCTTCAAATTTTTGGTAACTTGATCATAAGTGTCTTTTGCCCAAAGGCTTGATAACTTGGAAAACATCACTTTTTCATTGATAATAAGTGAGGTCTTGATATCCATTTTAGACCATGACTATCTCATCCATTTACTAGTTACCACATGCCCTACCTACATGTGCAAAATTCAAGGAATCGGTAGCAGCCAAATCATCTCCAAAGGACACAATAGTTTCTTGTGTGTTCTCTAGGGCATTGTAACTTTCTCCTCTTAAACACTGTATCTCATTTGCCTGCAACATTCCAAATCCAGTTTATGTCCCATTACCTATTTCTCAATCAGGGGAGTTTGGTTAATAGTGGAAGCAAATAAATTAGAACATTTCAGAGACAAAAACCAGGTTGGCACTCTCTATGGCAGGGGAACTCCAGGTCAATGATTTCAGAGTTTCAGAACTCTTAGGCAAGTCCATTTCTATTGTAAGCTTATTCATCAGGTTACATTAGCCTGACATAATTAAACACTTGTTTAGTTGAACTCCCTTTGTTTTGATTCAACGGTCAAGTCACCTTCTGATTACAATTTGATTGCCGAGAGGGAAAAAAATTGAGTGTATCTTCTAGACTGGGAATAGATTTATTCCAGAGACAGATAAATTTCCACTATCAGTAAAATGAATACATTGGCAGCTAAAGTTTTATACAAACTAAGCAGCATTAACTTAGTTACCATGAGCTCAGTCTTGAGTGATGAATCTACTCTTGGTGTGCCAATAAAAATCAAGTGTTTAAGCTTGCAAAAATGAGGGTCAGTCTCTGGCCTTGTAAATCTACCAAGGTAATGAATGTAATATTGTGAGACCTCTTGGAAGCCAAGAAGCCGCCATTCCCTAGGCAGACACATACTCCCTCTGTATCATTTTGCAGAGCTAATAGGCTCTTGCCCCTTATAGTTGCTTTTCTGAAATTCAGATACCCAAGCAGAAAATTCACAACATTTAATTATTCACATTTTTTGCTAAATAAAATCGGCTTTCCCGAACTTATAGCTCAATTGCCATTTAAGTTTTCCTCAGCTATTATCAATGCAGCTTGGCTGTGTTAAACATGTTTCACAACCTCAGACCAATGACAGCCTCTTTCCACTCCTCATTTGTTCTGTGGCTTCCATAAATGAATGACTTCTGTCATATCTCCTCGTCCTCCAGTAAGCCACTATTAAACTCCTGATGCCACTCCTTCAGTTCATTGACTGGAGTAGGGGTGTCCATTTTTCAAAATAAGCGATGTTGTGTATTTCTCAATACTGTGTATTTTTTGACATGATGGAGAAAAAAAGCCTATAAAATTACACCTAAGTACTGCAACTGACACATGATCAACCATTTGACCAGTGACCCAACATATCATATCTTGTGTGAAGACTGGCTGTCTTGAGGTCATGCATGAAGCTGAAAGAATCCCCTCTACAAGAAAATATATTAGTCAAGATACTCTAAGCTGATCACAGTCAATTTTGTCTCCTTCAAATAACCATCATTTTCCTTCAAGGAACTAAAAAGAAATGATGAACATTTGATGTACTTGACTTTTTTATTTCTGTATTTTCTGGCAATGCTTGGTGTTAATTGGTGTTTAACTCAATAAATACTTGTTGATTGAATTAATTGAATAATAAATTATTTTGAATTCTAGTTTTTTTAATGCTTTTTATTTTTAAATGATTGAAGACTTACAGGTAGTTGCAAAGATAGAGTCCCTTGAACCCTTTATCCAGCTTTCCAAAATGTGACATCTTATATAACTATAGCACAATATTGAAACAAGAAATTGGTGCTGGTACAATACTGATGATTAGACTAGAGGCCATATCCAGTTTTCACCATTTTTACACTCACATTTGTGTGTTTGTGCATGTGTACATGTGTGTATATCTATGCAATTTGACCCCATATCTAGATTCATGTAACTCCCATGACCACCATGATATAGAACTGTTTTATCATCACAGAGGAACTTTGTCACATCACCCTTGTATAACCACACCCCCCCACTGTAGTCCCTGTCCCTGGCAGTTACTTATCTGCTCTTCATCTTTACAGCTTTGTCATTTCAAGAAGTTATACAAATGAAATCATACAGTACATAATCTTTTGCAATAGACTTTTTTAACTAAGCATATCCTTAAGATCTGAGCTACCAGGTATTGATAGTTCATTCCTTTTTATTGACTGAAGAGTATTACTTGGTCTGGATGTACCAGAGTTGGTTTAACATTGGAAGACATATGAATTGTTTCCAAGCTATTAAAGTAAAGGTCATAAAAATATCTATAAGTTTTTCTGTGAACATAAATTTTCGTTTCTCTGGGATAAATGCCTAGGAGCACAGCTGCTGGACTGCATGGTAATTGTATGTTAGTTTTATAAGAAACTGTCAAACCATTTTCCAGAGTGGCTGTACCACTTGACATTGCCATAATTAATGTATGAGATATTCAGTTTCTCTGTATCTTAGGCAGTACTTGGTATTGTCACTGTTGGGTTTTTTTCTAATTTTTAAAATTTTATTTGTCACTGTTTTTTATTTTAGCTTTTCTGATACATGTGTAATGATGCCTTGTCTCAGTTTTGATCTGTATCTCCTAATGGATAATAATGCTAAACATCTCTCCATGTGCTTATTTGCTCTCTGTACACCCTTTTCCATGAAATGTCCCTTTATGTCTTTTGCCTATTTTCTTTTTTCCCTGCTTCTTTATTTTAAAGAAGTGGGCTACAAGTCAGGATTAGGTACATAAGTGGTCTACGTACAGATGAAGTTTGGCCTCACTCTCTCATTGGCCTCACGTCTCTCATTGGCCTCACTTTGCCTGGTTTAGGATCAGGTACCCTTAGTGGTATTATGTGTCCCCTCCTTCCCCTGGCAGTGTCCCACTACTGTCCATGCTTCTCTTGTAGTATTGTGATTAATGTTCACAATACTACACGATACTTATGAGTGAGAACGTGTGGTACTCAGTTCTTTGTTTCTGAGAACTGAGTATGACAGACTCTAAATTCGTCCAAGTTGCTGCAAAGTCCATAATTTTGTCTTTCTTTATGGCTGCATAATATTCCATTGTGTATATGTACCACATTTCTTTAATCCAATCCACTTTCTATGGGCAGCATGGTTGGTTCCATGGTTTTATTATTGTGAATAGTGTACAGGTATCTTGATGTAGAATAATTTGTGTACCTCTGGTTATATTCCCAGAAAGAGGGTTGTTGAGTCATATGGAAGGTCAATTTATAGATCTTTTAAAAATTGCCACACTATTTTATATAGAGGTTGTACTAGTTTACACTACCACCAACAGTGTAGAAGCATTCCCTTTTATCCACCTCCTCGCCAGCATCTGTTGCCTTTTGATTTATAATTATGGTCATTCTTACTGGAGTTAGGTAGTATCTCAATGTGGTTTTGATTTGCATTTTTCTGATGATTAGTGAGACTGAGCATTTTTTCATGTTTCTGTTGCCTGTTTGTCTTCTTTTTTTTTTGAGTTGGAGTCTCACTCTGTCGCCCAGACTGGAGTGCAGTGGCCACTCCCAGCCAGCACAACCTCGACCTGCTGGGCTCTGGCGATCCTTCCGCCTCAGCCTTCCAAGTAGCTGGAACTACAGGTGCGTGCTACCATGCTCGGCTAATTTTTGATTTATTGTAGAGATGAGGTCTTGCCAAGTTGCCCAGGTGGGTCTCGAACCCACGGGGCTCAGGCAATCCACTCACCTCAGCCTCCCAAAGGCGCAGGATTACAGGCTGAGCCACTGAGCCTGGCTTGTTTGTCTTCTTTTAAGAAGTGTCTATTCATGTCCTTTGCCCACTTTTTGATAAGGCTGTTTGTTCTTCCTTTCATGAATTCTAGTTTTCTGTTCCTGATTTTGTTTTCTCCCACATATCCCCACTACTGTTTTCCATTTCTATTTTTAAAACGTTTCTCATATCACTTTTATGTCATAAGTTTATGTCTTTCTTACTCTCTCTTAGGGATGTATGATAGTAGTAGTAATAATTAGAAATGTACAGACTGCCTGGTCACAGTGGCTCACACCTGTAATCTCCGTACTTTGAGAGGCCAAGGCAAGAGGATTGCTTGAGTCCAGGAGTTTGAGACCATCTGGGCAACATAATGAGACCTCATCCCTACAAAAACAATGTTTAAAAAAAAATTAGTTGGGCACAGTGGCACACATGTGTAGCCCCAGCTACTCAGGAGATGAGGCAGAAGGATCGCCTAAGCTCAGGAGATCAATCAAGGCTGCAATGAACAGTGATTGTGACACTGTACTCCAGCCTGAGTGACAGAGTGAGACCCAGACAAGAAGGAGGAGAAGGAGAAAGAGAAAGAGAGTGAGGAGGAAAAGAAGGAGGAGGAGAAGGAGGAGAGGAAGAAGGAGAAGGGGAGGGGGAAGAGGAAGAAGAAAAAGAAGAGGAGGAGGAGAGAAAGTAGTGTATAAACCATCAAAACAATAAGAATTTAAAGTTGCCTTACAGCGCTGAAGGATCACTCTAAGACAGATCCTAAATTACGTGTAAGTGGAATACACTTTACACATGATACATTACTTACACAGTATTTTCTCTTTCTCACCATAAAATATAATAATAATATAAATAATCACATACATAATGATTTGTGGCTTATGTGCTCTTTTGCAAATATTCTCTGATGTTTTTAAAGAACTGTGTGGATACGTATCAACATATTAAACATTTCTTAAGAGATTCTGATGTTCTGTACTCTCTTGTTTTATTTTTTAACCTATTTTGTCTCTCATCTCATTGTCTCCACTTCAAACAGTAAATCATAATTTCATCATTGCTTTTTCAGATACTACTACATTTCATTTATTGGCTTTCAGGTCTACATCTCTATGAGGTCTCTATGCTTATGATTTTGTCATTGGTTTACATTGTTAGAATAAGGAACAAATGGTTTAGCAAAGAGTAAAATTAGAATTCATTGTGGTTTTATGTTATGAATAAATTTCAGGAGATATGTATGTAAAACTTTCATTATGTTACATGTATGTTACCACACACGTTTCCCAACCCAACATTTCACTAAGATACAGCTCTGCTGTTTCCAGAGGTATAAAACTCAGGGGAAACCAAGTATGCTGCTACAAATTTATTTGTTTTTATTCCTACTCTGGCTGACCTTATAAACACACATATACAAAAATCATCTTAATTTAAAAGTCATTGCCCCTGGAAGGGAACAAAAAAGTTCATAACATGGAATCTAGGGTTCCAGGATAAGTGATCAAAGCCAGTGTCATCTTTGCAAAACAGCTGCATTAATGTTCTTGAATTTTAATCACTTGTTTGACTAAAACTTCATTGACAGTTGAGATTTGCCCAGATTACCAAATTGGTAATTCCTCATTTTACATTCATTTCCATGTAGTAAGTCAAAAATTCTCTTCTATTTAACTTTCTTTTTTCTTGGAAAATGAGACATTTCTACCATTGAAATGGGTCCAGATAGCAAGGCACATCCAATAAAGGCTTTTCCTCCTTACCAAGTTCTCTGATTACACTCAGCACACTGTACTGGGTGACTGGATTGGGTAGCACCAGAGGCACCTTTATGCTTATATCATAGTGAGCATTTAGGATACATCTGTGTTCGTGGGATCCTTATCTGGGCATTTTTATAGTGCATGTTATGTGTTAAGATAACTGCACTTATGTTTCTTATTTTTGCTTCCTACCTCACAGTTAGAATAAGGGTAAAGAGAAAGCTCCAACTCCCAAATGCCTTCTTACTATCTTCAGTGCTACACTCTACATCTTTAAATATATTTGTTATCCCTCACCTAAGGCCTACATACCAACTTTCTAATTCTGAGTTGCTTGTCCTACTTTCTAAAGCTCCCCTGCCAAACTTAACAGATGAATGAAAGAAGATAGGAACTATCTGCAGATTTGTCACAATTGCTATGGTGGTTCCTTGGCTGTGTAGAAGAGCTATCTGTGTGAAAGCACTATCTTAGAGTCCCCATTTGTGACCATGACTTTGACAAGAACTGTACTGCTTACTTGCAAGGAATAATATACCAGGAAAAAATTCTACCCTCTATCCTTGAAAACATGCACTCCAGAAAAAAAAAAAATATTGAATATCACTGCAATTTTAGATTTTGATTTACTTTGCTGCACTCAAAAGCTAAAATATTTTGTTTCTAGAGATGCTACTGGATGACTCAACATAACTAATTATCAGAATATCCCATCCAGTTGGATATCAAATCATGAATTCTCCCTTCTAAATGCCTCTCATTTAGTTGAGGCTTATACTTTCTCTCACCAGAACCTTCAATATATCCACATAGCTACTCTCCTCCACTCCAGTCCCCAACCCACTATCATAAAAATGACTTTTCTAAGCCCAGACCATGTCACTTCTTTGCTAAAAACCTTTCATGACATCTCAAACAATTAAGACCAAAATTACTACCAATAACAAACCAATCTGTTAACAGATGGGTCCAAGCTTCCAATTGATTCCCTCACTCTGAACTGTCCCAATATCCCTGTCTCTGTGCTACTGCATAAGCTGCCTCTTCTGCCTCAAAGGTCCTCTCTCTCCATCTCTACCTGATTATTTCCTTCATTTTAAGTGGCACATTTTTAATCAGTTGAGGTGGGGGGAATCTTACAGTTGATGTCAGAAGAAAACCGCTGGCTTATGAGTAAATGGTAGTCTTATCACATGGGTATATGTGAAATCAGACTTACTCAGACCTGTCTGTTTATCTGATTATCATCTCAATTAACTTATTTGCATTGATAGCATAGCACATGGATAAAATGTATTTAAATGTGTAACCTTAATTATCCTGAAAAATATCTTCAAAAAGATTACACTATGCTGCAGCATTGAATTAAAAGTTTATTGGGAACAGAAAAATGTTTGCTTTGTGCTTGGCAATATGACTAAAGACAGTAGAACTTGGCGAATCTAGCAGATTACATTTTAGAAGACAGGCTGGTGTGACTGATTCATGCATCATGAGGGATTGTTTTGCAAGCACCAAATATCTTCCTGTCAGGAGTTTCCATGTGAATTTCAAGAAAAACTACTTAACTTCCTTTAGCTAAAGAAAAAATTCCACATGTTAAGCCCAACAGGAAATGCATAACCCCATCAAAAATTATATTTTTAGTCCTAACAAGATCAAGACCACAAGTGTCAGCTATGGAAATCCACATGTGATTGTCTTGCCAAATACTCATAACTACTGATTATAAAGCAATCCAGAAGACTTTGATTTTGATATAGACAAAGTTAAGTTGCAAACTTAGAACATGATATGAAGAAAGTATATAAATACATGCTATTAGCAGGTTTTAGTCAAGGGTTATATTTAATCTAGTGTTTCTCCTTTTTCCCTCAAAGCTGTTATTTCACCAAGTATACATTGTCCAACAAATAGCAGCTTAGACTCAAGGAAATCTCATTTTTACTTTACATCCTAGACATTCTCATGCACAACTCTTTTAATTCTCACAGTAATGCTATGAGATAAATATCCCACTTTACAGATGGAAAAACTATGGCTAAGGATGTTTAAGTCATGTGCCCAAGGTACATAGTGAGGAAAGTTCTAAAGCACTTGATCTTTGGTCTAGTCTAACTCCAGTGTCAATGCTCTTGACCATTATACTATATGCCTTCCTACTCTTTCCTAGCACGAAGGCCATAGTTGACTCTGTCGAGAATGTGTCACCAGTGTCTTCTGGATATTGAACTGTCTGAACTAGTTGGCCTACTCATCAATAGAAGGGGTTCAGTGACTCTAAGAACACACAGCTCATAAGCTGAGTGAGTTCCTGTGGCAGTGTCAGCTTCAAAAGAAGGCTATCATCTTTTGATCTAAGTTTTTCTCCTGCTGTGAGGTCCTCAATAAATTAAGACTTTTTGTATGCAGAAAACCATGGTATATACCTCTTTTATTCACTTGCAGATGGCTGGACACACAATAAGCAATCAATATATATGTATTAGTGAATTAATCTTCAATTCCCAAAGAAACAGAAATATAATTTGTTATTAAATAACACAAACAGGCCAGGTATGGTGACTCAGCTGTAATACCAGCATTTTGGGAGACCAAGGCTAGAGGACTACTTGAGACCAGAAATATAACTTATTATCTAAAAAATACACACTGTCTTCCAGAGAGGTTGCACTCATTTACATTCCCACCAGCCTTTTTCTCCGCATCCTTGCCAGCATCTGTTGTTTATTTTATTAATGATGGCCATTCTTACTGGGGTTAGGTGATATCTCAATGTGGTTTTGATTTGCATTTCTCTGATGATGAGTGAGGCTGAGCACTTTTTCATGTGTCTGTTGACAGCCTGTATATCTTTTTCTGAGAAGCGTCTATTCATGTCTTTTGCCCACTTTTTAATGGGGCTGTTTGTTTTCTTCCTTTCGGTGCATGTGAGTTCCTTGTAGATTCTAGATGTTAGGCCTTTGTCAGATATACAGTTGGCAAATATTTTTTCCCATTCTGTGGGCTGTCTCCCTGCTGTCTTGATGGTTTCTTTTGCTTTGCAGAAGCTCATTAGTTTGATGAGGTCCCACTTGTCTATCTTATTTCTTAAGGTATTGGTACTTATGGTTCTGAATAGGAATTGGTTGCCAGTTCCAATTTCCATAAGGGTGTCTCCTGTGTTTTCTAAGATTCTTATAGTTTGAGGTTTTACATTTAGGTCTTTGATTCATTTAGTTAATTTTTATGTATGGTGATAGGTAGGGGTCCTGTTTCAATCTTCTGAATGTGATCAGCCAGTTTTCTCAGCACCATTTACTGCATAGGTTCTCCTCTTCCCAGTGGTGGTTGTTGGAGGCTTTGTCAAAGATGAGTGGTTGGGGAATTGAGGCTTTGCTTCCGGAATCTCTATCCTGTTCCATTGATCTATGTGACTGTTCTTGTACCAATACCAGGCTGTTTTGATTGCTGTAGCCTTATAGTAAAGTTTGAAGTCTGAAAGTGTGATACCTCCTGCTTTGTTTCTTTTGCTAAGAATTGTTTTGGCTATTTGTGGTCATTTATGTTTCCATATGAATTTCTGTATTGTCATTTACAGGTCTGAGAAGAATGATGTTGGTAACTTAATGGATATTGTGTTGAATCTGTCAATTGCCTTTGGTAGGATGGACATTTTAACAATGTTGATTTTTCCTATCCATGAGCATGGAATATTTTTCCATTTGTTTGTGCCTTCTTGGATTTCTTTGAGCAGTGCTTTGTGGTTCTCATTGTAGAGGCCTTTCACTTCTCTGATTAGGAAGATGCCAAGGTATTTCTTTTCTTTTTTTTTTTTTTTTTTTTTTTTTTGTGGCTATTGTGAATGGGATTGTGCTTTTAATTTGGATCTCTGCCAGCTTGTTGTTGGTGTATAGGAATGCAACTGTCTTTTGCACGTTTATTTTGTATACTGAGACTTTGCCAAAGTCCGTTTATCAGTGCAAGCAGGTTTTTGACAGTCTCTTGGATTGTCAAGGTATAGGATCAAGAGAGATAACTTGACTTCCACTTTTCCTATTTGGATATCCCTGATTTCCTTCTCTTGTCTAATTGCTCTAGCTAGGACTTACAACACAATGTTGAACAAGAGGGGTGAGAGTGGGCAACCTTGTCTTGTTCCAGTTTTCAGGGGAAATGTTTCCAGTTTCTGTCCATTTAGCAATATGTTAGCTGTGGGTTTATTGTAGATGGCACTTACTATTTTGAGGTATGTTCCTTCTATACCTAGGTGTTTGAGGGTTTTTATCAAGAAGAGATGCTGTATTTTATCAAAAGCTTTCTCTGCATCTAATGAGATAATCATGTGGTTCTTGTTACATCTGTTGATGTATTTAATTACATTTATTGTCTTGTGAATATTGAACCAGTCCTGCATCCTGGGGATGGAGCCTACTTGTTTTAGGTGGATGATTTTTGAGATGTGTTTTTGCATCTGATTTCTTAGAATCTTGCTGAGGATTTTGCATCTGTGCTCATAAGGGATATTGGCCTGTTCTCTTTTTTTGTTGGATCTTTACCCAGTTTGGGTATCAGTGTGATCATCGTGAAATGATTTGGGGGAATTCCATCTTTCTCTATTGTCTGGAATACTTTTAATAGGATTGATATCAACTCCTCCTTTTACGTTTTGTAGAATTCTGCTGGAAAGCCATCCAGTTCAGGTTTGTTTTTTTTTTTTCTCTGTAGGTAGTTTTCTTATGACAGAGTCAATTTCCTGAGTTGTTATTGGCCTATTTAGTGTCTCAATGTCTTCTTGTTTCAACCTGGGGAGTTTGTATGATGTCAAAAAGTCCTTCATTTCATTTAGGTTATCAAATTTGCTTCCATACAGGTGTACATAGTAATCTCCGATAATCTTTTGTATTTCTTCAGGGTCAGTTGTGATTTGATCTTTTGTATTTCTGATTGTGTTTATTGGGGCTTTTTCTCTCTTTTTCTTGGTCATTCTGGCTAGGGAGTCCATCAATCTTGTTAATTCTTTCAAAGAACCAGCTTTTTGTTTTGTTGATGTTTTCTATGATATTTTTGTCTTCTGTATCTCATATTTGGGCTCTTATTTTGGTGATTTGGATTCTTCTGCTAAAGTTGGTGTTTTGGCGGTCTTCTCTTTCCAGCTCCCTTAGGTGATTTGTTAGGCTTGCCACTTGTGATCTTTCTGTTTTCTTGTTGTGTGCTTGTAGAGACATAAATTCCCCTCTTAGAACTGTTTTCATGGCATCCCAGAGGTTTTGGTAAGATGTTTCTTCATTTTCATTTGTTTCCAGGATCTTAATTTCTGCTTTGATTTTTGTGTTGACCCAGTAGTTGTTCAGCATCATGCTGTTTAGTGTCCATGTCCTTGTTGGCTTTGGGGAAATGTTGTTAGTGTTGATATTTATTTTTATTCCACTGTGGTCTGAGAATGTGCATGGCAAGATTTCAACCTTATGGAATTTGTTTATGCTTGATTTACGGCCAAGGATGTGATTAATCTTGTAGTATGTTCCATGTGGTGATGAGTAGAATGTATATTCTTTGGTTTTGGGGTGGAATAATCTGTAGGTATATTAAGTTCATTTGGTTGAGTGTCAAGTTTAGGTTCTGAATCTCCTTGTTGATTTTTTGCCTTGATGATCTTTCTAGGGCTGTCAGTGAGGTATTCAAGTCCCCTGCTATAATAGTGTTAGAGTCAATATCTCTTTTTAGTTTATTTAATAGTTGCTTTATAAATGCTGGTACTCCTGTATTGGGGGCATATATGTTTAGGATGGATATTTATTGTTGATGGATCGAAACTTTTATCATTATATAGTGTCCTTTTGCATCTTTTTAAACTTTTGATAACTTAAAGGTTGTTTTGTCTGATTTTAAGATCACAACTTCTGCCTTCTTTTGTGATCCAGTAGCCTGGAAGTTTGTTTTCCATCCTTTAACTTTGAGTCTATGTGCATCCCTTGTGGTGAGATGAGTCTCCTGGATGCAGCAAATAATTGGGTCATGGTTTCTTATCCAGTTTGCCATTCTGTGTCTTTTCAGTGGTGCATTTAGTCCATTCACATTCAGGCTAATTATTGAAATGTGATTGTTTCTCCCTGTCATGAGGTTCTTATAAAGTTTTTTCTTTGCTTTTTTTCTTTTGGCTTTGGGGTTAATGTATATGTGTGTTTTCAAGTTTCTTATGCTGTATTCTCTATTGATTCTGTACTCTGCTGTTCTCTTGGGAAGTGTGTGGTCATTTTTTTGTTCTTTCTTCTGTGCTTAATACCTTTTTAAGTATCTGGAAGCTACATAATCTCTTAGGGATTGAATATCTGGGAAGGATTTTAATTCTCCATCACTGATGAAACTGAGCTTGGCTGGACAGGAAATTCTTGGTTGAAATTGTTTTTCTTTGAGGACTTTGAATCTAGGGCTCCAGTCCCTTCTTGCTTGTAGTGTTTCTGCCAATAGGTCTGCTGCTATTCTGATTGGTTTTCCCTGGTTGGTAGTCTGTCTTCCTCTCTTGCTGCCTTTAGGATTTTTTATTTTGTGCCTACTTTGTGTAGGCAAATTACTATGTGTCTAGGGTTGGTCTTCTCATTTGATGTCTTGTGGGGGTTCTCTGTATCTCTTGTGCTTGGTTGGTCACATCTCTGGTGAGACGGGGAAAATTTTCTTGGATTACCTCCTGGAATACTTGCTCCAAGTTGTCCTCCATTTCCCTTTCTTCTTCTGGGATACCAATCAAGTGTAGGTTCATTCTCTTGATATAATCACACATCTCTTGCAGGCTTTGTTCTTTCTTCCTGAATCTTCTTTCTATGTTTTTTACAGATCAGTTTAATTCCATGTTCTGGTCTTCAAATTCTGAGAGTCTTTCTTCTGCTAGATTAATTCTACTTTCCATGCTTGTCATCTTGTTATTTATTTCCTTGATGAAATTTTTTATTGCCAAAATCTCTGTTACAAGTTCTTTCAGTGTTGCAACTTGTCTTTCTTGAGTCTTATTCACTCTTTCCATCCAGTCCCTACGCCCTGTCGTATTCTGGGGCCAGTCATTGGTGACTTCCATTGCTTGAGCACCAAGGTCTGATTTTTCAGGAGTTTTTTCTTGGTACACTTGAAATTGCCTGAAGTCTTCCTTTGGTTTTTCCTCATTTGTGACAGATCTCTTGTTTTTCTCTTTAGTTCTGTTATTCAGTGTCAGCGGGAGAGGCTTTCCCTTCTTATGTTTGCTCTGTCCTCTATTCTTCCATGATCCAGGCTGTGGCTTTGTTCTGTTTTGAAATAGAATGGTGAATGAGAAGCTTTGCTGTCTCTTGTAGTTTTTGAAATTTGAATAAAGTAGGGGATGGGGTGCTAGGAATCAGAGACTACTTGCAAATTAAACTGTTCACTTATTGTATGATATGTATTCCCTGAGACCCACTCCCCACCACCACTCTATATGACAATGCAAAGCAGAAACCAGTGCAAAAGTAATTGAACACATACACACACATCCCTAAACAAACTGGAATAACAACAAAGTGAAACAAAAGAAACAACAACAAAAAAAAACCCCAAAAACTAAACACACACATGCCTAGCACAAAGCAAATAGAGAAGAAAAACAGAAAGACTGAAGGAAAATATTTTTTAAAAGGGAGGTATTCAGGTTGAACTCTAAAACAGATATTGACACACACCCTAAACTATAAAAAATGAATATTAAAAAAACCAGAAGAGCAAAAACCAACAACAATAACAAAATGGAAAGATGAGCACTCAGTCATCCACATACACACACAAACAGAAAACAACAAATGAAAGAAGAAAGAAACAGAAAAAGAAAAGAAAAAAATTGGGGTGAGATACAGATCAAACCCTCACATACACATTCATACACAAAGGAAAAATATTTTTAAAATAGATGAGCTATCAAACAAATAGCAAAAAAAATTTTTTTAATTAAAAAATAATTGAAAAATTTTAAAAAAACACACAAAAAACCCCTGCCCTCTTATTGCAGGGCCTGTAATTGTTCCCCTAATCAGGTCTCTCCTACAGAGCCACCTCTTTCACTCTCTCCTCAGGGAATGAAGCACGGAAGAAAGAGGGGCAGTGGAGGTGGGTGGGGCTACAGTCCTCCCCGCCACTCTCATGTGATCAGGGAGATTTCCTCCTTTGGGGAGGTACAGAGTTGTCTCTTTCGCAGGTGTATACTCTCATCAGGGGTGCCCCAGCCAGGCTTATCTTGGAATAGAGTTCTATTGCAACTGACGTCCAGGCTCTGCCTGGGTTTGTTCCTCTCAATCATGGCCCAGCTGTGTGGGTCTGATGTTCAGAGTATTGCTGGGGAGGAGGGAGTTTGGGTCAGCCCCAGACTCACCACTGACCTCTTTGGAGTTCTTCCTCATCCTTTTCTGGCCACACCCTTTGTCCCACGACTGGATCAGGGAAGGGGGTGGGGTGCCTGGAACTTCAGATCCCTCTGAAGTTTGTGCTCTCAGGATACTCCCTCTGGGTCATGATCATTCCCTGAGTAGTTGATCCACCAGTCACAGAGATCGGGTCTGTTGCTCCGTGGTGAGCAAGTTGGAGCACTTTCCTGCTCCACCTTCAAGATGATGGCAGGGTGCCTCTCTTGTCCTCTTCTGTGGGAACATGCCTCTGTACTTCTTCCACAGCTCCTGCCAGAGCCCTGCCAGGTGCTGAAGTGGTGAAGCAAAACCAGGAGCTAGCAGTCTCTCTCCTGCTTCAATGGTGAGGGAGAGCCTGGGGCGATAGTTTCTCCCTGCCACTTTTTCAAAGGAAAATTTCTGTTCATTTTTTTAAAAACAATGACATTCGACTTCTATGACCTGTAGAGAAGCTGCAGCACCAGCTGTTGCACCAGGGGCCTGGCCACCCTCTCACGAGCTCCACTTAGTCTCTCCCAGCATTTTCTTCCCAGGCAGGGTTTGTTGATTTAAGAAAAAAAGAGAAAAAGAAAATGGCACTCAGCTTCTGCATCCAGGGAATCGCTAGAGTCCAAGCACAGCCACTGTGACACCAGCAGCTGTACCGGGAGATCCCTGGCCACTAGCTCCCTAGCCCTCACTCAGTCAGCCACTCACACACCCACTTGCTCAGCAGCACGTACACAAAATTTTCCATACACTCACTCACTCACACGGGACTCGCATAGTCTGACTGGCTCGGCCGCCATCTTCCCAACTCACACACACATTTTTAACGGACTGAATCTTTAGGACTGAGCTATTTCCAAACTTAAAATGTGTTTTACCTTTGGTTTATTTTCACAGTATCAAGAGCAATGACAGTTTTGGTCTTTGTCTCCATGCAACCCTGCCTTTGTGGATTGAGACTGGCAAAAGTTATCTGTGAAATTCCATAGCTAGTGGATGTTCAAAAAGAATGGACACAGTAAACAACCCATTCTTGTGGTCAGAGAACTCTGACTTTTATTGACTTCTGAAGTTCAAAACTACTTAATATTCCCAAGTCTTTATTTTTCTATGGGTAGTATTTTTTCCGCAAAGTGGAAGTTGAGGTATAGCATTCTTTTAGATTATGCTAATTAGCCTATCCTGAAAATCTTAAGGACCTGAACCTGTTCTAAAATTATATTTCAAAATTTGATTTGTCTACATTTTAAGCACCTAGCTTTAACCTTGTATTCCCTCATTTTGAGCTTTAACCACTATTTGGTATTTATGGAAAACAGCTCTAAGTTAATGAAAGAGAATATATACCATTAAAAATCTATATGCCGATTAGATTTATAGAGCATAATTCAATAATTTTTTATAAAGCAATAAAAACACTTGCCAACTCTCATGAAAAACAACCATATGTTTTGGTTTTAATAATGAAAATGCTTTATAAATAAGCTCCAATTATAGTCCGTATTATTTAAAAAGCATTGAATCTTTTCCTCTTCCAAGTTTGTTCTTTCTCTATATTTGAGGCACTCTTAATAATTTACATGTACATTTATAGTATTTCCAGATTTTTTAATCACAAAAAAGACATAATTTTTTCCCTTTTAGTTTCCAGTGTTCCTTAAAAGAACATTTATCAAGTTTGATGACTAGTGTATCAATTATAAAAACATTTCATACTATAAGAACTACTTCTATCCATAGATTTCAAAGCAAATTAAATCATGATCTTAAGTTCTTCTATCAAATTAAGGACAGATTCATTCCATGAATTAATGTGCCCACTTAAATTATATGAAAATAAAATTTTTAATGTCTTTTACATATCCCCATATCACTTATGTGTAGGTATAAAATACCACCAGATTCTCCCTGGAAAGCAGTTTGGTAATACATATTAAGAACCTTAAAAAGGTCTTTGTCCTTTGACCCAGAGTCTATCATAAGGACATAATCACCAAGGCTTACCAAAATTTCAATATGTGTGTTTATTACAGTGCTATTTATAATAGTAATAAATTGAAAATATCAGCATTGTCCAACAGTATAAGCCTGGATAAGTGGCTTATGGCCAGTCCATTTTATAAAAACTGTACAAACATTAAAAATGTAAGTTTTGTGAAAACATTGAATGATATGGAGAAATGTTTATGATAAAATGTTAAGTTCAGGAAAAGACAGAACAGTTGTGTTTAGTGGCTCATGCCTGCAATCCCAGTGCTCTGAGAAACTGATGCATTGCTTGAAGCCAGCAGTTTTAGACTAGACTGGGCAAGATGAGACTCCCCCCATCTCTACAAAAAAGTTTTTTTAAAAAAATTAATAGGGCATAGAGGTGGACACCCGTAGTCCCAACTATTCAGGAAGCTGAGGTAGGAGGATCACCTGAGCCCAATAATTCAAGGCTGCAGTGAGCTATGATTGCACTACTGCACTCCAGCCTGGGTGACAGAGCAAGACCTTGCCAAAAACCAAAAAAGCCCAAACAAATAAAAAAGGAAAAACTATATATGCTAGTTTTTGACAGTCTTACACACCAGAATATTAACTTGGTTTTCTTTGAGTGGTGAGATTATGAGTCATTTAAGTTTCTCTTTGTGTTTTTCACATCTTCTATAATAAGCATCATTATTTTTACAATCAGAAAGATGTTGTTATTAAAAATAATATTGCAAAAAGTCTAACAAAAAGGGTATTAGTGAAATAAATATAGTGAAGAAAACTACTGAGGTAGAAAGTTGATTATATGTAAGTGAAAAAAGATATTGCAAAAACATTTTGCATAATAAGCTCCAATTTTTATTAAATGTATATGAGTTTGTGTAGTAAAGAGTTGGGAGGACATACATGAAATATAAACAGTGATTATCTTGAGATTGTGGGAATATAGATGAATTATATTGCCTAAAAATGTGTATTGTCTTTAGACAACTTTTTAATTGCACACTCTCATCAGTGAGATTTTTGCACACTCACATGTATACTTTTTATTAATAATATCTGTGTCCTACTATGGTAATAACCTATATACATTACAAATTATATGTATAAAAATGGAAATAAAAAGAGGATGAGATTTACAAAAGAAATTCTTATATTTCCTATTTCCAACAGATTGTCTTAGAATGTGGATGCTCAATTTTGGAGAGCACAGATGTAAATGGGTAGGTATGAGTATCATCTTTTTTTCTTTTTAGTAATGAAATATTTTAACATACTGAAAACTATAGAAAATAATATGACAAGTCCCTGTACCACTATCCAGATTTAACAAAAGTTAGCATTTTGCCTTATTTGCTTCAGACCTTTTTAAAAATAAAATAAATCTATGTAGATTTAATAAATATCCTGCTTACTCCTCAGAGGAAACCACTGCCTGAACAATGTATTCTTCATAACTTTATCATAATGCTTTTTAACATATATGTATACCCATAACAAAATAGAAGTGCCTAGTGAACTTTTTTAATTATTACAAATGAGTTCACATAAGATATACTGTATTCTTTTGGAGATTCCCTTTTTTAATCAACTATGTGTTTCTGAGATGTATTCACAGAGACACATGTAGATCTAATTCATTATTTTAACTACTGTATAGCATTATTTCATTTTATGATTTGACAACAATGTATCTCTATTTTATAATCGAAAGCTATTTATGCTGTTTCCAATTTTTCACCATTTCAATACTGCAGTGAATAGTCTTAGACATGATTCCTTAAACACATAACAAAGCTTCTTTACTGTATATACCTAGACTAGGAATTGCTGTGTTACAGAGTATGCTCAACTTCAACCATATTAGATATTGCCAGATATTCTCCAAAGGTGTTGGATGATTATACCACCACTCTGCTAAA
The DNA here is from genome assembly GCA_027257055.1 of Cephalopachus bancanus. Lineage (NCBI taxonomy): Eukaryota > Metazoa > Chordata > Mammalia > Primates > Tarsiidae > Cephalopachus > Cephalopachus bancanus. The sequence continues at coordinate 13,262,620 of JAPVLO010000204.1, forward strand.
TAAATGTGTGTGTGCATATATACACACAGAGTCTAATATGTTTATAATAATATGCATTGCAGATATCATCTCAGTCTTCAAGTTGTTTCTCAGTTTATGTTTAATTTAGTCTAATTCATCTATCTTTTCCAATATGGTTTGTACTTTTTACTTAACAAATCCTTCTTTATCTCATTTGTATATAGTCTCTTTTATAAAATCAAAATTTATATAGAAAATTTTAAGTTTAAATTTTTAATTCTAAAATTAAAAAAATTCTCACATCTGAAATATATTTTATATATATATAGTATGAGATAATAAATCTGCACTTTTACATCTATTCATCCAAACAATATTTTAAAAATTATGACGCCATTGAAATCTCATGCTACCTCTGCAGAGTGTCAAATGCCTGTGTGTCTCTTTTGGGACTTTCTGTTCTTTCATTGACCTATTTTTCTCTTTTAACCAATACTTCAATGTCTTAATTACTGTATCTTTATAAGAAGCGTTAGTATCTTCCAAAATGAGTTTCTCCTTTTAATCTTCTTCAAGCCTACCTTAACTTTTTTTTTTAATCTTCCACACAAACTTCAGGATCAGCCCATCAAGTACTGCCCACCCTTTTAGTGAGTGAACTGTTTCCACCCACAGTTTATGCATGGAGAAAGAGGACAACGGCAGCCATTGCTCTCAAAACATTTCTTGGCCTCTTACTGCTGTATCTTGTTCCAAGTTCAATCCACTAAATCCTAGGGATTTAATCATGTATCATTTCTTTCACTTAAGTTTTTTTTTAATTTAAGCAGTTTCTTTTCAATAAGGCAAATACAGCTGTATAATTTTGAAGGCTTGCTTTGATTTTATCTTCCTCCCCACCACACAGACATTCATGCATATCCACACCCTGCTTAAGAGGTGATTATCTACTTCTTGGGGAGCTTGTTGAATTGTGGACTGAGTTATCATATATTTTCCAAACCCAAGACATTAGGAGAATTTTAAAAATAAAAATAAACCTGGAGAAATCCAAGATGAGTAATTTTTCAAATGATATGCATTTAAATCTTAGTAAGTCAAAGGGAGGCCCAAACTTTACCTGTATGATGTCTACTTATATATCTAATCCTGAATTGTACCCCACATCTTTAAAATAAAATATATATGTATACATAAAATAAATAAATAAATAAATAAATCTTAGTAAGACTAATCGTTGGGTCAGGTTAAAAGTAGCTGTCTCAGAAGAAGGAAACAAGGAGAGGAAGAAAAAAAACAAGCTCATTTTTACAAATCAAATCTAAGAATTTTCTCCTATGAAATGTCCAATTTATAAATGTATATAAGTAGTACATAATTTGTTTATAGCTAGGTATTTATTACTAGTACATAATTTATTTTTAAAACTATGCTGGAACTCATATTAGCTAAGTGTAAACATAAACATACAAATCACTTCACCGTGTACCAAAACAAAAAAGATCAAAGCAAAAACGACCAAAATGTTTGCTGTTTCTATTATAATCATTATTTTAAGGAAATAATTTTTATCATATAATTCTGTTTTCTTCTTACATGTCTACATGTCCTGAAAATTGCTAAGCAATAACTTCTGGACCAAAAGTATTGTACCAAGAGATGAATGGCAAGTTCTAGGAGGAAGGCATCCCTGGTCACCACATTTCCTTAAAATATTCCCCTAACAATTTTCTATGAGACCAGCCCTCTGTCTGCAGAGTTTTCAGGCAAAAGGTGCCAAGGCTGTAGTTTGTAAGAACTTCCAGTCTTTCTGACATTTTGGTACCTTGGTGTTTTAATTTGGGGACATACACCTCTTGGACAATCACTGAGAGTTGCAGGAATCTTGTTCATTGTGTGACCCCCAACCTCTCTGAAGCCCACAGTCAAGGAAACTGAGGAACAAAAAGCTGAAGGGAAAATGAGGGGGTAACCGAGATCCCAGTGAAAGGGGGGATGGGCTATTTCACAAGCTATGGGCCTGTTTGACTTGTGGTCCCTTTTTAAGCCGAATCTGGTATTTTTCCTTCCTTTTTAGGGAAGGCCCTGGGGAGAGAGTTTGCCCAGCTTAAGTCCAGGCCAGGGCACTGTAGCTGAGCAGTCTGTTGACTGGATGCTGCAGTAGCAAACGAAACAAGTCCTACCAGGCCTGAGCCCGGCAAGTGTCGGCGCCTGTAATCATTTTAGGCTCATGAGGGCCTAGACCAAGCAAGCGAGAGCAAGGGCAGAGCAGAGAGGGCAAAGCAAGCAGGAATGTTGTGTGTGCGTAAATCTGTACGTGTCCTGTCCTTTACCCACTTCAGTTCTCTGGCAGGGTGTTTTCCTGTAAACATTAGCACCAAGCACTAGAACACAAATAGAAGTTTCTATTGTGGAAGGTGTTTCGATAGATGCTAAAGTGAATCTCTAGAAATTCAACTCTATAGAAGCTCGTTGTCTGCAAAGTGGGGTATGCATGCCAGGGATTCCTAGATTATCAAAAATATCCAAACAGCTCATATCACATTCAAATAAGTGAGAGGACCAATAAAGCTTTCTCTCATTTAAAAGTACTAGCATTTTACAACTGTAAAAAGGCTCCGCCATAGTCTATATGAAGCCCTGATTGCACATGAAATGCCCAGTTAAGCTTGGGGGTTTGGCCACACTGTAATCTTTCTACAGTACAGGCCACATATTATGGAATTCAGCTTTCAGGATTTCAGACTAATTAGAGAGGCACCCAGTAGCACTATGCGGGTTCTGTCAGCATTTCCACTATAAAATCCCCTTTTCTAGGGTTTATAACTTGGCCAATAAAAGATAGCCCCAGGCTGGAATGTGCCACGCAAAAAAATTCAACCCAGGAACAAGATTTTTTGTTTTAAACTAAATTTCATTAAAAATCAGTTCTTGTAAGAACAGAGCAATAAAAATATGCTGGTTTCATTATTTCTCATGTTTTCAGCTCCTTGCTTTGTTTAAAAATAAAAAGGAAAAAAATAAATGCATTTTCCAGGCATCAAGTCTAGGTCTCTTTTAGTTGGTTTGTATTTTAATGAAAAATGTTTAAGTTATTGGGGCTTAGAAGAAACTATTGCCTGCCACACACTAGTTTTGTTTCACAATGTGGGTCTAGGATCTAACCCAGCTCAAATTGATTTGGAAATGGAGTGTGTACGATGTCTTGAATCATAGGGTTATTAATGGTTTTTCATGATTAGCATATGTTAACCACCATCATATTGTGGAGTAAAATCCTTAATACTAGCAGGGCTTACTGAGAGCAAAGCTTTGCAGTGATACCAGTGTTTCACATTATCCATTAATGCTTACAAGTAACACTTTCATTTTCTTCATATTGGCAAGAGGTAATGGGAAATGTACAATTGCCATATACTCACTTTTATAAAACCCTATGCACAAAAAAATTAAATATTACTCCTTAGCTAACCCAGCTCAAATCAGTTTGGAAATGGAGTATACAATGTCTTGGCTTTATTTAATTATCCTTGCTAATTATAATTGTCTTAATTGTACACATTTTATCTTAAAATATTGAAACATCAGAAGCATTTGAATTTATCCAAAGACCAAAGAGAAGATAAAAGGAAAATTAATATTTCTTGAGCAACTACTCATGTGCCTGCCCATGTTTTAGGTGCTTAATATGTGAGTTCTCAGTAAAAATTCACAGCAATTTCATGAAAAAAAGGCCCCAGGAAGTTAAATAATTTTACCCATGGTCATAAAGTTCATTGACTAAGCAGATATTCCAAGGTAGTGAATCAGATTCTAAAGGCTACATTTTTCCTGTTATCATTCTCTGTATGGTTAGTTGACTTTCTTTCCCTCCCTTAAGTCGTTTTATTGTGGGACTGCTGCCTGGTACATAGCCTTAGTTTCTATCTGCAATAACTCTCAAATTACCCTTGCTTTATGTTGGCAGAACTTTCTAATTTCAAAGAAAAGGGTGAGAGTGGAGCTTAACTCCCAAGCATTGGATTCCCAGTATGCTCCACTTTCATGGCGACCCCAACAGGAGGAAGAATCAGAAAGGCACTCCTGGAGAAATTCAAAGGCCCCTTTCCCGGACAATTGTCAAGATTTTCAGGCTCACTCAACTGAGAATTCAATGCAGCTTTCTGGATCCTCCTCAGAAAAGGTTCAGCCAAAAAAAGCCCATGAGTCCTTTTACAGAGAAGTTGAAATTGGGTCACCACTTACTGAGGTACATTGCACTTGCAATATCTATTTAACTTCAGGACCTCTGACTTAAGAACATCATTTCAAGCTTTTTTGCAACTTACCATTAAGCTGTACCTCTCTCTAGAATGAACTGTATTTGCTCCTTTGGAGGCCAGTGTCACACAAGACCTCTTTTTGTCCATTCATATTATTACATAGACTGGAAAGGATGACTGTGAGTGAACTGGAGAGCCCCAAATCTGCCAGAGGAATGTCTCTTGGCTCCGATGAGTACTGCTCTGGTGTGGGAAGGAGCTGTAGGTAAGAGCTAAGAGACTGGGGAGAACTTGTCCTTGCTACCAACCTCCTTTTTCATTTCAACATATGCCATGCTTCTATCTACCTACAGCCCTTGCCACAAGGATGATATTAGTGCCACCTACACATGAAAGAAGTAAGGGGCACCTCTGCTAAGAATGTCCTTAATTTTGTCTACTTTAAAGTAGAGCCTTCAGGGAAAACCACATGCTTTTAATGGCCTTTAATTGGTTAAAGAGAACAGTGAGTTCCCTCCCAGAAGTTTGAGAACAGAGCTCCTTTCCTTCCGGATTTGTTTCTTGGTTAACCAGACTAGGGAACAAAAGAGTTGTAAAATATTTGTTAGGCTGCTAAGCTTAACAAAGAAATGTTAAACAACACTGATGATAATATTGATTTCCTTCTCTTCATTCCTGCTTACTCAGAATGACTGTCCTTGGCTGTGGCTGTTTAAGTAGCAATGGGAATACGCCAAAGTCCAGGAGAAAGTGGCCCTCATTGACCACTGGCTGCTTAAAAATTCCCTCTGGCAGGGTCAACCAGCAATTCCTGTCTCTGGTTACTCAGACTCACTAAGGGGCATCATCCACACCTATGCACACATCTGTCCATTCAGGCCCACTCAGGAAACACCCCATTTGCCAAAATCAGATTTTAGAGGACAGAACATTTAAAGTAATTTATCCGTGTTAAGAGGTTCTCCTCCACTTAGTAAAAGGAATCACAGCAGGGCTCCTTTAAATCACGCATTTCAAATGATTCCACCTCTAGCCAACAGTTCAACAAAACATCTGTAATACAAAATGAGGAAATGGAGTCTGAATATACATATTATATCACTATAATTGATTAGAGTTTTCCTGAGATAAACATTCCTTCGTTCATTTGGGAGGGAGAAAAATAAAAGTATAAAGTTTGAGAGTTGAATATCTTTAATTTTCTTGATGATTGCCCACAGTACCTGACTCGGTGCCTTTTATAGAACTAGAGCTCAGAGACGCTGTTACTGAATGACTTAAGGCCGGTAGCACATGACTCAGAGCCATTAGTGTCATAAGTTACTTGAGTAGTGCTAATTATTTTTTTGACTTCAGTGCTCATGATCAATATATTTGTGTCTGCTTATTTTTTGTTTTTTACTTTAAATATATTTCTTTGCACAGATCAGATTTCCCAGCAGTGAGCACAGGACCAAGGGCAGAGACCAAGCTTGTTATGTTCTTCATAGTTTCCTTTGTACTTGCCTTGGTGAGGAGCACATAGTAGACACTCAATAAATATTTATTAGTTGGGTAATTGAATCACTGAAATGGCCTGCCTTTACTAAGGTAGGTTCATGTATTTGTGTATGAATTTCATAGCATTGCTTTGAAACTTTTTCCCCTGATTTAGTGAGTTGCAGAGAAATTGCTACGGGTTCTGCTTAACTAAATGAGTTTAAAGCGACATGATTATTCCCTGCCTACTCCATAACTATCAAACATTACCAAAGTATTTGCATTCCAGGAAGTAGATTCACATAAAAGACCACTCTAGTTTTAGAACACTTAAAAAGCATAATTGTATTAAGTTAATAACACTTTGTTCAGTAGTAATTTGTTACCTTGTTTTAAGTGAAAAAATTATATCATAAAATGCTACCACCATGCTAAATTAAGTACCAGCTAAACCACAGTTCTACAAAACCTAGGTTAACAGCAAGTTAAATTCTCAATCACCCTATTTCAATGAGCTTTTTGTTCATTATATCATTTTTCAGTACTGCCACCCCATGCCAGGGACACATAACTCCCAGTCTTCTCATCTACTCACTCTCTTCTCCATCTCCTCACCCCACAACTTAAATCTTCCAGTCAGGAACACAGGCTAAATCATAGGAAGGAAAATGGACTCTATGCATGCCCTGTGGAAAACTAGCTCCTATGTGGAGGATAGAAATGAATAAATGTCACCAGACTCCCGAAGTCTGTGGCCCTGGATCCAACAGATGACATTTAAATTTTCAAACCACTCTCTTCCACTCACCCGTAAATCCGTGGGCCACAGTCTGTATTCACTACTTTCCTATCTAGCTTTCAGTCTTTACTTCCATTTCTTATGTCAGAGCAAAAGAAAAACAGAAAATACTTGAAATGTTGTCTGAGGACATAGATTTTAAAAGGAAAGGGAGTATTAAATCGCTTTGCGAAGTTTTTTTTTTAATCCCCAGTTTTTCCTTCTTCCTTTTCCCCCCCACCCTCAACCCCACCCCATCCAGGGTTTGAAGTTCTACCTGCTCACTGACTCTGCCCTGAGCTCTCCTCTCCCAGCACTCATCAGGGGTAATTACAACCCACATTCTCTCAATAAAAGCAAATAAAGAAAAGGCTTTCCTCTACATCCCGGGCACATATGTGTGCAGTGAAAATGGGAGGGAGGCCATAATACATGTCCTAGCAGCACAAAAGGAGGTAAGCCTTCCTTTTTGCATACATATTTACCCAATTTCATCTAGAGGTCCCATGTGCTTCCATTGCTCATTTATTCTTCAACCTTGGATAAAGAGACGAGGAGATGAGGGAGGGGGAGGGACAGACAGACCTATAGATGACAGATCTGTAGACAACGTTGTTAGCATGCCAGATCTTATTACAGAACCGTGGGAGGTCATGTACGCCACATCCAGACTCCATGGGGACCACCACATTTAAAACAAGATGAAAAAAATGTGATGTGGGGGGAAAAAACCCTCATGGGCAGCCTTCAAAGGCAGAGACAGGTTGTGACTGGATTAACATTTATTGACTGTTTAAGCCTGCTTTTTTGCTTCAGGACAGAGATACACGAGTTTAATTGCAGAGGCTGTTCTGCCAACTGATCACCAGAGTGGCAACCAAAGCTTAACTAATCGGTCCTTCATTAGCGAAAAGTCTCTATTACAAAACAAATTAAGCATGCTCTGATCCTAACCTACAGGTCCAATGGCATTATGGCAAAGTTTAAGCTGTTAGGGCCGTGAAAAACTTATTAAGGGTTAGCGCTGAGATAGCACTTGGCTATTGATTTTACAATACACAGGTATTATGATTTATGGAGTGCTGGTGTCACTCTAACAAGCTGAAGGACACACAATATCATCTCCAGCATCATTAAAATTCAGAAGCCTCTAGAACTAACTCATCAACCACTGTGCATTGTCACAGACTACAGAGCTGGGCCCCAGCTTAAAAACGTCCGAACCTTTGAAACAGTCTTGAAACCTGCCTGTTTGCCATCAGAAATGTAGAGCAGTCCCTCAAAATGCACTCAGTGCCTTCAATTAATAATCAGAACCTATTTTTCACCCTGAGTTGTCAAATACATTCTGTTATTTAATTTTGCCTTTTAACATTTAGAATTATTTTATGCATACCTACTACATGCCCATTTAAGACTATGTACCAAGACAGTATACAATTCAAGCAAGGATCTAATTAAACCATGCTAAAAAAAAATTATCTTTTTTTTTACACGTAAAAAGCTGGCAAGAGTAGCTGTGGTAATCCATCAATAGATATTCAATGAGCACCAATTATGCTCAAGTCATAGTAATAAGAGCTAATCGTTATTAAGCATTTACTATGTTTCAGAATTATTCTGTCCTTTTAATTTATTAATACATTTAATCTTTACAAAATCCTTTGAAATGAAGATTTGTTTTCCTCTTCATCTTACTGATAAAAATATGGAGGCACAGAGAAGTTACGTACATTGCTACCAATTGGAGCAACCAATATTCAAAGAGAGGCAATCTGACATCCTGACATCCGGGTATTATCCTGGGCTAACTTCTATATCTAATGATCATTTCTATTAGTAAAAGAAGTGTCTTTTCAAGTAACCTCAATGTCTGTAAGTTTGTACTTTGGGAATGTTTCCACTTAAATCTAATAAAATGAAGACCTTAAAAAATGTATCATTTGTTTTCTCAAAAACCTTTCTATAAAGTGTTATTGAGACACCCCTCCGTTCTCTTTTCTATTTTTCTCTGAATAAGTATATTTCTCTTTCTGAAGACCTAACTTCTGTGCCTTTAAACATGTTTGAGACTTTCATTTATTTATCTTCTTGATAAATGAATAAAATGATATATAAATCAAATACACAGTTTTGTTCCTATTTTTGTTATATACCATTTCCCACTCCCAACCCTAAACTAAGCCCTGCACTGAATTTTTAAAAAGCATCTCTGGTATTTACAGTAAATGTTGGCATAAATGAATTGAATTACAATATAGCATTATATTCATTTTTTTCTGTAACAATATTTACCAAAGAGTGGAAATTGGCAAGTGTTGTGTCTATATTGTATCTTATTCTAAAGAAATCTGGGGTCTGGTGTAGCTAAGAATCTTCTCTCAAAAGTCTCTCACCCTTGGGTTCTAGGGCCCCCAAACATGGCCCTTGGAACAGTGTTATAAATATATTGTGGATTCGTGCTCAACTTTATAACTCCAGATCATTTCCTGTTTAATGTGCATAGTAAATCATTTTCTAAACTTCATTTGAGGTGTATTTTCTCATGTACATTACACACATGATATCCCTATTAAGAGTTGTCCCGATTCTTACTAGTCATTTTTACAACTTGAAAGGTTGTTAGATTTCAAATTCCGCTTGTCATTTCCTCTCATTGTCCTTGTGTCTTTCATCAGCTAAGTTCCCAAGAATTTCGGAGACATTACAGATGGATAGCTGGCACCCAAGGAAGACAGACTGTCTGCCTAGCCAACACTGAGTTGGGAAAACCTTCTCCTTTGGTATCTATCCACCCAAGTAGGCTTCCTCTATTTCTGAATGTAACTTGCCAGTACCAAGGAGTCTCCATGGTGCTGATTAGCTTCTGATCATGCTGGTTTTTAACTCGAAGTGTCCTTCCCTCCACTCTCCACTTATAAAATCATAATTCATTATTAGTTGTAGGGCCCAAGTGTCCTTCCTTCCAGGAAGCCTTTTGTGACTCTCCAAGTTAGAATTAATCACCACTTTCTCATTTGTTTCCCTGTGTTAGCAACTAATTTTGACTGAGTCAAAAGCCTCACTGAAAGTTGCATATGAAATCCGATTTTTTTCCCAAGTGCAGTTTTGCTGCATTTACTCAATTGATCCTTGGGAGTTTAGAATCTTCCATAACATATCTCTTATATCTTGGTCTCATGTTCATGTCTTACAAGTATTGTTTTTCTAAACTTTGGCTCTTTTGGTCTTCATGTAGTCAAGTTAGTTCCTTGGTAACTTTTATTTTTCTCATATAGACAACAAGATACAGTTTTTGTGTTCTTTAAAATATGCAGCTCTTCTGCACTCCTTTGCCCCATGGGATATGCCTAAATGTGTCTTCAACCTTTCTTTGATTCACAAGAGCCTTAGGAACCAGTGAAGATCTCAGCTGTAAGCTAATACAACCTTTTATCTTACAGATACAAACTTGATCTGGGGAAGACTGAAGAAACTAAATCCAAGTCATCTACCTAGTTAAGAATGACACTGATGGATTGCAATCAGTGTCATGTTTCTGAGAAGAGCAAATTGGCCACACCAAGATGAAAAAAATAAAATAAAATCAACCACAGTGGTACTGGTCACATGGGGTTTACACAACCATGTGCTTTGTTCCAGTGGGGCCATCTTGGTAATCCTCCTAGGCTTCCAGACTGATATCTGAAAATGAGCATGTATCCTATATTTAACTGAGTTTCTTTCTGCCTCCTCACAGCCACTAACTCTAAATTCAATTCAAATCCACCAAAGTAGTCTTCATCCTCCATAGTTGCACCTAGTCTCTCTTCTTGAGAAGAATAAACCAACACATCTTGCAAAGTTTCCTCGGTTTCTGTACAAAACCTCTCATTCCACAAGCAGCCTCCAAGTCTTCACACATGGAATATTCTCCCTACCACTGCCTGTCGCAATCCTAAACTTCATTCACAACCCATCTTAAGGGCAAACTCATTTCCTGACCACATTCAACCCCCCTCCCTCAGAACTGATTGTTCCATCCTCTTCCCTTTCCAGTGCCTTAATTTTTTGCCTTAGTGCTGGCTCTTACCTCACTCAGTCTGTTTTCCATTAGGATTTCTTTTTTTATTTATCATTTACTAGACTGAGCTCCCTGAAGAGAGCTATTTTCCTTCAGGCATTGAGTGACTTCACAAAGTGTGACCTAAATAAATGTTTGTTAAATAAACAAATGAATGATGAGAAAGGCATTTTGGATATCCATTGCCTTTTCTACACAAATAGATCTACCCCCAAACTCCTGAAATGTCTTAATTTGTTAACCAAGAGTTGTTAAAAAGTAAATTTTCCTAGAATCATTGGCATAAGAAATTGCGTGATGCATAAAAGTAAAGTATGTTATGGCATGCTTTATATAACATGAATATATATTGCTATTTCTAAAACTGATTTAAACTTCATATTCAATTATGATAAGTTCTAATTGCTCTTTTTGAAGAGTAATTGCTTTTGCCATCATTATTTGTAATAGTGAGGGTAAGTTCCAATACCTACATTCTGACTAAAAAATAAATAACTTCATAAAAACTATTATGAATCAGTTTCAGATTTGTTATTTAGACAGTTTCAATCCATTCCCAAAAGATTCAAGGGAAAACAGAAAAATTCACTCATTTTTCTGGATGTTTCATATAAACAAAGACACATATTTAAATACCTGAAGACACCACTGAAGCTGCCTGGATATTCTTTTTTCTATTTGGGGCACAGTCAGATCTGACAGATTGTGCCCACACCATTAGGTCAAGGGTGTTCTCACACCAAACCTAGACATGTCTTTGCTTCTCCCCATCACTTATAACTTGTGACGTCACCTTTTCACTCCTTGAATAAATCCAGTATCAACCCCAGCCCGAATAAATCTGTTCTGCACCTTTGCTTCTGTCTTCATGTACAGCATACTGTAAATAATCATAATGGAGTGATGTAAATAGTTCTATGGTACACTGGAGACCCCTATTGGTGAGACTCAGACAATGAACTTGACATCCTAGAGAGCAGAAACTGGATCGGCTTCTGCTTGGCTCCTTTGGGTTCCAGTAGAGCACAGAGCAACACCATGGGCAATTTTTGCATACTGATTAATCAGTTTGTGAAAGCAAATATGTGTATGTTTACTGTACTTTGTGTTCGTATGAGGACATCAACAAATAAGGAGGCAGCACAAATGACAAGAAAAATAATGTGACCTCCTGTAACTTTAGGGCAATTCATTTTCAATAGACAATACACAATAGGGATAAATGCAGCATTGTTGTTATATAAGTATATATCGATCAAAATATGGCAAAGCATCCGCAGAGTTCAAAGCCTTCTGAGTGTTAGATAGTACAATATATACCTCATATGTCCACCTTTTAAAGCAATATTATATGCTTTTCAATATTTCTATGACAGAGTTTAATAAATAACTAGGTTTTTGCAAGGCTCTTATAAGGTACCTTGCTTAATTTAAAGTAAAATTTACTGGTTTAAGAAGCTCTGAATGTTTAAAATAAAATTTTGATTTCAAATCATAAAGGAAAAATTAATTTATAATAAATAAATGATTATCTCTTAAACACTGAGGCATATTATTCAATGTGTATATTGAAATTAGTTTGACAGTTTAAAAGATAAAACAGCTAAGTTTCTATTATAAGTATAATGTTAAAGGCAGTTTGTGGTGTCAAATGTACTATATAAATCATTCATTTGGGCTGAGAGGTTTGTCTGAGAATGTTATTTCATAAATGCTGTAGTACTTTTTCTCTTTATTCTCCAGAGCTACCTTTAAAATAAACTTTTAAGAGAATAATGGCAGCACAAATATGACAGCTATTTGTTTCAAATAGTTGCTTTAAAAAATTAAAAACTTTTACCTTGTCCATACTGTTCTAAAAAAGCAAAACTCATCACCTACCAGATAAAAAATGTCTTTGTGACTAGTCTCGAAATGTTCATATGCCTCCACTGGTGTATTAATATAATACATCTCATTGAACAAAAATATTGCTAATGGAAAAAAATCTAGAAAAAATTGACAGAAATAGTCAATTTTTTAAATCATCTTTGCTGCTAGTTTTGCTAATATTTTCATACTTGTTTTCTTCTCTATGATTTTTATTTTCAAACAAAATTGCTCTTTCTTCTGCTTTTCTCCTCTCTTTCTTCCCCAACACACACACACACACACACACACACACACACACACACACACACACACACAGAATCCTCCTCAGAATGCAATCGCCTTTAGCTGAAGTTCCAGGCATGGGAGAGAGCCTGGGTGTAGAGCATAAAAATCTGATACCTGTGAGCTCAATATAAAAATACATAGTCCTGCTGTTCACACACTGATCACTTGATGATCGTTTATTTCTTTGCCGACCTTACCAACCTATCCCACATGCATGTGCAATTTATTTGTGTTGAGTCTCTAATCTTATCTGAAATGGAGAAAATATTTTTACTCTGCTCCATGCAACTGCTGCTAACTGCAAAGTTCAGACCTAACTCTCTCAGGCCAAAACCTGAGAGGGGAGATGTTTGGGAAAGGAGTATGGACCTTGGTCTCTTGAGGTCTGAACTCTCCCTTTAGGAAACACATTCATCTCCTTCCCCTAAAGGTCCCAAGTGAATGTGACGTAATAGAGCCAGCTCAAAAGCAACACATTCTTGGCATAGAGTTCTGAGTGTGTGACCGGGATAGGAGTAGAAGGTCAAAATTTTTAAAAGGTCAGAAAGTTATAGGACTTAGTGACGTAGACATCAGAGAAGGAAACCCATAAGTTCTAATCCCAGTACTGTTGCCTCTGCTTTTTTTTTTTTGAGGCGGCATCTCACTCTGTTGCTCAGGCTGGAGTGCAGTGGCACCATCATGACACCACAGCCTCAACTTCCTGGGTTTCGACAATCCTTCCACCTCAGCCTCCTGAGTAGCTGTAACTACAGATGCGTGCCACCATGCCCAGCTAATTTTTTTTATTTTTTGTAGAGGCAGGTTCTTCCTATGTTGCCCAGGCCAGTCTCGAACTTCTGGGCTCAAGCAATCCTCCCAACTTGTCTTCCCAAAATACTGAGATTACGGGCATGATCCACCAAACCTGGACAATTTTTTTAAAAGGGTAATTGTTCTCAAAATATAATGCACTATGTCAACTGGTGAAGTTAATAACTGAGTGACAGTTTTTAAATACAGAGTGCTCAAGGCTACATTCCATGACACCTTCCTGGGCCATCCACAATGACCAAGAAGTACACTTTCTGAAATACACGCTTGGAGCCAGATCATGATCCCACAAACAACAGACTTAATAACATATTTCTACCACATGCTCTTGGCTCTTGAAAACTGTTTCATCCAACTCTGAGAGTTGCAGAGTAAGTGCCCTGTAAGGGCAGTATTTCTGCATACTTTTAATGATAGAAGGAAATAGTATTATAAAGAATAAATCACTTTGTTTAGAGGAAAGAACGGGCAAAAGTCAGAAAGTTCAAAGAACAAAATGATCCCAGCTCTGCCATAAGTGAATTTTATAACCTCTTTCCTTGTTTTGTTTCTCCTCATCTATGGAGTAGACATTACAATCCCTCCCCTGCCTGCATCATACATGAGAATCAAGGGAGATGATGTATATAAAAGTGTTTTGAAAAACTACAAGTCCCTCTTCATGTGGGGAGTTATCATTATCCTTACCACTCTCAAAAAATGCCAATGCTGCTCATTGCTGTTAGCAAAATTCAATTCCTTTTGTTTGAGTTTTGCCTATAGAAAGCAATAAAGTGGAATAAATATCCATTAGTCAGTAGTCAACATGTATTGGAACAGCTGAAACACCAAATCTTTTTAGTCTAAAAGCAGAATGCTAAACTAATGTTATTTCAGGAGTTGTGGGGAGCAGGAGGAGGGAGCGGGACTGAGTATTGGTGGGGAGTGAATTGGGGATTGCAGCTGGAATAGAGAGAAAAGACGCCTCTTTCTCTTCCCAGGAAAACGTCTCCGCTAAATTCTACTCAATCTAATTACACCTAACAGAAAAGTCAGAAAGAAGGGTCAGTTTGAACGAAGGCCTGTTATTGGCCAGCATTAAGACGCTATTGATAGAAAACGTAATGCAATACATTTTCCTCTGCCACACACTTCTGAATAATAGCAATTTGCCCACTAGCTAACCACCTCAGCATAAACACTGGAACACTCCTGCTGAGTCTCGGAAAGCCTACTTGTCTGCAAGTACACAATATAGGAGGAACGTTACCACAAAGCTCTGTGCCACCATTCAATGCAAACAGTCCTCAGGTCCTGCTGTGACTTGGCACACCCCACTGGACAGCTGGAGACTGGAGAAGACAGGCTACTGCCAACAACATGTGACAGGGGATTTTCGAGCAATTTTCTGGAAACCAACAGTCCTGTGCTTTATTATTTCACGGGCAGATATTGCTATGAACTACATATAGATATATTATGGTGCAGGGTACTGTCTATTTATACCTGGTATGATATACAATAAAACACTCCAACGCTTTCCCAATCTCATTTGTGAGCTCGAGCAAAGAAAAATAGGGAGAGTTTACCACAGCCTTATGTTATGCCTACTATAATTTTGGAAATCAGCTATTGTCCCAACCAACATTTTATTGCATGCATCAAAAAGATTTAACTTGCCAAGGGTCACATAAGTGTACTCAGAATATGCTTCAAAGCTGAGAGACACCAGAGATAGATGGTTTATTGTACATCTCATCCCTTCCCCTGCCCCCAAGATCACTTGCAATGAAGTGCTACCAGAGATCATTAAAAAAAGATTGCTCATTTTATGTAACTTGAATATAGAAAATGGTAGTTATCTACATTCCAGTGGCAAGAATGTTTGGAAGACAATGCCAAGAGATAAATGAAAGTGAGTTAAATCAGGAAGACAGGCTCTGGAGCAATTAGTCTAATGTAATATCATTTTTAATGTAAAGAAACTACATTTTCTAATTTTCACTAAAAGCCCTCGGTGCTGAATGGGTTATAATAAATGCATGCAATAAAAAACAGGTACACTCATCTTATAAAGCAGCCTATTAACCAGTCTGCTAGTGCTGCAAAATCCACTACCCAGTAAACAATACTTTTTCTGTTAGAATAATGATGCATAGTTTACTCTTTTATACCATGCAGCACTTGGGGACCACATCCATTTACCAAAATAATACCAAATTAGTACTGTAAATATTGAAATCAGACCTTTCAGGTTAACCAGTGGCCTAATTTTCTCTTCAATCTGCTCTTAATCTCAATTCATCAATAACACTACCTTATTATCAGACTTTGACAGCAAGCTAAGGCTTTTGATAAATTATACATCTCAAGCCAGATTTAAAATTTGAAGCTCAAGTGCTAATTATCTGTACAGGCCTAGTTAATAACGAGATTTCTTGTTAAGTATCTGATCACAGCATGGGCATCATTTGTCAAGATCCTCAAGTCTACCTTAGAGACCAGCTCTTCGAATCCTCCCTTGCCTACCATATGTAAAATTGGGATCTTTGTTTCTATAATAACCTTTTATTAGGAAGCTGACATAATGATTAAGTTCACTGTAGACACACACAATGAATTAGACAATTACCCTTGCTGCTTTAAACCACTCAGACTCCTAGCAAGACAAAATAATTAATATTGAATTTTAATTTGATGTGTTCCACATTTAAACCCCAATTTGCAAAGTACACCTGGAAAGCTGCCGCTGTTACCTTGCAGTTTGTGCTGATGAAATAAAGGCTCCTGCAGCTTGAATGTAAAAGCACAGAAGGCACGATGCACCACGATCACTTCTCAGTGGAGCACAGAATTTTCTAGCATTAATGGGAAAGGTAATTACCTAGGTCTAACTTTATAGCCTTTTCTCTAATGAAACTATAATCTCCCAGGCCTACACACTTTAAGTATTTGCATGATTTTAATGATTTCAGTGCCATAACTGTTGGTATACCCCGTCATTTTGAAATGAAATGTCTTAAACACAAAGACGTTAGTTATAGTTTCTGGTTATTCTTACTGGTACAAAGTAAGACTGAGCCAAAGAAAAGAGCCATTATAAAAACAATCAAGGGCAGTATTTCTCACATGACCCCCCAAAAAGATGTGCCCCAAGTACATAAATTCATTTATTCTTGTTCATCCTCTCCCTAAACTTAACCTACAGCACATGGCGTTAGGTACAGAGGCTGAAGTCCTTTTGACTTTGCTCCCATACGGAATGGGTATAACACAATAAGATCATGAAATATTGCCACTCTCTAACCAATTTCTTCTCAGAAAATAATTAAACCTCCTGGCTGGGGGCATTTTAGTCTCATGGGAGGGGTTGGGAATTAATGCAATTTTTCTTTGATAAAAGGTTGGCGTTTGAGAGAGGAAAGGTGACTTTCTTCCCTACTGTATCACACAGTGCCAAGACTGAGATGTCAGACTAAACTGAATTATCTGTTTTAAGACCTATTAAGGCAACTCATGTTACTATAGGAAAGGAATAAAGATTCACAATCCATTTATTATAAACTCTAAAAGTCCTTATTCATTCAGATCGAGCAGCTTACTTGCTCCTGCATAGGGTGGCCAAGTCCAGAAACAATGGATTCTCTCCTCTCCTTGGGGTTCTCTCTTACCTCCCTCCTTTCCCATGGACTTGCTGCCTCTAGGGCCCCTCTCCTAGGTGGGTGGCAGCAAGAGAAGGATCCAATACTGCTGAGATGTGTTGCTGGATGTACAGGGGTACCAAGGAGAGGTTTTCAAAATGACAGCAGCCATTGAGTTTGCCGGGTCTCCCGGGGGCAGGAAAAGCTTCCAATCTTCTCGCATCCAATGGCACAATGTATCCAAAGTTCCTTAGACTTTGCTGTCATCATTGCCAACTAGAAGGCACCTGTTTTCTGAACAAATTTCTCCCATCGGTTCCCTGCAATACCCAGACAGCTACAAAGTCATGAGGAAATGGTTCCTGAGCTTGAATTTGATTCTGAATTAAGTTCAAGATGAACAGTTTTACCGATAGGATACTACTCAATCTGTACCATCAAACGAAATCAAGGATGGATGGTGGTTTAGCTTCTGGGGACTGCTACAACAAAGTACCACAAACTGAGTGGTTTAACAACAACAGGAATTAATTATCTCATAGTTTGGGAGGTCAGAACTCCAAAGTCGTGTTGGCAAGGTTAGTTCTTTCTGGAGGTTCTGAGGGAGAATTTGTCTCAGACCTCTCTCCCAACTTCTGGTGGTTACCAGGAATTCTTGGCTTGTTGTAGCATCACTCCAGTCTTCACCTCTGCTGTCACACAATGGCCCCTCAGTATGTATCCCTCTTCACGTTGCATGCCCTCTCTGTGTTTGTGTCCAATTTCCCTCTTATAAGGACACCAGTTAATGGAGGAGGGCCCACCCTAGTATAGTATAAATTGATCTTAACTTGATTACATTTACAAAGACCCTCTTTCCAAACAAGGTCACTTTCTGAGTTTCCACATAAGCATACCTTTTGGGGGGACATTATTCAATCTAGTAAAGATGGTCAGAAGGCTGAGGGAAATTTTTCTAATCAAAAGTCACAATCCCTTTCCCATTGTCTAGACTGGAGCCAGTTTTGAAGCCTAGAACATATTGGCTGGGAAGAAAAGGCTCAGTTCCCTGGAGAAAGGAACCGTGTCCATTTACTATTAGATCTTTCATCTGATGCCGCCACTGAAAAGCCACTGAGGTCTACCCTTGGGCTGGTTCCTGGAAGTTAATGCCTTATGCTTGCTCTGACTGGTGGCAATAGGGTAGTCTGATGGAATCTTCTAGCCTCCAGCCCAGCTTTTGCAGTGGGCGATATCCCAGAGATGCAGCCAATTTTCCTTCCTAACTCCAGTAAAAGACTCATATGTTTCCATGCCATCTCTTGGCATTGCCAGGCAGCCTCAGGGGCAGTCCCATCAGCACAGGCTCCTAACTGCCAGCCTCAACACGTGCTGAACTCATAATACCAAATAAGGATCCTCCAAAAACCTGGAGGGGGAGGCAGACTTGAATGCCCTGTTATCTCTCCACACTTAGCTCACTAATCTGACAGATTGAGAAGAGAGGGGGATCAGTTGCAGGAAAGAAAACTAAAACATAAAATTAATATATCGCGTTATTAGAATCCATTTATCATCTATACAAACAAAAGAAAAAATATATATATTCTTTAGTTGGAGTCTCACTCCATCACCCAGGCTAGAGTGCAGTGAGTGGCACACCCACGGCCACCCCAGCATTGATCTGCTGAGCTGCAGCAATCCTTGTGCCTTAGCCTTCCAAGTAGCCAGAACTACAGGCATGCACTACCACGCCAGGCTAATTATTTTGATTTATTGTGGAGATGAGGTCTTACCACATTGTCCAGGTTGGTCTTGAACCCACAGGCTCAGACAATCCTCTCGCCTCGGCCTCCCAAAATGCTGAGACTCTAGGCTTGAGCCACCGAACCCACCCAGAAAAAATAATTTTTAAGATTCTGGTGAACCTCTGTTCTGAGGAAAATCTAGGAGAAGAAGGTAGGTAGGATAAGCGGCAGCTCTGCTCTTGCAGCTGATCTTGGGACCACAGCTAATCCTCATCATTGCCTTCTTTACTACCTAGTCCATTTTCGCTGCACCTCCGATAACATCTCGGCTAGTCTCAGTGACTTACGTGGTGATGTGGCCTAGAACCTCATTCCTGAGGCATGAGAACCTTGGTCACTATGGCCTTCTCAGACCAAGGTTGCCACCCTTGTTCATTTACTGTCAGAACTAATTCCAAGAGACACCAGAATGGATCACCCTGAGGCCAAGATACAGGTCCCTGTCCCCATTGTCAAACTGAGGCCTACTATCTCCTGAGGGTTGGGTACAAAAACCCCTGTCAGAATGATAGCTCCCATTTTTGTTTACTTCATTCTGAATGGAAGAAGCACAAAGAACCCAGGCAGTAGCCATAGCTTATAGCTCAATGGGACTCTTCCTAGACATCCTGGAGGAAATGGTGGTTCCCCTCGGGTACCAGAATCTCGAACCTTGCAGAACCCAGATTTGAGGAGATGAAAGCATAAATTCCTCAAGCGAGTCATTGAGGATGAAGAGAGAATAAATTCCTGTTGTTTTTAAGCCATTCAGTTTGTGGTACTCTGTTTCAGCAGTCCTAGGAAATTAACACACCATCCATGCTTGATTTATTTTGATGGTATAGATTGAGTAGTATCCTACTAGTGACCTTATCACTGCCCATCTACTTTGTCCCTTGGAATGCTGTCTGCACTTGCTACTCATTATGCTAATTGTGTCTACTTGGCTACTGAAGGTTAATCACTGCCACCAACATCTATGGTTTCAGGGTCTGGGACTTTGCTACTAATGTGCCTGGTTCTATGGTAATGTCTCTTACTATCAACCCTGGCCTGCAGGCTTCTTGGTGATGCTGATGCCCTTCCAACATTGAATTCTGTACAGCTTTGGTAAACAGTGTATCTTCCAAACCTTTCTGTGCAACATAATCCTACTCAAGGTATCCAATCAGCTAGTGTCTAGTAGGAAGAGAGAGAGGAGCCAGAAGTGGGTTGAAAGACTGGAAGAAAATTGAGGCGTCAAACAGCTAAAAGTCTCCTTTAGGTCAAAGTTCAGGTATGGAAAAAGTATGAGTGTGACAGAGAAAGGAGCAGGTTTTCTAATATGGAGCAGTTCTGGGTTATGAGAGTCCTCAGAGTATGCTTGTCAAGAAGTGAGTGGCTAAACTAGTTCAGAGATGGAGATGACATTCAGGAATTGCAATGCCTGAATGGTAAAAGTGGGCCCCAAAAGATATCCACATCCTAATCCCTGTAACCTGTGAATATTATCCTGTATGACAAAAAGTCTGCACATGTGATTAAAGATTTTGAGATGAAGAAGTTATATGGGTGGGCCCTTAAAGCTATCCCATGTATCTTTGTAAGGGAGAAGCAGAGGGAGATTTTGTATACCCAGAAGAGCAGAAAGCCACATAACCCCAGAGACAGAGATTAGAGTGAGGCAGTCACAAGCCAAGGGATGCCACCAGCCACCAGAAGCAAGAAGATGAAGGAAACAATGGATTTTTCCCTAGAGCCTCTGGGGGGAGCACAACCCTGAGGACACCTTTCTTTCAGCCCAGTGATGCTGATTTCAGATTTCTGGGTTTCAGGACTGTGAAAGAATACATTTCTGCTGCTTGGGCTACTAAGTTTGTTGTAACTCATTACAACAGTCTCAGGAAACTAATAAAGCTAGGTTGTAGGGTGTGTTATATGGATGTTTAAATATTCTAGGTTTACAGTGGGTTGGGCAGAGTCGATGGTTAAGAGGGAGCGTGGTTCAGTAACAACACTTGTGGAAAGGAAAAGCCAGGCAGTATAAATTTCAAAAGAAGAGAAGCTTTTATAAGAAGGTATAGGGGTCTAGAAATGGCTATGAGAGAGCAAGATGGATATCAAGCCTCCCTGGCTCTCAGGGATGTGAGGAAAGACTACTTTCCCCTGAAGGCAGCTTTAGGGAAAGACAGATCTAGAAGCTTAACAACTGGACTCTGAAGTTGATTGTTTTTCAAGGTAGTAGGGGTGTGGGAGAGAGATTTAAAATACAGAAAACTATAAATCACATGCAACTGTAACCATTATGTATCTATCTGCGCACATTGCAAACAAGGACAAATCTGGGTTTTGCAAGATCTGAAGGTTTAAGGAGACTTCTTTTAGAAAGAAAAAATAAAATAAAATTGCATACACAAATGTAAATATGATCATGGATTTTTATTTGGAGTGAAAAATTAATCACAAAAAGTAAAATGTTTTAAAAGCTAACAAATACCACAAACCTCACAAAATCCAGAAAAATACATGCTTATAATTAACTTCCTGACACATTTGTTTTTTTCCTATATTTTTAGCTGCATTCTCTGAAAAATTATACATTAATCTTAAATTAAGACATGTACAAGAGCAACTAAAATGTATGTAATATGTCATTTTGTGTCTTGACTTTTCTGACTGCTGAGTCAGTGGCAATTTTGAGTGCCTTTTTATCTGGAACCACCAGAATTTGGCAGTGCAACATACATGAGTATTTTATTTTTTATCTGATGGAGGTTTATTTAATATCATAATGCTGCTTACTTTAGAGTATGGTGTATAAAAGTTTTAAACATTTAATCTGCTTTGTTGCATTAGCTAGATTTTGTTTTCCTTTCTTTAAATTTTTATTTTCGATTTGTGGGTTACAAGTGAAGATTTTCTACATGAGTAAGTTGCATGCAGATGAACTTTGGGCTTCTAGCGGGACCTCTCTCTCCTGGATAGCGGACCTGGTGCATAACTGCCACGTGCTCCCATCACTCCTTCTTTCTTCCCCCCCCTAACATGTCCAGAGTCTGCTTATCCAACCCCTGTGCTCATGTGGCCAGTGTGCAAGGTCCGCTTATGAGTGAGAACATGTGGTATTCTTTGTTTATGTGATAGGCCACTTAATGTGATGGTCTCCAGCTGCATTCATCTTGCTGTGAAGGCCATGATTTTGTTCTTTTTTTTTTGTTGCGTTAGCTAGACTTTGTTTTCCTTTCTTTACAACTGTGTAATATTTCATCATATACATGAGTATTTTGAAGATACACTGCAATATTAGAGTGCATAAAACATGCAACCCTGCCTATGGATGTATGTGCTGTTGGTAGCACTGCTATTGCTTTTGCCCTGCCACACAGGACTCTCATATATTCAACTTCATGTGAACTCACCAAAAAAAAAAGAAAAGAAAAGAAAAGGTAGGGTGCATTTTGCACACTGCACTATCAATAGTATTTCTGGTGGGGGAGAATTTCAATTTTGACTAAACTTTAATGAAAACAAAACCCTCCATTCAAAAATTTTCACACCTGAATTACAAAGACAATCTGATGGTATTTCTCCTCCTCAATCCACCTACACTCTGTGTCAGGCACACAGGGCACATTTATGTGCTGATCCTACTTCTGGCCCTGAACATCCATCTCACATATTTGGGTGTGTTAGCCCAGCAGGTCACAGAAGTATTCCTGGAAGTCATTCCTTCACCAGAATAGCTAAAAATAACTTAACTATACACAGAAGTGACTGCAAACCACATAAGTAAATCCCTCTAAACCCAAAATAAATGTATCCCCCACTCAACTTCCCCTTACCAGAGCCCCAAATTCCTGAGGCCATTTCAACACCTCCCCACTCAAGAAGTGCAACAGGAAAAGTGACTATGTCAAGTTTTTCTGGCACATTTTCAAGACCACAATCATGTGATCACATTGTTAAGTTTTATTTGACTTCACAGTAAATCTGTGTCTGGTTTCAGGGGTCAAAACATCTCGAAGAGGCCATTCTCTTACCAATGATCATTTGCAGAAGTCTAAATCATTCATATCTGAAGTCTGACCTACCATAACAGTCCCTAAAATATTTCTTCTTAGTCAAGTCCCATCCCAAAACCCCCCCTGGGACACGTGCCTTCTTTTGCTGACCTGAAATTTGACACTTTTGGATATACTGACATCAGTGAGTTCTTGAAATGGAGTCTACAAATGTTTGGTATTGTCAAGGCCTTGTCATCATGATGGTATCAGTAATGTAATCTGATGTACATTGTCTTTCCAAGTTCATTTTGCATCTTTACTAGAAAGCTGTGTGTCATAAAAACAGAAAATGAATACTGAGCAGAGTGAGTACCATCTTCTACTTTGCATAGGGTTCTTAAGACAGTCCATGTCTGTCAACAGAAATGAAACATACTGTATGAGAATGTGGCATGTGTAAGCCAGATGTAGTACAAACAGTTGATAGGAACAGATCATAAAGGCTTCTCAAATCATCTAACTTTTGTCAATTTTCCTTTATCCTCTATCAGATGAGAAAGTCAACACATGCTTATGAAATGGCTCTTCAGTGCCAGGAGAGTAGGAGAACCCAGAACCTCTGCCTCACAGGCTTGTGGGAGAGCATTTGGAGTGAGTTAAAACAGCAACCACATCATGCAAAATTAAAGGACATATTTACAGTTATTTATACATCCATGTCTTCTGCTTCAAAGTAAACTAAAAAATTCTGGGTTCTAGTTGAGAAAAATGGCAGGAAAGCTTGGTATGGTAATGCATCACCTTCCTCACTGCGAGTTCACCAACCTTCAGGGCCTGGCTCTGATGCTCACCCAATATCCTGGAGGCCATGAAGTGGCAGTTGCCATCACCCACTTTTCTGATCATGGTTTGCCCAGTCCCATGGACCAACTTGAGACAGAAAAGGAAAGTTGTCCAGAGGATGGGCATCCCCTGTCGCTTCATGCCTGATCACAGGTCTGAACAGCTGATTCCAGATAATCCCTGTAAAATAACAGACTCAGATTCCACTCTTCACGTAGGAAATCCAGTCAGCCTAGTTAGCATTTGGAACAGTAATTAATCTCCCGGAGGCTAAAAGACATGGCATTAAATCTGTG
The DNA here is from genome assembly GCA_027257055.1 of Cephalopachus bancanus. Classification (NCBI taxonomy): domain Eukaryota; kingdom Metazoa; phylum Chordata; class Mammalia; order Primates; family Tarsiidae; genus Cephalopachus; species Cephalopachus bancanus. The sequence continues at coordinate 13,286,641 of JAPVLO010000204.1, forward strand.
TTCAGGTTATAGAATTACAATCATGTAGAAAAGTTCAGTGTCCTTACCTTAACACTTACTCTAAGAGCTGTCCTGATACATCAAAAGGTTTAATTAATTTTGATCTTTCCTTCGCTAAAGGGGAAAAATGAAGACAAAGCAGAGATATGGTTAAAAAAAATGGGTAGGGAGGTGTCCCAGTTTTCTACATACCCAAATTATATATATCCTATGAGAACATTGGAGAGATCACCTCTATCAGAGTGAGAGCCATTTAAAGTGTTGTTATAAATTGGTCAAATCTAAGATAGTAGACCTGTGTGGGGATTTCCAGGAAAGATGTGTTCTTGCTGATAAAAGGTAGACATATACATAAAAAGAATGGCGGCAGATCTGTGTGATTTCAGAAAAGGAACCTGCATTATTGGGCACTTTATATATATATTATCTCACTCCTCATAAACTTGATAAGGAAGTTGATATTCTTACCATTTTATATACAAGAAAAGTGAGGCCAAAAGAATTTAAGCACCTTGCCCAAGGTCACAAAGCTGGTAATAGCTAAGGCAGAATTCAAACCCAGATCCACTTGCCTGCAAAGCCCTACTGACGTCATGTTACCCTCCTAGAACTCCTAGAAGATTCCACTAGGCCAGCTCAACACAAAGCACCAATCCCCATCTGCTAGGTCTAGTCCTTGAACTTTCCTTCTTATGAATAAAACCTTTTGTCCCACAATCAGAGCTGAGATTTTAAATTGTTTAATTCTGGAAGACTATCTCCATGTGTTAATTTACATGAAGGTACAAATGTCTAATTTTACCAACTTCTGTGAAGGGAAGCTTGGGTAGAAGTAAAGAAGTTATAGAAAAGATTGTTCATGTCTATCCAGCAACCACTAGAAGCCTCTTCCTACCCTCAGTAATGACATAGTCTAGGTTGGTCAATCACTGTCTCATTCCCCTTCCATAGTAATTGACCCATGGGAATAATATCATATAGACTTTGAAGTCATATGCTGAAGATGACAGCCTGGGTCTTTTAATAACTGCTTGGAGCAGAGCCACCCATCCTCCCCTGTTTCAAGCCAGTTCCAGTATCCTGGAATACCCACTCTAGACTTTGTGTAAGTGAAAAAACTCTTTTGTTTGAGCCATTACATTTTGGAGTCTATTTGTCATAAAAACTTAGCCTATACTAAATAATAACAGTCATCAATGAATGCTCATTTTGTTCCCACCTCCATTCCCGGATTTTCCCCTTTAGAACACTTCAAGGTTCCTAGCAATTTTAGCATAGCTTCTTTAAAATAATTATGAATCTACAGCTATAGTGGATGCTAGATGCTATGGTTTGAATGTCCCTACCAAAATTCATGTTGAAATATAGTTGCCATTGTATCAACGTTGAGAGGTTAGGGCTCTGCCTTTCTGAATTAATTAATATTGTTATCTCAGGATTAGATTAATTATCAGGAGACCGAATTTGTTATAAAAGTGAATTTTGCCTGAGATTTCCTTTCTGTCTTTCCTACTTGCTTCTTCCTTCCACCCTTCCACCATGGAATGACCCTCATCAGATACATGCTGTTGGGTGTCCTGGCCTCCAGAACCATGAACAGAATAAAGTTATTTTCTTTATAAATTACCTGTCTGTAGTATTCTGTTATAGCAGCAGAAAATGGACTAAGACAGTAAATATGTAAAAGTGGCCACTTTTATAAAAGATAAAAATAATAATATAAATGCCAAAAATATACATTTTAAAATAAATAATAAAAATAATCTATCTTCTTTTTACCAAATTTCTTTTCAGACATCTAGGGTAAGGTTAGGTTTGCTAAAGAGTGACCTAACCTGGAAAAAAATTAGTATTTTTTATTTGATAGCAACCTAATACCAGAGAATAGAGAGGAAAAAAATACTCCCCTTCTAATACACAAACTGATGGACAGCATCTCTCCTTCCATTTTTACTTCACTGGATAAGTTCATAAGACTATCCGTTGTATTAGCTGAAAAGCTGAAGCAGAGTTTGGATTCCTGGCTTATATGTAATGAGTTTGGAAACTCTACTTTGACTTATCTTCAGTGATTTGGGCCATGTCCTGCCTACATTAGTTACATACTTTACTATGATAAATAACCCAGGATTATCGAACCCAGTCACAGCACCTAACACTTCCTAACAGATAAAATTTAAAATACATATTGTGCATATCATTAGCTTGAAACTCACAATGGTTTGGATCCCAACATTGATCTCAAAAGCCAATTTAACCCACAATGCAACAATTTTCCAAATGTGGTTCCTAAACCAGCAGCACAAAAGCACCTGGGACTTGGTAGAAATACAAATTCTCAGGCCCTGCCCCAGATCCATTGAATCAGAACTCTAGAGTGTGGCCTGAGCTGCAATGCTAATACATGGTCATGATGAATCAAAACACCAAACCTATGCAATCAAAAGTAGATTACAACAGCACACCTAACACCCAGGTCTTGGTTTCTAATTTGGTTCTTCAATAAAAAGAGCCAGCCAACAAAACAGTTAATTCTAGGACTGACATAGGCAATATATAAAATGAGCCTGGAGCATCTTGTAATGGTAGAAAGTAAGAAATTATTTTTAAAATTTTTTTTTCTCTGCCTGGTCCCAAGATCTGCTTTAGTTTGCCTGGCTCTGTTCAGCCTCCAACCAGGAATCCAGAGGTGATCTCTGCACCCCTCTGGGATCAACCATCTATGATCCAGAGAGGAAACTTCAGGAGCAGACACAGAAAGACCGTCACCCCACCTCCATGCTGGACCAAGTACAGACACATCTGATCTGAGTGGGGGACTTGGCAGCAGCAGTAGCAGCAGATAAGTTGGGTGAGTCTGGACCTGATTCACCCTCCTCTCACAGCAGTCTGTGACAAAAAGAAATGGAAAAATAATCCATGCTCATGGATTGGAAGAAACAGCATTGTTACAGTGTCCATCCTACCCAAGGCAATCTACAGATTTAATGCAATTCCCATCAAATTACCAGCAGCATTCTTCTCAGACCTAGAAATGACAATACAAAAATTAATATGGAAACATAAATGACCATGAATAGTCAAAACAATCCTCAACAAAAGAAACAAAGTGGGAGCTATCACACTTCCAGACTTTAAACTTTATTTTAAGGATATAATTATCAAAACAACTTGGTATTGGTACAAGAACAGGTATATAGACCAGTGGAACAGAATAGACATTCTGAAAGAAAAACCTCAATTTCTCAACCAACTCATCTTCAACAAAACCTCCAACAACAATCTCTGGGGAGAGGAGAACCTATTCAGTAAATGGTGCTGGGAAAAGTGACTGATCACATGCAAAAGATTAAAAAAAGACCCCTACCTATCACCATACACAAAAATCAACTCTAAATGTATCAAATACCTAGACATAAAACCTCAAACTATAAGAATCTTAGGAAACGCAGGAGACACCCTCATATAAATCGGAATAGACAACCAATTCCTGATCAAAACCCCAAGTGCCAATGCCATAAGAAATAAGATAGACAGACAAGTGGGACCTCATCAGACAGAAAAGCTTCTGAACAGCAAAAGAAACCATCAAGAGAGAAGGGAGACAGCCCACAGAATGAGAAAAAACATTTGCCAACTGTATGTCTGACAAAGGCCTAATATCTAGGATCTATAAGGAACTCAAATGTGCCAAAAAAGCCCTATTAAAAAGTAGGCAAAAGACACGAATAGATACTTCTCAAAATAAGACATATGAGCAGCCAACAGATACATGAAAAAATGCTCAGTCTCACTAATCATCAAAGAAATGCAAATTAAAATCACACCGAGATACCACCTAACTCCAATCAGGATGGCCATCATCAATAACTCAAAAAACAACAGATGCTGGAAAGGATATGGGGAAAAGGGAACACTTCTACACTGTTGGTGGAAATGTAAACTAGTAGCAATTCCTAAAAGATCTAAAAATCAACCTTCCATATAACCCAGCAATCTCCCTTCTGGGAATATATCTGGAGGAACTCAAATCACTCTGTGAAAAGGATACCAGGACTTCCAGCAAGATGGTGATGGAAGCCGGGCTCGGTGGCTCAGCCTGTAATCCCGTGCCTTTGGGAGGCTGAGGTGAGTGAATTGCCTGAGCCCGCGGGTTTGAGACCCACCTGGGCAGGCGAAATCTCATCTCTACAATAAATAAAAAAATTAGCCGAGCGTGGCAGTGTGCACCTGCAGTTCCAGCTACTTGGAAGGCTGAGGCGGAAGGATCGCCGGAGCCCAGCAGGTGGAGGCTGCGGTGGCGGGAGCGGCCACTGCACTCCAGTCTGGGCGACAGAGTGAGACTCCAACTCAGAAAAAAAAAAAAAAAGATGGTGATCGGACAGGTAGGACTGTGAGAGTCTCCGCAATAGCCAGCGTCCATAAAGACTATCTGCGTGAGTAGGCATGTGCCTGTGGGTGAGTGAAAGTCCATCTGAGGGAAGAGGACTCGGGTGCAGGAACCCGGGACTCTCTTCTGGAGGTGACTGCAACCCCACATCGCCCTGAGATTGGAGCCACTGGTGCGCAGGATTGTCTGCTGTTCTAGGGACTCTCCTGAGAAGAGCTTACCGAATTCAGCTGATTCTCATTGCCTGGTGTCTCGCCCACACCATCACCCGCGACAGCAAAGTGGCTGGAGCCCCCAGTCCATGGAGAGAGAAGATGGAGAGAGCTGGAGAGGAGCCCAACCAACGGTGAGGAAACACCAATCGCAGCCATTTTCTCTGTCCCGGGATCAGGCAGAGACCTGCATTGCCCCGCCAACTCCACCCAGCTTCCAACTTGGGACCTGGAGGTAATCTCATCAAACTCAGAGAGACAGATGCTCCTCCCCCACGCTGGCTCAGACTCAGACACTTCAGATCTGAGTGGGACACTTGACAGGCAGCAGCAAGCCATGTGAGTCCAGATCTGAATCACCCTTCTCCCACAGTAGGCCCGGGGCATCTGACCCACACTGAGAGCAACCCTATCAGCCTACCCTGAGAGCTGAGGGGAGGGGCTGGAAATCAGAGCTCAAAGGAAGTTGGACTTACAGGAACCACCTGAGAGCAACTATTTTTATTTTTTGTCTGTTTGTTTTCCTCATTTTTGTTTGTCTGTTAGTTTTTTATTTGTTTTTTTCTTTCTTTCAGTTTTCGATAATGTTTTCATACTTGCTTTGTTTTTGTTAATTACTGTTTTTTTTATACTTCCTGTCCATGTATGGGTATCTTTGAGAGAGTACATCAATAGGGGGGTTTTTGTCGATTTGTGTGTTTGTATGATTGTCTGTGTGTTTTAGTTTTCTTTTACTCTTTCCTGTCTTTGTGTCTCTTTTCATTTGTTAGTTGGTATGTCTGTCTGTTTTCCCTCTTACTCCTCTCTCTCCACCTTCCTCTTCTTCCTCTTACCTCCCCCCACCATCACCACTTCTTCCTTTTTCCAGTCTTTTCTTTTTTCTTGCCTCATTTTGCTTTCAGGGAGCAAACCTATACTCCTGTTGCATGGACAGATTGTAAGGCAGTGGGGAGTGGGTTCCAGGGGGCCCACAACCCGTCGGTGGATAGTGGGATCTGCAGATAGATTCTGAATCACAGCTCCCCCCTCAACTAAATCTCAAAACTGCAAAAAGTGCAGCCTCCCACCACAGTCCAGCTTCAGAATTGAGCAAAGCTAGAGGATCCACTTAAGGAAAAATAGGAGATTGAGCAAACAGAAGTAAAAGCTACCCCCCACCTCACCATCCCTGAACAACAGAATTAAAGAAGAGGGAAAAAGAAAGGGAGGAAAACCTACACAAATGAAGAAAAACCAAAAGAAGAGTATGGATCTCACACAGACCCTTGGGAGGCCAGACACTGAGAATACAGACTTCAGAACACAAACAATGAAAAGCCCCCAAACCCAGATATCAACACAATAATAGAGAGAATAAATAGAATCGAGGAGAGGCAAGAGGAAAGAATGAAGGAGTTGATAACTGAGATAACAGCAACAAAAAAGACAGTGAATGAAATAAATAAACTGATTAGCATGGAAAGCAGAATTAGCCAAGCAAAAGAAAGAATCTCAGAGCTGGAGGACCAAAATATTGAACTAACCCAAACTGTCAAAAACATAGAAAAGAAGCTTTAAAAGACAGAGCAAAACCTTCAAGAGATGAACTATTATTTCAAGAAGCCAAGCCTAAGATTAATTGGACTTCCTGAGGAAGAAAGAGAGACAGAGACCGCCCTGGAACAAACATTCCATGAAATTACCCAAGAAAACTTCCCTTATCTCATCAGTGCTGTGACCATTCAAGGTCACAGAGATTAAGAGAACCCCTGCAAGACAACAAATAAGTAGACCAACTCCTAAACACATAGCAATTCACCTACACAAAGTAAGTATAAAATAAAAAATCCTAAAGGCAGCAAGAGAAAAATATCACACTACCTACAGTGGAAGACCAATTAGAATAGCAGCAAACTTATCCACAGAAGAGAGCTTGGAGCCCAGTCTTTAAAGTTCTCAAAGATAAACAATTTCAACCAAGAATTATCTACCCAGCTAAGCTAAGCTTCATCTGTGATGGATAATTAAAATCTTTCCCTAAGAGCTTATGCTGCCTCCAGACTAGCTCTACAAGAAACACTTAAGAAAGTATAAAACACAGAAGAAAGGAAAAAAAAGGATGACAGCGCCCTTCACAAGAATGCAGGGAAAAGATTGAAAACACACATGAATCAACCCAAAAATCAAAAGAAAGAAAACAAACAACAGTAACAACAACAAACTCTATAAAAACCTCATGACAGGGATAAACTCTCTCATTTCAATAATTAGCCTGAATGTGACTGGACTAAATGTACCACCAAAAAGACATAGGATGACAAAATGAAAAAGGATACCCACACACATGTGTTTACTGCAACAATATTCACACAGCAAAAATATGGAACCAACTGTGTTGCCTATCAAAAGTGGACTGGATTAAAAAGAAATGTGGTACATATACACGATGGAATATCACACAGCCATAAAGGACAAAATTATGAACTTTGCAGCAACTTGGATGGGCTTAGAGTCTATAGTATTGAGTGATCTATCACAGAAGTACATGAGTGAGTACCACATGTTCTCACTCATAAGCAAACTCTGAACAATTATCATAATACTATAAGAAAGGGATTGGCAGTAGGGGAAACTGCCAGGGGTGGGGTACATTTCATCAATATGGGTACCTTATCTCAAATCAGATGAAGTGGGGACCAAAATGAGGCCCAAATTTTACCTGTACAATGACCATTTGTATACCTAACCCTGAATTGTATCCCACATCTTTAAAATTAAAAAATTTTTTTTAAGATGGGGTTACATTAAAGAAATATATCAACTAACTGAAAGAATCTGTGAGACCAACACTGGAACAATATGAGCAAGAAAATAAAGTACTAAATTATAACCCAAAGTGTAAAACAAATATTATGAATCCATACTGGTATAAACAAATGGGAGGTGATAGACAAACCTCCTATGTAGAATAATTCTAAATAATTAATTGAGATACTCAGCCTTTAGGAGGTGGAGCTTGACTCTTCCCTCATTAAGTATGGGCTGTGCATAGTGTGCACAGTGACTTCCTTTCAAAAAGTACTGCATGGAAAAGAAGTGAAAATGCAATTTCACAGTGGAGAAACCTGGCAGACACTACCTTGGCCAGATGATCAAGGTCAACATCAATAGTGATAAGGTATGTTGATTATGTATACCATTGAAATAATTGGATGAAAAATGACCACTTACCTTTGTGTTCTCCCTCCCAAAAACCCATAACCTTAGTTAAATCATGAGAGATGCTTTGGAGGTTGGTTTCACATATATCACAAGTCCAGACTCAGCTGCTATAATGCAAACCCACAATCATAGTGCCTTAAACAAAAAAGACATTAATTTCTTTCTCACGTAATAGTTCAAGAATAATTATCCGAGATGAGTATGGTATCACCACGGTGGCAGGGTCACAGGCTCCTTCCAAATTATCGCTCTGCCATCTCTAGGTGTGACCTCATCCATATTGTTCAAGATAGATCATCACTGTCATCACTACATCCTAGCCAGGAGGACAGGAGAAAGGAGTCAGGGAGAATCTGTCCCTCTCTTCTTAGAATAAGAACTCAAAGTTGCACATATCACTTTTGCTCACATTCCGAATTCATTTATATGCCCACAGCTAGTTACAAAGGAGGCTGGAAAATGGGGTCTTTATCCTGGGAAATCACGTAAAATCAGATAAAAATTACAGTTTCTGTTGCTTTCGGTTGCCAAAGTCTATTGCTTGGACTCTTATTTCCCATAGTATCAGCCTTTCCAAAACTTGTCTTATTTTTTAAATTCTGTTTTCATGATTTCTGTACATCTTGTGCTGCAAGTCATGCTGTGTGAATTGAGTTTTTGGGAAGATACAGAGGATCTAGCTCAACAATGACCTCTCTGCTCTCAGAGTGACCCCAGATGATAGACTAGGGTTACATGGTTGTGATTTATCACCTAGTGTGCTCTTTTCTGGACTAAAACTTCAGCACAAGAATAAGACTGGAGACAATATAGCCCTCTATCTGGTCAACTTTGTTCTGATCCATGTAATAAAGTCATGAATAATTTTGACCCAAGTTCAGGGTCCCAATCATTCACTTTGGGTTATAATTATAAAATCATTCCCAGCCTTATTACAGTTGCACTCTACTAGAATCCAGGGTGAGCTGTGAGGAGTCAAGACGAAGAAATTGCTAACCCCAAAGTGAGATCACTGTGGTGGAGAAAAGCAGTCACCGTCATTTTTCCATGCCAACAAAGAAGAGGCTGAGTGAGGACCATAGTTCTGCAAGGTGGAGGAGAACCCCACAGTAAAGCAATTAGTCATCCCATCTTGCTAGCTCAAGAAGTGACAACCATAAACGACTAGGAAGAAATAAGAAGTCACTGGAAACAAAATTAAAGAGGCAAGTCTGCTACCTGCAGAGGTCATTTACAAATAAGAGGTTTGCAAAATACAAACATTAAACTCAGAAGATTAATTATGGCATTGACTACTCATTTAACAAAATAGTCAACCATTTTACTTGCTCAAATAAAAAAGTCATCCAGTGTATATTTCAAATGTTTGAATTCGCCAAAGGCTATTTTTGCACTACTTTTCCAAAGTGCATCAACTTCCCAAAAACCCTAGAGTAGACCATGTATGGTGAAATCGCAGGGCTGAAAATTCTGAGCATCTAAGATAGGGACTGCTTGACATCAAGATATTAATTTTATTATTATTTCTAGAACAACAAAGGACATGTTTTTTGAAAAATTTAAAAAAGTCAGCTTATATCTTTTAGATCAGGACAAGAAGCAACTTATAGATTCTAATCTTTGCAAAGAGACTGCCATAGTTTAAAAATCAGCCCAAAACATTAAGTCTAATGCAAGATCAAAGCTTCTTACTATTGGTCTCTATTCCTTATGAGGATGACACTCTGTCTCCCTGTCTCGAAGTTGGGATATATTTGGTTCACCGGTAATTTTGGGGTGTTTTTAGATATCATTTTATCTCCCTAGTTATTTTTCCTTTTAATACTTCAGGCACTACATTTTTCTTCATTCAAAATTTTAATGAGGGGATTGAAGATGTCTGACTAGAAGCATCTGCTCACCGTCTCCACAAAGCAGAACCAAAATAGTGAGTAGATAATCACACTCTGTATAGCTCATCTAAGAGAGAACACTGGAATTCAACGGAGAAGTGACAGGAAGTAACTAAGGCATGAAAGGAGAGAGAAGCAAAGGAGTCTGCTCAGCTAGAATCTTTTAGAAGCCTAGAGAGTCTCCCCAGTGTGGACAGGAAGGATAAGTGAGAGCTAACAATGGTCCACAGTCCCACTGTGGACTCCTACAATTCTACTCCCAGGAGAGCCCTTCAACCCACAGAAGTCTTGAGATTAACCGCGGAGCTGCCCTGGAAATCACATGATGGTGCTGCCCCAGAGAGGGAGTTCATGCTGGCTCCCACACAATCCCTGATCCCTTAGCAGCTACAACAAGGTGCTGTATGGAGAGTCCAGACCTCTACAGACTGCATCTTGCCCGCGGGCCCAAAAGCCCCTGCACTGCCACATCCCTGGAGACCCACTGACATTCCCCAGCCATGGACACTGCCTTGGCTGACTGCTGCTGCCAGGCTGAATTGCAAGCCATGGGCACCTAGAAGAGGAGTCACCTTGCATTTTTACATACCCTAAAGACAAGCTACCCCACGTGCAACTACCACCACTGCAGGCTGCTGACTCTGAGGTAAAAGGATAACCAAAGCACACATATCCCAGCCACCTGCGTATAGCTACTGCCACCGAAAGCAACCCTGCCCTCCTCAGTAGCAGGCCTCTAGCACAACTGCTGTAGCCCCTACCTGAGCATTACAGAAAGTCTAAAAATCACCTCATCCCTGCCTACCACAGCCAGCACCTGCATGCACCACTAGGGGGGAGTGAGACCTAAGGAGAGGTCTGTTACGCCCAGCTTCTCCTCCTCAGTACCTGAGCATGCCATCAGGGGCCTGAGAACCATCCAGTCTGGTCCATCACCATTGGCGTCTGAGCACTCCTTCTGGGGCCCTGAGGTCAGGCCCACCTAACCTGCTTCTCTCACCACAGCTGACACCACAAGCATGTTACCTGTGGACCTGAAGACTAGCCCATCAAACCAGTCACAGTCACTGCAAACACCAACATGGATTGTTTGGGAGCCAGATGATTGTCCTGCCACTGCTAATGCCTAGACCATGCCCATTGTCCATGGACCTGAGAATCTGCCCACCACTTTCCTGGCCCACTGCTGCCACTGCTGGCACCAAAGCAAGCTTCCTGGAGGACCAAGAATTGGGCAGCCAGGACCCACTAACACCAGTGTCAGCATACACCAAACTGGAGTCCAAGGACAGGCATGCTCAACAAGCAGCTACCATCACTGGGACCTGAGGACAGGCCCACCTGGCATTCCCTTTCCCAATTAAAAAAAGCAAAATTCTGGAAAAAGATGTAAAATCAATGTAGTGAGATACAAGATAGTACAGAAAAACAATACAAAAAATAATTTAAGATATGAATGAGAAATCTACCAAGAGATAGATATTATAGAGAAAAGCCAAATTGAAATTCTGGAACTGGATAATTCATTAGGTGAAATACAAAATATATTCAAAAACTTCAACGATAGACTAGATCAAGCAGAATAAAAAAATTCAGAACTTGAACACAGTTCTTTTTGAAATAGCCCAGTCAAACACAAATGAAGGGGAAAAGAATAGAAAATAATGAACAAATGTGAAATATGGGACACCATAAGTCAAATGAATATTTGAATTTTCAGTGTCCTAGAAGGTGAAGAGAAAATGAAAGAGTTAGAAAACATATTTAACTAAATAATAGCTGGAAACTTTTCAAGTCTACAAAAGATTTAGAAATCCAGATACAGGAAGCACAGATATATCCAAACAGGTACAATTCAAAAAGGCCTTCTCCATGACATATTATAGTCAAACTTACAAAAGTCAAAGATACAGAGAGAATTCTAAAAACTTCAGGTGAAAGTGTCTGGTCACTTATAAGGGAACCTCCAACAGACTAACAGTATTTTTCTCAGCAGAAACTATACAGGTCAGGAGAGAATGAAATGATATATTAATAGTGCTGAAAGACAAAAATTTCTAGCCAAAAATACTACATGCAGCAGAGTTAGCCTTCATAAATGAAGAAGAAATAAAATATTTCCCAGACAAGTAAAAACTAAAGGAATTCATAATTACTAAACTGTCCCTGTAAGGAATGCTAAGGAAGTCCTATACTTTGAAGTAAGAGGACAGTATCAACCATCATAAATCCATATATCAGAATCAACCTAAGTGCTCATCAATAGATAAGTAAATAAAGAAAATATGATACATACACACACACACACACACACACACACACACACACACACACACACACATAATTGGAACACTATTAGGCCACTTAAAAAGTAAAATCATGTCATTTGCATCTACATAGATGAAACTAAAGGTCATTATGTGAAGTGAAATAAGCTGGGCACAGAAAGACAAATATCACATATTTTAACTCATATGTGGAAGCTGAAAAAGTTGATAATATGGAGGTAGAGAATAGAATGATACATACCAAAGACTAGAAAGAGTGTATAGGGAAGGGAGATGAAAACAGATTTATTAAGGAGTGCAAGCATACAGTTACATGAAATACGTAAGTTCTAATTTTAGGTAGAAAAGTAGGGTGACAATACTTAGCAACAATTTATTATACTTCAAAAATAGCTAGAAGAGAGTATCCAACACACACAAATAATAAAAACACATGATACTAGAAGATACTAGAAGAGAGTATCAAATGTATCCAACACACACAAATAATAAATACACAAGAGATGGATCCCTAAAAAAATTATAGCTAGATAAGAAAAATAAGTTCTAGAGTTCTATACCACTGAAGAATGACTACAGTTAACAATAATATATTATAGCATTTCAAATAGCTGGAAAGAGAACACTGAAGATTCCCCACACCAAAAAAAAAATTATAAATGCTTGAGATGATGAATGTGCTAATTGCTCTGATCTGGTTACTATACATTATATATATTGAAACATCACTATGCATCACAGCAGTAATGGCAAAAAAGCCTTCATAAAAACTTAGTTAAATTTAAAAGTGGTCAAATCAGCCTGATTTGCCTGGGACTGAAAGAGTTGCTAGGACATGGAACTTACAGTGCTAGAGCCAGGACAATCTCAGGCAAACTGAGACAACTGGTCTCCTTGACAGAGCCTAAGGTATTATGGAATACATGCTATACATGCCTTATTACTATCTAAACCTGAAAGATTCTGAATTCTGAAACCTATCTATTCCCAAGCGATCTGGACATACATTGACTATCTCTGGAAAAGACAAAAGCACTGACCACAGACTCTGGGAAGTAAACGGGTGGCTAGAAAAGCAGGCATAGGAGGAAGAGTGTTCACTGCACAGACTTTTGCATCTTTTGACTAGGAGCCATGTGAATGTATAATCCACTCAAAAAATAGATACAAAAATTATTAGGGGAAAAGGTGTTCAACATAAACATAGGATCTCTGTGCATCTGGTCTGTTTCCTGGTTATATCTAAAATCAGTGGTTCCCAGTACCACTTGCTCCCTTACTTTTTTTTTGGCCACATATATAATTTTACTATGAGCAGAATTATTCCCCTGCCAAATTCATTTGTTGAAGCCCTACCCCCCAGTGTGATGGTATTTGGAGATGGAGTTTTGGGGAGATAATTAGTTTTAGATGAGGTAAGGAGGGTAGGACTTTATGATGAAATTAGTATCTCTCTGTCTCTCTCTCTCCCCTCCCCACCTTCCCTTCCTCTCCCCTCTCATTCTTCCATGTGAGGACACATTGAAAAAGAAGCCATTCACAAGCCAGGAAAACAGAGCCCTTATCAAGAACTGAATCAGCTGGCTAAATGGTCTTGGACTTCCCAGCCTCCAGAACTGTAAGAAAATAAACTACTGTTAAAGTCAAAATTTTTTTAAATTATATTTTCACTAATTCACTTTTAACTTTGCTTAATGATATTTGATACATGACATATTAATCAAGATATATCTTTATGTGTACGGACACCAAGCAAGTAAGACCAAGGCCTTATTTTGGTCCCTGACCGCAAGAAGTGCACGCCAATAGTGGAGAAAGTAAATGTCCTGGGACTGAGGGAGAATAAAAGATGTTAATCAAAGGATAAACATTCATTACAGCATTATTTATAATAGTCAAGACTGGAAACAACCTCAATGTGGAAAATAATTATGTAATAAATAAATACGAAAATAATTATGAATAAGTCATAGCACTGCCACATGGTAAATCATTACATGGCCATTTAAATTAGGTTTATGAGGAATTTATAAGCTATGAAAATTCTTATGTTGTAACAGTAAGTAAAAAATTAGAACACAGAATTATATTTGCAATATGTTCACAGTTATGTTAAAGAAAATATAGGAAAAAAACAAAATGTAGTTGTCTTTAGATGCAAAATTATGGGTGACTCTTTTCTACTTTTCTGTATTTTCTTATCATTGCTATTTTTATTAGAACACCTAATGAGACACTATTTTAGTCATTTTATACATTTAACTAATCTAATCTCTCAGAAACTCTATGACAAGGTACATTGTTATCCCTGTAGAAGAGAAGACTGAGGATCAGAGACTTAACGTTCCCATTAGCTGCAATCCCGTATGTTTCTTTCTAATTAGTGTATTACTTCCTGTTATTGGAAGTGTTAAAGTATTTTTTAAAAAGAAGGTATATACAATTTGCCATAGAAATTCAAAGGAAGAAAAGAAGCTCTCCAATCTGGGAATTGGGGAAGTCATAGTAAAGAGGCTGAATGGGATTTAAATACACACTAATTGAAGGAAAGGCATGTCAGGGAATGGAACAGCAGGAGCTAAGACAGTCAGATTAGACATCAATGGCCTGTAAACAAAAGAAGATGCGTTGTTTTTTATGCATCATATTTATCTAGTCAGTATCTTTAATTATTCTCCATCTCCTGGAGGTCTTATTCTGCTCCTGCACAGAGCCTCCTGCTTTTTTCCTAAAATCCAATACCCTTTCAGAAAATGTCAAAGCTAGAAGGTATCATCTCAGACAACTCCCATTCAAAGTAAATGTTCCTATGATACTATTAAGAACAGAAAGCTCACTTCTATCCCTAAAGAGCCCATTTAATTTTTGGAAAATTGTAAATAGAAAATTCTTCTTTATATCTGGGCTTAAATCTAATTCTCCATAACTTCTATCTATTGGTCTGATTTGTCCCCGGAGGTATTCAGAGTAACACTAAGCATTCCTCTGTTCCTGAGCCCTCAGTTATCAGACTCGTCTTGATCTTTTCTTCCCCAAGATAAAAATCTTCAGTTCCTTCTGCAGTTTTCCATGTGGCATGGCGCTCAGATCCTTCCCATCATCACCTGTTCTTTTCAGGAAACACTGTGGTTAGAAATCATCCTTTAAAACGATTACTCAGAACTGAACAAACCCTCCAGGGGTAACAGTGGTAACATAATTACTTACCATGACCTGGCCTCCATCTATTAAGGTGGGCTTGATTTAAGAGCCTCTTCACACTATTGCCCCAAATGAGATGTCACCAACCAAAGGCCCTGGACCTTTTTTAATGTAATTCTGTGTGAAACCAGGTATTTCTAAGTCTATACTCGTACAATTAATTTTTTCAACCTAAATGTAGATTTTATCATTTATTCTGCTCAACAAAGAAGAATATAATCTTGGTGTTTGGATGAAAAAAAAATCCAGTAATGGAATTTGACAGTTTCCACTTCTCAGAATAGACTACACACTAAATCATTTGGTTTAGACATTGGGGGGAAAGACAAGAAAATTGTATCAGAATGTTGCCTATCCAGAAGTCATGGGGTTTTTATTTTCTGGGAATATGTGGGAGACTTTAAACAAATCTGCCTTTCCCTTGAAGGATAAAAGAAAGACATCAATTTCTCCCAAGAGCCTACTGAGAGCACTGTAATACCTCACATTCAATGAGGTGCAACATTTGCCCCAAGTGTGGTGTGGACCATAGACAGGTTCACATCCATGATGACAGTGCCACTGATTCAAGGCAAAATTAGAGGAGAGATAAGAACAATGTAATGACTTTCTCATAAAGTTAAGTGCATTCAATTTTAAAAATTATTCTTTATTCTGAGAGTATATCTTTCCAATATGCTTGATATTAAGGGTCCTTTTCCATGAAATAAATGATTGAGCCCTTTTTTTTTTTTTTTACAAATGCACTTTTTAGCAGATGAAAAGGAATGCAGAGCAGAGAAATGGAGAGAAAACTAAATCTTGCTGCCCATCAATGGTTTTTAAGATCAGTCCTTGCCTGAACATCACCTTATAACTAAGCATAACAGTTCTGTAAGCCAATACATTTACTTATTATTTAAACCAATCTGAGTTGAATTGTTGCTATAACTCAAAACAACATAACTGGTATAACACAGAGAAGGGAAACTCAAACATTGGTTAAATTAATTTATAATCTCATCCAAGCTCTCCATGTGCCTGTTGAATACTGGGTCATGGTTCTCCCACTTACTTTGTTGGCAAAGGTATGTATTAGTCATTTCTTGCCTCCTCTTCTGTGCCTTCCTATGCCACTGGAATTTCAGCAGAATTTCCTCGAGATGAAACAAACATCTAGTCTCATATTATTCAGTTGGTTTGGGCTAGAATTAAAGGTAAAGCAGTGCTCTGCCTTATCTAGGATCATTCTGTTTTACCTCACCTGCCATCAGCAGGACTCTTAACCACAGGCTTTGAGGGCAACTCACACATGACATAGCAGAGATTGGCTGAATGTAGCTGTTCACCAAATATCCTTTTCCTCTTTGTTTCTTTGAAACCCAGGAAAACGATATTTACTAGTTTTCCTTCTGTTAGAGGTGGACATGTAGATGAGATTTCCCAAACTAGGGCTAGAGAACTAAGGCTTTTAAGAAGTGAGCGTGTCCCCTCTGCTTTCTGGATCTCCTTCCACTGGCTAGACGCAGAAGGCAGGAATATCACTGAGCCATGAAATAAAAGGAGGCTGCGTTCTTGAGTCACCTCAGAAAAAGAGTCACTTACCAACTTACTTGGGGTTCTGATCGTTATAGCAGCTAGCAAAATACTAACAAATAAACCTGATTTTCTTATTAACTGTTTCTGCCTGCTGGCTCAGTTTAAGCTATTCTCTGTCCATATTTCCTTGGAGAAACAGCATTTTTTTACAGCCTGAGCCTCCAATCTTTTTCTTCTTCTCTTCATCTTTGGTTTGACACTGTCTCCTCACAGCATCTGAACTCAATCTTGGATACCCCTTGGATAAGAACTTGTCCAAAGAAAGTCCCCAGCTAGTTTTTCCTCTCTCTGTCCTGTGTGACAAAGCTGAATGAATTATGGGGCTCTGCCAGCACCCTTCCTGGGCCTGCCTCTTAACATATATGGGTTGTTTCTCAGAAGCAAATAAGGTTCCAGATAAGACAGGACTAGAAAATGTAAAAGCACTAGAGCAGTGGCCTACAGATGCCAGTTCATAGAGCTGAACTGAGCAGTCTGCATCAGAATCACCTGGGAAGGATTTTTTAAAATAGAGATTCATGGTCCTCACACTCAAGAGATTTTGCTTTGACGTTTCTGATGTGGGTGACTAGGAATCCAATCTTTTTTTTTTTTTTGAGTTGAGTCTCACTCTCTCTGTTGTCCAGGCTGGAGTGCAGTGGCACAAATCATGGCCACCCCAGTATTGACCTGCTGGGCACCGGCTACCCTTCCGCCTCAACCTTCCAAGTAGCCGGAACTACAGGCACATAGCATAGCACCCAGCTAATTGTTGATTTATTGTAGAGACGAGATCTAGCCAAGTTGCCCGGGCTGGTCTTGAACCAAGTTGCCCGGGGTGGGCTCTGGAAATTCACTCTCCTCAGTCTCCCAAAGTGCTGGAATTACAAGCTGAGCCACCAAGCCCAGCCAGGAATCCTACTTTTAAGGTATCTTTATGACCTTGATGCATAACCACTGT
The DNA here is from genome assembly GCA_027257055.1 of Cephalopachus bancanus. NCBI lineage: Eukaryota > Metazoa > Chordata > Mammalia > Primates > Tarsiidae > Cephalopachus > Cephalopachus bancanus. Next base: position 13,304,343 of record JAPVLO010000204.1, read on the forward strand.
GCTCAATAATGGCATGTCAGAGTCAGTATCAGCCCTAGCAAATATTAACAACAATACATCCCAGGAAGGGCAGTGAAGTATAGTGGGTAAGAACTTGGGATTTGAAATCAGACTTGAGTTTGAATCAAGACACCATCACTAACAAGCTGTGACTTTGGTAAAGTTACTTAACATCTTGGAACCTCTGTTTTCTGTTACATGGGTTTAATATTATTATTAAATGAAATAATAACTACAAATTTCCCAGCATAAAGACCCAAATAAATAATAGGTATATGGGAGGGGGTACAAGTTTAGTTTTAGAGAGACAACATCTGAGATGACTTCCATACCAGGTAAGAACCACATCTGGAAGAACAGGGCTTGTTTGGTATCTTCTCCCTTCTGTGGATCACGTTATCATAAACTATTCTTGGGGCAGGTTTTGCAGCTGCCTCCACTACTAGAGGCAGCCACCAGAGCAAGCAGTTTTGCCCCTGTCTGATATTTTAATCTAACCACAATTTGGGTTTTCTGCTCCAGTTTCGGGCCCAGTGATCTGACCAATGAGTGTGATCCTGGTGAAGACTGGGCATAGGGCAGTCTCAGCATCCCCTCAGTACAAAGCGGGTCCCATTAAGGGCAGCTGGCCTCTTGCTCCCGTCTGCCCCAAAGCTGGTCCCCTTGCCTTCTCAGTTGCTGGAAAAAGCCATCACCCAGGACCTCCAACATAAAGACCTTATTTGGGTCTTTATGCTGGGAAATTTGTAGTTATTATTTCATTTAATAATAATATTAAACCCATGTAACAGAAAACAGAGGTTCCAAGATGTTAAGTAACTTTACCAAAGTCACAGCTTGTTAGTGATGGTGTCTTGATTCAAACTCAAGTCTGATTTCAAATCCCAAGTTCTTACCCACTATACTTCACTGCCCTTCCTGGGATGTATTGTTGTTAATATTTGCTAGGGCTGATACTGACTCTGACATGCCATTATTGAGCACAGTGGTTATGCATCAAGGTCATAAAGATACCTTAAAAGTAGGATTCCTGGCTGGGCTTGGTGGCTCAGCTTGTAATTCCAGCACTTTGGGAGACTGAGGAGAGTGAATTTCCAGAGCCCACGGGTTCAAGACCAGCCCGGGCAACTTGGCTAGATCTCGTCTCTATAATAAATCAACAATTAGCTGGGTGCTATGCTATGTGCCTGTAGTTCCGGCTACTTGGAAGGTTGAGGCGGAAGGGTAGCCTCCTCCCACGGGTCCCCCACCTTCAGCTCTCAGCCCCGAGTCCTTTGACTGCAGATGTGAGCTGACTAGAGCATTTAGCAGGAGGGCACAACCAGCGGCGGCATCAATTAAGTATACTCTACTTTTCCCATGAACTATTATCCTACTTCCTGTTCCCCAGGGATCCTGAAGAAAACCGAAAGGTTCTTCTGCCTCCCTTTAGTTCACTTTCCCAAATTCGAGTAAGGGATGTTTATAAACATGCTGAAAACCCCATTGGTCACATCTGTCCCAACTGTCTGGTGATTCTTCACAAATCCACTATGAACGGGGAAGGATGGATTTTACTACAAGGAGGTTCACTCTCAGGGAAAGGCAGCCCTGGGATTAGAAAGGTGATCCTAGAGCACTCTACTAGGAATTTTCCAGATAACTTTTGAGAATAAAGGGGGAAAAAAATATATCCCTTTAGTTCTGGGCCAATGAAAAGAGACTGAAATAGAAGTTGGAAGCTCTTAACCTCCAGAGCTGCCACAAGCCTGCCAGGGGGCAGGGTTCAGACTTCACTGTGCCTCAGTTTCCTCCCCTGGAAAATGAAGATAACTATCTGCCCTCCCTACTACTTCATGGGGTTTTTAGGAGGATGCTATAGAATAATTACAATGACAAAAATAATGCTCAGGGCTTACTATATGTCAGGTACTGTTTTCAGTGTTTTATGCTTAAATCCTCAGAACAAATCCCTATGGGAAGCTCTGTTACCCTATTTTATAGATGAGGAAACCAAGCATAAAGGAACAGTAGCTTTTCAAAGCGCTCATTAATGATCACCATGATTAAATCTAGCTGTCCAAGACACATGTGCTTCTGCCCTGTTTCTGCACCTTATGAAGATGTGGGCTCTTACTAATCAGATGATGGAGATTGTCCAGCGAGATGAGTGTTCTGGGTTCTCCTTAGAGTGGGGCCCTGCACAGCAGTACTTCTAAGTGATAAAAGGGGCACATTCTTGTGTGGTTCAAATGAATTAAATACCTGGAGAATTCTGTTATAAGAAGATACATAGAATTTGCACATCAATAATATCATTTAAGGTACTGACTTCCTTCTTTTCTTTAATTATCCCAGTCTTTTCCCTGAATTTTCTTCCAGTTCCTCTCCAATCCAGACCTCAAAGTCGGTGGCTCTTTGATTTCATGACATCCTCCATTAATTGTGCATCAGCTGCATGCAGTCCTCAGGGGACCCCTACAGCACTCATTTTCCATCAACTGGGTGCTCCCCTTCTAGGGACAAAGCAGCAGAAGCTAGAAACCCTCTGAGTGCTGGACCCTGGAGGCTTCCTTTCATCCTCCGTGCTGTGCTGGGCCAAGGTTACCACTCCACAGAGTTCTAGCCTTGAACATTTCAGAAGTGAAGCACTTATTTGGGACATTTGAAATTTCTCAGTAATTATCATGAGAGCAAGCAGGTTTTGTTTCCTCATATGTCAGGCAATATGCTAAACACTTATTACGTGTTTTTTTTTAAACAGTCATTTCAGATTTGTTCATGCTGTCGCTAATGCCATTTTACATCGAAGGCTTAGAAAGCCTAAGACTCAAGGGCAGGGTCGCAGATACAGTCCACATGCCAGGCACCTGTTTCTCTAAATAAAGTTTTGTTGGAACACAGCCATGCTGATTTGTTTAAGTATTGTTAATGGTTGCTTTTGCACAACAGTGGCAGAGCTGAGCAGCTGGAACAGAGATCACATGTGACCTACAGTCCTAAAAAATTTGTCATGTGATTCTTTGAGAAAAAAAAAAATTGCCAATCCTTGCTTTTGAGTCCTGAATTTCCTGAATTTCAGCCCTGGCCCTACCTCTTGTCAGCTGTGTGAGACCTTGAACAAGTTATTTCACTTCTGTGAGTACTGGCTTCCTCTTCTGTAAATTAGGAAAGATAATAATAAAATGTATATAAGAGGATTATTGTGAGGACTGAGTCTAAGTGTGGCCCCCACACAACAGCAGCAACTGCATTACCTGGGAACTGATTAGAAATGCAAATTCCACTTCACCCCAGATCTACTGGATCAGAAACTCTGGGGCCCAGCCCAGAAATCAAAAACTCTGGGGCCCAGCCCAGAAATTTAAGAAGTCCCCAGGTCAGCTTCTGATGCCAGCTAAAGTCTGAGAACCAGTAGCACTGTATTAAAGTGGTTGTCCTTAGTAAGTGCTTGACAAGGATTCTTGATTATTATTACTTTAGATAGTTTAATTAATCTGAATTAATCTGATTTAATCCACCTAAATTAATTTAATCTATGTGTTTTGTGTGCTTGTCCTTAAAAATCTGCCATAAACTCTAAAGCTCCTTAGTAGGAAGAATAACATTTGACTTTTTTTTGTATCCACCCAGTACCAAGCACACATTAGATGCTTATTCTAGGCTAACAAACATTGGGGTAGACAAATTGATTGAAAAACTTCTAAAAATGAGGTTGTTTTCCTGGGATCTATGTAGCAGGAATGGCATGGACTACAGGAGTGGGCCTCAGAGATTCCTTGAATCATTTGACATTATAAGCAAATTTTTGCTTACACGTTTGTATGTTTTTCTCTGAAGATGGCCTAATGTTTTCACCATGTTCTCAAAGATCCCTCAACATTTCAAATACCACTGCTTCAAAAGGCAGACACTCGTAGATTCAGGGGAAGGACTCTAATATGCCACCATATTACTTAGGACTCCACATAGGACTAGTATGACACCACACTAGAAAGGAGTGCTATGGATGGGGCCCTACCCATTCCTTGGAGCAGAGTAGGAGCTGGAACACAAGATGGCCTCCTCCATTCTTTATTTCCCCTTCCCAGCCTCTGCCTCGGCCATGTCTGCTCTCCTCCTCGCTAATTCTTTTTCCCAGGAATACTGCTTCTCTTCTTCCAGCCGCTCAAGAAAATCAAGTAGACAAAATTCTGCATCCCATCATGGAGATGGCTGTTTAATTTGAGATGAGTGTGACATTACTCATCGCTTTGAGCCCCCTTTGATCCACCAACATTTGCTTCTTTTATCCCCCTGTAATGCATGCATTAGTTCCCTGGATGCTACGTGGTCTTGTTGTCTCTTAGATGCTGTCAGAGATTACTTACTTGGGAAAGAAGGATATCTTGTTTAATGTCAAAATAAGTACTGTGTGGTTGGCCTGATAGTTTATTTACACGTTCAATATTTTTATGTTTACATCAAAAGAGCATTGCTAAAATTATATTTTGTCTGTTAAATTAAACAGGATATGACAATCTTTTTTAACCTAATTTTTGTTTGATGAGTTGGTTTATTAAAATGGTTAGAAGATAACAGAATCGAGTGAGAATAGACACTCGAGTTGCAACATACAGCTGTATGCTTTTTATTTTATAAAAGCTGGAAAGTGGCAATAAACAATGCTTTAAATGAGAGGCACTATAAAACAGAGCTTAAAAATACAGGCTTTAGCCCCACTTTCAAATCCCTCCCTGCTGCTTACTAGTTGTATGAACCTTAGTTTAGTTTTTCAACCCCTCTGTGACTTAGTTTCCCCATCAGCAAAACTGGTATAGTGATTGTTGTGAGAGTGAAAGGAATTCATATACCTCAATCTCTTGGCATATGCAAAGACTGTGTAACCATTGGCTATTATTTAAATAAACATAAGCTTTAAAGTAATTCTATGAGCTTGAAATGGGGAAAGAAAGCAAGTCTTATAATTTTATGAGAGACTTTAAGACCTAGAATGAGTTTCCATGGGCCAACATTATCCAATCTCTCTGGCACAGTGGCCACCTGGTCTCCATTTTATGAAGCAGGGAGCCTTCTAAATTCCAAAGCTCTGTCCTGACACTGAACAAATATTCCTGTTTCTCAGCTGAGGTTATCTGGAACGGTGTTAAAAAGTAAAGTTTACTTGAAAATAACATGTTTACTCTTTCTCCTTTCAGGGAATCGCAGCAAGATAGTTCATCTACCCAGAAGAGTTAATCAGGCCATAAACCTTCTTTATTCATGTTCATTTAGCAACTTTTATTTCAATTCTCTAGTTTATCCAAGAAGCTCAAGGGAGGAAAAGTTCTCCTGGCAGGTCACAACCACTGTAGCACTTGGAAAGAGACACAGGATACAGGATACAGAGATTCTACAACTTAACCTCTACTGGGAGCACTTGTTTTGGCTTTAGTCTTATGTGTTGTTACTTCCTTATTCATCATGTGACTGCAGCTTTCTACTAAAATAAGCATATTTTACTAGATGCAAAGTCATTAATTTAGCAAAACCAGATTGTTTCTAGTTACTTCTCAGCTGGTTGATAAAATCAATGTGTTGATTTAGCCTCAGGTCTGCTTTCTCAAGTTCCAGTTATTTTTTCAAGTTTACAATGGCTTGTGGAGACTCATCTTTCCACAAGATGTCATTTCTTAGAGCACATCTCTCCACCCTGGGAGGAATGAATTCAGAAATGGTTGTGCTTGTGTGTTAGATTACCAGATTCCGGGTTTGTTTTAAGTCTGTGAGTCCTTTGAATTTCCCTCTTTGCCATAAAGAGATAGGCAGTATGATAATAATGAAATCAGGACTGGCAGAGAAGGCCACAGAGACCATTGTATTCACAGAAAGTAAGTCAGGGTAGGGCAGGCTCCTTAACTTCCCCAAACCCCCCGAGCAGGCATCCCAGGGCCCAAAAAAAGGCACATTCTGTCTTGCACAAATTAGATGCTATACACTATTTTTTTGTCCCACATGGAAGAAATTACACATTCCTGCTGTGTTGTAAATTCCTTCTATGTATTTGGAATTAAAGATCTGGAAATAATTTTTTTTATTATTGTATCACCAGAAATTCAGGAATATAAACATTCAAAAGATTGAGGTAGGCCCAATACCAGGTTACAATTTATGTCAAGCACTAATGAAATAAAAATTTTATTAGGGCAGAATAAAAGTGTCATCATGGAATCTAATTGTGTATTGGTAATAGATTCTGAGACCTAAAAAGGACCTCAAAAGACTATGTAGGCCTCTTCTGATATTAAAAACCTTAAAGAACCACATCAATTGATGAAAAAAAAAGTAAGAGCAGGATGTGGCAAAATGGAAATATTTTGCTTGTAGGAGTTTAAAGTCTTTCATATATTTGGGAGAGCAATTTGGCAATATCTAGAAATCTCAAATATGCCTTATGGTCCACATATTCTATTCTAACAGATATACTTTAGGAGAGACTCTCATATAAATGCCTAAGCAGACAAACAGAAAGATGTTCACTGCAGGTTGGTTTTAACAGCCTAATAGTGGATGAATATTGAATATGAATTGATGAATATTAAAATGTTCTTCAATCAGGAGATGAAAAAATGAATTATGATAATCTTTATGCAATATAATATCACATAGCAGTTTTATTTAAACTGCTGTATGTATTTTGTATATTTCAAAATAAATAAATAAACTGTATCAACATGGATAAGAGTTAGAAAAGCTGAGTGAAAAAAAAAGTTACTGAAGGATGTATATCATGATTTCATTTATCTAAAGTTAAGACTACACTCAAATACATACATACCCAGTAAAAGGATAAAACTACACAAGGGAAGGATATACACTAATTTCACAAGAATGGTGTTTCTGAAGTAGGGAACCAAATTAGAGAGGAATAAATAAAGGTTTCAACTGCATCTGAAGAATTTATGACATAAATAATAGATCTGAAAAAAATATGGCAAATATTACTGTGATAGATGCATGGATTTTTTTTTTTAATTCCCTAACTTTTTGTATGTTTCAATTTTTTTTTAATTCCCTGAACTTTTTGGACATATGCTCTCTCTTATGTCCCTCACAATGTAGATGGCAATGTAGCTGGGCTTTTCCTCACATGAAGTTTCTGTTTAAACTCCATTATGACCATTAACATCTTTAATTTTCCAATATTCCAGTAGCTTGGGGGTTCAGAAAAAAGTCCATTTTATTTTCTAACCTTTAATTCTCCAATCTTGAGATAGCTTGGGGGTCAAGACAAGCATTTTATTTTTAAGTTCTTTCTGCCCTCAAGTCAGAGACCTGAACATCATTTCCAAGGTAAGCTAACTCACCAATGTCTGGACAGAATCGTTCCTCTGATAATAAGTCTTATTCCTCTTATATATTTCCACTGTCCCTGTGGTGTCATGACACCTCTCCTTTAATTTCATTAGCTAATTTATGAAGCTAGTATTGGTTCCTTAATCCAGGTCATTAAAAACTCTGTCATGTGTTTCCATTGGATTATCTTGGTTCCTGCCTAAGCTTAAGGATGGGACTTTCTCTCAGTTGAGATGCTCAAGTTGCCAAAATAGTTCTAGAGGATGGTCCATTCTCTAATTGCCTGTGTGCTTTCTCGAAAACCCAAAATGAAAACCCAAAGAATATGTTGCATAATGAAAATCCAATTCATTGCTGGCTTACCTTAATTGTGTATTTACATTTTCTTTGTAGTTAGCCCAAATTCCAAGAAATTTATCTCTAATTTGAAACATCAGATCAAGGTTAGCTAGATAGAAAAACCAACATTCAAATTTTTCTTTAAAAAAAAAAACTTTTTTCTTAAAAAAAAATAAACACCTAAATGAAGAATAAAAGAAATAGATAAATTGCTGCAGGACTGCTAAATAGACAGAAATGGGAAAATTCAGTGCTTTGAGAAGTTTACCGATCTCTGGAGTCTTCTATTTTCCAGTCCCTCAAAAAGTATTAAAGAAAACAGTGAAAAATGTAGAAGGAGGAAGTCTGGGATATAATGAATAACCTTAAAGATAAAAGCATAGGATGAGTTCAGACTGGGTAAGGACAAAATTTTTGAGTTAAAGAAAAGAACCCAATTTCTGTTACATGCCTCCATAATTTTATAAGCATGCTCATTCATGATAAATTATTATTATTGTGGAGCAGATGGATGAATCTCAATCATTATACTATAATGGAAGATTAAACATTTTCTTAACTTCTATTCATCAAATTAAGTCTTTATACTCACAACAAAGGACAATGCATCAATGTTATCATTAGGGCTTTTTTTAAATATAACTTTAGCGTGAAGCATAATAAGACATGATTAATGTTCTGACAAAAGTAAATACTAAACAACACACATTAGTCTAGATTAGAATCACTTTCAGTACTTCTATTTTGTGGCTTCTCGGGTCACTATGAATTGTGTCAAAGAGAAGTGACTATCAAAATACTTTGATCTTTTCAGTGATATCTTTACTTATAAAATATTACTTACTCCCTAAAGCTGTTGGACATTTTTTTCTGGAGCAAGAGAGAGTGATAGTATCTCTCTCCAGTGAAGAGACAGGTTTCTCATTTGATTGAGTTTTGTGTCACATTTAGCAGATTGTCAGATTTGCAAGGGCTGGAGAGAAACCTCATGACCCACAGCTCCTCTTGCCTAACATGCCTAACCACTCCAGATACACGAAACATAGCCAGTCTCTACAACATCCATGGGGGCAGTTTCACAATCTCCCTCAATAATGCATTTCAATCCTTTTCATTATTACCAAACATTTGTAGAGACATACTTACAGAACTGGCAGTAGTAAAATACTACATAGCAGGACAGGGCACAAACCTTGGAGTCAATGGGACTCAAGACCAAGCCCCTGAACTTCTGCTTTGTAGATCAGAAGATCTTGCTCATGCCGGTTAGGCTCTTTTGTTTGCTCCTCTTGCGTATAACATTTATTGCTTTCTCTGACCAGATGTACGTTAAACATTTTGAAAATAAAATCTCAGTTTATTCATTAGGAAACTCCTTCCCCCACTACTTAGGTCACATAATCCCCTCTGATTCCCATTGTTATTACCCATTGTTATTATCCTTGCTAACTTATAAAGGAGTAGAATACAACAAACTATGAAGGCTTTAAGTAAAAACTACGAGAACAATGAACAGGCTCACACATCATTCAATAAATTATCAATAGTTAAATGTTTGAAAACATAATAAAGAGCATCAAAGATCAATTACTATGTATCAGTACACCATTTATTAGGTATGGTGATCCTAGCTGATGTGTGCTATAATTTTTAATATAAAAAAAATTTCCATAACAAATTTTCCCATCAACCCAACAAAATTTTGGAGGTAATTTTTTAAAGCAATAAGCCCTAACAAAGAGGGGTACTAAGTGGGAGAAAGAAAATCAATGCTCCACCAGAGTTTACAATAATCTGTTGTATATTTCAAAATAGCTAGAAGAGAATAATTCTACTGCATCTAGCATAAAGAAAAGACAAATACTCAAGGTGATGGATATACCAATTACACTGATTTGATCTTTACAAATTCTATGAATGTATTAAATTATCACATAGGCCCCAAAGATATGTACATCTATTATTTATCAATAAGAAAATAAAATTAACGTAAAAATGCTCAAAGATGCCATATAAAGTAAAATACCAACAAAACCAAGTAATGACTCTATGCTTACTTCACCTTATGGAGAAGAGCTTGCCCCACATGACAAGAAACCTCTCAACTTTTCAGAAAATAATGCAAGAAATAAAATGAGATGTTGTTTAAAGACCTTTAAGACTGTAATAATTACTCCTACCTTTTAGCCATAAAATAACCTGATATGCATCAATCTTTTTCTCATAATGATCCAGAAGTCATGTCAGATCTTTGGGCCCTGAATAATCATTTCCCACATTATCATTGAACAGAACTGTAACTTCAGAGCTCTAAAAAAGCAGGCCAGGCCGGGCTTCATGGCTCAACCTGTAACCCCAGCATTTTGGGCAGCCGAGACCAGTGGATTACCTGAGCCCGCAGGTTCAAGACCCGCCTGGGCAACTTGGCAAGACCTCATCTCTACAATAAATTTTTAAAAATTAGCTGGGCATAGTAGTGCACACCTGTAGTTCCCAGTTCCAGCTACTTGGAAGGCTGAGAAGGAAGGATTGCCGGAGCCCAGCAGGTTGACTCTGGGGTGGCTATGAGCATGCCACTGCACTCCAGCCTGGGCTACAGAGTACAGAGTGAGAATACAACTCAAAAAAAAAAAAAAGGCAGGTTGAATCCTGGTATCAGACTTATTTGCCATGTATTTCTTGTTAACATACAGTACGTGCACATGCATATCTACACAGGCTCAGTTTGGACTCCAGATAAAGAGTTTATGATATCTGATCTAAATCCAATCCTTATTGAGATCTCATTGCCCTTATTTTTAGCCATAGAAGAAGAGATGAAAAATTTTACTCCTGGATAACAGTCTATGGTGAAGAGAACACAGCCAGACTCTGACATTAAGAGAAGACAGCAAGCTTGCAGGCAGGGCCAAGCAGAGGTAGGAGTCACACACATAGAGTTGGTGGGGGAACTAGCAAGTAAAGAAACATGGAGATTGTTCACTGAAAGAAGTCAGTTACAAAGCAATATTACAGTATGATCCTACTCTGTAAAAATGCACATATACATATATACGCATGTCAGCCTGGCAGTGGGAACATAATATTTTTATTTTCTTGTTTTTATCTGTATTTTCTCATTTTCTTCAATGTAAGAACACTGATTTTGCAATAATGAAAGGCTTTGCTAAAGTTATTTATTTAGAACATATTACTTTCTCGACACATCTCATAGTCTTGCTTCACTCCTCCATCTTCTGTCTATTCATCATAGTCTTAACCACAGGGTAAAACTAACAGTTTCCCTTTGGTTTTGGCTGTTGGAAAAAGAGTAATATTGAAGAATGTACTAGGAGGCTATGATTGCTTTGTCTCTCCCCTGTCCCCTCCAACACACACACACAATGTTTCTAACTCAGAGATCTATAATTGATCCTAAGTTTCACTATTTGTTAGCTTTATGGCCCAGACAAATGAATTAACTTCTCTCCACCTCAGATTCTTCAATTGTTAAATGTGGTTGATAATACATACCTTAAAGTGTATTAAGTGATTAAAGTGTGTTGAGTGAATTAAGTGATCCCCCAAATTCATATTTATTATGTGATTGCATTTCTAGCAGACGCTTTTCTGTTATTTTATTTAGGCACTTATGTGACAATTATGTGGGGAAACTATTGCCCATGGCAACTGACAGGTTGAAACCTGAGTCTCTAGGACTTTGGGAGCTGAAGCCTAAATATGGTTTCTCATCTACAAGAACTACTGAAGCAGTGAAAGAAAATGTAACCTCCTGTTTATGGGGGAAAGTTTTCTACTTCTTATTGCCAGAAAACAGAAAATTGTTTTCTTCTAATCTGACAAGAATGGAGATAGAAAATAAGATAAGAATAGAATGCTATCTTGATTCATAACTAGAAAGAAAAACATACAAAGGTCTTGGCATTGCCCTGTAAATATCATAGTATATTAAAGGTGCTACAGAAGATGATTGGAGAGCTCATCCTAATCTGATGTCAAGAATCTACTGCTGTCATAATCTGCCCCAACCCTCCTCAGTCCATCTCACTCATATCTGTAATAGACTTGTCAAGAACATGGTGTGCATAAAGTAAGTGAGAAGCCAAATTTACAACTAGAGGCCAAAAGAAGGACTTAGGAGATGAGACAAGTCTAAAGTGAATTTTCTTAGTGAAATACAGATGCTCCTCAACCTACAATGGGGTGACATACCAAAAAGTCCATTGTAAGTTAAAAATAACATTAAGATTGATAATATTCCTCTGTTGTGGTTTGAATGTGTCTCCTCGGAAAGCATGTGCTGGAAACTTAATCTCCAGTACAACAGTTTTGGAAATGAGACCTAATGACAGATGCTTAGGTAATGAGGGTGGAGCAAATGGTTTAATGCTGGATTAAGTTTGTCATAAAAAAGAGATTGATCCTCTCTCTCTTTCTCTCTCTCTCTCTCTCTCTCTCTCTCCTCCCCTTTTAGCCTTCAGTCATAGAATGACACAGCAGGAAGGCCCTCATCAGAGGCCAGCACCTTCATCTTGGACTTCCTAGACTACAGAGCTGTGACAAATAAATTTCTGTTCTTTATAAATTAAAAAAATATATTAAGTCAAAATGTGTTTAATACTGCTAACCTACTGAACACTATAGCTTAGCCTAACCTGTTTTAGATGCTCTCAGAACACTTATATTAGTCTAAAGTTCAGCAAAATCTCTGGCAGCACTGTCTACTTTAGAGCTTCAGTTCTTTGCTCTCATGACTCCATGGCTGACTGGGACCTGCAGCTCACTGCTGCTGCCCAGCATCTTGAGAGAGTATTGTGATACATACCAATAGCCTAGAAAAAGATCAAAATTCAAAGTACACTTTCTACTGAATGTGAATTACTTTTATACCATCATAAAGTCAAAAAAAAATCATAAGTCAGGGAAAGTCTGTACTCTAGCATGTGCAATGCAAATCATGCAAGCAGTCTCTCCTATGAAACCTTCAGTAAAATCTGCATTGTTCACAAATAGTTTTGTGCAAATGAATCCTTTATGATGAATTTAACTCTTCAGGTCAGCTGATATATGGGACTTCTCAGTTGGATAAATTTAAGCTTCTGTCAAACCAACCCTGCCAACTCCCTACTGTTTGCTATTTGATGCAAACACTTTCATCACATGACTTTCATCACTGATTTAGATTGGCTATGTAATGTGTTCACTGGTGCTACATAGAACTATCAAACTTACCCAACACTCTACTGTCCACCCAGTCTGGAGTGCTCTCAAACTACCTTCCTTGAGCCTGAGAACTCTTAGGTTCCATTCTTATTTTCTGAACTCAAGAAAAACCCATTCTTGCCTCCAGAACAGACTCTCTGAGCAGTCTGTGAGCATCTTAATAATCAATACTGCATAATCATTTGAAAACTAATTCTCCCATCACATTTATTTTTAATTTCAAGATCAAATATCACTTACTCCCCTAAACAATGCTTTTTGGGTTTCAACAAACTTACATCTCAAGTAAATTCTAAGAGTTCATATCACTCTTCTGAACTGAATTAAGTCCCTGCTATTATAAGCGGAATGATCTAGTATAAGGGTCAGGATTTAGTGCAACAAACAAACTGCTCTAATTTTTTTCACTCCATAGAAGATTTAAAACAGGGTATTGGGTTTTTTCAAACAAAGGAAAGTCCCAAAAGGTGAAAACCAGGAACCACCACTAGAATCTGTTACAAGGTCCTACATCATTATCATCTTGCATTACTCAAAATATGTTATAAATTAATTGTGAGTTTCAAAGGTTTTTCTAAGATAAGATTTCTCAATATTATGGGGAGATATACAGTATAATAATGTAGAGATATAAATATTTTAGGCAAAAACAGGAAGATAGGCTTGTAGAGCCTAGAATGTATACGGAGGAATGTCTATGTATCTGGTCTTGGATAAGTGATGAAATTTGATTCACTGCTAGAAAAACAGAGAGCTAGTTCTTTGAGGGCAGAGACTGTACCTTGTTATTTGTTCTGTCCCCAGTACCTGGCATTGCACCTAACATAATAAGAATTCTATGCATTTTTAAGTGAAGGAATGAATGGGTAAACATGGTAGGAGACTACTTATTTCTTTGTCTCTCAGCCTTCTCATCACATCAATATTATGACTTTGTGGGATATAGTGTTTTCTTCATCTATCAACATAAAACACACATTTGGCCCTTAGAATTGTCACTAAATGATCTTGAGTAGGTCTTTTCCCCACTGATTCTTAGCACCCTCATTAGTAGAGAGGTCAGGATCAGAGACTGTCAACATCTAGAACTAAAACGGTATTAAAATATTTTCCCACTTTTTTTATTGAGTGTTCTTGCTTTGTTTGGGTTTATCTAATTGATTACTTTGGTAAACTGTGTGTTTTGGGAGGCTCAAATTTGGCATTTCAAGACAGTATATGTTTCTAAAATATTTCTTGTGTTGACATTAACCACTTTATAGGAATTGCCTGAGGCACCCTTTCCACACATAAGTTTATCTTTCAGAAAAGCTTACCTAAATGGGCATTAGAGTAGACAGGGAAAGACAGCCCAAATTAAAAGCAATTTTTTCAGAAGTGGAAGATAAAGTGCCTCACTGAAAAAATACTCTAACTGACATCATGGACCAGAAATAGCAATTATCAAAAATTGAGAGGCAAAGTATATCCTATACCCATAAACATACTGCTGATACAGAGCAAAATCTAAAACCTGAGCTTTTCAGGTAAATTGAAGTCTCTGAAAAGAGAGACCAAATTTGAGGAACTATTAAAACCTAGATCAGAAAACCTCTCTTCTATCATTAATTTTGTCAGAAGTAATAAAAATCCTCAAGCACCTTTAACTAGAAGTAAATAATCCATTTTCAGATAGTGGAAATACTGACATGCAAACCAATGCTATTAAATTGGGTTAAAGAAAATATACAGAGCCGGGCTCGGTGGCTCAGCCTGTAATCCCGCGCCTTTGGGAGGCTGAGGTGAGTGGATTGCCTGAGCCCACGGGTTCGAGACCCGCCAGGGTAGCGAGACCTCATCTCTACAATAAAAATCAAAAAATCAGCCGGGCATGGTAGCACATGCCTGTAATTCCGGCTACTTGGAAGGCTGAGACGGAAGGATCACCGGAGCCCAGCAGGTCGAGGCTGCGGTGGCCGGGAGCAGCCACTGCACTCCAGTCTGGGCAACAGAGTGAGACTCCAACTCAAAAAAAAGAAAAAAAAGAAAATATACAGGCATAGTAAAACTAAAAGAATAAAGACCATATCTTCATAATTACTTTCTTTCTGAGCCAGAAATAATTTGTGACTACAGGCTTGTCTGCTGTACTGCATTTGGATCATTCTGGCATCATCTAAACTTTCAAATAGTGCTCATTAAGTTAGGCAACAAACGTAAATATAACTTCAGCTAAGAAGGGTTCTTACCCTCCTGGTTTAAGAATTTATCTCAGAAATTATTGCGGAATTGTGGCAAAATTAAGTTGAGAATAGGTATGTAATTCAAAGGAGGAAAATATTCTTTTAGGGCCGGGCTCGGTGGCTCAGCACTTTGGGAGGCCAAGGTGAGTGGATTGCCTGAGCCCACAGGTTCGAGACCCACCTGGGCAACTTTGCGCGACCTCATCTCTACAATAAATAAACAAATTAGCCGGGTGTGGTAGCGCGTGCCTGTAGTTCCAGCTACTTGGAAGGCTGAGGTGGAAGGATCGCCGGAGCCCAGCAGGTCGAGGCTGCGGTGGCTGGGAGCGGCCACTGCACTCCAGTCTAGGTGACAGAGTAAGACTCCAACTCAAAAAAATATATATTCTTTTAGTAGGAAGTACAAGAATTCCTTTTGGAGGAATAGCCATTTTTGTTGTGATAATTCCTACTTTGTGTAAGAAGCAGAAACAATAATGCTCACCAACTATTCTATGGTTTCCATCTATTTCTAAGTCATTTAAAGTTAGCAGAGCCATGAGGGGCATCTTTTGGTCAATGAGCTATTTATCACTTGAAGTAGAAACATAGAGAAATGCTTGATGTATTGAAATGAAGGAGCCCTTGTCAACCTGGGTCTCTGAGTGGCTTTGTGGAGCAGAGCCCCTTTATGGCCCATATTGAATAGCTACCAAGAGTAGGAAATAAAATTTTGTTGCAATAGCCTCTAAGATTTTAGAGTTAATTTGTTATGGAAGACTCATCTCACCTATTCTGACTAATAGAGATTAAAAGACCAGATCCTGAAAAGTCTAGGTATTCATAGAATTAATGCATGAAGAATATGGTCATTGTTCTAAAAAAGGAGAAAAAAAGATATAGAGAAATATAAGAAGGAAATGAAGGGAGGCTATAAGTTATACAATGGAATCCCTATCCTGTAACTTTCAGAGCTTAAGTAGTGGTACAAAAACTAACAAAATTCTTGTTGTCAGGGGATTATCAATAAAGCAGATAATATTTGCATAAGGATGATGCAAGAAGGGATCAGAGACAGTGTACCTGCTCTCAGAAGCAGGATCAAAACAGCGCTGGGTAGTAGCAGAAATCATAGTCGGGCTTATGAGATCTTTAGCCCATAAAATAGAGGGTTTGTGACTCCCATATGTCAAATTTAATGTCAAAAAATTACTTGTACTTGATTTACTTAAAATCCAGCAATCTAGAATCTCAAGATGTTGCTGTTAGAAAGAACATTAAAGGTCACCTGCTCTAACCCTTCCTATTCCCCCTTTCTAGGATAATTCCACAAGTAACTTCTAATCTCTGCTTGAACATTTCCAGTGGCAGAATATTCACTCTCTCTCAAAGGAACACATTCCATCTCTGCATGGTTTTGACAGTCTGTCAAGTCTCTCTTACATTGAGCTGAAGTCTTTCTCCCCATAACGTTTATTTAGTGGCTCAAATTCTACCTCTTGAGCCACACAAAGCAAGCCTAATCCTTCTTTCACAAAATAGGCCTTCAAATACTCGAAGACAGCAACAGTTATGCTCTCCTCCTTCTGGAAGTTATTTTTGGAAAAGCATTGCCCATATTCTCTTCACCAATCCTGGGTGCGGTCTGTCCTCTTTTCTTCTACTAATTACTCTGCCCTTCAGAAATGGGCTAGATGGCAAGGAAGGGAAATAAGAGGGAATACAGATCATGCTAATATCATGTTAATATCAACCAAAGACCTAATTAAGCGAGATTTCTTGTCTGCTCATTACCTCCTCATGAATCTCACCTCAAGGGACCCATTAAGTGGGTGAGAGACAGAGTTGCCTTTTGAGTAGATCAAGTAAGGGCTGCCCTCATGGTATCATTTGAGACTATACCAGACAGGGTTCTCTGCCTTAAAATCCCAAAACCAACACAAAACATTTTATTATCTCTTCTTTGGATAACTGGGGTTTCCCTGATATACCACCACAATAACAATCATGAAACAAAAGTTCTCTTGCTGCTGCCCATTCACCAGGAAAAAACCATCCATTCTCATTTGTTAACAACACTCCAAAGAGTCAAAGGCAAAACTGATGTCACCGATCCTTAATATATGAATAGTTGTGAAATGAGGAAATATTTATCTTCTGTACTTTTCTGACCTCATTTATAACACAGCTCCCAATATAGTATGTACCTTCATGTCTTACTGAAATTTCAAACAACGTTCAGATTTTACTTCCAGTCCCTGAGTTCTACCACTTAACTGGCCTGAAAGAAAACTAAGAAATAGACTTCTAGCTGACCCTGAAGTACTTGAAGTGCTTGGCAGTGTTTGTGAAGTGTTTAAGGTATTTGCTGTGTTTTGTTTAAAACCTGTTTGCATTTAAAGTATTTTCATATGAATGATTTTAGTTAAAACTCCATCTTGTATTTCACCTCCATTTTGTTAACTTGTTATTGAATCCCCGTATGGCTGATGCAATAATTTTAAAATTTTGTTCATAAACAACCGTCACACCCCTGTACCCCACCCAGTGCTCTAACGGCTTTCCTCTTATCTGAATGTACCATGTACCAAACTCCAAAACATATGTTTATCTCTGTAATGCCTCAGTTTCCCAACTGCTTTTGCCTATAAAAGCACCCCGCTAATTTCATTCAGGGTTGAGAGTCTTGGCGGCACGAACCCCCTCTCAACTGCCGGCTATTAAAGGGCTTATTAATTTGACCTTTATTGTGCTGGTTATCTGATTTCTTGCAACTCGCTCACAACAGCCCTCCCCTTCAACCTATAGGCATGACTTTCAACCAGATTTGGGCTTCTCCTCCTTCTTCCTACAGATGAGCTCTTAAAGATTAGTCCACCAACTCTTCTAGAGATGTCCACACTAGTCTGAATTCTAGGGTAAGTGTGGCTGAAGTTTAAGTAGTCAGGAGTTCTGGTTCTTGAAGGCTTTTGTTGGAAGATGAAATGTATGAATCATACTAGAGCGGAAAGTGTTCACAATAGATGTGTTTTGGTGAAAAAGTATTTGTTCTACATAGCTCAAGGGTAAATGACAATACATATGCAAAATGAGGGAGGGAAATTGGAAATAGATTCCCACAACCCTAATGTAAAGTTTCTGTTTAATACCCTGGCTCTTACCAGCTGAATGACCTTGGGCAAGCTATTGAACCTTTCTGAGTCTTCATTTTCCCATCCCTAAGATGGAGATAACATCAACCTCATTTCCATCATTTCCAACCTCCTCACTTTTTGGTAAGATCCACATGAGATAAAATATGTAACCAGTGCAGTTCCTGACATAAAGCAAGGGGTCAATTAATATTGGCTCTTCTGCTCCCCATCAGTTTAGTTTCTTTCCTTTTCCTTACCCAGGAAATACAGAGATATGTGAATTCACCATTGAAGCAGGACCCATCACCCAGTCTGATGCAGCAGATGGACTGGCCCACTACATAACGACCCAAGATGGAGCAGGTGTTCTGCAAGGTGACTGAGAGTACGCCTCAGCATGAAGTTTAGAAACACCAGGCTCTGTGAGGACTGGCTGCAGCCACAAACCATGGGTCAGTATTCAGAGGTGCTCAGTAGGGCAGAGAGAGGGGTTTGTGATTTTTTTTTCCACTCAGATGGAAATAAACATTGATGAAATGATTTTTCCTAAAAAGCTGAGGGATTTATGCTTGTGCATGGGTGCACCTATTTGCATTTTTGTTTAAAGAAAGTCAGTATATTTTACAAAATAAAAACAAAATAATGGAAATATTCAACAGTAGAGAGAAATGTAGCATCAGCTCAGCATGATATAACACAAAACAACACATCCTTAATCAGAAGCATAATTATCCAATATGGATGGGGAGGGTTAATGCCATACCTCCCTTACTTGACAGTTTCCCCCATGTACCTCAAAAAAGGGAAGATTTTTTTTTTCCCATAAATAAAGCCAGAGTCCTCCTCCTACCCCCTCTGTCCCAAGCATCTTGCTAGGGAACGGCAGGCATTAACTCAGAGAGGAGGCTGCCACCTACTGGGCCACCAATAACATCCCTCAATATTTTTTGTTGGCCTTTTGAGGTATCCCCTGAAAATCCCAATTTGACCTGAAGTTGCTTTGTTAGTGACAGTGACAACAGTATGACCCAAGGTACTACTGTGTAGAAACTTAAAAGTTGCAGCGTAAATTAATCATAGGACAACATCTTACAAACTTCGCAGCAAAACATTTTTGCTTTCAGCATCAGAGACCCTGCAAATTTAAAGAGAAAAAGAAACCTTTCTCTGAATCTCGGTTGTTTTCTAAGGACAAAGTGCTTTAATAGTCCGTAAGTGCTGCTAATTGCTCCCCAGACAGCCCTAATCTAGCCATTTCCTCCCTGCCTTTTACTCCATAAATCCTTCAGAAGACTAATATATTGGTTAGCATTCCCCAAAAGTACCCACTGTATTCGATTGGTTTACGTGTTACAAATAGTTTCTCTACACCCACCCATCTGAAAGAGCCTATTTTTTATAAATCTTCTATTATTGATGCTGAAAAGAACTTCAGGCTTATCATCATATCATTAAGATCAACCACCAAACGCCTTTTTCTTTTTTTCTTTTTATTTTTAGAACACAATGCCTGTACTCAGTAGCAACCAGAAAATCTGAGATCTCTGCCTTTAATCAGTTCTATGCCTTAGGACAAATCATTATGCTTTGGATTTTCTTTTCTTCTTCTTCTTCTTCTTTTTTTTTAATGAAATAGGAATAAGAAGTCTGCTCTATAGTAGAGCTTCAGTAATAATAGTGGCTATACTTAATTGATGTACACCTTACAGCTCTACCATGATAAAGCACTTTCTCTTACTCTGAATCCTCTAACAGTCCTTCCCTTGAGGTAGGTGTCATCCCCCTAAAGAAGAAAGCAATAAGGTAAGGTCAACCATGGAATTGAATTCACACTCAGAACTTCCAATTTCTGCCAGGACTATTTCTCCTAACTCCTGCTCTAGAGCAAGAGATAGAGTAACACATGTGAATACACTCAATAAAGGTAAAGCTATATGCAAATTCACTTTCCATAAAGAAAAATCCTGTTCTTTAAAATTATAACTTGGAAAAACTGGCCCCCAATAAACACTTAATCCCCTGAGATTTAGATATATTTGCCTGCATAACCAGGCAAGAAAGATAGATAGATGATAGATAGATATAGATAGATAGACAGACAGACATAGATAGATAGAGGATAGATAGTTAGAGATAGAAAGAAAAGAGCTTTTCTTTTCTGGTTCTTTTTCATTTCAGGTTCTTTCCCCCTGCATGTTTGCAGATTGCTTAATTACTTCATTGGGCTTTGGAATTCATACATTACAGATACATGATCATCCAAGTCATTACCTGCATATTTTCCCATTAAGAATAATTATGGCTGTTACCACCACTGCCCACGTACTTATGTCCTGCAGGCCTGGGCACACTGAAGTAATCATCTTTTGAAAATGATCTTGATGGGCAAGTGTTGTGTGCACGATCAGCAGTAAGCAAGATGAGGTGGGAAGATTTCCATCTCCTCCATTATTGAGCGGCTCAAAAATCACATGCCCATTATTTCATCACAGAATCATGCAGGACACTGGGGGGAGTTTATGTTCTCCTGAAAAGCGAGTTAGTGCTAAGTGCGGAGACAAGACCCATGGGATGCTGGATTGTATCTGTCTCTCCTTGGATTACCTGTCTGAGTACATACACTTCAACCATTTCCTGGCTCAATTTCATTGTCTACAAAACAGAATGTATCAGATGCTTAAAAAATCTCCGGCCATCAAGTCTGAGAGGGGCAGTCTTATACAGGTGGTAACATAGCCTTTTATACTGATTAAGAGCCCGCATTCTGAATCCGGGTTCCTCCACCCTATCAACTCTATAACCTCGAGTATGTTACTTAACCTCTTGAAGCCTCAGTTTCTACATCCGTAAAGAGGAGATAGTTAATAGTCCACGCCACTTAGGGATTCAGGGAGATCTCACTTGTAAGACACGTTGCCCAGTGTCTGGTACCGGTAAGCTTCCAACCAACGTTAGCTATTATTATCATCATCATCATGGAGCCTAAACTGCGAGTCTAAGAGCTGTTCAATAGAACTCAGGCAACACATCTAAATTAAAAACATTAATTGCCTGCCAGATAATAATCGAAAAACATTGTGAAGAGGTCATATGTTATTTTAATCAATGAATCAAGAACAAGTTCAATTTCAAAGGTAAGAGAGAGACACACTCGCAGATGTTTGAAAAAATATTAGATTGTACTCAAGAAAAAAACTATTTAAATAATTGGTTAGTGAATAATCTGCAACTGGTTGCTTTAAGAGTTAATCAATTACACTTAAGGTTTTTTTTAAAAAATCTTTTTGCTTCTTTTCAATACAGATAAAAAGTATTCACTGGTAAATTCTTTAGATTTTAAATAAGAAATTCAAAGCTTCCAAAAGTCATTAAAATTGCCCATATTAAAACAAGGGTCAATATTTGTTGTAACTCATTTCTCTAGTTTCTACCCAGGGTCTCCCTTATTACACTTTCCATATAATACTGGTTTCCTGTACAGTCTCTATATACTGCTCTTTTCTCTAAGCTGTATGTACCAGACACCTTTCTACATCATTTAATTTTTTTGTCATCTTCTTAATGGCCACAATGATTTTTCTTTGATATAATGTAATTTATTTAACCAGACCTTTGTTATTGGTTATTTAGGTTGTTCTTAAATGGTTGGCATAAATATCCATGTAGCTAATTCTGTAGATAAATTTCTAGAAATGGGTTTGTTGTTTCAATGGGAACAAACTTTTTTCCCCTCAGTTGGTTTTTAAATCCCATAGTTTTAAGTGGGTTTGTACATGTAGACACATCCTCATCCTACTGGAATTGGATGTCCCCATTGGAATAATGTATATTTCTTCTGGGACAGACTGTCTTTGAAATAGCTTCTGCTGGAGCTACTTGGTGATGCTGCAAGTAGCAAATGACCAAGGGCTCTGAGCTCAGTGTCTACCTGGGCCCCAGTAGACTAAACATGTCACTTTTATAGTCTTCTTGGCTGTACTTCCCATAGCTGGGGACAGCATAAGTTTAAGGTCTTCTAGCCACTATGCCCAACTGAATATACTTATCTAAATGTCTGGGCATCTTGGCTTTCCAGAACACATTTAGTGTTACTGATTTTAGTAGACTGGTGTTCAAAACTGTCTGTTTAGAAAATCGGACATTTTCCAAAAAGTGATCTAAAATATAAGCTTGTGTGTGCTTTATAGGCTATCTCTAGGAAGATACACAAGCAGCTGGGGACAGAATTTACCTCTGGCCTAAGGGGAAGTGAAAGTAACAGAAATGGGTGAGAAACTTAATTTTTCACTATATTCCTTTTTGCATAGTTTTATTTCTTTACATATGCAATTTTGACTTCTTACCTTATTTAAGAGGGAAAATTTTAAGCAAGAAAGGTTAAGCACAAAAGAAACAATGCATACATGTAGATGTTTTCTCATTGTCAACTACTAGGCTAGTAAGACATGAGCAATAGCAAAGCAATTGTATGATTTTACAAAAAGGGTATAGCCTAGTAAAGAATGACAGACTGCCTGGGTCCATCATGCACTCTGATATTTAGTAATATCAGATAGTTAGGTAATCTTGGACAATGACTAAACCACTCTGTATGTCAGTTTTCCTCATCTACAAAATGGGGCAAATAATAGCACCTACTTGATGTTTAACTATATTAAATGAGTGAACACATAAAAGCCCTTAGAATGGTTATTATCACGCAGTGCATATCATTGTAAATTAACTATCGTTGTTGTTGCTATTATTCTTCATCCAATGTGTATGATGCTATAATTACAATAAAAGAGCACTCCCTAAAACTTACAGACTTTGAAAATTAAAAGAAGTTATTTACTGTGAGTGTCTGATTTTATGATGTTATTTACAACAATGCAAATAGTCAATAGGAGGGACATTAGGAAGCATCCCTCCAGTTAGTAGTGATCCAAATTTGCAAATTGCTGCAAGTCTTTGGAATTGTTGGTGACTCAAACTATTTCATGTCAATCTGGCCCATGAATAGATTTTTTAAAGGCAATCTATTCAAGGGGTTTTTTGTTTTGTATGTATTTGATGTGATTTTGTCTGTCTTTTGAGCCTGCGGGGGTAGCAGTTAAACAAATGGCAAAATGAAAGTTGCAGTGCCCGTTTAATTTTATCACCTCTTAAACAACTATATTTTTAGGAATCATGTGTTTTGAAATCAGTATTTGCCTAAGGAAACCATTCACAAGATAAGAGAGCATTAATAATTCCTGAAAACATTCTAATCCTATCCACTGTGAATAATGTGCTCAGTCATTGGAAATGTATGGCTGGCAAAGCAGGAGATATTGTGACGGGGACAAGTAGACTCTGCTGTCACACAAGCCTGGATACATTCTTTTGCCCAACACTTTACTGAACATGAT
Source organism: Cephalopachus bancanus (assembly GCA_027257055.1). Lineage (NCBI taxonomy): Eukaryota > Metazoa > Chordata > Mammalia > Primates > Tarsiidae > Cephalopachus > Cephalopachus bancanus. The sequence goes on from JAPVLO010000204.1 coordinate 13,327,944, forward strand.
ACACAGAGTGCTGTTATGCCTGTTTTATGGGTGACCCTTGTTTCCCTATTTCAATGTGGCTCTTCCCAAGCTGCCAAATCATCTAAATGGGGTCTTCCAACCAGGATTTGAGGTTCAAGTCATCCCAGACTCAGGTCAGCATACTTAATTAGTGAGAGTACAGAAACACATAACATTCATGAGGACTCTGTTCTGCGTCTTAGCGGATTCGGCATTGTGTCTCTCACACAATAGGTGTTCAAGAAGCATCTGTTGAGTTGAATGAGCCCCCAGATTAATCATGTGACTTTTATACAATCTATCCCCACAAACACAGGCCAAACCCAAATGCCCTGGATATGCAACACCTTCAGACATTACAAGGCTGTGTTTTTTAGCCCAGAGTTCCTCCCCTACTGCTTCTTCAACTGCCATAGGTGATTCAGACAGAGCAAAGGGTAAGACGTGTATGCAAACAACAAAGTCTAGTTAGAAAACATTTTCACTGTATAAACAAGGTTTATGTTAAGCTTAGTTTCTGATTCTCAGCACTGCCCATGATAACAGCTTTAAAAGCAAAATGAAAATTTGTTTGCTTCATTGTACTAAATCATTCAAAAATCCAAGAAATTTGAAAAAGCAAGCTCCACAGTGAGCAATCTGATTGTAAGTAAGCCTCAACCGGAAACAAACGTCTAGGCTGCTCTCCTTGGAGGACGTGGGCAGCATTCGATTTGTCTGGCCATTACAGAAGCAAGCCATGATCAAGCATTCTGAGTACCTGATGTTCCTCTATGGAACACATATTTTCTTTGAATAGTGATATAACTACACGAAAAAAATTTGAAGAAAGAACACTTAGAATGTTTTATATGTTCAAGTAAAAATTAAGCAAACTATATGCAAACCAACCAAATGAGAATTTATCAAGATACCAGATCCAGACAAGATAGTAAAACATCAAGACAGTGATGGGTACAGATTAACTGATGGGACAATGTGACTTTCTTGTCCGTGGTCACAGCTATATGATGTTACATTGTTAAATCTCCCCCATAGACAAGGAACAGCTAGGTTCCTGGGATGCAATCAGTCTCGATAATATTAATGCTGATGGTCATGGCCCTTTGGGACTATTTGAGATGAAGTCCCACTCTGTCGCCCAGGCTGGGGTGCGGTGGCACACTCATGGTCAACCCAGCATCAATCTGCTGGGCTCCGGTAATCCTTCCGCCTCAGCCTTCCAAGTGGTTGGAACTATAGGCATGTGCCACCATGCCAGGCTAATTTTTTATTTATTGTAGAGATGAGGTCTGGTCAAGCTGCCCAGGTGGGGCTTTATACTTTTAACTGAGGTTATTTTATAAACATTTTTAATGTATGAATAGGCTAAAGAAATAAATCTATTTGTGCCAGCAGATACGAAATAGATCTTTACAATCTCCTTCGTCCACCAATTTATGTAGAGAACATCACATTTTTCCTGAAAAGCTCTTAGAGACATACACTCTTGTTATTGTCCTGCCATGATTTAACACTTACTCTGAAACACAAATTATAGCCATCTCACCCACTAACTTGTGTCCTATTCCGATTACCATTAATTAACTCAAAACATGTTACTTTTACAGGAACAAAGCATTATTTTGATAATCTTATGTTTTAAATCCCCAGTTAATATTTATACATTTCTTTAGCCAATATTTATTGAAAATCTATTATGTGCCCAATGCTGTGTTATTCAATGGCATTTTCAGTTTCCAAATACATCTGAAACTTCTAATATGAACATAGTTTTTCCAAAAGAGAGAATTTATGAGAAGAACATCAGCATCAGAGTATACAAATACAAGATTGTGGACTTTTCTGCCAGCTGTGCCAATAATCCAAAGTGTGAGAAGTCATTGCATCTCTCTGTGCCTCTCTTTCTTCATGTGCAAGAGAGAAGTAAATAATTTCCCTTGACCTGATTCAACTGTTAGGATAAACAGCTAATAAAAATTGTTACAAAGTACCATGAATATTGAAAAGTACATGATCATCATGATTAATAATAATGTATAAAGCTCAAATATTGAAATGACTCTCTGGCATCATTCCAAATCAAGAAATATAAGCTCTGGTCTTGCATAGTAATGAAGAGAGACAGTATGAGGTATGAGATACGGTTTATGTAGCAGTTTAAATGAACATAGTGATGAATATCTTTAATTATGGACTATATTCTGTAACACTGTGTGTGTGTGTGTGTGTGTGTGTGTGTGTGTGTGTGTGTGTGTGTGTGACTTTAAATGTACTGCAGTCCTCTCAACAATATATTGAGGTTCAAACAGAAACATTCCCAAACCAAGCAAACATCTATATGTCTGTACCTAACCTTGGAATCAGTGCTCATTTTGATTGAGAATTTAAGCAGGTAAGAGTCATCAGTTAAAAAAAAGCTGGCTCTGGTTTCACAGATCTCAAAATCTGTCATTTCCACGTTAGCTGACTGTCTGGCACCTAATGAGAAAAACAAATTGCTTTTACTTTCTACGTAAGACATTTGCATTTAGAATTTTTTTTTTTTGCTCATAAAAGGTTTAAAAAGCATCCACTCAAACCATTCTACCTGCATTTTTCACCTAAAAGGGTCTTTATGAAACCTTACAGTAAATTTAATAACCCTCTTCAATAAACATGAGCTTTTATGAGCGTGACATACCTAAATAGACTCAATGGTCTGGAAATAAAATCTGCATCAGTAATATTTTCAGTGCTGTAATATCTCACATATTTTTTTTTAAAGCCACGTACAGAGCAGACCACTACATAAGGAAAAAAATCAGTCTCCAAGCTTAAGAAAGCAACTGGTCAATGAACACCTGGGTGACTCATTATGTTAAGTGTGGAATGTCCTGATGTGTACAACATCGAGCTTCATAATATTCAAACATTAGCATCTGTCACTTTCTTCCATTTTCAGCAAATGCACATTATAGAAACAACTTTAGGAATGGCCTTTGGCAATCATTCACACTGTGTTTTTCAGGAAAGGGACCTTCACATGAAACAGTTCCCCATTTCAATCACCTCCACAGGGGACTTCTGCTTGGGTGAACCTGCTGACATGAGCCCTAGCACTCCGGCTATCTCATAGCTTCTTTCACCAGTTAAGCTACCAAATTAGGCATGAGACTGGGACCCTCATTTCTCCTATTGCTGGTATGTATCAGTAAGGAAGACAGGAAAATGCTAGTGACTTTTTTATAGCTGCTATATAACAAGAGAATGAAATGTCAAAGCCCTGGAAACTCCATCTTTCTTAGTCCCATCAAAGCTCATCTAGCTCCTGCTGGTCTGAGACTTGCACCTCACCTTCAACTTTGCCTTACTAGCAAGTGGCAATGTAAAATTCAACATGCAGAGCAATCCAGTGAGTCCAAACACCCTGATTATGCGTTCATTTCTTATGGAACATCTACACGTGCTAAAGGCTTGGGCAAGCACTCAGAGTGGCCAACATTCACTATCTTGAGGTAGCTCACTTTCCACAATTAAACCTTCTCCTGAGAAGTTTCATGTATCCTTGATAATCAATCCATTATAACACACCCAAGGAGTATGTTCCAAAACATGACAAACTCTTTTATATGTTTTTAAATTATTAAATTTATATCTTTTTTAAAATCAAGCTTTGCATATTTATATCAAGGTATGCTTGAAGTAGAATAGATAAGAGAACAAAGAAAAAAGTTCTTATTCCTATTTTCTCTTGCACCTTCACATTTTTTATCAGAATTTCTAGCCAAAACCAAATAGAGAAGAGATGTTCAACAGTCGAAAGAGCCCTGTTTCCTCTATCTTTGAGTTCAAACTTCATTTTTAAAGTCATTAGATTTTAAAGGCTGAGAAGCAGAAAGATTGTAGGGAAAAGAGCCGTGAATAAACATGAGGTCTCAGGAGGAAATGGTTCAGCTGTGCTTTTGCCCTGCTACCACCTTTATCCAGATCTTCTCATTATCTTCAATGCTCTACAGCTTGGGACACAAGCATACACAGAAACCAAAGAGGAAATTTCTGCTTCCACATTCGTTTCTTCCATGGACAACCTCAGCCTAGAACCAGCAGAATTGCCTGATCAATCTGTCCCTCCAGCTTAGGCTCCTTATCTCCTCTTCAACAACTTCCTCTGCTCTCGTCTGCCATTTTGGTGACTTGAGGGGCTCTGAGGCAGGAGGGCCTTCTGTACTTTGCAGAATCTGTAGACAGATGCTCAGACAAAGCAAAGTTAGGCACTCCCAGAATTCCCAGGCCTTGCTTTGAAATCTTCCTTCTGGCCTGCCCCTGGGTAGCATTGCAAAGTAGCAGTAATTGATCCAAAGGCTGACAAAGAAAACAGAATAGATGGGAAAGGACTCTAGTTAATCAACAGAATAGAGCATTGTCCCTAAATAGCCAAGAATTGGCAAGTCAATACTCAAAACTGACTTTAAAACTTGTTTGTGGGACCTTTAGACATGCCTGCTGCCCAGAAAGAAGTGGGAGGGTATCTGCTGGGATCCTCGCCAACTTGACCAGCGGCCCCATCTTAGTGCCAAAGAATCCCCTATGATCATAAAGAGTTTTCCCAAGGCCTACATAGCTGTGCCTAGTGAATGTTCCATTCCCAGGAATCAATGAAGCCTACTGCTCCAAATTAACCCTTTTCAAAACGACCAAATAAAATGAATGAGGTGATGATACAGAGAAAAGAAAACATGTAAGGATAATGAGCACAGAGCACAGAGCTTCATTCTATACAGGGGGAATAAAAGGTCAGTAAATTTAGCACACATATAATAGTCCTCGCAAATCATCTCCTAATTAATCCTCATCCAGCCAAAATGAACTGGTTTAGCCTTTTCATTCTGTGCTTCTCACAATATTTATGAACCACTGCTTTGCAACAGAATAAAAATATACCCATTCTGGAAGTTCTGGGACTAAGTGTGCTCCTAGGTGTGTTCCTACAGGACGGGACGAGAGGGTGCCCGTCACCGCCCTTCCTTGCTGTGGGAACAATGCAGAGAGTGACTAGACAATCAGAAATTACAATTTCTGGCTGTTGTCTGCATTATCAGTGTCAGAGTCACCCGTTCTTGGAAGCAAAGGGTTTTTTGACTTTGTTTTTAAATAACAGTGATATACTTGATCCCTTCTAAAACAGTGGAGTTTACCTCAATAAGAAACAGGTCCCTTCCACTTGGATCCTCCCCAAGAGATTGTGATTTATTAGAAAACCTAGTCCAAAGGCCATTTAATACATAAGGTAAGCCCTTGGAATGGGGATGCTGAGAATAAAGAACACTCAAGAAGGTACTAGGACGGAAACTCCAAAAGAATATTTCCAAACACATAGTTTCTCAGGACCAGTATATTGAAAATCAACTTAGGGCATTGATTTGGATACACCACAGGGGAGTGCAACTCACGCCTTACCTCCCCGGTACCAGCATTCTGAATCCCTGCAATGCTGAATGAGCCTTACACTGTGAACAAAAAGTGCAGAAAATTAAGTAGTAGCCTGAGATACTCCTCCTCCTCCATAATTTCAGGTCCACTCCAGTCAGCACACAGCCTTTTAACCACAAGGGTCAGTCACTTTGATCACTGTCACATGAAGAGTCGGAGAGGCCTGGAAAATTAGAGTTGGCATGGCGCATGGGAAGTATGGGGTGTGAAAGAGGAAACAAGCCAATAGTCAGATTATAGATATCCTGGTGTCTACCAGAGTAAACACAACAGAAAACATTTATTAACTGCTTTCTATGTGCCAGACACACTTTCATGCACTTTATACTTATTCAATCATTTACTTTACATGACAATCCAATGAAGTAGGTACTATTGCTATACCAGTATTATAAGTGCGAAGACTAGCTGGGCGCAGTGCTTCACGCCTGTTATCCCAGCACTTTTGGAGGTCCAGGTGGTCAGATTGGCTTGGGTCCAACCTGGGCAACACAGTCTCTACAAAAATATAAAAAATTAGCCAGGTGTGGTGGCATATGCCTGTAGTCTCAGCTACTCAGGATGCTGAGGTGGAAGGATTGCCTGAGCCCAGGAGGTTGAGGCTACTGTGAGCCATGATTGTTGTGATCATGCCACTGCACTACTCCAAAGAAAGAAAGAGAGAGAGAGGAAGGGAGGGAGGGAAGCAAAGAGAGGAAAGGAGAGGAGGGAGGGAGAGAGAAACTGAGGTACAGAGAGATTAAATAATTTACCTAAGGTTGCACATCTAGAAAGAGAGGGAACTACTAAATTGTGAATTCCTCAAGGGCAGAGTGATACTTTATTTCAAACACATATGCGAACAACACCTAATCTAGTGATTCCCACATATGTAACTTTTCAACCGGTTTCCTGAAAAGAATTAGGCTGACTTGAATAGCTCCAGGAAGGTAGAGGAGTTTGCCTGAGGCTGCAGAGGGAAAGGGGACACTTGCACAATGCTCCATGAGCAAACAGGATTTCCTAATCCTGTCAGTATCTAAGGTATGCACCTTCATTAGACAGCCCTCTTCCAAGACATACAGCACTCTAAGATGCACATAAGCCTCCATCTCCCCTCAAAACTGCCCTTTCTCGAATGGTGGGTGCTGATTACAAATATTAAGCAATGTGTCCTACTGCTATGAACTTATTTAAATTTAATTCAACAAATAATTATTGAGCATTTGGGCAAGGTGCTAGTGTTCCTGCCTAGTCAGAGTTTGAAATATGAAGGAGGAATATACTTGCCCAAGTGGGACTCTGAACTCATCCCAACTACATCTCTTACACCCCTTCTCCTAGAAAGTTAGGAAAAGTTACAGGTGGCAAATGTTGGCAGTGAAGTCATTCCACAGATTCACAGAAAGCTGGAAAGAATCCCAAGGTAAGAATTAAGAAATAGTCACAACCACCCATGTCTTTTTTAACGATTTGCTGTGTGGACTCAGTTTTCCATAATGGGAGAGGTGCTGGGGATTTGCTTGTGGATTTTCTGATCACAGCCATGAAAAGAGGGGAGGGGAATCATCTGTACTAAAGCTTTTACGTCAACACAAGGCTGTAGTCATAGTTCAGAGTATCAGACCCTGTTATAGCAAATTGCTGTGAAATCAAGACTGTGGGCCATCGCTGGAAAAGCTCAGGCTGCTGAAGTACCCCAAGAGGCCACTGAATTCTCACTTTTGGCGAAGTCAATTTTGAAGGAGAAAAAGTGGCAAGGTTACCAGCTGTCCTTGGGGAAAAAAATCAGAACATCAAAACTGGAATTGGAGAATTAGATGTGGTTTACAGGGGTGTCAGCATCTGCCGGTCCCAAGAGAAAGAAATAAGTAGGCTATACGTATCTGGTTAAGACTACATCCCAGAGCACAGCAGGGGCCAGGGAGGAGGTGAATTTGCTGAAGTCACAAAATACCCTGGACATGTGGATTAACTGTTGACATACTGCGTTTCCTGTCTAGATTGACAAGACAGCAGAAGAAGAGCAGCAAACGCATTCACATGCAAGATCCAGAGACAGATAAATACAGCCATGAAGGGACGTCGGGGAAGTGTGTTTTCTGAAACTCACGGAATTCCAGGGCAGGCAGCTAGGACATAGCCAGGGAAGCTGCAGGTGTCCTGGGTGACACAGGCCTTTGCTACTCTCTTTCCTTCCAGGGATGCTGCATGTGCCTCCACTGCTGACCTTCTAGCCCTTGTGCCTCCCTTTCTTCACACTCCATCCTCCCATTTTCTATCTCTTCCCCCGCCCAATCAATGCTAGTTCTCAGACCTCTAGTTCCCAAACCCTCTACCTTTTTATAGGAAGCCATTCGTAGGTTCATTCAAATTTCCTGTTCTCGCTAGAGAATGTCTTCACAGGCAATCAAAGTGTTTGATTAAAGTCACTTTTCCTATTCCTATCCCAGACAACTGACAAGATCACACACCACACAAATAACCTGACCTGCAATTCACAAACCCATGCATATGGGGATGTTTCAGTTTTACAGTTAGTACACATATTGAGCAAAGTAATTTAAAACAAAGAATTGGATGGCTGCATATTATAATTTGTCATTGTTAAAGAATGAAGGTGATTGGATAAGTAGACAGGACAAATACATGCGAGATGATATCGACAGCATGTTGACTAATCAAACACCAAATCATCTTACCTGTCACAAGTAAGAATTTGGTTAAACATGTTGATGATGTACAGAATAGCTTGCAGAGGGATTTGTTCCCAGGTAATTGGCAGAAACTGCAGCTCATTAAATTAGCTCTCATCTGACATGCCAAATGATACTCACAGTTGATCCGTTAGATCATCAACAAGCAATTGTTTATCTCTTCCATGAGCCAAGATGACAAATAAGCAATTTTAGCCAAAAGGGTTAAGGCTAGTGCCAATCATTATTCACACTGCGATTTAGCTGATTCTCTGGCAATCAATACCATGCGTTAAAAATGCAATACAGCGGTTTTCTTGCAATACAGTGGGATCCTTTACATGAATATTCTGCCAGGATATAAACAAACAAAATACTAAATAAGGACAGGTCTCAGATGTAGTATTTATCATTTGATTTTGAAGGTATGAGGAAATCAGTAAACCTAGAGGCATTCACATCAGGTAGTTGCCTTAAAAAACGGCTACATTAAGAGAACTCTTACCCAGATTATTGGGCTAAACCAGTAAAAAAAAAAAATCAGGAATGGTGGCAGAAGAGAAATGACAGGCACTGGTTTTATGCCTACACCACCAAGCTTATCAACCTCATTGGGAAATACGAGATCATGATGGATAGATCAGCTCTAAATGGCTATGTTTGGCATTTTATTCTCCTGCACTTTGAAATCAAAGTCTTCGCATGATATTAGCCAAAGGAAGAATTTGGCACCACCACAATGTCTTATTTAATTTACCCATTGACGTGGCTGGCCCTTGCCCAATAATAGATGTAATTTCCTTTTCTCACTGATCTTTTCTCATCTTACCCAAGGCTCCTGACATTATGACAAGAGTCTAAGCTAATGGGACAATATTTTCCCTTGTACAAATGACCAAAATACAAATGGTAACAGGAAAAGCAACTACAGATGTTTAGTTTAAATCTTAGAATCATAGCTTAGAGATTCAGTCATCACTATGTCATTTAGTGAGTATTAAGTGAGATGAAAGCACAAAGACTGCTCAGTCTTAAACCTTAATTTCTCTTTCACTGGAACGTGTAAATTTGTATCTAGTTTGTAAATTATCTGGGTTCTTTGCTTCCTCCTCTTACCTTGACTATGACAATTGTGGTCTCTTGGCTACTTCTCTGCTCATTTACTATAGGGAATTCGAGAGGCAGAAATTCAAGCCAATAACAGCCTCTTTGCATGTTGTCTGTGCTGATAAAATGTTTAGAGGAAAAGACTATTGAAGTTATTATCTAACATGAGATTTCAGGGTCATTTAATTATTCCCATTGCTTGAGCTTTTTTTTTTTTTTTTTTTTTTTTTTTTTGCCCTCTAGCCAAGATCATCATATTTTGGTAATAAATCTTTTTGCTTAAGGGTTCTTCTTATATGTTCCGGTTATCACTGTGCCAATCAAAAGCCCTATGGAAAAGAGGGTACTTTATGTCTTTAAAGCATTATATATAATTCATGTGATCATAATATTTATAACATGTATTTATAATTAAAATAATAAACTATGTACAAAGCTCTTTCTCTGGAAACTTGCCAGACACTCAACAATGAAGGCCTGAACTATGTTGGTAGTAACAGGGCTCTATAAAGAAGCATGGTGACTTATCAGATTCTGACTGGGGAAGAAGTTAAATACGGTGAGAGAGAAGGCAAAGTCAAGAATCATTCCCAAGTTTCTGACCTAGATAACTGAGTAGATGCAGCACCAAGATGATTTGAGATGCGTGACGGAGATAAAGTGAGGATGCCAGTGGGACTTTTAGGGGAAGAGGTCTAGTAGTCCATTAACTATTTGAACCTAGAGTTTCAGGAGAAAGACAGAAGATGGGGATGCAGACTTGGAAACTGACAGCACATGGTTAGTGCTGGAGCCAGCCATTAGAAGTAAGTGAGCTCTTTTTTTTTTTTTTTTTTTTTGGAGAGTGGGGAGGGTAAAGAGAGAACAAGCCAAAGAGCAGAACTCTGGAGGCGTCACATTTAAGGCGCCACCCAGGAAACAGCAATTATCAAAGCAGGATGAAATAGGACAAGAGAGAACAGGGCTGAGGAAGCCTCCCGAGTCTTTCAGAGTGGATTCATAACCTTCTGAAAGGAAATGTTAAGTCCCTCCCTCATTGGTAATTATATGTTAATATGCAACATAATTAGGGTCCTGGGCATAGGTTGGGAGTTGATACTCCAGAGCTCAGACACAGGAGTAAGACACACTCTGTCCAAGGACTGTGTGCATGGACATGCTTTGGGAAGATGGTGAAAGGAAATCTTAGAAACATAGCAAATGAAAAATCCAGGGAGAATAGCTAATGAATAGTCTACAGGTGTTAGAAAGAAGAATCAAGTATGAAGTAAAAGAGGCAAAATACAAGGGGTCTAAACAGACAAAGAGGATAAGACAAGAACCCTAGAATGAGGCCCTGAGCCAATGAGAAGACAGCTTCTGGACCTTTCATTTCAGCAAATTACCTAGGTCAAAGGGAGGAGTAAGCAAAGATGTAGCCTAGATACCAGATGCTTTACTTACATATATCATCTCTAAGCTTTACAACAACCCTAAACAAAGGTGAAAACTCTTACTCATTTCTATCACAGAGATGATACAACTGAGGCTCAGAGAGGCTAAATATTTGTACAGTTAAGTGGCATAGCCATGACTTGTGTCCATGTCATCTACCTACCTTCAATACTGATGCTCTTACCAGGCTGCATGAGTCCCCCTAAACCTGATGAACTCTGAATATACTGACAAAATCAAAATTGCAAACCTGAAGAGCTGAAGACCACACCCTAGATTGTGATGACCCCTCAAACACTCTCTATGGGGCACAGTCACATGGCTATTCAGAACATCTCTTTGCCATCTAGCAAACCCCAGTGGCCTTCCTAGGTAAATCACTGTGTTTCCACTGATTACCACAAAGTGCTTAAATCCTGAGGTAGAACAACATATAAGTGACATCAAAACCAGGAGTTTAATCTCACTTAAACCATTAATTCTAATTCTATCTGTAATGTGTACTGCATCCCTAATTCTTACCTATACATGTGACCAAGACAGCATAAATCAATCAATATTATCCATCCCAACCACTAGAAAATGAGACAAAAGAAATGCCAAATTAGTGGCAGGTGGTTGTAATCATTTTTTGACTGGTTCTAATATGCCAGGGTAGAAAACATAATCAGAGCTCATTGAAAAGTATAATAGCAAAAACAAAACTTTTGTCTTTCCTTGGTACTTAGGATTATTTTGGGTCAAGATCTTGGTTCCTTTTTTTTTTTTTTTAATTTTAAATTTTAAATATGTGGGGTACAATTCAGGGTTAGGTATAAAAATGTTCATTATGTAGGTACCCTTGTTGATGAGGTGTGCCTCCCCCTCCCCTGGCAGTTTCCCACTACTGCCAATCCCGCCCCCCTCCCCTGGCAGTTTCCCAATACAGCCAATCCCGCCCCCACCCCCTGACAGTTTCCCACTACTGCCAGTTCTGCCCCCCCCCTCCCCTGGCAATTTCCAACTACTGTCGATACCATTCTTATAGTATTATGATAATTGTTCAAGGTCCTTTTATGAGTAAGAATATGTGGTACTCAGTTCTTTGTTTCTGTTATAGTTCGCTCAGTATTATAGCCTCTAAGTCCATCCAAGTTACTACAAAGTTCATAATTTTGTCCTTCTTTATGGCTGTGTAATATTCCATTGTGTATATGTACCACATTTTTTTAATCAGTCCTCTTTTGATGGGCAGAACGTTGGTTCCATGTTTTTGCAATTGTAAATAATGCTGCAATAAACATGTCTGTGCAGGTATCTTTTTCATAGAGTGATTTGAGTTCCTCTGGGTATACTCCCAGTAGGGGGGTTTTGGGGTCGTATGGGAGGTCAATTTTTAGATCTTTTAGGAATTGCCACAATGTTTTCCACAGAGGCTGTACACTCCCACCAACAGTGTAGAAGTGTTCTCTTTTCACGTATCCTCTCCAGCATCTGCTATTTTTTCAATTATTGATGATTGGCTATCCTGACTGGAGTTAGGTGGTGTGTCAGTGTGGTTTTAATTTGCATTTCTTTGATGACTAGTGAGGCTAAGCATTTTTTCATGTATCTGTTGGCTGCTCATATGTCTTCTTTTAAGAAGTGGTTTTTTTTGTTTTTTTGTTTTGTTTTGTTTTGTTTTCGAGTTGGAGTCTCACTCTGTCGCCCAGACTGGAGTGCAGTGGCCGCTCCCAGCCACCGCAGCCTTGACCTGCTGGGCTCCAGCGATCCTTCCGCCTCAGCCTTCCAAGTAGCTGGAATTACAGGCATGCGCTACCACGCCCGGCTGATTTTTTTTTTATTTATTGTAGAGATGAGGTCTCGCTGCCCAGGCGGGTCTCGAACCCGCGGGCTCAGGCAATCCACTCACCTCAGCCTCCCAAAGGTGCAGGATTACAGGCTGAGCCACCGAGCCCGGCTATTTATATTTTTTGCCCATTTTGCAATGGGGCTGTTTGTTTTTCTCTTTTCAGCACATTTGAGTTCCTTGTAGATCCTACATGTTAGGCCTTTGTCAGATATACCATTGGCAAAAATTTTCTCCCGGGCTGTGGGCTGTCTTCCTGTTCTCTTGATGGTTTCTTTGACTTTGCAAAAACTTTTCAGTTTGATGAGGTTCCACTTGTCTATTTTATTTCTTATGGCCTGGGCACTTGGGGTTTTGGTCAGGAATTGGTTGCCAGTTCCAATTTCCATAAGGGTATTTCCCACATTTACTAAGGTTCTTATAGTTTGAGGATTTACATTTAGGTCTTTGATCCATCTAGAGCTAATATTTGTGTATGGAGATAGGTAGGGGTCTTGTTTTCATCTTCTGCATGTGATCAATCAGTTTTCCCAGCACCAGAAGAACCATAGGTTCTTCTCTCCTCAGTGGTTGATGGTGGAGGCTTTGTCGAAGATGAGTTGGTTGAGAAATTGAGGTTTTGCTTCTGGAATCTCTATTCTGTTCCACTGGTCTATATGCCTGTTCTTGTACCAATACCAGCTGTTTTGATTATTGTAGCTTTATAATAAAACTTAAAGTCTGGGAGAATCATGTCTCCCACTTTGTTTTGTTGTTGTTGTTGTTGTTGTTGCTGAGGATTGTTTTGGCTATTCATGGTCGTTTGTGTTTCAATATGAATTCCTGTATTGTCATTTCCAGATCTGAGAAGAATGCTGCTGGTAATTTAATGGGTATTGCATTAAATTTGCAGATTGCCTTGGGTAGGATGAACATCTTAGCAAGGTCAATTCTTCCAATCCATGAGCATGGAATTCCTTTCCATTTGTTTGTGTCATCTTGGATTTCTTTGAGCAGTGTTTTGTGGTTTTCATTGTAAAGGTCTTTGACTTCTCTGATTAGAAAGATGCCAAGGTATTTCTTTTCTTTTCTTTTTTCCTTTTCTTTTTTTTTTTTTTTTTGGTGTGTGTGTGCGTGTGTATGTGTGACTGGTGTGAATGGGATTGTGCTTTTGGGGGCATTTCTGTTAGTTCATAGTTAGTGTATAGGAATGTGACTCACTTTTGCCCATTTATTTTATACCCTGAGACTTTGCCAAAGTCCTTTATCAGTGCAGGAGGTTTTTACAATTCTCTTGGGTTTTCAAGGTATACAATCATGTTGTCTATGAAGAGGGATAAATTAACTTCCTCTTTTCCTATGTGGATACCCCTGATTTCCTTCTCTCGTCTGATTGCTCTAGCTAGGACTTCTATTACTATGTTGAACAGGAGGGGTGAGAGTGGGCATCCTTGTCTTGTTCCGTTTTTCAGGGGAAATGGTTCCAATTTGTGTCTATTTAGCGGTAGGTTGGCTGTGGATTTCTTGTAGATGGCTCTTAGTATTTTGAGGTATGTTTCATCTATGTCTAGGTGTTTGAGAGTTTTTATTAAGAATGGGTGCTAGATTTTATCAAAAGCTTTTTCTGCGTCTAATAATATGATCATGTGGATTTTATCTTTATATCTGTCTATTTAATTACATTTATGGTCTTGCGGATGTTGAACCAGCCTTACATCCTAGAGATGAAGCCTACTTGCTCATGGTGGATGATTTTTGAGATGTGTGGTTGGATCTGGTTTGCTAGAATCTTGTTGAGAATTTTGACATCTATGTTCATCAAGGATATTGGCCTGTAGCTCTCTTTCTTCATTGGATCTTTACCTGGTTTGGGTATCAATGTGATATAAGCATCATAAAATGATTTGGGAAGAGTTCTATCTCCCTTAATTACCTGGAATACTTTCAACAGGTTTGGTACCAGTTCCTCCTTGTATGTTTTATAGAACTCTGCTGGAAAGTCTTCTGGTCCAGGGCTTGATTGCTAGGTAGTTTTCTTATGACATAGTCGATTTCCTGGTATGTTATTGGTCTACTTAGGGTCTCGATTAATTCTTGTTTCAACCTTGGGAGGTTATGTGATGTCAGAAAGTCCTCCATTTCATTTAGGTGTTTGAGTTTGTTTCCATACAGGTGTACACAGTAATCTCTGATAATCTTTTGTATTTCTTTGGGGTCAAATGTGACTTGATCTTTTGCATTTCTGATTGTGTTTATTTGGGCTTTTCCTCTCTTTTTTCTTGGTCAGTCTAGCTAGAGGTCCATCAATCTTGTTTACCCTTTAAAAAAAACCAGCTTTTGGTTTTATTGATTTTTTTGGTATTGTATTCTTGTCTTCTATATCCCAAATTTGGGCTTTTATTTTGGTAAGATCCTGGCTCTTATTTGGGGAAAAAAAGTTCTTTTAAAATTATTCTAAATTTTAAAATTATGAAGTTTAGAAATAATTCTGAAATCTTAACAGTCGCTGTTATATGTAATTATGATACACTAGAGTATTTTTGCTGATAGCCAGTAAGGTATCGTTTAAGAAGTGCAACATAGAGATAAAAATTGATGCCTTAAGAATTTGAATTTTATAGTAGCATAAAATATGAATAAAAACAGAGACAGAAATGGCGGCAAAGATACCTTCTTTATGAATTTAAGTTGAGACAGTTCTGTCAAGAGAGCGGACTAGTTCACACAAAACACCCCTAGTGGCACTTCACAACCACTACCACTATGACCTTGACACATACAGCAACAAACAGATAAAATAAGAAGAGAAGATATTTAAAAGACACAGCTACACTCAAAATCAAGACAAACATCTCAGCAGATGAGAACAGGAAGGAGATTAAACTCATGAGGACAGATCATTTCCCATGAGGGTAAGGGAATCAGAGCTTGGATAGGACAGCCATCCCAGGAATGGAGACTGGGGCTCTGGGATAGATGTGCGATATCCCCTGAAGGCAAGAGCTCTAAGTTTCCCACATAATATAAGACTTGGTTCCAGGAAAAAGTCTCCAAGAGACAGTTACAAAATCATGAAACGAAATAAGTTGAACTCAGGAAGAATACAAACACAAACAAAATCAAATTTCTACTCAAAATTAATTTGCAAATGAATATTTCAAAGCACATGGGAAAAATTCACCCCATGAAAGACAGTCAACAAACTCTCAAAGCACAAAAGAATTCACTTTCATTTTGGAAATGGAAACAACAGAGTAATCTAAAAGGAACATTTGTGAGATCTTCAAATGTGTTTTGTTTTAAAAAATAGTGAGTTATAAAACAAAAACAGACAGCTCTGATCAAGTACAGGGATATTTTACAAAGATTTAGAAATCCTGGAAATGAATGCAATTGTTGCAATTTTATAAAAGCCTTAAACAGATGGGTAAAATTTAACTAGTTGCAGTCAAAAAGAAAATTGGTGCATTTGAAGGGAAAATTATTACAATAATTGATGTAGAAGTAACAAGTGTCTGAAGTAAGGTGATGGCAGTAGAAATGTGAAAACAGAAAAACACTTCAGAAACAGAAATAACTAGGCCATGTCACTGTTAGTATTCATGAAAATTTAATTCTATCTAAACCTTGCCAATGGTCAACTGTGACCATGACCATTTAAAATTCTTCTATCTGTGGAGCTTCATTAATGCCACCAGGATGCAAAAGAGGAATGAAAAGATGAGAATTAGCCCCTCAGTCTGTCCATCGCCAGCCAATAAAACAAAATGAACTAACAATGAAAATTCTCCATTTATGTGTGTATAGTGATAAGAAACGATCTAGTAAGTTAGTCAACTCTTGACTATTTGATTGTTTTCTGCTTTGGTCTGAAAGTTTTATCATAAATACTTATATATTTATTACAATACATTTATTAATAACTATATAATATATATTTGTTATATATTTACATGTTACTATGTTATTTCCTCTTATAAAATGTTTTGTCATGTCCTCCATTGCATCAATAAAGTGACCTCAAAATGATGAGTGTTGAGACTATAGGAATTATTTTTTTAAAAAAAGAATTGAGATTTAGTTGCAAGGTTAACATTTTAAGTAAGGATGTGATTGAGAAAATACATTTAAAGTATTTATATTAAAACAAAGTTTAGAAATAAGTTTGAGTAACTTTGGAAAGATAATATGACTCATGGTCCTAAAAGGAAATATTTTTCCATCTCTACCACTGAAGATGTCCCGAAAGAGACAGCAGTACTTTTGCCCACCGCCAACTCTCAATCTTACACACGCCCAGGGTACCCACACTTCAGTCTCCAATATTGTTCTTTATTACAAAGAATCAGAGCTGCTTTGTGGGACAGATGATGCCACGTTTTGAGGCACTGAAAAATCAGAGCCGGTTTGGAACATGCTCTTGTTGTCAGTTAGTAATTAGAGATGTTCTCAAGGACACCAGATGTCTCGCTGAAAGGACACGGGAGACAGCCTTGAAAGGCCCCCTGACTGGGTCACCCCTGAAGGCCATTCACTGGGGGGACAGACTGGGATGAAGGCTGAGGGAGAAACGAAGAGGCCAGGCCTCAGGGGGGCTCCCAGACTCTTACAGGGGGCTTTTCAGGTAAAGGCGCCTGTCAGCCCTCAGAGGAACTCATCAAAGCACCCCCAGCACCTGCCCAAGAGACACATTTTGGACGGTTGATCCATCACAGACTGGGAGCAAAAAGAAACAGAAAGAGGTCAGATGTGGGATGTGCATGGATGGGAATAGCAAATACAGTCAACAAAGACACTTTGAGCACTGGAGTTGCAATGAAAATGATTTTGTTCTCTTGTCCCTCCTTGCCCCTACACCAGAGGAGTAAGAACAGGGAGGAGAAAGAGGAGTGTAACAGAACAAACTGTGCACTACACACGTACACACTCACTCCAGGCTTCTCCTGTCTCAGGGCTAGTCTGTATGAAGGGAAGAGAAATGTTTTAGATCGAATAGGCTGTCAAAGTTTCTAAACAAAAAGACTAAGTTTTAACAATAAGAATGAGACTGTTTTCATAATTTAAGATGATTGAGAAGGTTGAGAAACAGAAGGCAGCTATTATCAAGGCAGCTCCCTATGCAGGAAATAGAGAGTCCATGACAACAGCGATTCTAGTACAGAGCTTGGTGATGGCAATTTATATGTCAAAGAGTTGAGATTCCTTGATCACACTGCTTAAAGAAGATGTGTAATTTGAACACTAAGAAAGATAGTAGAGGCCGGGCTCGGTGGCTCAGCCTGTCATCCCAGCACTTTGGGAGGCCAAGGCAAGTAGATTGCCTGAGCCCGCGGGTTCGAGACCCACCCGGGCAACTTGGCGAGACCTCGACTCTACAATAAATCAAAAAATTAGCAGGGCGTGGTAGCGTGCGCCTGTAATTCCAGCTACTTGGAAGGCTGAGGCGGAAGGATCGCCGGAGCCCAGCAGGTCTGGACAACTGAGTGAGACTCCAACTCAAAAAAAAAAAAGAAAAAAAAAGATAGTAGAGAGATTTCCCTTCACACACAAACAAAAAGAAACTTGGGGCCACACAAAATATAACCTTTAAAGTATCAGCATTTTTAGGCAGATTTTTTTCTTTAATAAGGCTAATTGTGCCCTGTACTGTTTGAGATAGGTTGCTTATTGTGGCAAATACAACTTATTTTTAAAACATATACACAGTATCTTCACCTTTATTTAAGATAATAAGCAGAAAGTAAGTAAAGACATATATACTTAGCTTATAGAATCTACCCGGAAAACTTCAGTCATTTACCATATATGTGTATCAATATATTCCATCCTCCCACTCCCAATTTCCAAATTGTTAGGACCAGTAAATTTTCTTAGGAAGTTGTCTTGGACATGGTCAGATCTACCCAGGGTTGTGCTGGACCATTTTTATTTTATGAACAATGTGCTGCACAGTTTGATAACCATCCTTCAAGAGTGCTCCTTAACAATAGAAGAATATGGATCACAGCACCCCAGCTCTATAACATAATACACATAACAATACATATACACATAACATAATACACAATTATATAATGTTACAAATGGCAGTATGATTTTTCATTTGTTGCTTCCTTCCAATGCATTTTCAGCTTTGATAAATCATAATTGATGTAAATTAATCTCATGTAATTAATGCAAATTTGTTGTAGGAATTAAATACTTAGAATTTCTCTACTAAATGCAGATTCACTTTGTAAGCACTTAAGAAATATATTTTAAAATGCATATTAACAGCAGGGTACATTTTGGAATCTTAGAAATATAAATGTCACGGATTTTATATATAATTAATATATGCACTTTATTAAATAAATAATAGTAAATGCACTTAAAATATTCTATTTAGGAAAGTTTCATGCCTTGAGGGAAAGTGGGATAAATGATTGAGCTGTGAGTTGAGAAGAAAACCTGAAAAAGAATGAAGCCTCCTGATTTGTGTGCCTCCCTCTACTCTAACAGAATTGCTAGAAGTAGGGTGTTTGGAGAGTCTGATTTGAGTCCTAAATACCCCATTACAACATGTAAACCTGAGCAAGCCGCCTATCTACCCCAAGCCTCAGTTTCCTTATCAGTCAAGTAGCCTACTTCACAGTGCTCCTGTAAGGGTCATTGGGGTATCTGCAGTCCAGAACTGTAAGAAATGATCATCATCATAATAACTGCCTGTAATATACTCCTGCTAATTTCTTAGCTACCAGACACTCTCTCAAGATATAGAAACTTAAATTTTGCTAATGATCACCATCATTTATTGAACACTATGCATCAGGTATTGAGTTAAACACTTCACATATGCCATCTTATTGATTTTTTCTTTTTTTTTTTTTTTTTTTGGGGCCAACACTAGTATTATCTCATTTTACAGTTAAGGAATCCAAAAATCAGGAAAAGAGTAACTTTTCCACAGCCACACAACTAGTAAATCGATGGACCTGGGATTGAAGTGGTATCTATTTGTCTCCAGAGCTGGTGATTTTAAATCACTTGGGTAGACGACCTCCCCACTATCACTGCTAAAGTTATACCAGCCCTACTCATCATGTGCAAACTCCCTATTCTTTATTAAAAACAAAATAACCAGTGAATTCTAAAACCAGAAAGCATATAATCTATTTAAGGCACGGCCAGTCCCTTTGCTATGCTCCTTTCCCCAGCAATGAGCACGGTGTGCTGGAAGGAGTTACTCTCTCACTAGCTAGATTCTATGCCTCAAGCAGAGTAGGATGTCACCATCTAGTTCACCACAGAATCCTCATGCAGGACTGCAACACTTATTTGGCAAGTCACTTGGAGAAAATGTATTCATGTATTGCCTAATTCCTAAAAAATATTTACTATTGAAGGTAAATTCTTGTCAGGCTAGTCTTTTGCTCACTTACAGAAGAAGTAAAATTTGGAAGATGAGAGAGATAGAAAAGCATTTACTGCGTCGCCTGTTGGCCCAGGAGTCTTAGAATACAGGCATCCCTGCAACTCCTTAGTCCCAGCAGTCTGCATTTTACATGTGAAGATGCCAGGAGTGAGAAATCAATATAAGGCCCGTACCTCTGGGAGGCAAGGATATGAGTAAGAGAAGGAGGAATTGCAGAAATCATTTTTCTTCCTAGTCCTAAGTGATTGGCACAGCAATAGACCCCATGCCACGGGGTACACTGGGGGAAATTATTTATTGTAGAACCCAGATGCCAAAGTGAAGAAGAAAGAGAGCGCTTCCAGCAGCTACATCTGGCTTTTTGGCAAGCTCTCCACACTGTGGTACTGACTCTCCCTGCATCTGCTCCCTAATCGTTTCGCTAGTTACCTGTGAACTATGTTTTACCTACTTTGACCACACATTGCTTGGAACTTGGATAAAGGTGCCACTGTTATGTCTATTTTCAGGTTGCTGTGAACCTTTCCAAAGAAATCAATACCAAAAAACTTTCAGCTGTAGGGATTAAAAAAAAAAGAAAAAGAAAAGAAAGAAGGAAATTCTCTATTCTGGACCATGGGCAGCAGCTAAGCACCCTGGTCACGTTCTCATATAACGATTTTGAAAATCGAGAGAAAACTCTACCTTATCCTAAAGTAAGAGCTCTCTTTGTATAAATGAGTACAGAGTTCAAAGGGTTAATCCAGTGGCTGTACAGTTAGGTAGGCCCTTAGGAAATGTAATCTACAAGGAGGATTTGTTAAAACTCTTACCTTTAAAAGGGCTTTTTTGCACATCAGAAAAGTGAGATACGTTTCATGCCTTTCCCTCTACACATTTTTATGCTACACCTTTCAGCAAAAGCTTTTACAATGATATTAAACATTAACTCTGTATGGGTTAATCCCAAGACACAGCAGCAGCCTTAAGGTTAATAGTCCTTTTAATTAAAGGATAAGTCAGTTATTGAACACAGAAGCTAATCACAAAAGGATTACCACTGAAAATGAACATAGTCTGTGCAATTAGTCTGATAATTAAGACTTAAGTACTGGACAGAGATCAAAGTGCTTGTAATATGCAATAAAGTTCCCATAGTTGTAAGGATATTCAAAATGTTAACTTGTGCTTTATGGCACCTTCCATTTATCGTGTGCCCATGATAGCAGCAAACACATTTCCCCGATGGATGTCAGCATGGATAACTGCAACAGCTGTTACTACATAAGCCTGGTGTTTCTCACAATATGATTACTCTGTCAACGACGGCCGTAAAAGGTGGCATCTGCATTCATCAAACAGAGTTATCAATAAATGTGAAATCATACAACAATTAGACATCTCAAAGGAAGACCAAATTCAACTAGGAAAAAAAATGTCAACCACACTGTTTAATTACTAAAATTGTTAATCAATAAAATGCCTTCATAACTTTTAATTAAAATTTTATTTGAACTGGATGTTTGGAGAATCTGATTCTTTGTTTTCATTACATTTAACAGTTGTGTTACAAAAATCCTAGTGGCATCTGTGAGCAGCCATCCCCTGGGGAACACTTTATATCTGTAATTGCA
This sequence comes from Cephalopachus bancanus, assembly GCA_027257055.1. Taxonomy (NCBI): domain Eukaryota; kingdom Metazoa; phylum Chordata; class Mammalia; order Primates; family Tarsiidae; genus Cephalopachus; species Cephalopachus bancanus. The sequence continues at coordinate 13,349,466 of JAPVLO010000204.1, forward strand.
TATTGTTACCTACAGAGGGTGTTAAGAATCCTTGTTAAAAATACAGGAAATAGTTAGGAGACATCTCACAATAGCCATTATTATGGAGCAAATTACTAGGTAGAGCAATCCAGAAGCTGTCAAGAAAGGTTAGCAAAAAGGAATGTGAGGAAAGCAACCATTTAGCAATTCATCATGAGCCAAACTAGCTCTAAAATAAAACCAAAGAAAAAAAGTATTGGTTTTAGGAAGTCAAGACATTGCCTTTGTTTACTACAATCACTAAAGATTATAAGAGGTTACTGATGAAGGATAAGAAGATTAAATGATAAAGGAAAAATCAATTGTTTTAATCACATGGATGCTCAGGCCAGTTGTAATGAGAACAACTAGTTAGAATTCCAAAGGTCTGTGCTGTATATATTATCTTTCTTTATCTTTCATTTGTGTATATAATGGTATGTGTCATTTAAGTATCACCAGCCTCAGAAGTTGACTGGTGAATTCCCATACCTTCATCTCGGTCTCTTCAAGCCGAATGCCCACATCACAGTTACATTTTTAAATGATCTCTTTTTGATTCATAGAAAAATCAAATGGATTTTTAATTTTTCTCAACTGATTTTCACTAGGATTTCATTTGACTCCCAGTGACAGCCTACACGAATAAACCTCATTGACTATTTGCTTACTTTACTGCTGAAATAATTAACAAGCTCTCCTTTCACATCTTTGAGTACTGATTAGTACTCAGAAATTCACTCTTAGGAGCTATCCATTTCTTAATTCTACCTTGGTTTCCTGAATTCCCATATGAGTAAGAACAATTGCGAACTATAGCCAACCAATCTATCCAGTGTCCTACCAAAGGCCACTAATTGGGTTGCAGGACATATAACCCCGAAATATGGCATCTTGGCACTTGAGAAAACATAGAAGCAGAAATGTCACTCTCACCGTCTCCCCCTGAAGCAGGTCATAAGCAAATTATCTGACCTTCTTCAGAGGTAGGTTATAAGACACTCATTCCAGAGATACCCTCCCTATACCCAGAGGAAAGGAATGTCCCTCTCTATGAAGACACAGAAACACAGAGAAGAACCTGAACAAACAGGCTTTGATAAATTCCCTCAGTTTATCACCATTAGATCATGTCCCCTCTATCCAATCAAACTTCTGTGTGACTATTTACATCTTCATCAAACTTAGTATAAAAATACACAGATTCCTGTTTCTTTAGAACTAAATGAAGGCTCTCATGTCACATGTGAAGTGTATTAAATAAATATGCATGCTTTTCTCTTGTTAATCTGTCTATTGTTATAGGGGCCTCAGTCGTGAACCTTGTGATGAGTGGGGAAAAGATATTACCTTTTCTCTCCTATACTGCCATCCCTCCAATTCAAAGCTCATAACAGAAAGAATGTACCCTCCATGTTTTCTCAAGAAAAGTTAAAGTGCTATCATCAAAGCATTACTTGGAGAATCAATCAAGGAAGGCTATATCTCACCAATAGGTCTACAACTCATCTTTGCTTCAAGTCATTGTGAAACAATGATTATACTTACCTTACTCATGAGATCAGGGTCATATCTTCGAGAAAAGAGAGAAAAATGACAGTACCTCATACTTAATGCCTACTGGATGCTAGGGACTATTCTAAGTGCTTTATAGATATTAACTTATATAATACAAAAACCTTACGAACTAAATTATTATCATGTCAGGAGGTTAGGTGACTTGCTCATGTCACACAACTGGTGCAGCTGGAACTACGAACCCAGGCTGTTTGGCTTCAGAGACTATGCCCCTAACCTCTGTTCTATATTGCTGTGAACAAAATAGCATTTATTGGACATACTATTTTGTGCCAGGCTGGTGGCAAATGTTTTATTTCTGTTTGCATAACTTTGCAAGATAGGTTTTACAGATGGGGAAACTGAGACTCAGTGAAGGGAAATGAACTCAACCAAAGTCACACAGTACACTGTTGTACCCAGAGTCAAAAAATCTAGTTCTACCAGACGTTAAAAACCCATATTACTTTACATGTTGCCAAGGTAGGAAATGGTCATTGGATTAATTCCATTAACATTCAGTGATGAATGAAAAAGGGAGAAAACATGAAAACGGTAAGAGAGGAAGAGACCACATGTACATGCTCCATCATTTTCTCCTACTAGCCTGAAGAGTAGATTGATTTCAAGACAAAGAGCCGATTAAGCAAAATCTGAAAACTTCACCCAAGGGTAAAAGCAGTTATTTAATGGTGTTCAAATATTATAGGGTGAATTTTCTAAGTGGAGAGGACATTTTCTTAGAATGAAAACTTTTGTTTGTTGGGGAATCTGAGATCTAGAAATACAGAAGGCAGATCAATAACACAAAAGTTTACATGGAGATATTTATAAGAACACGAGAGATTGGCCTTAACTCTGAGGGAAGGTTGTGTTTTTAACCATTCTCTCAGGATGAATATTAAGATTGTGATGATCGTGGTGAAACTTGCTCATCTCTACCAGATTAAGAAAACAAAATAAACTTCAAGAAAGAAACAAGTAAGCAGTCCAGGATCGGGGACAACTCTGCAGGGGTGAGTATTAGGGGGCTACTATAGTAGAGGAAAATCAGGATCAGATTCATCTTTGTAAAACCATAGCACTGTGCATAATAGTTTGCAGGTTCTAGTAAACGTGTTTGGATGATCCCTTTCTCCACTACTTAGTGAATATGCTGGGAGACAGTAACCCCAGCCTCTCCAGAAACAACAGGCTCAGTAGCTATTGTCAACCTACCAATGACTGCATTTTCCCATCTTTTCACCTTTACTGTTTGACTTTGTCCTGTTTTTCACTCCTATTATTCTTAGAAGTTGTTAGTTCTTCCCCTTCCTATGGTCTACAATTGAGGATGGGCAACGACTCCACCTAGTTCATCCAAATGTACATTTCTGGTGTTAACTAATAGAGTTTTCTTCCCCATTACTTAGTATGGCCTAGTATGTCACAGAGAGCCGTCAAAAACATCAATGGAAATGGTACAATTTGCAAAAACTGCTTAGTATTTTATTCATACCTATAGACAAAGCAGGGGTATGTCTAGCACAAGTAATTTTAACCACTTAATCTTGCCCACTGAATATAAATGACAGTCATGTTTGAACATCAAAGGGCTGTTTCAAGTCTTAAATGATATGTAAAAAGCACCATGGACCCCCAAGTGTTACTCAATTTCTACATTTTGAGATGATTGAAAATGAACATGATTGAAATATGAAAGTCGTATTTTTTAAAACTTTCATTTTGCAAAGGTTAATTGACAAGCAGTTTGAGCAGAGGGAATGAGCTGCAAGTAAGTTTCCAATTACGAGAACTGGGATATAGACTTGGGGGAATGTATGAAATATATAAATCTTGAAATGTTAACAGAACTTCCATTTACTAGGTTGAGGAGTGAGCAGCATAGATTTGAAGACATTATGACTCACCACTTTATAAACCTATAACTATCTATATAAAGATAAAATAAAATAAATATCTTGAATTTAATTTCAGGAAAAAATTCTTTAAAATTCTTTTATAGAAACCATTAAGGATTAATAAAACGAGACTGCATTTTCTATTAATAAAGTAGAAAAACTGCACATGAGTACAGTTGCAAGGTTGTGTGAATCTCTATATATTCACACATAGACACACATATGTAAATTCGTTCCCAAATAGATTAGCAAAATGCAAGTAGTATGGCAATCTGGGAGAGAGTCTATCTTGTTGCAATTTTTAAATTTCTCAATCCATCAGTTAAATGCGGATTCAGGGCACAGACTCATATTTCCTTGTCAAATAAATTATGTCTTACATCAAAGACCACACAGATTTCTACTTAACAAAACAGGAGAATGTCTGAATAGACCATAAATGTGAAATATGCAAGAGAGCAAAATGAGACAGCCAATAAAATAAAAGATTTGTTAGTCAGCTAAAAACTATCTACAAAATGGTCCTACTGACAATCAGAACTGGTGATTAAAAAAATATTCTCTTAAACGGATGCTAATTTTTTTTCCATGAGAAATGAGCTCTGGTGATAATGCAAAATGGTAACAAATTGCTATGCATAAAAAGTTTTAATTAGACAACAAAGATTGAGATGGTGCATACATCTTTTTTGCTTGACTGTTGAAACATCATGTACATAATATAGTAGGAGGAAAAAACAAGAACTGTGCTGGGACTTTAAGAAATAAACCAGGTACCAAATTATTATATGGTTGTAAATCTATGAGTCAATAATATTTTTTATATCACTTGGCATTTTTCCCTTTAAAGGTAATTTATAGCAATTAATTCTCATTTATAGATATATTTTCTACTCTGAATTTTTTTTCCCAAAGATGGCATTGAAAGATACAGCTGCCTCTGTCTAAGCAGACTATTAAAGATGTTATTTGGCTTAAAGATTTTGGCAAACTAAAATGTTAGCAGTCCTTAGATCCTTAGATGAATACTATCTTAAATGTAACAAAATATAACAAATTAAAAGATAAAGAAAAATATTTTCCATTTTTCCTTTTTTTTTTTTTTGAGTTAGAGTCTTACTCTGTCACCCAGGCTAGAGTGCAGTGGCGCACTCATGGCCACCCCACTTCTACCTGCTGGGCTCCAGTGATCCTTTCACCTCAGCGTTCCAAATAGCTGGAGCTACAGCCATGTGCTACCATGCCTGGCTAATTTTTTATTTACTTATTGTAGAGATGAGGTCTTGCCAAGCTGTCCAGGCTGGTCTCAAACCCACGGGCTCAGGCAATTCACACCTCTTGGCCTCCCAAAATGCTGAGATTACAGGCTGAGCCACCAAGTCCAACCTCGATTTTTCTATAAAACAGCTCTACTATAATATTGAAGTTCTTAGATAAGTCTGACTTCTAAAGTGTTTCGGAGAATTCAGCTTAACAGATAAATGAGATAAAGCAGGGAATGAGTTTGACACAGTATCTAGCACTCAGAAGTAGGAGCTCTGTACAATTGGAACAAGCTCAATAAATACTCCAGAGAAAAGAGAGCTATTTGTTGTCCAGGGCTCCATCATATATGTCTTAGTTTGCTAGGGCTGTCAAAACAAAATACCATAGATTGGGTGGCTTAAACAACAGAGATTTATTTTCTCACAGTTCTGGAGGATGGAAGTCCAAGATCAAGGTGTTGGCAGGGTTGGTTTCCCCTAAGGTCTCCCTCTGTGGCTTGCAGATGGCCACCATCTTGTTGTGTCCTCACATGGTCATTTCTCTGTGTGCACTGATATCTGGTGTCTGTCATCTTTCATGAGGACACCAGTCATATTGGATTTGGGCCCACCCTCATTTTAACTTAATTCCCTCATTAAATACGCTGTCTCCAAATACAGTCACATTCTGGGGTAGTGGGACTTAGGTCTTCAATATATGAATTTGTAGAGGTCACGCAATGCAGCCCACAACAATATAAGATCATAATGTAGACACCTCCAAACATTCAGGAAGGATGTTGGGATCCAAAATGCACAAAAAGGTGGGAGCTACAGCAAGCAAGTCTAGGCCAGATGGCTGATGTGGTTGAAGTCCCTCCACCCTTATGAGTACTTTCTCCCCATGGAGAGGTGGTCCTGCTCACCTTCTCTTCTGTATCAGCAACTTTGCTTTTTTTTTTTCCTGCACCAGCATCAAAGCGTCTTTGCCCTGAGTCAGGTGTTGATTTGCTTAAATTAATACTAGATGAAAGTGAGCAAAAGGCTTAGCACTCTGAAGAGGTACTCTGCACCCCACCGAAGAAAGAATCTCTGTTAATTGAACGAGTGGTGTTGGGGGTAGGAGCGGGATGGGGGATGGGGAGGGAACTTCCCCAGCTGTAGCTTAAACTGCCCACTCAGGACTCTGCACTAAGCAACAGCTTTCATCCTCCACAATCCCTGCCTTACTTTTGTTAATGACTCTGTGCTCCAATGGAGCGAAGGAAAACTAAGTCAGTCATGAGGTGGAGACAGAGTGACTATTCCAAATAAGGATAAGCAGCAACGGGTGAGGGGGTGAAGAGGAGAAAGGGGGAGGGAAGGGCAGGCAGTGCTCTATATTTAAAGGAACCCGAAGAGACTTGAAAAAAATTTGTCTCAGCATGAAGTATTACTTTATCCTTGTTTCATCCTGTGTTACAACTGTGATTTATGAAACTGTATTAATGTACTCATCAGGAAAGAGTCGTCTTTCCATAACAGGATATCAGTGTTGAAAGACTCATCACGTAAAATCCTTTCAGTAGAACATATAATTAGCCATAGTATAAACTTAAAGGAAAGGGAGTAGTAGCAAACATCTCTTCCCTGTCTCCCTTTTCTCCAAGCTGCAGGAAGGAGGGGGTGTGAATCTGAGAGAGTATGTGTAGTTTAAGCTCTGGCATAATTCCTAGTACAGTGCTCTATGCTCTGTTCAATAAATAGATGTTGTCGACTGACAACACCATTGCAGAGTAACATTTGTTTCTTCAGCAGCCACATTCACTCTATCTGCATCGTTCCATTGTTCTTTGGGACTCGCTCCTCCTTAAAATGATGGATTGCCAAGTAATAAAAATGCTTTCACCTTTATCTCCACCTATCTCACCCCCTTTAGTTCTTCTTTTATTGCCAGCCCTGTGTCAGGTGACCCCTCTGCCCATCTCTCATTGGTTTCTGGTACCCAGCAGCTCAGAGACATTCTGCTTTAAAATATTGGAAGGTCTTTCATGATAATATTGAGGTTTGTCGATCAGAGAAAATGTGGCTTGTGGTTTAATTGTTCACAAGTAGCAGCATCCTAACTGGTATTAGCCAAGAAAGTCTCCCCTGAGCCAAGGTGAGCCAGCTGGGGAAAATTAAGAGGCAGACTCAGCAATAAAATCAGGAAGCTGAGAGTAAAGGAACAGCCCAGCTGAGGAGTGATCATCTTCTCTGCAATACCCTGAGATACATCTCCAAAAGCAGAGACCTAAGACTGAAAAGGCCCATTTGTTGTTTAAAAATACCTAGAAAATTAATGGTTTTGGCAAAAAATATTTTTATCAAAAAAGGGAGATGAGTGGTTGCTTTCTCTTATCTCTATGTGTGCCATCGATTCTTGTACAGTTTTCTGTGACCACCCCCACAAACCCCTCCATCAGAACAAAAACCACATGCGGCCACCCAAAGGAAAAAGCGCTTGAAGAATAACAAGTTAATGTTTTTCAACTCTGCATAATCACAAAGTAGTATGAATATTTTTTAAGATAGAACCAGAAAGATATTATGCATAAAGTTCATTGAAGGACTTTGCAGCTCAGGATGAAATCTAATCAATGAGATGTGACCTGTGCAAATTCAATTTCAAAGGGTGCCTGTGAAGTTTAAGACTTCTAAATTAGAAATCTGAGTTCATAATTTTGTATTTTTCTCCTGTATTTTATAACAATTACAATTTATGTGTCATTTACTTTTAAAGTCAGTTAACATTGACTTTGTTCTTTTGGCTTTCTGGCTAAATATACCTAGTGATTGAGTTACTAGCAGACAGTAATAAGACAATTACCTTTACTATCCTTTTTTGAACTGTAAATGTCTAAGTAGAGTTCATTTGGGCCTGTTTCCCATCCCACCCCCCAAAAATCACTGGTCCTTACAAGATGGTATAGTAGAAAGAGTCATGGGACAAAATCAAAGAGACCAGGATTTTGGTACCTGACTGCTCTTTGGATGTTACTTCACTAATAAATAAGTGAGGAGACATCTTGAATTTCCACAGCAGTTCCATTACTGAGACTTTGGGTACCCTGTATATAAAGTCATTCACAGGAAATATATATTAGGCCTACTTCCCTCCTCATTTCTCTCTTCTCCTTTCCCCCACAGATGAAACTTTTTCAATTCAAACTGAATGTAAACATTGTCAATTCCTCAGTCTCTATGATAATCATGCTAGAACTTAATTCTACCTTAAATAAATGAATGATAATTTGATCATCTTGTTTATCAAAGTATTCTGAACTCTATACTTGGAAAGTTTTAGGATATAAAATGTCTCAAAGTTAAGAGGTTATGGATATCTAGCAATATTTAGTGATCCAATGTACACATTTTTATTTCCTATGCCAGTGAGGATTTATGATTTTATTTAACTAACTATTCATTGCTGAATTCATTGTTGAAGGTTGGGCGTGGTGGCTCATGCCTGTAATCCCAGAACTTTGGGAGACAGATTGCCTGAGCCTAGGGGTTCAAGACCAGTCCGGGCAACTTGGTGAGACCTCGTCTCTACAATAAATCAAAAAAATTAACCAGGTGTGGTGGCACATGCCTGTAGTTCCATCTACTTGGAAGGCTGAGGCAGAAGGATCACTAAGCCCAGGAGGTTGACGCTACGGTGGCCAAGGGTGTGTGCCACTGCACTCCAGCCTGGGCAACACAGTGAGACCCCAACAACAAAAAAAAAAAAAAAACTGGAAACGTGAGGTTTTATTTCAAACAATTTATCTGAAGGCTTTTCAACATTACTTACAAAAAACTCCACAAATATTCATCTTTTATATGAGGTGAGTTCAGTCTTTATATACTACTTTGTCTCTATTTCTCAAAGGAAGGGAAAGAAATGATAAATTTTTAAATTCTGTAAAGGCCAAACTATTTCTTAATTTATAATATACTAACTCAAAAATAAAATCAAACCTTTTATCCTACCCCAAAAGGAAGACAAATGGCTAAGATTGTATTGTCACTGCAATTTTATCTGATGAGGTATTTAAGTATACTAACCTACTATTCATGTGGCTTTATGTTTAGTCTTCAGTAAACACATGTTTTCACCTTGAAGTGAATTACACTCGAAAGGATGAAGAAGAGATATATCTGCGTAAAGGCCAGCCATCTTTAGAGTCATGAGTTTCAGAGCTGGAAGGAGGCGTCTCTCTTTCCTCGGGGCTCCATCAACACTGTGCTCACACCTTTGTCAAAGCGCATAGCACACAGCCCAGTGGTCTTTATTCTACTGAAGGGGAGCTCCTTAAGGAGAAGGATTATATCTTATTTACTTTGTTATCCCAGTGTCTAACATGTCTTTTCAAACATGTTCAATAAATTGTAGGGAAATAAAGAACTCATGGCACAATCCCCTCATGTAACAGACGATAAAAGAGAACCACAAACTTGTGTTAGGTCATTCTAGTTGGCTAGAAGCAGGACAGGATAAAAACCCAAATCTTTTGATTTTCATAATGTGGAAATTTCATCCAACAAGTTAAACCTCTGTACCAAAGTACTGAAAATGGGTTCAATATAGTTTGTGGCTGATAATAATTGATTTATATGCCATTTTATGAAGATATTGCCCTAAATATTGTAATGTAATGAATTAACATCTAGTCCATGGAGGTATCTAGCATGAAAGCTCAGTGATTCAGACCACAGTGGATTTGAATTCCAGGCCAGACACCAGCTGTGTGGCCTTGATAAGTTTTTAGTATAATTCTCAGATTTTCCTCTGTAGACATAATAGTAGCTACCTCAAAGGAGTTGTAAGGATGAGACAAAATAATACATGTGGAACACAGAGCTCAGGGCCTGCCACACAATTATCAGTATAGCAATAATTTAAACTGCTTTGCAAGTATTTGTTGACTGAGTGAAAAAAAAGTTCCAACTTAAAATATGTATAAATATATATGTACATCTACAAACATGTAATTTAATATGCACATGTTTATATGTTTAAATATTTACATGCACATAGTATATATACTCAGAGGGGAAAAAATTCTGAAAATAAATACAACAAAATATTAAGATAATTGTTTCTGAATAGTGGATTTTAAGTTTTTAAAATTATTATTTTTTTTAGAGTGAGGTCTAGCTCTGTCACCCAGGCTAGAGTGCAGTGGCATGATCATAGCTCACTGCATCCTCAAACTCCTGGGATCAAGAGATCCTTCTGCTTCAGCCTCCCAAAAAGCAGAGACTACAGGTACATGCCACCATATCTGGTTAATTTTTTTTTAATTTTTTTTGTTATGTTGCCTGAGCTGGTCTTGAACTCCTGGACTCAAGGTATCCTACTACCTCAGTCCCCAAAGCACTGGGATTATAAGCATGAGCCACCATGTGTGGCTGGAACTAATCTGCGTCTGCATATAGCTTCTATAATAAGCATGAATAAGCATTTGTTTAAAACAAGTTTACATACTTATTTTAAAATATAAGTATTGACTTTTATCAATTTGGTTTAAATGTCATTTATTTGGGGATAAATCCTAAAATCACTTTCTCATGTGAGTTACTGATAATGCCAAAGTTATCAGAATTTTTTCCCAAAATATTGCTGTGGTTTTTATTTTTAAGTAATTTTTTTATGTATCTAGTTATTTAATACCACGCAACAGGCACTGTTCTGGGTGGTTTATAAACATTAAATAAGAAAGAATAATAATACTCTACTGGGAGAGAAAAATAGCTATTTGTGGTGGTAAGACAAACAGAATTATTTTTTTAAAAAAAGATAGTCTAACTTTTGTCCTAAAAACCAAACTAATAAAAATACAGGGCAAATACAAGATTCCTATAACCTATTTTATTCACAACAAAATGGTCTATGTTAAGTATATCCTGCTAAGAAATTCATCGTTATTTTCTAAATAATTTGGACATGATTTTATAAATTTTACAAGGAAATCATCACAAAAAAAACTATGTAAACTACATAGCAGGTACCTAACATTGTTTTATCTCTAACCAAAACTACCAATTGCTGTTATCTCAGTGATATTCAAGAACATAATTACAAATGTAGCAATAAGATTGAGAAATCTTTCTCATTACCTACCCTTCATACTCTTCTCTACACACACATGATCTCCAGAAGCCAGCAGGCAGAGACTCCATAGCTGTGGAGGTCACAGAGGGGGCACAGCAGTGGGTAAGACTCGAGCTGGTAGTCAATATGATATACTTCTAGAATCAGTATAATCACCCTGAATAACACGGGAACATCATGGTAATATATGACAGACTATCATTTTTCTTTGCTGTTCCTTATGTGGCTGTGATGAACATAACTCAACAACAAATTTGTCATGGAACCTTCAAGAAGGGGTGGGAGGAAGTGGTGGGTTTGCATATGTCTGTTCTGGGAGCATATGATTTTTTAAAAAATATAAATCCAAATATATTCACATCCAAATATATGAACCATATTTACTTCATGTGTAGAACCAGCTTCTCTTAAAAATCAGTGCTTCAAAGGCTAATCACACCAAGTTTGTCACTTTGGTCATCAGATGTAGAGCAATATAGAAAGAGAGTCTTGGCATATTTAGGCTGAAGCCTCTTAGAAAAAGGAAGAATCACTATTATGCTTCTGACCTGGGTGCTGCAGGTAGACCTCTGTGACTAAGGTCAGTGGTCAGAGCCCAATCTGAGAGAGCATAATTGTTTTCCAACCCACCTTAATGCTCATTTAGCACCAGAATATGCGCTCACGTTCAAAGCTTGAGACTGTAAGCATTCTGATGAGTGAAACAACAGAGTCAGCCTCAGTCTCCCTGAGTCTCCCTCTGATGTACCTGGACTGACTTCAGGAAGCCGAATACGTGCAGTAGCTAATGTCTGCCCTGGTAATGATTTTCACACGGAGAAAAAAGAAGAGCAGAGAATTACTAAACCATCTCCTCTGGGAAATAAATCAGAGGAGCTTTTCCAACATCACAGAAAAAAATCAGAAGTTCTTAGAAAAATGTCATTATATGTGCTAGAAGACATCCCAAGTTTGAAGCCCCCTGAATCTAAAGAGGGGTAGGACTCTAAAAATAGAAAAATAACAATAAATAGAAAATAGAAGCCAAAAGGATGTTTAGGGTTCACCGCACTCAGTCCTCCAGCCCTACCCCATGACTGATGAGGAAACAAGATCAGAAATGTAGCCCAAATCTAGCAGTGAGTTTAAAGGAAGAGCTAGGATTAGAAACCCACTTGTTTCCCACCACAGCCTGCAGACTCTGGGCCCAGTATTCCTCCCACTATAATGAGCAGCCTCACAGGAGGATACGGGGAACAACTGAGAGTTTTTAAGCAAAGGAATGATATGATCATCTTTTGTTTCAGGAAGATCAATCTGGCAGTCCTATATGCAAGCTGGAATTAAAAGATCAGTGTTAGAGCAACATAGTATCCGTCCAGGGCAGAGGAAACAGGAACTAAGGGAATAGGATAGAAGAAGGAGCAAGATGCAGAGATATTTCAAACCTGCTTGCCTATAGGCTTCATAAAAGCAGAGCCAGTTGTAACCCTAGTTCCTAATACAGCGCCTGGTGCATAAAAGACACGCAGTCATGCTCACTAAATGAACAAATGAATTAAAGAAGTAGAAAGGATAGGAATCAGTGGCTGGATAAAAGAAAGGGAAAGAGTCAGAAGTTACCTCAAAATCTGTGGGTTACATGATTGAGAGAATGTTAAAGCAATTGATTGTTTGAGCACGGGGGGAAAATGGAGTATTGGAGGTCATCTAGGGTGGACCTAGAGAAGGCTTTCCGGAATCACCAACATAGAAGTAACCAGTGAAGCCAGAGAACAGATTAGAATGTCATCAAATTACATAACTAGATAAAAGGTTGGAGACAGTGCGGTTAATCTGTGTACCTGTGGCATGTACCTGGGTATGGTTTTTTAGACTCATGGTTCTCCACACTTGGATGACTGATAGAACCATGGAGTTGGCATTTGACAAAAAGAGGCAAAGTTTTAGACCCAATCTCAATGACAGTAAGAGATGTTCAAACGGAAAGACCCAAATGTATACTTACAGTATCAGTGAGAAAATGTCGCTTCTATAAATTTTTCCAGAACTGTACAGTCAGGTGAGCTTAAAAACAAAACAAAACCCTCATGATTTTCATTTTAATAGCTGTATAAATTTTGAGATTCATGAAAAAGAAATATTTTAATTTTGAAGTACATACCAGGTGGGAGGAGCATCATAATCTTCTTAGTGACTGGACCAAGTAGTAGACAAGCCCCGACATCCCCAATCCCCTAGGAGAGACAGCATCTGCATGCATCCTTTCTGCAGGATCCCTGGGGAGCAGTCACCTACTCACATCTGCTGTTGGCCACAGCAACCTTCTCAGGGGTTCCCTGCTGCTTTTCTGCTCTTTCCATTCACCTGGACAATCAAATATGAGCCAGGACCTTTGAAGTGGAACTATCAAAGTATATTCTGTGGTGACTGCTTACAGTCATAGAATCCTAGGACCATAAAAACCAAGATTCATAGACTGTTAGAGCTAAGCATGACCTTAGAGATGAGCTAGTTAAATCCCCTTGAGGGAATTGGGTACCAAGTCTGACCTTCCCTCCAAGGATAGAAGAAGGGTGAGGTGTTTAGCCCAAGTTGGTGTTCTGGGATTTGCAGCTGAAAGTGAGGTCAAGTGTGGATCTGGCCCTCCTGCCAATGTGCATTTGGGAGGAGAGCACAGGGCCAAGGGGCCTGAGAACCATAGATGCAAGAGCAAGCAGGAAGTGAGAACTGAAGCTGTGATAGAAGGTGCGTGGACAATCTCTGGGGGTGTTAGAGGGGTAGGGATGATCCTTACAGACCCTTGGAGTGAGGAGTTCTCTCCACAGTAACCTGGTCCTGCTGTGAGTTAGTCCTATGCACTTCCCCTGAAGAGAGATTTCTCCAATACCCTTACGGTATTAGAATTTACCCTCACCACTGGTGGAAATAAGAGTTTTGAAATAAAAGGAAAAAATACAATAAGATCACGTGTATTAGCTAAGCATGATGGAACTACGTTTTTACTATAAAGAACAGCAATATTAATTTGTCAAGCATAAAACTAAATCTATTAATTTGTATTTGATATCTAGCTATCTTTCAATTTTTTCTATTTGCTCACCTCTTTACCCACTAACATTTTAAAAAATCATTCATGTGTTCATTTGTAAACTATTTACTCAGTAAATATATAATGTTTGCCTGATACATATTAGATACTAGGCATACAATAGCTCACAAATTGCATGATGCTTTTAAAGAATAATTTTAATTTCCAAATTCAGCTAATTCTAACATTTATTCTTTTTTCCTAAAAACAATTCTATTTACAGAGTAGATGCCACTTCCCTTCAGCTGAGACTATCTCTTATGAGAAAGGAGAGAAAATAAAATCTCTCCATTACAGCAACACTGGCACTTCATGTACAGTCATTCTCGAAGTAAGCAAGAATTTATAACCTGTCTCTTAGGAATACACAAAAATAATTTGAAAATAGCCCTCACTCATCTTTGCTTCTCACAGGAGTTTGTTTGTAGTATTTTCCCTGTTCAGTTTGCCTTTGATTTCAACATTATTCAGTGTTTACATTCTTAGTAAGTCTTCCCAACCTCTATCCAGTCAACTTCTTTCAACACTTAACCAACCGGTGGATGGCGATGTTACAGTGAATAATTCTCAACTTTATCTTTAATATGGTCAGCAGACAGTATTTTCTGCAAAAGGCATTTACTCCTAACTAAAAGGAGAAGAAAGCTAACTTTAGCTTCCTGTGGGCCAGTCCCTTGTGAATTCTGAGAGGGAGAAAAAGGTTAATTGTTAACAGTTCCGTGTATGTGTCACAACTCACCACTGGATTCCTTCAGTCTAACACCCTTTCAGCAGTAGCATTTAGCACATTGAGACCAGACCAAGTTTTTTATTGCTTACTTCAATAAGATACAGGGTGAGTTTAAAGAAGGCGATCTTTAAGATTTATCTGTGTGTTCTGGAATAAGAGTTCAATAATTCCTTTAATCCATGTTGTCATCTCCCTTGGCCTTTTGCTTTACTTTAGTCTTTTAACATCACACCTTATTTTAGTAGCAATTATCAGAATCCATATACTAATTCAACCTAACAAGAACTCTAGTATGAGCAAGGTACTGAACCAGGCACTTGTATTTTACTTCATAACGATACCATATTTCACAGGCAAATAAATTGTTTTCATAACCACAATCTATCTTTAAAATATCTCTGACAAAAAATCAAAGGAGTTGATTGGATACATTTTCCTTAAGAAAGAATTACATTCGTATAACATTCCTTAACACTAGTTGAGGCGGTGGACATAAAATCTTGCAAATATATCTTGGAAATAATTTAAATTTAGTGAGCAGGATCAAAAGCCAGGCTGTAAATAGAATTGATGGACCCCAAATTTCTTCTGGAAACTTTAAGACTATATTCATATCTATCAATCTATCAATCAACTGATCTGCCTGCCTTTCTCTATATCTATCTGTATATGTCTGTAGATATATTCTTGGTTTTTTTTGAGTCAGAGTCCCACTCTGCCACCCAGGCTGGAGTGCAGTACCATGCTCACGGTCACCCCAGCATCAATCTGCTGGGCTCAGGTGATCCGTATGCCTCAGACTTCCAAGAAGCCAGAACTACAGGTGTGCGCTACTATGCCCAGCTTATTTTTTGATCTATTGTAGAGATGAGGTCTCCCCAAGTTACCCAAGCTGGTCTCGAATCCCTGGGCTCAGGCAATCCTCTTACCTTGGTCTCCCAAAGTGCTGGGATTACAGGCTAGAACCACCACACCCAGCTGATATATTCTTAAATACACTTAGTTCTTAGTGAGAATTGTCATTGATTTTCACCTTCAAGAACCACTGCATATAGGCTCCATTCTAGGATATTTTGGGTTAGGCCAACAGTGTAACATTCTTGAAATTTCACCAAATATTCCATACCTGTGATATATCCTTAACTTAACTTTGAAATTCAAAGGTTTCTTAGAAACCCATTAGTCTGTTATTTCTGCAACTGCTTTCCAAAAATTATTCATGTATTTCAATGTGTTACCAGGCATTTAAGGAATAGTTCTTGTGTTCAAATAAAGTTTGAAATATTTATTCTAGAGGGTCACTGTCATATTAGCATATTTAAGGCTGGGATGATCTGGAGTAAAAAAAAACACTGGAGGACTTTTAGATTTTATTCTCTAAAAATATTTGTATTTTACTGTTTTATATAAAATATTATTTCATACCAAAATATGTAATCTACTTGTACAATAAATAAATTGATCTCAGAGAAAGTGGGATAGGAGAAGGAGAGGGAAAAAGATTTGATCAGTCACAATGAAGAATAGAACTTTAAGGATTAAGAGATATGTCTGAAGAGCACTTTTATAACGTTTTGTAATGTGAGGTGTTATATATCTCTTCCTTGGTGTCCTTGAGAATTGCATTTCTTGTCAGGGCAAGAGAAGGAAGAAAGACGGAGAAAAGGAAGGATACTGGGAAGGATGAAGTGAGGAGGGAGCTGTTTAATTTTGTCTAACCCTGTACTTACAAAACTTATTGGACTGTAGAACTCATTTTTTTCCCAAGAATATTTGTGAACACTAGAGATATTCTGGCAAATGTTTAACAGTTCTTGGGAATTGGGAAGGGGAGGGGACCTAATTCAAAGCATTTGCTAATTTTCATGTTGTAAAACCTCCCACCACGGTCTATTTCAAACTGCCAACAAGGCCTTGCTGGCTCACAAACTTCAATTCCAGCACACCACTGCTAGCATTCCTTGAAACAGTCTTGGAATTGTTGGGTTTGTGTATCTTCCCCTCCTTCCCAATTCTCTCTCCTGTACATTTATGTTTTAAAGATGAGCAAACTAAGGCCCAGAGAGGTTATATGAATGTTCAAATTACACAGCTACTCATCTTTACTGGTATCTGAACTCTAATGTCTAAATTCGATGATGATTCC
The DNA here is from genome assembly GCA_027257055.1 of Cephalopachus bancanus. Classification (NCBI taxonomy): domain Eukaryota; kingdom Metazoa; phylum Chordata; class Mammalia; order Primates; family Tarsiidae; genus Cephalopachus; species Cephalopachus bancanus. The sequence continues at coordinate 13,366,232 of JAPVLO010000204.1, forward strand.
ATGCTAACAAAAAAATTTAGCTATATGAAAAGGAAATATACTACTACAGACTCCGGTGATAAGAAAGACCCTTACCTCATAAATATGACTTGCATATTGATACATTTTAGCTGCTCAGCTTCTCTGCCTGGAGATGGCATAATCTGGATAATATGTATGTATTACCAATATCTTCTATGAGTAATAAGAAATTGGAGCCCATTTGTTAATATTTTCAAATCCTTAACTTGAAAAGCTACCTAGAGGTAACTCTGATATTATAGAAAATGCCTTACTTAGAATCAAAGGAAGGTTCACTTTGATTTATTTTGCTGTTTTTGTTGTTCAGACTTTTCCTCTCAAGCCATAATTTATCTTATACTTTTTACTTGCCTTGCCATATGTTCAAAAGATAAGTATTTGTTGAGAAATATGCTTTTAAAACATATAATTGTGGGCAACACCTTCGGGTCCCCTCCCACTGTGGGACCTTTTCTGTCCTCTAAATAAATCCTGCTTTCTCAAAAAAAAAAAAAATACACACACACACACACACACACACACACACACACACACATATGCATATATATATATATATATATATATATATATATATATACCCATATATAAGTAAATTTGATTTTGTTTGTCAAGGTGATGCTACTTCCTTAGGTCACAGATGAGAATATAAATTTGCTTATCATCATCCTTTCAGAGTCAGTATCTTTTGTGGCAGAGAAGTGCCTGTGAGCACTTCTATGAAAGGATTTGCCATATAAATTTCAGGTTCTTCCCTGAATGGCTTCCACTGATCTCAAACTTGTCCCCTAATCATTTATCATCTTGATATCCTTATACAAAAAAATTAGGATGATGGTAATCTATACCTCATGATATAGTTTGTCTCAAATACAGAGATTTTGAGAACTGATCATTAAGTTTGTAAATTTCACCATAAATTTTGGCCATTTTACAACATTTTGACTCTCACCTAAAGCTTGGTGAGAAAAAGAGCTATGATTAAAATTTGTTTTCTTTAAATTATGTATAGATTGAAATCATTCTGAATCTCCTGGCTTCTCTTTAAGAATGGGCACCAAAATAAAATAAAGTAAAATTTTAAAAATGGGTACCAAGATTTGGCAACAATGGATAGTTGATATTTTGTAATAATGACTTTATGTTGTGTCTATATTTATTTAATGAGCAGCATCAATAAAAAGATAATTTTAAAAACAAAGACCTTCAAAACTCTATAAGCCACAGATACAAGATGAACAGGAAGAAAGGAGCTTAAGAAAAGTGGTAGGAATTGGAGGGTCCGTGGAGCTCCCTGGTTGGAAAACTTCCTGGATGCCTCTGTCTGAACCACCCTACATCTCAGGTGTGCAATAACTAACAGTTTTCTGTGGCCCACTAAGTAATGATGCTTTGTCTGACTTTTTCAGAGATTCTAATGAAATTCCACAAATTTTCAGTTTTTAACTTGAAATTTTCCTCAACTTTCAAGTTTCTCTAGGGTTGCGAAGTGATTAATTCCTTTGTCAATGCATATACATCATTCAGGAAAACAATTTCCTCATAGTTCCTCCATGTTCTGCTGGAAAACGCTGAAAAATCAGGTAACTATAGGTGCAAATGAGTCCTCTTAGAGCTGGTACTCTGTGATACATAGTCATTGCTTCATCCAAGTTTACTCAAGTAAGTTCAACAAGCCACTTGTGAATGCAACTACTTTATAAGAGAGATTTTGCTGGAAATGATGTTATATGAAAAAGAAAAAAATTGTAACTGATATTTAAATAGGACTTTACTGTTTACCCAGTATTTTTCCCGTGCTATATCACTTAATCCTCATAAAAACCTCTATATCCCCATTTTATAGATTTAAAAAGTTGAAATTTCAAGTCGGCTTATCTAGGTCAGTGGAAAGACCGTCAGGGAAGACTTTGGGATTCAAATACCAAATTCTGTGTGCCTTCCACAATACCACATTAACTCTTAGAAACATACTTGACTTTTGTTCCTACTGTTCAACTATTTATTAATGCCAGTCAGTCCCCCAGTCCTGAGGAATCAGTAAAGGTCAAGTAAATATGTTGTCTCTGCATATTTGTAATAGGCCTTTGACATACAAATGGAGTAGTAATAACGCTATCTAGCAAAAAGTGCTTCCTCTAAAATTGGACAATTCAAGATGCAAATCCTGGCTCCAGTGCTTACTTGGGCAAGTTACCTAACATTTATAATCTCAATTTTTTTCATCTATATAATGGGGATAATGATAGCATTTACCTTATAGCATTGTTGTGTGGATTAAATGGGATTAAACACAAAAGGCACTTTACATGTAGCAAGCACTCAATAAGTGTTAGCTTGAAAAATATAGAGATTTATGTGTCTATATGGTCTCCTTTGTTGACTATCAGCCTTAAAACTCTATTCATCCAGCTGAGATGACAAATTAAATAAATATGAAAATGTCAAAGTCACTGCTCTCTCTGAAATGAAAAATACTATTGGTAAATCATTTTAGAGTATTAAAAAGTATATAGATTGCATAGAAATTAAAATATGCATAAAATTCAGTACAAAAGATTTGAATTTAAACATATGATCTTTTAGACTCCAGTCCAAAAATTCTATGACTCTAGATAATTTGGTACTGGATATTAGTATAATGAGTTTATCAAAGGCAATTACTCAGTTTAGTTATCTTGCCTTTTAAACTCTTAGTAGCAATCTAGTCTAAAATTAAAATTAAAGGTATTCAACTCAAGGCACACACAGAGTGTTTACATAAGGCCCATCACTTGGGGCTTAACTGTTTGCTCCTGTCTGCAAAAATCTAAAAGCCACCCCAGGCCACCAACTTAATTATATCCAGGATGCGCACCAGAGGTGAAAAGCCTCCTAGAACTGTTTTTCAATCATCATCTCTCCAACTGAGCTGGACTAGGACACTAAAACCAGCAATTAAAAGCCTCAAGTTTAGAAATGCATTCAGTTTCCCAAGTCCTCGGATGGCAAAGGTTAAGTGAATTATGTGGAGATAATTCGCCAAAGTCCCAAGGGAGGGTCCTGCTAACTTCAGATTTCTGGCTGTCTCAGTCTTATTTTTTTCTTCTCAACTGATATGCTTCTTGTCTGGTGCTGCCAATGTAAACATCAGGAAAAGAGGAAAAGTTGCAGATGGGGAAAATAAAACCCCTTCAGTATGTTTTCTAAGGGGAAGCCAGGCGATTAGCACATTCAGTGTTTCTGTAACACCGAAAGCATTTTCCTCTAGCTATTTTCAAGAATAGTTGCGAGTAAATTTACACTCACCTCGTATTAAAAATATTTGAGATCTTTACTGTGTTGCTTTCCTACTTAAATTGGATGGCGTCGCTGGGCATCTTACTGTGTGAGACCATAATGGGACCCGCAACTCTCCTCCAGGCTGAATTAGAACCACCCATTACACCTCGAGTTGTGTGGTAACACCTCCACAGTGTTTCCAATTAACTTTGTAAGTTTTTAATCAGTGACAAATGCATCTTTGTAAATTCAATTTACCTTTTATTGCAGCGCTATAAACCGTCTTGCAGCATTCCGGTACGTTGTGAGTATTTTACTTGCTACTGACATAAGACAGCTGTTGGACCTACAACAAAGGCTAAGCTTTATGAGTTACCTGAATTAGGATGTAGGTGAAGTAATTAAACCCCAAAGAGAAAGAGGGGGGAAGAGATAGCCCTCCACGATCCACACACACCAATAGGTAGACAGGAACTCCTGAAGCGACTCTGAAGCTGAAATGTTCAAGATTAAAACCCCCAGAAACTCCCTTCTAGTTTAAACTCACAATATGTTGAAAGAGGTACATAAGTGAAAAGGTCAGGCACATTTTATTAATAAATCCATACAGCTATTTGTTTTTCTTTTTAATCAGATTCAAATGCATCCTGTTAAAGAGCCACGGGTGATTAGATCATAAATCTGAACGACCTTGAAGATGATGAAGGAAATGCTTCTCTGTAAAGCGATCATCATGCTGCCAGTTCCATCATTTACACGTTTTTACAGGTGCAAGGAAAAGGTTTAATTTCAAACTGCTTGCGAGAATCACTCAATATAAAATATTACTTTATAAGATCTCCAGGTAATAAAGTAAATGAGCTAATCATACTACTTGAAAATGTATTTTTATTTTTGTTTCTATCTTTGCTCCTAAAATTGTTTTAAAAAGTAACAAAATAAGAGGAAGAATTAGTGTAAGAGCTTGACCTCATGATATTACTAATATTACTCCAGAATTCTAACTTAGGTTTTGTTTTGTTTGTGCATTATTAATGACACTATTAACTCACTGCCCCTTGTAGCAAATTATTAACTAATTATAAGTAATATGGTCATGAGACATATCTTTTGTTACATATTTAATCAAACGTCTGCATTTTTATATAGGTAGCAAATTTATGGGTGACATTTATGGCTTTTTTCCTAAAATACCAAAGAATTCTTTTTTCTTATTTTTAGATTTATCACTCAACCATGAGACATTTGACATACAAGATGTAGATCTGAGTATTGCTATTATCACATTGAAAATTTTGTAAATGTTGTAATTTGTCAAGAGTTTTGAGACCTTGACATCATCTCATTCGTTAATTCATTCATTTATTCATTAAGCATATTAAGTGCCTAATATGTGCCAGGGAGAAATAGTGAATAAAGATGTGGCTAATCGCCTCAAAACTGAAGATTATAAATATAAGAAAAATTTCAGACCTATATTTATGTATTGCTTATTTCACATCCTTATTTAGACTTTATATGTTTTTAAAAATCAGCCATGACCTAAAACTTTTCACTGAATCACTTATTATCATTTTTAAACTATAAGTTTGACTTTCTTTGACATTTTCTGAAGGGCATACTCTTTGAATACTGTTTTGATTCTTCTGTATTTATCATAGATGCTTTTGCTAGCTTATAAATTCTTTCTGATACACATACAAACTAGTCAAAATACAGCTATGAGTTTCATAACCCTATTTTTCTCCATTCTTTGTCACATGTATTAAAGACTTAAGAAATTGCTTGACAGGTTACTATATAGCTACTTTCAAATGTAGGAATTGGACATGAAAAGCACCCTTTTAAATTGCAATAAACTGATCATCAGTTTCTCTCCATTTCCTCTGGGTGCTCTAAAAAGTATGAAGGAGAGGAGTTTTAGCAGACATTATTGAGTTGATGTTCCTTATCCCACAGTATAATCTTCACCCAATAGAGGAAATATTCTGATGACAGTCTTGTGACTTCCAGGACAAAAGGCCTCCGTGCCCTGCCACAGTACAGAAATTAGATAGGAAGCCTTGAGAGAGGCCTTTCCCGCTTCTGCTCTCAGCAACCAACAGACCTTCCTAAAGGATTGGAGAGTGCAGTGGCCTCCAAGAACCCAGGTTTTCATGATTATTTCCCAAGATTTCAGTGTGACAGCAGAACACGCATTAAAGATGGGGCAAATTAGAGGCGAGAATCAAATCTTTGGAGAAGTGACTAAGCTGTATAAAGCTACCATTTATAAGCTGTATAACACTAGAAATATACAGACATCAAGTTCATCACAAAAATCCCACATGGTGGATAAGAAAGTTGAGTTTCAGGGTTTGCCTGAAGCGGCTTTGGAGCTGGAACTCAAACCTGTGCTGGCCAGCTCCATAGCCACTATCTTATCCAACACATCGCTTTGCCTCTAAAATGCCAAAATGTCATACTCTTTCTGCAGACTAAATCCTTATTCTTTAAAACATATCATTAAAAATGTACGAGTTATTACTTTAGTAACAAAGTTTACATCCCAGAAACCCATCCTTATGTGGAAACTAAATAATTTGTAACATATTTTAATTCTGGTTCATTATATTTAATTCTGTCTTGTTTGATTTTATGCTGCCAAGCTATGTCTGATAGAGATTATTCCCATCATTGTAAGTATACATTGAAATTAAAGATCCTTTCTAAAACAACAGAGTTTGACCTATATTTATTGCAAAATATGCCTTTATTTTAGAAAAGTAGATGAATACCTCCACATACACACTTTGGATTGGTTCCATTTAAACCATCTTATAGCCAAAGCCACTTTACCATATTCTGTGCTTAGCTTTTTAAATAAAAGCTTTCTAATACTGTCTCTTACATAAGAAGGATTTTATAGTATTATATGTTATATGCAAATTGTTTCCATGAAAACAAATCCAAGAAAAGATTTGTATATATTCTGTATTATTCAATGATATAGATCTCTAACTCTTGAAGTAATTAATTAGGGATCACTGGGCATTATCATTTTGGATCCTGGTCAGGGAACATTTAAAAAATCAATGAACATTCCTCCATATCCAAAAGCCAATTTCTCGGGTATCATCAGGCATTCTCAGCACACTTACATCTGGTATTGTCTGCAACAGTTCAATCAATAGAGAAGAATAATATAATAATTGCTGCAACAATTTTTGTAATTCTTCATTGTGGTAGCAACAGTATTTCAATAATATTCAGGGAGACTATTTATGGTGCTTAAGGTAAGAGGTTTCTTCCATGTGCAGACTAACAAAATTCAGCAGATATTTAACTCAGTATGAAAAATCCTTTGTGAAGGTAAAGAAGCAGTTAAACTTAAATTGAATTCATCAAATATTCTCTATGCCAGACAATAGTCACAGAATATTGAGCCACAGGGCATTTGAAAAGACAAAATAGTACTTGATGACCATTAGGGACTTGTTGAACAAAATATGGAATATCCACACATCGGAAGATTATGCAATTGTTAAAACAAATAAACAAAAAATGAGAAAGCTCTCTCTGGTACGAAAAATTTCCAAGATATTTTGTTAAATGAACATAGCAAAATACAGGATAGTGTGTAGAGTAAGCTATCTTTTCTGTATAAAAGGAGGAAAATTAAGACTATATATGTGTATATTTATTTCTATATAAATAAGGAAACTTTGAAGGCTATATCTAAAATCAATAAAGTTTTTACCTGGATATATATGTGGTGGGTGGAGACACTGGGGTGGTGGCAAGACATAAATGGGAACAAGATATATATATATACATGTATACATGTATATATACATGTATAATATATACAGTATCATATATACATGTATAATTTTTGAAACATGAATAGATTACTTATTCAATAAATTAAAATAAAAGTTGTTTAAGTAACATACCTACCATCAACAGAAGCTGATAGATAAATACGGTAAATTCGTAGATTGAAATACTATGTGGCTATAAAAAAGAATAAGAAAGCTTTTGTGTACAGATATAGAAAGATCTCTCATGTGTTGTGTTTAAAAGAAAATCTATATGCAGAATAATGTCCTTAATATGCTACCATTGTGCGGGAGGAGAAATATCAATTTGTATTGCTTGTGTGTGATTAATTATCTCTGAAACCAAACTAAATAGTTATTGCTATATTTTCATTCTATTTCATTATATTTTAATTCCATTTGCTTGATTTTATGCTGCCAAGCTAGATAGCAGATGAATAGTGGCGGTTGGTTGCTGAGGGGAGCAACCTTGCATTGTGGCTTGGGGGTGGACAGGAGACTTTCCACTGAATAGCCTTTTATGCTTTTCTTTACCCACTTCAATGTATTATCTTATTATAAAAATAAAATTCAAACACTTAAATCATTTTTAGAACAGTATTTAATTATAACTGCTGCTTTTTTTCCTAAAGAAAGAAAGGAATGAACCAATATATCAATCTCAGAATTAGAGAAGGAAGAAAACCAAGCCCTCTTGAAGTTTAAGCTATGTAAGTCAACACTTGAACGAGATCTAATATATCAAACTACTAATCCAACTACAATCAAACTGCTAATTTTTTTTTAACTTTTTACTGCACTAGTTTGATTGCAGTGTATTGCCATAAATTCAAACATAGCTTAATAAAACTAGCTGGCTTTATTTCTTCCCAGATATATGAATAACTGTTATCTTTCACCAATCCCACCTCTACTCCAGGAAGGGAAGACCAAATGGATTGAGACTGTGTAATTTAAGTTTTACCTGGTTCATTATCACTTTCAAATAATTTATGAATTTTAAGTAGCTGCTTTTCTTCTCCTTATGTGCCAGTCATGCAAATTAGCAAGACCTCAAGGAAACTAGCCTATAATAAGCCAATTTTTAAACTGAGTATTTCACAGGGTTATCTTTCCCTGAGCAAGTTTTAACAGCTGTAAAACACCCACCCTTCCACATTGTAGTGGAAAAATCATGAGCTCACAGTTGAACACATCTAGGGTTTACTCTTGACTGCTACTTATAAGCCACATGTCTTTGGACAAATCATTTAACTCTTTTGAGCCTCAGTTTTCCTTATCTGTAACATGGGAATGAGAATGCCTCTTCACAGGGCTGTCATGTTAAATAAATAAGGTACATTAAAGTACTTAATAGAATGTCTGATTCTTGGGTGACCAATGATTCTAGTTTGCCTGAAACTCATTTAACACTGCAAGTCCTGTGAACTAGGAAACTCTTCAGTGCCAGGCAGACCAAGACAACTAGTCACCCCTATCTGGTACAATGTAATATTCACTTAAGTGAGTTTCAAAGGGAAATTTTTAGTGCACAGACTAGGAAGGGTAGTAGTGTCCAGAGTAGACTGCTTTCTTTCTTGAGGGTCTTCAGTGAGAAGGATACAAAAAAGTCAGTCCTGAAAATGTTAGGCAATGGAAGCACAAGATAGGCAGGGAGAAGTAAGTGACTTGATTTGGGAGCCAGGTGGCCTGAGTTTTAGTTCTGGTTTTGTTGAATGACCAACAGTGTGGCTGGCCTCAGTGCCACTGGGTCTTCGTTTCATCAACAATAAGTGAGAAGTTTAGACCAGCTCTTTCCTACCTCTAAAGTTCTATTTTAAGAATGAGAATCCCAAATGCTGTGAGAAATTCCTGATCACCCCCAAAAGGATATGAAAAAGCCCAAAGTCTCTTGTCCGGTCAACCTCTCCAACGCTGTGAACATTGGAACATTATTTGCTGTGTGGGAAACTTTCTGCTAAGTATGAACGAGATGGCTAAGACCTGCCCATGCCTCCACTTACAAAGCAGAGAGTTATTTTGCTTGCTAGAATTTGAGAAAGCTCCAGCAAGAAGTGGCTTACCAGATGGGTCAGAAGTTTGAGTAAAACATCATAGGCAACTAAGTAACTGAGAGGGTGGAAGCAATCACCTGAAGGAGGGAAGAATGTTAATCATCTAGAATCATACAGCAGATAGACCCCAAAGAGAGGGCACTGAGTTTGGTGAACGCAGATAATAAATATTCTGAGAGCTATTTTACTAGGGTCATAGCAATACCACCCAGATTTCCAATGGAGGAAAAAATGAAGGCCTTGGATAATAAGGAGGAGGAAAGAGATTAGACTCTGAAGTGGAAACAGAGGTGTAGAGCCAAGGAAAATTTCTGTTTCTGTAGTAGAGGGAGAAAATTCGAACATGTTTGTTAATATGTGACAATTTAGCAGCAGAGAGAGAGCAGAGGTAGAAAGGTACACTTTGGAAAGGAAGCAAGGAACTTTTTCTTTCCAGGCTTTAGGTACAGGAAGAAAAGAACATTTCAAAGAAGATGAAGACAGTTGGTAGCATTTGGGTTTGATAGTCTAAATCAACAGAATAAAATAACAGTCAACAACACTGTGCCTTCCTTTTAGCTAATTTAATTATCACACAATTTGGTGAAGTATCTTCTTATTTATGTACTAAGGACAGTGATGCTCAGTCAATTAACTGGATGGGGTAGTTAATTTAATGTTCTGGTTAACTGAAGGTTTGTTGAAGGTTTCAAACAGAAGTTCTACCTTGTTCCAACTCTGATTTTGAATTTTGTAAAAAATATATTAGTCTACTCCCCTTTCATGGCAATGAAAGTGCAAAAGTTGACTTTTTAAAACAAAATAGAATTTTTTAATAAAATATTTTTTAAAAAAAACTTAATTATAGAAAATGAAAAGTGTGAAAAGGAAAGATTCTCGTACTGTCCACAATCCAAATATTATTATTTTAGAGTCAGTATTTCCTCCTAGTTTTTTTTTTCAGGTAATTTTTATGGCTGTGGTATTATGCAAATAATAAATATCACAGTTGGGGTTTTTTTCACTTACCCATAGAAGACAAAATTTTCCCAATTATTACAAATTCTTACAAGAGCTTGCTCATATGCATCATTTTAATATCTGCATTCCATGATGATGCTATACCATAAATTATTTAGTCTCACCTCTATTTGGCCTTTTGGGTTGTTTTTCATTTTGCACCATCTTACACAACGCAACAATGTGTAACTTTGTGCACAAAATGAGTTTTCTAATTTATTTAGGATAATTTTCTAAATTTGACTTCCCAGAAATGTAATTCTTTTTTAAAAGTTACTTTATCGAGTAGAGTTCACATACTGTATAACTTATCCATTTAAAGTGTATAATCAATGTTTTTTAATACATTCATAGGTATGTGCAACCAACACCAAAGTCAACTTTAGAACATTTTCATTATCCTAAAAAGAAACCCAGTACCAGTTAGCTATCACTCCCCTACTATGCACCTAACATTCCCTTCCCACCAGCCCAAGGTTTTCTACTTTCTATCTCTATAGCTTTCCTTGTTCTGGTTATTTTATATAGGTTGAATAATGTAATATGTAGTCTGTCACTGACTTCTTTCATTTCGCATAATGTTTTCAAGGTTCATCCATGTTGTAGCATACATCAGTACTTCATTTCTTTTTATAACCAAATGATATTCAACTGTATGGATATACCACATTTTGTTTATCCATTAGTCAGTTGGTGGACATTTGGATTGTTTCCACACTTTGACTATTATGAATAATGCAGCTATAAACATTTGCATACACGCTTCTATGTGGACGTATGTTTTCTTTCTTTTTTTTTTTTTTTGGTAATGGAATTGCTAGAAATGGAATTGCTAGGTCATAGGACTAGAAATGGAATTGCTAGGTCATAAGACTAGGGATGTAATTCTTGCTTCAAGAAGTTTGGACACTTGGAAGTTTCCTAATACATATCTCCAAAATTGCTTTTCAAAAGTGTTTTGAATTAAGTTTTAATCCTAATTGAAAATCTTGCTGTTGTTCATGGTCAGTTGGTTCTCAGGGAGCAATGATTTCTCAAAGTAAAACCCTAGGATAGTGTTATCCAGTGGAAATATAATGTGAAACATATATGTAATTTAATATTTTCTAGTAGCTACACTTTTCAAAAAAGTAACAAGAAGCAGGTGAAATTAATTTTAATAATATATTTTATCGACCCAACATATCCAAAATGTTATATTTTCAACCTGTAATTAATAAAATAAACAGGCACAGTGGCTCATGCCTGTAATCCCAGCACTTTGGGAGGCAGAGGCAAGAAAATTGTCTGAACCCAGGGGTTTGAGACTAGCCTGGGCAACATGGCGAGTCCTTGTCTTTACAACTAATCAAAAAATTAGCTGGGTATGGTGACACATGCCTGGAATTCCAGCTACTGGAAAGGCTGAGGCAGAAGGATCACCTGAACCCAGCTAGTCAAAGCTGATGTGGCCATGAGCGTGCCACTACACTCCAGCCTGGGTGACAGAGTAAGACTCTGACTCAAAATAAGTAAATATACATATATATAATTTTAATGGCATATTTTACAATCTTTTTAATTCAGTTTCTGAACTCTAGTATATGTTTTACACATTAGCACATTTCAATTTGAACAAGTCACATCACAAATACTCTACAGCTACACATGGTTGGTGGCACATAGAGTATATTGGAGAGTACAGATCTAGGAGTTTGACTGACTACATTTTCTTTGGAAGGTAGTAGGAAGTTACTTTTTAAGACATAACTTCACATTTATTTCCCCTTGTTATCTTCCTTTTTTAAATAAAAGATCCACCACCACAAAATTTAGCCAACTGAAGAGTCCTCCTAAATAGAGAATGGTTACTTCACACACGTTGCTTTCATGCACTACTTTATATTCCCACCTGATGAACAATAATGTAGAATGTGTGAAAAAAGTCAGTTTTAAATATCCTCTCTTTTCATCTAGTTAACTTGGGCAGACCCTGGAGCTGTTTTTGTTTCTTAAATGTAAATGATTGTGCTGAATTCCAAACACCAATGCTAACATTCCCCAAACTGGCGGATAATTTTCTTTATTGGGTCTTTAATGGTGAAATAAACAGGAAAGAAGAAAAGGCAAGAAATAAATTTCACTGTGCTATGCTGGTGAAAACCATGTTCTCCAATTTATTCTTCACACAATAAAACGTATTTGATCTGAGATCCTATATAATCCCAGGACACAACACTCCTCCTCTGTTGTATGGCAACTTCCTGCCATGCATAATTATTTTCCAAAAGCATATCAGGTCAGAGATGAAGCTGAGAATGGGGGAAAGAGTCCATGGTGACCTCAGGCAGATTTTTTTTACTACTGCGAATCAGTTGGATAGTTATTACCACCTGGCGCTGCTAATGAGTCTAGTCGGGAAAACAAAGCGGCTAAGCATTCCACAGCAGACTGCACTGCAGTCCAGCGCTGGGGGAATCTTCTGGGGTCTGTTGAGCATCTGAAAATACATTTGAAGGTGTTTTGCCTATTATGGAAATCAAACTCTTAGCTCCTTCTTTTTCAAAAGAAACATGATGCTTAGAAAGCGTTATCTGTTGTTGATTTCATTTGTACTTCTATAAACTAAATATTTTACTGTGTCCATAAAATAATTTTAAAAGCTTAAGTAGATCTTAATTGCATTAAAATTTTTTATGTATGGTGTTTTCAGAGGAAGTAGACCAGCTCTTCCAAGAAAGTATTTCCACTACTAATTCAATTTCCTCTAAGCAACCTGAATAAAGAGACGAAACAGTGCAAGTCATTCAGAGCAGGAAGTAGAATGCCAGAAAGTCTTGGATTCCAGTTTGAGCTCTACCACTTACCAGTCTTCTGACCTAGAGCAAGCTATTTTTTTGTGCCTTGGTCAAGTATGGTGTCTCATGTCTGCAATCTCAGCACCCTGGGAGGCCAAGGCAGGAGGATCAACCTGGGCAACAAAGGGAGACCCTGTCTCTACAAAAAATTGTTTAAAAAAAAATTAACTCCTGAAAAAAAAAATAACGAGAGTTATTTTAAGAATCAAATGGAATCATGGATGAATGGTGCTTAGCAGAATGCCTGCCACTACTATTTACTGTGGGTTTTGTTGTTATTATTACCTACATCTCATGCATTCCAGGTTTTAACAACATAGAGAATGACAAATTAAAAGTCCAGGGAATAACAAATCATCAAGCATCAATTATTAGGTTATCCAGCTTTCTGTGCTGTATTAGAGGAAACCATAGCCATCTTACAAGTTGTAAGAACTGGAGAAAAAATGACTGGAATGATGGGAAGAGGAAGTAGCAGAAAACATGAAAGTAACTTATTTATCAAGAAGATGCCTTACTAATCCATCCCTCATGTTGTTAATTAATTCAGTACACATTTATTGAGCACTAACTATGTGCAAAGCACTGTGCTAGGTACTGGAGCATACTGGGCTTACAAAGCTTAGATATGTTACCTGCCTTCAATAATCAGAAAGCCCCACAGAGTGTGGCCTTTATTATATATGTACCACCTTACCTTGTAGGCACTGGCTTGCTTCACAGCCTTAGTCTCTAATCATGAGCAGGAATACTGTCATTCACAATTGTACCTCTGCACTTAGCACAGTTTTGGCTCCTAGTAAGTACTCAATAAATGTTTGTGGAAGTAAATTCCTTATCATGAAGGAGGGAATCAATCATCGCTGGATTTCCAACTGTACTATACAAGCTCCTAGAAGGCAAAGACATGTGCTTGCAAATTTCTTGATGCTGAGAGAGAAGTGTTTTTGATATTAGGTTAGCAGCTCTGACAATATTAAAATACTACATCATTGTAAAAATAAGAGTTGCTATGTAATATCAAAATGCTGTTATTGTAGGCTCAATTTTCAATAGGTTTCTTCAGTCAAAGGTGCTTAAAATGCATAAGCATTGCATTGCACTGTTGTATCTAATTAAAGGAAATAAAGCAATGAAAATGTGCTCTCTGTAGATAGACTATTTTTCTTGAAATTGGGAAAACCTAAATTTTGATGAAATACTATAAAGAAGCTTTTTATTGAATCATAAATGCTAGAACTTCGTGATTTATTTTTCATTCATAACACTTGAGTTTACTCATCTACTAAAATAAGTTATAAATTGTGGATAATTATGTTTAAATTAGGAAAACTGATTATACAATATGTGTATGTTTTCCATTTTTCATGTGGCTGTAATGTAATCAACAGAGAATAATACTATTGTAATGTATATGATAAAATTATGTTTGGGAGAATATATTTTCTCTGATGTCCTGTGAAGTAGATTGTGCATTGCTTATACTATTACCGAACTTCGTTAGACTGTGAAAGTTTGTAGCTGAGACTTTGATAGGGTGGTTAAGGCAAGCTATAAATATTTTTACTCTATTGAAGCTGATTATAATTGGTAGTCTAGAATCAAATTCTAATCTACAGTCTAATCCAAGCATGATGACTTTCCATTAATCTGTGATAGGTTTTTATTTCTTTATTACGAGCTAAATGCGTAAACACAAAAGAATTAGCAAAGCCACTTTGTCACTATTTAATTCTCAGGGCTCCCTCTGCTGGTAGTGAAAGATGACAAGCTTACAAAGAGCTTAAAAATAAGGGTAGTATCATCATTACCACAATTTTACCAGAGCTAAATTTATTGTTGGACACTTATGCAATAAAACCAATGTTTTGGTTTACAGCTAGCCAGTTTTTCATTAAAGATTAAGTGATATTTTTGTGGTTGAATTAATTAGTCTTTTCATCACAGAAAATTGAGCTATTTTGTATTTAAAATAAATATTTGCCAGAGTTATACGGAGTAATTTATAACATCACTTATACAAATGAATACCAACAGCTTACATAAACAGAAACAGAACATTTGAGACATAGTGAAGATTTAGTGGCTACCCAAACTGCTCCATTCTTTCCTATGTAATGCCTGTACAACATAAATATATACCCCACATACCATCTGATAAAAAATTAT
This sequence comes from Cephalopachus bancanus, assembly GCA_027257055.1. Classification (NCBI taxonomy): domain Eukaryota; kingdom Metazoa; phylum Chordata; class Mammalia; order Primates; family Tarsiidae; genus Cephalopachus; species Cephalopachus bancanus. Next base: position 13,381,391 of record JAPVLO010000204.1, read on the forward strand.
ATTCTGGCCGGGCTCGGTGGCTCAGCCTGTAATCCCACGCTTTGGGAGGCCGAGGCTAGTGAATTGCCTGAGCCCTCAGGTTCAAGACCCACCTGGGCAACTTGGCGAAACCTCATCTCTGCAATAAATCAAAAAAATTTGCCGGGCATGGTAGCGCACGCCTATAGTTCCAGCTACTTGGAAGGCTGAGGCAGAAGGACTGTCGAAGCCCAGCAGGTCGAGGCTGCGGTGGCCGGGAGTGGTTACTGCACTCCAGTCTGGGCAACAGAGTGAGACTCCAACTCAAAAAAAAAAAAAAATTATATTCTAAGACATAATCTCCACCTCAACATAATACATATTACATTAAAAATTGGGGAAAATATATTCACATGAAATCCTTTGAGACTGGATACTCATGTTATATGAGTGCTCTTTTGAGTTTGAAAAGTACGTTCACATCTATCATGTTTTATCCTAACAACCATTGAAATAGTGTAGGGTCTATTATCCCCAATACAGAAACAGAGGAGAGTATAAATGATTGGCCCAAAAAGTCACACACTAGTTGTTGGAAAATTACAGTGGGATCTTCTAAGACCCAAAAGCCTCTGCCTCTTGAGAACTATTTAATAAAGAAGCATCAAGGCCGGGCACCATGGCTCACACATGTAATCCCAACAATTTGGGAGGTCTACTTGAACCCAGGTGTTCATGACCATCCTGGGCAACGTAGCGACACCTCCTTTTTACAAAACTACAAAACTACAAAATTAGCAGGGCTTGACAGCACAGGCCTATAGTCGCAGCCACTCAGGAGGCTGAGTTGGAAGGATCACCTAAGCCCAGGAGGCTGAGGCTGCAGTGAGCCATGATCTCGCCTCTGCACTCCAGCCTGGGCAACAGAGTGAGATCCTGTTTCCAAAAAAAAAAAAGTATCAAGAAAATTATTTCACAATCTAGCTTTTTATCAACCTTGTTGTCTTGGATTTCCACATATATACTTCACAATACCTTATTTAGCTCTCAATGAACACATATCTTCCGAAAACTGTAGACAATTTTTAGCCAAGGATCTCTCAGTGAATGAGAATATAGGGAAGAAGGCATGGAAGAACTGACCAGGTGATGTTCTAGTCAGGATCTTGAGAGATCTCCCACTATGGATAATTGTGTAAATGCAGGCATTATCTTCTGAGACGTTTTTTCATCCAAATAGGACCACTTTAGCATAATCCATTCTGTTGGAGCTTAGAAGGTGAGCCATGCTCTCAAAACTCCAAGTTCCAACATCATTTGGGAAGTGGTGAGAGTTTGGTGATTGTACAGAACTATCACCTGGGTTCTAATTGGGTCAGCCTCAAGATTAAAAACAAATAAACACTCCAGTGCCCAGGAGTTACCCGGACCTATAAACAGAGGATCTTTTGAAACAAAATCACGAACTTAACTTTTTCCCATGCATAAGTGAACAACCTTTTAGCAAAATTTAATGACAGAGTTGAGACCAAAGAATCTGGTCTAACTAACAATCATAGTGAAATAGGTTTGATGGTTTCAGTTGAGTGCATATCATGAAAGCACTCTGGCCCAATTGATAGGATGTTCATGAGGAGGTAATATACAGATCCACAGATTAAATTACTTTTCACCCCAAGAGATATTTATAGGGGCGATCTATCAAGGTTACAGGGAAGAGCAAGTGACATGACAGTAAGAATGCTCAACCTAAGCTTATGCGCTGGAACGTAAAGACACATGCAATTTTACCTTTGTTAACTATTACAATTGACAACCTTTCATTTAAAAGTATTTTGGTACAGAAATTCATTCTAAAGATTTATACCTGTTTTTCAAGTTGAATTTCATTGAATAGAAATGTTTAAATGCATCAATTTATTTTATTATGGAAGAGATACTACCTATAATCTTAAAATATGAAATTACTGTTTCCATAGCTTAAAAAAGAATGCATTTTAGTATAGAGTAGATGCTACCTATATCTTAAAATAAAGCATAAGGACCAGAAATCTGAAATTATTATGTTTTTATAGCCATAAAATCCATTCAACTGCAAACTAAATACTATTTTTCTGAATAGAAATTTCAGCAAACATTTTGCCTATATAAAGACTTCCATGAGATCAAATCAATTTCAACTACATTTCAATGTTAGGTAATACAGATGTATGAAATTGTCATGTTCTACTCCACAAATTCTATTTCAATAACTCTTAATTGGAATGAAATCTGGTCCACCTGACCTTTAGACTGCACATAAAAAATTGTACTACTTTCTTGATTTTGTCAACAATTGAGAAAATAGACTTAACTATGTTTTCAAAAATATAAAAAACACTTTATATAACTAGATCTCACATATCTGATTACTTCTCCTTCTAGACTACAGCAACCAAGGAACCAGAAGGAAATAACAGGCATCGAAGAAATTAAAATAAATCAAGTCAAATCTCATCCACTTTATTTGTGAGAAAGTTCCTTGGTCCCTCATTTATAATCTATTTACTCTTATTTTTAATATACATTCCAACAAGGTTGGTTACCTGAAATAAAAGTATTCCTAGAGGTGGGCATAGTGACATTGAGAACAGCATTTTATGTATACCAGATGCAAATCAAATTACCAGTCCTTTCTAGAGAAAGGGAGAATTGTAAAATTGAAAAGTGTGCACATGTGCACTTATACACACACACACACACACACACACACACACACACACACACACACACACATCCCTCTTTAGTCTAGTCATAATATCAGGAAGAAAGATTGAAATTTACATTGTATACCTAATGTAGAATAAACTGAGGGGTTTATGTTGCCTTTTATACTCAACCACTTGTCTTAGACGGGTCTGTCACAGACCCAGAGAGATACCCATGAGGCTTACACTAAGGAAGGGAGGACAAGTCTCTTCCCCAAGCCTGAGCACAAATCTGGCTTCAGAGGTCCAGAAGGGGCCCAGCAGGGAAAGAGAGAGGCCAGAATTGGTGGCCAATATAACCGGTATTCACTTATCCACAGAGGACCACTTCTACAGGGTCTCCATGGCAGTTTCTTCTGCTCTACTTTATACAGAAGCACAAAGAAGCTGTGCTCCACCCCTCCTTCCTGGGCAGCAACCAGCAGGAATGGGAGTGAAGGAAGCTTTCACCTTTTAAGGTTTAAGTAAAGTCAGACAAGGACAAGAAATAGACACTAGAGGGACACACACTTTACATCCTCCCAAAGTGATGAATCATGGTTTAAACAGAAAGCCATATCAAATATTTTGCCAATAGATCTTTCAATACCAGATTGAAATCCCATTTCACTCTCCATAAATAGCTTGATTTGATGAAGTCATATTTCCTGTGTTTCTTTGGTTTTCTTCCAAAATGTTGATTCCAACAAAGATAGGATAATTTTACATAGAAAAATTTCTAATTTTGAGTGAACATCTTTGAGAATCATTTTGTAAACATTTGAAAATCTTTAGTGATTATTTAGAGACTCTCAAAGTGATCATGTGAAACAGATTTCTCAATCTTCTTAAATATAAGGAGATTTTCTTAAAAATAAAAAATACAAACTTTGTTTCTCAACGTAAGCTCCATCAAGGTCAAGACACATTTGTAAGTGGTGATACCAGCCATTTAGTTCAGCCCTAAAGAAATGAGGATCCTGGGAATGTAACCATATCAATGTAGTTTTTTTACATTATTAACTGAATAAAAATGAGTGCCCTTTACAGATTTAGGAGATTAGGAAACAAAAAGAAGTCAGAAAGAGCCAAATCAGAAATGTAATATGGATGCATAATGATATCCTATCACAACTTCCACAAAATTGCCCTTGTTTGATGAAAGAATTGAGCAGGAGCCTTGACATGGCAGAGAAGAACTCTCTGGGGAAACTTTCCTGGGCATTTTTTTGCAAAGTTTTGGTTAACTTTTTCAAAACACTCTCATAATAAGCATATGTTATCATTCTTTGACCCTCCAGAAAGTCAACAAGCAAAACGCCTTGGGCATCCCAAAAAACTGTTGTCATGACCTTTGCTCTTTACCAGTTCACTTTTGCTTTGACAGACCCCTTCCGCCTCTTGGTAGCCATTGCTTTGATTGAGATTTTGGTCTTCAAGATTGTACTGGTAAAGCCATATATCACTTCCTACTACAATTCTTCAAAGAAATGCTTCAGGATTTTTATCCCACTTGTTTAAAAGTTTCATTGCAAGCCCTGCTCTTGTTTGCAGCTGATCTGGGCACAATGGTTTTGGTACCCATCAAGGTGGAAATTTGTTCAACTTTAATTTTTTAGTCGGAATTGTATAAGCTGAGCCAATTGAGATGTCTGTGATGTTGGCTATTGTTTTTACTGCTCAATGTCTGTCCTCTTGAGTTGAGGCACAAACAAGATTAATTTTTTCCCTCACATATTGATGCAGGTAGTCTACTGCTATGGGCTTCATCTTCACCATCATCTCACCCCTTCTTAAACGAGTTATCCATTTGTAAACCACTGATTTCTTTCAGGGCCTTGTTCCCATAAATTCTTCATAAAGCATCACCATTCTTCCACCAAAGTTTCATTATACATCTGATGTTTATTGTTGCTTCCATTTTAGCAGAATTCAGGTTGCTCTGACAGGGGATTTTTTTTAACTGTTGTCTTATACTTCTTAGAGTCTCAAACTAGATCTATTCAGACATGTTATAACAAAGTAGTACAAGTTTATTTTGGTGCAAAAAAAATTGGAAATCCATGCATAATTTTTTTTACAATACATATTTTCTATGAACTTTTAAAAGTACCCTTGTATAAGGATATCTTGCTGGAAGTTCTTAAACTTTCTGACTGCTGATTAGGAAGCTACATAATGATGAAAAGCTACAATCAAGTTAATGATGAATTTAATTTTAGATTAACTTGCAATTAACTAATCACAACATCTACATATATTTGGAAAGTAGCAATATACGTATATGGGAGACAGTATTTAAAATCTACTTACAAACTTTTTGCATTAACTTCAAGGACTCCTAAAAACTTAAATCCATCAGTTGGGCACCACTTAGAATAACTAAGTAATAATATTTATATTATTTAATCATTTTAACGTGGGCATGTTTTAATATGGCAGGAAACTAAAAACAGACCAAACTAAGTGCCCTCCACTTTTTTAGATCAAGTGTATTTCGAATAGGAATAGGATAAAGAAACTGAAAAACAAATACTTGACGGGCATTGAGGAAAAAAAAGAGATTTTATATTTTAACACAGGAGAGGATCTAATTGAAGATTGATTATTGTCTGAAAAAAATGTTTGCTTTTTTCCTTTTTTTTCATTCATTTTCATATGAGATAGTTTATAAGTAAAGTCATGTGGTGACAAGGAGGCCAGTTTTCAAACAAAGTTGTGTTTGAAACCAGACCTCAGCCATACCCATAGAATCTTGACAAGTTTTTTCACACCTCTGAGTTTTTGTTAAGCATAAATTAAGAATAATGCCTATTTCAGAGCATAATGACAAGGATTGAATGAAGTAATTGTACAGTGCTCAGTGTATAGGAAAAGCTCAAAAGTGGTGGTTATAATTATTAGAGAAGTTTGTATTCAAATGGATATTCTAGTGAGGTTTATGTTTATAAAGCTAATATTTTTGATGTACATAGAGAAAGAAAAAAGGAAGATTGACCTAAATGCTAGATCTTCAAAATGCAAAGTGACAAAGAGAATGCAGGTAGGTAGGCAGGGAGTTGTCCTTGATCTGCTTATATCAACTCCAGAAGATAAAAGAAGACAGAATTTTTGTCATTGTTTATTTTGGGCTTGGACTCTGCTGAGGCCAAAGTTCCAAACAATCTCTAGACTACTGCTACTTGCAGAAGAGTAAAAGCAATTTCTACGTAATGTTGGCAAAAATAATACATATATGACTGTAAATTGAACAGAATGCCTGAGACAAATGTGGTCTATGACAGAGACTGCCTTTTGAACCTTCCTGTTGTTTGAGATTTATAGGCTTTATTTGTGAAAAGCCACATTTCCACATTTAAATAGTCATTATGTATTCCACTGCTAGATTTAGAGGTGGCTTATGGTCACAAAGGATCTTATAGGAACTCATATGCTGATGTCACACTTTTTCTTCAATAAAACATTAAATACCTTCTACCTCCCCTTCAAAAGAACAGTTGAAAGAAAAAAAAGCACTTTGGGAGGCTGAGGTGAGGGGATTACCTGAGCCCATGGGTTCGAGAGCAGCCTGGGCAACTTGGCAAGACCTCATATCTACAATAAGTCAAAAAATAAGCCAGGTGTGGCAGCGTGTGCCTGTAGTTCCAACTACTTGGAAGACTGAGTGGAAGGATCTTCAGAGCCCAGCAGGTCAACGCTGGAGTGGCCGTGAGCATGCCACTGCACTCCCGCCTGGGTGATGGAGTGAGACTCCAACTCAAAAAAAAAAATACACACACACAAATCACAAATATGTCATCCCTTTAAGTTGGAAAACCAAATTTCCACTTTTCATTCTTATATGACTGAATATTAGGCATTTGTTTTTACCTTGACATAAATCGGTATAAATATAAATCTCTCCATTTCTGTGGGAGGTGGGGAAGAAGGAACTGCAACTCAGAATTTCCTTTTTCTTGAAACTTATTAAAACACTTGGGAGTCAAACATTTAGCTTCGCTTGAAATAAGGATTGTAACACCAAGAAAGTGTCTTTTGCCCTTCAGGGATTTTTTTGAAGTCTGCAGAAAATCATACTGATAGCACCTGAAGGATCAGGAGGGGATAGTTCAATTACAGTCAGGAAGTGCTGCAAAGAAGAGCTGCGTGTAATTCTCACAGTGCTCATTACCTCTGGCTTTCTGCCTTAGCAACTGCCATGCACTACATCAAGCGTGTAAATGTTCTATGCAGAATGCTTTTTTGTCACAGCCTTTGGGCTCCTGGGGCACAGACAGGGTGAAGAGAAAGTTAGCATAAGACATTCGGGACCCAGTTCCCTAACTTTTCAAAGTATTAAGGTTTTAATCATAAAACTTAAGATGAATGAAAATATCAAGATGTACTACATAACAATTAGTTGGTTAAATCATGCAACAATCCTGTTAAGGATATAAATACAGTCACCATCTTCATCTGGGTTGGTTTGTTTGGTTGGTTGTTTTCCAATATAAGGTTTAAGAATTCATCTTGAATCACCCAAAAGTTCCACCCAAATGTCCTAATCTCTCTAATGCTATGCTCTCCTGAAGTCGTTAAAGGTCTGGGCCTTGTCTTGTCAAATTCTCAGTTTCCTGCTTTCTATCATTCATAAACCCATTCATCCATTCCATAAGTGTGTTTTTGTTTTGTTTTGATTCACTTTTTTGTAGAGATGAGGTTTCGCTGTGTTGCCCAGGTGGATCTCGATCTCCTAGGCTCAAGTGATCCCCCCCACCTCAGCCTCCCACAGTGCTGAAATTACAAGCATGAACAATCATGCCTGGATATTCCACAAATTTTTATTGAGCTACTGTTGTATGCTAGGCACTAAGAATACATATGTACTCCCTGCCTCTGTGTAGGTTACAATCTATGGGAGAAACCCATGATAAACAAATAAATATGCCACTACAAATGATAATACAGGCTGTGAAGCAAATGAGTAGGAAGCACTGATGGTCAAACAGAGAGGCCCCCTCTGCGGTGATATTTAAGCCACAGTCTGCAAAATGAGAAATGTCCAGAGCTTTCCAGATAGAAGAAACAGTAGGAAAGTACTGAGGGATTCCTGGGTGTTCCTGGGACCTATAGAAAGCCAGAGTGGCTGAGGCAGAGCAGGTGAGGAACACTGTGGCTGCAGTTGCGTTGGAGTGAGGCTGGGGCCAAATTCCAAGGCAAGAAAGCACTGTGCTGCTAACCAAACTCTATGTAGTATTTGTAAGCTATATCTTACGAAATTTCCCTGAGCATCAGTGTCTCTGGAGAAACTTGCCATCTTGAAGGGTTATATGACAAAATTAATGAATGTGATGCATCTAACACCAACTGGCACATAGTAGGTTCTCAACAAATTACATTATTATCATCGTTTTCCATAACGTAGTACCTTCTCATGACCCTAGAAATCTCCATTTTATTTAATGGTTAATAACTCTCTTTGGAAACTTGTTAAAACATAGAAATGATCTCAGATGGTCACTGTCTTCTTTTACATTTTACATTTGCTTTTTCTTTTACATTTTGGAGTAGAGGCTGATTTTGCAAGATAATGACTAGTCTACTAAATGTGTGAAAATCAGTCAAAGCCTTAAGAATTCAAAGTACATTTAATGCCATTCTATAGTAGTTTTTAAAATCGCTAGCTAACATGTAGAACACATTTTATATTCCCATTTACAGAGAGAGAGAAAAAAATTCATATATTAATTCTGTAATTCTATAATCATATTGAAAATATGTTTCCAGTTTTAATCAATTGTTCATGAAATCTGAATTCTATTTTGAGTCAATATTTGTCATTTAAAAACTGTACATCTTGAATTTTGCGTCCTCATATTATAAATAAAATATTAGGGGCCAAGTTCAATTAACAATTTCACTCTCTAATATTTATAATTAACATATAGATGTGCTCTTATCAGTAAAATAGTTATCATTTAAAACAGAGAAGTATAAACAGTATTCTGACCAATATTCTCCCTTTTTTATTCTTAACCCATGTTCAGTTTTTAGCTACATGAAGAAAAAGGAATTTGGTCTGATTTGGGGAGGCAAAAAAAAAAAGGTAAAATTCTGGATATAAGAATATTGGATTAGTAATAGTTTGAAAGGCATCTGGAAAGTGTTTCAAAAAGGATCTATGTCCCAATCATAAAAGACAGAGTTGGAGAATACTGCAGCCACACAGGATCCTAGCCTGACAACATCCAATCTTCACAGCGTTCTCTGCATCTCTTTCCCTTCACTGTCCCACATGCAAAGATAAAGGCCAATTCATGGTTGGGCAGATATATTTGAATCTAGTGCCAATCATAGGACCCTCTATAAAGCTATATATTCATAGATTGATAAAATACAACTCAGATCAAATAAAGATTCCACAAATATGGTTATATCCAGAAAAATCTGAATAAAATATTGTTGATGAACAGTCAAATAAGTAGGCTCTAGTTCTATTCCCCAGCATCCATTTTTAGTGAAAAGTCATGTTTCTAATGTTGCTTTGTAAATCAGTATGTCTCAGGTCAGTCACAGAATTTCCTTGAACGTTGAATGTTGGCAAGGTACAAGATCCACAACTCTACAGAAAATAACCACAGCTTGACTCAATCTATCTTAGAAAATTAGTTCAGAAAATGGAGCAGAGATACTAGTAACACACAAATATTTCTTCTGGCTTTAGCCCTGAAAGGGAACAGGAACTCTGTGTGTCCCCTTCACCATGCCAGATAGAGGAAGTGGGGTTTCCAAGCCATCAGTACCACCAAAGGGATTAGAGAGTGAGAGGTGATGGATTCCATGAGAAGGAGCAGAGGTATAAGAAGTAGGGGTGGAAAGAGGAAGCTAGCAGGGAAGGGGTTCTGGAAAGAGGGAGATGTAGGGAGGTTGCCCACATTAATTTTTTTTTTTTTTTTACTTAGTGTCTCACTCTGGCACCCAGGCTAGAGTGCAGTGGCACAATCCCAGCTTACCACAACCTTGAATTTCTGGGTTCAGACCATCCTTCCACCTTACCCTCCCAAGTGGCTACAGGCATGCACCACCATGCCTGGCTAACTCTTTGATTTTTTTGTAGAGACCCAGTCTCGATATGTTTTCTAGGCTGGTCTTGAACTCCTGGGCTCAAGCAATACATTTCTCACCTCAGCCTCCAAAGTGCTAAGATTGCACCCAGCAACTCTTGGATACCCTTAATCCAGCCCTGGGGAAGCTAGGGAATGGTGACAATTGTCCCAGTTGTGCCCTAGGCAGAGACAAGAACAGGGGAAGGGCAGGAATGAAAATGATCACAAATCAGAGAAGTGGGAAGAAGAAAAGAGTAAATGCTTAAGGCCTACTACAACCCAGTGAGGTGTGTCCCCAGGTCCTGGGAGAGAGTGGAGAACAGAAAAATTCCATAATCCAATAATCAACACAGCACAGCCTAAGGCAAGAAAAACTAGTAGCTTATCACATTTGTCATGCTGGGTTTTAAAGAGATATTCACTGTCCAGTTTCTATGTTTCAGAAGTTGTTAGCAACATAGATTGATTCTCAGCTGTCAAATGTGATATTTTTTGACTAAAGTATCCTCATAGAATAAGGAAAGGCTTATATTTCTACCAGATTTATATAAATTATCTTTGAAAGTTTTTAAGTTCTTTTTTTTTTTTTGACACATGATGCAAATTGTATGACAGAGTTCCAATACTGAAGGTTGGGAATTATCCGATGTTCCCCTCCTGTCTTGACCTGAGCTACGTATCTTAGCCCCTCGTGTAGATCTGGTGTATGGGAAGTTCTCAATAAGTAACCACCAAAAAGACCAAGATACCCCTTAAAATTAATACCTCTAGAAGAGTCCACAAGCACAATAATCTTGCTATAACTGTTACTAACACATCCAGAGACTAGAACATTTGAAAGTTTAAGTTGGCCCTACCCATGACCATAGGACCACTCATTCAGATCATGAAAGAAAACAGATCATGAAATAAAACATTTTGTCAAACTTTTGTTTTCGTTTTTTAATAGACTTTTTAGAGAAGTTTTAGGTTCTTTACAAAATTGAGCAAACTCATTTATGGCTAGTGGGAATGCAAAATGGCACAGCCACTTTGAAAGTTCAGCAGTTTCTTCCAAAACTAAGCATACTCTTGCCATACAATCTTTGGTATTTTCCCAAATGAATTGAAAGTATTTATGTCTACACAAAAGCCTGCACATGGATATTTATTGCAAATTTTTCATAATTGCCAAAACTTGGAAGCAACCGAGATGTCCTTCAGTAGGTACATGGGTAATAAACTGTGGTACAGCAGACAGTGGAATAGAATACTATTCAACACCAAAGAGAAATAAACTATTAAATCATAAAAAAGGCATGTAGGAGCTTTAAATGCATGTTACTAAGTGAAAAAAACAAATCTGAAAAGGCTACATACTGTATGATTCCAGCTATCTGACATTCTGAAAAAGGCAAAGTCATGGAGACAGTAAAAAGATCAGTGATTGCCAGGGACTGGAGGGAAGAAGGGATGAGTAGGCAGCGCACAGCAGAGTGTTAGGACAATGCAATTATTCTGTGTGATACTATAGTGGTGGACACCTGTCATTATACATTTGTCCAAACCCATAGACTGTATCACACCAAAAGTGAATCCTAACATAAAGCATAGACTTTGGGTGATAATAATGTGTTAATGTACATTCATTGATTCTTAGAAACATACCACTCTGGTGGGGGATGCTAATAACTGGGAAGGCTATGCATGTGTGGGGGGAAGGATACATGGACACTCTCTGTGCCTTCCTCTCAATTTTGCTGAGAAAAGCTTTTTATAAGTAGGTTACACAGCATGTCTTACTATTTAACAATAGCTAACTATGCTGTGTTCTTACTTTGTGTCAGACAGTTATATACCTTGTCACGCTGAATCCTGAATACAGTCCTATAAAGTAGATACAATCATTACAGGCATCCCTGTTTTACAGAGAAGAAAATCAAGTTTGAAGAGATTGAGAAACTTGCCAAAGGTCGCTGTCATAATGGACAGAGCCTAGGATGTCATCATTCTGCCATGCTGTCTCGTTCCACTGACTTAAGTCAGTGCTTCATCACAGGGACGTGGCAGCATATGGGCATGACTAATAAATGTGATGTGATAGGAAAGATTTGGACTGAAATTTTGCATGAAGTATTTATAAATAAGTTGTAAAGATCACATAGAATGCCACCAAGTGAGCAATCTAAGGAATACCTTTGCCTGATTGACTCACTTAGCAACCACTACCTGAGCTTTGGGAAACCCTTTTTTGTGTTGTTATGCTTTTCCTGTCCAAGAAAAAAAAAAAATAAAAGTCTTCTGGTTGCAAAAATTTAAATAGATTCTAATGAGTTATGCTCTTTTTTAAAAAGTACTCTTCATTATGCCTAAAAATGAAGTAAAATATGACTTTTTCACTTTTTGGTGATTTATAGATTGTACCCCACACTGTGGCCTCACAGGGCACCTACAAAGGGAAGACTGAAATCATTAATAATGTAAAGGACGCCCACATCTGGTTGATCCTCCCAGGTGAATCAAGCCAAAGCCTGATTTAACAGATGGACACTGCACTGTTTCCTGATGGTAAAATCACCAGATGTTTAGAGATTCCAGAAGTACAAAGGCAGAAGGAAATGCGTTAATGATGAGGTTTCTGGCATACCTTTGAATTATCTTCCTTTTTAACATTGCATTTTCTTGCACATTGGGTATACGTGCATAAATTGTGCCATTATTTGAATTTTAATTAAAATAGAATTTTGCTCTAGAATATTTTATTCTAAAAATAAGAAACAAGGGAAATGTTTTTTATGCCATCACCAAACTTTACTAAATATTATTCAAAGCTTGAAAAATGGCATTGTTTTATTTCTCATTGATTATCATCTGCAAAAGTCCTTGAAGTAGCCTGAGTCAGGTATACTTGCCCTTGTGGTAGTGACTTATCAGGTACTGCTTGGCTCTGTCTCCCTGATTGTACAGGGGAGGAGACTTTGTCCCCTGCCACAGGGACATCACAGCAGCTTTGCTTCAACACTCTCCTAGCTTTCATCCATTATTTGTTTTTGTTTTTTTTTAATTTTTTTTTTTTTTTTTTTTTTTTTTTTTGAGTTGGAGTCTCACTCTTTCGCCCAGACTGGAGTGCAGTGGCCGCTCCCGGCCACCGCAACCTCGACCTGCTGGGCTCCGGTGATCCTTCCGCCTCAGCCTTCCAAGTAGCCGGAATTACAGGCATGCACTACCACGCCCGGCTGATTTTTTTGATTTATTGTAGAGATGAGGTCTCGCTGCCTAGGCGGGTCTCGAACCCGCGGGCTCAGGCAATCCACTCACCTCAGCCTCCCAAAGGCGCGGGATTACAGGCTGAGCCACCGATCCCGGCCATCCATTATTTGTAACTCTCTGATCTAAAGGGAATTTGGGTCCAGTATCATTCCAAAAGGAAAAAGTGTGCAGGCATCAAGTTAGGGAACCAGCATTAGGACTATGGTGCCAGCAGAGCCACAGGCGAGGGTTTTTCCATGGTGGATAAGAACCTAAGAGTTATAGTTACACAGAGAGTAGGACCTAGGTTCGAGTCCTGATGCCAGCGTTTACTAACCATGTGACCTAACCTCGCTATATCTTGCTTCTCGGGTTTCCTCCTCTGTGCAATGGGGATTATAATGCATATCTCATAAGATTGTGTTGATGTTTAAATGAGAAAATGGGCCGGGCTTGGTGGCTCAGCCTGTAATCCCGTGCCTTTGGGAGGCTGAGGTGAGTGGATTGCCTGAGCCTGCGGATTTGAGACCCGCCTGGGCCGGCGAGACCTTATCTCTACAATAAATCAAAAAATTAGCCAGGCGAGGTAGCGCGTGTCTGTAGTTCCAGCTACTTGGAAGGCTGAGGCGGAAGGATCGCCGGAGCCCCGCAGGTTGAGGCTGCGGTGGCCGGGAGCGGCCACTGCACTCCAGTCTGGGCGACAGAGTGAGACTCGAACTCAAAAAAAAAAAAAAAAAAAATTTAGATAATGGACAGAAACACACTTTGCATCTGGTTGAGAGTGAGTTCTTAAATAAAAAGAAATCACAGAGATAGGGAACTACATGTTGTTAATCCTGTGTGAATGGCCTCAGGAAATGTATGCTTGCTTTCTTCCAGATAGTTCTATTTTGAAACTTGGAATGAATGAGCTTTAGCTTGATTGTTCCAAACTTGTCTTGATCTCTCCAGCAATTAAAGTTTAGGGCCCTTGGATTTTTCCCAGGTGGGAAGCCTTAATTCAGAACTGAGATCAGGCTAAGGGGCCCATCTAGCACAGCTCTTCTGTCACGGTTCCTCTTTCAGATGTTTAGAAAGTCAGCTTTCTCAGTCCACCTGAATACAGAAACAAGCTACGATGTTTTTAAGTGGCTTTCTCTAAGAATCTTTCATGTGTGCTTTTAACAGGGTGAAGCTGCCCTGGGGTTAAGCACTGTGCTATCAACTGATGGAAGACAGAGGCACAGCCCTACAAGACTAAGGCTGAACTTCCCTCTTTCATATTCTCTCAAACTACCTGCTGGGTGACTGTTTAATTAGTGAGCAGACAGTGATTTCCAGAAATTATGGAGTCTTTAGTGTTCACAAGGATATAGTTCCTAATGTTTTTCCCAGCAGTATATATAACCATTTCCTACTTTTAAATAGTAGGCTAATCTGAATATTAACTACCTGCCAATTTCAACACACCTCTCCTATAAATATTTCCTTCCTGGGAAGGGAGGAAGCCCAAATGATGTGGTCCTGTGTAGTACTTTAGCTTTCTTTTTTATGATTGGTGCAGAGCATCTGATTATTCCCAGGTGTTTCAGATTTTCTCATGGCCTCCTTGTTATTTTTTCCCCCCTTAAGCTCCTTTGGCAATGAATGTGACCATGAGGTCCAAAGCTATAAAGGATGTGTTCACCACTTCCCTCTTATGTCTGTCTCTTTATTTAACCACAAGTTCACTGTCTTTATCCATGTTAATTCCCTGAGGTATTCACACAGCATTTGTGTTGACTGCCTTAATTTTGATCTTCTCTAATCATTCCCTGCCAGATGGTAGTTAAAGTTTAATGGTCCCTGTAAAAATAGTTCCCTTTCTTCTTTCATCAGTCATGTGTGTTTACTTAGCTAACTGCTGGATGTTCAGAATGAACACAAAGTGACCACCAACAAAATGAGTTCAACAAACACATCGGCGTAATACTTTTCATGGTAGCTAAAGATGTCTCCTGCCGTTATCCACTCAGCATTATTCTTACCTTTTATCGTCTTTCCTTTTCAGTTTTGTTAGTTTGCTTTCCTTTTTATCTGTCTTCTCAGGTTGTCAAAGGGAAAGCTACAAGCCTGGGAGGCCTGGCAATCATCAGTATACAACAATTAAAAGTGTGTGGACACGTTCATCTCCAACAACATTTAAGTGCTAGATGACATTCAGCATATCCCTAGAGCTTTCCTTGCCACACCCACAAGACTGGGTAAGCATCATTTTTTATGATTCAGATAAAGAAGCAGAGCTAACTCACAGGAGGCCACACAAAAAGACTGGCATAGAAACTCGGCATTCTCAAGGAAAAAAATAAAAAAGCAGAAATATACAACAAATTCATCTCTAAATAAATAGTTCAGAAATAATAATTAAATAAGGATTATATGATATGCCCCTTTACAGATGAGGTAACTGATTTGAGTCATATTAATCACATACATATCTCTAGAAGTAACCCATCACTTAGATTTACATTCAGTTTCATAAAATATGTAAGGACTATTTAGAAGAAAAATAAAATTAACCAAACAAAAGATGATGTGTATTAGTAAAGCAAGCATTTTGGGTCACTTTATATACACACAAACCACTTAAGACCTGTAAAATATAGGACTCTTGGTTGGGGTCAGCGAACTACAGCCTGAAGGCCAAATTCAGCCCACTGACTATTTTTGTAAATAAAGTTTTATTAAAACACAGTTATGCTCATTGGCTTGCATACTGTTTATGGCTGTCTTCACATTACAATAGCATTGTTGAGTAGTTTCAACAGAGACTACATGGACTACAAAACCTGAAATAGGCCTGGCATAGTAGCACACACCTGTAATCTCAGCACTTTGGGAGGCCAAGTTGGAAGAATTGCTTAGCTCAGGATTTCGAGACCAGCCTGGGCAACATAGTGAGACCTTGTCTCTATAAAAAATACAAAATAAAATAAAATAAATAGCCTGGTGGCACACACCTGTAGACCCAGTTGCTCAGGAGGCTGAGGCAGAAGGATCAATCCTTTGAACTCAGGAGGTAAGGTTGTGGTAAGCTGTGATCATGCCACTGCACTCCAGCCTGGGCTGCAGAGTGAGACTTTGTCTAAAAGAAAAAAAAAATCTGAAATATTTACTAGCTCACCCTTTACAGAAAAAGATTGCCAACCTCTACTCTAGGCATTTGAATTATGACATTGCATGCTATTTCTACTTAAATAATTAATTTTTCTTTAATGCAGGAATGCTTATTAGGTGTTGTTGAACATTGATTAAAATGATATTAATCTTAAATAGCATTTCAAATTCAAAAGTATTCAAAAATCATCTACTAAAATGCCTGGCTTGTAGTAACCACCTTGAAGAGTTAAGAAACTACAAATGTTCAATAACTTCTTGATTACATGGGAGGCATCTGACAGCCACTATACATTCCATAATTGGTAGTAATCAGAATGTAGACTAGAACGTGGACAACAAATGTCCTAACCAAATATTAATCACAGAAAAAATAACTGTTCATATTTGGCCAGTTTGGTAACTTGGGGTAAGAACCATGACCTTTCTGGGTTTTAGTTTCTTCATCTATGAATCAATACTCTATTTTAAATAATCTCTACCAGCCTTTCTAGTACTAGTGTTCTGTGGTCCATATTCCACCCAGCCAATGTGCAAGTGACCCCTCCTCCCCTTACAAAAAAAAAAAAAAGTTTCTAGGCTCTCATGAGAATATTGTTAGTCCCAGTTTTTAAACAGAAAGTTGTTTTAGTTCTTTCTTGAATCTCAAGAAGAAGAAGGAGAGAGAATACTCTGGAATGAAGAGCATCAAGTAGTCTCACACCAAATATCCTAACTATAGCTATAAAAATGGGAGACGTGCCCTTGGGAACAAGAGGAAGTGTGTCTGGACACAGGGCAAAGGAAGCATCAATTTTCTAAAGATTTCAAAGGGGGAATTAAGAAATTTCATGATTTAAAAGATATTTTATATTGAAGCAAATACAGTCATGTTGTGAATTAGCATGCAAAAATCAGCATGAATCTTTAAAGTAAAATACAGTCCTTCAAAGAAATTTTGTTCATGAAAGCAGCTATAGAGTTTATATCCAGAACCTTTCTCTCCCCTTGTGCTCACATGTGTGAAAGCGTTGTTCACTCTTCTTGGCCACTAAGAAACCCCAGAAGAAAAATTGGAGAGTCATTGCCTTATGGGAAGTGAATTCTCAAATTCTAGTGTGATAAATACTATTTGTAGCTTTGTGTCAGTGCATCAGAATTTATAGTCAGACTTATTACTCTGTCTCAACACTTCTTTTTTTTTTTTTTTTTTGAGTTGGAGTCTCACTCTGTTGCCCAGACTGGAGTGCAGTGGCCACTCCTGGCCACCACAACCTTGACCTGCTGGCTCCACGATCCTTCTGCCTCAGCCTTCCGAGTAGCCAGAATTACAGGCGCACTACCATGCCCGGCTAATTTTTTGATTTATTGTGGAGATGAGGTCTCACCTGCCCAGGCGGGTCTCAAACACAGTCTCAACACTTCTAACTAGCTCTGAGAAGTTTATTCCCCCAATATGTGTGCAAGTGAACATTTGAGTAACCCAGATTTATGAATTCTCAGGAGTGTGTGTATCTTACCCTGATGTTTCAATAAACTGCTGCGGGTAGAATTCAAGTATCATGTATCAACCACACTATCTCTAAGTTCCTTTTCAAGCAAGAGAGGCAGAGGAAAGAGGGGAGAGATAGGGCAGGAAATAAACCAAGAGGTTCTGCCACGAACTCAATGTGAACTTGGTCAAGTACAGCTTGGGCCACGGTTTCTTTATCTGTGAATGAGAGGTTAGAACTAGAGGCAGGGCCACACGTTCCACATGTAAAATTCTCAGTAAATTTTAACTGCTATGAAAATGTTGCTAGTATTATTTTCACTCACTATCCAGTTGCAAAAACTTCTCATACATTCTATAATAGTAGTGAAAATTACTATTATTTTATACTTACTCTCAATCTCTTATCTTAGTAAAGATAGTAATAAACACTGTAAACAACGCAGGTATCAGAAAGCTAATTTTCAACACAAGTGAGAAAAAAAATGAGAGTTGATTACATGTCCTAAAAAGCTGATATAATGAGACTCAACAATAATAAGACTTTAGGAACAAGGAAGACTATAGTGGCTCATGGCTGTAATCCCAACACTTTGGGAAGCCGAGTTGGGAGAATTACTAAATCCTGGAGTTCAAGACCAGTCTGAGAAACATAGTGAGACCTTATTTCTATAAAAATAAAAAATTTAGTCAGACATGGTGGTGCACACCTGTAGTCTCAGCTACTCAGGAGGCTGAGGTGGGGGAATCCTTTGAGCCCAGGAGGTCGAAGCTGCAGTGAGCTATAATCGCACCACTGCAATCCAGCCTGGGTGACAGAGCAAGACTTTGTTTCCAAAGAAACCAACACAAGGAAGTTTATTTCTCAGGTAACAGTCACAGGTCAGTGGGCAGCCTGTGCAGCACATAGCCATTCAGAATTTGAGGCTAATGACAGCACTCCCATTTCCACAGGGGGCTTCCAAAATTACTATTGTTGTTGCCATTCCTACTACCAGAAGGGCAAAAGCCTGGAAGTCCAGGGTCAGGAATTTGCGAGAGGCAAATTGCTCACGTCACTTCCACCTATCTTCCATTGGCAAGAGTTTAGCCACACAGCCACTCCTTCCTGTAATGGGATTGGAAAACAGGACGTCTTATCCCAACCAGATTTCCATTATTATGAAAGAAGAGAAGAAGATATTTGGGTGGACAGATAATCCTTATGATCACTAGAATGAAAGGAGGTTGAAGAAGCAGGCTTGTCTGTTACTCAACATAAAGAGGATACATAGGTATATGCAAATCTGTAAATATGTCACATTTTATATACTTTACATGGAATATTCATATAGATACACAAATTTTTTTTTTGAGTCTGAGTCTCACTCTGTCGCCCAGGCTGGAGTGCAGTGGCATGCTCACGGCCAACCCAGTGTCGACCTGCTGGGCTGCAGCGATCAAAACAACAGGCATGCACTACCACACCCAGCTAATTTTTTTTATTTATTGTAGAGACGAAGTCTGGGGTGGTCTCGAACCCACGGGCTCAGGAAATCCACTCACCTCAGCTTCCCAAAGTGCTGGGATTACAGACTGAGCCTTTGAGCCCGGTCCATAAATTTCAATAATAAAACAAATGAATGCATACTCACCCAACTTTCACAAATCTTAAAATTTAAACAGTTGAAGACCTCCGATTCCCTTCTTCCCCTTAACAGAGGAAACCCCCCACCGCCGAATTTAGTGTGAAGGCTTCAATACTATGTTGTTTAAAATTTTGCTACATTTAAAAATCAATAAACAATATTTTTTAAAATGTGCTTTCTTCAACTTTATATAAAGTGATATCATATTGTATAATAAAAGCAGCTTGCTTTTCTCCTCCAAACTGTGTTTTTAAAATGTATCCATGCTGGTAATATAAACTCAATTCCTTCATTTTGATTATTTGGTTATATTTGTTTGTGTGAATATGACTTTTTCTGTTTTTTTTTCTATTACAAATATGGCTACAATGAGCATCTTTGTGCACGTGGGCAAGTATTTCACTAGAGTTGTGTTGTGCTATAAAGTAACCACTGCCACATATGGCTACTTAAATTTAAATTCATTAAAACTGGTGAAATTAATTGAAATCAATCTAATAAAATTAAAATTTTAACTCCTCAATGACACCAGCCACATTTCAAGTGTTCAGTAGCTGCATGTGGCTAGTGGCTAGAATATTGAGTGGCACAGCCATCATGATAGAAACTTCTATCGGAAAATGCTATTGTGTAGTATATATACAGCAGTGGAATTGCTGAGTTATAAGGAATGCATATCCTCAGCTTTAATAGGTATTGTCAAATTGCTTCCCACATCAGCAAGATTCTTAGTTATAAGCAACAGAAAGCCATTGTAAATCAAACAAGAAAAATAATTTTGCAAAAGGATGTTGGATAGCTTACAGAATCCTAGGAGGGGCTTGAGAACCAAACTGGAAGGTAAACCACCTAATATCACACCATGGAGTTGACCTAATGAGAATAATGCAGCACAATTCCTACAGCTTCTATTTCTGAAATGACAACCTGTGGTGTTGTTTCTTGGACTATAGTCATTGCTGCTTCCAGAAACTGTACCTGAGTGACATCACTGCTGCCACCTTCACTACAGGGATTCTGCTTGGTTCCTGCTTTATAATACTATCTTCATATTCAAAGTTTGGAGCTGGCGCATCTGTTTGGCAGATTGGGTTAAACACCTGCATCCCATCTTTATAGAAGGCTAGGAAGGCAAGTGTCTTGCAATTGTTCATTGCTGGGAGATATGCAAATTTTCAAACTTACTATCTATTGCCCAGTTGGTCTCTAAAGTGGATATAAAAATTTTAATTCCTACCACAACAAAGGACAGTTCCCATTTCTCCACATAGTTTCCAACATGTGGTGTCATCTAGCATTTTAATGTTTGCCAAGCTAATAGTTGTACAAAGATATCTCAGTGTGGTTTTAATTTGCACTCTCCTGATTAATAGTACAGCTGAGCATCTTTTAATATGTTTCACAATCATTAGAACTTCTTTTTTCTGTAAACCGCCTATTCATATACTTTGACCAATTTTTAAATTGGGGTTTTAGTTTTTTTCTTATTTATATAAAGAATACATAAAAAGACATATTTGATATTAATATTTTTAATTCTAGGCATTAGATATATCTCTTCCCAGGTGGTAGATTGTCTTTCACTTAAAAAAAAAAGTTTTATTATGCAAATCTTTAATCATATGCAAAATAGAGAGAATAATATAATGAATCTCAATGTAACCATCACCCAACTCATCGACAATCTTGTTTCATGTACATCTCTACCCCACAACCCCTCACATTAGGTTATGTAGAGGAAAATTTATAGATATTATATCACTTCCTACGTAGTTATGTCAGTGTGACTCTCTGAGGAGAACACAGTCTGAGGATACTTAAGCAATGGCTATCCCCTGATGTGGAACAGAAAATATATAGGCTGAATCTACAATGTCATATACACATTGAGATATCTTTGTACAACTATTAGTTTGGCAAACAATAAAATGCTAGATGATACCACAAGTTGGAAACTATGTGGAGAAATGGGAACAGTCCTTACTGGTTTTATAAAACCAGAACCATAATACCATTATCAATCTAATAATATGTAAAAAGCCAATGCTTTAGTAGAATCAAAGTATCTAGTCAATGTCCAAACTTCCCCAATTGCTTTATATATTTTTATACTTGAGTCAATGTTCAAACAACAAATTTCCATTAATTCAAAAATCAATATCCAACAACCATTACATGTTTACATGTCACAATTCTAGATTGGGAATTTTTTCTTTCTCTCAGTATTTGAGAGAAATACTAGCTTCTGTCTTTCATTATTGATACTGATAAATCTACCATCAGTTTAATTGTCACTCCTTTGTAATTTATCTTTTTTCTCTGACCGATTTTAAGATCTTTGTCTTTTGCATTTTTCCATGATATGTCCTAGCATTAATTAATTTTCTTTCTTCCTTTCTCTATTTTTTGTTTGTTCATTTTGTTTTTGTTTTTGCTTTGTTTTGGTTTGGTTTGTTATTTTATTTTATTTTTTTTTTAGGTAGAGTCTCATTCTGTTACCCAGGCTGGAGGGCAGTTGCACCATCATAGTTCAGTGTAACCTCAAACTCCTAGGCTCGAGTGATCCTCCTACCTCAACCTCCTGAGTGGCTGGGACTGTAGGCACACACCACCAAACCCAGCTAATTTTTAATTTTTTGTGCAAACAGGGTCTTGCTATGTTGCCTAGGCTGATCTCAGACTCCCAGCCTTGGTCTTGGACTTGGTCTTGGTCTTGTCTTGGACTCCCAAAGTGCTAGAATGACAAGCATGAGCCATTGAACCTTATTCATGAATTTCTTTTTATTTATACTTCAATTTCAGAAAAATTTCAGCCACTATTTCTCCAAAAATGTCTCTGGTACTCTCAAATCTTTCCCTTTGGTACTCCAGTTAAACACCGAGACATGCATTATATAACATACAAAAATAGTTTGAATTAAGCCTTAAATATGAACGGAAATTTTTTAAAATTTTTAGAAAAATATTTTTATGACTTTGGGGTAAGGAAGAATTTCTTGAATAAGACATAATATGGCACAAACTTAAAGGAAATATTAATGAATCTTACTACATTGAGGTTAACAAAGCATCTGAACACAAAAGAACACCATTTGAAATACAAGAAGATTTTTGTCTGGTATCATAATGAATTCATGAATTTAAACACATAAAACTTGTGTTTTAATCCTTTATTGTTCTTCTGGCCAGTGGAAAACTTTGATCAGTAGGCTTCTGAACACTGTTGATGCAACTCTAGCCGTCTTTTTTTAAATGTTTTAAATTATTTTTTATTTTTATACTTTTTTCAAAATAATTTTTGAGATAGGAGTCTCATTATGTTGCCCAGGCTGGTCTCAAACTCCCACACTCCATGCAATCCTCCCATCTCAGCCTCCTGATTAGCTGGGACTACTGGTGTGCGCCACCATGCCTGGCTCTTCTATCAGCCTTTATAGCTTCCTCAATTTTGGTTATGATGCTGTAGATTCATCCTATATATTTCCTGTTTCAGATCAGGGATAGCCATTGCTTCAAATATCCTTAAGTTGTTCATTGGGAAACAGTATTTGGAGCCCACAACCTATTCCCCTTTGTAGAATTGTAGGTAAACCACTTATGATATTAAAAAACAGTTAAAGGCCGAGCACGGTGGCTCAAGCCTGTAATCCCAGCACTTTGACAGGCCGAGCCAAGAGGATTGTTTGAGTCCAGGGGTTCAAGACCAGCCTGGGCAACTTGGTGAGATCTCATCTCCACAATAAATCAAAAAATTAGCCGGGCAGCAGTGGCATGCACCTGTCGCTCCAGCTACTTGGAAAACTGAGGCAGAAGGATCGCCTACACCCAGCAGGTCGAGGCTGCTGTGGCCCTGAGCATTACCACTACCCTCCAGCCTGGGTAACAGAGTGAGACTCCCACTCAACAACAACAACAACAAGAACAGTTAAAGGGAAAATAGCATTTATCTTGCCTTTCTTATTCATATGTTGGCACCTGTACCAATATATGAGGTGCCTGTACATCAGGGTACCAATAGCTCATTAGAAGGTTTCTGTCTTTTTGTTTTATTTTTATGTATGTCTGTATGTATGTATTTGAGTCAGAGTCTCACTCTGTAGCCCAGACTGGAGTGCAGTGGCACGCTCACAACCAACCCAGCGTCAACCTGCTGGACTCAAGTGATATTTCTGCCTCAGCCTTCCAAGTAGGTGGAACTACCCTGCCTGGCGAATTTTTTGGTATATTGTAGAGAGGAGGTCTCACCAAGTTGCCTAGGCTGGTCTTGAAACCCCAGGCTCAGGCAATCCTCTCGCCTCCCAAAGTGCTAGGATGGCAACCTTGAGCCACCATGCCCTGCCTTCTTTTTATTTTAATAGAAATATTCCAGTTAACAAATGAAGGTGGACTGATAGCATTAGCATATCACCATTTTGCAACTCAATGAAATAATGGACCCAGGAAATGTCATCAATAGCTGCTAACATCTCAAAAAGAGAGACAGCTAGAATCTATATATATATTGATGGAATTATATTAAACCATCAATGAAGTAATAGCACCAAAATAGTTGAAATTGAATCTATTCAAATGTCTTAATCTAACAACCAATTTATGGAAAATAAAGAAAACAAAGGAACATGCTACACTACATCACATAGATTCAAACAGCAAAATTCCAACCTTGGTAACTCTACAGGACAAAAACATAGCTTCAGTAACAATAACAAAATACTTCTAAAAATTAAAGAGAGAGATGGAGGGGTAACTTTAGATTAAAAAGTACCTGCAAAATGACCTTTCAAGAATGAGAGAGAAATGATGAAAAGAGGTACTTCTAGAACAATAAAAATGACTCTAAAATGATGATCTCAGATTTGAGAAGGAACAGTCAGGAAATAGAATGGTAATGATGTATGCAATTCATTTAAATAATAACAATAATGTCTAGCTTATACAAGTAGAAAAAGAAAAAGAAAAAACTAAGATATGGGACAACAAACAAGGCTGGAGGGACGAAGGTGATATCCAAATTAAATAGTTTGAAGGACATGTATTATTCAAAGGGGGATTAAGATAAGATAAATGTGACTTTAGTTAAATATGTATAGTAAAATTTATATAATAACCAATAAAAATAGATGGTATAAATTCCAAATCAGCACTGGGAGAAAACAGGTGCCAAAAAAGAAATACACATAGGGATAGACATACAAACCAAGCAGAATAGAATTGAGTCCAGAGATAAAGTATAACATTTATGATCAATTTATTTTTTTGACAAGGGTGCCTAGACAATTCAATGGGGAACAATTGGTGCTGGGACAACTGGATAGTCACAGGCAAAAGACTATTCCTTTTCTTATACCATATACAAAAATTAACTCCAAATGGATCATAGAGAGCTAAAACTATAAATGTAAGAACTAAAACTGTAAGACTCCTAGAAGAAAATATAGAGTTAAATCTTTGTGACCCGGGACTATACACAAGCACAATAAACAAAGGATAAAAAATGATAAATTAAACTTCATCAAAATTTAAAGCTTTAGTACTTCAAGGGAAAACATTAAGAAAATGAAAAGACAAAACAAAATGGAAAAAAATTGCAAATCATACATCTGATGAGGGCTTGTATCTAGAATCTATAAAAATCCTTACAACTCAGTAGTAAAAAGATGAAAATCCTGCTCAATTTTTTGTATATCTAAACTGTTCTTAAAAAATAAAGTTTATTAATTATAAAAAACAAATAACCAAATTTTAAAATGGGCAAATAATCTGAATAGACACCTTTCCAAAGAAGATATACAAATTGCCAATAAGCAGCTAAAAAGATGTTCAACATAATTAGCCATTAGGGAGCTGCTAATCAAAATGATAATGAGAGAGCCCTTTACAGACAATGGATGGCTATAATCAAAAAGACAGTTGTGGAGAAATGAACCCTCACAACTACACAAACACTTGTTACTGTTGGTCTTTTTGGTGGAAATGTAAAATGGTACAGCCACTTTGGAAAACAGCTTGGTGGTTCCTCAAAAAGTACACATCGACTTGCTATATGACCTTGCAATTCCACTTCTAGGTATGTATCCAAGATAAATAAAAACATATGTCCATATAAAAACCTGTACACAAATGTTCACAGCAGCATATTCATAAAAAAAAAAAAAGTTACCATACCAATTGTCTTTCATACAATGGAATATTCAAACATGAAAAGGAATGCATTACTGATACATAATTCTTCAAGGTAGATGAATCTTTTTTTTTTCTTTTTTGAGTTGGAGTCTCACTCGGTTGCCCAGACTGGAGTGCAGTGGCTGCTCCCGGCCACTGCAGCCTCGCCTCCTGGGCTCCAGCAATCCTTCCTCCTCAGCCTTCCGAGTAGCCGGAATTACAGGCACGTGCTACCACGCCCGGCTGATTTTTTGATTTATTGTAGAGATGAGGTCTCACTGCCCAGGCAGGTCTCGAACCCGTGGGCTCAGGCAATCTACTCACCTCAGCCTCCCAAAGGCGCGGGATTACAGGCTGAGCCATCAAGCCCGGCTGGTAGATGAATGTTGAACACATTATGCTAAGTGAAAGAAGCCAGTAACAAAAGACCACATGGTGTATGATTCCATTGATATCAAGGATAAGCAAATCTATAGAGAAAGAAAGTAGATTAGTGGCTGCCTAGGACTGGAAAGATTAGAGAGAAAAAAGAGAATGACTACTAATGGACACAGAGAGATTTTGGAGGGAGGGTAAAAGTATTCTAAAATTTAGCCAGGCTCAGTGGCTCAGCCTGTAATCCCACACCTTTGGGAGGCTGAGGTGAGTGGATTGCCTGAGCCCGCGGGTTCGAGACCCGCCTGGGTGGCGAGACCTCATCTCTACAATAAATCAAAAAATCAGCCAGGCGTGGTAGCGCATGCCTGTAATTCCGGCTACTTGGAAGGCTGAGGCAGAAGGATCGCCGGAGCCCAGCAGGTCGAGGCTGTGGTGGCCAGGAGTGGCCACTGCACTCCAGTCTGGGCGACAGAGTGAGACTCCAACTCAAAAAAAAAAAAAGTATTCTAAAATTTACCGTGGTGATGGTTGCATGACTCTGTTAATATATTTGAACTGTACTCTTCGTTTGTTTTTTTTTTGTTTTGTTTTGTTTTTGAGTTGGAGTCTCACTGTCACCCAGACTGGAATGCAGTGGCTGCTCCTGGTCACCACAGCCTCGACCTGCTGGGCTCCAGCAATCCTTCTGCCTCAGCCTTCTGAGTAGCTGGAACTAAAGGCATGTGCTACCACACCCGGCTCATTTTGATTTACTGTAGAGATGAGGGCTTGCCAAGTTGCCCAGGCGGGTCTCAAACCCGCAGGCTCACTCACCTCAGCCTCCCAAAGGCGCGGGATTACAGGCTGAGCCATCGAGCCCAGCTTGAACTGTACTCTTTGAATGAGTGAATTGCATGGTATGCATGAATAATATCCCAATAAAGCTGTTTTAAAATAACCAAAAGAAATACAATCAAAGGATGGTTATGGCCAATGCCATCAGAGCTCTTTCTCGGCCTCTTTTCTCTTTTTCTCACACACTCACAACATATCTTTTTCAACATAGAAGAAATACATGACTAGTCATGGCTTCCAGATCCCTACCCATTTAACTTTACAACTAGACAGAAATGAGGATTCTTTTTCTAGAATCAGTTTAAAATTTTCCAACAAAAGCCTCTGATTGACCCTACCCAACTATTGCTCACACCCTTCTAGTCAATCACAGTGGCAAAAGACATGAAGGATTGTGATTGGTCAAGTTTTGGCAGGTAGGGTAAGGTAGGGAAAGTCTATTACCAGAAAGGAAAATAGAGAACAAAAAAGAAGAGGAGGAAAGGAGGTAGATGGAAGAAGGAAGAAGAAGTTTTCTATTATATGTATACAGTTTACCTATAGATCCATCCTTTAATAATTTGTTTTTAGAGACAGAGCTTAAGATGGCCACCACCAGACAGGTCAGACTGTGAGAGTCTCTGCAAAAGCAAGTGTCCATAAAGACTCTCTGCATGAACAGGCGTACCTTGGTGGGAGAGTGAAAGTCCATCTGACGGGAGACTTGGGTTAATGCACCCAGGCCCCCCTCTGAGGGCAACTGCAAAACCCCACAGCCCTGAGACTGGAGAGTGGGCATGGGTGCAAGATCATCTGCTGTAGTTCTCTGGGAAGCTCCTGAGAAGAGCCTGCCGAATCCAGCTGATTCTCATTGCCTGGCGCCTGGCCCACACCATCATCTGTTATAGTGGATCAACTGGAGCCCCAGATCCGATCAGTGGAAAGAGAAGATTGAGGAGAGATGGAGAGGAGCCCCATGACTGATGAGGAGACACAAACCCGCAGCCTTTTTCTCTATCCCAGGACCAGGCAGAGATCTGCATTGCCCTGCCCAGCTCTGCCCAGCCTCCAACTTGGGACCTCAAGTAATCTCATCAAACTGGGAGAGACAGAGGCCCCTCCCCCATGCTGGATCAGACACAGGCAGGTCAGATCTGAGTGGCAGACTTGACAGTCAGCAACAGATCTGATCCAACCTCCTTCCAAAGTAGGCCTGGGGCATCTGACCCCAACTGTGAGGAACCCTATCTGCCTGCCCTGAGAACAGAGGGGAGAGGCTAGACATCAAAGCTAAAAGGGCATTGGACTTACAGGAATGACCTCAGAGTGAGTTTGGTTCCTTGTTTTTATTTTTTATTTTTGTCTGTTTATTTGTTTTTTGTTTTAGTTATTTTCTCTTTCTTTCTGTTTTTGATAACGTTTTTGTACTTACTTTGTTTCTGTTATTTTACTGTTTTTTTTCTATTCCTTAGACTTCCTGTTTGTATATCGGAAAAGTACATCGATAGGCAGGTTTTTGTTGGACTGTGTGTTTTTATAATTATCTGTATGTTTTGTTTTGTTTTACTCTTTTCTGTCTTTGTGTCGCTTTTCATTTGTTAGTTGGTACACCTGTGTCTTTTCCTTCTTATTCTTCTCTCTCTCCACCTTCCTGTTGCCCTCCCTCCTTCCTTTTTCCATTATTTTCATTTTTCTTACCTCATTTTGCTTCCAGGGAGCAAACCTATACCCCCACTGCATGGAGAGATTGTAAGGCAATGGGAAGTGGGTTCCAGGGTGCCCATACACTTGTCAGTGAATCCTAGGATCTACAGATAGATTTTGAATCACAGCTCTCCCTTCAATTAAATCTCAAAACTGCAAAAAGTACAGCCCCCAACCCACAGCCCAGCTTCAGAATTGAACAAAGCCAGAGGATCCACATAAAGAAGAGGAGACTGAGCAAACAGATGTAAAAGCAACCCCACCATCCCTGAACAACAGAATAAAAGAAGGGGAGGGGAAGGTTGGGGGGAGGGAAATTTATACAAATGAAGAAAAACCAAAAGAAGAATATGGGTCTCACACAGACCCCTAGGAGGACAGACACTGAGAAAACAGACCTCAGAACACAAACAATGAAGAGCCCCCAGAATGACTGGTCTCAAACTATAAACCCAGATATCAAGACATCAATAGAGAGAATTTTAAAAATTGAGGAGAAACAAGAGGAAAATAGGAAGGAGTTGATAACTGAGATAATAACAGTAAAGTATACTATGAATGAAATAAATAACAAACCAATAAGCATGGAAAGCAGAATTAGCCAAGCAGAAGAAAGAATCTCAGAGCTTGAGGACCAAAATATAGAACTAACCCAAACTGTCAAAAACATAGAAAAGAAGCTTAAAAAGACAGGACAAAACCTTCAAGAGATGAACGATTATTTCAAGAGGCTGAACCTAAGAGTAATTAGACTTCCTGAGACAGAAAGAGAGACAGAGACCACCCTGGAACAAACATTTCATGAGATTATTCAAGAAAACCTTCCCCATCTCATCAATGATGTGACCTTTCAAGCACAAGACATTCAGAGAACCCCTGTAAGACAACAAATAAGAAGACCAACTCCTAGACACATAGTAATTTGCCTAAACAAAGTAGGCGAATATAAAAGGAAAAATCCTAAAGGCAGCAAGAGAAAAAGGTCAGACTACCTACCAGGGAAGACCAATCAGAATAGCAGCATATTTATCTACAGAAACACTACAGGCTAGAAGAGACTGGAGTCCAATATTCAAAGTTCTCAAAGATAAACAATTTCAACCAAGAATAACCTACCCAGCTAAGCTAAGCTTCATCAGTGAGGGAGAATTAAAATCTTTCCCAGACATTCAATCCCTAAGAACTTACACTGCTTCTAGACCAGCTCTACAAGAAACACTTAAGTATTAAATACAGAAGGGGGGGAAATGACAATGTTCTTCACAAGAGTGCAGGAAAAAGATTGAAAACACACATGAACCAACCCAAAAATCAAAAGAAAGACAGTAAACAAACAGGAATAACAACTCTATAAGAACCTCATGATAGGGATAAACTCTCACATTTTGACAATTAGCCTGAATGTGAATGGACTAAATGCACCACTGAAAAGACATAGAATGGCAAAATGGATAAAATATCATGAGGCAACAATGTATTGTCTCCAAGAGACTCATCTCACCAGAAAAGATACTCACAGACTCAGAGTAAGAGGATGGGAAGCAAAATTTCAGACAAACGGAACACAAAAGAAAGCAGGAGTTGCGATCTTAATATCAGATAAAATACCATTTAAGCTATCAAAAATTTTAAAAGATACAGAAGTTCATTATATAATGATAAAAGGTCCAATCCATCAACAAGAAATATCCATCCTAAACATATATGCACCCAACACAGGAGCACCAACTTCCATAATGCAGCTTCTAGGCAACCTTTAAAAAGATATTGACTCTAACACTATCATAGCTGGGGACTTTAATACCCCACTCACAACCCTAAACAGACCATCAAGACAAAAAAATCAGCAAGGAGATCTGGAACCTCAATGTGACTCTTGACCAAATGGACTTAATTGATACCTACAGAACACTCCACCCAACAACCACAGAATATACATTCTACTCATACCACATACAATGTACTTTCTAAGATCGGTCACATCCTTGGCCATAAATCAAGCATAAACAAATTTTATAAGATTGAAATTTTGCCATGCACCTTCTCAGACCACAGTAAAATAAAAATAAATATCAACACCAACAAAATTCCCCCCAAAGCCACAAAGACATGGACACTAAACAGCATGATGCTAAGCAACTCCTGGGTCAACATGGAAATCAAAACAGAGATTAAAAAAGACCTGAAAACAAATGAAAATGAAGAAACATCTTACCAAAATCTCTGGGATGCCATGATGCTAAGCAACTCCTGGGTCAGTATGGAAATTAAAATAGAGATTAAAACATACCTGGAAACAAATGAAAATGAAGAAGCATCTTACCAAAACCTCTGGGATACCATCAAAGCAGTAGTAAGAGGAGAATGTGTATCTCTACAAATACACATGAAGAAAATGGAAAGATCATAAGTTAACAGCCTAACAATCACCTAAGGAAGCTGGAAAAGCAAGACCACCAAAACCCTAACTTCTGCAGAAGAATCCAGATCACCAAAATAAAAGCCCAAATCCGGGACATAGAAGACAAAGAAATAATACAAAAAAATCAATGAAACAAAAAGCTGGTTCTTTGAAAGGATAAACAAGATTGATGGTCCTCTAGCTAGCTTAGCCAAGAAAAAGCCCAAATAAACTCAATCAGAAACACAAAACATGAAATCACAACTGACCCTGGAGAAATATAACAGATTATCAGCAACTACTATGTACACTTGTATGGAAACAAACTTGAAAACCTAATGGAAATAGGGGATGTTCTGACATCACACAACCTCCCAAGGTTGAAACAAGAAGAAATTGAGACCCTAAATAGACCAATAACAATCCAGGAAATTGACTGTGTCACAGGATAACTCCAAAAAAAAACCCTGAATCAGATGGCTTTCCAGCAGAATTCTACAAAACATACAAGGAGGAACTGATACCAACCCTATTGAAAGTATTCTAGACAATTGAGAAAGATGGAACTCTCCCCAAATCATTTTATGAAGCTAACATCACACTGATACCCAAGCAAGATAAAGATCCAACAAAGAAAGAGAACTATAGGCCAATGTCCTTGATGAACATAGATGCTAAAATTCTCAACAAGATCCTAGCGATCCAGATTCAACAACACAATTCAAAAATCATCTACCACAACCAAGTAGACTTCATCCCTGGGATGCAAGGTTCAACATTTGTAAAACCATAAACGTAATGAAATACATCAACAGACATAAAAACAAAAACCACATGATTATATTATTAGATGCAGAAAAAGCTTTTGATAAAATCCAGCACCCTTCTTGATAAAAAATTTCTCAACCAACTCATCTTCGACAAAGCCTCCACCACAAACCACTGGGGAGACAAGAACCTATTCAGTAAATGGTGCTGAGAAAACTGACTAACCACATGCAGAAGATTGGAACAGGACCCCTACCTATCCTCATACACAAAAATCAACTCTAAATGGATCAGAGACCTAAACATAAAACCTCAAACTATAAGAACTTTAAAAAGTGCAGGAGTGACTCTTGTGAAAATTGTAACTGGCAACCAATTCCTGATCAAAACCCAGTGCCCATGCCAAAAGAAATAAGATAGACAAGTGGGACCTTATCAAACTGACAAGAGAGAGAGAGAAGGGAGACAGCCACAGACTGGGAAAAATATTTGCCAACTCTATGTCTGACAAAGGCCTAACATCCAGGATCTACAAGGAACTCAGACGTGCTGAAAAGAAAAAACAGCCCCATTACAAAGTGGACAAAAGATATGAATAGACAGTTCCCAAAAGAAGACATATGCGCAACCAAGAGATACATGAAAAAATGTTCAGCCTCACTAGTCATTAAAGAAATGCAAATTAAAACTAAACTGAGATACCACCTAACTCCAGTCAGAATGGCCATCATCAATAACTTAAACAGTAACAGATGCTAGAGAGGATGTGGTGAAAAGGGAACACTTCTAAGCTGTTGGTGGGAGTGTAAACTAGTACAGCTTCTGTGGAACACAGTGTGGCAATTCCTAAAAGTTCTAAAAATCGACCTTTCATATAACCCCGCAATCTCCCTGCTGGGAATATACTTGGAAGAACTCAAATCACTCTATAAAAAAGATACCTGCACACGTATGTTTATTGCAGCATTGTTCACAATAGCAAGAACAGAACATGGAAACAACCATGCTGCCCATCAAAAGAGGACTGGATTAAAAAAAAAAATGTGGCACATATACACAATGGAATATTACACAGTCATAAAAAAGAACAAAATAATGAACTTCACAGCAGCCTGGATGAACGTAGAGTTATAATACTGAGTGATCTTTCACAGAAACAAAGAACTGAGTATCACAGGTTCTCACTCATAAGTGGATCTTGAACAACTATCATAATACTATAAGAAAAGGATTGACAGTAGTGGAAAACTACAGGGGGGTGGGGGGGTGGGGAGATGGGACTGGCAGTAGTGGGAATCTGCTGGAGGAAGGGGGGGCACACCTCATCAACAAGGATACCTGCACAATGAATATTTGTATACCTAACCCTGAATTGTACCCCAAATTTTAAAAAATATAAAGGTAAAAAAAATGATAATTTGTCTTAAAATCACAGACAATATTCTTATTCAAATATTCCTGACCAAAAATATTTGAACCTGAGTGATGGTAACCTTCAGTTCATACCCAGCTTTAGATAAGTCTGACCAGCAGCTACCTCTTACACAAACCTATTGTCATCTGTCTCCAAATGGAGACTGTTCCTGTTGTATATTGCAAGATACAAAAAGGTTACACAGTTGCATGGTTATCTGACTTTATAATGACATTTATATGATTGCTTCTTGGCAATGACCAACACCAGAGTTCCTTTGATAAATTAATTTGCTTTTATACTACCCTTAATCACTCTCTTCAGAGGCTCATGTACTTCAGATTTACTTGTATTAATTCACCTCAATAAAAAAAAAAATTTTTTCTTTAGCTTTATATTTATTGTGCTTCTTAGTCAATTTTATCAATGGAACTTCTGAAATTGCCAAACTGTAAGGATGAATGTCAGAATGTCAAGGGTTTTTTTAATGAATTCTGACAAGACAGAAAAGGTCAAAGCAGATTTCTTCAACATGTTCAAATATGGCCCTGATTATAAAGATTTTTACAAGGAGTATTTAGGTTATTCCTTAAAATGTCTGCAGTATTTTGCTCTACTTGATGGATTAAATTTTGTCTGGAACACTCTTCTTCCTAGTGCCCCCATCGTCACTCTGGGTCACCTTCCTCACCCTTCTGCTTTTGGTTTAGATGCCATCTCTTCCAAGAAGTTTTTCCAGGTCCC
Source organism: Cephalopachus bancanus (assembly GCA_027257055.1). NCBI lineage: Eukaryota > Metazoa > Chordata > Mammalia > Primates > Tarsiidae > Cephalopachus > Cephalopachus bancanus. The sequence continues at coordinate 13,415,006 of JAPVLO010000204.1, forward strand.
CCAAGACATGACCAGTTGCCCCTTCTGATATCCTTGCCATACTCAGTGTTTAGCCCTATTATAGCATTTATCATACTGTATTGTGATTACCTGTAATTTGTGCATCTCTGCTTCCCTCCACGATAAGAACAACTTGCTGGTGGCAAAGACTTAACCTAGACGAAAGTACCCCAGAGCCTAACACAATACCTCAAAGAGTATCTAATATACACTTGTTAAATTTAGGGACATTCTCCAAAATCATTGACTTGTACTCCATAGAAATTTCAAGGTTGTGAAAAACTGAGAAATCGTCCCAGATTGGAAAACTGAAGGAGATCAAGAAGGCATAACTTTGATCCTGCATAGGATTCTGAACTAGAAAAAAAAATTAGTGGAACAAGTGGCAAAATTTTAATGAGGTCAGTAAGTCAAACCAGTATTACATAAATATTAATTTTCTGGTGTTGATCATCACACTGTGGTTTTTTTAAATGTTAACATCTGAGGATCTAGGTGAAAGGCATACAAGAATTCTTTGATTTTTGTAATCTTTTTTATAAGCTCCAAATTATTTCAAAATGAAAATATTTTTAAAATTTAAATAGGAATAAATATGCATATGTTGACTTATAAATAAGAAGGGAGGAAGGGAGGGAGAAAGAGAAGAAGGGAGAAAGGAAAGCAAAGTAGGAGAGAAAAAGGAATGAAAGTGAAAAGTTTGCTGGCTTTTGGAGCTATACCTAGGGTGACAGAACAGATTTGAGAGATGTTATAACCGCAAATGCCTCAAATGCCATGTTATTACCAGATTCTCAGCAATCCAATTAGAAAATGCTGTTTTTTTGTTTGCTATTGCTTATTTTCTCTTTTTTTTAATTTTTAATTTTAAAGATGTGAGGTACAATTCAGGGTTAGGTATACAAATATTCATTATGTAGGTACCCTTGTTGATGAGGTGTGCCTCCCTCCCCCGGCAGTTTCTCACCACTGCCAATCCCACTGCCCCCTCCCCTGGCAGTTTCCCACTACTGCCAATCTACCTCCCTCCCCCTTTTTTTTGAGTTGGAGTCTCACTCTGTCGCCCAGACTGGAGTGCAGGGGCTGCTCCCGGCCACCGTAGCCTCGACCTGCTGGGCTCCAGCGATCCTTCGGCCTCAGCCTTCCAAGCAGCTGGAACTACAGGCACGCGCTACCACCCCCAGCTAATTTTTTGATTTATTGTAGAGATGAGGTCTCACCAAGTTGCCCAGGTGGGTCTCGAACCCGCAGGCTCGGGCAATCCACTCACCTCAGCCTCCCAAGGTGCAGGATTACAGACTGAGTCACCGAACCCGGCTGCCAATCCCCTTCTTATAGTATTATGATAATTGTTCAAGGTCCACTTATGAGTGAGAACATGTGGTATTCAGTTCTTTGTTTCTGTGATAGATCACTCAGTATTATAGACTCTAAGTCCATCCAAGTCTCTGAGAAGTTCATAATTCTGTCCTTCTTTATGGCTGCATAATATTCTATTGTGTATATGTACCAAATTTTTTTATCCAGTCCTCTTTCAACGGGCAGCATGGTTGGTTCCATGTTTTTGCTATTGTGAATAATGCTGCAATAAACATGCATGTGCAGGTATAGGAAATGCTGTTCTTGACCACAACCTCTCTTTGCTGTTTACTACTGAGCTTTGTTCCATATGCTTTCAAACTACTCTATTCAACTTAACAAGTACTCTCAGTGAGTGCTTGCTACCTGCCTAGCACAGCAATGAGTACTCAAGATAGATGCAAATGTCGTAAGATGTGTCCCTTGTCCTCAGGGAAAAACAGGATCTATAGGGAAGATCCAAGCAAGAAGAAAACAAAAGTTATCCATATAGTGAGAAATGCAGTCATTTACACAAATACCAAATGAAGAGGGAATGAAGAAAAGTGCTTGCTTTACTAGGAGCACAAAAGCTTCACAGAAGTGGTGATATGTAAGCTGAGTTATGAAGAATAAATAGGAATTTGCCAAGTAGACCAAGTTGGGAAGAACATTCCAGGCACAGCATGTGTAAGATCTCAGAGGTGGGAAACAGCAGAGTGGGATCAGCACAGGAAAAAAACCAACTCATTTTTAGTCGTTTTATTGGGATATAATTCACCTATCATAAAAGTCACCCATTTAAAGAGTACACCAGTGATTTTAAGTATATTCACAGAATTGTACAACCATCATCCCTACCTAATTTTAGAACATTCATCATCACTGCCCCCCGCAGTGAAATTCCATATGTATCAACAGTCACTCCCTATCTCCACACCCCAGCCCTAGGCAACACTAATCTACTTTCTGCCTCCGCAGATTTGCCTATTCTAGATGTTTCATATTAAAGGAATCATACAGTATGTAATCTTCTGTGACTGCATTCTTTCATTTAGCATAATATTTTCAAGGCTCATCCATGTTGTAACATGAATCAGTACTTGACTCCTGTTTGTAGCCAAATAATATTTATTTGTATGAATACATTACTTTTTTATCTATGCATCAGTTGGTGGACATTAGGATTATTCACACATTTTGGCTATTAATAATACTGCCATAAACATTCAGGGACATGTTTTTATAGAGACATATTTTCTTCTTTCTTTTTTTTAAATTTTTCTTATTTTATTTAATTTTAAAGGTGTATGGGATAATTTAGGATTAGGTACATAAATGGCCATTGTACAGGTGAAGTTTAGGGCTCCCATTGATGCTCACTTTATCTGGTTTTGGATCATACACTTATTAGGCAATGCTCCACTACTACCAATCCCTTTCTTGAAGTATTATGACAAATGTTCAGGATCCACTTATGAGTGAGAATATGTGGTACTCAGTTCTTTGTTTCTGTGATAGGGCACTGAGTATGATGGACTCAATTCATCCAAGTTGCTGTATAGTTCATAATTTTGTCCTTGCTTAAGGCTGCATAATATTCCATTATGTATATGTATCACTTTTTTTTATGCAGTCCACTTTCGATAGGCAGCATAGTTGTTCCATGTTTTTGCTATTGTGAATAGTGCTGCAATAAACATACATCCATAGGTATCTTTTTTGTAGAACTATTTGTGTTCCTCCAGGTATATTCCCAGAAGGGGGATTGCTAGGTCTTGTGGAAGGTCAATTTTTAGGTCTTTTAGAAATTGCCACAGTTTTCCACAGAAGTTGTACTAGTTTACACTCCCACCAACAGTATAGAAGCGTTCCCTTTTTTCACATCCTTGCCGCATCTGTTGTTTTTTGTTTTATTAATGAGGGCCATCCTGACTAGAGTTAATTAGTATCTCAGACTGGTTTTAACTTGCATTTCTTTGATGATTAGTGAGGCTGAGCATTTTTTTCATGTATCTGTTGGCTGCTCGCATGTCTTCTTTTGAGAAGTATCTATTCATATCTTTTGCCCACTTTTTAATGGGGCTGTGTTTTTTTTTTTTTTTTCCTTTCGGCACACATGTATGTGTTCCTTGTAGATTCTGGATGTTTGTCATATATATATATACAGTCGGCAAATATTTTTTCCTATTCTGTGGGCTTTCTCCCCACTCTCTTGATGGTTTCTTTTGCTTTGCAGAAGCTTTTCCATTTAATGAGGTCCCACTGTCTATCTTATCTCTTATGCCATGGGTTTTGGGGGTTTTGATCAAGAATTGGTTGCCTATTCCAATTTCTGTAAGGGTAGGAGACATACATTTTCATCTCTCTTGGGTATATACTTCAAAGTAAAGTTGTAACTCGATGTTTCTTTTTTTTTTTTAGAAACAGGGTTTCACAATGTTGTCCAAGCTGGACTTAAACTCCTGGGCTCAAGTAATCCTCCCACCTCAGCCTCCTGATTAGCTGGGACTTCAGTCACACTTCACCTAACCCGGCTGTGTTTACTTTCTGAGGAACTGTCAAACTGTGTTCCAAAGTGGCTGCACCATTAAAATGGTATTTTAATAACAAATTTAATTTGTTATTAAAATAATAACAAACAATTGTTATTATCTAGCTTTTTTATTATAGTGACCATAGTAGGTGTGCAATGGTGTATTAATTTGCTAGGGGTGCTGTAACTAATAACCACAGACTGGGTATCTTAAAGCAATGACAATTTATTCTTTCACAGACCGGGGGCTAGAAGTCTGAAATCAAGGTATCATCAGGGTTATGCTTTCTCTGCAGGCTCTAGGGGAAAAGCTGTTCCATGTCTTTCTTTTATTTCTTGTGTTTCCAGCAATCCTTAACAATTCCTTGGCTTATAAATATATGACTCCCATCTCCGACCCATCACATGGCATTCTCCCCTGTGCTCTGTGTCTCTTCTCCAGTCATATTGAATTGGGACCCATCCTAATCCAGTATGAGCTCATCTTGACTTGATTCTACTGCAAATGCCCTATTTCTAAACAAAGTCATATTCACAAGTACCAAGGGTTAGAACTACAGCATACCTATTTGGGGGACACTTCCACCGACAGCAAGAGCGGATATCTCATTGTAGTTTTAATTTACATTTTCCCAATGGCTAATGATGTTGAGTATCTTCTCACGTGCTTATTGGCTATTTGTATATCTTCTTTGGAGAGATGTCTATTCAAATCCTTTGTTCATTTTTTATTTAAGCTATTGTCTTTTTATTTTTAAGTTTTAAGAGTTCTTTACATATTCTGAGCCTTTATCAGATATATGATTTGCAAATATGTTCTCACATTCTGAGGGTTGTCTTTTCACTTTTTGATAGTGTCTTTTAAAACACAAAAGTGTTTCCATCTTGATGGACTCCAATTTGTTACCTATACTTTCGATGTCATAGCTAAGAAACTATTGACTAATCCACGGCCATGAAGGTTTACTCTATGTTTTCTTCTAAGAATTGTGTAGTTTTATTTCTTACATTTAGATCTTTGATCTATTTTTAATTAAATTTTGTGTATGGTATGGATCCAAATTCATTCTTTACGTGTGAATATTCAGTTGTCCTAGCACCATTTGTTGAAAATAATATCCTTCTCCCATTGAATTCGCTTGGCACCCTTGCAAAAAACAATTGACCAAAAATGTATGGGTTTGTTTCTGGACTCTCAATTCTATTTGATTGCTCTGTAAATCTGTCCTTACATTGACACTACACTGCCTTGATTACTGTAGTTTTGAAATCAGGAAATGTGAGGCCTCCAACTTTATTCCTATTTTTCAAAATTATGTGGCTGTTCTGAGTCTCTTGCTTTTTTATATGACTTTTAGGATCAGACTGTCAATATCTACAAAAGCCAACTCGGACTTCTCTAGAAATTGTGCTGAATCTAGAGATCAATTTGGGGAGTACTGCCATCTTAACAATATTTAAGTCTTCCAATCCATATGCATATGCATCTTTCTATTTACTTTAAACTTAAGTTTATTTCAACAATGTTTTGACATTTATTACATTTAAGTATAATATATTAAATTTAAGTACTTTTATATTATCATAAATAAAATTATTCCCTTAATTTTATTTTCAGATTGTTCATTGCTAGAGTATGCAAATACAGCTATTTTTGTATATTGATCTGGTATCTGCAATTTTCTGAATTCATGCATTAGTTCTAATAGCTTTCCAGTGGGTTCCTTAGTATTTTCCATACATAGGATCATGCCACCTGCAATATTTCCTTCTTCCCAATTGGGATACCTTTAATTTCTTTGTCTTGCCTAATTGTCTCAGCTAGAGCCTCCAGTACAATTTTAAATTGAAGTGATGGGAATAGACATCTTTGTCTTGTTCCTTATTATAGAGGGAAAGTTTTCGGTCTTTCACCACTAAGTATGACATGACTTGTGGGTTTTGCATAGATCCTCTTTCAAGTTGAAGAAATTTCTTTCTATTCCTAGTTTGTTGAGTGTTTTATTCATGAAAGTTTATTAGATTTTGTCAAATGTTTTTTCTGTTTATTGAGATGATCATGTGGTTTTTGTTTTTTATTTTATCAACATGGTATATTATTCATTGAATTTCATATGTTCAACCTTGCATTCCTGGGATGAATCTCATCTGATCATGGTATAGTTTTTTTTTATATGTGCTCAACTGAGTCTGCTAGTTTTTTGTTGAAGGTTTTCTTGAGTTTTTGTTTTGTTTTTTGCTTATTTGGGGCTTTTTTGTTTTTGAGTCAAGGTAATATTCTGTACCCCAGGCTGAAGTACAGTGGTGTGATCACAGCAGCCTCAACCCCATGGGCTCAGGTGATTCTTCCACCTCAGTCTCCTGAGTAGTTGGGACTACAGGTGCACACCACCATGCCTGGTTACTTTTTCTATTTTTTGTAGAGACAAGTTCTTACTATGTTGCCCAGGCTGGTCTCGAACTCTTGGGCTTACCAATCCTCTCTCCTGGGGCCTCCCAAAGTGCTGGAATTACAGGCATGAGCCAGCACGTTGGCTTAAGAGTTTTATATTCATATCCATAAAGGATATGTATCTGTTTCACTTTCTTGTAATGTCTTTGTCTAGTTTTGATAAATACTGGCCTCATAGAATGAGTTGGGAAGTATTCTCTCTTCTATTTTTTTGGAGAGTTTGTAAATGATTGGTGTTGATCTTTAAATGTTTGATAGCATTCATCTGGTCCTGAACTATTCTTAGTGGAAGTTTTTGCTAATTACTGATTTAATCCCATTATTTGTTATAGGTCTATTCAGATTTTCTATTTGTTTTTCTTGAATCAATTTTGCTAGTTTGTGTATTTCTAAGAATTTGTCCATTTCATCTATGTTATATAATTAGTTGGCACATGATTATTTATAGTGTTTCCTTATAATCCTTTTGATTTTTTAAAAGCAGTAGTGATGATCCCTCTTTCATTTCTGATTTTAATAATCTGAGTCTTATCTCTGTCTTTTTTTCTTTGGTTAATTTAGGTAAAGGAATGTCAATTTTGTTGATCATTTAAAGAACAGAGTTTTTAGTTCATTAATTTTTTTCTATTGTTTTTCTATTCTATATTTTTATTTATTTCTGCTCTGATATTTATTATTTATTTCCCCCTACTTGCTTTGGATTTAGTTTCCTCTTCTTTTTCTGTGCCTTAAAATAAAAAGGTTATTGACTTGAGTTCTTTCCTTCTCATTATAGGCATTTACAGCTATAAATTTCCTACTAAGCACTCTGTATCCCACACATTTTGGTATTTGTGCTTCCATGTTCATTCATCTCAAAGTATTTTCTAATTTCTCTTATAACTTCTCCTTTGATTCATTGATTATAATTGTAATTTAATTTCCATATATTTGTGAATTTCCAAGTTTCCTTTTTTATTTTTTGAGTTGGAGTCTCATTCTGTCACCCAGACTAGTGTGCAGTGGCACAGTCCTGGCCACCACAAACTTGACCTGCTGGGCTCCAGTGATCCTTCCACCTCAGCCTTCCAAGTAGTCAAAACTACAGGCACACACTACCACGCCCAGCTAATTCTTGATTTATTCTAGAGACAAGGTCTCGCCAAGTTGCCTGGGTGGATCTCGAACCCACGGGCTCAGGCAATCCACTTGCCTCGGCCTCCCAAAGTGCTGGGATTACAGGCTGAGCCATCGAACCTGATTCCAAGTTGTCTTCTGTTGTTTATTTTTCATTTAATACCACCAGGGTCTAAGATCCTGTTTTATATTACTTGAATCCTCTTTTAAATTTATTGAGACAGAAGAATGGATTGCTCAATCTCAGAGGTCATGAAGAACTTTGAAGGGTTTTAAGAAGAGGATGACATGGAAATTATATAAAGATCATCCTGGAATAAGAGCAAAAAATGAATCAGAGAGCATGACATGGAAGAAGAAAGACCAGTTAAGAGCCTATTGAAAATTATTCAGACAAGAGATGACAAGTTCCTGGTCTATTGGAACTTGGAGAGGAATGAACAAACCAAAAATATATCTATAAAAGATGATAGTGAGGAAGTCTAGAATAACTCATATTTCAGACTTGAGTAACTGGATACATGCTGGAACCATTGGTTAGGACAAAGAAAAAAATGATTAAAGAAAAGATGTATGTTTTTTATTACAATTCGGTTTCCTATTGAGAATGTGGGTCACAAGCTCAGGAAAAAAGTTTGTGCTAAGTTATCTTATTAGTATATTGGTATATAAAGGATTAGCAAACCTAGGGATATGAATGAGACTCTTCAGAGAAATAAGTAGAGTGAAAAGAACAGGGCCACGGAAGATGGGTTACAGGGGCATTTAAGGAGAGGGCAGAAGACAAAGAAAAAGAGAAAGGCATTGAGAAAGGGGAGTCATAATAGGAAAACCTAGAGGCCTTGTGTGCAGAAAGCCTGTTTCAAGAAGGAAAAAGAAGTCAACATGTGAATGCCAAAAGGAAGTCAAATTATCCTACTACTTGAAGATAACCCACACATGACTCTCTCCTCAATGGTTTTCTGATAGCTTTCTGACAAAGATTTGATTTTGATCAATAAATTGCAGCTGAAGACCTCTTTTATTTTTCTTTCTAGGCTCTGTAATTGACATCTGCTGTTTCTACCTGTCAGGCATCTCATCCACCTTCTTTTGTAAACAGCAGTTCTAGTGAAACTTGTCAAGCAAGGTGATCCCACCCTCACCAGCCACTGAGAGAGGAGCATCAGTGTCTTGCTTCCCAGAATTTTAATGTTGAGCAGTAAAATTCATAGCAGTGAGAGCTCACCCGACTTTCTGCCATATCCTAAAGAGAAAATATGTTGTTTCCTACTACTTAGAATCCATTTTCCCCAATTTTTATCCAGCAGAACTAGGACCCTGACTTGGGTGAGCGGTTTTGGCAAGTGAGGGATTCACTTGGGGATGCAAAATTTAAGAGGGCTCCAAAAACCTAGTAATCAAGCTAATGTAATATTTTTTAAAATCAAAATTAGTGCAAAAATTCATGATGAACAAAATATCAAAAATTTAAAGACAGCGTTACTGACTTTTCCTTTTGCCTCAGGCTCTGATATTGTTGAAATTGCACTATGAAACCTTGGTTGTTCACATTTTTCTTTGTTCTCATGAGCCAGTTCCTATCCTACCAGTAAGTTCCTCCTTTCCACAAATTACCAGAGTTTACAACCCAAAGCCAAATTGATACAGAGTCTGATTTATAAATAATGCCTGGTAGTTCCTTGGCTGCCACAGATTCCAACTCACAATTGGCCGTTTACTGGGACAGATTCTATGTTGTCTTAATGCAAACCTAAAATCTCACCTCACCTGAAGACTACTTGAAAGCCATCAACTGAGGATTAATTCAAAATAATTATGCCAAGTGAAAGAATTCAGATAAAAATGGATACAGGGAATAATAATGTACATGCTAGATATGTCCATAGGACAAGTCTTATTTTACTATAGCCACAAATTCAACGGTGAGATTTTATTTATGTAAGGCTCCAGAAAATATAAACTCATCTATTGTGACAGAAAGCAGATCAGTGATTGCTTGGTGGTGGGGGAAGTGGGAGGTATTACAAAGGTCAATAAGGAAACGTGGGTGTAATGGGTATGTTCACTGTTGATCATGGTAATGGATTCAAGTGTATATACATATCAAAACCTATCAGATTACACATTAAATATGTGTAATTTATTGAGTGTCAATTATACATCAATAAGCTGTTTTTGAAAAGCCACTAATTGGCTTTTAGAATTTGCAACTTTGCTATCAAATAATTTCTACTTTTTGAACATCAAACGTTTTACTTGAATTTTACATGAGATATTTTAAATTGATGCTTTAGATACTTGGTGTATTTAGCTTTCTCTATTTCTTCGTTTATATTGAGATGGATTTATTCATATAACTAGAAATTGTTCTAAGAGAATGTTTCTCTAAGTTGCAATGAAATAGTAATTTAATCTATTAACTGCATAATACCCTAACTGAGGTATGTATGAAAAGAGTACCTAAAATGTTCTTCTTTCTGCCTGGTTTCCTACTTATGAAGTTCCTTTTTTTATGATTAAATAAAATCTTTATTCTTGGGCAGGGCATGGTGGCTCATGCTTGTAATCCCAGCACTTGGGGAAGCCGAGGCGAGAGGACTACTTGTGCCCAGGAGATCAAGATCAGCTTAGGCAACACAGCAAGACCTTGTCTTTACAAAAAATTTTTTAAATGAACCAGGTATAGTGGCACATGTCTATGGTCCCAGCTACCCGAGAGGCTGAGGTGGAAGAATTGCCTGAGCCCAGGAGGTTGAGGCTGCAGTGAGCTGTGACCATGCCTCTGCGCCCCAGCCTTGGTGAGAGTGAAACCCCAACTCAAAAAAATAAATAAATTTTTATTCTTGATGTGAGAAAACTACTGAATAAAAACTACTGCATGAAAATGACACATATACTTATGCAGAGAACAAATTATAGCATGAGTCTTAAAGTTCTTAGGCAATCATTTATTCCCAGAAAAATAAATTTTAGCAACATATTTTAAATATTACTTTTTTAATAAACTTACCTATAAAATGATAGTTGCAAATTTTAAAAGATATCCCTTTTATTTCCTTCATTGATGAATCAAAATTTTATAAAAGGCCATGAGCAATATTAAAGTCTTTATTAATCAACTTCACAATAAAACAATATTTCTCTCAAGTAGTGTCACACAAAGCTTGGGTTCCATCATGTACACCTACACAAATATATAAATAACATAATATGAAAGGTTGCATATCTCACTACTTGTCAATTCCTAGTTCTTAAAAAACTTAGAATCAAATTTCTAAATTGCAAAGAAAAATAAACTCCTGACTTGGCCTTCAGTTATGATATTATTATTATTATTCAAATCTATTTGTTCATTTCAACCAGGAGTATTTCAATCAGAAGTTTCTCAACTTTTGAATAAGTTGTCTTCCCAAGCTCTTTGCTCATTTCTAAGCTGTGCATTCTATTCTGGGGTCATATTTTCTCAACAGAATGATATTGTACATGCTAGACAGTAAGTCCATAGGCTAATTCCCCAAATCTTGTTTTAGTATAGCCAAAAATCCAACCTTGAAAATAAAGGAGTAAAAACTCTTCTTGAAAAGTAATTTTTACTAATTTGAAAAATTAATTATAAAAAGTATTTTAATATTTAACTTCAAAAGACTACCACTGCTTCCAAAATTAGCAAAAGGCAAAACCCATGAGCAGCAACCTCTGTAAGGACTAGTGCTGGGTACCTTTTATTCCGTACATCATGTCTAGCTGTCCATAAAAACTTATATGGTATGCTAAAAAGAAAGTACTTATATACAGAAGTTGTAGAGATGGTCAATGAATACAGCTGTTGAAATTCTGAAGATTTCTAGACAAGCATTTTAGAAGCAAATAAAAAAATCAGTAATTCTCAGTCATTTCTTTTTTTTTTTTTTTTTGAGTTGAAGTCTCACTCTGTTACCTAGGCTGTAGTGCTATAGCACACTAATGGCCACTCCAACATTAACCTGCTGGGCTCCAGTGATCCTTCCGCCTCAGCCTTCCAAGTAGCCAGAACTACAGGCACATGCTACCACACCCAGCTAATTTTCTTTATTTTTTATTTTTTGTAGAGACGAGGTCTTGCCAAGTTGCCCAGGCTGGTCTCAAACCTGCAGGCTCAGGCAATCCACACACCTTGGCCTCCCAAAGTGCTGGGATTACAGGTTGAGCCACCACACCCAGCTTTTTTCTGTCATTCTAAATCCACTTTTATGTATTACTTTTCTTATCCAGTCAAGTGGAGATAATTAAGTAAAATAATTTTTTTATAGTCACAATTTACATTCAGCTTTGCTTTACCTCTCCCCTCCTTCTCTCTCTCTCTCTTTCTCTCTCTCTCCCTCTCTCTCTCTCTCTCTCTCTCTCTCTCTCTCTCTCTCTCTCTCTCTCTCTCTGTCTTGTTTAAGGGGTGCAGGGTCTCACTCTGTTGCCCAGCCTGAATTTCAGTGGTGGGATCATAGCCCACTAGCGCCTTGAACTCTTAGGTTCAAGCTATCCTTCTACCTCAGCCTTCTGAATAACTAGGACCACAGGCATGTACCACCATACCCAGCTAATTTTTTTTAATGTTTTATAGAGATAGAGTCTTGCTATATTGGCCAGGCTGGTCTCAAACTCCTGGCCTCAAGCAATCCTCTCACCTCAGCCTCCCAAGGCACTGGGATTATAGGAGTAAACCACTGCACCCAGCTTGCTTTAGGTCTTAACAGGTAGCTTTCCCCTGAAATTCGGGGTACATAATGCTCCAGATCCCTATCCCCCCTTTTAATCTGACTTATCCCAACATAAAATCCAACCATAGTTAAGGAAGAAGGCTGACTCTCCTAGCTTCTCCTTGCCTATCCATTTTCCCAGCCCTAGCTTACAACATATAATTCCAGCATAGTCAGAATGCTTTCATAAAAGAAAATAATTTTTGCAAGTCTTATAAATCAATGGATTTCTTTATTATAAATCAATGAATGTATTTTTGTGCATTTTACTTTTTATGTGTTTATTTTAAAGAGCTCAAAGAATTTTTAATCTAAAAATTAATGTTTTAATCTAAAAAAGTCCAAAGATTTCCTCATATTTGAAGTTTGATTATAGAACAAATAAAATAATATATGTACTTTGATTTATAATCAGTGTAATTGATTTATAATGTAATTGGAATTCTGTAGCAGAAGTCCCACCTCCTCTCAATCTAAATTTATAACAGGTCTCTTCTGTGTTTAAAGTCAAACCCAACTTCTAGTTTTTAGTCCAGCATGTAAGAAGTTTGAAAGTTACTCCTCTGTCCTAAGAACAAGTCAAAAGCTAAACAAACTGAAAAATTAGCAATCATTTTTAGGTCTGTAGAAGAAGTGAGATCACAGGACAAACCACTGCCTCCAAAATTAGCAAGAGTCAAAATCCAAGAGCAGCAACCTCTGTAAGGACTAGTACTGGGTACCTTTTATTCAGTACATCACGTCTAGCTATCAAGAAAAACTTCCATGGTGTGCTAAAAGGAAGAAAACAGTTTGAAGAAACAAAGCAAGCCTCAAAACCAGACTCAGATATGGCAGGGATGTTGGAATTATCAGACTAGAAATTTAAAACAACAATGATTAATATGATAAGGGCTCTAATGGAAAAAATAAGCAGCATGCAAGAATAGTTGGACTATATAAGAAGAAAGATGGAAATTCTAAGAAAGAACCAAAATAAAACACTAGAAATAAAAAACACTGTAACAGAAATGAATATCTTTAATGAGTTTATTAGTAGACTGGACACAGTTGAGGAAAGAATCTCTGAGCTTGAGGCTATATCAACAGAAACTTCCAAAACTGAAAATCAAAGAAAAAAACTGGAAAGAAAAGAAAAAAATATCCAAGAACTGTGGACAGGGTGTAACATATGTATGATCAGAGTACCAGAAGAATAAAGAGAGAAAGGAGCAAAATAAATATTTGAAATAATGACTGAGAATTTTCCTAAATTAATGTCAGACATCAAACCACAGATTCAGGAAACTCAGAAAGCACTAGGCAGAATAAAAGCTGGAAAAACTATACATAAGCATATCATTTTTAAATTATAGAAAATCAAAGATTAAAAAAAATTGTCAAAGAAGCCAGAGGAAAGAGAACACCTTACTGTTAGAAGAACAAAGATACAAATTACATCTGACTTCACCTCAGAAACCATACAAGTGAGAAAATAGTAGAGTGAAATATTTAAAGTGTTGAGAGAAAAACCTCACCAAGCTAGAATTATAAAACATGTGAAATTAACCTTTAAAAGTCAAGGAAAAGCTCTCGCTGGTTCCGTCCCTGTTGGGAAGCTGCGAAAGTGCACCAGCGGTTTGTCCATCGCAGCTCTGGCTCGCCCAGTACCGTGGCCCTTCCAGGCTCCCCTTTCTCCGGTAGAGCTCGGCGGAGACCTTCGGAGTGCAAAGACCTGACCCTCCTCCTGGCGGTAACACCATGACCAACTAACCAATGCCATAGATCTACAAGAATCCAACTATTCTAACTGCTGCTATGACTCTATTGTTCATTAAGCATTTGTAGTGGAAAACTTTAATTCACTTTTGCCATCATGTCAACATGGAGTCAAAAATGACGAATCTCCAGATTCTGCAGCACAGTATGAAATGGCACCACATGCAACAGAATCTACATTTCCCTTGGCTGTGGAAAAGATCAAATCCAGAAACCCAGTCACATTAAAGAGAATAGCACAAACTTGGGAGTTTGTAGCTACCACCCTCATAGAAGTATACTCAGGCCTGTTAAGTAATCAATCCATGATTCTGGCCATGAACACCAGCTCTGTGGATCCCTCGCTGAAATTTGAATCTCAATTGAAGATAATAACTGAGACTTGACAAAGTGAAAAAAATGGGCAACAGTGAAGAGGACATTGAAGACCTAGAAGAAATGATCAAGTGGATGAGTGAAAACTCCTATCTGCAAGAGAGAATAATGGTGATCATCAGTAGGGTGTTAAACTTTGCATCCAGGAAAGTCAGGGACTATCCAAGTGTTGATGCTCTGTGTTTGGGTGTCCTGGCAGCAGAGCTATCTCTTTTGTGCTCCCATGGTGATCCCTCAACCTCAGAACCAGCATTGTTGGGAATGTACCTCCTCTTCTCCATTGCAAAGTGCCAGGAAGCGGATATTGAAAAAAAATTAACTTACAAGACATAGAAGTTATAGCATTCTGCCTTCTCTTTCTAATGTGGAAAGTCTACCTAAGGTTATGCAAGGAAACAAAAGTAAAATTTCTCAGGGAGTAGGACAAAACTTACTGCCCTCTTTGCTGACTGATTTTGTGTGGAATCTACTGATAAAACTCTCTGAACCTGATTATAAAATTGCATCTGAAGCAGCATCCATACTGAAATTGACTCTGGAATATCATTCCCAGAAGATCACCATGGTGTCTAAGATTGTGGATGTTATTTAAAAGCAACTGTGTACAAATTCTTCTCACATTATGAAGTATGACATGTTGCGAGTCATTACCTTGTTGACACGCACTTCACCCAAGATGGTCATCTTTCAACTTATGGATTACCCAGTCCCAGCTGACAACACTCTGATCCTGATGTGGCAGGCCGTGGGTTTGGAGTTGAGTGTGGCCCATCACGTGCTGAAGACAATCTTGTTGATACTGAAAGGAAAGCCTGGAACAATGCCGTCCCCCACAGTGGACAAAACACATTTCTCTCTCAAGGCTGCCAACATGATGCCTGTGGCGGCATCCTAAGCCCTATGCACGCTGCTGCCTGTTGGTTCCTACAAGAAAGCAGTGACTCTTAATAGTCCTCATGCCCCAGCTCTCCTACAGCAGTGAGCTGAGACTGAAGATTCTGGCCAGGTATGCCCAGGATGCCCTGAGAGTTCTGCTGAATTGTTCTGGGCTGCTGGAGGTGGCTGCTTGTGCTAAATAAAAAGAATTTTTGGAACCAGTTTTTCCAAATACCACATCAACATCATGGGGTCTACCTTGTTGCCAAAACCCTCAATGAATGTAAGTTTCCTCAATTTCCAGAGGCCCTTCATTATCTATACAAACTCTCAGTGGAAGGTCCTAGAAGGTCAGAAGACAGTATCATCACAGTAATATTCCTCATTGAACTTCTGAATAGTTTCTTCAAGGACCCATTACCAGAAGAATTTTTGGTCCTCTTCAGAACCTGAATCAATGACTCCAATCCTGCAGTTAGCAAACTGAGTCTTCAGAAAATCGCCACCATGGCGCCTGTTGTCAAAGAGATAGAAAATATCAAAAGCTTATTAATAGCCATCTTGGATGCCTTTCTTCCCAAAGACAAGATTGTAATTCATGCCTTGATCATCCTCCAGAAACTTTTAGGAAAACTGGGCAAGGTGATCTACTCCTCTTTGCTTCCAGCTACTGTCCTCTGATGAATCATAGTAATGAAATCATTCGAAGTGCGGCCATTCGACACTTCGGTGAATTACTTAGGGATATGAGACAATACACACGGATGCTGAGTGATGTGATTCTACAAGGCATGGTGCCTCTGATCCTGTTTTTGGAGGATAAAGAGATGAGAGTAGCTCATGAGACATACATTTCAAAGTGGATATATGATACCTTAGAATTCCTGGAGAGCGCCAATGAAAATGTGAGGAGAACATCACTTATTTTAATAGGATACTTGGCAAAATTGCGTGGCCATTTACTGCTCAGAGATGAAATTGAACTTATGTTTGATGCTATTGAACCAACGCATCAGGACAAAGACCCAACGATCAAGGGGTTGGCAAATATAACCCTTAAAATTTTAAAGGAAATAGACTCTACAGTCACCTCCTCAACTCTTAAAGAAAACTTCCGAAGTTTGTTGAGGTTCTCCTATGTCAAAAAATTGGAGCTTCTTTATAATTATAATGTGTCTAGTGATCAGATAAGCAGTCCTACAAGATAGAAGATGTCAAGAATGATAAAGAAGACCTTATAGAAGAGAATGATTATGACATTTTGGCAAAGAATGAGAGATCCAACAATGCTTTGGAGCAGACCTCACAATAGGAACGTTTTTTTTTCCTGTCGATAATTTTGGTCTATGTTTAGATACTTTTCTGAATTATGCTAGAAGCTTTTACTGTCCCTTCTTAATTTTCTGTTCAAATACAGAAATCTGAGGAAAAAAACAAAAAAATCAAGGAAAAATAAAGACTTTCTCAGAAAAAAAAATTGAGGAAATTTGACAGTGCACATGCTTTGCAAGAAATGTTAAAATTAGTTCCTTAGAAAGAAGCAAATTGATGCCCTCTCTTAC
Source organism: Cephalopachus bancanus (assembly GCA_027257055.1). Taxonomy (NCBI): domain Eukaryota; kingdom Metazoa; phylum Chordata; class Mammalia; order Primates; family Tarsiidae; genus Cephalopachus; species Cephalopachus bancanus. The sequence goes on from JAPVLO010000204.1 coordinate 13,431,752, forward strand.
CTTGGGGAGGCGAATGACTCTCAATAGATAGATAGATAGATAGATAGATAGATAGATAGATAGATAGATAGATATAGATAGATATAAATGATTGCTAATTTTTCAGTTTGTTTACACACATACACACACACACACACACACACACACATCTCCTTTATCTCGCTTTCATTTATTTTCAAAATAAATGATATTTTCTAATCTAAAAAGAAAAATATGTCAGAAACTTGAATCCACATAAAGAAAGAAAGAACATTGGAGAAAAAATAAGTGAAGACAAAATGAAAACTTTTAATTTCTTATTTTTAAACTGATCTAACAGATAGCAGTTTGTTCCAAATAATAACACCAACAAATTTTCCATCTTATATGCGTATATATATACATACATACGGTTAAGTATGTTTATATATGCTTACGTACACTTATGTATCAGTAAGATGAATGACAGCAATGATACAAGGGACAGGAGGGAGGAATTAGAACTATTTGATTATCATAAGGTACTCACACTACCATGAAGTAGTAAAATGTGGTTTGAAAGTGGACTTGAGTTAGTTGTAAATATATATATTGCAAACTATGGCAACCACCAAAAAACATAAAGAAGTACAACTGATATGCTAAGAAAAGAGAGAATATGAAATTATATATACTGCTTAATTAAAACGACAAACGAAGAAAAAGAGTGGAAGCAAAAATAAGAACAAAGAATAAGAACATCAGTAGTCTAAATGAACCAATTAAAAGACAGTGATTGTCAGATTAGATCAAAAAACAAGACCCAAATATACATGTCTCCGTGAAACCCACTTTAAATATAAAGACACACATTAAAAGTAAATGGATGGCATGTTCTCACTTATAAGTGGGTGCTAAACACTGAGTACACACATGCATAAGGATGGGAACAACAGACACTGAGGACGCCTAAGCGGTGGGGAGGGAAGGAAAGGGCTGTAAAACCACCCATTGAGTGCCATGCTCGCCACTTGGTTGATGGGCTCAACTGAAGCTCAAACCTTATTAGCATAAAATATGCCCACGTAACAAACCTGTACATGTACCCCTTGAATCTAAAATACATTTTTTTTAAAAAGTAAATGATAGAGAGATATACCATATGAACACTAATCAAAAGAAGGTGGGAGTAACTATATAATTTCAGACAGAGCAGACTTCATAGCAAGAAAAGTTATCAGGATAAAGAAGGATATCACACAATAATAAAGATGTCAATTCTCCAAGAAGACATAACAATCCTTAATGTGTATGTGCCTAACAACAGCATCAAAATATATGAGACAAAAATTGATAGACCTTCAAAGAGAAACAGAAAAATATACTCTTATAGCTGGAGTCTTCCAAACTCCTCTATCAGAAATAAATTCCAGCAGGCAAAAAAAACCAGTGAGGACATAGTTGAACTCAACAACACCATCAATCAACTGGATATAATGGTCATTTATAGACTACTTCATCCAACAACAGCAGAATACACATTTTTCTCAAGCTCACATAAAAAATTTACTAACATAGACCACTTTCTGGGCTATAAAGCCCACCTTAACAAATTTAAAAGAATAGAAATTAAGCAATGCTCTCAAATCAAAACAAAATTAAACTAGAAATCAATAACAGAAAGATAGCTGGAAATTTTCCAAATACTTGGAGATTAAACACACTTCAATAATGCATAAGTCAAAGAAGATATCTCAAGAGAAATGCAAAAATATCCTGAACTAAATAAAAATGAAAACACATCAAAATATGTAGGATACAGCAAAAGCTTTAGAGGGAAATTTACAACATCAAATGCATAAATTAGAAAAAATATCTGCAGTCAATAATCTAAACTTCTACCTTAGGAAACTAGAAAAAGAAGAGCAAATTAAGTTCAAAGTAAGCAGGAGAAAAGAAATAATAAGATCAATTTAAGATTGATAAAATTGAAAACAGGAAATCAATAGAGAATATTCATGAAACCAAAAGCTGGTTCTTTTAAAAGATCAGTAAAATCAATAAGCCTCTGGCTAGGCTAAGAAGAAAACAGAGAGGGCAGAAATTAATAGTATTAGAAATGAAAGAGGGAACATAACTACAGATCCTATGAACATTAAAAGAATAATACAGGAATACTATGAGTAATTGTATTCCCACATATTTGATTACATAGATGAAATGAATCAATTTCTTGGAAGATACAATTTTCCAAAACTCACACAAGAAAAAAACAGCCAATCTGAATAAGCCTATATCTTTTAAAGAAATTAAATCACTAATTAATAACTTTCCAAAACAGAAAACAGCAGGCCTAGATGGTTTCACTGCTGAGTTCTGTCTAACATTTCAGGAATAAATTATAACAATTCACTACAGTTTCATTTAGAAACTAGTAAAGGAAATATTCTTTTTTTTTCTTGGAAATACTTCTAACTCATTCTATGAAGCAAACATTACCCTAATACCAAAATCAGACAAAGACATTACAAGGAAAAAAATTTTAAATGACCAATATCTCTCATGAACATAGGTGCAAAAATTATCAACAAACTATTAGCAAATCAAACCCAACAATATATAAAAAGAGACATGACCAAGTGGGATTTATTCCAGATATACAGGGCTGGTTCAACATTTGAAAATCAGTGTAGTCTATCACCATCACTAGGCTAAAGAAGAAAAATCACATGATCATATTGATAGATGCAGAAAAAGCATTTGACAAAATCCAGCACCCATTCATGGATTTTAAAACTTTCAGTAAACTAGAAATAGATGGAAACTTCCTAAACTTAATAAATAATACCTACCAAAAAACCCACAACTAATATCCTACTTAAAGGTAAGAAACTCAAAGCTTTCCCACTAAGATCAAGAACAATGTAAAGTATCTCCTCTCACCACTGCTTTTCAACAATGTACTGGAAGCCCTAGTTAATGGAACGAGACAAGGAAGTGAAATAAAAGATATACTGATAGGAAATAAAAAATAAAACTGTCTTTGTTCACATATGAAGTGATTTTCTATGTAGAAAATCTGAAAGAATCAGTGAAAAAAACTCCAGGAACTAACAAGTGATGACAGCATGGTTGCAGGATACAAGATTAATATACAAAACACAATCACTTTCTTTTATAATAGCAGTGAAAAAGTAGAATTTGCAATTAAAAACACAATACAATGTACATTTGTACCTGAAAAATGAAATACTTCAGCATAAATCCAACAAAATATATAAAAAGATCTTTTCAGGAAAACTACAAAACTCTGATGAAAGAAATCAAAGAAGAACTCAATAAATGGAGAGACATTCTATGTTCATGCATAGACTCAATGTTGTCAAGATGTCAGTTCTTCCCATCTTGATCTGTAGATTAAATGAAACCCCAATTAAAATTCCAGCAAGTTATCTTCCAGATATTGACAAACTGCTTTATATGGAGAGGTAAAAAAAAACCAGAATAGCCAGCACAATATTGAAGGAGTAGAACAAAGTTGGAGAACTGACACTACCTGACTTTAGGATTTACTATAAAGCTACCATAATCAAGACAGTGTGATATGGGCAAAAGAATAGACAAATTGACAAATGAAACAGAAAAGAGAGCCCAGGCATAAATCCACATAACTATAATCAACTGATCTTTGAGAAAGGAGCTAAGGTGATACAATGAAGAAAAGATAGTATTTTAAACAAATTGTCTGGTACAACTGGACATCCACATACAAAAAATGAATGTAAAATTTACATCACTCACAAAAAGTATATAAAAATAGGTCATAGACCTAAACATAAAATGCAAAACTATAAAACTCCTAGAAGATAACAGAAGAAAACTAGATGACCTAGGATCTGGTGATGACTTTCAGGATACAACACCAAAGGCATGATCTATGAAAGAAAGAATTTATAAGCAGAATTTCACTATAATTAAGTTTCCACTCTGTGAAAGACACTGTTAAGACAAAAAAGGAATCCACAGATTGGGAGGAAATATTTGTAAAAGACATATCTGATAAAAGGTGGCTATCTAAAATATACAAAGAACTCTTAAAACTCAACAACAACCAAAAAAAAAATTAAAAATGAGCCAGCCAGTTGTGGTGGCTCATGCCTGTAGTCTCAGCACTTTGGGAGGCTGAGGCAGGTGGATTGCTTAAGCCCAGGAGTTCAAGACCAACCTGGACAACATAGCAAAACCTCGTCTCTACAAAAAAATCAAAATATTAGCTGGGCATGGTGACATGTGCCTGTAGTTCCAACTACTCAGGATGCTGAGGTGGAAGGATCTCCTGAACCCAAGAGATCAAGACTGTCATGGTTCATGATCGTTGTGATCATGCCACTGCACTCTAGCCTGGTAACAGACTAAGCCCCTGACTCAAAAAGCTAAAAAATAAAAGTGAGTCAAAGACCTAAACAGATACTTCACCAAGGAAGATATACAGATAAACATGTATACACCAATATTTATCATACAGCGTAGTTGCACTGTCGTAAAATTCCTCTGTGCTCTGTCTTTTCATCCCTTTTTCTTCCCTAATCCCTGGCCACTACTGATCATTTTGCTACCTCCATGATTTTGCCTTTTCCAAAAATGTCATACACTTGGAATCATACAGTACATAGCCTTTTCCAATGGCTTCCACTTAGAAATGCGCATTTTAAATTTTCTCCATGTCTTTTCATGATTTGATAGCTCATTTTTTAGCACTCAATAAAATTTCGTTATCTGGATAACCACATGAAAAAATGCTTCACAGTATATGTCATCAGGGAAATGCAAATTACAACAATGGGATGGATACCACTATACATATAAGAACGGCCAAAATCCAAAGCACTGAAAACACCAAATACTGATGAGGATGTGAAGAAGCAGGCACTCTCATCCACTGCTGGTGGGACTTCAAAATGGTACAGCCTGCCTGAGCCCGCGGGTTCGAGACCCGCCTGGGCAACTTGGCGAGATCTCATCTCTGCAATAAAATCACAAAATTAGCGGGCATGGTAGCGCGCCCCTGTAGTTCCAGCTACTCAGAAGGCTGAGGCGGAAGGATCGCAGGAGCCCAGCAGGCGAGGCCGCGGTGGCCAGGAGCAGCCACTGCACTCCAGTCTGAGTGACAGAGTAAGACTCCAACTCAAAAAAAAAAAAAAAAAAGGTACAGCCACATTGAAAGACAGTCAGATGATTCTTACAAAACTAAATATAAGCCGGGCTCAGTGGCTCAGCCTGTAATCCCGCGCCTTTGGGAGGCTGAGGTGAGTGGATTGACTGAGCCTGCTGGTTCAAGACCCGCCTGGGCAGCAAGACCTCATCTCTACAATAAATCAAAAAATCAGCCGGGCGTGGTAGCGCGCGCCTGTAATCCTGGCTACTTGGAAGGCTGAGGCGGAAGGATCGCCGGAGCCCAGCAGGTCGAGGCTGCGGTGGCCGGGAGCGGCCACTGCACTCCAGTCTGGGCGACAGAGTGAGACTCCAACTCAAAAAAACAAACAAACAAACAAACAAAAAAAACTAAATATATTCTTATCACATGATCCAGAAATTTTATTTCTTGGTATTTGCCCAAAGGAACTGAAAACTTATGCCCACATAAAAACCTGCACATGTATGTTTGTTGCAGCTTCATTCATAATTGCCAAAATTGGGAAGCAACCAAGATGTCCTTTCAGTAGGTGAATGGATCATGAACTGTGATATATCCAGACAATAGAATATTATTCAATGCTAAAAAATGAGTTATCAAGTCATCAAAAGACATGGAGGAAACTTAAATGCACATTTCTAAGTGAAACCATCTGAAAAGGCAATGTACTGTATGATTCCAACTGTGTGACATTCTGGAAAAGGCAAAACCATGGAGACAGAAAAGGATCAGTGGTTGCCAGGAATGGAGGGAAAGAAGTAATGAATAGGCAGAGCACAGAGGAGTTTTAGGGCAGTGGAACTATTCTGTATGATACTATAATGGTGGATAAGTATCATCATACATTATCCAAGCCCATACAATGTATAACACCAAGAGTGAACTCTAGTGTAAACTACAGATTTTGGGTGATAATGAAGTGTCACTGTAGGTCCATCAATTGTAACAAATGCAACATTCTGACTGGGTATGATAATAACAAGGGAAGTTTTGCATGTTTGGGAGTGGGGGAGGTATATGGGAAATCTGTATCTTCCTCTTGATTTTGCTGATTTTGATTAAGCCTAAAAATATACTAAAAAATAAAATCTACTTTTTAAAATATGGTGTCCAAAAAAATGTATACACATTTTAAGTATGACTTTTGCTCAAAAGATGGCATTAATCAAATGAATGCTAGTGCCACCATACAGCAGGCAGGACAGTCAAAGAAAATAGTGGAACCATGGTTGAATGAACATCATACTACACATTGCTACTGTAATTTAATTCAACTTCAAAAAGTTATACATAGATAACATTTTTTTTAAATGTGTATACATTTTTTGGCACTACCATACATAAACACTTTTTAAAATAAAAATAAAATTAAAGAAGACTTCAGAATACTGATGATAAATGGTGGGGGGGAGCCCAGCTCAGAAACACAGTAAAAGTCTAAACAAAAATAAATTAAAAGTGATAATGACATCTTCAAAGAAGCAATGTAGCTGATCCTAATCTTGCAATGTTAAAGCATTACATATGTACTGTATAGTCCTTTCAAATGGCTTCCAGTTCACCAACGAGAGAGTACTTCTCTACATGCCAAATTACAACAACTAAGGCAGATTGAGGGAGAAATATAATCAATGATTTGTTGATTATTTATTCTTTAATCATGTCCTCAAGCATGTACAGATGTAAGGAAGCATGTGGCCTCAGACTGGAATTGTTTGCAAACAGCAGGATTGCCTGGCCCAAGAAATGGTGCTTGCTGTGTGATGAAAGCTGCCCCTCTAAAACCGTGTTTGGTTAGCACCTATGCCCTGCTGAAACTGGCATAGCACATTCTCTGTGGGCATGCTGCCAGCCTAACAGATGGGCCTGAATGTAACCCTGCCAGAGAATCAGTGTGTGCAATGAGTTCACAACTGTGGTTAGATTCCTTTCCAAGGATGTTGCATCTACTTAGCTGCCCAGCAAAAATGTATGACTTCTATGACATCAAATGGCATTGATGAATTTGTAAACAATTCTCTAAACCAGCGGTTCTCAAACTGTAGTTCCCTAGGCCATCTGGGAAACTGCACCATCTGGGAAACCGCTAGAAATGCAGATTCTCAAGCCCCAACTTTAACCTACTGAACCAGAAACTCAAGGGGTAGAGCCCAGCAAATGTGGCTTAATAAGTCCATCAAGTGATTCTAATGCAGCTCAAGTTTGAGAACCACTGCACTAAACCATTAGTTCCCAAACATTAGAATCACTTGAGTAATCTTTTTAAATACTGATGCCTATGCCTCAACCCCAGAAATTTTGATTTCATTGATATATGGTGCAGCCAGGACATCAAGAGTTTTAAAATATCCCCGGAATTTGATTTTTGAATTTTGAATTTTGCAGCAGAATTTGAGAAGCACTGTTCTAAATACTCAGAATACCTAGCACACACTTTGATGAGATGCTTCAGACCTTCATAAATGCATTTGTCTTTATTGAAAAAGCATATGTATAGACTTTGCTTAAATAATTATTTGATTGATGGATTACTTTCTTTTAAGCCCTGAGATAAGATCAAATTTAGGTAATCTCTGGCTTTCAACAACGCCCTGTGTGCGCTCTGGGTCACTTACCTTCAAGCTCACACTTTCTCACAGTATGATATTTAAGCTTGCTTCTGATTTCAGTGTACATTTTACATCTCATTGAACCAGACACCTTCTGATGTAATGTCCCAAACCCCTATTTCCACTGGTATCCCACTCCTCTGTGTCTCCCAAACACTGAACCTCATCTTCTTCCAAGCCAGAGAGAAACATGATATTAAAATATTTTAACTTCAAGCAACCTAAATTGAGATGATGAAAAGTTTTTTTTTTAAAACCCTCTTTAAGCCACAAAGTTCCCCAGCATGATTAGTGTTTGTAAGTATTTGACGAAGAAGGTAGGAGCAAGAAAACTTGAAATATCAACCAGTATACTAGACTTTCCCAACCCATTTCACATCAAAGCACATGTAATAATGATAAAATTTGCATACCCACTGGAGTGAATGAAAAGGGTGCTGATCACAAGACCACTTTGAGGGCAAGAAATCAAAAACTCACACACCAAATTCACTGCTGGGAAGGTCTGAATTGATGAAAGCTCAGATATAAAGATAAAATACTAACACAGTCTTATAAAAAATGAAATTTAACAAAGAAATCTTTGTTTCCTTTCAGTTTTTCACCAAAAATTTATTATAACATGACAGTAATGGCCTCTTGTACTACTATTGACACTACTGTGGTTCACTTAACACTGATAAGAAACAATGTAAGGTAAGATTTTAAGTGACTGGACTTAGCTTCCTGCAATAGAAGTCACTTAGTTATGACACTTACTGGCTATGTGACCTTGGGCAAGTAGCTTAATCCTGTTGTGCCTCAATTTCCCTACCTATAAAATGAAGAAATTAGAGTACCTATCTAATAAGATTGTTATAAAATTGTTTATAATTTCTTTTAGATACATAACAGTTGTACATATTTATGAGCGTCACGTGATATATTGATACATGCATACAATGTGTAATGATCACATCAGGGTAATTGGGATATCCATCACCTCAAACATTTATCATTTCACTTCTAGCTTCTTTATTGTATTGAAACATACAATCATTCTTAACTATAGTTACCTTGTTGTGCTATTGAACACTAGAACTTGTTCCTTCTATCAAACTGTGTTTTTGTACCAATTAACCAACCTCTTTTCCTCTTCCCCTGCTTCATACCCTTCTCAGCTACTGGTAAATACTATTCTATTCACTACTTACATGAGGCTGATGTTTTTAGCTCCCACATATGAGTGAGAATGTATAATATTTGTCTTTCTGTGCCTGGCTTATTTCATTTATCATAAAGTCCTCTAGTTCCATCCATGTTGCTGCAAATGACAGGGTTTTATTTATTTTTATGGCTGAATAATATTCCATTGTATACACATACCAAATTTTCTTCATTCGCTTGTTGATGGATTCTTAGGTTGATTCCATATCTGGGCTATCGTGAATAATGCTGCGATAAACATGGGAATGGCAGATATCTCTTCAATATACTGATTTCCTTTCTTTTGGGTATATACCCAGTAGTGGGATTACTGGATCATATGGAAGTTCTATTATCAGTTTTTTGAGGATGTTATGCAATTTAAATGAGCTAATGTATAAAAGCACATGGTAAACTGTGATTAAATGGTCATTATTCCCTGGGCTTGGTTGCTCAGCCTGTCATCCCAGCAGTTTGGGAGGCTGAGGCGAGAGGATCGCCTGAGCCCGCGGGTTCGAGACCCACCCGGGCAACTTGGCGAGACCTGTCTCTACAGTAAATCAAAAACTAGCCGGGCGTGGTGGCGCGTGCCTGTAGTTCCAGCTACTTGAAAGGCCAAGGCAGAAGGATGGCCGGAGCCTGGCAGGTCGAGGCTGCGGTGGCCAAGAGCAGCCACTGCACTCCAGCCTGGGCGACGGAGTGAGACTCCAACTCAAAAAAAAAAAAATTAAATGGTCATTATTTTTATAAGCAATGATTACATTTAAAGATGGCATTGGGTGGTCCTATTGCTAGACCATAGTCTCATTTCCCTATGTCCACCTCTCTTGACTTTCCAACAGATGGATCTACTGAAGGAAAGACATTCAACCATTGCAACAGATAGACAAAACAGGGTACAGCAAAATCCAGGAAATAGTGAGGCATCCTCCTTAGTCAAAGAGGCTCAGAACAAAGTCCCCAGATCTAAGGAGGGGTACTGATCCAGTAGTAATTTAATTTGAAAGAGGCACCAGAGGCTATGAGGTATTTAAAAATATTTGGGCCATTTCTGGCAGTATGTAGCTATGGAATACTACTGGCATTTAAGACAATGTTGCTCAGTTTCCTGAAATACACAGTATGGCCCTAACCAAAATGGCAGTAGCACATACATTGAGAGGAAAGTCAGAACAAGGTCAGGCCTCAGGGTCATGAATGATACATAAGATAGGTCACCAGAACAAACACTTGAGAATATAAAGTAAGAATGAGCATCAAAGTATAAAATGAGCACCAAAGTATAAACAAAGGCCCATGACAGAGATATTTATTGAGAAGTAACCTTGAGGCAAGCACCTGTAGATAGAAGAGTGAAGAAGCAGGATTGGCAGAGGGAGAAGTCAAGCTACCTCAGTTGACCTCACGGGAAATGCTGGAACTAGAATGATCCATCAAAATTATCTCAATTTTGGCCGGGCTCGGTGGCTCAACCTATAATCCCAGCACTTTGGGAGGCCAAGGCAAGTGGATTGCCTGCGCCCACAGGTTCGAGACCAGCCTGGGAAACTTGGTGAGACTTCATCTCTACAATAAAATAAAAAAAAAATTAGCTGGGCGTGGTAGCACATGCCTGTAGCTCCGGTCACTCGTAAGGCTGAGGCAGAAGGATCGCCTAAGCCCAGCAGGTCGATGCTGGGGTGGCTGAGAGTGTGCATGCCACTACACTCCAGCCTGGGCGAAGGAGTGAGACTCCAACTCAAATTTTTTTTTAAAAATCATCTCAATTTGGGCAGAGACGGCAAGGTCTTTACATTTTTAATTAATCAATCATTGCATGTGAGCTGCCATGGGAGGATATGACCTTGGGCAAGGCCATTCTTCTCTTGGCTGCTTCTTGAAGGGACTGACAGGTAAAGGCTATCTACCAACAGCACTCCTACAGCTGGGCTAACAAGTTCTTTATTAAAGGAGGATCTGGGCATTGCAACACAGGAATGGACAAAATATGTAGAATAACATGAAACCTCAGTAGTCGGTGCTATAACACTGTCTCCCAGGTCAGTTTCCGGTATGAATGCCCTGATTAGAACACATCACTTCCTTGGCTGTTGCCTCTGATGTAGGGAAGTAGCATATTCTCAGGATAATGCCTATTATTCTCACTTGGGGTAATCTGAAAAAGAGTAAATGAAGCCATGGAACTTCCCCAGACTCTACAGCAGACACTGGTTGTCCCACTGGTCTATTCTTGCCTGCTAGCCCAGCAACAGGTAGTTAATGTGATCAAATTTTAATCTCTGTACCTCCCAGTTGGTGTGCTAAAAACAAAAGCAAACAAACATAGCTATGTTTTAGGTGCTGCTTCTCTCTTTTCACCAACCATGTCTGGAAGAAACAGATAGCAGTCTTCTACACCAGGTTCTGTGACAGGAATTCAGTTGGTAGGAGTGGGTTTTCGTCACCACCTCTGGTGTGTTCAATGGCCCATCCCTACTATGAATGCGTTTTCTTGTCTGGTACTCATTCAGTTCATGTAGTCCTGGTCAGTCTGTTTCCTCAGGAGCTGGATCGTGTTCCTAATTCCTACATGCCATCTGGGTTCCTGTTTTGATCTGAACCAAAATGATAACACCCCCTGAGTATCACCAGCATTGTCATTGCTTTCAGAAACTTGCTGCAAAATCCCAGCTCACCTTAATTAGCATCTTAATTTGGATTTTATGATTTGGTTCAGCTTCCTTGGAAACTGAATCAGTCCTTGGATCAGTCCCCTCAAACCCTTGCCCCATAAAGTTTACTCTCATGTCCTCCTCATAGACCCAGTGTCAAGGGCCCAGGGTGGCCACTGGAAAATTACATATCCTATGACATTTCAAATACCCTTAGAAGGATGTTTTCAAAGTACAAGCTTCAGGAGTCAAATTGTTATAATAATTCTATTCTAGTCATATAGATAGAGATGGCAAAACTTAACCCACAATTTCCTTGGTTTCCTTTCTTCCCAGATTCTGGTCTTTCCCCCATAGATAAGGGTCATTTTACTTCATACATCAAGGAATTGTTCCATTTATCAGAACAAGACAAAAAACCACAGACCGACATCAGACTCCTTTGGGGCTTCCCATTCAGGTTTGGTTCCTTTTTAATGCACATGTTGTCTGCAGTTGATTGACCACACACACTAAAACTCTGGGCAATGGCTTTGTTACTTACCAACTTGCGGTATAAATAAATCTTAACCATTCAATAGCAATATGATTTGTTCAAATAGGACTCTGCACAAAGTCATGGAGACCAAAAGTAGAATAGTGATTACCAGGGGCTGCAGGGAGTGAGAAGTTACTGGTTAATGGATATAGAGCTTCAGTTGAGATGGTCTAAGGTTCTGAAGAAGGAGGGGGGTGATGGTTGCACAACAATGTGAATGTATTAATGCCACTAAACTGTATACTTAGAAATGGTTAAAGTGGTAGATTTTATCTTATGTGTTATACCACAGGTTTTTTTTAATTTTTAGTTTTAGAGATGTGGGGTACAATTCAGAGTTAGGTATACAAATGTCCATTATGCAGGTACCCTTGTTGATGAGATGTGCTCCTCCTCCCCCAGCAGATTCTCACTACCGTCAATCCCACCCCTCCACCCCCCACCGCCAGTTTCCCACTACTGCCAATCCTTTTCTTATAGTATTATGATAATTGTTCAAGGTCTGCTTATGAGTGAGAACATGTGATACTCAGTTTTTTGTTTCTGTGATAGATCACTCAGTATTATAGACTCTAAGTCCATCCAAGTTGCTGTGAAGTTCATAATTTTGTCCTTTTTATGACAGCATATATTCCATTGTGTATATGTACCACACTTTTTGTTTGTTCGTTTGTTTGTTTTTGAGTTAGAGTCTCACTCTGTCGCCCAGACTGGAGGGCAGTGGCCGCTCCCGGCCACCGCAGCCTCGACCTGCTGGGCTCCAGCGATCCTTCGGCCTCAACCTTCCAAGTAGCTGGAATTATAGGCATGCGCTACCACGCCCAGCTGATTTTTTGATTTATTATAGAGATAAGACCCACTGGCCTGGCGGGTCTCGAACCCGCGGGCTCAGGCAATCCACTCACCTCAGCCTCCCAAAGGCGCGGGTTTACAGGCTGAGCCACCGAGCCCAGCTTGTACCACGTTTTTTTAATCCAGTTCTTTTTTGATAGGCAGCACAGTTGGTTCCATGTATTTTCTATTGTGAATAATACTGCAGTAAACATACATACACAGGTATCTTTTTCACAGAGTGATTTCAGTTCCCTCCAAGTATATTTCCAGTAGGGGGATTGCAGAGTCATATGGAAGGTCAATTTTTAGATCTTTTAAGAATCACCACACTGTTTTCCACAGAGGTTGTATTTGTTTACACTCCCACCAACAGTGTAAAAGTGTTCCCTTTTTCCCCGCATCCTCTCCAGCATCTGTTGTTTTTGAGTTATTAATGATGGTCATCCTGGTATCTCAGTGTGGTTTTAATTTGAGTTTCTTTGATGACTAATGAGGCTGAGCATTTTTTCATATATCTGTTGACTGCTCGTATGTCTTCTTTTGAGAAGTGTCTGTTTATATCTTTTGCCCACTTTGTAATGGGGCTGTTGTTTCCACCGCCAGCACATTTGAGTTTCTTGTAGATCCTGGATGTTAGGCCTTAGTCAGATATACAATTGGCAAATTTTTTCCCATTCTGTGAGCTGTCTCCCTGCTTTCTCTTGATGGTTTCTTTGGCTTTGCAGAAGCCAGTCAGTTTGATGAGGTCCCACCTGTCTATCTTATCTTTTATGGCCTGGGCACTTGATACCACAGTTTTTTAAAGAAAGGACTCTGAAAACAGGAAACAGTAATATTCTCTCATATTACTCCTAGTTAGTTACTTTGGTTGTAAGGAGATGACAATCACTAAAGTTTCTACACATAATGGCTGTTTATTGTAAGACTTAGGATGGAAGCCAAGATTTCGTGGTGATTATCAAGCAGGGACTAGAACTGGAACAGAAACCCAAGAACCCCTAGGAGCAAAAGCTGTATGTGTTCTTTCAAGTGCTCCAAAACACAGCTCTACCTTTTTCTGGTTCCCACGTCTCTTCTGATTATTGTCTCACATTTTTCAAGGCCTGGTTTCCTTGTAACCTAGGTTTTCTCTTGGCCTCTATTCTACATTATGCCTCACCTGTCACCTTCTTTCACAGCCATTCCTACTATGACCTACCTCATATCCTGTTTCCCAAATCAGCCTCTCATGAGTGAACATATTACTGGTCAAACTTGGTCCTCTCTGAGTAGACTTTTTTGAGCCAGGCTACCCCATAAGTTGCTCTTCGGTCTATATTTTGTCTCCCTCTAGTTTAATCAGTCATATGAAAGGCAATCTTATATAGTTCAAAACATGACCACCTTCAACTGCCTCTTTAGCAGAGGATGTATACAAAAGACACTGTGATAGCCACATCCAGTACGAACTTGTTTTCTGTATCTTCTCTCCTTTATGCTCTTAACCCCTTTCTAGGTAGAGTAACAGCAACTACATCTGGGTCAGTGGTGGCATCTTTGGCATCAGTATACATCGGGGGGGTCTCTACTATCAGACAGAGTTAGAGACCAAATGACCGACTTAGGGATTCCATCAGCCCAGCCCTGGGGATCACCAACAAATACGTATGTCAAAAAAGCACATTTCAGGTGAAACTGCAATGCGACTATTTTATAACACTTCGCTTGATTTTATAGCACTTTTTTTTTTTTTTGGTACTCTTGCTGGTTGATTATGTTCCTAATTTTGGCATAGCATAAATCCAAAAAAAAAATTCCCTGGACAAATGTTTTTTTTTTTTGAGTTAGAGTCTCACTCTGTCGTCCAGACTGGAGTGCAGTGACCGCTCCCGGCCACCGCAGCCTCGACCTGCTGGGCTTCAGCGATCCTTTCAATCGGCAAATTTTTTTGAGGTCTTGGCATTAAATCCTAACAATATGTCTAGCATATTTGACCCATACCAAAGATATTAATTATTATTTTCTACAGCAGATACTAGTTTATTGTGTCAGTAACAAACTAAGTAAAATATTCCCCAAGCTTGGGGATAAAGAGGAGGATTTATTCCTTGAGACATTGGATCTGGATGCCTGAGTCCTGTAGAGCAGACTAAACTGTCAGCTGGCTTTATCCCGCTCTGCGGGACTTGAAGCTTCTAGGCAGGAGAACAGGCAGAAAAGCTGCATTGTGGGTGCCCCCAAGTGGGTACACTTTGATGTGCATGCTGAGGATTTTCTGATCAGTTTCTCTAGCATTTGGTCGTATCTTTGAAGTGCTTTTCAAGTTGGGAAAAAGATGAAAAAGTGTGTATGTCTTTCAGCACACATCTCTTGTAATATAATACCAACTGAAACAATATTTAATATTTCAGGTTACCACAGATCATTTATTTTCTAGCAAATATCTCACAGGAAAGTTTTCAAAGTATGCTGCCATATAAAATCATAGAGTAGAAAAAGATGAACTTTAGTGTCAAATCAAACTTGACTTTGAACACTGGTTCAGTCTCTTATTGGTTGTGTGACCTTGGGAATCTACTTTACATCCCTAAGCCACAGTTGTCTCATTTTTAAAATGAATTTAGGAGTTTTGGAAAGAGAAGTTACTTCATAAGGTTATGTACTGGATAAGACAATAATGTAATGTAATAAGGACAGTGTTCAGAATATTGTAAGTGCTAAATAAATGTAATTTATCATTATGGTTTATAAGCAGTATTGATATCTATATTTTTATATATATTCAAAATAAAATCTATTTATTGAGATATATAGACATATTGAAGTTCTAGGGGCTCCCCAATACCTTTTCAATAAATTCCTTTCCTACTTAAATCAATCAAAGGCAACTTATATTATTTATAACTGAAAACCAATCAATGTATATGATTATAGCAGTGAAAAGTATGAGATTGTCCCGTATTCTTCAAACATGTCAATGTCATACAAGAAAAAGAAAAGCTAAAAATGTTCTAGATTATAATAGACCAAAGAGACACAACAACAAAGTGCAATAAGTAATTTTGGACTGGATCTTGTATTAGAGGGGGGAAAATTCTATAAAGAACATTATTGAGACAATTGGTGAAATTGGAATATGAATTGTGGATTGGATAAAAGTTTTGTATCAATGGTAAACTTTCCTGAATTTGATAACTGTACTATGGCTATGTAAGAAAAGAATCTTCTTGTTAAAGAACAAAATATTAAGGGGTGCAATGCAGTCAATCTACTTTCAAATGGCTTATAAAAATTATGTATAATATGTCTGTGTGCATATGTGAATAGACACATAGATACATGGATATTTATGTTTATAGAAATATTCATATGTGTATGAATATGTACAGTCAGAGAAAAGAAGAGAATATTTAAAAGTATGGAAAATGGCAAAAATTGGTGAATCACAGTAAAAAGTAAGGAGAGGTTCTTTGTACTCTTCTTGCAACTTTTCATTGTTTAAAATTAAAAATTAAACATTTTGCCGGGCTCGGTGGCTCAGCCTGTAATCCTGCGCCTTTAGGAGGCTGAGGTGAGTGGATTGCCTGAGCCCGCGGGTTCGAGACCCGCCTGGGCAGCGAGACCTCATCTCTACAATAAATCAAAAAATCAGCTGGGCGTGGTAGCGCATGCCTGTAATTCCGGCTACTTGGAAGGCTGAGGCGGAAGAATCGCCGGAGCCCAGCAGGTCGAGGGTGCGGTGGCCGGGAGCGGCCACTGGCACTCCAGTCTGGGTGACAGAGTGAAACTCCAACTCAAAAAAAAATTTAAAAAAATAAAAAATTAAAAAATTAAACATTTTTTAAATTTAACAATCTAAGTCTTAGTGTTTTTTTTTCTTTTTTGAGAAACCTGCCCATGGCAGATCTTTCTACCATGAATCTTTCTTTTTTCTTTTCTTTTTCTCACTAATAAATTCTGTTCTAAAACTTGAAAAAAAAAGTTTTTAAAATGTACACTAAAATATTTTTTAAAATTTAAATCAGTGAAGCAGTCCCTGAAAAAAAAATTAGCTAACTATTCAGATGCTTGAGACAAACTCACAAAATTATTGCAAATTATTTGCCAAATAATATATGCTATATGTTAAAGGAATGTCTAATCTCTAAAGAACATTGAATATGGTGATACACACCTGTAGCTCCAGCTGATTGAAAGGCTGAGTGAGGCAAAAGGATTGCCTGAGCCCAGCAGGTCAAGGCTGCATTAGCCTTGGGAGTGCCACTGCATTCCAACCTGGGTGGCAGAGTGGGACTTTGACTCAAAAATGAATAAACAAATAAAGAATATTGAAGTATGTTAACTAATTCTTTTTGAAAATTGAGAATTAAAGCATAAATATTTTCTGTGAGCACATACACCAAAAACAGTGAGCTCTGAGAGCTCAGTCATCTTAGAGATTACCTAGTTTGGGTTTCTTTCAAAGACAGAAAATCATCCAAATTTTCTTAAGGATATATCACCTACTCTTACTCTGCAGGATAAATCATTTTGTACTCATTTCCTGATGGCTTAAAATTATATATGACTCATTATTTTGAAAACTGGTCATGAGAAAAATGTAACAATTTAGTCTGTCTTCCCTGTTCCAACTATATTACAAGGTAACAGAAAGAGTTGATAAGAGAAGTTCTCCGTTGTAAAATAACCCCAACTAATAAATGAATAAGAAATGATAGAAAAGAATATTATAATCTTTCAATTTCAATGAAATAATGTGTCCAGACAATAATCATCAATGGCCACTAAAATCACTAAGTAAAAAGCTGATGGGGAACTTTAAAATAAATAAATCAGGCTGGGCTCGGTGGCTCAGCCTGTAAACCCGTGCTTTGGGAAACCGAGGCGAATGAATTGCCTGTGAGCCCGCGTTTTCGAGACCTGCCTGGGCAACTTGGCGAGACCTCATCTCCACAACAAATCAAAAAAATTAGCTGGGCGTGGAAGCGCGCGCCTGTAGTTCCCGCTACTCGGAAGGCTGAGGCGGAAGGATCGCCGGAGCCCAGCAGATCGAGCCTGCGGTGGCCGGGAGCGGCCACTGCACTCCAGTCTGGGCGACAGAGTGAGACTCCAACTCTAAATAAATAAATAGATAAACAAACAAACAAACAAACCAGGTGGACCTCACTGATAAATTTTAATATCATAAAAAGGACAGCATATTATGTGCCTCCTAAATGGTTCATATTGGAAGTACACAACACTACCTGTAAATGCTTCTTTTTTTTTTTTTTTTTTTGAGTCTGAGTCTCACTTTGTCGCTCAGGCTGGAGTGCAGTGGCAAGCTCTCTGCTTCCACAGTCTCGACCTCCTGGGTTCAGGAGATCCTTCCACCTCAGCCTTCCAAGTAGCTGGAACTACAGGCACACACCGCCACACCTGGCTAATTTTTTTTTTTTTTTTTTTTGTAGAGACAAGTTTTCTGAATAGCTGAGATTACAGGCATGCACCAACATGTCCAGTTTTTTTTTTTTTTTTTTTTTTTTTTTTTTTGTAGAGACGAGATCTCACTATATTGCCCTGGCTGGTCTCAAACTCCTGTCTCAAGCAATCCTCCTGCTTTGGCCTCCCAAAGTGCTGGAATTACAGATGTGAGCCACTACACTTGGCTATTATTTAAATAGTATAACTTCTGGAATTTGTTTTAAAATACCATGAGGTAGTGGGGAAAGAGAGTGGATAAGAGGGAAAATAGAAGACAAGATTGGCCATGTATTGATAACTGTTTATGCTGGGGATAGGTGGAACTTTATTATACGATTCCCTTTACTTTTGAATATGTTTTAAATATTCATTATTAAATTGTAAGCATTATTTTTAAAAGATTGATGTGGCTGTTTACTGAAATTCAAATACTAATATACATTACTTGAAAATACTTTTTTTATTAAGGTAAAATATGCATAACATAAAATTTGCCCTTTTAACCATTTTTAAGTGTATAGTTTCGTGGCATTCAATGCATTCCCATGCTGTGCAAACAATACCACTATCTATTTCCAGAACTTTTCATTTTCCCAAATTGAGACACTGCATGCAAAAACAATAACTCCCCATGTTCTCCTCCCCCCAGGCCCTGGTAACCTCTATTTTACTTTCTGTCTTTATGAATGTGGCAATTCCAAGTACACCATATAAGTAAAATCATATATAATATATGTAATACATAACATATATTACATATATGTAGCATCTGGTTTATTTCATTTAGCATGTTTTTTCATAGTTCATCTATGTTGTAACATGTATCCAAATTTTATTCTTTTTCAAGGTCAAATATTTCATTGTGTTCATATACCATATTTTGTTTATTCATTCATTTGTTGATGGACATTCAGGTTGTTTCCACCTTTTGGCTATTGTGCATAATGTTATATGAACATTGTCATTCAAGTTTAGATCCCTGCTTTAATTTTTTGAGTATGTATCTAGAAGTGGAATTGCAGGATCCTATGGGGTAATTCTATGTTTAACTTCCTGTGGAACTACTGTACTGTTTCCAACAGTGGCTGCACCATTTTACATTTCCATCAGCAGTAAATAAGTGTTTCAATTTTTCCACATCCTTACCAACACATGTTATTTTTTTTTCTTTTTTTCTAACAATCATCCTAACAGCTGAAGTGGTATTTTATTGTGATTTTGATTTGCATTTCCTTAATGATTAGTGATGTTATGCATCTTTTCATGTGTTTATTAGCCATTTGCATATCCTGTTTGGAGAACTGTCTATTTAAGTCTTTTGTCCATTTTAAATTGTTTTAGGATTTTTTGTTGTTGAATTCTAGGACTTCTTTACATATTTGAGATACGAGTCCTTTATCAGATATGTAAATATTTTCTCTTTTGAAAAATTTTATTTTAGAATCAGGGGTACATGTGAAGATTTGCTACACAGTTATATCACATAATGGCAAGGGTTGGGCTTCCGATGAGACCACCCTTGCATCCCGTATTCCCCCTCTCTTTCTTCTCCTTTTAGCAATGCCCAGTGTCTGTTATTCCCAGACACTGTTATTCACAGTGTCTGTGTGTTCCTAGTGTGTAGTGCCTACTTACAAGTGAGAACATGAGGTATTCAGTTTTCTGTTTCTGTGATAATTCGCTTAGAATCATGGCCTTCGGCTATATCCAATTGCTGCAAATGACATGATTTCATTCTTTTTAAGGCTACATAGTATTTCATAGTGGATATGTACCACATTTTATTTATTCAGTTCACTATTGATGGGCACCTGGGTTGGTTCCATGCTTTTGCTATTGTGAATAGTACTGTGCTAAACATATAAGTGCAGGTGTCTTTTTGGTAGAACAATTTATGTTCCTTCGAGTATATACCAGAAGTAGAATTGCTGGGTTGAATGGTAGATCTATTTTTAGTTATTTGAGAAATATCCAAACTGCTTTCCACAGGGATTGAACTAGCTTACATTCTCACCAACAGTGTATAAGTGTTCCCTTGTCTCCACAGCCTTGCCAGCATCTGTTGTTTTTTGGCTTTTTAATAATATCTATCCTGGGCCAGGTGTGATAGCTCGTGCCTGTAATCCCAGCACTTCAGGAGGCTGAGATGAGAAGAATACCTGAGCCTAGGGGTTTGAGACCAGCCTGGGCAACCTGGTGAGACCTCATCTCCACAATAAATTAAAAAATTATCTGAGTGTGGTGGCACACACCTTTAGTTCCAGCTACTTGGAAGGCTGAGGCAGAATTGCCTGAGCCCAGTAGATCAAGGCTGCACTCCAGCCTGGTCAACAGAGTGAGACTCCAAGTCAAAAAAAAAAAAAGTCATTCTGACTGATATAACATGATAGTTCATTTTAATTTTTATTTGCATTTATCTGATAATGATGAGCATTTTTTCATGTTGTTGACTGCATGTATATCTTCCTTTGAGAAGTGTCTGTTCATGCCCTTTACCAACTTTTTAATGGGTTTATTTGTTTTTTTCCTGTTGATTCATTTGAGTTCCTTATAGATTCTGGATACGGGACTTTGTCGGATGCATAGTTTGGAAAAATTTTCTTCCGTTCTATGGGTTTTCTCTTTACTTTCCTGATGGTTTCTTTTTCTGTGCTTTTTAGCTTGATATTGTCCTACCTGTCAATTTTAGTTTTCGCAGAATTTGCTTTTGAGGACTTGGTCATGAATACATTGCCTAGGCTGATGTCCAAGAGGGTACTCCCTAGGTTTTCTTCTGAGATTTTTTTTTTTGAGTTGGAGTCTCACTGTCGCCCAGACTGGAGTGCAGTGGCCGCTCCTGGCCACCGCAGCCTCGACCTGCTGGGCTCCGGCGATCCTTCTGCCTCAGCCTTCCAGGTAGCTGGAATTACAGGCATGCGCTACCACACCTGGCTGATTTTTTGATTTATTGTAGAGACGAGGTCTCGCTGCCCAGGCGGGTCTCGAACCCGCAGCCTCAGGCAATCCACTCACCTCAGCCTCCCAAAGGCACAGGATTACAGGCTGAGCCACCAAGCCCGGCCTTCTGAGATTTTACAGTTTGAGGTTTACGTTTAAGTTCATGGTCCATTTTGAATTAATTTGCATAGGTAGAGGTCCAATTTCATTCTTCTGCATATGGTTAGTTTTTTCAGCACCATTTGTTGAATAGGATGTCCTTTCCCTAATGTTTGTTTTTGTCAGCTTTGCCAAAGATAAGTTAGTTGTAGGTCTGTAATTTTATTTCTGGATGAATTCTCTATCCTGATCTATTGGTTTATGTATCTATTTTATATCAGTACCATGCTCTTTTATTTATTGTAGACTTCTGTAAAGTATAAAGTCTGAGAATAAGATGCCGCTGGCTTTGTTCTTTTTGTTGAGGGTTGCTTTGGCTATTCAGGTTCCTTTTTGCTTCCATATGAATTTAAGTATTGTCTTTTTTAGGTCTGTGAAAAATACTGCTAGTAGCTTGATAGAGATTGTTGCTGAATCTGTAGATTGCTTTGGATCGTATGGACATCTTAACAATATTGATTCATCCAATCCGTGAGTGTGGGATGTTTTTCCCTTTGTCTGTGTTATCTTTGATTTCTTTAAGTAGTGTTTTGTAGTAAAGATCATTGTAAAGATCAATATTTTCCCAATTATGTGTGTTGTCTTTCCACTCTTGATAGTGTCCCTTATGCACAAAAGTTTTCATTTTGCTGAAGTCTAGTTTATATATTTTATTGTTGTTGTCTGTGCTTTTGGTGTTATATCTAAAATATTATCACCAAACCCAATGTCATAAAGATTTTCTTATCTGTTTTCTTTTAAGAGCTTTATAGTTTTAGATCTTACATTTAGGTCTTTGATCTATTTTGAGTTAATTGTTGCATATGGTATAACGATCCAACTTCATAATTTTGCATGTGGATATCCATAGTTTTCCTAATACTATTTGTTAAAAAGAAGGCATTCGTTTTTACTTAAGAAAATTTAAAACCATCCAGATGCCCATGCCTGTAATTCTAGCACTCTGGGAAGTTGAGGTGGGAAAATTGCTTGAGGTCAGGACTTTGAGACCAGCCTGGGCAACATAGTAAGATCCTGTGTCTATTTAAACGTAAGAAAGAAAATTAGAAACTACATTCCTGCAGTCTTGTGTAAAAACACAGTGAGATATCTGGAAAGATAAATACTAATGTGTTAATAATGATTACTTCTGGGAAGGAAAACAATACTGGTGCATAGGGTATGCAAGAGCTATGGTTTTGCTCTACATAATTCCACATTATTTAGATTATTTACAGGTTCATATTCATGTGTTACTTATGTTCTTTTTAAAGGATTGTTTGCTTTTGTTTTTAAGAGAAAGTTGGTCAGATGTCAAAGCATAGAACAAGTAGGCCAAGAGTCAATATTTTGGCAGGCTAGAAGTTCAAATTAATAAAATCTCGGAGGCAAAAGAGCTGTGGTATGGGAAGGAATTAGCAGATCTCAAGGGTAATGCTGTTTGTCCAGATAATCTGGCAGCAGCAGTAGCAAATAGAGACAGTAAAGAGTTACAAAAAGGTTCTTATACAATGGATGTTTGGAGGATGGGAAATATACTGTTTTGGCCAGAACAGAGGATTTCAATAACAGAGTACGAGGGAAGGGAGAAGACTTTTAAATTTATACTAATTAGTATACATTTTATTATAGGTTTTTCATCAAAAAAATATCTTAGGGAAGCAGTCTGGCATTTTATGTAATAAATGAATAAAACTTGTTGAAGAAAAGAATGAAATACAGAATATGAAGGAGATGAAGACAAATTGATTAAATAAGAGTAGACTAACACCAGTAAGATATTGGTCTAAATAGACTGGTTTCATTGGAGGAAGAAAGAAAGGAATGTATCTAGACTTACTCCTCAATGCCACCTCGACAAAGTCCCTATATGATCAAAAAGTAGGAATCTAAAACCCATGACTTTTACCCTTCAGTAAGCTATCACTGAAACTGACCCATCATTGCACTGACATTACTTCACATTTCCTTGCCCTATTTATATTACCTTCCTGGCCAACACTCTGTTATTGATGACCCTTCTCTAGCTTCCCTGTTCCTGCAGGGTTTTCTACTCTAATAGTAACTTGGAACCGCTGGAGCCCAACCTGGAAATATATTTCTAGCTCTTAACAGTCAGTGGTGTTTCAGAAAGTGTTCTGCTGCTTTGTGCTCAAGAGCATTCCAGCAGCTATTACACATCAGCTTCTTGTATCTATCTGCCTATAGATATCAATCTTCCCCTTTGGAACACTTCTGTTTAGTTTCTTGGATAGGTGATTTTTTTTCCCCTATCTTCCCACATTTTGGGTGCCCAGGATGAGCCAGGTCCTATGACCCAGCCAGCTGACTAGAATACCTGCTATTCATATTCCTGGTCTTGTACTAAACTAAGATCCATAGCGAATGACCCATCCCACATAGCAAGGGTCCCTTCAGCTGCCTGAATTCCAAAATCGAGGCCCCATCCTATCTCCTTGATTTGTACTCCAGGTTAATCACACATGCCTGAAATCAGACAAGAGTTTGACTACTGTATTTGTTTCCTACTGTTGCTATAACAAATTATTGCAGACCTATTGACTTAAAACAATACAAAGGTATTATCTTACAGTTCTGGAGGTCAGAAGACCGAAATGGGTCTCAGCAGGCTACAATCAAGTTGTTGGCAGCACTGGGAGCTCTAGGAAAGAATCTGTTACCTTGCTTTTCCAGATTCTAGAGGCTGCTCACATTCCTTGACTGGTGGCCTCCTTCCATATCTTCAAAACCAGTAATGGCCACCCAGCATCACTTTCTGTTTCATCCATCACACATCTGCATCTGACTCTCCAGCCTCCTTCTTTCACTTGTAGGGGTCCTTGTGATTATATTGTGCCTATCCAGATAATCAAAGATAATCTCCCCATCTCAAAATCCTTAATAACATCTTCAAAGTTCCTTTGACCACATGAAGTAACACATTTACAGGTTCTGGGGATTAAGACATGGATATCTTTTGCTGGGGAAGGACACATTCTGCCTACCAAAGTACGCTCCCAAGGATTTATCTGAAGAAATCAATCTTCTTATGGAGGAAGAAAATCTCACTTCAGGCCCTTGAGTTTACCCTGAACTCCTTGTACCTGGTCTCATTCCCCAGCACTCTCAGCAGGCTATGTGACTAGATGGGGTTAACAGATGCTGATCAGATATAATGATATGGTGCTTAAAAACATGAATGGAATGTTCTGAATCGAGAGGTTGAAAGACACTGAGGAAAAGGGGTGGTGTGAAAGATATGATTAAAGTTAACTCTTGAGAACTTAAAACAATTTGTCATGGTCTAGTAAACTTTCCAGAAAGATGGACTACCTACCTGCTGTCTGTATTGTTGTATATTATGTATCTATTAACCAGAGACAGGGGATGCACAGACCAGAAAGAGGAAAGTCTGATATTAAATCCCTCCACCTAAAGCAGAGGTCCTTGCACTTTTGAGGTAGGCAGTGGTGGAGTAAGATGTAAGCAAAACCACAGGAAAGCATCGTCTATTTCCTGATATATCATTTTACTGGAAAGTAATGGGGGCAATAAGCAATTTCATTGGTAATGAAAAGCATTTCACATTAATTCAATCAGATATACAGTAGAGTCTAATGTAAACATTGCATTTTTTTTAAGATTTGAAGATTACAAAGAAAGATAAAATAGAACAGAGGTCTTGAAAAAGCTTCACTGGCTCCTTATAGCCATATTCTTTTTTTTTTTTTTTTTTGAGTTGGAGTTTCACTCTGTCACCAAGGCTGGAGTGCAGTGGCACACTCACAGCCATCCCAGTGTCAACCTGCTAGACTCCGGCGATCCTTCTACCTCAACCTTCCAAGTAGCCGAAATTACAGCCGCGCACTACCATGCCCGACTAATTTTTTATTTATTGTAGAGACGAGGTCTCACCAATTTGCCTGGGCTGGTCTCGAACCTGCGGGCTTAGGCAATCCACTCACCTCGGCCTCCCAAAGTGCCGGGATTACAGGCTAAACCACTGAGCCAGCCCAAGGCCATATTCCTATAGGGGATCTGTTTGTGCTTCTCTGCTAGTAGCTCTCTGGTAGAGCAACTTAAGAGGATTCCCTTAAATAGTCAAGAAGGGCAAAAGGAATCTGACCAAAGAACAACCTGGAACAACTGATAGAATTTGCAATTAAATACAGGGGGCCTTTGTGAATACATTGACCATTTTCCTGAAATGGTTAACGTGCCATGTAAAATTGTACAAGACAGAGCAAATAAATGGCCCAAACCAAGTACTTTTCCAATGTGTGGCTTTGCAAATTGAAATGTTCGCATCACAATGAGGAAATAGGACCCTTTACCCTAAAGACTTGAACTACTATGATCTTTACTTTGCTTTTCTGTAGCTATTGATCATGGGTGTTCATCAAATCATATTTTCTACTTCAAGTTCAAATACAAGTTTTGACATTTAAAACTTAATCTTTTGGCTTAATTTTCTGCACAAAAATACAAAACTTAGCCAAGTGTGGTGGCACGTGCCTGTAGTCCCAGCTACTCTGGAGGCTGAGGTGGAAGAGCACTTGAGCCCAGGAGTTTGAAGCTGCAGTGAGCCAGGATCACACTCCTGCACTCCAGCCTGAGTGACAAAGTGAGATCCTGTCTCCAAAAACACAAAAACAACAACAAAAACCTTTCACCTTTTCCTTATACTATCATCTAGTTCAAAAAAAAGAAAGCAATTTCAGCGAGCGCCCTAATTTAATTCATAAACAAATCTTGATGCTTCTACTTAGAGACCCCATTGTAGAATGTGTTTTGTTTTGCCTCTGAAAATCACACACCCCTTAAAACTGTTACATAGGCATCACTACGTTAAGCTGTGTTCCCTGGCTTGGGGACCTGACATAGGAAACTAACCCAATTTTCAAAGTCCATAGCTCAGCAATTCTTAGAAGGGCAAGATGGGTAAGGAAAAGTCTGAGACTATTCTCCTAATGAAATAATTGATTAAAAGCAGTGATTAAAAGGTGGCCAAGAAAAACATGATTAGTGGTGTGTAACTACATTATTCTTTCATAGAGCTATGATGATCCAAAAGTGGAAAGAAAATGAAACATTACCCAGCATGGTGTACTTGTACCATATGGAAACCCTAGAATGCCTTAATTGATGTAAGAGCCTCATGTATCACATAGTACTAGAGCTGAGAATAGGACTTTTAAAGACGTCACGGGAACTAGAGTGGCAGAAAATTTTAAAAAGCCAAGAGTCCTCTCAAATATTTTGTTAGTGTTGTAAAATTTCTTTTATTTATTTTTTATTTATTTATTTCACATTTTAAGGATGTGGGGATACAATTCAGGATTAGCATTGTAAAATTTCTTATCTCTAACCAGAAATAGGAGATAAGAAATTGAATTCCAGGTCCACTGAATATAGATGGACTTAACTTCTTGAAGGAGAATGAGGACTTATACTTGCAATGAATTTTCTTTAAAAATCACCTAAATTTCAGTAGTGAGAAACTGCCAGGGGAAGACAGGAGCAGGATTGGCAGTAGTGGGAAACTGTCAGTAGTGGGAAACTGCCACACTTCATCAACAAGGATACCTGCATAATGAACAATTGTATACCTAACCCTGAATTGTATCCCACATATTTAAAATTTTTAAAAAAAAATTTTTAAAGCCTAAATTCACATAACACCTTCCTATCACATTTGAGAAACTACAGCCAATGAGTAGATAGAAAAGTACACACATACCCCCACATAGACACACACATGATGCTTTAAAACAGGAATAGTCTAGCCATATATTAGAATTTGAATATAATTTGAAGAGTACTGGGTGGGACTATTTCCTAATAGTATACTCAAGTCTATCACCAAGAAGTGAAATTCAACATTTAGTCATGCTTCTCTTTGTTTTAATTAATGCAAGCTCACAAAGGGGATAATGGAATAAATGGAATCAATTATTGTGATTTACTAAAGCATTCCTAACATATTGGTTTTTTAAATGTTAAAGTAATTCATGCTTATTGTGACATATAAAATAACACAGAAGTGCATAAAGGAAATGTTAACAGTTTATCCCTTCTTTCTCCAACCCCATTTCTCAAAAATGTACTAGTGCCTATTCATGGGCCAAGCATGTTCTAGACTATGTGAACACAGCAACGAACAAAATAATCCCTATTCTCATAGACCTATAGTCTAATGTGAGAGACAAACAAACAATAAACAAATAATGACAGGTAGCAATAAGAGTGATGAAGAAATATAAAGATAGGTAAGGGATCCAGGAAGACCTCTCTTTTCTATCTACACATTAGTGCAAACCCTGAGTAAAATGAAGGTGTGAGCCTAGTGGATATCCAGGGGAAAGGCACTGCAAGCTGAAGGAATAAAAGGCACAGCTCTGATAGGTGAAGTGTGTCAGCATGTTTGAGGAACAGCAAGAAGGCCAGTGTGTGTGATGCAGAGTAAGCAAGAAATTGTCTTGTTATCTCTTTCTAGAAACTCTTTCTAGAAACCCTCATAGTTAAGCTACCAACTATGCACAGTTAAATCCATTTGTTCCATTAATTTCCAGTTTTTAGGAATCAAAAACATTTGTACATTCATAAATGGGTTTGCATGGTTCAAAATTCAAATCTACAAAGCAAAGTATATTCAAAGAAGTTTACTTCTGTTCTTGTTCTCTCTGACCTATTTCTTTCCCCATACGTAACTATTTATGAATCTTCTATTTTGTAAATACAGGAAATACATTTGTAATTCTCTTCACTAATTAGATACAGTCATCTCTCCCTCTCCACTTCTGAGATAAGTGGTAGCATAGTATAAAAATATGGAATACTTGATGAGTTTGTGTTATCCTTGCATAGGGCCCATGATAATCTTCACTATATCATTGCATTTTTTGTAGCTGTGCTACTGAAATGAGCACTAAGAGATCCAGATTTTACATGGTAAAATTCAGAAGCCAGACATGGCCTAGAGAGAGACGGCTTCAGTAGGTGCTACCAGAAAGGGCCTCATGCAGTCAGGAGACACCATGACAAGGCCAGGTGTCTGCAGAGAGAGCAAGTTGCCTGGGGATGGGCCAAAGGCACTGAAGGAGAAATGAAAGGGTGACTGACCACCGACAGACAGCGCCCACCTCACGACTCTTCCTTGCTCCCAGCTCTGCTTCAACCTACATTCCATTCCTGCATTATTCTATCATGGAATAGATCAGTAAAGTTTTGATTTTGTAATGAATTCTTCAGGCACACGAGAGTATAAACACAGAATCCTATTGAGGTACACAAAAATACCCAAGTATTTTGAACAACTCATAAATTTTAAAATATTTCTTGGGTTCTCTGTGTTTGAATTTAGCAGTATTAGAAAGAAAAAGAAATTCTAGAGGTCATTCTAATTTATCCCAAGAGACTCAAAGAGAAGAATAATACAATTATCACAAACTATAAACCATGTCCACATTATTTATTTGTGTCCACATTATTTATTATTGAGAAAATATTTATTGAATGATTACTATGTTCATCATTCTGTTAGGTGGTAAGAAAGACAAAGACATAGCCCTTGCCCTTGAGAATCTTACCATTAGTGTTAGTTATTAACTTATGACTTCTCATCTATAAATCCACCTTTCTTTGCCATGCTTTGTTATGCTGGATCTGTACCCTATCAGCATTTCTGCTTTGACAATTGGCGAAATGTTAGGTTTTGCCAATAGAGGGTGATAGACACTGTGAGGTCCGAGCAGGAGGAAAGGACTTTCTTCCTCTGGTATACTGTTTATTTTGTGGACTCAGTGGATTTGTTTGCAGGCGAGGCCTGGTGTTATTCACCTCAGCAGGCCTCAAGAATCCGTTATGGCCTACACTTCCAGCAAGTTTCTTCACCATGGGTGGACTGCACATTCCTGTGGCAGCCACACACTTGCCTCTAAATTTCTGTTTCTTCCTTGCTATTCACTCTCTTTCAGCCAGAGTAGTAGCTGTGCCTACAGTGCTCCTACTGGACCCCTTCGAGTCCACTCTACTCCTTTCAGTATTAGACACCTTTCACAGGTTAATGACTAATTATATTAAATCTTCCCTGTTCAAATTATAGCTCTGGTCTTGGTCTCCTGGTTGATACCTAACAGATATACCATTGAATAAAGACGAAAAAACCAGAAATACATTAATGTAAATTCTGTGGGAGAAAGGCCACTTGAGCAGCAATCTCAGCCCCAAAACCAAAGATGTTCAGAGATATAAATCTATAGAATTATGTATCAGTTGGGGTTGTGTTTACTGCATATAACAAAAACTGACTTCAGTGACTTAATCAAAATAAAGATATAGTGTTTTTCATGTAACTTGAAGTCCATAAACAGGTAGTTAAGGGCTGCTATAGCTTAATGAAAAAAATATAAATATAAATATAAAAAGTTAAAAATTCAGGCTCCTGCTAGTTTCTAGTTTCTTTATCCTTAATGTGTGACTTCAGTCTTCATGGTTGCAAGATTACTGCTTCACCTCCAGATGTTGGGTCTGCATTCCAGGAAGACATGGAAAAAAAATGACCCACTTGAATCTATTCCTTTTCCAAACATTCTTATGGGTGCTGCCAAATAACTTCAGCTCACATATCATTGACCATTTCTAACTGTAAGGGAATCTGAGAAGTTCATTACTTTTTTTTTTTCTGCTGGGAAAAGGATTCTGTAAGTAAGAAAAGGTGGGAAATGAGCCGGGCTTGGTGGCTCAGCCTGTGATCCCGCGCCTTTGGGAGGCTGAGGTGAGTGGATTGCCTGAGCCCGCGGGTTTGAGACCCGCCTGGGCAGCGAGACCTCATCTCTACAATAAATCAAAAAATCAGCTGGGCGTGGCAGCGCATGCCTGTAATTCCGGCTACTCTGAAGGCTGAGGTGGAAGGATCGCCGGAGCCCAGCAGGTCGAGGCTGCGGTGGCCGGGAGCGGCCACTGCACTCCAGTCTGGGCGACAGAGACTCCAACTTAAAAAAAAAAAAAAAAGAAAAGGTGGGAAATAGATGTTGGATGGGCAACTAGCTGTGTTTGCCATAAATTAATTGAAAAATTAGGAAATTACTTCTTGTAAGATGGGCAAGAATCAGCAGAGGGACTTTATTTCATTTCCATATATCTTTTCATTTTCTTTTAATGTAAATAGTCCTTCTGTATTATAAGCTATGGCGTAAAATTGGTGTTCCCTCCATAACTAGCATATCTTACCAGAACAGAAGACTAGAAATAGAATAAAATTTATCTTATTGGAACATTGTTTTCATATAATTCTTTTATATAAAGTTTAGCCTAGACCATTTGGACCCTTGAGAAGACATAGTAAGATACATCTACTTTTTTTTTTTCTATGAGTCTGAGTCTCACTTTATCACCCAAGCTGCAGTGCAGTGACATGATCATGCCTACTGCAGCCTTGACCAGCTGGGCTCAGGCGATCCTTCTGCCTCAGCCTTCCAAGTGACTGGAACTACAGGTGCACGCCACCACGCCTGGCTAATTTTTTGATTTATTGTAGAGATGATTCTCACCAAGTTGCCCAAGGCTGGTTTCAAACTGCAGGACTCAGGCGATCCTCTCGCCTTGGCGGACTCAAGTGCTGGGGTTACAGGCATGAGCCACTGTGCCCAGCAAAATACATCTACTTTTAATTTCTTACTAATTTATTTGTGCTCCATTTAGAAAATATTCTATTCTAGTAAGCTAGATGTCATGAAAGTGGCTAAACAATCTGTAAAACAGTCAATAATAAAATTTAAGGACAAAAATTTCTGTATCAGAAAGTGATTAGTAGTGTAGACAGTAGCTCTAGGAGTGTTAGAATCTAAGAGATACCAAGAAATATTTTCTATGTATATCTAAATCATCCCATCTCTTAAGTCCTAGACTAAGTCCCTCTTCAATGAGATACTTTCAGGCCAGGCCAATCTTTTTTTTTCTTTTTTTTTTTTTAGTTGGAGTCTCACCCTGTCGCCCAGACTGGAGTGCAGTGGCTGCTCCCGGCCACCGCAGCCTCGACCTGCTGGGCTCCGGCGATCCTTCAGCCTCAGCCTTGCGAGTAGCCGGAATTACAGGCGCGCGCTACCACGCCCGGCTGATTTTTTGATTTATTGTAGAGATGAGGTCTCGCTGCCCAGGCGGGTCTCGAACCCGCGGGCTCAGGCAATCCACTCACCTAAGCCTCCCAAAGCCACGGGATGACAGGCTGAGCCACCAAGCCCGGCTCAATCTCTTTTCTTAAGTGCTTTCCCTTAACACACCACACATCTTTTTCCTAGAACATTTACTAATTTGTATTTTTCTCTAATTTTATATATACCTCAGTCCAACTTTTCACATACTACAATTACATTGTAAACTCTTACCTTTTTCCTGTATCCTCACCGTGTTCCAAGAGGGGACATATAATTTATTTGAAGCTCGCCTCAGTTGAATGCACTATAAAATTAGTGCACGTTTAAAGATGTTTTTCAAAGATAAATTGATACCAAATTAAGGCCAGTAATAAGAAATGACAACTTTTATAAGAAAAATAAAATACTAGAACAGAGTCCAGAATATTTTACTTACACTTCTGATTTCCACTTCAACAAAGTTTCTTTTTATTACCTTAGTGTGAGAAGACTGTTTAAAATTTTTCGGGCTATTAAAACTTTCAAAAGTGGGGCGGCGGGCCCCGGGGCCGCGGCGAGGGGTGGGCGACACCGGCCGCTGGCAGCCTTCGTCTGCCCGGAGCCCGGCCAGGGCGCGCAGCCGCCCACGACCGCCGCGGAGCGTCTTCGCCCTCTCCCGCCCACAGATGAGATGATGTGCGAGGTGATGCCGACCATCAGTGAAGCCGGAGGCAGTGGGAGCCATGGACCCAGCTCCCCTTCCCAGCCGGACGCAGATTCACATTTTGAACAGTTGATGGTCTCCATGCTGGAAGAGAGGGACCTCTCCTCCACACGCTGCGAGAGCCTCAAGAAACCCTGACGCTCACCCAGGGGAAGTTGCACGAGGCTGGTCACGAAGGAGACTCCTTGCAGAGACAGCGCAACACCGCACTTCCACAGGTGGACGAGCAGCCGCGTTGGCTGCAGTTTGAGAAGGCAGAACTCCTGAAGTGCATCGACGAGGGCCTCAACCGTCGGGCCTCAACGGTCAAGCCTCGACCGTCGCTACCGGAAGCTATAAAAGGGCGAGCGCAGGTGCCGGAACGCAGATCCGAGGGGGACCGGCACGAGGATCGGCCTTCCGGCGAGAGGGCTACGCAGAGCGGCCGCTCATAACGGCCCGCACCTCCGCTCTAGGCCATGGAGAACAAGGCGACACACCCAGGGTCGCCGGGAGGGCGAGGGCGCAGTGTGGCGCGCTGGAGACCCGGCGAGGGCCGGTGGTTCCTGGGAAACGCGACATCGGGGCGGCCACCGCTCCCCTCTTCCTCCCACCCGCCACTCCGGAGCACCGGACTGTTTCCCTCTGTAGCCTGATTCGGGTGCTAATCCCGCTAGCCAAGGTGCGCAAGCAGATGGAGCAGGTGCGCAATAAGCTGTCGGCGATGGAGCGACGCAAGCAGACCCTCGAGCAAGAACTCCGGCAGTTGGAGAAGTTTGAGGAGCTGTGGAGTCAGGTGGCGCACTTCGAGGTGACGGAGGCGGCGGCTGACCCGATCGCCTGGAGGAAGAGCCCGGAACCGTGTGACCCCGCGAGCTCGCCCATGAAGGATCAGGCCAGGGAGGATCAGGCCCGGGAGGATCGCGAGAATCAACTGTCCGGTGGCCTTGCGATTGAGATCAGGCGGTGGGTGCGAAGCACTGCGGCTGAGATGAAGTTGGAGAACTTCGGATTCCGAACTTGCTTGTTTCGCTCTTGTCCCTTCAGAGGTGAGATCTGTGCCGCCTTTGGCCCCTATCCCTACCCAGGGGTTCCTGTGCGAAGCAAGCTCAAACTTCCGCGGTTTATATGTTAAAAGTGGGGATTCGTTGAAATAAACCTCCAGTTTTTATTTGAACTGAAAAAAGTTTCAAAAGTAGATAACATAAATATCTCTCCACGTGGTCAGGTTAGAATCACCCTACTCCAGCACTTCAAGGAAAGGAGTAATAAGACCTGTGCTTCTTTCTATCTGGTTTGCTATGAGCTGCACTTGGAATTCTGAACTGAAATTTCCCATATTAAGATACTGCCATCACCATGTAGATCTCAAAGACTAGTGAATATTTAGCAGACAGTGTTTTCTGTTTTCATTTATCTATTACAGCACTTCATAACAAATGACCCTAAAACTTAATAGCTTCAAACAGTACTTTCTCTGCTTTGACACTGTGGGTCAGGAATCTAGGTAAAGCTCCCCAGAGGGTTCATTTCTTTTCTCTCCCTCCCTCTTTTTTGAGTTAGGGTCTCACTCTGTCCAGTCTCACTGCAGCCTCTACCACCTGGGATCAGGTGCTCCTTCTACCTCAGCCTCCGGAGTGGCTGAAACTACAGGCATGCGCCACCACACTCAGCTAATGTTTGTATTTTTTGCTATATTGCCCAGGATGGTCTCGAACTTCTGGGCTCAAGTGATCCTCCCGTCTCAGCCTCCCGAAGTGCTGGGATTACAGGCATGAGTCACCTGCCCGAGGGATGGCTCATTTCTGTTCCCTGTGGTGTTGGCTGGGAAGGCTTGACTAGAGCTAGAGAATCCGAGATGGCCTCACTCAAATGTCTTGGACACCTCAATTCTCATTCATATGGTCTTTTTTTCTTCCATGTGGTTTCTTATCATTCAGCGGTCTAACCATGTTTCTTGATATGGTGGCTGAATGAAGAGAATGAAAGCTACAAGATTTCTTAAGGACTAGACCCTGATGTGTTATTTACAGTGCATTCTCTTGGTCAAAACAAGTCACAGGGCCAGCCCTGTTTTAAGGAGAAGGGAACAGACTCTACTACTCGATGAGATAAGTGGCAAAATCACATTGCAAAAGGGTATGAAGGATAGAAGGGATTGTTGGGGTGTATTTGGAAATGATCTGCCATATTTCTCTTTACTACCCCATTCCTATCTTCACCATGCTATCATCACCCAGGTTTATCTGATAATTGCCAAATTACGACGTGTCATAACTTACTATGACTGCCCCACTGTCCAAAAAAAAAAAAACACAGAGAGGATTAAATACTTCTCAGGCCCCTGTTCATCTTTATGGCCTCACTGTAGTCCTCTCAAAAGGTATCTTTTTTCTCTAAACTTTCTCAATGCAAATATCCACCCCCAATCATGGGTCAATGTCACTCCAAGATCCACTCTCCTCCTCCTCTAATATAAGTCTTAGGATGCAAAACTAAGCAAGGTCTGAGTTAATCTATCTGGAATAGTACCATGGAGTCACAGCTATTGCCAGAGCCCTCAATAAAACAGGCTAGACTGGATTTCAGAAACTTCAGTCTCTCCTTGCCATGGACTAGCTCACATGCAATTTGGAAGTGAGTCCTGGTAGTGACCGCTACAGATCCTGGCTTCTCTCTTGCCTTGTCCTCAACAGTTACTGCTACTAATTTAGTGCTGAATAGATAAGAATGTCACTTAAACTACTGCTGCACATAAATCCACTTAGAATACTTTTTCCCTTAGAGAATCTATTGTTGAAGTACAGGGTCTTGTTTATTTTACCATAGACACCATAGGACACCATATTCTTTAGGTTAGAACTAAGTACTTGAGAAATTATACAAATAATTACTTGCTGAACTTTATGTGTGAATTAACTCTACTTTACGGGCCAAAGATTGAGCCTGAAATGATTAGCATTCATGTAACTTTGAACCATTCACATTTGAAGTTGGATCAGTGACAAAGTCTTATTCATTTTTCATGTTTTAGTCCTAAGGGCTTTTAGTTCTAAAGGCTAAGTTCATTTCAAATTTTGGTTCTAAGTGTTGCTGCTAGATAATTTTTGGCTTTGTGTTGACTTGCAAAAGATTGATCCTCTGGGCTACTGTTGTCCCATATAGAGTTTAGTGCCCAGCCATCTCCTTAGTCCGGCATTCTACATGTTAAATCTTTTATGCTGTAGAGGACCCCTCTACTAAAGAGAAGTAGCAACTGATAAAAGGCCAAATCTCACAAGGTGTCAACGTAAGAAAAAGACCCGCCATCCTTCGGCCAGCTCAGATCAAGAGCGAAACAACCTGTTTAGTCCTCTCTGTCAGGGATAGTCCTGTCTTCCATTTCTTCTTTTTGTCTCCCCTTTACCCTCCCTGCCGGCCTTATCACCGGGTAGCTGTCGTTGTCTTTCCCGGATGCTTACTAATAAAGTTGTTACAAAGTGACCTTG
The DNA here is from genome assembly GCA_027257055.1 of Cephalopachus bancanus. Classification (NCBI taxonomy): domain Eukaryota; kingdom Metazoa; phylum Chordata; class Mammalia; order Primates; family Tarsiidae; genus Cephalopachus; species Cephalopachus bancanus. The sequence goes on from JAPVLO010000204.1 coordinate 13,467,562, forward strand.
AGCGTCTTCCCTGTCGCATCCAAAACCCCGCCTTCTCCATCCGGGTGCTGGGGCGCGCATAAGAGCCCGACTGCGCCTGCGCACCCAACCCCACTCTTTCGACCTCTGCCGCCGTGTCTGCCGCCGATACCTCCCGGGAAGGTAAGCGGAGGGCGCGGGAGCCTGGCTTGCCTTGACCTGGCAGGGGCAGAGCAGCGCCCAGTAGGGACCCATTCATTATGTCTACGCCCCACTGGGCGCGGGGCCCAGGCTGACGGCGTGCACGGGAGCTCATGGGGCCTTGGGTGGGAAGGACAGGCCCCTGGAGGGCGCTTGACCTTAAGCCTCTTTGCCTCCGCAGAGAGGAAGCGGGAGAGGAGCCCACGTCGCCTGTCACCCAAGTCCTCTAGCCGCGCCGCCCCGAGGAGTGTAAGATGTTCGCCTGCGCCAAGCTCGCCTGCACCCCCGCTCTGGTGCGTAGCCCAGGCAGGACTGGGAACTGAAGGCCGGGCCTCCGCGCCTGGAGCGTCCACGTTGTTGAATGGGGCAACCTCCGGACGGAGCACGCCGTTCCCTCGGGAGCAGCTCCAACCCCGTTCCCCTTTCTTCCCTTTCCTCCCAATCCTGGGGCATCTCAGCCCTCTCCTCCTCTCCACTAGGGAGGTGGAGAGCAACCGAGGCCTAGCTGTCAGGCCCCACTCGGTGTAGATCAAACGCTCCTTGCCCCTAACCCCGGAGCGGCCCCTTTACCACCTCCTTGTTCTATGTTGTATTGGGGTCGACCCAAAGGCTGGGATACTGTGGGGGGCCGCTGAGGCCTAATTCACCGCGGCAGCGCTCTCTAATCTGTAGGTCAAACTCGGCGCTGCAGAGGGAGGGACTTTACCTCACCGTGTGGGGGCGGAAGGAGGTGGTGGGGAGCCCAGACTTTCTTCCTGCCTCTGGAGTTTTATTTCCATAACGATTTTGCAGGCTTTAAGTGAAATCTAAATCTGGGATTTGTGTTAAAAATCAGGTCTTGGTTCTGAAGGATTTACGGTGACCTTAGTTTTGTGGACACTCAAGGACAGGGAAGCTAGACCGGAATATGTCTTACGATCATAGTATTTCATTCACTATTCCTAAACTGATGTAAAATTGCTTAAGCTACTTAAAAAAAAAATTATGATTGGCGGTCACATTTATAGTGACACTATTAATATACTTGTTGGTCCACTTAAACTTACCTAAGAATGTAGAGGTTATTGCTGTTTTTCTAACCAGAATTATGGCACTACAATAATTGAAATGTTAAAAGCAATTCTTCCTCGCTTTTAAAAGAACTTCTTAGATTTTTTATTCAACAAATTACAAACAGATTATGTAGCAAGCTTACAATTCATTAGCATGAAACTTTATTAAAGTTGCTTCATGTATTGAAAGTGACCAATGGGCAAAGAATTAGTACAAAAAAATCTCTGATTCATTTTTGCTTCTTGTTTTTAAAACTCATGGTACAAGAAAGATCATTGAAATCTTGTCTGTATTCATACTTAATACTTGGAGTCTTTTTTTCATTAATAGATCCGAGTTGGATCCAGAGTTGCATACAGACCAATTTCTGCGTCAGTGTTAACTCGACCGGAGACTAGGACTGCAGAGGTAATAGTAGCAATAATAGAAATTAGATAACACTACCAAGTAAGTCTTAAGGTTTTAATCAGGGTGAAGGGGGAAAAACCTCATTAATGAATAGTTAGAGGGCAATCCTTTTCCACCCCTTTATCCAAAAAATATGTAGAAGATGAGCCAGTGAGAGAAACTTTCTATCCAAAACATTATCCACCTGAATTGGTCAAAAAATACTACAGTCAGAATTATATTTAAGTCTAAGGCTTTGGACTGCCTATATTTAAGATAAGCTACAGTTATTGAAAAACCCTACTCTGTTGAAAAGTATATTTCTAGATCTTGTTTCTTAACTTTTAACACCTTTATAAGGCATAGATACTGTTATCCCTATTGAACAAGATCAGAATTATACTAAACTTTTGATTCTTCTGTTGTGTCATACTACGGCCTGTTGACATTCAGCTACAAAATAGAGAAGTAGTTATCATTTTAATAGTATAGTAATTAAAATAACTGTGATTGCTGATTTGACCTTTGTGTTTATTTCCTATTCTCTAGGGCTCTACAGTATTTAATGGGGCCCAGAATGGTGTGTCTCAGCTAATCCAAAGGGAGTTTCAGACCAGTGCAATCAGCAGAGACATTGATACTGCTGCCAAATTTATTGGTGCAGGTGCTGCAACAGTAGGAGTGGCTGGTTCTGGTGCTGGTATTGGAACAGTCTTTGGCAGCCTTATCATTGGTTATGCCAGGTAATCATTTCTATCCTTGAATAAGTTAAAGAATGTGCTTGAAATAGTTGGAAATTTGGAAAACTACTCAAATGATAATAGCTACTTTGAATTTAGTGCCTACTCTGTGTCTTGTATTATACTTAAAGGGCTTTGTATGCATTATCTCACTTAATCTTTGTAACTCCCCTTGAGGTTATACTTTACCTATGAAAGCCAGAGACACAGAGGTTACCTTACTTGCCCAGGTCAAAGCTGGTAAATGTCAGAAGATTGATTTTAACTCAGTCTGACTTAAGAATCTGCATCCCTAATTGGGTAAGCTATATTGGGAATATAATTAATAGGGCACATTCTTTAAAAGTATCCATTATATTTTATGATTTAAGACCTTATTTCTAAACTGTCAGATCTTGTAAGGTATAGAACATACTTAAAATGTATAGAACAAGAAGGATGTAAGAACTCTTCAACATGAATGAAAACTAACCATTTATATTGGCATGCAGAGACAGCTCCCTACCGTTATGCTGTATGACTAGGATTGGGAGGAAAGGGATGTCAAGATAGACACAAAAGACACATAGGCAAATACTCTTCTAGTAGATTTTTTAGTTTACAAAGATCCCCACACTAGCAGTGCAGCTCTTTAACATTTACCAAACATGTTAAAACTAATATTTCCAAGTAATAGTCATTTGTGGTCTCTTTTAGAAACCCTTCGCTGAAGCAGCAGCTGTTCTCATATGCTATCCTGGGATTTGCTTTGTCTGAAGCCATGGGTCTTTTTTGTTTGATGGTTGCTTTCTTGATTTTGTTTGCCATGTAACAAATTACTCCTTGAAATGTTGGCATTCATATTAATTACGGATGTAATTCTGTGTATCTTACTGTGACTCCGAAAACTGTAGTGTTGGTGTCATGGAAATGTACGTTATTTCCAAAGTCATTTCATTAAAGATGAAAACTTTAATTTTTGCTGTGATTTGTACTTATACTAAATTTAGATAATCACAAGGAAGAACATGCATTCAGGCAGATGCTGTTCAATTCAGAGGAAGCTATAGCAGTGGCCCCACTGATGGCAAATATCCCAATGTATTTTTTATGGGAATTATTTTATATAGTGTTCTGCACATTGTAATTCATAGGACTTCTGTTTATTCATATAAAGGTGTACTGTTTGAGTGTTTTAAGCTTCTATGAAATATGATTAATTAACAAAGATAGTTAATGCTCAAGATGGTTTTGTGTTTTTTAGATCTAGCATGAATTAGAATACTTGGATGCAGAATCACTTTTCAGGACTGACTTGGTTGTTCTTAAGCAGCTGGTGGTGTTCTTAAGCAGCTGGTTCTAAAAATAAATAATGTAGCTCTTTAGGAAGTGAAGCCTTAAACTGGGAACTAATGTGATTTTTTTTGTTTTTCAGTAAGTCTCACATTAAGTAATTGTGTTTATATAATGAATCTTATATGTCTTCTCAGAAGGGACTCAATCTAACTAGCAGCTACTTTCTTACTTGAAGAAGATTCTATTAAAAACCAAATATCAAAAAGTAAGCTGAATTGGCTACATTTTTAAAGCCAAAAGTTGTTAAAGTTCTTATCACTGCTGCTGATATATTAAATTATAATGGGAATCTTGGGAATGATAGTTGGTTTAACAGTGTTTTGCTTCTGATACTTCATGTTGCTTCTTGGTCACACTTTTCCCATTAAAAGGAAAAAAGTGGTGCTACTATAAAAAGAGTGAGTTTTTCACCCTAACAAATATATTGTATTATTATATGTCTTCTAAGTTTCAGAACTTATTTGAAGGTTCAGATGACAATTAGGGAAGATACTTCTTTGGTGTCCTTTACTTAATTTGATTTCACCTGAGAAAACAAGTCAGTTACCAGAGTTTCTTAAGTGTCGTAGGAAGACTACCTCCATCAGAATCACCTCAGATGCTTGTTTATTTTAAAAACAAATCCCTCAGCTCTGAACCTACTGAATTAGACTCTTTGGCCATGAGACTTAGTAATCTGCATTTTTAAAAAGGCTTCCTGGGCAATTTTTATGCACAGTTTTGATGCCTTCTATAAAGTGAAATGAGCTGAGTTGCTACAACTTTTTAGTTGATGAGTCATCTAATCTATATTAAATATGAAATTCCTAGAGCCTAAACTATTTTCTTGAGCAGCATTACTCAATATTTAAACTCAGCAATGTATACAGAAAGCACTACTGTGTAACCCAGCTCTTCCATGCTTGATTTTCTGCTTGAAATATTGGCATTCATGTTAATTACCCAAAAGAATTGAAAATAGGTATTCACACAAAAACCTATAAACAAATACTAATAGCACTATATATAATAACCAAAAGATGGAAACAACCAAATGTTCGTGAACTGATGAGTGGATAAGCAAAACGTGTTATGTCCACATAATGGAATATTCAACCATAAAAAGGAGTGAGGTGCTGATATATGCTAAATAAACACGGGTGAACCTTGAAAACATGCTTAATGAAAGAAGCCAGACACAAAAGGCCACATACTGTATGCTTCTGTTTATGTGAAATATCCAAAATGGGCAAATCCATAGCAACAAAGCCAATTAGTGGTTATCAGGGACTAGGGAAAGGGAAGAATGTGAGTAACTGATGGGTGTGGGGTCTCCTTTTGGGGTTATAAAAATGTGATGAGTTAGATCATGGTCGTTTTTGCACAGCATTGTAAATATACTAAATGTCCCTGAATTGTATACTTTAAGATGGTTTAAATGGCAAAGTTCACATGTATTTTACTATAATTAAGGAAGTACTATACTATGTAATACAAAGTACATATTATAAAAACATTTTTAAAATCATAGAGAAACACTTAGAATAACTAGTACTCTGTTCCAAGTGTATTTTAAATAAAATCAGTCTTCCTAAAGACCTATTCTTGGTGCTGGTTTGATGGTTGAAAAAGCCTGAAACATTGATTCTAGAATTAGGTATCTTGTAAAAGATGTTCCAGCTGAGGGAATCTCCTGAGAATGAAAATACCTGAGCTGTAGATGCACAGTCTTCAGATTACTGAGCAAAAAAAAAAAAAAAAAAAAAGCCTCAGAAAAAACAATAACTCAAAAGTTTGACTATGGACTATTTTATGTAAAATGGGAAAGGAAATACTACATCAAGAGTTCAGCATCCTGGATATATACTTACTATTTTACTTTTATTCTAATAACAAAATTCTGACGTTGAAAGTACATCACTGCAATGCATCTACTCTGTTAGCACCATTTTTATAAGGAAGTATTACTTGCCTTAGTTTTTGAGCTTTGCAAGTAAATATTCATGATTAATGCTTTTTACTAACATCTTAGTTTCTTAAGAGAGGCTGAAGATGTTTTTTCCCATCATATGTGAAATGTATTTTCCATATTGATAAGAGCTGGTCTATTTAAAAACTCTAGTAGGTAAGAGCACCCTAGAGTGGTAGAGTGCCAATTTACTATTTATTGCTGTTATATGCTGTTTCTAAAGGCTTTTCAGGCATACTTTTTATTTGGTAATATGTTACTTCCTTAATGCAAAACTGATATTTTTAATGCTTTTGGTATTATCTTAAAATATAGAAGTATGAAATCTGTCTTTAAACTAAAGAGAAGATTATCTTCTAGTCACAAACACTAGAAATATATGCAAACAAAATTCGGAGTAAAATGGTGACTTTCACAAGAGTGGCAGTAAGTGCTAAGATGCTCAAAGGGAGTAGAAATAATTTTCCAGCAAAGGAATCATATGAAAAAGTGCTAAAAGTGTTAAAGTGTGTACTTTAACATAACCTTAAAGAACTGATATAATAAGGACAGCCAGAAGAAAAGGGTGTCTTGGCACTAGAACAGCATGAGGGAAGGGAAAATCAAAGTAAAGCACTGGTATATGAGAAACAAGAAGTTGTCTGAGTATAAGAGGGAAATGGTCTAAGATAAGGCTGCAAAGATAGACTGAGGCCAAATTATGTAAACTGGCAGATGGAAGAGTATAGGCCAGGCATTATGACTCATGCTTGTAATCCCAGCACTTTGGGAGGCCAAAGCGGGAGGATTTGTTGAGCCCAGACCAGCCTGGGCAACATAGCAACATAGCAGGACCTCATCTAAAAAAAAAAGTGTGGGTTTTACTTTTGTTACTGTAGGCAGCCCTTGAAAGTTTTAGAGCTATGTTTTAGAAAGTCTAATGTAAGACAAGTGTGGGATGAACTGGAACCTGAAATGAACAGCGTTTACTATAGTAGCTTTGCTGAGAGGTAATAAGGGCCTAGTCTGGGACAGTGGCAGTGTATACACTTGACCCTAAGAAAATAGGTTTGGCCGGGCTCGGTGGCTCAGCCTGTAATCCCGCGCCTTTGGGAGGCTGAGGTGAGTGGATTGCCTGAGCCCGCGGGTTCGAGACCCACCTGGGCAGCGAGACCTCATCTCTACAATAAATCAAAAAATCATCCGGGTGTGGTAGCGCACGCCTGTAATTCCGGCTACTCGGAAGGCTGAGGCGGAAGGATCGCCGGAGCCCGGCAGGCGAGGCTGCGGTGGCTGGGAGCGGCCACTGCACTCCAGTCTGGGCGACAGAGTGAGACTCCAACTCAAAAAAAAAAAAAAAAAATAGGTTTGAACTGTGTAGATCCACTTATACACAGATTTTTTTCAATAAATGTGTCAGATGATTTGGAGATTTGCAACAATTTGGAAAAACTATCAGAAATAACAAAAATTAAGAAAAATTTGTCATAAGTGCATAAAACAACAGCTACTACTGTATTATTTACTACCATAAAATATACACAAATCTATAAAAGTTTAAAATTTGCCAAGACTTTGTCCACAAAAATTTTTTAAATTTATCAAAGCTTATTCACACAGACTACATAGCACCATTCTCAGTCAAGAGAAACATGTTGTGTATCATAACTGCATAAAATTAGTACATACTGTACTACTGTAATAATTTTTTAGCTACCTCTATTTGCTACTGTGGTTAGCTCAGGTGTTGCAAGTATCTGCTTTTTGCATTTGTGACACTAATCTTTGTGTAGGCCATTTGTCTCTCTAGTAAATTGTGTGTCAAAGGACTATATTTAGTGCAATGTTGTAAACCTTGAATAACACGGTGGTTTCCATACAAAGTGCCACTAGTGATGCTGCAAGTGGTCATAAGAAGCAAAGAAAAGTCATTACAAGAAAAAGTTGAATGGCTTGATATGTACTGTAGGTAGAAGTCTGCAGCTCCAGTTGAGCCACCATTTCAGAAGATTCATCTTGTAAACAGATGTCAACTTACAGTATCAATAAATACAGTACAGTACTGTAAATGTATTTTCCTTATGATTTTCTTAAGATTTTCTTTTCTCTAGGTTACTTTATTGTAAGAATACAGTATGCAATGTGCATGTAACATACAAAATGTGTTTATTGACTTTATGTATTAATCAGTAAGGCTGATGTGTTAATCAGCAGTAAGCTATTAAGTTTTGTGGGAGTCAAAAGCTGTATATGAATTTTTAACTGCACAGGAGTTTCCATATTCCTAACCCCTCATTGTTCAGGGTTCAACTGTATTTTACAAAGAATCTGCAAAAGTAGTATCAGTAAGATGTAATTCCTAGATCTCAGGAACCAGTTAGGAGAGAAGAGGATATGTATATCTAATAAGTGTTTCTGCCTATGCTAGAGGCTTTTTATATGCTGTCATTTAACCCTCATGACAATGCTATAAAATTGAGAATTTCCAAGATGCAAAGAAAAATTGACTCAGGGGTTAAACTATCCCCAAAATCACATAGCCATTAAATGGCAAAATCAGGGTCCAAACTGAGGTTTTTCTTAATTCACAGCCCATACTTTGATTTTTTAATGTGACTATTTTAAGGATGACGAGAAAGCTGATTTGGGGGAAATGATGCATCTTGGCTTTTTATATCACTTTAAAATACAAAATTTTACAGATAAACTTGTGGATTTTAAAAGAGAGAAGGTATGTACAAGAATGAAGTAGATGTGAATAAAAGAAGGGTAGAGCAGCAGTAAGGATCCAACTCCAGGTAGATAACGAATTTGTAGTGAACATCATGAACCTAATTTTGTAACTCTCCAGCAATGTTGGGAAGCTTGTTAACATAAACTGATGTAAAGAGCAGTGAGGGTTATCAGGCTGGGGCACTGGCAAGAAGAAATGACAGAAGGTCAAGGGGACTCTAGGCAGATAACAAACAAGCATGTTGTTTAACAGTATGATCTATGAACTTCAAACAGGGTAAGGAACCAGTGAAGACACAATAAGGATGATAAATTGAAATAAAAGAGGAGAGGTCAAGAGCCCAGAGGTTTTGGTAATGTTGAAGATTCATTTCAGTAAGAGCCAAAAATACACAAGAAATTAAAAGAATTTCAGAGTTGAAGATATTGAAGATTGGTAGGTTCAAAGAATGATCAACGTTTATGGTCAAGTTGCTGGGTAGAAATAAATGTTATTGCAGTTAATTTTAAGGAAGGATTGTAGACATACAGGAAATAACATTTGAGAAACAAACTATACTTATGCTTCTGCTGTAAATCTCATGTTCTCTTAGGTAAATTTAGCCAATATGGATTGGTTTGGGTGTTAGGTATATTAATTTACTTGTTTCATGGTGTTATTCTACTGATATGTTATGGACTCAGCTAAGCACAGTGGTTCATGCCTGTAATCTTAGCACTTCGGCTTAGGTGGGAGGATTGCTTGAAGTCTAGGAGTTCAAGACTAGCCTAGACAATAGTTACTTGCCCAATTCTTTACATTATTAAGGGCAAGTAACTTAATCTTTTTTTCTATTAAACTTTTTTCAGATCAAATGCCATCCTCCCCTGGCTCAACAAACTTGGCAGTTTGATTCTGTCTCTGGCAACAGCAACATGCCTTGGGTTGATTTGAACAGTTAATAAATAATAGCCAAAACTTGTCATAATATAGGATTTACCCCCCAAAAAGCACAGCATGAATTTATGCTCTTATGTTTCCTCCACCATCCCTAGCCTGCCAACACTTCCACCCCCATACGCACAGTTTATTTGCACAAACTTCTGTAAGACTTCCTGATAGTATGTATAACTTAATGTATTAGAGTTTGGCACTCAAAGTGAGGTCCGTGGATGAGCAACACTGACCAATCACCTGGGAACTTCTGGCGCCTCGCCTTACATCTGCTGAATCAATATGCATTTTAACACAGATCTCATGATTTGTATACATTTTAAACTTTGAGAAGCACTATAATAGAATACGACAACTTCTAGCAAGCCATGACCAGACTTCTTTTAAAAAGCTGTCAACTTGTTTATTGAGAGAATTTCTTTCCCCTTACATTAAAATGTACTGTCAACCCAGTGATCCTCAAAATGTGATCTGATGAGTTCTGGGAGGAAGCAACACTTTCAGAGGACTCGGGAAGTCCACCCTCTTCCAATACGTAGCTGAGTGAGGCTATGTGTTTATTATGTACTTTAAAATATATCACAACAGATCAAATGCAGAAGCAGATACAAAAATACAGCTGTCTTCTCTTAAGAAACGTTACACAGACCACACAGTGGCTCATACTTGTAATCCCAGCACTTTGGAAGGTGTAGGTGCGAGGATTGCTTGAGCACAGGGTTCAAATCAGCCTGGGCAATTTGGCAAGACTTCGTCTCTAGAATAAATTAAAAAACTAGCTGGGCGTGGTGGAATATGCCTGTAGTTCCAACTACTTGGAAGGCTGAGGCAGAAGAAACACAGCCCATCAGGCCGAGGCTGTGGTGCTGTGACCAGTAGGATTGGTTTGTGTATTAGGTGTTTGAGAGATGAAAGGTTCGTATTGTTATGATACAGCTTGGGTGTCAGAGTGAGACTCCAACTCAAAAAAAAAAAGCGACACTGCAGGCCGGGTATGGTGGTGGCTCACACCTGTAATCCCAGCACTTTGGGAAGCTGAGGTGGGAGGACTGCTTGAGCCTGGGAGTTTGAGACCAGCCTAGGCAACATAGCAAGATCTTGTCTTTATTTAAAAAAAAAAAAGGCAGGTATGGTGGTGTGCATCTGTAGTCTCAGCTACTTGGGAGGCTGAACAGGAGGACTGCCTGAATCCAGGAGGTGGAGGCTACAGTGAGCTGTAATCGTGCCCCTGCACTCCAGCCTGAGTGACAGAGTGAGACCTTAAGTCAAAAAAAAAAAAGTGACCGCAATTTATAAAAATGAAAACAATGCCATTCTATTTTGGCATTGTTTTAGGAAATATAGGGTTTTTTGTTGTTGTTGTTTGTTTGTTTTGAGTCATGGTCTCTGTGTTGCCCAGGCTGGAGTACAGAGCATGATCACGGCATACCTTGATCTCCTGGATTCAGGTGATCCTCCTGCCTTAGCCCCCCAAGTAGCTGGGACTACAGGTGTGTGCCACCACTGTGTGTGTGTGTGTGTGTGTGTGTGTGTGTGTGTGTGAGTGAGTTGGTGTGTGTGTGTGTGTGTGTGTGTGTGTGTGTGTGTGTGTGTGTGTGTGTGTGTGGAGATGAGGTCTTGCAGTGTTGCCTAAGCTGGTCTCAAACTTTGGCTCAAGTAGTGCTCCCACTTTGACTTTCCAAAGTGCTGGAATTATAGGCGTGAGCCATGCCTAGAGGATTTTGTTTTTTAAAATACTACTTATGTTAATGTCTTGTTATGGTTTTTAAAGTCCCAAAACCAAAAAATGAGACAATCACTGGTCTAATCTGTCAGTGAGAAAACAGTTTTCAATAAATGACAGTTGACTTACAACTCTTACAGAAATGCCAATTCTTATCTGGGGAATGGGCTACCTGATACCCAATTCCTACCACTACACCATGTAACAAATATGCATGTGTACCTTCTGAATCTTAAAGAAAAAAAATCTAGGGGAAAAAAATGACGGTTTTGTAAACTGAGAGTAACCTTATCTCCCTGGGTCACATTCTTTCAACTATCAATCTATAATCTCTAAAAATTGACCTAGGGTCCTCACAAGAATCTGTTCTTCTTCTGAATTAGCTTAAGTAATGTGTAATTCTGAGATGTTTAGTAACATAGATCTTCTTTCTCAAGGGAGCTTAAATATTGAATAGAAGAATTAAAGAGAGTCCCTAAGATCAATAGGGTCTCATAAGTCTCATAAAGTTTGGTGTTTTCTGTTAGCATGTGCTAGCAGCCTACACTTGGTCTTGGCAGAGAAACTCCTGACAGAGGACCCATGGTTGTTGGCAGTGGCTTTCAGTCAGCACCTCCCAGTCATGCAGATTTCAGGATCTCCTCTCTAGTTGAATCTCAGGGTTTGCTTCCTACATAGGTTGGCCGAGTGTCTCAGCTGCTGGACATTCAGTATTGTTCCCTCCAGACTCATACCTAAAGGACAATTTAACAGAATTTTCCCACCTTTCTAGAGCTCTCTAAAATTTCTGTTATTCTCAAGTTCTCTAAAATTGTATTAAAAAGCAAGCTTATAATATTGCATGTTATCACAACTCTTGTTCTGTTTTCTCCTTAGTACTTAACACAATTTAAATTATCTTACTGCTTATATATGTTATATGTCTTCCCCTCCCCCCATGCCTCATCATGAGAGGCTCCTTAAAGAACTTTGTTTCCTTTATATTTGTATCCTCAGAGCCAGAACCTGGAATGTTCGTGCTCAGTAAATACAGATGCTTAAGAGAGCATTCCATTGATAGTTGACTTAGGTGGCCATGGTTGACTTAAGAAGCCGTATCCAAGGTAAGCAGGTAACTGAAAAGAGCAGGGTGTTAGTCTAAGGAGCTAGACTAATGAGCAGACAGACTTCCCTTGGTTACTGGCATAAGGATTTCATGACTTTGGTATTGTGTGGGCCTCAGGTTGACAAATAGATTAGTCATGAAGAGCCATAAAGAGTGGACACTGGGATGCCGCTATACACTAGGAGTGGTTCAATCTACTTTCTTTGATAAACTCACATTGTATAAGAGCATATAATGACGACAATCCTTTCTAGGGAGTCAGATGAGTGATAAAAGGAGGCCTTGGTATCAAGGTCCTTAAATTCCATTCTCAGCCGGGTGCGGTGACTCAAGCCTGTAATCCCAGCACTTTGGGAGGCTGAGGTGAGAAGGTTGCCTGAGTCCCGGGTTTCGAGACCAGTCTGGGCAACTTGGTGAGACCTTATCTCTACAATAAATCAAAAAATTAGCTGGATGTGATGGCGCGTGTCTGTAGTTCAGTTACTTGGAAGGCTGAGGCAGAAGGCTTGCCTGAGTCAGCAGGTTGAGGTTGTGGTGGCTGTGAGTGTGCCACTGCACTCCAGCCTGGGCAACAGTGAGACTCCAACTCAAAAAAAAAAAAAATTCCATTCTCTCTCTGGGTTGGTCTTACGGAAGCTATCATAAGCTAACTGGTATGATTTAAAGAGAAATATAGCTCTCTCGCTCTTTCCCCACAATGCCATACATCATTAATTATAAATTCTTTAGAGGAACCAAGGATTGGGTTGAGGGTGGCCATCCAATTTGGAATGTTCTGAATGAAAATTTCCACAAGGACGGGTGCTGAGAGGTTACTATAAGGTAGGCGATTTCAGCAATGTGCAGGAAAACCCTGAGCTGTCAGAGGGAAGAAAAGATCTGCCATGAGATAGAAGCTACCAAAAAGTCAACTATTAATACAATGTCTGGGATCACACTATCTCTTCAATATCAGGTAGGTAATCACATCCTGCTTCCTTCACCCTATGATCCCACTAATAAAATTCCAGCTAATCCTCTGTGCTGGGCTGCACATTGAGGATACCATGAGACTATTGGGACTCTTTTTCGGAACCCTACAGGTCTAGTTATGCAAAACAGACAGGGTGCCCTGGAGTATTCTATGTTTTATTTAGCTACAGACAAGCAGAAACTATATTTGGTAAATTAATTCTCTCTCTTCTGTAAATTGGGGGGGGAGTAGAAAGGGAGATGTATGCATACATATTTGGACAGGGTTTTAGAATTTTTGTGAGCAATAATGGATTAATAGATTAACAGACCTATCATACCTCGAAATAAGATGTAAATACCACATTCTGTGGCATTTTGAAGGTTTTGAGAGCATTTGGAGGCAACCATTGGCTCTTGTGGTATTTGATAATGAGCACTTTTGTGGTAGAAATGAGTTTTCTTCAAATAGCCTCTTTTTGTATCTAAGGGATACTAGTTTTATTTAGAAGTCATACTGGGTTCTTAAAGTAGATTCACAAGCCCTCACTGATTGTCCTAGAAATAAGTTGGGTAGATGCATTTATGGAGCAATACGACAGGCAAAGAAGGGGTCCAGAAGAAGTTTGCTACATTTGTAAAGGGAAATTGTGGAGAACTTTAGGACTGTTAGGGATACTGAGGAATGAGGAAGTGAGAATGAAAATAGAAAAACAGCATTTTATGAGGATACAGATAAATAGTGAGACAAGTTCATGGGACCAGAATTTAAAATAGTGACTACATTCATTTTGGCTATGCTGAATGTTTTCCTCATTTGCAGAAAAGCTATAATTAAGGAGCTATTGTGGAACTAGAAGCATATAGATCAAGCAAGGCCCTTTGTTAGCTGCCAATCTGCCAACATGCATATATAACAGATTTATGAAGTTTACACTTGTCTTTTTCCCTGATTGCCTTTATTTTTTCCCTACTTTAGGTATACCTTCTCTTTAGAAAATTGGCTAAAACTGAAATCTCAAAACATATCAGAGTGCTATTCATATTACTAAATGAGTCTTCTCTTGTCTAAAAGAACTTCTGGAAGATTTTCTTTAAAATAATATGTCCCTTTAGTACATTATGTAGATAATTAAAACAGAATGGAGAAGTAGAAATGAAGAGAAGAAATTTAAACCAAAGTTACTGCCAATTGAAAATCAAAACTGGAGAAAATAATCTCAAATTTTCAATGTATGTGAATGGAAAATAAATCTGATTGACCTAAATAAATCTGATTGCTTAAATAAATCTGATTGACCTAACTGCCTTTAAAATAGCATAACAGTTACAGTTCTTTTTCTCACACTAGATGTTTTGGGGAATGGAAAGAGAAGCATTGTTTTAGTGAATGTTGCCTTTTAAAAAATTTTGTTTTAATCATTATCTATAGAGATGGGGTCTTACTATGTTGCTCAAGCTGGTCTCAAACTCCTGGCCTCAGGCTACCCCTCCACCTTGGCTTCTCAAAGTGCTGGGATTAAAGGCATGAACCACCCTGCCTGCACATGTTCTCTAGATCTAACAAGTGTGAGGTCAATCACACATTTTGTCAGTCATTGTTTTCATCATCAGTAATCTGAGCTGTGAGGTTTTGTGGATATAATCGGTGTTACACTACACTAACAGTACTACAATGCTACTGTTACATAGGGATGGTACTTTCATTTTAAGAACTAAATAGTATTAATTTGGCTTATTTCTCTATACCCTTCATTTGGTAAATAATTAAAGTTTGGTAGGTAAAGTTAGTTTTAAAAGAGGATGGAATTGGCTTACATGCACGTACACAGTACAGAAACTGATTAAAAGGTCCAGTGCCATTACCATTTCACTTTTAAGCCAGATATCATTATTGAACTTCAGGGTCATTAACTCCTGAATCCTATTCCCCACAACTCCAACAATTTTGGGAGTGTTTTGGGTTTTTTTTGGGGGGGGGTTGTTGTTTTTTTTTTTTGAGTTGGAGTCTCACTCTGTCTCCCAGGCTGAAGTGCAGTGGCACACTCATGGCCAACGCAACTTCGACCTGCTGGGCTCAGGCGATCCTTCTGCCTCAGCCTTCCAAGTAGCTGGAACTACAGGCGTGTACTAACATGCCTAGCTTTTTGAGTTATTGTAGAGATGAGGTCTCACCAAGTTTCCCAGGCTGGTCTCGAACCCCTGAGCTCAGGCAATCTTCTCACCTCTGCCTCCCAAGGTTTACAGGGTTGAGCCACCGCGCCCGGCAGGAGTATTTTATGTTAACACATAAACTAATTCCTAATTATGTTATAGACTAGAAATCAACATTTGTTACATGGAAAAATATAAGGCACTGAAAAAAACTTGCTCTTTTTTAAATAGCTAATGCAAATTTTTACAGAGGGCACTACATACTTTTCAACTTGTGCCTTCTATTTATTGGCGAACCAATATCCCTAAAATTAACACTGAAATCCTTAGGTTGTATAGAGAATCATAAAGCAACATTAAGAAGAAATGTTCTGGCCAGGCGCGGTGGCTCACGCCTGTAATTCCAGCACTTTGGGAGGCCGAGGTGAAAGGATTACCTGAACCCACGGGTTCGAGCCAGACTGGGCAACTTGGCGAGATCTCATCTCTATAATAAATCAAGAAAAATGAGCCAAGCATGGTGGCACATAACCTGTAGTTTCAGCTACTTGGAAGGCTGAGGCGGAAGAATCGCTTGAGCCCAGCAGGTCGAGGCTGCGGTGGCCGGGAGCGTGCCACTGCACTTCAGCCAGGGAGACAGAGTGAGACTCCGACTCAAAAAAAAAAAAAAAAAAAAGAAGAAATGTTTTCCCGTACTTCTTTGTGTTTGTGTTTGGGGCGTATCTATGTCAATATTTGAGCTGTAAAGATGATCTCTTTTGTCCTCGTGTTAAGCGATTTTTTTCTTCTTTTAACTTTTATTTTGAAATTATGGGGTACAATTCAGAGGTAAGTATACAAATGTTCATTGTGCAGGTACCCTTATTGATGAGGTGTGCCCTCCCTTCTTTCTTCTTTTTTAAAAAGCTAATTTCAAACTTAACAGACGTTGCTTTGACATTGCAACGACCTACTAAGTAGTAGGACAGATTGTGAGAAGAGTAGTGCCATTTCTTTGTCATATGCTAATTTGGTGCCCTTTGGTCATCGTTGAAATGACCTCTATTAAAATTAACATTTTTATCTATAAAGAAAAATGAATAAAATAGAATGAATACACCATAATATGGAGGATTTTCTTTGAAATAAGTCTGCACTGTCTTAAATTATCATGATACAGTGGAAGAAACCGTATTTCCATTTGGTGGGTTACTTCGAACTTATTTATGTTAATACACTGTACTAGGCTCTAAGTAAAAAACTGTAGCATCAGTTTCCGTAAAACGTTAGTAAAATGAGGTTAAAACAGTTTAGGCTTTTTCTTTGCCGAACTGACTTGTCTTGCTTTCTCTTTAGACGTGTAAGGAGTTGGGGAGTGGGGGGACAGTGGTGGTTAATTACCAGCAAACCCCGCCTCTCCCAATCCACACTTTAACCGCAGCTCACCCGTTAAGGTTTCCGGGTAGCCCGAGGGTGGGTTTACCCATCTCCCTACCAGGGCTGGGAAGTGACTGCAACGGAGATAGCGGGCTCCCGGGGTTAGGCTACGAGGACTCATCCCACTTTCCCTCCAGCAGCTCACAGCCTTTTCAGAGCTCACCCCCCGCTTTCCGCCGCCGCCTGCTCCGGGGCCCCTACACCCCTGTTCGCCTCCCGCTTCCCGCCCGCTGCCAATCACAGCCTCACAACTCCTGGTTCACAGAGGCACCGCTCCTTCGGTCCTCTAGTCCCGCTCCCTTCAGAGCTGCTTCCCGCCCTTCAGGCCCTTTGTCCAATCATCAGCGACCGAGTGTTCTTTGGTTTCCGCCCCCTCTATCCTCCACCCTCTTGAAGACCCGCCCTCTTCCTTAAGTCTGACGGAATCATCTGACCCGGAGGCGCTCCCGGTGAAGGAAGGCAAGAAGGGGCGTGTGCGTGGAGGGGAGGGGCGCGAGAAGAAAGGAGGGATGCCGGGAGTGGGGCGGGGAGAAGGGTTGTCAGTCCGATCTCGCGAGAGAGGACGGAAGCCTGTGGGAGCCCGTGGCCTTTAAAGTGCGGTTCAGCCCTTTCCTCAAGGGGTAGTTTGTAAACACGGCTGTGCCCGGGACTCCCGGGCAACCGAAAGGATCATGCATTAGTGACCTGGGAAGGTGAGTCGTGATGGGCAGAGGGCCGCGTTACTAGGGGCTGGAGGGATCCAGAGAAAGAAGGCGCTAACATGGCGACGTCGCTCACCGTAGTCCCCACCCCCCGCTTCTCATCACCTCGGGACTCCTGCCGCGGGCCCTAGCCCTAGGGACGTCTGTGGCTGTGCTGCCACCCTGGCCGTGCGCGCGGAGTCGGCTTTAGGAGTCTGACGAGCCGGGCGGGACCGTTAGGTAACAGCGCTCGTTGTTCCGGCCCCTCCCTCTCGCGCGCTTTCCCAGTGAAGAGGAAAAAGGAATAACGGCTTCTCGCAGACCCCTCCCTCCGAATTCTATTCCCCTGCCCAGGTCAGTTCCGAGGTCCTCGGGGCGCACGTCGACCCCCCTCTTCCGTCCCCCAGCCTTTGGATCGGGCAGGGAGGGGAACGTTCTGTCTCCGGTTCCAGTACTTCAGCGGGGAGGGCCGTGTGTCTGTGATGGAGGAGGGGGTTTGGGGATGGGAGAAGAACCTGGACGCGCAGTCGAAAATAGGGCCAGGGTCCCTGGCTGCGGGGAGACCTGATGGAACGAAGGATGTGGAGAACCTGGGAGCTGGAAGTCTCGGCCCTTTCTGTCCTTTCTACCACCCTCGCCCTCCCGCCACCCACCACTCTTTCCCGGTGGGGCGGGGCCTAGGTGTGGGTGCAGATTGATTTTGATATTTCCCCCCAATTTTTGCCTCCTTCGGTGGACAGCAGAATTTCTGTAGGGAAATAATTTGCTTTTTATCGGTGCCCTAGGGGACCAGAGCCGGAAGAATGTGTGTGTGTTTGTTTTCTGTGCTCATTCTTGAACCGAAGCTGGGAGGAGGGAGAGGAAGGAGGAGCTGAGGACTATATTTGTGCCCCTAGGTAGTTTAAAATTGTCTTTCCTTAATGGAGAGTCTTAAAACCGGTGAGGCCAAGGGCAAAACCACTGTGAATCTGATGGGTAAAAAAGATTACTCGTGATGAACCTTATGCCTATTGACTAATCCCTACATTATAATGTGAAAATTACAATTCTTTAGGGATTTGAAATTCTGGAGACAGTCACAATGCATATATTTAATATATATTTGAAATTGGAACAAAAACTGACTTCCTCTGAGCACACTTTTTGTCCTGTTTGAAGAAACTTACAACTCCTGTATTGCCCTTGTCAGTAAGTAATAGTCTTTTTATTGTGCCCAAATTTATAAAAACTTGTTTAAAAGTCAACTCTACAGGGTTAAGTGCCCTAAAACACAAAAGCAATAATAGTTTTATCCTATTTAAATTGTTTCACTCACTTGAGGAATCACTGTAAATACTTTTTTAAAACCTGTAAGAACACTCTTGTAAAGTATGTTTAAAAAATATAGATACCTTTCTGCACGCCAAGAAAGAATTAAGAAAGATTTTTAAGGCCATCAATAATTGAGTAATAATCAAGAATCCTGCTCTTTATAAAACAATTTCTAAGAATCTTCCTAATCTACAGTGATATGTATGCTGCTTTCCTAAGACTTGTTTAATCTTGCTTTGAGAGGATGCTATTGCCATTAAGTTTTAAGTTATCTAAAATATAATGTGGTAATTTAGAACTTGGGTGTTTTTTAATTGTCAGTAAAGAAGGAGCTGTCAGGGAGTGTGTGTGTGTGTGTGTGTGTGTGTGTGTGTGTGTGTGTGTGTGTAAGTGTAATGTACATAATACCTTCTGTAGATCTGATTGCCTTTCCTGGAAATTTTTAAAAAACATACTTTATTAGAATGCTTCTGATTTCAGGCACTGTATTATCTATTAAATATGTAACACAGGAATTCCTGCATTTATTTTATTTGGAGTATTTGTTTCTTAATTTTAAACGAAGATAATAGTAGAAATGGTCAGCTCTTTAACAATCGTTAGGGGGAGGTGCTTTTAATTGGTATTCAGGATTTGGAAGCTATCTGAGTATCATTTAAATGATATGAGCATGGGCATGATGGCTCATGCCTATACTCCCGGCACTTAAGGAGGCCGAGGCAGGAGGATTGCTTGAGACCAGGAGGTCGAGACCAGCTTAAGCAATATAGCGAGAACTCATCTCTACAAAAAAATTTAAAAAAACAGCCAGATGTGGTGGCATGGGCCTGTATTCCCAGCTACTTGGGAGCCTGAGGTGGAAGGATCACCTGAACCCAGAAAGTTGAGGCTATGGTAAGCCATGATTGTGCCACTGCACTCCAGCCTGGGTGACAGAGTGAGAGCCTGACTCAAGAAAAGAATAAAAATAAAATAAAAATGTTATACATCAAACATCTGCTACTTTCTGTAACAAGAATTAACTTTTTAAAGAAATAGTCTACATTTTTCGACCTAAATTTTTGTATTTTGGAGAACTTAGATTTTAATGATACATATGTTCTCCGCTGGTAAATTGTCAGATCATGTTAGATCAGGTAAATTTCACCAAGTATATATTTCCACTAATTTGATCTTCAAATTCTTCTTTCCAATATAAAATATGACTATAAACTGACATTTCTTTCTCTTTGTTGTTCTTATTAAAATGTCATTGGAAGGCAAAATAGTTGAATCTCCCTTTTTGAAAACTAGATTTTCACCAGAACCTCTCTTGCTTAAAACCCAGTGAAAAAAACAGTAATTGACACTCAGCTGATCCTTATAAAAATTGATACACATAGTACTTGTTATATTATTCTCTGTAATTAAAATGTGGGCCCTTTAAAAACCCCACTTTGTATTGCTATAGTCTGTAGAATCATTTCATATTTCTGTGTTTATCTTATACACCTATTCCTTGAGGCTAAGAATTTGTCTAACATTCTTTAGGTTCTCTTTACATAATTTTTAATGTTGAGGTAGTAGGATAGTAGTCACCTATTTATAACTAAGGGAAAAATCCCACAAAACATCTTGTAATAATTTTATACAATATTTTGTTAGAAATATATTAATATTACATATTATATAATTATAAATATGTATTATATATGTCTTTTCAGTCATTCTTGTTGACAACCTTGAAACTGGTATATTCATTTTAAAGTATGTTTAGTGATGGTTTGTTTTCCTTGTTGGCATTTTGGCAATGATAGTAAAGTGAGTGAAAACATTTTTTTTCCCCGACAAGAACAAATGTGAATCAAATGTTTTGGGGGCTTTGCCTATCCGCTCATGTCTGCATTCTGTATCTTAACAAAGATAGTGATTCACAATCATTTTTTTGTCTTTATTCCCAAGAAGTGGAGCATACTTCTAACAGTAATAGAGGCTTATTACCAAGATTCTCAACAATATTGGTGGGGAAAGACAGGGAGAGAATAATTGTAACTGGTGAAATACCACATGGGCTTTGGTTATTTTTGTAGTATGTAGTACATTTATCAATAATATCAATCATAACTTTACAAATATGATTTCTAAACCTTCTTTGGATTGCTTAACAGAACCTATACCTTTGTTATCCAATTTTATAGCTTTGTTCTTCCAAATTTGTAACATTGTTTTTTCTAATTTTATTAGTTGGGCTAGCATGTTTCCTTTTATTTATTGAACACTTGCTAGAACAGTGTTATTAGAAATCAACTTCAGTTTTGCCTTACTAACAAATAAAGGTATTATTTTTGTTTCCTTCTAGTTTGTGTATAATAGGTTTTTTTACAGAATTATTATATCATAGATTAGTTTTGTTTATTTTACTTTTATGGTATTGTATTTTTTCATGTTAAATAATATTTGATGGCTATATGATAGTTGAAAAATAACTATTAAATTTGCTCAATTTTAAATGCCCAAGAGGTAAATAATTGTTTTCAGTTTTTGCCTATTTTAATGTTGAATTGGACATCTCTGTGCGTCTTATTTTGAGTTGTTTCTGTAGGATAGTCATCTCAAGTGGATTACCAATCAGAGGATATAAATGTTCCTAAAGTTGCCAAATTTTTGCTTCCTCAAAGACTTGAGCAAGTTTATACTGTCATCGGAGTATGATTCCACTGGCTTTGCCGTAATTTTGTCAGCTTTGGAATTTTGATTATTGTGTGATTAATCATTGAGAATTATTACAGTGAATACGTTGTTATTTAACAGTTTTAAAATTATTTAGTTGGCCATATCATACCGTATGTAGCTACCAGTGATATATGTGCTTGGATGAATATTGTATGTTTCATATTTTCTGTCATTTCACTGACTGTTTCTCTTAAAGTTTACTGAAAGTTTTGACAGCCGAGTAACAATAATCCTTACATTTTATGCAGTTTTACATATCTTATGCTAGATTTTGTTTTTTGTTTTTTTGTTTGGGGGGGATTTTTTTTGAGTTGGAGTTTCACTCTGTTGCCCAGGCTGGAGTGCAGTGGTACACTCACAGCCACTGCAGCTTTGACCTGCTGGGCTCAGGTGAGCCTTCCGCCTCAGCCTTCCAAGTAGCTGGAACTACAGGTGCACGCTACCATGCCTGGCTTATGTTTTGTTTTATTGTAGAGACAAGGTCTCACCAAGTTGCCCAGGCTGGTCTTGAACCCCTGAGCTCAGACAATTCTCTCACCACAGCCTCCCAAAGTACTGGGATTATAGGTTTGAGCCACTGTGCCCAGCCTTATTTTGTTTTAAAAGTTACTTTCTGAACTATAGATTTCATAGAATTACTGCCTTATGAATTTGTCATTATGAGTTATTAAGATTTATAATGACAAGTTTACTTCTATATAGTTAACCCTTCAAATAAAAAAATGTGTATGAGGGGACTAAAAAAAAACCAAAACCGGAATTATCTTTTGGAGGGTGGGCGCCTTGTAGTGCAGGCTTTCCCCACTAGAAGTTTCTAGAAACCCATCGCCATCAGTGTACCAGCTAGTGTTGTGAGAGGCTGTGTTTCGCTTCAGTGAATTCTTTTTGGTGGGGGGATATTCTTTCAATGCATTTGCCTATTTCATGATGGGTGACTTAAGACTACGCTGAGTATTCAGCAGTTTTTGACCATAAACAACATAACCATCTTGCCCCACCCTCCTTATTCACCCCTTTTCGCCCTGAGTGACTTTGTTTCCCCCCAGATGAAAAAAAGCCTTAAAGGGAAACGTTTTCCGGTGTGGAAGAGGTGAAACAAAAAAATAACAGAAGCACTAAAAGACATCCAGAAGCGACGAGTTCAAAAACAGTTTTGTGCAGTGGAAAAAGCATCTCAATAGGTATATTGCAACAGAAAATGCTTTGAAGGTGACTGAAGTTTAAGCATACAAGAATAAATATACAATTTTTTACAAATAAATTCTGGGGAGATGTTTAATCCCCCTTATATCTGATAGCCAAATTTACTGAGTTTTTGTTTCCTCAAAATTTTCTCCTGGCACATAGTAAGTATGTAATCAGTGTTTTAGGACAGTTATTAGGAACCAGGTTGTCATGGGTCTTCCACTTAAAAACTGTGTTATCTTGGGCAAATTACATAACCTATCTGTGCTGTTTCCTTCTCTTTAAGGAGCATAATAATTAACTCATACTCTTCCTATAAATACATACAGTGCTTAAAATAGTGTCAGGAACCTCATGAATTCTAAATATTTGGTGTGGTAATTGTTGTTGAAGTTCATTCGGAAATAATAATCTGGCACAGGCCCTTCAGGTATGTTTGCTATGACTTGAAGGCAGTACAGCAACCATCTGTTGGGTAGCTTTGGCAACAAAGTTGGGTTTTCCTTCGGAGTTTGTAGTTTGTATGAAATTTACCACCTTAGAATTTTCATAAATCCATTTGAGAGAATATCTCATTCTTTTGTTTCATAAGTACTGCTTCTCCTCCAGTTAGTCTTTTTCTGTTTAAGATTTATGGCACTATCATCTTTATTATAAGATGATAAAAATATGATACTGTGATTTCCATAAAATCCAGTTATCTTTTTCTTCTACTTCACTAATCCCACTATAAACTTTCTGGTGAAACTTTTTGTTTCTCCTTTCCCATAGTAGAATAGATGACAATTAAATCAAAGTACCACAGTTCTAACGTTCTTTTGAAGTCTTTACTAACTATACAACTAATATAACTACACTATCAATTCTCAACCCCCATGTTGAAAGTCATTGAAGTGTTTTATTGTTCATAAGGTAGATTTTAATGATCATTGAAATATGGATGTTGAATCGAGGGTTATTCCTGTAGTAATGTCACTTTACTGGAATTCTGATGTATTTTGAATAGGGAAGAAAGTGGCAAGCTTACCAGTGCTGTAGTGGGTATAGTACATAACCTATAATCTGTTTTATTTGTGTTCTCTTTGTAATGATAAATTTTTATTGATGTGTTCTTACTAATGGTGATGACTATGAATTAATGTAATTCCTGGTGATATGAATGTCTACTTTCTTTTTACCTTTACACAATAAGTTTTTAGTGATGGAAAAAAACCAATGATAGATAAGTGTATTTTATACATCTGCCTGGGGCAATAATAATGCTGTGGCCCTTATGCTGTGGACCTTATATCACATAATAGATTCCATTACCAAATCTAAAATGATGTTATGAGTGAAACTTACACTGCCACTGTTCATATTCTTAACTATTAATCTATAAGTTCTTAATATTTATGTGTTTCTAATGTTATTATCATTTTAAACTATGAAACAAACTTTACCTTGCATTAGTTAGGGATTAGAGGCTTGGGAATAATCAAGCCTCACCTTTAAAAATGAAGTTTTAACTTAAAAATTAGATACTGATTTTTTTATTAAAGAATATTTTTGAGGTATTGGGTGATTTCACTATTCACATATTCATAATATAGTTGAGGAAGTTTGATGCTCTTTATATGTACCATCAAATTTGAGAGATTTTTATCAAAACTTTAATACTCTCCTGGAAATTGTAACTTGCATGAAGGACCTCTGTCATGTCTGCTGAGAGTTGGGAAAAAATAGAAATTGCTGCTTTCCTCATTAAAGTTGGGCTTATTTCTGCCTTCTGGGGAGTTTGATTTCCCTACAATGATGAACTGAATGTTATATATTAACTAGATTTATGGATAATATCAAATGCGTGGTTTAAAGATTAATGTAAAAATCTTCTAAGAGTTAATTATGTAATTCTCAGTTTCTGGCCTTATAAATAAGAAGATCGTAAGATTAGATATTGATTAAGTATTTAGGAAAATGTACCTTTAAAGTCAGGCTAAAATGCAGTAAAATGTATGAACTTATTAAATACTTGTGCCATGTGCTGTATTATGCATTTTACATATATTTCATGTATTTCTTTTTTACAACCCTGCAATATCTTTTTTCTTTTTTACTGTAGAGAATCATACTGAAATCATACCACTTAAAATTTTCCTAAGTAGGAACTCAAAGATGCTTTAACTCTGAAAAGGGGATAAAGTCCTACTAGTTCTTGGCTACAGGTTTTCAAACTCCTGGATTTAGATTTGTTATGTGACCATATTGATATTCCCAAGGAAAGCTCTAGTATCAGTTCTTGTATTTTGTAGTACTTGACCAAGATGAAGGAAATTATAGCACAGAAAACTCATCTGTGTCTTTTTTTTTGAGTTGGAGTCTCACTCTGTCACCCAGACTGGAGTGCAGTGGCCGCTCCCGGCCACCACATCCTCGACCTGCTGGGCTCTGCGATCCTTCTGCCTCAGCCTTCCGAGTAGCCGGAATTACAGGCATGCACTACCATGCCCGGCTGATTTTTTGAGTTCTTGTAGAGATGAGGTCTCGCTACCCAGGCGGGTCTCGAACCCGTGGACTCAGGCAATCCATTCACCTCAGCTTCCCAAAGGCACGGGATTACAGGCTAAGCCGTCGAGCCCAGCTTCTTTTTTTTTTTTTTGAGTTGGAGCCAAGGCTGGAACTGCAGCCTTAACCTGCTGGGCTCAGGCAGGCTCAGGCGATCCTTCTGCCTCAGCCTTCCAAGTAGCTGGAAACATAGGCGCACACCACCTCGCCTGGCTTATGTTATGTTACGTTATGTTATTCTTTTTTGTAGAGATGAGACCTCACCAAGATGTCCAGGCTGGTCTCGAACCCCTGAGCTCAGACAATCCTCTCACCTCAGCCTCCCAAAGTGCTGGGATTACAGGCTTGAGCCACTACACCCAGCCCCCACTGTGTCTTTAAGCTGCTGCTGCTCTTGAAGTTGTGGGGCATAAATTCATTTTCTTGTTTATTTTTGTTTTTATTTTTTGAGTTAGCATCTCACTCTGTGACCCTGTCTGGAATACAGTGGCACAATCATATCTCACTGCAGCCTGGACCTCCTGGGCTTAGGCAATCCTTCTGCTTCAGCCTCCTCAGTTAGTAGCTGGGACAGTTAGTAACACAACAGCATGTCTGGCTAATTTTTTGTAGAGACAAGGTCTTGCTATGTTGCCTAAGTTGGTCTTGGTCTCTTGGGCTCAGGAATTTTTAAATTTTTTGTAGACAAGGTCTTGCTATGTTGCCCAAACTTGAATTAACTCATCTTTAACAGCTGGAATTTTCACTTTTTTCTTATTAAACTATTTAATTCCACTTCTAACATATTTATTTGAATCTAGTAAATTAAAGTATTTTGTTGATCACTCTATCATATTTCTTTGTAACATGTATAAATTGAACTTTCCAAAATTTTTTACTGATTTCTTCTTCATTCTCATGGAACTCCCTCTCAGGAAAATAAAATTTTTGTTACTGTTTCAAGAACATATTAAATGAAAATAGTTATAGTTTCTGTCATAAACCTACACCGTATATTTGAATTCAGAATATTCCTCAACACAAGGCAGAACACCATTTCTTAAAGCTATGTTTTACCTTTAACAGAAATATTTATAAGGCAGGGAAAGCCACATGTCTGAGGATTAATGGTTTCTTGATTAATGGCGGCTTTAAGACACTCTAATTTTAAATTATTCATTTGTTTTGTTCCATGGTAGTTTTTATAGTCTGGGACATTGCATTCTATCAGATTTGGTATGGGTGAGAGATATGATCTTCTTTTGAAAGGTGGGAGAATAAAGACTCAGAGAAGTGGGCAGGTCATTTTTAGGAAAGCAAACAAAGGGAAGTTGAAGATACAGAAAAGTGGTTTTCTTGAAACTTGCCTTGCTCAGGTATCCCATGGAAAAGCCTTCATGTATCTTTAGTAATGCACGCCCCAATTTGAACACTGCCCTTTGAAAAGACTGGTCATTCCTGCCTATCTCCAGTCTTTACACAAGGACAGGAGGCAATTTCTTTCTGTCACCCAGGTTTGTTTTTGTGTCTGTTACACTCTCTGAGTCCATGCCCCAGAGAGGATTAATTCCTTTTTCATGCTTATAACTGCTCACCTTTAAGGCTCTGTTTCCTGGCACAGTATTTGACTCTACCAGGATGCATGCCATCAGCAGTGTTTGTACCTTTCAGCAGAGATCCTTCCCCCTACCCACAGGTCAGTAATATCCAAATAAAGTTATTCACTACATGATGTCATTTTGGGTCAACAACAGACCATATATAAGGTGTTGTAGCTGTCATAACACATCATAACGCAACACATTACTCACAAGATTGTCATGATTCTGGTATAAACAAACCTACTGCCCTGCCAGTTACATAAAAGTGTAATCCTTGTCTTTCATTAAGGCAAAGAAAAAGAAAGTGGAATACATATAATTATGTATAATACATAATACTTGGTAATGATAATAAATGACTATGTTACTGGTTTATATGTTTACTGTACTTTTTATCATTATTTTGGAGTGTACTTTTTATTAAAGAAAAAATTAACTATAAAACAGCCTCAGGTCCTACAAGAGCTATTATTTAAGAAGTAAGAAGGCATTATCATAGGAGATGACAGCTTCGTGTGTGTTATTGGCCCTGAAGACCTTCCCATGGGACAAAATGTGGAGGTGGAAAACTGTTTATTTTGAAGATTCTGATCCTTTGTAGACCTAGGCTACCATGTGTCTTTGTCTTAGTTCTTATAAAAAAAACTTGAAAAAGTTAAACAAAATTAAAAATAGAAAAATACTTATGGAATAAAGCTATAAAGAATATTTTTATACAGCTGTTAAATAATGTCTGTGCTTTAAATAGTCATTACAAAAGAGTTTAAAAATTTTTTTTTAATTTTAAAGTTTATAGAGTAGAAAAGTTACAGTCAGCCAAGTTTAATTTATTATTGAAGAAAGAAAAAGTATTTATAAATTTAGTGTAGCCTAAGCGAACAATAGTTATAAAGACTACAGTAGTGTACAGTAATGTCATTCACATTCACTCACTACTCACTCACTGGCTCACCCAGAGCAACTTTCAGTCCTGCAGGTTTCATTACTATAGGTAGGATAGTGGTGACAAAGGAGTGGTCCTTACATCCAACACCCTTTTGAGTTACAAAAGATGATGTTATTTTTAATGTTCAATTTTGGGTGATTATCTTAATATTGCATGTGTTAAGATGTAAACTGTACTGTCCAGGTACAGTTGGTTAGTAGGATTAACTACTGCCTTTTGTTTGAAATGACAATAATACCAAAACTCTGTCTTGCAATTAAAAATTTAAAAAAAAATTTTTTTGAAGATAAAGTCTTGCTCTGTCAGCCAGGCTGAAGTGTAGTAGTGCAGTCATGGCTCACTGTAACCTCAAACTGCTAGATTCAAGTGATCCTCCTGCCTCAGCTTTCTGAGTAAGGCACGCACCACCATGTCTCGCTAATTTTAAATATTTTTTTTTTTTGTAGAAACAGGGTTTTGCTATGTTGACCAGGCTGGTTTTAGCTCCTGGCCTCAAGTGATCCTTCTGCCTCAGCTTGCCAGAGTGCTAGGATTACAGATTAAGCCACTGCACCCAGTCTGTTTTACAGCTTTTTTAGGATGTTAGTTCCTTATCTTTTGTGGGCAACTGCTAAAATAAGAACACAAATATTTCTATACTAGTAGGAAAACCTAAAGCCATACTTAAAAATTAAACATTTTTCTGAAAGAAACAATTTGCAGAAATTTATCTCTATCTAGAAAATGTGAACCTTTACATGATCTTACAGAGCCATTTGTTCTTTGAATTACTGCTCCATTTATAGTCCCTGTTTCACATTTGTATACCTAATATCCTGTTTGGGTTTCCTTTAAGGAACAGCCTGTATATAAAACAGTATTTTGCTGTCAGTTTTGAAATGAAAGTCTTTGTAGTTGCTGGTGTTCACTTCAAAGTTTTAAATACGTTACGGATGTCTCAACCAATCTTACTGTAAGGAAAAGCGCAACCCCTCTTTCCAATAATTTGTGCAATAGAGAAATCTCCCAAGTTGTTCATGTATGGCCTAGTAATGGGAGCTGAGCCCTGAGCTAATGATAGAGGAAAGTCTAAGGGAGTCTAACATCCCTTGGAATATTATGCTGTTGGGATTATTTCCTTTTTCTAATGTAGTTGGTAACTGAGCTTTCTGCCCAGTGCTTACTCAGTCTCACTTTGGCCACTTCATTACTTCCATAGTAATTCTATGTAGTCATTTCTGAGTTCTGTGGACGGAGTATATGAGTTTACCCTCCCAAACAACTACAACTTAGGTTGTTTATTTGCTCTTACATTGTCATTCTGCTCTTCAGATTTTTCCCTTCTCCTACAGATTGGCCTTGCATATGTGGTGAAGTCCTTATGAACGTTGGTCTTGTTCCTTGACCGCTTGTAGGACCTTCTGCTTCAGTAGACTTCCAAGGCATCTCTATGAGATATCCAGATATCTTATATTTTAGAATGAAACGAGTATGAAGATAGAAACAATTAATTGTCTACCAGTATTCTTTCTCTTTTTTTCCTTATCGATAGATACTCCAATTTTTAGCTAAACATGGTGAAATAAAAACTATTTTCTAGCCTCCCAGCTAGCTTTGACCTAGTGACTAAGTTCTAACCCATGGAATATAAATAAAAGTTTACTATTAGATTTTTGAAAAGTTTTCCTAAAGGGAAGTTATTACTCCTTTCCCTTTTCTCATCTTGCTCACTGAGCAGCACATGTGAGGGCTAGAACTTGACCAGTAATTTTAAAACCATTTCGTAACGGAATGTTGAGGATGGCAGAGCAACAAAAAAATGGATTCCTAAAGAGTATAACTCTAGACTGCCTGTGTTGATGTGAGAGATGTGAACTTCTGAGTTAAACCATTGTTTTGAGTTTTCTGTTATTAACTGCTAAACCTAACAGGTTTAAAAAGAAAAGTCAAGTGTTTTCCAAATAAGAAGCACATAAACTGGGTCTCTTGGGTTTTATGGGACAGCAGTGACGCAAGAAAGCTATCAATCTCCTTTCTAAAGATTTTATTTGTATTTATTTATTTATTGAGTCGAAATCTTACTGTCACCCAAGCTGGAGGATAGTGGCATGCTCATGGCCTCTGCAGGCTCTGCCTGCGGGACTCAGGCGATACTTCCACCTTAGCCTTCCAAGTAGCTGGAAACACAGATGTGCATTATCGTCCCTGGCTGACTTTTTGGTTTATTGTAGAGACAAGGTCTCACCAGGTTGCCCAGGCTGATCTCAAACCTCTGGACTCAGGTAATCCCCTCCACCTGTCAAAATGCTGAGATTACAGGCATGAGCCATTGTGCCCATCCCACTCTAAAGATTTTAATGCTCAGATTCAGATTCACGGCTGTTTCAGCTATTAATGATTCCCCTCTCCCTAGGTCTGTTATGGTAAAAAGCTTAATTTTTCTACTTTCACCAAGGTTCCATTGCCCTACCCATCCTTGAATCTTGTTAGACTTCTGAGAGGTGGCAATGTGCCAGGAGTTATGGGAGGCTACAGGATAAGCATCTTCTGGAACATTGAAGATTTGGTGGGGGAACCTTAAGTTTTATATTAGAAGTTATGGAATGGAGGGAAAAGTTTACATGCTTTTTTTAAAAAAAATAAAATAAAGGAAACATTTTTAAAATTGTATTATAGAGTTGAAATGCGTAAGACTATTTCTTTAGACCCCGCAGGGTAATGAGTTCACTCTTTTCTTCCTCTCCTTTTCCCTAAGGATACTAGATGGAAACTTGAGAAGCACTGCTCACTTGGTAAGAGCTGAGGCATTTTGGCAGCAGAGTGGATAAAGCTCATGGCCCACCAGCTAGAAAGGTAAGAGGTTTTAAGCTTTTAATGTAAAAGTATTCTTTTTATTTTGTGATTATCTCTCAAATATTACTGAATTCAGCATATGTTTTTTCTAGACAGTAGTCCTTAGTACCAGTATCCTATCATATTGATACTGTTTAGTTAAAAAAGATTTCTGAGGTTCAGCAAATCTGGAATTTTTTTTGGAGATAGGCTACATATCAGCTTATAAAAGCACATGAAGATTTATATTAAAATGTTAAGTTTTCTTTAATGTTCCTAAACTTATCTGACTAGGGACCCCATGTTAGCAAAGGATTCTAGTTTAAGGATCCCAGTTCTCCTAAGGATAGTAACAGGAATTAATCTGTAAGATATTTTCTCTATTACAAAAATATTTTGAGCAAGAAGTTTTACCCACCCACTACTCTAAGGCTGTACAAGCTAACTAAATTGTCTTAAGTTGATTTGCTTTTGGATTGAATTGTATCAAGTTTGTTACCACAATTGTCTCATGCTGATCAGAAACATTTAGTGGGAATTACACAGTCCCTCAGACATAAAATTTATTGATAGTGCTGAACCTATAAATCCTATATTTTTTCCAAGTATAGTTTCAAGCAGGTAGCATATGTAGTGCGTATATGCTGGACAAAGGGATGATTCATATACCGGGTGGGTTGGAGTAGGATGGTGCAAGATTTTATCACACTATTCAGAGCAACATGCAATTTAAAACTTGAATTGTTTATTTCTGGAATTTTTTATTTAATATTTTCAGACTGCAGTTGACTGATGGTAATTGAAACTGTGGAAAGGGAAGCCATGGATAAGGGGAGGCTACTGTACAGTTAATTATTATAGTACATATTATTTATAACAACTTAAGCTCCTGTAAGTTTTTTTCCGTTTTTATTTTTTAGTTTAAAACTCTTTAAGGGGCCAGGCTTGGTGGCTCAGCCTGTAATCCCAGCACTTTGGGAGGCCAAGGCGAGTAGATTGCCTGAGCCCACAGTTTCGAGACCAGCCTGGGCAACTTGGGGAGACCTCGTCTCTACAACTACAACAACCAAAAAAAAAAACTCTTTAAGGGTATGTTGCCTGTGTGATGTCCCATTACCCCCCCAAAACTTTATTTTCTGCAGTGAGACATTCTCATACAAAACTACAATACAACATATCAGTCAGGAAGTTAACACTGATGTATTGCTACCATTTACTCTGCAGGTCACATTTAAGTTTTGCCAGTTGTTCAAATAATGTTCCTTACAGCAAACCGATTCAGTCTAGAATCTCATATTACAGTGTCCTGTTTCATTGGTCTTTTTAAATTGGAAACAGTTACTCAGTTATTCCTTGACTATAATGACTTGGACACTTTTGAAGATTATTAGGCATCATTTGGGGGTTTATAATATTTCTTCATGACTAGATTCAGGTTCTACATCCTTGGCATAGAAGTGATGCTGTGTCTTTCTTATTGTTAGGGTACAGACGGACCGGGTGAGAGTGTAGAGGCGCAGGGAGACACGCAGCACTGCTGGGGCTAGCAAGCCAGAGGTGCACGCCGGCAACCCAGAGATCGGAGTAAATTGTAAAGAATTGCGAGACACAAAAAGGTTAAGAAAGAAAAGTTCATTTAAAAGTAAATTAGATAAAGAGAAGGAAGAGAGAAGATTTACCTCCCCAAGGTGGGGGAGGGGGACCAAAGCCAGCAACAGCCATGCCTCAAAGAGCACATGGCCACACCAGACTCTGGCAAGGCAGTGGCCCCTGGTTGCTTGTGGTTGAGTCCTTTTAACCATTCCCCTAGACGGGGAAGGATCATTAAGGTGATTGGGTGGTGGTCTGCTTCCACATCATCACAAAGGGGAAGGCAAGCGCAGGTACTGATGATGTCAGGTGATGGACAGCAGGCAGATGGGTGGGTTAGTCACATGATTGCTGCCATGGTGGGGCTTCTTTGTGTCATGTAGGGGAGCCCTGGGGGGGATGATTCCTGCAAGAGACTTGTTAGACATTTGCAATTCACAAATTCCTTAACCAAAGGTGGGGTGGTCTTTGGGTTGTCCTGCTCTTATCTGAAGGAGATTTGCCTGGAGGGATGGGATAGGCTGTTGTTTTTCCTGCAGTAGAATGTCTGCATGCTTGCTAATGGTTACACTGAGGCAAGAAGACTAAGAATAAGCCAAGTTTCTTGTAGGTTTCTGGTTTTTTGTGTGTGTGAGTTGGAGTCTCACTCTGTCACACAGACTGGAGTGCAGTGGCCGCTCCTGGCCTGGGCTCCCTGCTGGGCTCTGGCAATCCTTCCACCTCAGCCTTCCAAGTAGTTGGAACTACAGGCACGCGCTACCATACCTGGCTAATTTTTTTGATTTATTGTAGAGATGAGGTCTCACCATGTTGCCCAGGAGGTTCTCGAACCTGAGGGCTCAGGCAATCCACTCACCTCAGCCTCCCAATCGGTTTCTATAGATACCTTTCATTCCCCACTCCTGCTCTTGGAAATATTCTTATGATCCTGGGAAACGGGGCAAAGATCATTCTTCTGTATCTACTTACTGCTGAGATGGGGCTGTAGCGATGTCCTTACCTATCTATTTCCAAGGGCATGAATAGGAAATGGTAGGACCTTAAGCAAATGCTATTTGGATCTAATAAAACATTAAGCGAGAGCATAGGCAAAAATTATTAGTCAAACAGTGATGAAAAAGGCTATTGTCCCCAAAAAACAATGTTGGAAAAGTGGAAGTCCGTAAATTGTATATATTTATTAACATAAATTGAAATATTTCTCTGTAAATTATCTGTAGTTGTACTTTAACAAGGAAATGCAGCCACTTTGACAAAGTCTGAAGAAAGAAGAATTGAAAACATTAGAGACATGTAATTAGATTGTAGCTTAAATTGAGAATTCAAAACAGGTAAACATTGGCAAGAGAAAGCAGTTTCCTTTGTTTTTATAATAGATCTGATATACTTTTACAACAATTGATATGCTAGCTGGTGAACCCTAGGTTATTTTGCCATTCATCCTTTGTTGGATGGTAATCCTTATGTCTAGAAGGAGATCGTAAAGTTCATTAGCAATTTGGCAGTACTGTTAGTGAAATTAATTTACCTGGCCTTTAGGCAATTCAGAAGGGGGTGGGGTAGGTGTGGTTCCTGGAGCTTGTTTCTTATCTCACCCTAGAGAGACTGAATCGAGAAGAGTTTAAGTACCAAAGTTTTTAAAAGCATATTATATCACAAAATCACAGTAGTTATTGTAAAAGTTACTTATTTAGCCAAAATGATAGTCCAAAGATTTTGAAAAGAGAGGAAAAAAACTCGCTTTTTTGTAACAGACAGTAGGGGAGAAAAAATCCTCGCTCTTTTATAACAAAGACAGTGGGGGGAAGGCTAATTGAATTTTGTCTCTTTCTTCCCCCCCCCTGTTGTTTAAAGGAGAAAATTCTTTTGGAGATTGTTAATTAAGAAGCTCATGTTCTGGTCTTCGAGTAGCATGTTGGCCTAGTATCAGTGTACTTGATATTAATGGTAAATTTATAGAACCTTTTTGTAGTCTCGAGTGTTTATAGAATTCCTTTCACTTCTTTTCACAAACTTTCACTTTCCATATTTGTCATACTCATACCATTTTTTGACATGTTTGAACCTTCTATTTTTGTTCTATGCTTTTCTTAAATAACCAGCCATTCTATTATAGAACAAAAATGTACCATATAAGATTTTTTTCTATACAAAATTATTTCTCTTTCCTTTATCCTTTCTTACCAAAAACATACCTCATGCCAACAACCTTCTTTACACTTTTCCTAACCTCAGAACCCTAGCCAAAGTAATAAGTTTATATGTAGTGGAAGGGCTTGGATAGGATCCAATGTAGAACTATCAGGGGAATCCAAAGCTAAACAAAAGGTACCCAAAAAGCACAGTGGTGATGGCTCAGGGTAAAGAATAATACGAGTTCCAATTTTGGTTATAATGTTCGTTCCCAATAACAAGGAAGGAGTGCTGAAATATTTTATTTCCCAGAACACATAGAAGTAGCGGCGTAGTGAGGGGTCTGGATATAATGCCCTGTACCCCCACAACCAAAAGGGGTGAAGGAAGGAGTGGACCATGAAATTTAAGTAGTGTTGGGCATGTAGCCCCCGTACTAATAACAATATATATTGTTATATATATTATTATATATATATTGATATATAACCCTACCAGCTACTGATAGTTCCACCCTAGGTTCAGTTGGTTTAATAGTTTGTTCCGAAGACACCAGGGTTACTAAGCCAGGGGCAAGTCATTCTGACTGGAGCAAGTCCAAGAGATCCCCTTCCGAGATCGTGCAAGGTGCCTGGTGTCCCTCATTTGCAGCAAGCCTCTGGGCCATGTGCTGTCTTCCGGCTAGGCGAATGAGGCAATCATGAGCCCAGTGTCCATGCTGTTTGCATTTGGGACAGGGTTTTGCCATTGGTGGGGCTTGACAGTCTTTGGCCATATGCCCCATTTTGACGGCGTCGGAAACAAACCTGAGAAGGGGGCTGTGTACCCCTTCTGCGATTGACTGTCTGGGGTGGAAGATTATCAGTGGTGTCTCTCTCTGCTAAAGCGGTAGATAAAAGCTGAAACGCTTTCCGCTTATGTTTGCGATCCTGCATTCTTTCCTCCTCCCGGTTGTTAAAGACTAAAGGCCATGTCCAATAGTTCTCATTGAGGGGTTTTGTGGGCACTTTCCTAATTTTTGGAGTTTGTGCCTAATGTCCGGTGCTGGCTGGGAGATGAAATACATAGCCAAAAGAACTTGTCCCTCCAGAGAGTTTAAATCAATACTAGTAAACTGCTGCAATGTCTCAGAGAGGTGACTTAGAAACATTGCTGGATTTTTATCTGGTCTTTGAAAAACCTCTTTTATTTTGTCTTAGTTAGCTTGTGGTTAGTTAACAGGATTAATTTGTATGATTCCTTTACTTTCGTCTGGGAAGAAGGTTGATATAGTTCCAGTGTAGATATAACTTGAGAGAATTTATCATAAGAAAACAACAAAGAAGAATTTTTAATATCCTTTTGTCCCAGCCACCCCCTTGAGAAGAGACCTATTAAGCCATGCGGAAACTTGAATGGGCTTTCCAAGTATACGTATGGGTGGTAACTTGTTGCAGCTAGTGGGGCTGCCACCAGGAGGTTATTAAGCAGTGGGGGAGGGTGGGGTGAGAAGTCTGGAGGCTGGGATTAGGTGCCGTGGCCTTTGGCCTTTGGCACCGGCCCCTCCTCCAAAGACGAAAGAGAAAGACTGGAGGCTAGGTTCGGGTGCTATGACCTTTGCCACTTGTCCCTTCTCTGAAGGTAAAAGAGAAAGACTGAAGGCCAGGGTTAGGCACCACAGCCATAGACGCCAGCCCTTCCCTCACAGATAAAGGTGAAGGGCAAGGAGGAGGAGAAACTGATGGAGAGTAGAACAGCAAAAGCAGACTATAAGAGGGACTAGAGAAGTTAAACCAGCTGGGTTAGCATTTGAGTTGGAGGAAAAGCAGGAATTGGAGTTGTAATGCTGGTGAGCCTATGGGCAACGGGGTCTGGGGAGCCAACACAGAAATACAGCAAGAGAAACAGACAACTGGGTGGCGAGCTAACTCATAAAAGGACTGAATATATGGGATTTCAAGGTATTTGTTATCTCTTAGGTACAAATCAAGCTGCAAAAGGGTGTTAGGGGCTAGAGAGCCTCCTTCTGGTCAGGTTTCAACATCCTCCAGCATATATTGTGGCCAAGCAGTGTTGTAGGTAAATATTAAATGCTTTGGGTGAATATCCTCACTGAGTTTTCTTTACAACTGATTGAGAGTTTCCCGTGGTTCCTGTGAATGGGTTCTTGGTATCATGGATGTTCCTGGGCCTTATAAAAGACCCATAGTCATCCAAACGGACGGCCAAGAGCGCGCAAAAGGAGACAGGGATACTATTGGAATGGGCTCTTGGTATTATGGATGTTTTCTGGGCCTTATCCCATCCAGATCCCCTGCTAGGCGTCCCCAACAGGGTCAAAGGAATCAGCACAGAGGATGTGAGTCAACAGGGAGAGAGTATCCTCCCATCCCTGTACCCACTAGAGCTTGCTGGATGCATGCTCCACCATGTCTTAGAAGGCCTGGTACCAGGACTTTGAGCAACTAGGTCCCCAACCCTTGCTAGTAGTCTTCAAGACAGAACTGGAAACCCGAGAGACCCAGAAAGTCATCCTAACAAAGGACGGTCCAAGAGCACGCATTCAACTATGTGTGTGTGGATGAAAAAAAGGGGGGATGACTCACCAAAGGCGCAGAAAGGCCTACCGTAGCTGTTGGAGTTTCGAGGTCCTTCATGGAGTTACTTCGCCAGCCAGAGAGGAAAAGAGTAAAGAAACCAAGCACTTTGTCTCCCACCCTTACGGGCGCTGGCGGTCCAAACTTTCCTTCAGGGACCTTCTTGCCTCCCTAAGGAGTAGCCCTAGGCAGAGACCATCAGTTGTCCTCTGAGATCCAACCTGGTCCACAGGGAAACTCAGAAATCTTGGCTAGAAGGAAACAGAGTTTTAGTCCCTCACCCAGTCGGGCCACAGCAGTCTGATGTCTTTCCCTGGAGCCTTTCAGCACACTGAAGTGTAGCCTCAGCCAGAGCCTTCAGTTGCAACCAGATTCCAACACAATACACAGAGGGTCACCAGTTAGGAAGTAAGAAAGAGAGAAAGAGAGAGACAGATCTCGGTGGGACCTCCAAAAAATGTTAGAGTACAGACGGACCAGGTGAGGGTGTAGAGGCGCAGGGAGGTGCGCAGCACTGCTGGGGCTGGCAAGCCAGAGGTGCGCACTGGCAACCCAGAGATCTGAGTAAATTGCAAAGAATTGTGAAACACAAAAAGGTTAAGAAAGGAAAGTTTATTTAAAAGTAAATTAGATAAAGAGAAGGAAGAGAGAAGATTTACCTCCCCAAGGTGGGGGAGGGGGACCAAAGCCAGCAACAGCCATGCCTCAAAGAGCACATGGCCACACCAGACTCTGGCAAGGCAGTGGCCCCTGGTTGCTTGTGGTTGAGTCCTTTTAACCATTCCCCTAGACGGGGGAGGATCATTAAGGTGATTGGGTGGTGGTCTGCTTCCACATCATCACAAAGGGGAGGGCAAGCGCAGGTACTGATGATGTCAGGTGATGGACAGCAGGCAGATGGGTGGGTTAGTCACATGATTGCTGCCATGGTGGGGCTTCTTTGTCTCATGTAGGTTAGCCCTGGGGAGGAGTGATTCCTGCAAGAGACTTGTTAGACATTTGCAATTCACAAATTCCTTGACCAAAGGTGGGGTGGTTTGGGCTGTCCTGATCTTGTGTCTGAAGGAGATTTGCCTGGGGGGATGGGACAGGCTGTTGTTTTTCCTGCAGTAGAATGTCTGCATGCTTGCTAATGGTTACACTGAGGCAAAAAGACTAAGAATAAGCTTAAGTTTCTTCTAGGTTTCTATAGGTACTTTTCACTCATTGCATTTCATCAAGGAACACATAATTTTGATTTTCCTCATTTCTAATGATGTTAACTTGGATTGCTTGATTGTGATGTTGCCTGGCTTTTGTGTTGTAAATTACTTTTACCCTTAGTAATTAAGCTGTATAGGGAGATATTTTGAGATGATGTAAATATCCTTTCTGCTTATTATTTTATATTATAGAACCGTATTTTATTCATAATATGAACCATTACTATCATTTTTTCTTTTGATGCTCAAATTGTTCCAAATTTGATCACTTTCTGGCCAAATCTATAAGTCCTTCCTTACTTTCTGGCATGAAATATTCAAGATCTGTCCTATACTATCCTTGTCCCAACCGGGGATTTGGCCAATTCTTGAAGGAGCCGAGGTCCCTTTTGGTGGAGAATGTTATTTACATACCAGAGTCTGGATGCTAAGTGTGCTTATTGCTGTTGGGGTTTCAGTGTTCCCAGGCCCTCTCAGTGAACATAGCTGGGAAATATATGAACATACATGCATACACATACACACATTAACATAAATTCACACCAGTATCTCTAAATCTCATTTAATACCAAGTTTCATTCTATAGAATTCTTTTCACCTATAGTGTGAATTCGCATTCACCTAGCATATCCTTTATGTGTTTACTTATTTGGTCAATCCCCTTGTATTTGTAGATTGAATTGTCTGTAATTGTCCTCCTCATCAAACAAATGTCCTCTTGCTTGGGTCCTGACTCCCTGTGCTGCACTAGTGCCACTCCTGTCCTTTACCTCAGGTGGATGCCTCCTCAGACCACTTGAGCATTGATATCTCATCAGGCTTCCTTCCTTCCACACCCAACTGAGACTCCAACATCTCACGTAGGGCTGATCTCCTCCCTACCAGCCCAATCCCCATCCCACTCAGCCCCACCAGTAGACATCTTTCTCACCCTGCCCAGGTGCAGACACTCTGTATGGGCTGCCCCTGCAGTAGCCTGCCTGAGCTACCTCCTATGCAGGCATTCTTACTTTTGTTTTTTTCTAGAAGCCTGGCTTTTATATTAATTTTAAGTTACAGGAAATATTTTGCCATTTAATTTCTTCCATTCTTCTATTCCTCTTTTCTTAGTGTTTTTCTTTACTATCATCTTTTCTTATTAACATTTCATATTATATATGATTCCATTTGATGATGGGTCTGTGTAATGACTCTAGAAAGAGTCCAAAAGAGTCTTTCTGGAGAACTCTTTTAAAAAGTGGTTTATATAAAGTTTCTGTGTAGTTGTTAGGTATAAAACAGCAAGGCAAAACAGCTGGTAGCAGAGTATAGCAGGGGAAATGTTTTTGTCCAGTGTTTGGCCTTGAATAAGTCATTTCACCCTTTTGGACCTTAATCTCCTCATTTGTAAGGTGAATAGTTAGGACCAGGTCAGCAATATGATGAGGTACATGATCAGAAATTCACATCTAAGAAAAAGCATGTGATCTGTTTTCGAGAGAGAGAATTTTGGACTAACATTTATTTTTTAAAAATGGACATCATTTTACGGAGAAATATATACATATATATATATATACACACACACACACATATATATAAATTCAACTTAGAGTGACAAGATAAGCAGTTTTAGAATTAGTTTTTTTACAAATCTAACAAAAGTGTTAAAAATAATATCTACTGTTGGTCTTTCTATACAGGTAAAGTAGAAATCAATAATGTATATTTGGAGGACAATTTAGCAGCATAAATCACAAGCCTTAAAAATATACCTCACTTAGATATAGCAATTTCACTTTTAGCAATTCATTCTGTGGAAATTATTATGGATTCTGCGTAAAGATTTGTCTTAAAGATATTAATTTATTATAAAAGTCCATTAATGAAGAATTATATGATGGAATATTTTATAACCATTAAAATGACATCTAATATTTAATGATATAACTATTTAATGATGTGACGGAATTTAGATAATTGTATTTTAAGGAAAGTTGTAATATTGTTTTTGTAATGTTTGAAGTAATGTATCTTCATACATTGACAAGATGGAATATACTCTGGAATGTTAACAGTAGTTATCTCTGAATGGTGACATTATAGGTATTCATATATATTATTTCGGGAGCAAATTTGTTTTGTTTTGTTTTTTTGAGTTGGAATCTCACTCTGTCACCCAGACTGGAGTGCAGTGGCCGCTCCCGGCCACCGCAGCCTCGACCTGCTGGGCTCCAGTGATCCTTCCGCCTCAGCCTTCCAAGTAGCCAGAATTACAGGCATGCGCTACCACGCCCAGCTGATTTTTTGATTTATTGTAGAGATGAGGTCTTGCTGCCCAGGCAAGTCTCGAACCCACAGGTTCAGGCAATCCACTCATCTCAGCCTCCCAAAGGCGCGGGATTACAGGCTGAGCCACCGAGCCCAGCTGGGAGCAAGTTTAAAGTTCCTTACAGTGTTTTAGTTCCTTAGGTATAGTTTAGCATATACTTTTAGGAAATAACAAGTGATCTTCTGAATTCCAGTTAAAACTTCAGCTTTTAGCTGGATGTGCACCTGTAGTTTTAAGAGCTACTCAGGAGGCTGAGGTGGTAGGATCACTTGAGCCCAGGATTGAGGCTGGGCAGTGATGCACTCCAGCATGGACAGCAGAGCAAGACCTCATCTCTTAAAAATAAAACAAAAAAAATCACTTCAGCTTTAAGGTTTTTTTTTTTTTATTGTTACGTAAGGTTGTTCATTTATGCAGCATACCTAAAGTATTAGAAATTGCTCTGGCTGTGTTATCACAAACAACATTTAAAGTAGAATATTAAGTTTAGGCTTCTAAAATAAAATGCCTTTAGAGTAAAAGAGAAAATATGGGGAGCATATATGTGTTTATATGTGGAATTATCTTAGAAAACTGGAAAGAGGAAGCCTTCGCTTTCGTACTGAACTATTTCTGCAGCAGAGCATCAAGCAGATGTTCTCAGTTCATAGGATGCTTTTATGCCTATGTTAAAATGATGGTCTGTGATCTCAACATACTGTGTCGATTTGTATCTTTCCTTTCAGAATTTTCAAGGGTTTACTCCTTTTCTACCTGATTTTCTGCCCAACATCTTTCTCTGATCTCAGGAGCCGTCGTTATTGTGCTTTACCCCAGATCAGTTTTTGGTCATATTCTCATTTGAAGTTTGAGAAAGTAGTTCATTTGGAAGAATATTCTTTTTTTTTTTTTTTGAAATAACATACACAGCTTATATATTAAGGTTTTTATAAATTCATATCTGAAAATGTTCTTGTGTAGTACTATTTTGGTTCTATAAGAACTACATACCTGGGTGAGATTTTTTTTTTTTTTTTTTTTTAATTTTATAATCAGTATTTTTTATTATCGTTTTGTAGGGTACAGTTAAGGGTTAGGTGTACAATTACGTTTCATTCAGGCACCCTATTGATAAGAGGTGTTTTCCCAGTCCCAGATAGATATTAGCTACTGTTAATCCCATCCCCCCCCCATAATTTCCCAGTACCATCAGTCATTTTCTTATAGTATTACATTGGATGTTCAAGGTCCATTATATGAGTGAAAACATGTGATATTCTGATCTTTGTTTCTATGAGAGGTCACTCAGTATTATAGACTCTAGTTCCATCCAGGTAGCTGCGAAATCCATGATTTTGTTCTTTTTCATGGCTGCGTAGTATTCCATCGTGTATATGTACCACATTTTTTTAATCCAGTCCTCTTTTGATGGGCAGCATGGTTGTTTCCAGGTTCTTGCTATTGTGAATAACGCTGCGATAAACATACGTGTACAGGTATCTTTTTTATAGAGTGATTTGTGTTCTTCAGGGTATATTCCCAGTAGGGGGATTGCAGAGTCATAAGGAAGGTCAATATTTAGAGCTTTCAGGAATCGCCACACTGCTTTCCACAGAGGTTGCACTAGCTTACACTCCCACCAACAGTGTAGAAGTGTTCCCTTTTCACCACAGCCTCTCCAGCAGCTGTTATTTTTTGAGTTGTTGATAATTGCCATTCTGACTGGAGTTAGGTGATATCTCAGTGTGGTTTTGATTTGCATCTCCCTGATGATTAGTGAGGTTGAGCATTTCTTCATGTGTTTGTTGGCTGCTCGAATGTCTTCTTTTGTGAAGTGTCTGTTCATATCTTTTGCCCATTTTATAATGGGGTTGCTTGTTTTCTTCTTTTCAGTACGTTTCAGTTCCTTGTAGATCCAGGATGTTAAGCCTTTGTCAGACCTAGAGTTGGCAAATACTTTTTCCCAGTCTGTAGGCTGTCTCCCTACTCTCTTGATGGTTTCTTTGGCTTTGCAGAAGCTTGTCAGTTTAATAAGGTCCCATTTGTCTATCTTCTCTCTTAAGTCCTGTGGGTTTCGGGTTTTGTACAGGAATTGGATGCCCGTTCGGATTTCCATTAGAAAACTTCCTTTTCTAATGTTCTTATGGTTTGAGGTTTTACATTTAGGTCTCTGATCCATTTGGAGTTAACCTTTGTGCATGGGGATAGATAGGGGTCCTGTTTCAATCTTCTACATGTGGTCAACCAATTTTCCCAGCACCATTTACTGAATAGGTTCTCCTCACCCCATTGGTAGGTGGTGGGGGCTTTGTCGAAGATGAGTTGGTTGAGGAATTGAGGTTTTGCTTCTGGAATCTCAATTCTGTTCCATTGATCTATATGCCTGTTCTTGTACCAATACCAAGCTGTTTTGATGATTGT
The DNA here is from genome assembly GCA_027257055.1 of Cephalopachus bancanus. Classification (NCBI taxonomy): domain Eukaryota; kingdom Metazoa; phylum Chordata; class Mammalia; order Primates; family Tarsiidae; genus Cephalopachus; species Cephalopachus bancanus. Next base: position 13,510,160 of record JAPVLO010000204.1, read on the forward strand.
AGCTTTATAGTAAAGTTTGAAGTCTGGTATTGTGATACCACCTGCATTGTTTTTTTTGCTGAGGATTGTTCTGGCTATTCTTGGACGTTTGTGTTTCCATATGAATTCCTGTGTTGTTTTTTCTAGGTCAGAGAAGAATGTTATTGGTAATTTAATGGGTATTGCATTGAATTTGTAGATTGCCTTAGGTAAGATGGACATCTTCACAATGTTGATTCTTCCGATCCATGAGCATGGGATATTTTTCCACTTGTTCATGTCAGCTTTGATTTCTTTGAGCAGTGTTTTGTAATTTGCATTGTAAAGGTCTTTCACGTCTCTGGTTAGGAAGATGCCAAGGTATTTCATTTTTTTTGTGGCTATTGTGAATGGAATTGTGTTTTTTATTTGGGTTTCTGTTTGTTTATTATTGGTGTGGAGAAATGCGATTGTCTTTTGTACATTTATTTTGTATCCTGAGACTTTGCCAAAGGCCTTTATCAATGTAAGGAGGCCTTTAACAGATTCTCTTGGGTTTTCAAGGTACACCATCATATCATCTGCATAGAGAGATAACTTGACTTCCTCTTTTCCTATTTGAATACCTCTGATTGCCTCGTCTTCTCTGATTGCTCTAGCCAGGACTTCCAATACTATGTTGAACAGGAGGGGAGAGAGTGGGCATCCTTGTCTAGTTCCAGTTTTCAGGGGAATTGGTTCCAATTTTTGTCCATTTAGGAGTATGCAGGCTGTAGGTTTCTCGTAGATGGCTTTTATTATTTTGAGGTATGTTCCCCGTATGCCTAGATGTTCAAGGGTTTTTATCAAGAAGGGGTGCTGGATTTTATCAAAAGCTTTTTCTGCATCTAATGATATGATCATGTGGTTTTTGTTTTGACATCTGTTGATGTATTTAATTACATTTATGGTTTTACGAATGTTGAACCAGCCTTGCATGCCAGGAATGAAGCCTACTTGGTCATGGTGAATGATTTTTGAGATGTATTGTTGAATCCTGTTTGCTAGGATTTTGTTGAGAATTTTAGCATCTATGTTCATCAAAGATATTGGCCTGTAGTTCTCTTTCTTTGTTGGATCTTTACCTGGCTTGGGTATCAGTGTGATGTTGGCTTCATAAAATGATTTGGGGAGAGTTCCATCTTTTTCTATCGCCTGGAATACCTTCAGTAGGATTGGTATCAGCTCCTCCTTGAATGTCTTGTAGAATTCTGCTGGAAAGCCATCCGGACCAGGGCTTTTTTTTGTAGGAAGTTTTCTTATTACGTAGTCGATTTCCTTGATTGTAATTGGTCTATTTAGGGTCTCAATTTCTTCTTGTTCCAACCTAGGTAGATTGTGTGATGTCAGAAAGTCCTCCATTTCCTTGTGGTTTTCAAGTTTGTTTCCATACAAGTGTACATAGTAGTCTCTAATGATCTTTTGTATTTCTTCAGGGTCAGATGTGACTTCATCTTTTGTGTTTCTGATTATGCTTATTTGTTTTTTTTCTCGTTTTTTTCTTGGTCAGTCTAGCTAGGGGACCATCGATCTTGTTTATTCTTTCGAAGAACCAGCTTTTTGTTTCATTGATTTTTTTCAATTATCTTTTTGTCTTCTATGTCCTGGATTTGGGCTTTTATTTTGGTGATCTGGATTCTTCTGCTGAAATTAGGGTTTTTGTGGTCTTGCTTTTCCAGCTTCTTTAGGTGGCTTGTTAGATTGTGAATTTCTGTTCCTTCCATTTTCTTCATGTGTGTTTGTAGGGATATAAATTCCCCTCTTACTACAGCTTTCAGGGCATCCCAGAGATTTTGGTAAGATGTTTCTTCATTTTCATTTGTTTCCAGGTATCTTTTGATCCCTGTTTTGATTTCGTCATTGACCCAGGAGTTGTTTAGCATCATGCTGTTTAGTGTCCATGTCTTTGTGGGTTTTGGGGGGACTTTGTTGGTGTCAATATTTATTTTTATTCCACTGTGGTCCGAGAAGGTGTTTGGTAGAATTTCGGTCCTTTTAAATTTGCTTATACTTGATTTATGGCCGAGTATGTGGTCGATCTTAGAATATGTTCCATGTGGTGATGAGTAAAATGTGTATTCTGTGGTCTTTGGATGGAGTGTTCTGTAAGTATCAATTAAGTCCATTTGGTCCAAGGTCACTTTGAGGTTCCGGATCTCCTTGCTGATTTTTTGTCCTGATGATCTGTCTAGGGTTGTGAGTGGGGTATTAAAGTCCCCAGTTATGATAGTGGTAGAGTCAATATCTTTCTTTAGTTTTCCAAGAAGTTGCTTTATGAAGGTTGGTGCACCTATGTTGGGTGCATATATGTTTAGGATAGATATTTCTTGTTGATGGATTGAACCTTTTATCATTATGTAGTGACCTTCTGTATCTTTTTTGATTTTTAATAGTTTGAAGGATATTTTGTCTGAAATTAAGATGGCTACTCCTCCTTTCTTTTGTATTCCGTTCGCCTGAAAGATTGTTTCCCATCCTCTTACCTTGAGTCTGTGGGTGTCCTTTCTAGTGAGGTGAGTCTCTTGTAGGCAATAGATTGTTGCCTGATGATAGTTTATCCATTTTGCCAATCTATGTCTTTTCAGTGGTGCATTTAGTCCGTTCACATTTGGGCTAATAATTGAAATGCAAGAGTTGATCCCTGTCATAAGGTTCTTACAGAGTTGTTACTGTTTATTTGTTGTCTTTCTTTGGGTTTTGGAGTTGGTTCAGGTGTGTTTTTAATCTTTTGCCTGTACTCTTGTGAAGAATGCTGATGTTCTTTTTTCTTTTTCTTCTGTGTTCAGTATTTTCTTGAGTGTTTCTTGTAGCGGTGGTCTGGTGGCAGCGTAGGTTCTTAGGGATTGGATGTCTGGAAAAGATTTTAATTCTCCCTCACTAATGAAGCTTAGTTTAGCTGGGTAGGTTATTCTTGGTTGAAATTGTTTCTCTTTTAGTACTTTGAAGATAGGGCTCCAGGCTCTCCTGGCCTGAAGGGTGTCTGTGGATAAATCTGCTGCTATTCGGATTGGTTTTCCCTGGTAGGTAGTCTGGCCTTTTTCTCTTGGTGCCTTTAGTATTTTTCCTTTCATAGCTACTTTGTTTAGGCGAATTATTATGTGTCTGGGAGTTGGTCTTCTCGTTTGTTGTCTTGCAGGGGTTCTCTGAATCTCTTGTGTTTGAATTTTTTCATCTTTACTGAGATGAGGGAAGTTTTCTTGAATGATTTCATGGAATGTTTGTTCCAGTGTGGCTTCTGTTTCTCTTTCTGCCTCAGGAAGCCCAATTATTCTCAGGTTTGGTCTCTTGAAGTGATCATTCATCTCTTGCAGGTTTTGTTGTGTCTTTTTGAGCTTCTTTTCTATGCTTTTGACAGTTTGGGTTAGTTCTATGTTTTGGTCTTCGAGCTCTGAGATTCTTTCTTCTGCTTGGCTGATTCTGCTTTCCATGCTTATTAGTCTGTTGTTCATTTCCATCACAGTATTCTTTACTGCTGTCATTTCTGACAACAGCTCCTTCCTATTTTCCTCTTGTCTCTCCTCAATTTTTTTAATTCTCTCCATTAATGTTTTGATGTCTGGGTTTGTTGCATGTAGCCAGTCATTCTGGGGACTCTTCATTGTCTGTATTCCAGAATCTGTTTTCTCATTGTCTGATCTCCCAGGGTCTGTGTAAGCCCTATATTCTTCTTTTGGTTTTTCTTCATTTGTGCGGTTTTTCCACTTCCCTACTTCTTCCTTCCCTCCACGTCACCGTCTTCTTTAATTTTGTTTTTCAGGGGTAAAGGGACTGGTTTTACTTCTGTTCATTCAATCTCCCATTCTTTATGTATGTCGTCTTACTTTGTTCAATTTTGAAGTTGCACTGTAGGTTGGAGGTGGTCCTTTTTGCAGTTTTGAGATGTATTTAAGGGGAGAGCTGTGATTCAAAATCTGTCTGCAGGTCCTGGTGTTCGCTGACAGGCGTGTGGATAATGTGGAACCCACTTCCCACTGCCCTGGAGTCTGTCCGTGCAGTGGGGCTGTAGGTTTACTCCCTGAAATAAAATGTGGTTAGCAGGGGGGAGAGAATGGAGCAGATAGTGGGTTGAAGAGGGGAGTGGAGAGATAGAGAAGTAAGGGAGGAAACTAACGAGTGTGCCAACAAATAGAGAGAGAGGTCTATACTGAAACAGCTAAAAACGATGGACCACAGCTACAGTCGAACCAACTCTCATACAACCACAAATAAAACATATCGTGATGCTAACATACCCGCTATCCAACCACCTTATTGGTGTGCTGTTCCTCTATACAAAGACATGGTTTACAGACAGAAGAAAAGAGAAGAAAAGGAAAAGAGAAAAAAGGGGAACAATACTGTAGGAATAGAATTAAGTCATTAAACTAATAGAATCAATGAAGCACACTCTGAGACCTTTCGTTTAAGTCCAATGTCCTTTCAGGTCTGATTTGTAGTTTTCTTTTCAAGCCGGTGAATTAGTTTGCAGTTAGAGTCAATTGCCCCTGATCTGCTGTGAAGGACAGTTCAGGTCAACTTTCCTTCAGCAGTTTGGTCTATGTCTTTATCAGGCTTATTTCTCCCGTTTCGGTGTTGTTACCTTGAGTCGCCAGCAGGTGGTGCTATCTCATCTGCTCGCCCCAGAGGGGGTGGGGCGGACAGGAACAAGATGGCTGCCTGCCTCCGAGCAGGCAACAGAAGCCCCACGCGAGCCAGCAGCACAATCTCAGACACAGGAGATTTGGCTGCAATCCCTGCAGATCTTCCTTGAAGCCGATTTGTGTGGATCTCCTCTCGGGCCGGGTTGTGATGAGCTGCACGGGCCGAGCGCTGGGGCGCCGGGCGGGAGCGCCGGGGCGGGCGGGCGGGAGCACCGGGGCGCCGGGCGGGAGCGCCGGGGCGGGAGCGAGATTTTTTTAAAGTGTTCGAAACAAAGCTTCATGTTGGATTTGATTTGGAGAAAGTGTCAGAGGTACTTTATTAAGCTACCGAATGGGGGAGACGGAGAGCAAGTTGCCATTTCAAACCTGGAAGTAACACCGAATTTTTATAGAATGTGAAATGAAGACTCCAGCTCATGGTGAAATACAAGGAGGGAAAAAACAAGTGAATTTCACTCACTTAGGTAATAACAGATACCATTTATGAATGGTCACTAGCCGTGGTCTGTGACTACTTGCAGCCAAGGTCTATTTCACAGACTTTGGAGTTCATACTTTAAAGATTTATATTTTTTAAAAGAATATGAATTCTTTTAAAAAAATATAAATTCCAGAAACAGATTTTTGAGGTATAATTGACCTACAATAAATTGTGTATATTTAAAGTATATAACTTTTTAAGTGTTGACTTAAGTGTATTAAAACTACTGCCACAATCAAGAGGAGATATTTATCACCCTCAAAAGTTTCTTCATGACCCTTTGTAATCCTTTCCTCCCATTCTTCTACCTTTGTGCCTAGGCAGCTGCTGATCTTTCTGTCACTATAGATTAGTTTGTACTTTCTAGAATTTTGTATAAATGGAATTATACAATATGACTTGTTTTCTTGGACTGTCTTCTTTCACTTAGCATAATTATTTTGAAGTTCATGCATATTATAGTATCAGTAGTTTTCAAGACTAACTGTTTACACACTTAAGAATGCTGTTGTCATTTTGGTCCAAATTCTTATTAAAAGAAGAATATAGCCGGGCGCAATGGCTCAAGCCTGTAATCCCAGCACTTTGAGAAGCCAAGACGAGAGGATTGCCTGAGCCCAGGGGCTTGAGATCAGCCTGGGAAACTTGTCGAGACCTTGTCTCTACAATAATTTTTAAAAAATTAGCCAGGCATGGTAGTGTACTCCTGTAGTTCTGGTTCTTGGAAGGCTGAGGCGGAAGGATCGCCGGAGCCCAGCAGATCAACGCTGGGGTGGCTGTGAGCATGTCACTGCCTAGGTGAAGGAGTGAGACTCCAACTCAAAAAAAAAAAAAAAAGAACATAGCAAGATGCAGTCTAACTTGGGACTTTTAATCTTCAGCATTTTAGTCTAATATTTTTTAAACTCACAAGGCATATCTCAGGACTAAGACACTTTATTGTCCTATGTGTGTTCATGTAATGATTGCTTCATAGTTACCCATGAAATTAAAGATTATTTCTTCTTAAGTAGATTTATTCCTGATTTCCTGTTGTGTTTTGTTGTTTCTTCTCAAAGGAGGAGATTATATTTTTTGTTTTTTATTCACACTGCACTTTAACTTACTTGTATAGGCGTTTTATTTTGTGTTAATGAATACGTATATCTTAACAACTTACTTTAGTGGTAGTGTTGGTCAATATAGTGTAGCTCTAGCTCTGGAGTAAGATTGTGAAAATTAACCTGTACCACAGTTTCTTTTCTTTTCTTTTTTTTTTTTTTTTTTTGAGTTGGAGTCTCACTCTGTCGCCCAGACTAGAGTGCAGTGGCCGCTCCCAGTCACCGCAGCCTCGACCTGCTGGACTCCGGTGATCCTTCCGCCTCAGCCTTCCAAGTAGCCAGAATTATAGGCATGAGCTACCAAGCCCGGCTGATTTTTTGATTTATTGTAGAGATGAGGTCTCGCTGCCCAGGCGGGTCTCGAACCCGCGGGCTCAGGCAATCCACTCACCTCAGCCTCCCAAAGGCGCGGGATTACAGGCTGAGCCACCTAGCCCGGCTCTTTTCTTTTTTTTTAAATCTTGTAGAGACAGGGTCTCACTGGCCAGGCTGGTCTTAGACTCCTGGCCTCAAGCAATTCCCCCAACCTCCCAAAGTGCTGGGATTAAAAGCATGAGCCATTGTGCCAAGCCCTTTTTTTTCCAACTTCTTTTTTTTTTTTTTTTTTTTTTTTAGAAAGCAGGATTTATTGAGAGGACAGAAAAACTCCCACAGTGGAAGGGGACCCAAGGGGGTTGCCTTTTTTTTTTTTTTTTTTTTTAAGAGACAAGATCTCACCCTACTTCAGGCTGGAGTATTGTGGCACGATCATAACTCACTGTAGCCTCAAACTCCTGGGCTCAAGCAGTCTTCCTGCCTCAGCCTCCCAAAGTGGTGGAATTACAGGCGTGCACCACCACACCTGAACTCTGTACCACAGTTTCTACATCAGTAAAATGGGAATACTAAAGCACACCTTGTGGAATTTTTAGAGGAGCAAGTATGCAGGATATAGAAAAATTTTAATGTGTTCGATATGCATTGATTATTACTTATTATAGCTATGAAATTCTTTTATTTGAAATTTTAATACTATATACTTTTAGTGTCTCAAACTTGGATTAAAGTACTATTTTTCTGGATTACTGCTAGTCTGGAGAATAAGAGCCACTGTTAAATAACAATAATGAGTGATCTGAAGCCGATAGTAATTTCATTTTTATCACCCAAGTCATCTCTAGTACATATAATTTGTGTTTTAAAGAATAACAGCAACTGCCATTTGAGAGTTTAAGCAAGTCAGTCATTGAGCTGAATTTTTATACAATATTTTATTTTACTCTCAAAATAACTCTGTGAGGTAGACATTATTATTTCCATTTGTCAAACATTACATTGATAGAATGAAAGCTTAGGCTCTGAAAACAATGCACTGTCAAATATGAACTATACTTTTAAAAATATTACCATGTTTTCCAGGTGCTGGTGCTATACAAATGGCATCTTTCCATTTTTAGAATCTGTGTTCCCTTTTCCACCTCACATAACAGGGCCTGAGTACCTTGCAAATCTTAAGAGAATCTTAGTGTAGTTTTAGTCCTCTGATACCTGCTGTAGCTAATCTCTAACCTTTTAAACCAATATTAGAGAGTGTCTTCACCAGCAATGAAACACTGGAATGGAAGTATTTACAATTTGCTGAGAAATGGGAAAGTCATGTTCTATAAGAATATTTGAACTTAAGAATATTTGAACTTCAAGTTACCCAGATTTAATGACCTGTCTCTTTAATAAAAATCTTGTTATATTTTTTCTTATTAAAAAGATGGAGTATGTAATATTATCTATTTATTTAAAATCTTGAAGCATAGAGGTAGGCAACCTTTCTGAAGTAAGGTGAAAAGTGTTTACTTCTTGAAAAAGTAAATTTATACCTATACATTTTACAAATTGTAGTTCCTTTTGGATTAATAATTCTATATTCACTCTGCTGTTAGCAGGTAAGATACTATGCAGATATAAGGATGCATACAACAGCCTTATAATGTTCATAACAATAGTAATAGTAGAATTACAGCTGCCATTTTATCAGATACTCATGTGCCAAACATTGTGCTAGGTACTTTACATAGTTTATTAATGATTACAACAACTATGAGGTAGGTGATATTACCCCTATTTTATAGTTGAGGAAACTGAAGCTCAAAGTTTAGCACCTTGCACAGATTGCATATCTTACAAGTGCCAAAACCAGGTTTTGGAGCCAATTCTGGCCCATAATGATTCTTCAAGGAGTAGTAGGCAGTAGAATGAGGTGGGAGAAGTATACAGATTATATAATAGTTTATATTACGGAACATAATATGAGTACTGTAAGCAAAGCAAAAACATCACAGAAAGCTTAGTAGAAGAAACTTTCAATTTGAGTTATGAGGAAGTTATCACAAAGGAAGTGTTTTTTGAACTGGGCCTTGACAATATAATATCAAAGGAGTGCAGACATTCATCTGGGAAGGTATATTTTAGATAGAGTCCAAAGAATATATAAATTGAGGAAGATTTTCAGAGGATGGCAGGCAGTCTGATATTGTTAAATAACCATGGTATATTGGATGGCACTTAGCAGGAGGTGAGGTTAGAAGAGAAGGGCAGCTCTGATTGTATCTCTCAGGGTATACTTACAAGGTAAAATCTATTAAGAGGTACTAGGTTGATAATCAGATTTGTCTTTATGGCATTCAGTCATCATTTTGATTCTTAATTCAAGCTTGCAGGAAAGGAAGGTCTGAGTTGGGTGCTTGATTAGCTAATATAAACTCCATCCCTGTCTTGGAAGCTCCATAAATGCAGGTATCTCTTGATTTGCCACTACAAGAAGTGCTAGTGCCAAGCACAAAGTAGAAACTCAAGAGTAAGGAAGATAGAGGAATGTTATAAGAAGAGTTAGGAGATACCAAAGAAGTTGAGTTTCATACATTTTTCCTGGGTACTTTTCATGACAGTGATTTTTCTAGCAGTGTTGGTTGCAGTTGCATGCCAGAGAGCAGAGCAGTGTGATATATTAACAGTTCTCAATCTGCAGTCGCTGACTTCCCCAACAATGTACAGTTCAACACAACCTCCCTCATAGGCTTCTGTTATGAGCATATTTCCAACCTTGCTGTGAAAGGGAAGTAAACCTGAATTTAGAGGCTTGAGATTCAGTTAGATTAACAAAGTGATAACTAGGATTTAAGGCTCCCAGAGGAATGGTTAACATTTATGTCTCATGGTGCTTGAACTGTTAATATTTACAGCTACCCCAGGTAAGTATTAGAAAATGGTAAGAAGGGAATGAGAATTTTTATTGGTTGTCTAGGAGATAGTCTGCTGTGAAAGTCAGGAACTTGTTTTATTCCTACTAAATTAATTACTTCTTTATTCTTCTTTCTTCTACTAGACTGTAAGTTTCTCAAGTGCAGGGACTATTTTTTATCTTTGCGTCTACGTGTAGTTGATGTTTAAATGTTCCTTGTACTAAACTGAGCTAGGCACTGTAGTAGGGAGTTAACCCAAAGACAAGTTCCTTGCCCTCACGGAGCTCATATTCTACTGGTAATGACAGGAGCATGGCTATTACAGATTTCCTTTGGATTATTCTCGTGTTCTTTCCCCTCTTGCTGCAGGCAGCATGGTAAAGTGGCTGTTGAGAAGTGGAACCCTGTCAGATATAAGCTTTGCCTGGGGCAAGGGAAGAAACTTTCTTCTTTCTATTTCCTATATCAGACCAGTCTTTACTCCAGGACTCAGAACTGGAGCTAGTTACACATTTCCGCAGAAGAAATATCCAATTTTTCTGAATAAGACATCATTGAAACCACATTTCTAAGCAAAATTATGAAAAATACAACTTTCCTGCATGCACCATTGGCTTATTTCAGTAAATATACAGTTACTCCTATTTATCACTGGGTGAAGCTTCACTGACTGTAAGGTGAAATATTAGCAGAGTTTAAAAACGGGCCATTTGAGATTACCTGAAGGGTGAGCCAGCAAGCTGTGCTTGCCCTTCAGCTAATCTCAAATGGAAGCTGCTATGTAGCTTAACCACAATGTGGGCCATACAAATTTTGGTGAATTAACCTGAGAAGCTGACCGTCACTGAATACATTTTTAAAAATTAAGTGTTCATAATAGAGATATTGAAATACTAGATTACATTGTTCTCATCAGAGTTCAAAAATGAAGATTTTTACTCTTTTAATGGTTGCCCGTCAACCATAGACGTAAGCGATAAATTAAATGTTTCTTCCTTTTTTTAACCCCTTTGGTAGAGTTGGATGTACAAATAGGTATGTTTAAGCCATTTATATAGGTACCTTGATATTTCAAGTGAGGTATTCTATTATAAAAATTCTTAGTGGTGACTGGATTTTTGGATGACAGTAATGCTTGAATAATTTGAACACTTTTATTTTTTATTGTGTTTCAAGAAGTGTTTCAGAGCTATTTTAACAGTGTGAAACCTCTTTGTTTTTCAGTATTCTTGCCATGAGAAAAAGAACGTGATAAGTTGTTCAACTTATGAAATTCAAGTTACATGTGAATTCTGCCAGGTATGTGTGCAATATTTGGTATTTTTCTCTTTGTAAGAGGTAAGATCTTGCTCTATCTTCCAGGCAAACTTCTGGGCTCAAATGGGTAGCTAGGAAACTACAGGTATGCGCCACTATACCCAGCTTTTTTTTTTTTTTTTTTTTTTTTGTAGAAACAAAAACTTGCTGTGTTGCCCAGGCTGGTCTTGAACTCCTGGCTTCAAGCAATCCTTCTGCCTCAGTCTCCCAAAGAACTGGGATTATAGGTGTGAACAACCACACCCAGCCTTTTTTGCAATTTTATATATTTTAGATTATCAAAATTTTCAAGAATTGTTTCTTTTAGAGAGAACTATTTTGTGTTTTTTTTTCTATAAATAATTACTTATTTAGTATAAAGTTTAGTTGATACTCTTACTGTGCTGTTCTTTTTCTTTTTTTTTTTTTTTTGTTAAGTTGGAGTCTCACTCTATTGCCCAGACTGGAGTGCAGTGGCATGGTCACATCTCACCACAGTCTTAGCCTCCTTCCACCTCATCTTCCTGAGTAGGAAGGGCTACAGGTGCATTCTTATCATGCCTAACTAATTTTTTGTAGCAATGAGGTCTCACTTTGTTTCCCAGGCTGGTCTCCAACTTCTGAACTCAAGCAGTCCTCCATCCTGGCCTTCCCAAAGTGCTGGGATTACAGACGTGAGCCACTGCACCCAGCCCCTACTGAGCTTTTAAATGATCAAATTAAGAGCATCAAGATATACATACCTAGTTATGATAGACATAAGCATGTTTTAAGGTTTTGATTCCTTCTAAAATAAGTTGTAAATAATACCAGTCTCAAAATGCATTTTATGAAAAATTCTTCAGACAGCAAATAGGTGTGGCAAAAATGCCACATTCTGGGTACTTTTCTAGTCATTTCACTTTGAGCATATTAAAGGTCTGAAAAGTTCTGCAAAAAAATAAAAAAATGTATATTTAAACATTTCCCAAATTTGGCCACATACCTTATTTCTGTAGTTATCTACTGACATCCCTGTTGAAATGCTTTGAGAGACATTGCTCCGAAGAGTTAACAAACTAGTGTTGAAAAAAGAACGTCACAGAATTATTAGCTGAGTCAGATATATTTGCTATATGTAATTTTTAGAAAGAAAGCAATAACAAAAACCTACAAGTTGATGGAAGGAATAACTAAGAACTTTAAGTTAAAATTTTAAAGTAAGAAAGTAATTCTGGCTCAAAAATGTCTTTTTATAGTTGTTTTGTTTGAATCAGGATCCAAAAAGATCCTTTTATTGCATTTGGTTAGTATTAAGTCTCTTTTAATGTAAAATCCAATATCCTCCTTCCTCCTTTTTCAAACCCATGATACTGACTTGTTGATGATACTAGTCATTTGTCTTACAGATTTTTCCATGTACACACAGTTCCCAGTTTAAAATGGTTTAACTTAGATTTTTTAACTTTATGATAGTGTATGTTGTTTGACATGTTTTTATATCTCCTGTATTTCCTTGCAGTTGGAGCTAAAGAAGCTTAATTAATTTGGGTTTGGTCCCCCACCCCCATCTCCTAACAACCTTTAGTGTTGTAATTTAAGTCTGACCTATGAATTCAAATGGCTTTAAAAATCATACATTGATTATAGTTACCCACATCCATTATTTCATTAGGGGTTAAGGTGGCAACTTTCTAGTCATTTCATTCTTTCTGTACTTGTTAGATGAGATTATTCTATAAAGAACTTTTCCTTCATCAACTGTTTAGTTACTGGAAATGCATATTGTCGTAATTATTGTTATTTCTTAATAGTTCTTGATACCCGATAATATAAGTCCTCTAGCTTAATTGTTGTTCTTCAGAATGGCTTTGCTAATTCTGGGTCTTCTGCATTTCCTTATACATTTAGAATCAATTTTCACAAACATAAAAGCTACTGACATTTTGATTGGGATTGTACTTTACCTCTAATAGATTGATTTGGGTAGAATTGTCATTTAACGTTATCTTCTCTGTTTATTTAGGCCTTCTTTAATTTCTTGTGGAAATGCTTTGTAGTTCTGGGGTTTTCTTAATGTATAGTATACATTTTCCATTATATTTATTCCTAGGCATTTGTTTTTAGTGTTGTAAAAACAATTGATAAAACAGAAAGCAAGAGTACAATTGAGTAAGTGAAGCCAAATTTTTTCTAAAGAGCAGTAAAAGGTATAAACCCTTTAGCTAGACTGATTAAAGAAAAATAGAAAATTAGTGATGTTAGGAATTTTAAGTATTTCTACATCTTGTGTAAAGTATATGTACATTACCACAGATCTAGTAGACATGAAAAAATAAGATAATGTTATAACTGCTGATACATTTAAAGTATAGACGTAGTGAACAAATTCCTGAAGAACAAAATTGATATAGAAACTTAGTTTATATCTATTTGAAAAACTGAATTTATGATTTAAAACCTTTCCACAGAGAAAAAACATCAGGCTCAGATAACTTCACTGGTGAATTCTTCCGATGTTTAAGGAAGAAATAGTATCTATCTTACATAGATTTTTTTTTCCAGAGAATAGAAAAGAATTCACATGTCCCAATTCTTTTCTTTCTTTCTTTCTTTTTTTTTTTTTTAAGAAAACAGAAAGCAGTAGTTTATTAAGAACACAGAAAAACTCCCACAGCAGGAGGGGACCTGAAAGAAGGTTGCCCCCTGTTCTTTTTATATAGCCGTCATAGGCCAGGCTCAGTGACTCAGCCTGTACTATGGGAGGCCGAGGTGAGTGGATTGTCTGAGCCCGCGGGTTCAAGACCCACCCTGGCAACTTGGCGAGACCTCATCTCTACAATAAACCAAAAATTAGCCAGGTGTGGTGGCACGCGCCTGTAATTCCGGCTACTTGGAAGACTGAGGCGGAAGGATTGCCAGAGTCCAACAGGTCGAGGCTGCAGTGGCCGGGAGCATGCCACTACACTCCAGTCTGGGCGACAGAGTGAGACTCCAACTCAAAAAAATAATAAATAAAACCGTCATAACCTTGACACCTCGCACAGTCATCTCTCATAAGCATAGATGTAAAAATCTTGAGCAAAATATTAGTAAATAGGGGGACTTATTCCAGAAATTCTGAATTCTTATTGGTTTATCAGACTAAAAATCAGTGTGATTTAGCACTTAAAATAATAAAAGAGATAAAATAATCATCTCAATAGATGCAGAAAAAGCATTTGATAAAGTTCAGTGTGTATGTTTGATTAAAACTCTCAGGAAATAAGAAATAGGGGGAAACTTAAAATCTGTTCATAGGTGTCTAAAAAATCCGCAACATCTGCCTGAGATTTAGATGTATTTTAAAAAGACTGTCTAATATCTGCAAAGTGCAGTAAAATAAAGTTCAATAAGATGGTTTGCCTATACCATGAATTCTATAATACAGTCTTAAGAACCTCTAATAGAGATCTTTTCAGGGTCTATGAAATCAAAAACATTTGCATAATAAATAATACTAGGATGTTATTTGCCTTTTTAAATTCTCTCTCTCTCCTGAACATTCAATGGAGTTTTCCAGAAGATTCATTACTGTGGCATCACAATAGGTTGAATACAAGAAGCAAATATGAGAATTCATCTGTCTTATTCTTGAAGCCAGACATGAAGAGATTTATAAAAAATGGGAAATGGCTGTCTCACTAAATTTTTTGTTTTGAAAATATGTTTAGTTTTCATAAAAATATGTTGCATGTGTTAATGTGCAATGAGTTCATTGCTGTTTTTTAATAAATTGATTTTTTAGAATGTCTAACTTTTAATTTCTAATGTGGTCAGTATTAATAACTTATATAAACAAAAAAGTTCTTTAGGGGTCCTGAATTTAAGTCTAGAGGATCCTGTTGGAGAACTGCTGGATCATACTGTCCTTTTCCTTTTTCTCATGTTCATAAATTTATACATCAGTATGCCTTGATTTTTAAACATTAGGAAGTATATAATATGCTATTCAGATAAGTTGCAGATATCATGAGGAAATGTTCCAAATGTAGTTATAAATAGTTTATAATGCTCACAGATTCTATAGGTCAAGAATTTGGATGGGTTATCTGTTTCTTGGTATATAGGCCCTCAGATCAGGAAGTTTGAGTGACTTCTCACATCATGGTATTTGGGATTCTGGGATAGAGTGTCCTGAGAAGTAGTGTTATAGAGACCAAGCAAATTTTAGATGGCCAAGGCAGGAGTTATGACTTGTGTCAGTTCCATAGTACTCTATTGGTTGAAGTAGTTATAAACCCACCCAGATTCACGGAAAGAGGAATACAGATATGTCCTCTCTGTGGAGAGAGTTTCTTAAAACTCTCTTTAAAGAAAGGCAGTCATGTCTTATAATTGTCAGGAAGGTAATAAGTTGGATCAGCACTGCCACCCAGTTGAAATTTTACTGTGTAATTAAGAGTTGTTTACCATTTGAAGTTATAATTATTGAACAGTATTCAGTTTGGTCTGTCAAGATTTTGTGCAGCTACAACCTTTTCGTTACTAATGACAGTTGCTGTGTCATCCCTAATTCAAGTTAACTTTGGAATTTAAAGATCATAAAAATCAAGTTGTAAGCCGGGCTCGGTGGCTCAGCCTGTAATCCCGTGCCTTTGGGAGGCTGAGGTGAGTGGATTGCCTGAGCCCGCGGGTTCGAGACCCGCCTCGGCAGCGAGACCTCATCTCTACAATAAATCAAAAAATCAGCCGGGCGTGGTAGCGCATGCCTGTAATTCCAGCTACTTGGAAGGCTGAGGCAGAAGGATCGCCAGAGCCCAGCAGGTCGAGGTTGCGGTGGCCGGAAGCGGCCACTGCACTCCAGTCTGGGCGACAGAGTGAGACTCCAACTAAAAAAAAAAAAAAAAAAAAAAAAAAATCAAGTTGTATCCTGTGTTTCAAAGTTTGTTCTACAGGGCATAATGATGAAAACCTTAGATTTGAGAAAGTGAGTATTGTTCATTGGGATCATTTTCTATAATTATTCTAAGAAAACGTACTGTATTTATATTATAAATTCATGCAGATAAATTTTTATTTGGTAAGCAAAGAATTTATCGTAGAACTCTCTCTTAGACCAGTATTTCCTTTTTTGTTTTGTTTTGTTTTTAATCTAGCATCAAGATTTTTTTCGTATCTTTGATTTTCTGCACTTTGAATATGATGTGCCTAGTTGTAGATTTTTTTGGTGTTTTACTTATTTTTCTCTGAGCGTCCAAGATCTATGATGTGATACTTTTCATCAGTTTTGAAAAACTCTCAGCCATTACCACTTAAAATATTTCTTCTGTTCCTTTCTTTTGCTGTCCTTCTGATGTCCTCAT
The DNA here is from genome assembly GCA_027257055.1 of Cephalopachus bancanus. Taxonomy (NCBI): domain Eukaryota; kingdom Metazoa; phylum Chordata; class Mammalia; order Primates; family Tarsiidae; genus Cephalopachus; species Cephalopachus bancanus. The sequence goes on from JAPVLO010000204.1 coordinate 13,526,213, forward strand.
TATGCACACGTTATACCTTATATCATTGCCCCACAATTCTTGGAGATTCTGTTTTTTACATTCTTTTTTCTCTTCGCATTTCAATTTTTGGAGTTTGCGTTGACATATCATTGAGCTCACTAGTTTTTTCCTCAGTTTTATCCAGAGCTTTTCAAAGGCATTCTTCATTTTCGTTCTATTATTTTTGGTTTCTAACATTTCCTTTCTATTCTTTTTGAGAGTTTTACTTAAATTATATTAAAGGGATTTATTTACATTATACATATCTTCTTGCTTGTTTTTCACTTTTTCCATTAGAGCACTTAGCATATTATTTATTATTATTTTAAATTTCCAGTCTAATAATTTCAAAATCTCTGTCATATTTGAGTCTAGTTTTATAGCTTGCTTCACCTCTTCAGAGGTTTTTTGGGTTTTTTGTTGTTTTTGTTTTGTCTTTTTAGCATACCTTGTAATTTTTTGTTGAAAGTTGCACATGAAGTATTGGGTAAAAGGAACTGAGGTTTTATATTTATCTGGCGAGGAATTAGGCTGTGTTTCTTGTTTGCTGTAGCTATATGTTTCTGAAGCTAAAATATTATCTACTCTCCTTGTTTTTTTTTCACCTCTTATCTTCAGGTTTCCTTGGAGACTTCTTCTTAAATAAGGTCTGAGTTTTGCAGTTTTTTGTTTTGTTTTGCTTTTTTTTTTTTAGCAGACTCCTATGTTATACAGGAGCCTGACTATATTGGTGTAAGGTGTGGGGAGAAGAAAATCATTCTATAGTCCTATGATTAGGTCTCAGTCTTTTAATAAACCTGTGTCTCTGGACTGTGATGTTCACAAATTCTTCTCAGCTTTGCTCCCTCCCCCTTAGGTGAGACAGAAAAAGTAGAGGGGTAGAATTGGGTGTTTTCTTTTCCCTGTTCAATTAGGTTCTGTTAAAACAGTTTCTCTTGAGAGTAGTCCTTTGTTTAAAAGAACAGAAATCTCTGAGTGTATTTCAAAATGGTTACTTTTATTCTCCTCTTTCTGGAAGCATGAGGAGATTTTTTTTTCCTCCGAAAGTCTAGACCAATGTTTCTGCAATTGTTATTCTTGCACCTACCAGTGCAATATTAGGTTGTCCACAGGCTGATTGACAATTATAGCAAAAACAGTTCTGGATAAAGCTACACAAAATTTGCTCACACATTCACAAATTTTATATGTAAAATCAATTATGACTTCCTGGAAACCTTTTATATTTTCAGTGATCATTATGTACATGCTTAAAACATGAAGACTACTGTGAACAAGCATGGGTTTCCCACAATTCATATCAAGCCTTTGGCAAAAGTTTTGATGTACATTAGGAGGAAACAGCATAAGATATTGGCAGGAGTTTTGAATTTGGGTTCAGAAGATTAAGTTTTGATTCCGGATACATCACTAACAATAAGGAATTGGAAATTTAGGATTTAGAATGAGTACAGAGTTAGAGATACAAATTTTGTTATACTAATACTGTCTTATTTCCTTTCCTGGGAAGAGAGATCACCTGAGTCTGGCATCTATTTCTCTTTTATTTTTGTATTTCCAACTGAGTCTTCCATTGTGCTTTCAACATAGGAAAAGGTGTAAGTTTAAGAAGGGATCCAGGAGTTTGATTTTAGACATTGCTGTTTTGGTGGCATATCTAAATAGAAATGTTTAAGCTGGTAGATAAAAATTCTAGAATTTAGGACTGGAGATAGAAATTTTGCTGTATTATTTTCATAACTATACGGTAGGATCCTTAGACTGCATAGTATTTGCTCATTTAATTTTTTCAAATGAATGAAATTTGTTCATTTCACCATAAGTACTTTTACACTGTTGAGCAGGAAAGAGTCTGGCAGAGCAATGTTCCTAACCTGTTCTCTATGGTACAAAATCTATATGTTTTGTCTGGTTTTCTTTACTCATAATAAGAAAATGGAAGACAGAGTTAAAATGTTAGCTAGAGTATTTTATCTCACACTTAGAAAATAAACTTGTGAAAATCCTGAGATTTATATTTTAATTATTATTGATTTGAAAATATGTACTGTAAAGTGTTTAGCCATCTCTTCTTGTTTGGTTTTAGGCAATACAAGGACCTGTGGAATATGAGTGATGACAAACCCTTTCTATGCACTGCGCCTGGATGTGGCCAGGTAATATATAAATTACTTTAAATAATTTTGTATATTTCCTCTTATTAAAACACTGATGAAAGAATATATTATCATTAAATGATTTTCTTATAATGTTTTATAATATTTTAGAGTTAGGATTTTAGAAAGCACAAAACTTTTGGAAAGAAATTATTCTTTTTCTGCAATAACTTATCTGAGTTTTAGAAAATATAATCTAATAAGAGGTGTGGAAAGCTATATCTTGTAATGGAAAAGAGGAAAACCTACATACAAATCCAGTATTTAAAAGTATGTTAATTTGACCATTATTGTCTGAAAATCATTGGTAAACTGCCTAACTGGAAATCAGTTATACATTGTCTTATCTGAGAATTATTTTACTTACTGAACTTTTATGAAATTAACTGATATTTACCTCTGACAATATCACTAATGTATTAATGTTCTTAAGTCTGCAGAGCATAGCATGTGTGGAAGAAATTTCATAGAAAATAAAAAATACTATTTTAGTTTTTCTTACAAGTCACTAAATTATTAATCTATAGCTATTATAATTATCCTAATTTTGAAATAACTATAAACAGTAAGGAAGAATGAAAGAATGAGTGTAATGTGTAGTAAAGCTACAGAATACTTAAATCTGCAGACTATAAATAATAAGAATTATTGTTGTTTATTGGTTCATCACTGGTTTTCATTTATTTCCTTTAGTTGATTTTTTAAACTGAGATATAATTGGATTACAGTAAACTGCATATCTTTTTTTTTTTTTTTTTTTTTTTTTGAGTTGGAGTCTCGCTCTGTCGCCCAGACTGGAGTGCAGTGGCCACTCCTGGCCACCGCAGCCTCGACCTGCTAGGCTCCGGCGATCCTTCCGCCTCAGCCTTCCGAGTAGCCGGAATTACAGGCATGCGCTACCACGCCCGGCTGCTTTTTTGATTTATTGTAGAGATGAGGTCTCGCTGCCCAGGCGGGTCTCGAACCCGCGGTCTCTGGCAATCCACTCACCTCAGTCTCCCAAAGGCACAGGATTACAAGCTGAGCCACCGAGCCCGGCTAACTGCATATCTTTACAGTGTACAGTTTGATAAGCTTTAACATATATATTTACTCATGAAATCATTACCAACCATAATCAAGATAATGAACTTATTCATCACTCCAGAAGTTTCCTTATGCTTATTTGTAATTCCTCTCACCCTTCCTACCCCTGTCTACCACTGAATTGCCTTCTGTCACTGTAGGTTTATTTTCATTTCCCAGAATTTTATATAAATGTAGAGCATGTACATTTGTCTGGCATTTTTATGTTGCATAATTTAAGATTTCTCCATATTACATGACTACTAGTTAATTCATTGATAACTAATATTTCATTATTCTGCAGTTTGTTTTGGCTTATTTCCAATTTTTACTTAATATAAATAAAGCTGGTATGAATATTTATGTGTATAGTCTTTGTAGGGACACGTGCTTTGGTTTCTCTTGGATTAATATCTAGGAATGTAATGATGGGATCATCTAATATAGTTTAACTTTTTAGGAAATTGACAGCCTGCTTTCCAATGTAGATATACCACATTACATTCCCAGCAGTAACATGAAAAGTCTTGTGCTATATCCTTGTCAATATTTGATGCTGTCAGTCTTAAATTTTAGCATTTTCATATGTGTAGACTGGTATCTCATTGTGGCTTTAATTTGCATTTCTTTGATGACTAGTGAGATGATGAGCACTTTTTCATATATTTATTGGTCATTTGTGTACCTTACTTTTTATGAAATATTTTTTCAAATCTTTTGCCCATTTTAAAAATTGGGTTGTCTTTTAGTTATTGAATTGTAGGAGTTCTTTATATATCCTGAATACTAGTCCTCTGTTAAATATTTATTTCAGCCAGGCTCGGTGGCTCAGCCTATAATCCCGAGCCTTGGGAGGCTGAGGTGAGTAAATTGCCTGAACCCACGGGTTCGAGACCTGCCTGGGAAACTTGGTGAGACCTCATCTCTACAGTAAATCAAAAAATTAGCTGGGTGTGGTAGTACGCGCTTATAGTTCCAGCTACTTGGAAGGCTGAGGCGGAAGGATTGCCAGAGCCCAGCAGGTCGAGGCTGCGGTGGCCGGGAGTGGCCACTGCACTCCAGTCTGAGCGACAGAGTGAGACTCCAACTCAAATAAATACATAAATAAAATTTAAATATATATATATTTTTTTCAAGTCCTTGTTTGCATCTTAATTTTCATGTATCTTTTGATGAGTAGATATCTCTAATTTTATTGAAACTTAATATGTTTTTTTTTTCCTCTTTTACGGTTACTGCTTTTTGTGACTTGTCTACAAAACTTTTGCCTACCTTTAAGTCACAAAGATATTCTTTGTCTTCCTCTAAAAGCTTACTGTTTTATATATGTCTCTGTTCCATCTTGAATTAATTTTTGTTTGTGGTGTGAAGTAGGGATTGGAGCTAACTTTTTAAAAAATACATTTTTTATATATTTCAGCATAATTTGTTTAAAAGATTTTTCTTTTCCCATTAAATTGCTTTAGCTACTTTAATGAAAATCAAATGATTGCATAAATGTGAATTTGTTTCTGGGCTTTGTAATCTATTCATTCATCAATCTGTCAACTTTTATGTCAGTATTACAGGTTGTATTCTGGTCAGTTAGGGTAAGGTTTCCAATTTTCTTCTCATTTTTGAAGATTGCTTTGGCTTGTCTTTTAAGTTTTAGTTATTCTGGTGAGGTTATAATGGTATCTCATTATTTTAATTTATTTGGTGTTTAATGATGTTGAGCAAGATAAAGATAGGATTTATCAGGTTTAATGCTTTTTAAAAACTTATTTTTATTTATTTTAAAGATGTGGGGTGCAATTCAGAATTAGGTAGGTAAGTGGTCATCGTACAGGTAAAGTTTGGGCCTCCCTACTTCGCCTGGTTCAAGATCAGGTACTTATTAATGTAATGTGCCTCTTGTCCCTAGCAGTTTCCCACTACTGCCATTCCGTTTCTTTTTTTAATTTTTATTTTTTATTTTATTTTTAAGATAAGGGGTGCAATTCAGGATTAGGTATAATTTCTGCTTTGATTTCTGTGTTGACCTAGGAGTTGTTAAGCACCATGCAGTTTAGTGTCCATGTCTTTATGGGTTTTGGGGGAATTTTGTTTGTGTTGATATTTATTTTTGTTCCACTGGGATCCAAGATGGTACATGGCAGTATTTCAACCTTATTAAATTTTTTTTTTTTTTTGAGTTGGAGTGTCACTCTGTCATCCAGACTGGAGTGCAATGGCCGCTCCCGGCCACCACAGCCTTCACCTGCTGGGCTCCGGCAATCCTGCCGCCTCAGCCTTCCAAGTAGCTGGAACTACAGGCGCACGCCACCATGCCCGGTTAATTTTTTGATTAATTGTAGAGATGAGGTCTCACCAGTTGCCCAGGCAAGGATGTGGTCGATCATGGCGTACGTCCCATGTGGTGATGACTAGAATGCTTATTCCGTGGTTGTTGGGTGGAGTGTTCTGTTGCTATCTATGAAGTTCATTTGGACAAGCATCAAGTTGAGGTTCCAAATCTCCTTGTTGACTTTTTGGCCCAGTGATCTGTCTAGGGTTGTTAATGGGGTATTTAAGTCCCCAGCTAGTGTTAGAGTGGATATCTTGTTTTAGTTTACTTCGTAGCTTCTTTATAAAAGCTGTTGCTCCTGTGTTGGGTGCATATATGTTTAGGATGTATATTTCTTGTTGATGGAGTTAACCTTTTATCATTATGTAGTAAATTTTTATAGTGCCCTTCCATATCTTTTTAAATTTTTATTTTGTCTGATATTAAGATTGTGACTCCTTCTTTCTTTTGTGTTCCCTTGGCCTGAAGATTTATTTTTCATTCTCTAACTTTGAGTCTATGAGTGTCCATTCTGGTGAGATGTGTCATCTGGAGGCAGCATATTGTTGGGTTGTGTCTTTTTATCCAGTTTGCCATTCTACGTCTTTTCAGTAGTGTATTTAGTTCATTCATATTCAGGCTGATTATTGAGATGTGGGGGTTTATCCCTTTCATGAGGCTCTTATAGAGTTTGTTGTTGTTGTTTATTTGTTTGTTGGTTGGTTTTCTTTTGATTTGGGGCTTGACATATGTGTGTTTCAATTTTGTAGTCACAATGCCTGCTGTTTTGCTCTCTGTTTTCCTGCATTCTTGGGAAGAGTATGGTGGTTCTTTTTTTTTCTTCTGTGCTTAATGCCTTCTTAAGCATCTCTTGTAGAGCTGGTCTGGAGAAAGCATAAACTGGGAAGGATTTTAATTCTCCATCACTGATGAAGCTTAACTTAGCTGAGTAGGAAATTATTGATTGGAATTGTTTATCTTTGAGAACTTTGAAAATTGGACTCCTGTCTCTTCTAGCCTGTAGTGTGTCTGTAGCTAGGTCTGCTGCTATTCTAATTGGTCTTCTCTGGTAGGTAGTCTGACTTTTCTTTTTCGCTGCCTTTAGGATTTCTTCTTTTATACCTACTTTGTGTAAACAAATTACTATGTGTCTAGGAGTTGGTCTTCTCATTTGATGTGTTGCAGGGGTACTCTGAATCTCTTCTGATTGGATGGTCACGTCTCTGAGGAGATGCAGGAGGTTTTCTTGGATGATCTCGCAGAATGTTTGACCAGGCTGCTCTCATTCTCCGTTTCTGCTTCAGGGATTTAGATCAGGCATAAGTTCAGTCTCGTAATATAATTGCACATCTCTTGAAGGCCTTGTTCTGTCTCTTTAAGCTTCCTTTCTATGTTGTTATCAGATTGGGTTCATTCCATATTTTGGTCTTCAAGTTCTGAGATTCTTCCTGGTTAATTCTGCTTTCCGGGCTTGTCAGTTTATTATTTATTTCATTTACTGTAATTTTTATACCTTGCAGCTCTGTAATTAATTTCATGTTTTCATCTTGCCTTTCTTGGTTCTTATTTATCCTTTCCAGTCATTCCTTGATCTCTGCATTTGTGATCTGAAACCAGTCGTTCTGCACTCTCTTCATTGTTTGAGTTCCAAAGTCTATATTCTCCTTCACTATCCTTTTTTGGACTTTGTGGGATACCTGTTTTTTCATTGATTTCTCTTCATTTATGATGGATTTTTCTTTTCTCTTTACTTCTGTTGCTTGGTGAGAGAGGAAGTACCTTTCTCTTTTTGCTCAACTCCCTATTCTTCCTTTGGTAAAGCCTCCGAATTTGTTTGATTTTGAAGCCAGGTTGGGGGTAGGGAGCCGTCTTACAGCTTTGAGATTTGAATAAGGTGTGTTGGGGGGATGCTAAGATTTGAAAGCTTCCTGTAGATCACAGTGTTTGCTGATTGGGGTGTAGGGACCCACTTCTCACCACCTCACAGTATGTCCAAGCCATAGGAACATATGTACCCGCCTCGGTACAAAATAACAAGGGGAAGGAAAGGAACTAAGAAAGAAGGGAGAAGAATGAAGAAGAGAAAGAAAAACCAACCAACAGACAGACAAATTAACAAAAAAGAAAAAAAAGTTACAATCGACAGTATGAGATTTTCACACTCATATATACTCTTATGTGAAAAACAAAGGAGAAGGAATAAAACAAAACGAAATATACATCCCCTACAAACTGTATAGAAAGAGGAGGGGGAGATCCAAAAACAAAATTTTTATAATCCTTGAGCACCCTCTTGTGGCAGTGTCTGAAACTTCGAGTTCCTTGTGGGTGTGACTCAAGCACCACCGCTTTTGGCTCCCTCAGAGGGGAGGGGGTTCCGACCTCTAGATATGCCCCACTGCTCACCGTGTGGTGGTGGGGGTGGGGCTGGAAGGCTGTGAGTCACCCCTACTGTTCCGCCTGTTTTCAGCCCGTGCTCCTGTGTGCTACTCAGGATGCTCCCCTCCTGGGTTACACATCTGGTGAATTGCTGGGAAATGGGAGCTGGGTCACTTTAAAACTTCCCCACTCGTGTGCTGTGGGCTGAGTTCTTTGTCTCCTGCTTGCTAGACCCGCAAATGTTTCACTTAGAGGGATGGGTTGCCCAGTCCCCTCGGTGGACTTGTTCCTCTGGGGATACTCCACCTGGGGTATCTTCTTCAGGTTGACAGTGATCAACCTCAGAGAGGTGCTGAATTCGCCTCTTAGTCTCAGGAAGTAGCTCTGCTGTTCATGCAGGCAGGCTGAAGCCTGTCTCTACCCGGTTACCAGGACAGATGGAGTAAGAGATGTCTCTACGTCTTGTCCTCTACTGGGATTCAACAACTCGTTCCTCCAGTGTATTTTCTCTGGTCCTGGCTGCCAATGTCCGATCTGTCATCGAAGGCTGTGGTCGCAACAGTTTCTGAAGGTATTTTGGAGACAATTCAGATAGCAAGTAACCTCTTGAACCTTCTGAGTCTTTGCTGGAGGTCCATGTATCACAACTCCAGACGTTATGGATTCTGCATCAATGTCACTAGCTCTTTTTTGTGCCACTTCACCCTTATCTAGTGCAAGGTAATAGGTCACAAGCACAAATATCAGCAGCTAGGAGAAATGCCTTTTCAAATCTCTGGTACCAGAGCATGGGACCATTTCTTGGCTGTTGGGGTGTTCCAGCATCCTCCCTATGGATCACTCAGTACCTGAAGGTCATAGAGTAACAGACTGAGGCAGAACCAACTGGGTCTTCTGGAGAATAGGACATGGAGCAGTGCAGGAGACAAAGGCCCTGCCCGATCCTCTAATCCTGTTTTGGATAGGCTAGTCAGGGAATATGTCTCTGATAAGGTGACATTTGAACAAAGACATGAAGAAAATACCCAAGCAGACCTTGTACATAATTCTAGGCTAAAGGAGCAGTTAATGTAAAGGCTCTCAGGAGGGACTGATTGGGTTTGGTGTGTTTGAGAACATAATGATGACTGTCGTGGATGGCACATATAATGGTCAGTGAGGATAAGATTAAGAGATGAGGTCAGAGAAGTAGGAAAAAAAATACCCTGTAGCACTTTGTAGGCTGTGTTAAAATGTTTGGGTTCTATTCACAGAGCAATGAGAAGCCATTGCTGAGATAAGAGTGGAAACAAGGAGACTAGAGGCTGGCCCAGTCTAAGTGAGAGATGATGATGGCTCGGACTAGGTGGTGACAGGGGGCATAGAGAGAAATAGAAGGATTTGACATATGTTTTGATATATTATTTGCTATAAAGTTAAGAGAGCTAAAAACACAATTCTCAGAAACCTTTGCAACTAGAATTCTGCATATAATTTTTGGTTTCACCAACCAAATTTACTGTTTCTGATAAATGACTTTAACTTTCTGGATTTGGTACTGAGTTTGGAGAGAGGTATTACTCAAATCATTTATTTGCCAGTTTAGAGTGAACATACACAGCATGGTTCTGCTAATTATTCAGTGTTTCTAGAGCCAGCCCTTGGACAGTGACCAGTTTTGTCATGTTGTGCTGGTTATCATTTTTAGAGATTCAACCGCAAACAAGGCTTTACCTGATTCCTTGTTCTAATTCCCTTCTGCTTGAAATGATTAGAATAGTTTCTGTTATTTTATGATTGACTCCTTACTAATGCACATGCCACTTTTAATATAAAGCATTACATTTAAATTTACTTAAACAGAAGAAAACCCAGTTGCTGAATATTAGAATATATTTGTATCATAAGAAATTGTTTCTCAAAAGACTTTTCTAACATTGAATACATATATGAAAAACATTAGGAAGTTAAAATTATTTTTTAGATTTCCTGTTATTAAAGGAGTTAACATTCTTCATACCTTCCAGCCTCCACTTTCTTATCTCCTGATGTCTGATAATTTTTCTATTATTTTTACATTGTCAAGGTATATAATACTTATTTTGTCTTATCTATAATTCCCATATTTGCTTAGTTTTACTTCTATATCAAAATTTTATAGCTAGAAAAAAAGGATGAGAGCTCACTTTTAGGGGTTACTCCAGTGTCTAAAGGTCAGAAAGAAGGGGAGCATGTTGGATGGGAAGCTTAAGAAGCAGCAGTCAGTGAGGAAGACTGAGTCCTGAATGTCAAGTAGAAAAATATTTCAAAGAGGAACAATATAGTCATATCATTGTTAGGATAAGATGAGAATTCAGTACTTACTGTTGAATTTAGAGACCTTGCTAAATAAAAGTAGCTGTCAGGGAAGGGACAGTAACAACAGTGTGATTAGGTTGAAGAAAGATTGACAAGAACCAGAAATGGAGACATTATAGTTCAACTCTTTTTGAGTGAGTAGCTTAAAGGAAACACTGAGATATATAGCTTCAATATAGAATTGAAGATGGAGCTTTTTTGTTTGTTTGTATTTTAAGGTGGGAATATCACAGCATATTTGGCACTGCAGAAAGAGGGACCATTGCAGGAGTGGGGTCCTTAAGTAGGTAAGAGAGGATGGGATATAGTTTTATTTTAAAACATAATCGGGACCATACTGCACAGTTTTATAAACTATATTTGGATGACATATGTATCATGAGTATTTTGTGTGTTAATTGGAAGCATAACTTTAAGTTGTTAAGTAATAGTCTATTGCTAGAGCATATCTCATAATTTATTTGCCTTTTCTACTGTTATGAACTTTTAAATGTTGGTGTTATATGCAACATTGTGATGAATGTTCTTCTATATTAACCCTTTGTATGCATCTCTAGTTTCTTAAAATAAATTTTGGGAACTAGAATTACTAAATTAAAATGTATACACATAGCTAAGGTTCTAAGTATATTTTGCCAAATTGTTTTTTAAAAGCTAAATCAGTTTTTATTCTCACATAGTTTAATTCTCACTAATAGTGACTATTTTAAACATGAACACTTTAATCCTGATTATTACGTATTCTTTCCCTATGTTTATTCCCTGAGCTACTTAAAACAATCTCTGTATTGTGATGCCACCTTATAACTGTTAATGACCGAAATACACCCTGGTTAATGTCAACATCATTCATTTGTTAAATCTTGCTGAGAACGGAAATGGTTAGTCTCTCTTTAGATTGAAATAGTGTTTCCTAGGAGATGGAAGGTTCTAATAAGAATTGGTTTTAGAAAGCACCAGTGGTTTGGTGGTAGTAGTACAAATGATTTTTTGTTACTGGTAAACAATGCCGTTATTCTGAATTTGAATTTCGGTGTTAATACATTTAATGGTCTTAGTTAAATTTAAATTTTCAAATAGCATTTTATAATTTAAGATGTATTTTGTTGATAATACTACTTCAGAAAGAGGCCTATAGAAATCAATGCAAAAAATTTTAACTGCAGACTATTACTATTAAATATTTTCCTTTCTGTTAGGTATTCCACAGAAAGGCTTCTGTTAATTTCACCTGGCATTAAAGTGATGTTCCACTGAATTCAGTAAATGACAAATCAAGTTAATTCAGTAAAAGATTAATTTAACATTAGTACTCTTCTATAATTATTGGTAATATCTTTGCTTTTGGATTCACTGTCATTGAAAATTATTTTTTGGAAGAATGTTTGTACATTATAAGCTCTTTACAAGGGAAATAAAGACTTTTTTATATTTAGTCTAAAGTCTTAACGGAGGAGTGTGCGTGTGAGAGAGAGAGAGAATGAGGTGAACAGAGTCCTTCAACTAGTAGTAATGAGCTGTTGGCGTGAAGTCTCTTATTTGTGCCTATTTAATATGTTAAATAGGAACAATAATCAATATATTATGGATGTGAGTATATGTGCTAAGTGTAGAAATGACTGATGTCTTAGGAAGTTAATTTTGGTAAGAGTCTCAAACCTTAGTAACACAGATTTCCCAGATATCAGAACTTACATTATTATAGAGGCAGCTGATTTACCTTCCTCCCATCTGCCAGGTTACCCTTCCTTTTTAACCTTTTAAGAGAGATGATGACCTATCCTACTAGAGACCTAGCCAAAAACCTTTATTTCCTTTTTTCTTTTGTTTGTTGGGCCAGATGCTCAAGATCTTATTCTTGTTTAACAAAATACTTGTGTTTTTATGCATATCTAGACCATTATGCATTGGAGTTGTGCTTTGAACTATCTGAAAAAAAATTATATGAGTTAAAATGTTGGTATTGCTAATAATATGATTTTTGTACAAAACTTATTCTTAGAAAAACCTTTTAATTTGGGAAACCAATTCACATAGATTCTGCAAAAATTTTTATTTTCGTTTCAGGTAGCTACTTTATAAGTATTTGTTGGAAAAAGAATGCATTTCTTTCATATAAAACTTTCTTTTTTTGACAAGATTGCCTTTTCGGGCTGTCTTTTTAAGTTTATTGTTAAAACCAAATACATTTTCTCAGATGAGAGCCAAGATCAAATTCACCTGTATCAAGTGCTAATTTGAGTGGGAAGTGTTACTGTCCATGTGTATATATAATATCATTATATGATCAATAATTCTTTTGTAAATAGTATTTAGGTAAATTTGGTCTGTGGATCTTATGAATTTATAAATGCATTTTACTTGCGTTCATCTTTTTCACGTGTTTTGTACAGAGCGGTATTCTATTTGTAGTTGCTGTTTTATTTGAATATTTGGGGTCAGAGTAATCCGAGCAAAGGATATTGGTAGGATAAAATTCCTGGGAGAAAACTTTCTAACAACTTATCTATTCATTTTGCTGGTTTTGCAGTTTTAAAATCTGAGACCCGTACCAAAATGCATTGATTAACAGATGTTTAATAATTGCTTTCAGTGGAAAAGTTACACTGTGAGGTTCTTAAAAACATAAAACAAATCTTACTGTAAGTGATTTTAGTGTGGGATGTAAGACACACACTTAAAACGGTAATACAAAGTACAAGGGGGGAGGGACAGAAAAAACCTGAAATGTATTTATGAAAAATAGTGTATTTATTTTCCCATGTTTAAACTTCAGTCATCTTCAAAGTATTCTCCATTTGATGCAGTACACCTATTCAGACACGTTTTCCACAGCTCAAAACAGTTATTGAACTTGTCAATGTTGATACCTTTTAGTACTTCTACCGTTTTTTGTTTTACCTCCTGTACATTACAGAACATTTCCCTTCGAGGACTTTTCTCATCCAGAAAACAAAGCAAAAGAGTTGCTCAGGGCTAGATCAGGTGAATAGGGAGGATGGGACATGGGAGTCATGCCGTCTTTAGCCAAAAACTGCTGAACACTCAGCGCAGTTTGGTAGGTATGCTCATAAATCACACATCATGAAATAGGCAAATGTGTTGAAAGAATCTCCAAAAAAAATTCGCTGAAGTTGAACACAGCCTCTCACCACACTAGTTGGTACACTGATGCCAATGGGTTCCTAAAACGCTTATCTAGCCAGGGAATCCTGTCCTGTAAAAAATAATTCAGGGTTTTTTGGGGTCCCACCTCATATAAGAGGCACTAAAATATTGTTGGCACTCTCCGCAGGTATGTTCAGGTATGTTCATTCCCCAAAAGCTTGTTATTCAAGCTTTTATTTCTGTCTTATTTCCCTAAATTTGGAGGAATTTTTTTTTTTTAAATTATTCATGGTCTTACTCTGTCGCCCAGACTGGAGTGTGATGGCACTATCATGGCTTACTGCAGCCTCACATTCCTGTGCTTCCTCCTCAGCCTCCTGAATAGCTTGCACACCATCACACCCAGCAAATTTTTTTATTTTTTATAGAGATGAGGTCTCACTCTACAGTTGCCCAAATGGGTCTCAAACTGCTAGGCTCAGGTGGCTCTCTCTCCTCAACCTCCAAAGGGCTGGAATTTACAGGCATGAGCCACCACACCCAGCCTAGAGGGATTCTTATAATTATAAAATAATAGGAAAATAGTACTTGGGTGAAGAAGAGCTGGATTATGGTCCCAGTGCCTATAGTTGGTGCTCAGTAAGTGTCTGAAGATTGAATGATGGAATAAATAAATCAAGCAATCAAAGTGATATTGTATCTGATGCCGTCCTTCAAAGGGAAGGCAACAGGTTCTGAAGAAGAATCTTGAAATAGTTAATTTTCCATTGGTATGTGATGTAATCTATAGACTGAGTGATAAAATAACCAAATTAGATTAAAGATGAATTTGCCCAAATGAAGTTTGTGGTTTGGAGTGTTGTTTTCCCTCCTTCCCCAGACTAAATTTTAAGATTTAGCTCTTTTATTGTAAAGAGCTTATTCTTTCAATTAGCATACATTGAGTATTTTCCGTTTGCTGAATTTGGGAGACCACAGTTGGAACTTGCCCTGCTTAAAAGGACAGACATATGAAAATATCAGTATAATGTTGTGCCAGGTGCTATAACCAAGCCATTGTGCAGTGCATACTGGGGCACAAATGAGAGTTTTAACTTCTACAGGCAGAAAAGTAATGGGCTGAGCTAAGGATAATAAAGATATTCAGTGTTTTACTTTTCAAAAAAAGTTTAGAATAAAAAGTATAGTGGAAAAAATATTTCATTCTTTTACACTGTTTTTAAGTTAAAGTTACCATCATTAGTTGCATAAAAGGGTGTAAATTGGATGAGGGAGGAGACCACAAGAAAAGGAATTCATTTTGATGGTTAGGGCAAACCAAGTTCAAGTACACATATTTTAACATCCTGACTAAAAAGTGAATTGAGACCTATTAATTTAGCATTTTAAAATTATTGCTCTGAAGTTTTGAAACCCTACTTTCAGTTATAAATGTTCCTGATGAGGAGCATCTTCATAAGGGTTGATGTTCAGACTCAGGAGATAGTTAAATAATGTATTTATTATGCTGTAATAGTGCTGTAACAGTGTTACCTTTGGCATGCAGGACCTAATCAAGCTAAGTGTAGAAAAATGTGATGGGTATCCTTAAAAATAAAATTATTTTTAAAATAATTTTGCTTATTTTTTATATAAGAACTCTGATAAAAATCATTTTTTTTTTAGAATGAGCTTCTTTATTGTATTGGTTGCGGTTTCTTTGCTGACTTAAAACAAAGGCATTCTTTGTTATGTGATAATATAAAAATCTGATTTATTTCTTAATTTGTCCAGGAGTAATATTTTTATAAGAAAATTCTCATTTAATAAGTGGTAAGTAACCTTAAGTTTAGGTGAAAATCTTTCTTCAAAAGTCATTGTACCGTGGAGTATATGATACTATGAATAACGAAAAATTAACAGTGGCCTATTTTTAGTATCCAAATAGAATTATATAAAGTTTCTTTGCCTCAGATTTTATTCTTAAATGCTCTCAGATGAGTTATGTTACCTACTAGTTTATTAATATTGCTTATTTTGGGGGGTAATGGGTTTCTCTATGATTGAAATGTAGTATGCTTATTCACACTAACAATGATAGATTCTTCTATAGTTTTTACAAACTGCTGTTTCACTGTTAATGGTAGTTTTACATGTTGTGGGAATGAATTTCCTTATCATCTTACTTATTTGATCAAATTGAAAATCTTAACTATATTTTAAAACTTTTTGCCACAGCGTTTTACCAACGAGGATCATTTGGCTGTCCATAAACATAAACATGAGATGACACTGAAATTTGGTCCAGCACGTAATGACAGTGTCATTGTGGCTGGTTAGTATATGCTTTTATTAATAGCTTATATACATATTTCACCTGGAATGTGCACAATTTTTGTGTATTCTCTGTAAATAATATAGTCTGGTGATATTCCAACAACTTCATTATAGTAAATGTTGGCAACATGTATTTTACCCATTACATTTCCATGTTTCCTTCTGACCATTCATTTCACTTTTTTGTGTGGTTTTCAAATTATAGGTTCCAATGTCAATGTCGTGGAAGCTAATTAGAACTCTGGGAACATTTATACCATCTGCAAAGTTTACAATTGATAACTGAATTGTGGAATTTAGTCTGTTTCCTTCAGCTGTCTTGCACACATGGTTGACAAGGCTGTGTGAAGATAGAAAATGATCAAGCTTCTCCTGTTTGGAGAAAGAGCAATTAGCAGACTTGCTCATTAGAATTTTGCTTATATTTCTTTTCAGAATAAACATCTGTAATAGTAAAATACTCTTAATAAAAGGGGACCTAAATTCAGTCAGTGCTTTTTTTATGTGTTGACCACGTGGACATACTGTATCACCTAAGCAGATTATTATTTTTCACAGCATGTGAAAAGAAAACCTCAATTCATGCATTAGTTGACTGTCATTCCATGCTGTATTAACTGTCCTTTTTTTTGGTATTTAAATGTATATACACACACATCTATGTATATGTACACCCTGTGTATAATTTCATTACATTTGTATATTTTATAAATAAGTATCATGATAAGAAAACAAACTTTTATGTAAAATTCTATATAAATTTTAGGTCTTTTGTATCATAACCACAGACATCATATTGCCTATCACAGATATTTAGTTAACTCAGGATTTTTCTTTTTTAAAGCTTAGCTTTTACATATATGTGTGTGTGTGTGTGTGTATATATATGTATATATACACACACATACTATTTGTGAGTCTGGAATTATACTTGACTACTATTACTACTTGTAAATTATTAATCAGTGTAGAGACTAAATCGTCATATGCAATCGTTTGGATAGATAATAAGGCAAAGATGATTCTTTCTGTACTTTCGGTATCAATATTTTGGTAAAGAAGGAGTTGGAGATACCAAAAAATGATAATTTATGAAACAATTTATGTAGGAAAAACATAGGGGATCTTTGAATATATCTTCAGTTTCATAAGTAAAAGGAAGTAGTGAAGAGTGAGATATGTTTTCTTTGGAATATTGTACATTAGTTATTAAGAGCTAGAACCAAAGTAAAAACCAAACAAAATAACAGCACCAAAACAGCCTAGGAAGTTCACTCTCCCAGCTATGAAGGTCTTTGTTTCTCTCATACTTCCTGCCTTAGTGCAATCTCTCTCTAACTTTTTAACTTAAAGATGTTTTGATATTAGTTTCTGAAAGTTACTTTTCTACCTGATTACATTTAATACAATAGTAAAATAGAGTACACTCAAACACAATACTCAACCATTTTTGCACTAATACATGTTGAGATGAATAGATTAGCTTTACTATATAAATATAATGCATGATGTGTGTGGTATATATTTGATGGTCAATAGCCATATGCAATCTGCATGTTAAATGATTGTTCCTGTGTTGACCTTTTGTCAAGTTTGATGGTTCCAGTAATCATTGATAAAAGTGATTTTATGCTTATGCATGCATTTTTTAAGACTTTTCCTTCCCTTTAACATATGTTAAGAGCCTTCTAATGAGTTTAGATAGACATACTCTTTGGGTATGAACAGAAGAGTCAAATTTACATTTGACTTACTAAGTTAATCATGATGTACTTAAGCCGGTACACGTACACTGGACCCTTACTGCTATGTGATTTTTGGCAGGCTTTTGGGGGTTAGGAGCAGAGGGTAGGTTAAAAACTAACTGATAAAATTATGACACAATAGAGTCCCTTCAGTAATTCTGGTATTACTAATAGTGCCTGAGACAGGCCTGCATTATGTCTAATATGTATGACAAGTGGGCCATTTTAGTGTTAAATGCATTTATAGTAAAAATACATATGAGGGATAAAGATAAAATAGTAAGTAATACCC
Organism: Cephalopachus bancanus; assembly: GCA_027257055.1. Taxonomy (NCBI): domain Eukaryota; kingdom Metazoa; phylum Chordata; class Mammalia; order Primates; family Tarsiidae; genus Cephalopachus; species Cephalopachus bancanus. The sequence continues at coordinate 13,543,916 of JAPVLO010000204.1, forward strand.
ACTGTGGAGACACAATAGTTAACAAATATGTGCATTTTAATTTTATAGAGGGTTTTATGAGTATTTTCTTTTAAACCAGGAGTCATCTTTATTAGAGTACTTTTATTTAGCTTAGGCTAGATCTCTGATATAACCTGTAAAATTGATGCCCTGAAATATACAAAATGTGAATGGAATTTGAATGTGCTACCTACTCTAATCAATATGAATAAACAGCCTTAAAAATAACACTAAAAGGGCAAAATTTTCTGCTTTTCATTCAGCATGAGCCGTATGTGGCATTTGTTGTAGCCAATTCATGTACACTGAGTACATATGTTACTGTACATAACATGAGTTCGTATTCAAGTATAGTTTAAGTATTTCATGTTCTAAGAGTTGATTTTCTCTACTGCCTAGAAATTAAGCTAAAACATTCTGTACCTATGTGACTCTTATGTACCCTCGTACCAAGCTTTTAATATGTTTTAAAATAGAAAATTAACTTCAGTAGATAGTGGTAAAGAGGATTTTGTTTTGTTTTGTTTTAGGGCTCTTGTTTTAACTTTCTTTTTCTTTCTTGTGGTATTTTGATCTATCTACTAAAGATTCTGTTTTATCTGAAGCTTGCTTTCATAGTAGATTATGAGCAACTAGTGGAAGAGCCAAGTTAAAGCAAATATACATGCTCTTAGCCTAGTTTTTTCCAAATTGCATGTATTTAAACAATTGTGATTTTTAATAATGTAAGTATGTCAAAATCCTTAATACTCTCTTAGATAATAGTTTATCTCTTGTGTAGGAATGGACTAAGGAGCAAAAAAAGACTTATTTCATACTTTTATTGTTCTTAAAGTGGGAGGAAATCTCTTTAAGTACAACAAAAATTTAACAAATTTTGTTTGCTTTAAAGGAAGAGGTCTTTCCAAAGAGAGAATTAACAACTGAAAACCAGTCCTGCTAATTTGTTAATTTAATAGCAATATTTTAGAGTCTTAACATGATATTTAAATATATGTGATTACTTCTTGACATTTATTTCAGATCAGACCCCAACACCAACAAGATTCTTGAAAAACTGTGAAGAAGTGGGTTTGTTTAATGAGTTGGCAAGTCCATTTGAAAATGAGTTCAAGAAAGCTTCAGAAGATGACATTAAAAAAGTATGTTGTTAACCATGAAATTAAAATAGCACTTCTGATAAAAAAGTAATATAGTTTATACTTCCTGCTTTCTTAATTTAGAAATTTTTCTAATTGACTTTTGAACTTGTGATTTTTCTTTATTGTTTGCATTTTAGATGCCTCTAGATTTATCCCCTCTTGCAACACCCATTATAAGAAGCAAAATTGAGGAGCCTTCAGTTGTAGAAACAACTCACCAAGATAGTCCTTTACCTCACCCCGAGTCAACTACCAGTGATGAAAAGGTTAGAAATTTGTAGAAATATAAACTAGGGGAAAAAGTGGTATCCAACAAAATTTAATATTTAATCTTCATAAAACATTAGTGTATTACATTTTACATAATTTAGTGTCAACTTGCAGTCATTTTATATGTGAAAAGTCTGTGAATACTCTTATTTCTGGGAAAGAAAATTGCGCCTTTATAGATAATTTTTTTATTGTGGAGAAATTATAGAGGAGGACAGCAGTCATGTTAGATAAAATTTATTTTTAACATGATATGTAAATTTATAAATTTAATTTTGCTGGGTTTTGCTATTTTATATTTAGCTACCTTTAAATAGCTAAATTATGAATCTATGCTAAAAATTGTTAGAACAATAGTTATTTAGGCTTTTAAAAGGTTAAGTGACTTGTTACTCATTCTCAGCAATGGATCTTTGGTAGTGTCTGCGAAGATGATGGTACTGTCTGATAACTTAGGACCATCTGGGCTATATTGTTGAATATTGAGTAGTATCAACATGGGAATTTTTTTAGTCACATTTTTGTTCACAAGCACATGGAGTGAGTGCATATTTATTTGGAAGTGCCATGTGGGATACAGTGAAGAGGCAATAGGATACATAAAGTGCATTCTTTTTTAGTATGTTATTCTAAAACTATAACTTATTAATGGACTCCTGCCATGATGGAGAAGCTAGAAAAAAAGTAACTTTTCACCTAGCAATAAATGTTTTGAGTTTTGGCTTTGTTTTCTTGTTTGTTTTTTTCATTGTCTTTTTCTGATTTGAAAAGTACATTCTCATTATTCTTCCATAAGAATATAGAAACATGCAAAGAAAACCAAAATCACCTGTTAGCCATACTTGAATGATAAGAATTATAATTATTATTTTGGAACATTTTTTCCGTATATACATTTGTACATATAAAGATCCTAGCTTCCTCTTATATTGTGCTCTAGACATTCAGCATTAATGAATATTTTCTTGTGTCATTAGAGATTTACCCAAATCATTATTTTTAATGGTTGTACTTTATTTTATCATTATATTAATTATAATGAATATAAATAATTTATAAGAATATAAATAATTCTTTTTGGACATAAAGGTTGTTTTCACATTATCACAGTTACTAGAAATGTTATAAATCTTTGATATAAAGCTTTGATGTAAATCTTTTTTCTATAAAGCATTCCAGTCCCTTCACCTTTACTTGTTTTTCATTGGGCATGGTCACTTTTGCATCTTTTAGGGGTGTTCCTTCTTTCGGCATTCCTCAGTCATTAGGCTTCCCTTGGTCAAAACAGCCAGGTAAAGTGGTTTAAAAAAAAAAAAAAGTCTGGTTCTCCTTTTCTATCTTGCTTTTCTTTCTAGGTGATATCATTCAAACCCATAACTTTAAAAACCATCCACATACTGATGACTCTCACATTTATTTTGACCTGGGTATCTCTCCAGATTGCCATAATCATACCCAACTCCTTGACATTGCCTTTATATGTCTAATAGACACCTTAAGCTTAATATGTCTAAATCAGAGCCCTTGATTCTTGCCTCAGTTTTCCCCATCTCAGTAAATTTTATTTGTCCATCCGGTTGCTCAAGCTTAGAATTTAGGAATCATACTTAATTCCTTCTTTTTCTTTATACTGAAACCAACAGCAAGTCTTATCAAATCTACTTTCAGAATATATCCTAAATCTTATCCCCTTGTGTGTGTGTTCTGTATCACCACTTTGGCCAAGCCATCATCATCTTTTATTTGGATTATTAACAATTACCATATAACCAGACTTCTCCCATCTCTGATCTATTTTCTGTAAGTTTTTTTTTTTAATGCATGAAATTCTGTCATTTTCCTGCTTAAAAATCTTTCAATGATTTGCCAGTGCACGTAAGATAATTCACACTCCTTAGCATAAGCCCTCTTATATCTGTACTTGTCTGCCCTTCCATCCTCACCTCCTGCCACTCTTATTGTGTTCCTCAAATAGTCCAAGTTTTTTCTTCCTCAAGACATTGTATGTGGTTTTGCTTTCTTCTCCCTAGAATTAAATACTCTCCTCCTTATCCTTTCAGGATCAGTTTAAATGCTGTTTTTTGTTAAGAAGTTCATGTACCTTCACTATGCTATGTGAAGTAGCCAACACTGCCCTACCCTCAGTTAATCTTGCACTGTTTTTATTACATTGTATTTGTTATTCTGTAACACTATAACCTGAAATTTTCTTGTTTATTTTGCTTGTTTATTATTTCTCTCTTTCCACTAGATCTTGAGGGCATATTGTAAGTTCTCAACTTATTGAATAAATGAAGTTACAGTAGCACTAATTTATTCTTCTCATGCATAATAAGATTTTGATAAGTGACAGGATACAGTCCAATTCAGAGAACACAGTAGACCCAATTTGTATATTAAGTAGTTAAGGAATTCAGGCTAAGACCTTTTAATCTCTTTTTTTAATCTGTAAAACTGGAGGAAATATCTTTAAGGTCCTTGGGTGGCTCACAAATTCTGTTTTTCTTTAATTTGGAAAGATTTCACTCCAGTAATTCTTTACTTTACATTCAAGATATCAATATTACTTGACTTTTCGATGTTGAGACATTATTTCTAGAGAAGGGGTAGCTACATGAGATTAGCAAATTTTTGTGTTGCTTTAGGATATATTTAAACATTTCTGTCATTGAACTTGCATTAGCCATAGCGCAGTCTCCCTGGACCTGTTTCCTTATTGTACAGTATGATGAGGGAGTAGGACTAAGCAATCCCTTCTGGATTTTAAGTTCTGTGATTCCATGAGAATGGATTGTATTTTTATTTTTTACTAAATATTCTCATGAAATCATAGCCAACCTTATTTTTGAATTGATGGAAAAACAAGTTGTACTGAAGAAAAAATCGCTCAAATTTTTAAAACTTAAAGTATTAATTGAACATTGCATTTGAACCTTTACAGCTGCTTCTAAAATTTTATTTTAATTAATTTTTAGGTATCCACTGACTTTGGTGGGGGGTTAAGTATTCTCCAGTAGATGTTTTTAGGAGTGTGTTACATTCTGTTCACTAAGTTATGTGATTTGATTTGCATTGTTAAATGCCACTCTTTCCTTATCTCACTGTTAAATAGGAAGTACCGTTGGCACAAACTGCACAGCCCACATCAGCTATTGTTCGTCCAGCATCATTACAGGTTCCTAATGTGCTGCTTACAAGTTCTGACTCAAGTGTAATTATTCAACAGGCAGTACCGTCACCAACCTCAAGTACTGTAATCACCCAGGCACCGTCATCCAACAGGCCAATTGTGTAAGTAATTTGGGCCAATCGTTGAATTATACATGGATTAAGTTTTTCTTGTTATGACTTTTTCTAAGATACTTGATTATTCAAATTATGATCTTAGTGGTATATGTGTGTGTGATCTATGTGCTTTGATTTTTGGAAAAAGTATTTGGGTAGTCTTTTTTAATATAAATGTTATCTAATAGATTGGGAATATCTAAAAGTTAAAAAACAAATCCAAATATAATGTGAATTTAAGATAATCTCTTATTTTCATGCTATTTCACAGAAAACATATAAAATTACTCCATCATTAGATGACATTTCTTTCTGTTCTTATACATAGCTCCCAAGAGCTTTCTGATGAGAATTTTTCTCATTTTATAAACTGAAGATTGTCCTAAGTCGATCCATAATTTTTCCCATTTTTTAAATTTTTTACACTGCTAGGTTATGCATTTAAAATAATTTTTATAATTTGCTTTCCAGTGGTTAGAAAATACATCTTTGAGTGATATGATTATAGGATTGAAAATACTATTGTATTTTTAAGAGATGGTTGATATGCATCTCTTTAATTTCCCTTCTTTTGTTTTTCTTAGTCCTGTACCAGGCCCATTTCCTCTTCTGTTACATCTTCCTAATGGACAAACCATGCCTGTTGCTATTCCTGCATCAATTACAAGTTCTAATGTGCATGTTCCAGCTGCAGTCCCAGTAAGTTAGAAATGTAGACTATTTAAATCTTCATAGCAAAATTGGTCTTTGTAAAGTAATCAGAAAATACATTTGACTGCTTTATTGGCTTGTGAAACTGAACTTAACAAAATGCTAGTGGTGGGTAGTGTTTATTTATTGATATTATGGTAATAGCTTATATCATTTAAGGTAAGAATAATTAGACAGAATACTTATTTCCCTTCAAAATCTTAATTGCTTTTCTTATATTTCTTAATACTAAGAACTTTATTTCTTATTTAACTCATTTAACCCATGATTAGATTTGTAGAATTCAAATATTAATACAGACTTCTTATTTTATTTTTATTTTTTTAGAGACAAGGTCTTGCTCTGTCTCCCAGGCTGGAATGCAGTGGCAAAATCATAACTCACTGCAACCTTGAGCTGCTGGGTTGAATCTGTCTTCCCACCTCAGCATTCCAAGTAGCTGGGACTACAGGCAGGTACCACCATGCCTGGTTAATTTTTTTTTCTTTTTTAAAGAGATGAGATCACCCTATGTTGTCTAGGCTCATCTCGAACTCTTGGCCTCAAATGGTTCTCAAAATGCTAGAATTACAGGTGAGAGCCACAGCACTGGGCCCAGATTTCTAGTTTTATATATATATATATATATATATATATATTTTTTTTTTTTTCCTTCTTCTTTTTTCTTTTTTGAGTTGGAGTCTCACTCTGTCACCCAGGCTAGAGTGCAGTGGCATGCTCACAGCCACCACAACCTCTACCTGCTGGGCTCCAGCTATCCTTTCGCTTCAGCCTTCCAAGTAGCTAGAACTACAGGTGCAAGCTACCCTGCCTGACTAATTTTTTTTCTTTTCTTTTCTTTTCTTTTTTTTTAATTGTAGAGACAAGTTCTCACCAAGTTGCCTGGGCTGATCTCAAACCCCTGGACTTAGGCAGTCTTCTCGCCTCTGACTCCCAAAGTGCTGGGATTACAGGCTTGAGCCACCAATGCCCGGCCTAAAAAGATATTTATACTCAAATGCTCGTCAAGTAACTCTGTGGTATTTCTATTAGTGTACAAATTGATTATAAAAACACTTGCTAATAGACTGGGCACAGTGGCCCACACCTGTAATCCCAGCACTTTGGGAAGCCAAAGCAGGGAGGACTGCTTGAACTGAGGCGTTCAAGACCAGCCTAAACAACATAGCACGATATTGTCCCTACAAAAAATTTTTTTTAAATTAACTGGGCAGTGCTTACCTGTAGCCTCAGCTATTCGGGAGGCTAAGCAGAAGGATCACTGAGCCAAGGAACTCAAAGCTGCAGTGAATTGTGATCTATTGCATTCCAGCCAGGGCAACAGAGTCAGAGCCCAACTCCAAAAAACAAAAAAAACACACTGTGAACTTTTGTGATCAAGTTGGGTTTACGGAATGGCACTTTGATGTCCCAAGCATGTTAAAATCTAAACATTCTAAAACAATAGTCTCCTACTTTCCTAATAATAAGATTCAAAAGAATAGTATTTTGAGGGGTGTGTTAAATATATACATTTTGAAAGACATAAGCTACAGAGCCTGTCATTCATTTTTGTGTATGGTTTATTTACATCTTCTGTCGTCTCAAAATAAGTGATCTTTAAACAAGTACTCAAAGTGGGAAAAAAAGACAGACAAAAATGTTTAATAACTACTTAGAATATTTAATATCTTAATGAACATTTAAAGCACCTTGCTTGTAATTATGTGTGTTAGAAATAATACTTTTTTTCATATTTCATAAAAGTTTTTTTCAAATAAACTCTTCAAAAATGTTTTCAACATTGAAATTTTCATTCTAAGAACCGCTTTTTGAGATATGTACTCCAGTTTTCCAAAATGTATTATTTTCCTTTTTATCAATTGTTTATGATGTATCACTTTTTAAGTCTATTATTCTCTTCCTGGAAATTTTATGCTGAACCTTGGATACTTACTTACATAATAAAAAGGTAGTTTTTTCTTTTACCTTACAAATACATGTTACTGATCATTACAATACAATTATTTATTGTAAAGCTCTTGAAAATTACTCTTTAAAGCATACTTGAAGTAACATTCCAACACTATGGATGAGACTATGCCCCCAGGAATTTTACTAAGATTAATGTTAAGTATTAACTTTTTTTTAAATTAATTGTTCCAAGTGATCTTTCTAAGTATCCAAAATTAGCATTGATTGTAGTTATTTCAAGACAATGTATCTTCTTTAGAACTCTGTTCAACATGCATTATTTGAGAGACTTCGTAAGGAATCAAATGTAAGATGTCTTATTCCTCTTTTCTGAGGATATTTTTTTAGGAAAGAAACATTTTTGCCTTGTATTTGAGATTATATGGCTATCCTGTTTGTACAATTTAGATCACATTTTTAAAAATTATGGACTGCATTACACTATAGACAAACCCGAAAGTTTGGAAAACTTTGGAAATGTGCTGAGAGCAACTTGTAATTAGAGATACACTTCTATATAACTGTTCACTTCAGTGTTCGTTTTTAACAGAAAAGTAAAAACCAAAGATGATTATTTGAGAAATCATTAAAGATTATCAGCTTCTTTGTTATTATGCAGTATATTGGCATACACAGAAGTTTCACATATTTTAGAAAATGTGTATAGATTTTAGAAAAGCAAAGTTCATTGCTGAAATTATTTTTCATGCCTACTTGTCACAAGTTTTGATTTCTTTCCTTTCAAATTGAAAATGGAAGTGTGACAGATTTTTTAGAAATTTTACATCACTCACTTTGAATGAGTTACTAAAAGAAGGAACCATTAAAATGAAAGAAATTGTGAAAAATTGAATATTAAGGAAGCACATGTCTCGTAAATTGACAGTTTTGGAAGGATAAATCAGGATATAAGACTGGTAAGAGTTCGGTGTAGAGATACAGTCAGCGGAGATTAGTTTTCAGTGTTCTGATTCTAAAGTCTCAAATTATTATAATAGCCACTGTGTGAATGAAGTATGAATCTCATTTTTATTATAATCGCTAGCAATTATTTTCAATATCTTTTGCATAGCTTGTTCGACCAGTCACCATGGTGCCTAGTGTTCCAGGAATCCCAGGTCCTTCCTCCCCTCAGCCAGTACAGTCAGAAGCAAAAATGGTAAGCAAGGTTTTATTTGTTCTGTGCATTTCGTGGGTCTATTTGAATTAGTATTTTCATTAAAGACTGCTTCACATGCACAATTTAGATCACATTTTTTAAAAGTATGGACTGTATTATACTATAGACGAACCTGAAAGTTTGTAAAGGGAAAGCTTCCATTAGCATAGAGCCAATAGTTAGTAGTACTTTAAAATAAATGGGTGGGTTGGGAGTAAAGTTCTAGTTCTTGTCACTTGTGGTTTCTCTGGTTTATGGTTGTGGCTTTTTAGACAAACTTCCCCTCTTGGTGGAGGCTAGGAGTATTACATCTGAAGCTAGATGTAATCGTCTGAAGGCAGCGGTTTTAAACAATATTTTTATCAATTCCAAAATAGTTTACAGGTTAGCAAATGTTGCATATGATTCATAAAAAGAGGTATGTTTTTCTGTTGTGCTTTAAATGCTAAGAAATTAATGTTATTTAGACATGTTTTTATTTTATTCCTAAGCATACTGTTCACTTTAATTAATTAAGCCACTTCAACTTTCCTAAGATTCTGTTTCTTCATCTGTAAAATAAAATGATTAATCTTTGGTTTCTGGAGTCTCTTATGGCCCTAAATCCTATAAACTTTGTAATTTTCTTAGTAGAAGATCTGATGTTTCTCTTTTATGTTTTAAAATCAATGTAATTCTTCTACAGTAATGCCAATTAAAACATCAAATAGGTAGATGTTAATGTTCTGTATTATAAAGAGCTGATAGCATCCACTAATGTATTCTTAGGAACTCAAAAGATAAGTGGTTACTAGCAAATCTTTTATTTGCTTGTGTTCTTTACTAGGTACTATACTAACTACAAATATACGTTTTTAGACATTAAAAAATCATATATTACAAGGCTTAAAATTTTTTATTGCTATTCTCCATTCACACAGATAATCTGAAATTTGCACAATAACCTAGTTTTTAACAGTAAAACTTAGATATCATCTAAATGAATAATTAATTGGTTGAGGCGTGTAAAAATTAGCTGGTTTATTGGTTGTGGTGAGAGAAGAACCTCAAAACCTGAGAGAGAAATTTTCTATATCATAGCATGTTCAGTTTGTAGCATTGGAAATACTGAGATGAATCTTGTAGCAGTAGAGTTTCACTGGGGATGTTTTATATACTCACTATTTAAATATTCTGTATTAATGAAAAATTCAATTTAATTTGCATGCAGTGAGAACTGAGTAGAGTAGACATAGGAGTTAAAGAGACCAATGAATTTTTGCATATTCATTGGACTTTTTTCCTACAAATTCAAAAAGAACAAATCCAATTTAAAGAAATACTTTTGTCTACAAGAGTAGGCCATATATCTAGAAACTATTAAACTGAACAGTTAAACTGAGTAATTTTTTTCTTTCAGGTCACCAGGAAATCTAATTTAAAAGGATAAACATGTTCTGTACATATGTGTATTTTTAAAATGCCAGATATATAGCTTTCATAAATTTATGTATGAAAAAGAATCATTGGGTGATGATCCGAAAATACCATGGGGAGTCCCACATTGCCCCACTTAAATTTAACAGTTCAGTTCAATTTCTTACTAGAATTTTGGTAATGTAAAATAGCCATATTTAGGTGATTGCCTGTTTTAATTGAGATAATAAATAAGATTGTGCTATTAATTTAAAAGGCTGGAATTCTACTCTTTGGGGTTTTTTTTAGCTTTTCATTATGGAAAATTTCAGACATATACAAAGTAAACAGATTCAAATATTGCACCTCGTGTACCTATCACCTAGCTTCAGTTATTAGCAGTATACTGCCATTCTTGTTTATCTATACCTCAGTCTACTCTCTACCCCATTCAATTATTTTTATAGGTTTTTCTTAATATGAAATTTACGTACATTGAAATGAATCAATTTTAACTGTACAATTTTGATTACAAAAATTTATTTTGATATAAAATTAGCATCTCAGAAAATTTTTGTTTCCTTCCCAATCATTTTCCTCCCTCATCTGTTCTGATAATTTGTCACCAAAGACGGCTTAGAATTTCATATATTTGGAGTCACTTTATACTCTCCTGTCCAGCTTAAGCATATGTCTTTGAGATTTATCCATTTTGCTGAGTATCATAGTTTGCTTCTTTTTATTGCTGAGTGGTTTTTCATTGTGTCAACATAATTTCTTTATTCTTCTGTTGATGGACACTTGAATGGTTTCCAGTATTTCACAATTATGAATAAATTGTGCACATTCTTAGTAATCCTTTTTGCAGGCTTGTGTTTTCATTTTTTTTGATAAATATCTAAGAGTAGGATTGCTGAGTCAGAGGGTAGTTACACATTAACTTTAGAAGAAATTACCAAACTTTTTTACATTCCTACCAGCAGTGTACGGGAATTCCATTTGTTCCCACATTCTTGCCAGTATTTTATTTTCTTTATCATTTTTGTGTGTGTGTGCAAGATTATGTTTTTTATTTTGGTTTTTTTTAATTTTTATTTTAAAGATGTGGAGTACAATTCAGGCTTAGGCACATAAGTGGTCATCATACAGGTGAAGTTTGGGCCTCCCATTGGTCCTCACTTAAACTGGCTTGGGATCAAGTACCCTTATTTGTGTTATGTGTCCCCACTTCCTCCCCTTTCATGTAGTATTATGATAAAGGTTCAGGGTCTGCTTATGAATGAGAACATGTGGTACTCAGTTCTTTGTTTCTGTGATAAATCACTGAGTATGATGGACTCTAAAGCCATCCAAGTTACTGCAAAGTCCATAATTTTGTCCTTTTTTATGGTCAGTGTAATATTCCATCATGTATAGTACCACATTTTTTCTATTCAGTCCACTTTCAATGGACAGCACATTTGGTTCTATGTTTTTGCTATTGTGAATATTGCTACAATAAACATGCATGTGCCTTTGTGAAGCCTTTTGCCCATTTTATTTTTTGTTTTTGAGTCAGGGGTCTCACTCTGTCACTCAGGCTGAGTGCATTGGCACAATCATGGCTCCATAGCCTCAGCCTCCCAAGTCGCTGGTATTATAGGCATATCACAATTTTTTTGTTTTTTTAAGACACAGGTCTTTCTGTGTTGCCTAGGCTGGTCTCGAACTCCTGGGCTCAAGTAATCCTTCTGCCTTGGCCTCCCAAAGTGCTGAGTTACAGAAGTAAGCCACTGTGCCCAGCCTCTTTTGCCCATTTTAAAAATTGCATTGCTTTTATTATTGCACTATAGGAATTGTTTATATATACTTAGATGCCGGTTTTTTATTACATATCTATATCTTCTGTCCTAGTCTGTAGCTTGCCTATGGTATATTTGTACTCTTATTATTATTACTTTTGTCTTTAATATCTTTTATCCTCCTTAATTAAGCTTAATTTGCTTATATTTTTTGGCTTCTTAAAGTAGTAGCTTAGATTATCGAATTAAATCTTTTTCTCTAATATAGGCATTTAAAGGTACAAATTTCCCTCTGCACAAATTTTGATATGCTGCATTTTTATTATTATCAATTTTCTAATTACCCTTGTGATTTCTTCTTTGACCCAAGTTATTTAGAAGTACATTATATCATTTTTAAATATTTGAGGACTTTCAAAAAATTTTCATTTAAGTATCTTGTGGTTTGGAAAACCATCTTTTATAAATTTATTGTCTTACATTTGTGTTTCCTAATACATCATAGGTATTTATTTTGGCTTATTTGTGAAAACAATAGATATTACTGTGCTAGGTGAGTAACATAACTGATAAAATACCAATTGCCTGAATTACTGACGGCATTCTGATTAGTTTATTTTTCCTGTCTTAGTAAGTAATAGAGTGAACATTATTTAGTATAGGTTTGATTCAGGACTTTTCAGAACATGCATGTCATTATACTCAATATCAACCAACTGTAATTGCTTATTATTATATGTACAAAATAAATCTACCAGACTTAGAGAGTAGCCCAGGAGTAGTTCGGGTTTTATGGTTTGTTAGTTCATGTTCCTGTATTTAACAATGTCATTTAACAACTATTATTATCAGTTGTTAGTTGGCAAACATTTATTGGATACTAAGAAATTTAACAGGCATGATCTTAAATTTTGAGGTTTCTTGCAAATGTTTTCAGTGATCATAAGGAGAGTCAAGGGTCTTCTAAGAAGGCTATTTCTGATTTTTTTTCAGCATGTACACCAATTAGAATTGTCATATCAATGAGGTATTTGGTTTGGGGTGTGTGTGTGTTCTATTTTGTTTTGATGCCTTTATGCACAAAATTATTATTCAGGGACTTTTTTTTTCTAGCCAGGGTTTCACTCCGTCACACAGGTTGGAGTGCAATGACACGATCATGGCTCACAGTAGCCTCAAACTCTTGAGCTGAATTGATCCTTCTGCCTCAGCCTCCCAAGTATCTGGGGCTACAGGTGCATGCCACCACTCTCAGTAGATTTTTTTTTCTGTTTTGTAGAGACTAGAGCTTGCTATATTGCCCAGACTGGTTTCAAATTCCTGGACTCAAGCAATCCTCCTGCCTCAGCCTCCCAAAGTGCTGGGATTTCAGGTGTGAGACACCATGCCCGACAATGGACTACTTTTTAAAAATAGCATTACGTTTATTAAAGTTACACATTCAAAAACTTAGTTCTTCCCTAAGTTATCAAGGCAATTAAAGATAGAATTATATAATGATTGCTTATAAAGGACTTTAAATATAATTAATCTTAAGCATGCTAAGCGGATTTGTAAACTTAATACATTTTGTTTTTTCTGTAATTAACTCAGTTGTGTTTGTTGAGTGTATTATAGTTTGATTTTTATTGCTGAGTGGTATTTTATTGTGTGACTATAACCACAATTTATTTATCTGTTCTTCTATTGATTGACACTTGACTTTCCCAAGTACTTTAATAACTCCTAAATTTAATTAAATTTATAGATGCTATGATACTTGGTTTTCTTAAATGTTCTGGTATTATTTAGAAGCTTACTTAAGATTATCCTAGCACTTATTCTAAAATCACAGGCCTAAGTCAATTTCTTAGTTAAACATTTTAAATTGAAATCCAAGAGTAATCTGTTTTTCAGTGTGGCAAATTATTTTAGATACTTTTAAGACATAAAATACCAAATAGGTACAGCTTATTTCTAAGTTTGAAATTAAAATGTCAGTGTCATTGGTTTGTTTTATTATACTTAAGGGGACTGAAAAGAGTTGCCAAGTAATTCTGTCACCTCAACTGAAGAAAGTTTAAGATGCGTTCATACCACTGTGCAGTTTTTTAATGACCAGACAAATAAGCACAGGACTTATTTTGTGCATCAAAGATAGAACTCCAAATCCATGTTCTCAGCTCACACCCCCTGGATTCTTGTCACACATTAAATAATTTTTCTGACTGTTCACCTGTCTGCAGCTGATCCCCTTTCGCTGCTTTAGCTAGATTTTACTTCATTGCTGTTTTCTGAGCTTTAAAAATATTTAGGCCAACCCTCTTTCTGGTCCCCTCCTGCTGCCAGGAGGTTTCCTATCTTTTAATAAATACCTACTTATTCACTAAATACACACACACACACACACACACACACACATATGTATGTATATATTTATACATCATCCTTTTGGGATTTTGCATCTCTCTCAAGGACTTATTTAACCTTTGTGGTCACAGTCTATTAATAACATGCTACGTAGTGTAGCAGTGGTGATTCTACTAAAATGACCTATGGTTAAAAAATAACATAAAAACCGGGCTCCATGGCTCAGCCTATAATCCCGCGCTTTGGGAGGCTGAGGTGAGTAGATTGCCCAAGCCCGTGGGTTAGAGACCTGCCTGGGCAACTTGGCTAGACCTCATCTCTACAATAAATCAAAAATAAGCCGGTCGTGGTAGCGCATGCCTGTAATTCCGGCTACTCGGAAGGCTGAGGCGGAAGGACCGCCAGAGCCCAGCAGGTCGAGGCTGCGGTGACCAGGAGCGTGCCACTGCACTCCAGTCTTGGTGACAGAGTGAGACTCCAACTCAAAAAAAAAAAACCAAAATAAAATAACATAAGAGAAATGGGACTGGAGCATACAAGAATTAGTAGCACACTACAGCTAAAGAGAAACTGACTTTGTATCCTTTAATAGCCAAGGATGGCCAGGCTTGGTGGCTCAGCCTATAATCCCGTGCCTTTGGGAGACTGAGGTGAGTGGATTGCCTGAGCCCGCGGGTTCGAGACCCACCTTGACAACTTGGCGAGACTTCATCTCTACAATAAATCAAAAATTAGCCGGGCGTGGTAGTGCACGCCTGTAGTTCCAGCTACTTGGAAGGCTGAGGCGGAAGGATCGCCGGACCCCAGCGGGTTGAGGCTGCGGTGGCCAGGAGCGGCCACTGCACTCCATTCTTGGTGACAGAGTGAGACTCCAACTAAACAACAACAAAAAAAAGCCAAGGATGTTTTTGTAATTCCCTGACTTTCAGATGCCTAATGCTTATAGAAAGGTGTACATGTATTGTTTCATCTAGAATTTTTCAGAAGATTTAGTAAAGCATTTAAATAGTATACTCCAGAATCATTCCTTTAAGACTTGTGTGACAAACAAAAATATTTTTACACACAGTGGGTAGCCAGTAGGTTTTCTGCAGGGGGTTGCTACTAAGAGCTGACAGAGGGCATCTTGGCAAATGTTCAGAAGCCTACATTAACTTGTTTGGGCCCTGCATGGAACCTCATGTTCAGCAGAATTCTTCTGACCTACCTCTGCATGCCAAGCTAATCAGCAAACACCTAATGAGCCCACTCCAAAGAAACAGACCCTCTCCCAACCTACTTCATTTTCATATGTTCTCAGGGGGTGGGGAGACAAGACTTCATAAGGACTGATGATGCTGCAAAGACCACAATAATGATAATTAACTTGCTGAATTTAGAAGATTATGCTGTTAATTAGTTGCAAAATAAAGATAAGTAATAGAGCAGCAGATGGTAGGATAAGACCCAGGAGAAGGAGGGTTATTACTCTGATGAGCTTTTGTGGCACATATGAAATATGGATCTGACTTTTTCATAAATTGTTTCTGAAGAACATTATCTTTTTTCTCTGAACTGTGATGGACTAGTTCTTACCAAGTTCTGACATATGTGATAAAATTTATTTTCAAGGGTGCAGCATAAAACTTGAATAACAAATTATTTTTGGCAGATCACCTCTAAAGTGAATGTGTCATATTGGTCAGCATAGCAAACTGTTCACCCTTTAATTAATTGACACTGTCTATATCTCCCTAAGAAAAAAAAGTTTTCAACATAGTTATTAAACTTCACATTACTAAAAATTAAACGTTAAAACACTAGTCTAGGCTGGGCTTGATAGCTCAGCCTATAATCCCAGCACTTTGGGAAACCAAGGCGAGTGGATTGCCTGAATCTGCAGGTTTGAGACCAGCCCGGGCAACCTGGAGAGACCTCGTCTCTACAATAAAAAAAACTAGCTGGGCGTGGTAGCACGTGCCTGTAGTTCTGGCTACTTGGAAGGCTGAGGCGTAAGGATCTCTTGAGCTCAGCAGATCGACGCTGGGGTGGCAGTGAGTGTGCACTGCGTTCCAGCCTGGGCAATAGAGTGAAACTCCATCTCAAACAAAACAAAACACTAGTCTCCTTCTTAGTAATATAATGATAAAGACATTTTTGTTTTTCAAACATTGTCTGCCTTTACTATAACTTAAAAGTATACCTGGGTTTTATTGTGTAAGAGAATATAAATCTTTTCAATCTTATTTTATTTATCTCAGTGCTCGATCTTTATTTCTCAGAGTACTGAATCCTTATTTATGTATATTAAGTTTATCTGTTGAAAGAAATTTTAATCTTTGTAATGGACTGATGCCAGATTAAGCAATGTCTGATGCTTAACTTAATTACTTGCTAATATACTTAGAGTACTTAATATTAGACCAGAACTCTAGTCTGGCAAAGTTTTTGTGTAAAATATATTCAATGAACTAAGTTGACAGACTGAAATTCTAGTTTTATCTTGTTAACTCAGTCTGTGATTCTGGGAAGTAACCTCACACTAGGGGAGTCTCTTTATCTGTAAGATGATGATGAGACGAATTAACTTCCATTATCTCTGTTAGTTCCAAAATTCTATTGTAAAATACATGTTCATTATATTTGTTTCTATTAACTTTTTAAAAACCTAAGTGTGCGGTCTTTTTTAAATGCTCCTAGCAAATATATAGGTAGATTATAGGTATTCTTACATTAATATTAAATTTATGTGAATGATACTGACTGCTTTTTTCATCTGGTTAATTCAGATTTTTTTTAGCATACGTTTTTTGTTAATAGTTTTTTAAAAATGAATGGGCATCTTTGAACAGTATTAATTAACCCTTAAAATATTTTTCTTACATTGTATACCCAGTGGCACGCTTTGCAAGTCAGACTCATTGTAATCAATGTAACAGCATGGAGCAAACATTAGAACCTCCTCAGCGGATGAGTACTGTATACCCTAGAGCAGTCAAGAGAGGATAATGAATGAATACTGATGCTGTTTTTAAGTGCTCTATAAGGTAGTAACTTGCCCTACTAAAGATTATTCAAGAGAGTGATGTTTATGTACTTCAGAGTCCCCTATGTGCAGTTACTATATTTCATTAATTCTAAGAGTTAAGCTCTTCACTATAAAACTTTAAATGCTTTTCAGTTCTGTGATGTTTTCTACCAAAGGACTTAAACATGTTTTACCAACACATAATTTACCAAGCCTCACATCTCAATCTTTAATTATATTTATACTCATTTTACATCCAGAAATGAAAGCCCCAACCCATCACTATAGACTGGGTATAATTCATTGTATTTTAGTGTCTAACATTCTGTTTATAAAATATATAAATATGCAAACCGACCACCTCCCCAGACCTTCCTCCTTTTATATGTTCCAGACATTCTAACTCATGTCTTGAGCACTTTAGAGGTGATCTGCTTTAAATTCTTGATCATCCCCCCCCAAGTATTCTAGTCTGATTTCAGCCAGCTACTGCTAATATAATTGTTTCTAATTGCTTAAAAATGAAAAAAGGACTGGGCGTGGTGGCTCACACCTGTAATCCCAGCACTTTGTAAGGCAGAGGCAAGAGGATGACTTGAGCCCATGGGTTTGAGACCAGCTTGGGCTACTTGGTGAGACATCATCTCTGCAGTAAGTTTAAAAGTTAGCCAGAGCCGGGCTCAGTGGCTCAGCCTGTAATCCCGCGCCTTTGGGAGGCTGAGATGAGTGGATTGCCTGAGCCTGCGGGTTCAAGACCCGCCTGGGCAGCGAGACCTCATCTCTACAATAAATCAAAAACTAGCTGGGTGTGGTAGCGCACGCCTGTAGTTCCGGCTACTTGGAAAGCTGAGGCGGAAGGATCGCTGGAGCCCAGCTGGCGAGGCTGCGGTGGCCGGGAGCGACCACTGCACTCCAGTCTGGGTGACAGAGTGAGACTGCAACTCAAAAAAAAAAAAAAGTTAGCCAAGCATGGTGGCGTGTGCCTGTTGTTCCAGCTACTTGGAAGGCTGAGGTGGAAGAATTGCCTGAGCCCAGCAGGTTGAGGCTGCAGTGGCTGTGAGCATTCCCCCTGTACTCTAAGCTGGGCAACAGAGTAAGACTCTGACTCAAGAAAAAAAAATCTTGTGTGGATTCTGAAAGATTCAGTGTATCACGTGGTCTTTAACATATTTTACATATTAAATATGTCTGGCTTCAAATCAGTGCTTAAACTGACCACTAAGTACATTTTGAAAATTCAGAAGTATAGGAACTGTCCCGACTCTTTGGCATTCCCCAATCCCCATGCTAAGAAAATAGAGGCTTCAGTAATGTTCTTGAATAAGGAAACCAACATCTGTGAAATTCTTTTATGAGTCAAATAGTTTTGCATGTTATATTTAATTTTCAATCATCGCTGTAAGGAAGTTATTATTCCTTGTTTTGTAGATAAGGAAACTGTGACTCAAAGGTTAATGATGTATTCACAGTCACAGATAGTTTGAGGTAGAATTAGGTTCTGAACCTAAAGCATCTTCTCAGCTGTGTAAAGCTTCATAATAGGACTTTACATATATGTGCTTTTTGTAATTCATAAAGAAGGAATCTGTCAGAAAAGAGGGAGAAAACATGCCTGATCCTGGGTTATATGGTTTAGCAGTTGCAGTGTAAGGCTTGACCTTCTCAATCCTTAAT
The DNA here is from genome assembly GCA_027257055.1 of Cephalopachus bancanus. Taxonomy (NCBI): domain Eukaryota; kingdom Metazoa; phylum Chordata; class Mammalia; order Primates; family Tarsiidae; genus Cephalopachus; species Cephalopachus bancanus. Next base: position 13,562,642 of record JAPVLO010000204.1, read on the forward strand.
GATTATCTTTGAAATCATTCAAAAGTATAGCCTCAGGTTATCTTTCTTGATCTTTTTCAAGTAGCACCAGGGATAAGGTATGCAGCATGGTGCTATGGAAAAATTGCATGCTTCGAAATTAAAGAGGTCAAACCCTATTGAAATATAGGGTTTGAGCTTGCTTAATGTCTGTGCGACCTTGAGCAAATCATCTCTGGTTTTCTAATCTGTAAAATGGGGTTACTAGCCAATTAAAAACTACTGATAACACAACACAGATGAATCTCAGGTACATTATGCTAAGCAAAATAAGCCAGATTAAAAAGGCTATACACTGTATGTTTCCATTTATATGATCCTCTGTAAAAGACAAAACTCTTGGGTTCAGAAAACAGATCAGTAGTTTCCAGGAGCCAGGGGTGGGAGCAGAATATGACAGGAAAAAAGGGCATGAGGACTTATTGGTGTATTAGAACTGTTATGTATCCTAATTGTGGAGGAGGCTACACGAGCATATGTGCTTGTTAAAACTCAACAGACCTGAACACTAAAAACAAGTGAATTTACTGTGTCTAACTTCAAGAATTCTTTTTTAACTACTGACTTCATTTTAAAAATTATATCCACAATCTGTAGCAATTAGCAGAAAGATAGAAAATGTTCACTAATACTTGTTCAGGTATAATTATTACTCTAGTTAAAATTCTGGTGACCTTTTCATATATGCTTCCATTTTTATGGGCTGTGGATCACATATGATAGTAAGAAGATAAACATAGATAAAAATTAAATTACAAATTTGTGAGTAGTAAAATTTTCTAAATTGTTCTTTGTTGGAATGATTGAAAGCAATTGTACTAGAATCATTTGGGAGACTGAAAAAACTCACTCTTTTCTGCTATACTTAGGGAAGGAAGAAGGAAAGATTGTCAAGAATCTGTGTTTTTAATATTTAACAGCCCAGACAATTGTTTATTTCCAAATAGTTTGGGAAATACTGGTTGGACTACAACACAGTTCTCACATCAGTATGTGTATGTTTTTTGTAGCCTCCCTTCCTTCAAATATGTACTTATGTATGAATCTTAGGAAAATGTAATGGATAGATCTCTTACTCAGATTTTTGTGATAAAATTTATTTGGGACTTAAGGACTATATCTCAGTTATTCAGAGCAGTATCAGCAATAATAGTCCCCGTTCTCTTGGGTCCCTGAAGTCGCTTTCATCCCTAGGTCAATGTGGTATTATAATTATCTTATACTAATTATTTTATATTTACAGATCATAACAATGAAACTACCTTAAAGATCACATGTGCCCATTTTCACTAAAGAAACCACTTTCTGTCAATTAACACACATATTTGTTGGTCACCTATGTAGCAAATCAGTGTACCAGTTGTTAAAAGGGATGTAAAAAAATGTAAAACAGTCTGTGCTCTTACTATCTGAGCTAGGGGCAGTGTCTCATGCTTTAATCCCAGCACTTTAGGAGACTGAGGCAAAAGGATCTCTTGAGCCTAGGAGTTCGAGACCAGCATAGGCAACATAACGAGACCTTGTCTCTATTTTAAAAATTAAAAACACAATTTTTTTTAAAGCTTACTATCTGGTTGGAGATAAAATAGTCATATATGGCAAATTTTTGTTGATAGCATAATCTTCATTTAAATTGTATCTTTATAGAGAAATAGCCATAAATATCTAGGGCCTCATTCTAACACTAGACCCGTCATCCTCTGAATGTCAGGTACAATTCAGTTAACTGACAAATCAAACACCAGAGGGGCTAGAACTGGTACTTAGATCTGCTTATGGAGACAGGAAAGACTAATGGAGGCAAAGCCAACTGTAGGTTCTAGGAGGAGGCTCAGTCTGACAGTGGCCTAAAAAATGCAACATCAGTCATTGTCTAGTTAAGCACTGGGACCAAACCCGCAAACATCAAATGGTCCCAACTCTTATAAAGAAGATATTTAGACCTTAGAATCTAGACAGAGCCTGAGAAGTTGAGATGTGGAAGGAATATAAGAATGAGGCAGAAGAGAATAGGTGAAAACTCGTTATTTTCAGTTAACAGTGTTTTTATTTTTTACTCTTTTCTCAAAATTCATTAGGACCAGCAAACCCTAGACTCCTCCATTAGTACTAGAAAAAAAACCTCAGGAAGTGCCTGGAAATTTGGAACTTGGAAAAAATTTAAAAATAAAGACTCAGGGAGGCATTCCAAAGGTCCTATTGTTTGTCTTATTGATATTTATTATGATCCTAGGAATGTATTGATATATAATAAATGAAACCAATTTTAAAGCTGAATGCGTTTATAGTTTTGTTTTTTTTTAACAAAGTTATATTTTGGTTAACTGAAGAGTAAATTGAGAGTTGGATGTGGTTGTAAAGCAGGAAATTTTTTTTAATGGTATTTGCATTTCAGAGATTAAAAGCTGCTTTGACCCAGCAACATCCTCCAGTTACCAATGGCGATACTGTCAAAGGTCATGGAAGCGGACTAGTTAGGACTCAATCAGAGGAATCCCGACCACAGTCATTACAACAGCCAGCCACATCCACTACAGAAACTCCAGTATGTGTTAATTGTCAAAAACTACAAACTTCTTATAAAAACAAACTATAGTTATTAATGCTATAGATATTTTTCTTACTGTGGTATAAATAGATTTGATTTGAACTATCCTGTATAACCAAGGTATTAAGGTTATAGGAAATGTTAGGAAGTAACAACTTCTTTGATATTGTTAAGGGATGCGGTATTCTTCAGAAATGTATATAGCTAAACCTTATGTTCTTTTTCAAGTAGCAAAACTAAGATTTCTAAAGATTCTTTTGGTTTCCTTTTTAAAAAGTACCATTGATTTTCTTTTTTCCTAAAATGCTATATGTTCATAATTACAATGTATATCATATTCTAGTATTGTGATGACCTCTGTAACCATTAAAGCATATAGAGTTTTAACTGCTCTTCTTCCAGAGAAGAAGATATTTTTTCTTTTAGTGACACTTGTTTCTACTTTTAATGCTGACTCATTCATTGTGAAACATTACTTCTTTTTACTTATTTGTACAAATAAACCATAACTTACTTCTAGGTTGTTTAGTCTTTTAAAGAAATATATATTCACATACTTATACATGTATGTATGTATTGCATTATTCAAATAAATCAAATGGTCCTTGAATTAAAATTTGTTTAATATCACCAAAGGAGCAAATATGCTTTATGGCAGCTGTTTATACTAGAGGCCCTTTTACTTATCTCTGATTTGAGTGCCTATCAGATGGTTGACATTTCTATACATCTATAGTTATGTTTCCACAGTAAAGGATTATTGTGTTTCTGTTCAGTGTTTCAGAACTCTGTTTAGACCTTTTATCTTCTCTACTTCTAGAATGTTAACATTGGCATTAAAAAGCAGAAGTTTTCATAGAAACGCAAGTAAGCAGCAAGTTTTAGATTACCGCGAAAGCATATAGTTATTTATGTAACTGTATTTTGTCTTTACCAAAACAAAAGATAAAATGGAATATGGGTGTTGTTGTCATTCATTGGACAACCTCACTTGGAAGCCAAGAGAAAGGGAAATTGAGTGAGTATTCAGGGGTTAACTGTGGTTCACAGGCCAAGTGCAACCCATGGCTATTTTTGTGTGGTCTGTAAGATGTGTGACCTTTATACTCTTAAAGGGTTTTTTAAAAAATAAATAGTTATAATTTATCTTTCTTGTCTTTATTTTCTTATATATATACTATATATAAAAATATAGGTTCCCTAGTTCTAATTTTTATTTCTGTCTTTAAGTTTTATTGTATTGAATGCAAGCTCCATATAGGCAGGACTTTATCTGTTTGTTAGCTGCTGTGTTTAGTTTCTAGAATAGTTCCTATAAATACTTTCTAAATGAACTAGAATAAATGAATCGATGGGGAGAGATGGAGCAGTATACACTTCTAAGCAGCCTCAAATCCTTGTTTGGCATAAAGTATACAAATTATTATGTTACCTAAAACTATTATACAAGATATTAAATTATACAAAAACTATAATATTTTCTGCTGTTTTAATGCTGTAATAAGTTGTCAATTAAAAACAAAAAACTTTTCTACACAACCAAGTGAGTAAAAGAATGAAGAAAAAGATATTTCTTTTTTTTTTTTTTTTTTTTGAGTTGGAGTCTCACTCTGTCGCCCAGACTGGAGTGCAGTGGCCGCTTCCGGCTACCGCAGCCTCCGGCGATCCTTCCGCCTCAGCCTTCTAAGTAGCCGGAATTACAGGCATGCGCTACCACACCCGGCTGATTTTTTGTTTATTGTAGAGATGAGGTCTCGCTGCCCAGGTGGGTCTCGAACCCGCGGGCTCAGGCAATCCACTCACATCAGCCTCCCAAAGGCACGGGATTACAGGCTGAGCCACCGAGCCTGGCTGAAAAAGATATTTCAAGATCACAATTCTTGACGCAGCATAGAAATATTTTTCTAAAATATTAAGTTGCAGTTATATGGGTGAAAGAAGCAATCCAATTTAATGCTTGATCTCTATTACATTTAAAATACTTTATAAATGAAATAACTCTTTTTAATGCTAGTTAGTTGGACAAAAGAATTAAATCATAACATAGATTAGGAGAAAACAATTTTATTTGTTCACACCATTTTAAAATATAACTAATTATAGATAAACAGTTGTTTCCTTTTTTCTCTTTTTTTTTTTTTGAGTTGGAGTCTCATTCAGTGGCCCAGGCTGGAGTGCAGTGGCATCTCATGACCACCCCAGGATTGACCTACTGGACTCAGGCAATCCTTCCACCTCAGCCTTCCAAGTAGCCAGAACTACAAGCACACACTACCATGCCCAGCTTTTTTTTTTTTTTATCATAGAGATGAGTTCTCACCAAGTTGCCCAGGCTGTTCTCGAACCCATGGACTCAGGCAGTCCTCTCACCTCAGCCTCTCAAAGTGCTGGGATTACAGGCTTGAGCCACCATGCCCAGCCAAACGATTGTTTTCAAGCTTCTCCTTTGGATCATGTGTCTATAGCCACAAAGTATTCTTTCTTCTGCACCATGTTCAAGAGTTCATATCCTTTTCTGTGGCACAGTTTTGGGGTTTGTGAAAGGCTTGAAGGTACCTATTTTTCTATAGTCCTAGATACAACATGGCTAGTGACTAAAGATTTCTGTCTCTGACTAATCTGAGATAACCAAGTTTATTCATTGGAAGATAGGAGGACCAATTAAGATTGAATTGAAGGCTCCTGTTGGGTTCTGCCTACAAGGAAAATGAGCATTAATAATTATAAGAACCTGACCGGGTGCCATCACCCACACCTGTAATCCCAACACTTGGGAATGCCAAAGCAGGAAGAAACTTGAGCCCAGGAGGTTGAGTCCACTCGCGGCAACATAGCAAGATCTTGTCTCTATGAAAAAAAAAATCAAAAAATTAGCTGTTCATGGTGGTGCACACCTGTATTCCCAGTTCCTCTGGAGGCTGAGGCAGAAGGATTGCCTGAGCCCAGGAGGTTGAGGCTGTGGTGAGCTGTGATCATGCCACTACACTCCAGCCTGGGTGACAGAGTGAGACATCAACTAAAAAAAATTAAATGTTCTTCCTTTCTTCTTAAAGGAAGAAAAAGTATATATATTTATGAACCTGACCATTAGAAAAAAAGACTTGTATCACTTCTCGGCCTTTTGGCTAAGATCAAGTGTAGAAAAAGACTTGTGACTCCAAATTTCAAAAACTGAAGAAAGCCGACTACACTAAAGTATATACATACATGCTTTCACACCTTAACCTTAGAGAAACCATTTTTCTTATTAAAAATTGCAGATTTAGCCGGGCTCGGTGGCTCAGCCTGTAATCCCGCGCCTTTGGGAGGCTGAGGTGAGCGGATTGCCTGAGCCCGCGGGTTCGAGACCCGCCTGGGCAGCGAGACCTCATCTCTACAATAAATAAAAAAAACCAGCCGGGCATGGTAGCGCATGCCTGTAATTCCGGCTACTCGGAAGGCTGAGGCGGAAGGATCGCCGGAGTCCAGCAGGTCGAGGCTGCGGTGGCCGGAAGCGGCCACTGCACTCCAGTCTGGGTGACAGAGTGAGACTCCAACTCAAAAAAAAAAAAAAAAAAAAAAAATTGCAGATTTAATATAAGAAAAACAAATTTAATATAACTCATTTATATTTAATATAATCTTAAAATAGCATAGAAAACATGGCTTCTGATCATTTAAATAGGAAGATACTAAACTTTTTAATTGAGTGACTGAGGAACACTAAAGTCTGTTTAAAAGTACAGTTGGAAAAATACAATATCTGTACATATCATTTGTATTATATTTTTAATGTTTTCATATTGTCCATAAATGAAAATGTTATACATACTTAAAGAACACATTTACTATGATATTGCATTAGTGAGAATTTTGTTATAGCATAGCTCATTTATTTCCAGGAAGAAGTTAAACCACAGGTTGATTTTCATGATGCCTCAAAATACTGATGTTTTCAACAAGACTTAGAATTTAAAGTTAGTAACTGCCCCTCTGACACCTTTTACTGCCTATGTTAATTCACTCACTAGATATAAATATAACAAGCTTCCATCTGTGTTTATTATAGGCTTCTCCAGCTCACACAATTCCACAGACCCAAAGTACAAGTGGTCGTCGAAGAAGAGCAGCTAATGAAGATCCTGATGAAAAAAGGAGAAAGTTTTTAGAGCGAAATAGAGCAGCAGCTTCAAGATGCCGACAAAAAAGGAAAGTCTGGGTTCAGTCTTTAGAGAAGAAAGCAGAAGACTTGAGTTCATTAAATGGTCAACTGCAGGTATGGTGCATGTATATCAATTTTGTTTTATATATTTATTTATAATAATTGTGAACATAGCTTTTTTCTGTTTTGTCTTTTTTTTCTAGTTGGCCATTCAGACATTTTTAGGACATAGTATTGGGTGTGTATGGAATCTATTGTAGATCATAGTTTTTACTGAGATAAAGTGATACACAACTGTCAATACTGATACAGTGAAGAAATTTTAAATATAAGTGTTAACCTGTGTACAAATCTACCTAAATTATCTGGCTTGAACTATTTATAAAGTTGTGATATCAAGTTCAAATAATTTTAAAATTTAAAAATATCACTGTTATTTCACTTTTGTGTCTATTTTTGGCTTATATCACAACTATAAAGTTGCTTCCGTAGCAGTTTTTATTTTTAAATTCTTTCATTTTTTGAATTACAAGTTTTGTTTAATATAGTGCTCGTGAAAGGTGCTAGATTGGAAGCCTTGGAAACTGAAGAACTCTAGTTATCCACAGAATATGGTCAGTGGCAGTATAGATCATTTGATACTGACCTGCCAATGTGTCTCAGATACCTTTCTTAGAAGGGCTTTTTTTTTTTTTTAAGTTCTTCCTTCTGTCTCTCTCTCTCTCTCTCTCTCTCTCCTCTCTCTCTCTCTCTCTCTCTCTCTCTCTCTTTTGAGTCGGCATCTTTCTCTGTTACCCAGGCTGGAATACAGTGGCATAACTATGACAATTATGGCTCACTTAGACCTTCTAAGCTCAGGCAATCCTTCTGCCTCAGCATCTGGAGTACCTGAGACTACAGGCACATGCCACCATGCCCAGCTACTTTTTATTTTATTTTATTTTTATTTTTTTTGCAGAGACGAGGTTTTGCTATGTTGCCCAAGCTGGTCTCAAACTCCTGGGCTCAAGGAATCCCCCTGCCTCAGCCTCCCAAAGTGCTGGGATTACAGGCATGAGCCACCATGCCCAGCCAAGTATAAAAGTTTTTAAGGGTCCCTCTCGAGGAAGGTCAATCTTTGGTAAGATTTCCATTGATCAGACAGCACTAAGTCTGTTTCCTTTCTGTTTTTTATTCCTTTTGGTGTTTTGCTTTTTAAACATTGTGAATATTCTCCAGTAAAAATTTAAACTATCAATTGCTTAGCATCAAGTAGGAAGGAAATTGCTGTGAAAGAATCATAGTTCTTATTAATCCAGCTCAGTCTTCTGCATTATCCATTCTAGGTTAAAAATGAATCTTTCTGTGTAATGATAATTGATGGTCAGAGACCTGTTATCTTCTTAAAGTTATCTATAAAGATGTCACCAATATAATTGTATGTTTAAATGCTTAAGAAAAAGTTTTTAGCATCAGGCATAGCATTTATTTAACCAAATGTTATTTTTATTTATTTATTTATTTTTTGAGTTGGCAGCTCACTCTGTCACCCAGACTGGAGTGCAACTCACTCTGTCACCCAGGCAACTCACTCTGTCCACTTCAGCCTTGTGTGTAGCTGGGACTACAGGCGTACACCACCACATCCAGCTAATTTTTTTTATTTGTAGAGCCAAGGTCTCACTATGTTGCCTAGGCTGGCCTCAAACTCCTGTGCTTAAATTATCTTCCCTCCTCAGCTCCCTAAAGTGCTGGGATTGCAAATGTGAGCACAGCACCTGGCCCAAATGTAAATTTTATAACTTGATATTTTTTTAATATGTGAGGCCGATACGTTTCAAAAGTCTTGTGCTTTTAATACTGACATGACAGAGCAAATAGATTGCTTTGCACAACTTATTTTTAGCCATTTCATTTTTATTATTTAGAAAAAATTTATGACTTGCCACATCACATCAACTTCATATAGGTACTTATATACTAGAGTTTATTGTGTAATTAAATATTATATTATCATCTGATATGATAATATATTGATAAATTCTTAAGAACTAGTTTAAATTTATGAATTTATTCTCTTTTAAATGAAATGAAATAGCCTACTAATTTGTGTGTATACTACAAATGACTTTTTTTAGCCAAGTCTGTTAGAATATTAACTATAGTTAAATTTTCATTAACAAAATGACTTAGGTATGTCTATTGTTTTTCTTTCTGTTTTTAACTAACAGAATTTTCTGAATGACTTGGTTATTTTATAGCTGTATGACATGAACCATCATGAATCTCTGTTAACGTCTGTTGTTTTACTTGTAGAGCAGATAATTATACCTGCTGGTCCTACTTCTTTGGGTTGTTGCATAAATTAGTCAAATTAAAGTGAATTCAGGTAGTTCTTCATACAGGAATTTTTAACTAGTAAGAAAACTTACCAATATTTTCATGTAATTTGGCTTATTGATTCTTATTTAAGAAGTGACAATGTGGCCTGGCGCAGTGGCTCACGCCCTATAATCATAGCACTTTGGGAGACTTTTGAGACCAGCCTGGGCAGCTTGGTGAGTGTTCATCTCTACAAGAAATCAAAAAGTAGCTGAGCATGGTGACGTGTGTGTGCCAGCTACTTTGAAGATTGAGGCAGAAGGATCATCTGAGCCCAGCAGATCGAGGCTGCAGTGGCTGTGAGCGTGCCACTGCACTCCATTCTGGGCAACAGAGACTCCAACTCAAAATAAATAATAAAATGAGCCGGGCTCGGTGGCTCAGCCTGTAATCCGCGCCTTTGGGAGGCTGAGGTGAGTGGATTGCCTGAGCCCGCGGGTTCGAGACCCGCCTGGGCAGCGAGACCTCATCTCTACAATAAATCACAAAAATCAGCTGGGCGTGGTAGCGCATGCCTGTAATTCCAGCTACTTGGAAGGCTGAGGCGGAAGGATCGCCAGATCCCAGCAGGCGAGGCTGTGGTAGCCAGGAGCGGCCACTGCACTCCAGTCTGGGCAACCGAGTGAGACTCCAACTCAAAAAATAATCATAATAATAGTAATAATAATAAAATGAAAAGAAAAAATTAAAATAAAAAAATACCAAAAAACAGCTATGAAAAAAGAAGTGACAATGTTTGAAAAATAAAAGTGGCCTTTAAAAACATGGTATTGTTTACAGGGACCTTAGATTGGGCAGGTTTTCTGCTTTGACCCAAGTTACAGTAGTATTAATAGCTTTTAAAGAGGTATTGCTGTTTCCTTAATTATACTGTAGCATTAGTCAGCACTTTATTATTTCAGAAAACCTTGGAAAATTAAATGTTCAAAAGAAATACACGCTTTACTTTATCTCATTTTTTTCTACCATGCAAACTATGACGAAAATGTCATTATTGTAAAAGTGCATTTTTATAATTTCTGATGTGTGCAGAAATTTCTTGACTGGAGAAATAAAGACAAGATTTATTGAGTAGGTAGAAGTTTGCTGACACATCATTTTTTGAAGCATGAGACGTTTAAATGGATGTCAAATTTAGGAGATCACTAAACGAAGCTTTACAATAGAAATAGTACGTCACATTACAAACAGAACAAGTCAGTAATTTTAATCATTGAAAACTGAATGATGATGATATCATCTTAGTTTTAGAAATGCATTCCAAAATTGAGGCGGCGAAATGATATATTTATTATCAGAGATTTGAATTAAAATGCTTCTCCAGGGCCAGGTGCAGTGGCTCACACCTGCAATCCTAACACTTTGGGCGACTGAAGCGGGAGGATCACTTGAGCCCAGGAGTTTCAGACCAGCCTGGGCAACATAGTGAGACCATATCTATACAAAAAATAAAAATATTAGCAGAGCATGATGGCATGTGCCTATAGGAAACTGAGGTGGCAAGATCACTTGAGTCCATGAGGTTGAGGCTGCAATGAGCCAGGATCACACCACTGCACTCCATCCTGGGTGACAAAGTAAAGCCCAATTTCAAAAATAAAATAAAATAAAAAGCTTCTCCAGACCAGACATGATGGCTCACACCTGTACTCCCAGTACTTTGGGAAGTCAACACAAGGGGATCGTTTGTGGCCAGGAGTTCAAGACTAACCTGTCTAAGATAGTGAGTCTTTGTCTCTACAAAAAATTTTAAAATTAGCCAGTTGTGTCATACACCTGTAGTCCCAGCTACTTGGGAGGCTGAGATGAGAGGATCACTTGAGCCCGGAAGTGTGAAGCTACAGTGAGCTGTGATCATACCACTATACTCCAGCCTGGGAAACCATGCAAGACCATGTTTCAAAAATAAATTTTAAAAAACCTTAGGTCCATGTGGTATATATTAACCTGGGGAAATAGCCATAACATATTTTTATATGCAAAAAGGAAATTTTTGGAAATAGCCCAACAGTTCATCAGAATTAAATGGAGAAACAAATTTTGATTTATACATGCAGTAGAATATTATTCAATGATAAAAAGGAATGAAGTATATACTACAGTTTGAGTGAACCTCAAAACATTATGCTAAATGAAAGAAGCCAGAACAAAACATCAGCTGTTGTATGATTCCATTTATGTGAAATATCCAGAATAAATAAATTCATGTAGACAGAATGAATATTGATGGGTGAGGAGGAGGTGATGGGAAGAAACTGCTTACTGGATAAGGGGTTTTACTTTGGAGTGATAGAGATGTTTTGTTACTAGATGGAGGGTGGTCATAGTTACACCACATTGTGGATGTACTAAGTGCCACTTTAAAATGGTTTTATCTTTATGCTACTTAGAATTTCAACTTAGTAAATTACTCAGAAAATGTCAGTTGCATATTAAAAAGCATAGCATAATCCTTTTTATTAATCAAAAGTTTATGGTTAGATGGATAAATAAATGTATAGATAGGTATTGGGATTTGTTTAGAAATGACTCCCTAAGTATAGGTCAAAATTTTAGGAGTGATATGTACTGAGAGCCATATAAACAATGAGGAGGAGGGGATTGAGGCGCTGGATAGTTTGGAAAGAAAGGATACTTCAGTTATGACCGTCTCTTACTGTTTCAAGTCAGTGTATGATTTTTACTTTTTGTTGTTTTATATCTGTTTGTCAAATAACAGTTTTTAAAAAGTGACAGATTTTAGTTTTCATAGTATAGAGTTAACGTGCCTGTAGTCATTTCAGAGAGAAAAAATTTCTTTCAGTCCGCCAATAGCAAAACCGTTAACTGTGAAGAACAGAATGACTTGTAAAGAAAATTGAATGTCAAAGAAATAATTAAACTCCACTTTATGTGAAAACATTAATCAATTGTACATTTTCTTAATAATCCTTCATGTGACAAAACAGGCTTAGTTGATCAGTGTAGTGGGCAATAAAGACCCATGGTTACTTACCTATTGTAAGTAAAAAAAGGCTGAACAAGTGTTGAGGTATGATTGTTTGTTTATATTTTTACTGAATACCTATCAGACTTTAAAGAAAATGTTAATTATTCAACTTTTTTGCCCCATTCACTGAATTTAATCATGTTTCAACTTTCTAAAATCAATGCTAAAAGAACAATTGCATCAAATTATGCTAGGGACATCTGCAGCAATCTAGACCAATAGTTGAATGCTGTTGCTTATAAATTACTGGAGTTTTTTAAAAATAATATCTGTTTTGTTAATTTTGTCATCTTTTACTTAATGGGTTTACCTGTTGATAGCCTTGTCTTTCAGTTATTATAGGGGTGTTTTCAGTTTATAATTGTAACATGTTTCCTTTATGAGCAAAAAAGCAGATTCCTTTACTAACAGCTCCTTAACAGTACTTTGTAGGTAAAACTTCGAAATGTCTTGTGGTGGACTTTGCTTTTATAACTTAGATATTGCAAATTGTATGTACAGTAGAAGCTCAATAAATTAAAGAAGCATACTTTTATAACTGGGTTTCTGAGGGGTCTTTTTACTCATTAGTTAATGATGAAGAAAAGGTTTGTTTATTGGTTTATGGGGAATGGGATCAAATCTTTTATTCTTATTACCTAAGCAATATTTTATTTCAGTATGTATCACTTAAAATAGGAAAGAATAGCAACAATTAAGAGATGATGTATATCTCTTACATCTCTTGTCTTGATTCCTGAAAAAGATAATATTCTGTGATGTAATTCTTCCTTTTTTAACTACATTCTAGATGGAGGAAAGGGGTAATCGTGATGTTTGTTACCTTCACCTCGTGCATTTTATTCTGAGTTTGAGATCTTGTACTTACTTTTACTAGCCTTTACTAAAATTTTTTCTGAGCCTTTACTTTTTTATCTGTCAAACGGATAGAATAAGTACTATTATGAAGATCAAATAAGACATGGGTTAGAAAAGTGTGTTGTAACCTACCATGCAGATGTTTGTCACTTATTACGCATTCTACCATTATGCATCTATTGTGTACAAGTCATGTTATTAGACACAGGGGTAACACTGAAAAAGACATTGTCAGTCAGGCTTGGTGGCTTAGCCTATAATCCCGCGCTTTGGGAGGCTGAGGTGAGTGGATTGCCTGAGCCCACGGGTTCGAGACCCGCCTGGGCAACTTGGCGAGACCTCCTCTCTACAATAAATCAAAAATTAGCTGGGCATGGTAGCATGTGCCTGTAGTTCCAGCTACTTGGAAGGCTGAGGCAGAAGGATCGCCGGAGCCTAGCAGGTCAGGGCTGCAGTGACTGGGAGTGGCCACTTCACTCCAGTCTGGGCGACAGAGTGAGACTCCCACTCAAAAAAAAGAAAAAAGAAAAAGACATTGTCTTTGCACTTAAGAAATTTGTGGTCTAGCAGAGGAGACAGACATATGAAATACGTAATTAAAGTATGAGAAATGAGGTCATTCCCATTCGTTTTACAAAGTGCTTCCAAAATATTTTAGAGCTCTAATGAGAACTCTGTTATCTTTTTTCTGATTGTTATAGATATAAATTAAGAACTAGTTTGTTCTCAAGTGTAAGGTTTAGCATCCACAGTAATCCTTGGAACTGTGGTGGGAATCTTGATACTTGTATCACTGTCTTTTGTGAAGACTAAACAAGCAAAAAAAATCACATATATAGCAATGAGAAATTTCTTCAAATAAGAAACTACTCAATATTATTTCTTTAATTTTGGGGTAGTGTATGAAGTAGCAAGTCATCTGATCATCAATTCATTTATCATTTTAAAGTTTTGATTGATATCAAATTTAAAATTCTGATTAATATCAAACTTAAAGATACCAATTTAAAGTTATGATTGAAACCGGGCTCGGTGGCTCAGCCTGTAATCCCGCGCCTTTGGGAGGCTGAGGTGAGTGGATTGCCTGAGCCCGCGGGTTCGAGACCCACCTGGGCAGCGAGACCTCATCTCTACAATAAATCAAAAAATCAGCCGGGTGTGGTAGCGCATGCCTGTAATTCCGGCTACTTGGAAGGCTGAGGTGGAAGGATTACCGGAGCCCAGCAGGTCGAGGCTGCAGTGGCCAGGAGCGGCCACTGCACTCCAGTCTGGGCGACAGAGTGAGACTTCAACTCAAAAATAAATAAATAAATAAAATAAAGTTATGATTGATTAATCAGTTGGCTATCTTGTCATTATTTCCTTAGGCTGATCTGCTTCAGATAAACAATGTAAAAAAATTTTTCACTAGTGCATAATTAACCTTTGAGTAGCCACATTATTAGAGTAGAACAATGGTACTAAAGCCAAAATAATTTACATTGGATTTTAGACCAGAATAGTAATTTCTTTTAGAATCTTCTCCATCTTCCCAAGTATGTTTTATTTTTACAGAATAATAATTGCTCACATTTTAATGGGACTTTCACATTTTCAAAATGCTTTTTACATTCATTTTACTTCATCTTCAAAGTGATATACATAAAGATAGTTAACATATCCTCTTAGTATACTAACTCACAAATAGAAGATAATGCAGCCAGAAGGGCTTTGGAAGCTGAATCCAATTAAAATCTAGTCTAAAATAATTCAGGGTAGATAGTAGAGGTATAAATTTTTTTAATTTAATATTAAGTCTGTTTATGGCTCATCATCCTCTTCAGATTTACTTTGGCTTAAGTAAACTGTGTGTGTGTGTGTGTGCGTGTGTGTGTGTGTGTGTGTGTGTGTGTGTGTATGCATATGCATACACACGCATAAGTAACCTCATTTTTATATTCTAAGGTCTCTGGTTTACACTCTAAAATCTTATGATTTAATTTCAACATTAAAATCATGATTCACACAACCATTTTATCTAAATATAGAACCATGCCTGTCTTTATTTTGAAGAATAAAATATTTCCTTATATATATGATATGAAAATTCTTGAATCCTTAGGTTAATTTGTTGAATTTTAGTTGGTTTATCATAAATGACTTAGAAACCACCTAGCTTTAGCTTCTTCTACCTAATCTAGTTTATAACCTTTACCTGCGAGAGCTTCCTATTTTCAACCCCTGCTTGGCCTGGTCTTAACCACTAGTGTGTGCTCACACTTAAGGCTGTACAGCTCAGTAAGCCTCCTTCCTTTAAGGCTTGACCCACTCTCATGCCTAACTTGCCCTCCATCTTTGTAGTATTTCCCTTACTCTCTATTCCTTGCTAGTAATTCCTTGTGTGTCATTTGCTGCTTTCAGTGGTGCTGATAGCAGGTTTAAAGGAAATTGGCTATTAGGATATAATACAAATTACCTCTCATCTAAAAGTCGCTTTTGTGCTTCAGGACATTATTAGGAAAATCTTTTATGGTAAAACATCAGGATAATGTAAAATATTGAATTTGTTGGGGCTTTTTCTTACCATTTAAAAGGTACAGAGGAAAAAATGGTTAATTGAATTTTGGATAAATATAATTTACAGCATACTTATATACCGTATCTTTTAGATATATGCAAATTTACATATTTAAAAACATGCAGAAGTTTTTATTTTTTTAATTTTTTCTCCTAATGCCCAGAAGCATCAATAAAGGTTTGTTTTTTGGTTTGGGGGGGGGTTGTCAGGGTCTCACTCTGTTGCCTAGGCTGAAGAGCAGTAGCACACTCACGGCCACTATAGCCTCAACCTGCTGGGCTCAGGCGATCCTTCCACCTCAGCCTTCCAAATAGCCATAACTACAGGTGCACACCACCTCACCCGGCTAATATTTTTTCATTTATTATAGAGACGAAATCTCACCAGGTTGGCCAGGCTGGTCTTAAACCCCTGGTTCAGGCAGTCCTCTTGCCTCTGCCTCCCAAAGTGTTGAGATTGCAGGTGTGAGCCACCATGTCTGGCCAGAAAAGTTTTTATTTTTTATTTTCTCTTCTTTTCTTGGTCTTTTTTATTGTTTGCTCCAAGTGTAATTCCGATTAAAGGTCAGTTAGTACAAATATAAGTTGTAACAAAAATCAAGTGCCTTGCCTCTTCAGTCCTTACTGTTCAGTACCTATTGTTAGCAAGTAGCATCTTTAAATTTATTTGCTAATAGACCAGGTAGTATTAGATCAACAACCAGAATACAATCAACTGTTGAGTTTCAAATATAGAAATTGATGTCCCATTCATTAATTTCAAACCTGCCTTTTTTTTTTTTGAGTTGGAGTCTCACTCCGTCGCCCAGACTGGAGTTCAGTGGCTGCTCCCGGCCACCGCAGCCTCGACCTGCTGGGCTCCAGCCATCCTTCCGCCTCAGCCTTCCAAGTAGCTGGAACTACAGGCACGTGCTACCACACCCGGCTAATTTTTTGATTTATTGTAGAGATGAGTCTCACCAAGTTGCCCAAGTGGGTCTCGAACCTGCAGGCTCAGGCAATCCACTCACCTCAGCCTCCCAAGGCGCGGGATTATAAGCTGAGTCACCGAGCCCGGCTCAAACCTGCCTATTTAAAGAGAGAATATGTATTACATATGTATTTTTATGTGGAAAATAAAGCAATATTTTATAAATTTCAAGATTATAATATTTAAATCATCTGTTTTATATTGATTAGATAATCAGCTTATGATTACTTTTAATAATTTTATCACACATAGAATTTTGTTTCATAGTATTGTTTTTGATGAATGTGTGGTGTCTAAGATGCATTTTTGATTTTTAGAATTCTGTAATTAAGGCAATGCTGTAAAATATGCCAATTTTCATGTCATAACTGAGAAAATTAACAGTGTAGCGATGTTGGTGAGGTTGCTGGCGTAAATAATGAAGTTAGGACCTCTGACTAGTCTCATATTATTTCACTTCACTTTCCTAATATTTTTTACCACCTGGATATAGAGTTACGTGGTCCTCTCTAAAATTTAACTATCTACTCAGTTCTTGTTGGGCAGTGTGCCAAGCTCTGGGGAGTCAAATAAACCATCTTTGTCCTCAAGAAATTTCCAATCTGGAAGAATTAGCAAACAAATATGCTGAAAGTGCAACCCAGTGGTATAAGCAGTATGGGAGATACCTAGAGAGAGACACATTTTGTCTATCTGGGAGCACATAAATGGGCACCTGCATTCCTTTCCTGTGCAGTTGTTACTGTATATCTTGATTCTTAAGAATAAGTAAGGTAATTTGCATGGCAAAGAAGGGAGGAGAGCTTTTCTGGATAGAGACAACAGTATATAATTTAGACATTTGAAATTGCGATTTTTGTAGTTCAAGACAAATATTGGTCATTTCATGTGAGTCAAACTAATGTGAAGGCAGCAAGGGTAAGACGGGCTTGAGGCATTGCTAGTGTTTTGGTGTGGGTGAAGGATAGAATATATCGGAATGGGGTGAGGTGATCACAGTTATCAGATTATAAATGATTGTATATTTTTGACTAAAAATAGATATCCAGCCCCATTTCACATTACAAAATTGAATGAGAGAAATCTGTAGACGTGAGTCTCAAAATCAAGCTCACAAGGCAAGGGGGGGAGATTTGAGTGATATACATATAGGATTATTCATAACATAGTGTCTCATCAATAGTATCATTAATAATGGGCTATAATTTGTGATGTTGACCAGTGGTTGCAGAACGAATTTTCTGAATAACAGCTTAAGTGTTCAAGCAAAGCGGTTTTAAATTTTATCTTTTGTACTTTGATAACTGTCCACCCATTCTTGTCTTAAATGCTGTATTATAAGTGTAATGTAATCTATTAATGGTTTAGAGTTATTATGAATATTAATTTTTGTTTTGTACTTAAATACAATGTTGTAGTTCATTATTATTGGGGTATGAGGAACTATTTGACCCTACAGACTTGCCTTTAGACTGCAGAACTTTTATTCTTTGGGTCTTTATGTTTCTGTCATTTATCACTTAAGGATGTCTAATGAGCCTAATCTGCTAAATTATTTCACATTCAGCTTTCTGGGTAAGAGACAGGATAGAAAATGGCATGCCTGTGCTTTTATGTACACCTGTTTGCTATATTTTCTCATTTACTTTTGGGTTCATGGATGAAATCTGAATGGTTATAGTTCATGTAAGTTCAAAAAGTAGAAGTGTTTATTTTTTTATGCTGCCAATTTAAAAATGTATATTATTTATAATTGTTTTGGTAACAAATGCTGATTTGTGTGTTTTTAATATTTGGGGGAAACCCAAAGGAATTAGTTGGACTTGTTCTATTTGGAACTTTTACATAAAATTGGCCAGTTCAGTGTATCCCAAACAATGGCTGATGTACTCATTCTGTTATAAGGCATAGAACAAATCACCGTTGACTTTCCAGATTTAAATTTAAATGTGTTTAGGTCAAAGGCAACTAAGTCATTTTAACGTTGCATGTAGTTTCTTTGGTTGCAGTGTGCAGTGAAGTACCTCTCAGTGGATTTTAGGTGACTATGATTCTTTGGTTATTATGGTTTCCCCTATGAAGCTTTTCCTAGTTTCTAGGAAACTAGAAACTTGCTTGGTTGAATTTCTAGGGTGAATTTTTTTATTTTCCAGTGAAAGAAATCAGTGAAAATTCATACTGACTTCCTTGATGTTCCTAATTTTTTAAGTAATCAAAAGAGCATGTAGCATGTAAAATAAAAATACCTTCAACAGGCTACCCGTAATATATAAGGAGTCTCAAGGCGAATTAGAAAGGTAAAAATCTTAGAAATATGCTATCCAGTTGTGGTGTTATTCTATTCCATTTTTATACAAGTTGTGTCTTTTGTATAAGTGCTAAAACATTGAAACTGTTGTGTACTGATTAGACATATCTTAAGCAACAGATTTTCTTTATTCACTAGTGTCCTGTCAGTGGTGTCCAATTTTCATATTTTAATCCTTGTTTTCAACGGTAAAAAATACGTTTAGTCTGAAACTGGTAAGGTACATAAGCTGTTTCTTCTCCAGAGTGAAGTCACCCTGCTGAGAAATGAAGTGGCACAGCTGAAACAGCTTCTTCTGGCTCATAAAGATTGCCCTGTAACCGCCATGCAGAAGAAATCTGGCTATCATAGTGAGTAATGTTCCATTACCTATAGCCTTAGGCTACATCAGTGAAATACTGCCAATGTGAACTGAGCTACCATATAAAAAAAAGAGGGACTGCAGTTCTAATATTTAAGATTAAATATCAGAATTTCTGTAAGGTTATTGTAGAATGGGGTGGAGAATTATACATTTTTAGAACCTAGAGAGGTTGAGTTTTCCTATGTCTAGCTTTTTTCTAAGCATTACTATAGATCAACAAAATTAGCTAGTGATTTGAGATATACTGTAAGTACTGATGATATTTTGTTTATCTTCTCAGAGTAGCACTTTGTCTTAGACTGACAGGGTGAAACACTACTTCCTTCCCAGCCTCCATTCAGTACTGATGAGATTTTTTTTAACATGAACTGTGTCTTAACAATTTATACTATCAGTTTAAAGTGTCAGATTCTTTTGTTCTTTCTTCGATAATGTTAGCGTTTGCTCAATGTTTTTATTGTTGTGAGTCTTTATATTGAGCCTTCTAGTTAGTCATAAAAATGCTAAAACGGAGCAGTATTTAAATTAAATTATCTGCTTGTAAGTTTCCTCCTAAATGTGTTCCCAAAAAATGAGATTCTTTTGTTTTCAGCATTTTAGAGGTTAATTGTGCTTTTTCCTTTTTGTAATGTCCTTTTTTCATAAGATGCACAATGTTGGAACCAGCTGTTACTCTTGAATAAATGGCCAATTTTGTCCATCGCATACAAATTTGTAACAAATAACAGAGTTGGGAATGCATTAGGCAACATTCATAATATATAACCCCCAGCTTTCATTTTTATGATTTAGTGGTATTTCAGGATATTTGTAAATGTGAAGATTGTTTCAACCATATGTATCCACTTCATTTTAATTTGCCAGTGTCAGTAATTCAAAAGAAAGAAACATTTTGTATTGGATGCAAACAGTTCCTCAGGTGCTCACGATAAAACTTAATGGCCACCATCTTTACTTGTAGTCATTGTAAGCAGTTTCATCAGAATGGGCAATATTTTTTAATTTAGAAGATTCAGTAGATTTAGCAACTCTCAATTGCCATATATATTTAGAACACTGATTTTTGTCAGTTTTGAGCATGTAAATCTCAGTTATTTGATATCTAGTCATTTTGACAGGACAGTGAAACACATTGTGGAGTAAATTGGAGCCATATAGAAATACGTTTGGGATTTATATTAACAATGATTGCTGCAGGGATAAGGCCATTATGGATCCCATCTGACTTAACAACATAATTTCCTATAGAAGCTACTGAGTTAAGCATTTGTGCATACATGATTTTTTAAAAATAGAAAGCTCTCTGAATTTCAATAGTTTAAAGAGAAATATACCCATGATACAATTAGAAGGAAATTAACTGATCCCTTAAATTGTATTCAGTTCAAAATCACCAGCAATTTTTAAATCTTTGATCATTTATTGGATAATCCCAACAGTTTTAACTCTGTTATCCAGGCAATATATGCTCAGCAGATACAAGCCAATTTCTCATTTTAACAATTGATTTACAAAGATATTTATATACTGTATACTTAAATTAAGTGACTAAGAATCTAGATTAATATATTTTTAGTGAATATGTATTTTATTAGGTTGTGAGAAATATAAGAAATGAATAAGATGTTGTTTGGAAAGATTTATTTCTTTGTCCTTGTCTAATCATTTAGATAATCAAATTAACTGAAGTATAGTTCTACCATAAACTTAATTTTCTTCAGCTCTTGTAGAAATTTTCAAGTAATTTCTATTTTCAGATTTTAAATTTTAAAAAATAAACCTGACTTCTGATGTTTAATAGTCAAGGTAGATATTGAGATTGCCTGAGTAAATATTTGTATCTTGGGAAAATTTATAAATTCACACTCTTTATCGTGTAGCACACAGGAATTATTAATGGTGTGAGTTACAATAGTAACTAAATCTTAAAACATTTGTGAAAGAAAACTAAGGTTCAGTAGAAATTAAGGAATATTATAAAGTCTTGCAGGTGAAGGTGACAGTACTGAGTTACAGTTATAGGGTCTCTTCTACCCAATTTAACACTGAAAGTCTCGCATCCTAAGAAACCCCTCAATCCTGGAAAAACCGTGACAATTGGTCATTCAAATAGTTGTATAATATAAAACCTGAATGAAAAGAAGCACATTTTTATTAATAGGGTTCTATGAAGAATAAAGCATACGTGATTTTATTGCTGTGGATTCATATTCTCTAGATCTGGGCATAATTAGAGTTTATTGGGCCTTAATTGATCACTAATATTTTCATTATTAAAATATATGTATGAGCCAGGCTTGGTGGCTCAGCCTGTAATCCCAGCGCTTTGAGAGGCTGAGGTGAGTGGATTGCCTGAGCCCGCGGGTTCGAGACCTGCCTGGGCAACTTGGCGAGACCTCATCACTACAATAAAAAAATCAAAAATTAGCCAAGCGTGGTAGCGCGCCTGTAGTTCCAGCTGGAAGGCTGAGGCGGAAGGATCGCCGGAGCCCAGCAGGTCGAGGCTGCGGTGGCCGAGAGCGGCCACTGCACTCCAGTCTGGGCGACAGAGTGAGACTCCAACTCAAAAAAAAGAAAAAAGGAAAAAAAATATATGTATGAACATAGGTAGAAAACCATAGAGAATCATCAGATAGCTGATTTATTTCAGTAAATAGAGCTAAAAGTGACTCTTTGAGTGCAGCATGATTTTTTTGTATCTTTCTAGTGCTTGTAATTATACCAGTATCTTTCTCCCCTCACCTTCTAGACTGGACATTAGTGCAGATATATCACATTGTAAAAATATTTACACATATATAAAATTTGTAATTACACAATCTAAGTGAGTACTTGCTTCTTTGTACTCATTAAAGATTTACTTTACCGAATTTTGCAGGTAAACATTTGTCCATTACTGTTTTGTTTTAAGTCATTCCCCTTAAGATATATGCTTTTACATTTCCTTATACTATTCTTCACAGATCAGCCTCTTTATTTTTGAAGGCTGGTATATCCCTAGAACTTAACATTCAGGGAAAAGTCAGCTTGTTGTTCTTTTGAAGGGTATTCTCTCCAGTTAAAACTGTCTCTGTCGGTATTTTCTTTTTCTGTTTTTATTGTCTATTTAAATTACTGAATTTCAAATATAATATAACATTTATTATTATTTGGTCAGGAAAGTATTCCTTCTGTTTTTAGGTAATTTTACTAATTACCTTTTAAAAATTTTTAAATTGTATCCTGAAGTCCAGTTTTTATCCGCAGGTATGGTTTTGCATAGAGAAGATGGCATTCCATCTCATTGATGTATTTTTAAATGTACTTTTCAAAAATGCATGGATTTGAGCAGATGTTTCAAAATTCTTTAAGAATTACTATATTGCAGAAAACCTCAAAATGAGGAACTTCCTTGAACTATATTTGTTCTTGCCAGGTGCTCTTCCCTCCATCTTCTATGTTATGAGTCCTGGGGTGAGTCCTGCTTCATAGGGTCCGTCTTTTACTGGTGGACTCAGAGTATGTGGCTGGTCATCAGTGAGCAGACCAGTAGAAAATAGACATTCTCAGGTTTGAGGAAAAGCCTGTAGGGTCACTTCTAAAAATATACATATTTTTCAATTCCAAGTGAAAAAAGCAAGGTGCAAGAGAATACATTCCACTATGATAATATCTTTAGAATGTTTAAATTAAGTAAAGCTAAACTATATTGTTTAGGAATACATACTCACATGATAAAACACCAAAGGAAAAACAAGGGAATGGTTTAAGAAGTGTCAGAGTAGTGATTACTTTTGGCAAGGAGAGGAGTCCCCAGGAAGCAGCAGTGTTACTGACCATGTTCTCTCTTTGTTGGGGGCTGGGTTCAGGTATTCATGTTATCGTTGTGCTTCATAACTTATAGATACACTATAAATATTTTTGTGCCCATATCAAATCTTTCACTAAGTGAAATTACAGGAGCCTATTCTATTAAAATAAGAAAGACTTGAGAGTTGTTGTTCAGGCCTAAATATTGGTAGATTTATTTTCATAAGTATTTGGAATGCCTTTTCCTGAATATCTTTCAATTGCAGTATTTAGAGTTGTATATGGATTTGTATTTGAATCCCAATTAGTTCATGCAACTATAACAGCTGGTGGCATTTAGAATCTAAATATTGCGTATTCTCATGTGTACGCATCATTAGAATCAGGTGTTGTAATCACCCGTGGCTGCAGTAGATGGAAAGTCAGCCAGAATAAATATAGTTCTGGGAAATGCAGAGGGAGTAATTTGTAAGAATTCATTTTGTTTATGCATGTGGTTATAAATTCTTTCTTATCTTTTACTAGGAATGACATGTAGGCCAGCCAGACTGGTTTTGCTAAATGTATTGCTTGATAAGTGTTTGATTATGTCTGTGGGAGCCTGTCTCTCAAATTCCTACCTCATTTTCTTTCTTAACACCCTCTAGCCAATCTTTCTTCAGTTCTATTCAGTGAGGCACTGGACACCCAGAAGTCTCCTTATGCATGGCCGTGCCTTCCTTTAACCTCTGCAGGTAGAATTGCCTGCTTCATGACCGGTCCTCAATTCCAGGCCTACCAACTCATCTAAATAGTCACTTCTGTAAAATACCTGCTGACTTTTTACTCTGCATATCGACTCAGCCTAATGATACATTCTTAGAAGTATTTTGTTTAAGAAGATGAGCATTTTTTTCTTTTTTCCGTTTAGCGGCTGATAAAGACGACAGCTCAGAAGACATCTCCGTGCCGAGCAGTCCACACACGGAAGCTATTCAGCATAGTTCTGTCAGCACATCCAATGGCGTCAGTTCAACCTCCAAGGCAGAAGCGGTAGCCACTTCAGTCCTCACCCAGATGGCGGACCAGAGTACAGAGCCTGTGCTTTCACAGATGGTCATGGCTCCTTCCTCCCAGTCACAGCCCTCAGGAAGTTGATTAAAAACCTGCAGTACAACAGTTTTAGATACTCATTAGTGACTTCAAAGGGAAATCAAGGAAAGACCAGTTTCCATTTATGCGAAATCTGTGGTTGTAAATTTTTTTTTTTACTTGAAATTAAATTTGGCTCTAAAGTTGGTGTAGCAGCAGTTGATGATCAGACTGAACAACAGTTTTTAGTCTCTGGAAAAGACTGATTTTGCTTTTTTATAAATATTGTTAGATTTATTAATTTTTCTGTGCTCAATGTGTAAATTGTATTATAATTCATTGTGGTTTATTTCATTTTTAATTTGATGGTGTTTGAATAAATGGGGGTGTTACTGAATCTTTCTTCCCACTTCCATTTCCTTTACCACTCCTTAACCCTCAACTGTGATGGTAGTGTTGTTATCATTTATACCAAAGTTCTGCATAGTCCCTCTTGACTTTGTCATGTTAACAAAGTCACAAAGCACTAGGCAAAAGAAGGATAGGAATTTGCTTTTAATCTTTTTGCCTTTTATTTTGCACATTATGCAAAAGAAAGAACATTAAAGAACACTTTTTTTTAAGTGAATGAAAAACAGTTAAAGACATGCAGTGCTTTATGCACATTCTTAAACTAAATCAAGGCATTAGTAATAATGCTTTCCTTTTTTTAAGTAAGCATAAATTCTAGAATTTTCAGCATTTCAAAAATGACTTTATTTTTCAAGTCTTAAATCCAGTATTTTAAACCTATGTTTTGAGGCTAAAAAAAATAAGACATTATATAATGTATGATACAGGGTTCTCAGATAGCTAATAATTTTTGAAATCAGCTCTTGTTTTTGCGTTTTTGTTGTTGTTGTTTTGTGCAGATTTCAGGTTACAAACTGAGAAGTTTATGCATAATCAAGTATGGTATGGTTGCCAGAAAACCTACAAATTACTACTTAGGAAATTTAAGACTGTTTACCCCCATTGTCGTGTACTTGCGAGCTAACTTGTACTTATTCTTGTGAAAGCACTGTCATCTTTTAGTAGCAAATTTTGATAACGTTTCTCGTGGAAAAAAAAATCAGTATCTATCTTTAGAACAATGTAATTATAATGTGGGAAGCGTGCATGAGAGAGTGTGTGCGTGTGAATGTATGTGTGTGTGTGTCTTTCAATAGTTTATGCCAGCAATCTTTGCTTGAATGTTTTAACGATGCCTTCAGTGTGATGCTGGCCAATAGATGATTACAGTTTAAAATGTTATTACTGTGCAGGCTTGGATAACTAACATTCCATGATGTAGCTTGTTTCTGATGAGATGATTGTAGGTACACTTTTCTCATTATCCAGTCATCTGTGGGATACTGAGTTTTCTAATGTGCCATTATCTATTTTTATTCTGCATTTATGTTCAAAATACAGTACAATATTTTAAAATAGACTAAATTGTTAAACATAAAATTTAAAAAGTAGTAGATGTGCATAAGAAGACTTTGTAAAATAGTTCTGAGTCCTACCCAGTAGCAACTTCTGGCATTCAAGCAGGATTCCATTATGTAAATATCTGTAATGCATTTATAATAAGTTGTGTAGTTTGTTCTGCATCCATACTACACTATTTGCTAAAGTCTCAGTGCCATCTCCTAATGAGACTGACATTTTTAAAGTCTGTATGGAATATCCTTGAGAATTCAAGGAAATATCCCACCTGCCTAAGTTCCAAACTGGGAAACATTCAAATCATACAAATGACATTTCAGGATTTTTAGGTATGAAGATAATAGGAATTTTATTGTTTGGCTTATTAAAAATAAGAGCATTTTTATTTAATAATGCTACGTCTAAAATTTTTAATGTTTAACTGATTTCATAATTTTAAAGTACTCAATTTCTAATCATGATTTTGCCACAGTTAGGCGAAGGTGTTATCTCAAAGGCACAAAATACGAATTCTGCAAGAAGGCTATTTTTTATTGTAGTTTGAATGAGTTAGGAAAAGCCTCAATTTTTCACTCTTAAATCCTTCAGTGCATTTTTCCCTTCATGTTATTATTTATGCAAGTTAAAGTTTATTGGTAACAGAATTCTTGCACTGTAAAATAAAACTACATAGATGTAAGAAATCATGTAAACGGTTAATGAGCTTACCAAGGTTAGCAAAACTTTCATTGTAAATCAATCTGTACTCAGCAAATAAAAATCATTATTAGTTGTATAAACACAAATTCCATTTTGACTTTCAGGATGTCACACTACTTCTGTACCTAGCATTTTCAGTCCTTATATTTGCAATGTTACACAAACTGTACTATTTTCTTTTATGTGCAGTTTGCATGAGTAAACCATCAGAGAATAAATTCTATCTTTAAATTATGTTCATAATTTGTTCTTACCTGTCTTTCATGAAGTAGCATCACTCAATAATGATACTTTTTTTTCATCAGGGGTTTATTACCTGAGAAGAACCTGAGATTCTATTTCTGTGATAAAATATATTCCCTCTCCAACACCCTTTAACTCAAGGTGCTCAGGCCTCATTTCTCTGCGTTCTCTTTATGCCCCAGTCATATATAATGAACCTTGAATTTACATCCTCAGTTCTGATACTCCCTGAACTTCAGCCATAGACCCACCTGCCTTTGTTATCTCTTGGTGACCACCTGGCAAAGCATCTTTAACATAGCATGTCCGACACCGAACTGCTAAACTTACCTCAGTCTACCCTCAAACATAGTCCTTCCTCAAGCTTTCATGAGTCAGTTGATGATAACACAGTTCTTCCAGTTCCTTAAGCTAGAACAACCTTGTCAACCTTAATTATCTTTCTTTCACAGCTTACCTCCAACCCATCAGGAAATACTATTTGTTTTACCTTAAAATAACCCAGAACGCAACCAGTCACACCCATACTGCTCTCACCCTCCTCTGTGCCCTCATTCTCCACCCAGTTGCTTGAGCTGCCTCATGATTGTCTCTTTGCTTTCAATCCCTGCCCACCACAGCCTTTCCTCAACACAGCAGCTGGAGTGATGTTTTAAAAACCTAAATCAAATTACGACACTCCTCTGCTCAGAATCCTGGAGAGGCTCCCCCATTTCACTCAGGAAGAGCTCAAGTCCTTAGAACGACCACAAAGCCCAAAGACAGTCTGAACACCCATCCAATCCCATTGTGTCCCTGACTTCTTCTACCACGTTGTTTTGTCAGTCAATGCGCACTGCTAGGTGCCAGAGGTCATTTGAGGCGCTTGAAATACCCTAATGGCCAAAATCCAAAATCCCTGCCTTCACGGAGCATATGTTCTAAAGAGGGTGAGGGAGGGTATTGGGAAACAGTAGGTGAATTGTGTATTGTATTAGAAGTGATAAGGGCAGCCCCTTCGGGTCCCCTCCCACTGTGGGAGCTTTTCTGTCCTCTCAATAAATCCTGCTGTCTAAAAAAAAGAAAGAAAAAGTGAGCCCGCGGGTTCAAGACCTGCCCGGGCAGCAAGACCTCATCTCTACAATAAATCAAAAAATGCCGGGCGTGGTAGCACATGCCTGTAATTCCGGCTACTCGGAAGGCTGAGGCGGAAGGATCGCCGGAGCCCAGCAGGTCGAGGCTGCGGTGGCCGGGAGCGGCCGCTGCACTCCAGTCTGGGCGGCAGAGTGAGACTCCGACTCAAAAAAAAAACAAAAAGTGATAAGTGCTAAGTGAAGAAACAGACCTATGCCAGTTTTGCTGGAGCATGTGGAGTGACATTTTGGTCATACCAGATTGAACCAATCTGAGGAGCTGCAAATAATTGCATAGCTATTTTTTAACACACATTTCTACCAACGTGCTTAAGGTAGACTGTGATGCTAGATAAAAGGTTTCATTAAGACAAGCAGATGTGTTTCTGTAACAAGTTGTAATAAATGAATGATGCATTAAACACTCATACCTAGAGAACACCATGGTTTTCTTTTTCTTTTTTTTTGAGTCAGAGTCTCACTGTCACCTAGGCTGGAGTGCAGTGTCACCCTGAGAGCCTCTGCAGCCTCGAACTGCTGGGTTCAGTTGAGATCCTTCCACCTCAGCCTTCCAAGTAGCTGGAACTACAGACATGTGCTACCACACGCAGCTGATTTTTTTTATCTATTGTAGAGACGAGGTCTCGCCAAGTTGCCCAGGCTGGTCTCTAACTCCTGGTCTCAGGCAATCCCCTCATTTCCTCCTCCCAAAGTGCTGACATTACAGGCATGAGCCACCGTGCCCAGCAAGAACAGTTTTCAAAGCAATTAGTTATAAAAGATATTTAGGAGTAACTTTTTAATCTGACATTTCTAGATTATCTTGACCACAGAATAGTTACTTTTGAAGCATTTGAAGTTACACCATTTTATTTGTATTTGATGTAATTACAAAAAAATTCTTTAAACTTTTAATAAATATAAATGAATTTTTCTGTAATTCTCTCATGATTTTTTTTAAAAGATACACGTCTTTCCAGATTATCAGTAACTGTTGAGACTTGGGTATTCATAGAGTTAATGCTTTGGTATTAAGATTCTAGAAAGGGCTGGGTGGAGGTGGAGTGCCTCATGCCTGTAATATCAGGACTTTAGGAGCTGGAGATGAGAGGGTTGCCTGAGCCCAGGGGTTCGAGTCCAGCCTGGGCAACTTGGCAAGACCTCATCTTTACAGTAAGTAAGTAAAAAAATAAGCCGGGTGTGGTGCATCCTGGGTGACAGAGAGATTCCGACTCAAAAACAAAACAAAAGACCCCAGAGAGCTAGCATTCTGTGTGAGGGGGAAAAATGTAGAATAAAGGTTTTTCTGAAATAAGAGATCTACCATTTAAATAAGTGGTGAGTTACAGATTATGATTATATTACCATAGAAAAGGTGCAATCTGCAAAAATGTTTCCAAAATTAAAGGACCTATTCTGAAACAGCAAAGGATACATGACACTAGAACCTCCAGTGAAAGAAAAAACTTGCATAGTTTTCGATTGTAGTAGTCCAAAACACCAAATCAGATTAATTGTAAAAATATCCTGTGTCCCAGCAACCAAGCTAGAAGAGTTCTTTATTCAATAATGGGCCAGTGGCTTGCATCTTTTTTTCTCAAATGTACATGCAAGTTCTTCCAGTGGCTTTCCAAGAAGAGAAAGTATTGCCTTCATTTACATCAGTGTTCGTAGTACACCATCGTCATGGTCACAACACTTAAGACATCATTCCTTGAGATGGGACTTTTTTTTTTTTTTTGAGTAAAAGACCCATGCCATTGCAATGTTTTTAAATCATGTATTACCTCAATTATTTGGGAAAGTATTTCTTATTCTAATTTTCAGTTTTACCTGTGCCAATTACATCAAATAAGGATTAGCTTACCCTAGTTAATTTAGAAGTAGATTCTACTTTCTGTGGAAGTAGACAAAAGAGGAGAATGTTCCCCCTCAAAGAGTTCCTTTTAAAGTTATTTTTGCTTTATCATTTTTTAAAGCAAGGAAGAGATGGTGCTTTTTTGGAAGGCAAAGGCAAGAGGGTCACTTGAGACAAGGAGTCCAAGGCCAGCCTGGGCAACATAGCCCTCGTCTCTACAAAAAAAAATCAAAAAATTAGCCAGGCATGGTGGCACATGCCTGTGGTCCCAGCTACTCAGAAGGCTTAGACTGAAGGATTGCCTGAGCCCAGGAACTGGAGGTTGCAATAGCCATGAATGTGCTCCAGCCTGGGCAACAGAGTGAGTCTTGACTCAAAAGACAAAATAAAAACCTTTGAATTATCATTACTGCTGTTACCCCATTTGATTCATTTTTCCTACCAATTTTTTATCTCTGTGTAATTTAAACATACTCTTCAGTCCATTTTTGGAAGATGTGCTTGTTAAAATTGTTATAGGGTCTGATTAAATAACATCAAACAAAATGAACTATGACTATCCTAGCATAATTAATGTGAGCATTTGAAAAATAATTCAACAGGTGAGAATTGACTTCCTCCAAAGACTAAACTCAGGGAAATACCTCCTATGTTCCATCTTAATTTATTCACCTCAGCTAGTGATTTGTTTTTTGTTTTTGAATAAGAGACTCACTCTGTCACCCAGGCTGGAGTGCAGTGGTACGATCACAGCTACTGCAACCTTGACCTGCTGGGCTCAGGTGATTCTTCCGCCTCAGCCTTCCAAGTAGCTGGAACTACAGGCACGTACCACCACATCCGACCTCAGCTAGTGGTTTCTGAGGAGACTTCCAGCACTGTGAGGTGACCAGCTGAATCATAAACTGTGTCAGTAGCTAAGTTAACATACTGCAAACAAAGCTCTTCAGATCCTTGTCGTGGTTTTGAAGGCTAATTCGAGTAACACTGAAGTTCTTTATAGACTAGAGTATATTTATGACAAGGAAACATTAGATGCCATTTTGAAAATGAGATATGCTCCCATTGTCATCCTTATTACTAAGTGTCCTATTTATCTGCAGACGCTCTGTAAGTGCTTTAAAGTTGTGAGCTATTTTTGAAGATGACATTGATCAATTATTTAAGAACTTGCATAAAATATATTTGTATGCCTGTTATAACTATCTAGAAGTGCATAGGCATGTATAATTTAAAATCATTTATAATTCAAAAATTTTAGTCTCCTGCTTAAAATTCTCTCCTAATAAATCTTTAACAAGAATTCTTAACACATAAAAAAATTAACTTAGATTTCTCTTACCTCTTACACTGGTGAAGGTACTTATGCATGTTGGTTCACTAAATAGCAAGTCATGGAAGAGAATTGGGGCAGTAAGTACATATCAAGCACTGACTTTTTGCTGAGGCATTGGATGCTGTAGGGATTGCAGTAGAAATAAACTCCAGGATCTTACCTGCAAGTAGAATCCATCTGGAAAGACAACATATTTGTTACACCCTCTGACAAAAACTTTTGAAACAGGTTTTATATGTTTAGAAAAGTAGGAGTTAAAGCATATTAGGCCAGGTGTGCTGGCTCACGCCTGTAATCTCAGCACTTTGGTAGGCTGAGGCGGGAAGATCGCTTGAGCCCAGGAGTTTGAGACTGGACAACATAGCAAGACCTCGTCTTTACAAATAGATGTTTAAAAGTTAGCTGGGCATGGTGATGCACACCTGTAGTCCTAGCTACTTGGGAGACTGAGGCAGAAGGTTCTCCTGAGCCCAGGAGGTTGAGGCTGTGATGTGAATCGTGATTGTGCCATTGCCCTCACTCCAGCCTGGGTAACAGTGACACCTCAACTCAAAAAAAAACATTAGATTTGAGCTTGGCCAGGAGTAGTGACTCACGCCTGTAATCCCAGCTCTTTGGGTGGTAGAGGTGAGAGGATTGCCTGAGCCCAAGGATTCAAGACCAGCCTGGGTAACTTGGTGAGACCTCGTCTCTATAATAAATAAAAAAATTTAGCTGGGTGTGGGCAGCGTACACCTGTAGTCCCAGCTACTCGGGAGGCTGAAGCAGAAGGATCACCTGAGTCCAGCAGGTCCAGGCTGCAGTGGCTGTGAATGTGCCACTGTATCCCAGCCTGGGCAACACGGTGAGACTCCTACTCAAAAAAAAAAAAAAAAAAAGATTTGATCTTCACCTTAAATTATGAATGGAATTGGAATAGAAGGAAAAAATTAAGGGAAAGCTTAGATAAACAAATGTGTTCTGTTAGTACAGTGAGGAGACGGAGACAGGAAGAGGCACATTAAGAGTGAGAGACCGGGCACAATGGCCCACACCTGTAATCCCAGCACTTTGGGAGGCCAAGGTGGGACAATCACTCAAGACCAGGAGTTTGAGACCAGTGTGGGCAACATAGTGAGACCTTATCTCTACATAAAATAAAAAAATTAGCCGGACATGGTGTCAGCCTCAGGAGGCTGAGACAAGAGGATTGCTTGAGCCCAGAAGTTCGAGGCTGCAGTGAACTATGATTGTGCCACTGCGCCCCCGCCTGGGTGATACAGCCAGGCTCAGTCTCTTAAAAAAATAAATAATAAGACAGAGAAAACGTAAAGGAGAGGTAAGAAGAAAACCAAGATAGTATAAGTATTCATTTCCATGGTGGGCTGTGATTTATTAAGTGCTCTTATAGACATTAGCTTATGAGAACTTCTGAATGCTATGAAGATGCATTATCCTCGTTTTAGATAAGAAAACAGCCTGAAAACTTGAGTTATTTGACCAAAGTCACACACCAATAAGTGGCAGGATCAACATGCACACCTATGTCCCAGTCCCAAATAAAAGTGTTATTTCCACTACAGGCAACGAAAAAAAACCCAAAGTTTAAAACAAAAGTACTTCACATATGACAAAGGTCTAGGAGAGTAAAGATTTAACTTGCCAATGAAAAGGTCTTTCATAACTTGTAGGAACATACATGCTTTCAGTATGAGGACTGGGACAACTGACAATAACCCATGCAGGTGTGGATTTTATTTCCCATCCTGGGATGGGAGAGACAGCTTAGGCTCTCGGATTTTTGGAACTAGACGCCTATATTAAGCTGGCATCCTAGAAGGGTTGCACCCATAAAGAAGTACGAAAGGAAAAGTCTCCGCTGCAAAATGAAACCTCACTTTTCCCTGTGCAGGTGGGGTTTCAATGTTTCAATGTGTACTACCCACATGGTCCAGAAACCCAGGCTAAAGATTTAACAGACTATCATCTGGACACAAGTGTAAAACATTCCTTCAAGCCACGTCATACTCAAGTGTCACAGGAAAAAAATATCTACCTCACTAAAAATGAGCATGTGTTTAAAGCAAAAATCCACCGTAAACCAGGATTCAAGAGCAAACAGCAAACTTAGGGTTAGCAAATTTAATTCCACCTTCAACTTTAATTTCTACCCTGCCAGGTAATATTGTAGTTATAGATTTGTGGAATGAGGATGTGAACGTCTTTGAGGGGCCGTGATTCTACCTACTTTACTTCCCCAAACTCTGATCTCTGTTTCCTAAACACTACAGCCACTCGGCTCTGTTTCCCTGTCCCGCCGCTGCACCCTGGAAAGAACAATAAGCTGGTACAACCTTCGGGCTCACTTTGTATGTTCCGCTCCTGCCATGAACCACAGGCCAGCACTGCCTGCTGTTCAATATCTAAAAAACATGACTGTGTATATATATGTGCCCAGTTAGCCAGCTGTTTAGCATGGGAGTGTAAATCAAGTTCCTGTTAACTTCATATTTTCCAAAAGTGGAAGTCAGCATACCATTTATTGAGATTACATAAGAATATCCTTATTCTTAGGATATTTGTGCTGAAAGGTTTGGGTTAAAAAGACTAGGAATAGGTAAAACAAAAGGTTACAGTTTAGCATAAGTGGTTGAAGTATGAGTATATGGTACAATTTGTTTAGTTTTTTCTTTCAGTTCTTTTTAGTTTTAATTTCTCAAAATAAATTGTAATTAAAAATTCACGCTTTACAATAGAATCCAAAAATATAAAGTACCTAAAACTAAAATGACCAGATTTTGTGTGAGAAAAATTGTAACATACCTTAAAAATAGAGTTATAGTGTCTGTGGATTAGAAGAAGAAAGTATTGTAAAGATATCAGTTCTCAAATTAATCTATAAATTCTTTATGATTTCTACCAAAATATTAATAGAATTTTCTGTGGAACTTGACATTCTCATTCTAAAATTGACATGAAAGAGAAATGACTAAAAATATCCAAGACAATTTTGAAGAGGAGCAACGTCAAAGAAACTTAGCTCACCAGATAACCAGACATTTAAAGTTATGGCATCGGAAGGGCAAACACACCAGAGAAGAGAGAGCCCAGAAATAAACACACACGTGCACACGCGCACACGCACACAGGAAAACTGGAGTTGCATTCAAAATCACTGGTGAAAAGATGTATGAGTGTTCTACCTGTATTGATTAGTTTTCCACATGTATGCATTCGGTTTTCTATTTGTATAGCAGGCCACTACTAAAGTATCAGCTTAAAACACCCATCTGATATCTCACAGTTTCTTTAGGGCAGAAGGCTGGGAACAGCATAGCTGGCTTCTCTGTCTAGTCCT
This sequence comes from Cephalopachus bancanus, assembly GCA_027257055.1. Classification (NCBI taxonomy): domain Eukaryota; kingdom Metazoa; phylum Chordata; class Mammalia; order Primates; family Tarsiidae; genus Cephalopachus; species Cephalopachus bancanus. The sequence goes on from JAPVLO010000204.1 coordinate 13,596,670, forward strand.
CAAGGCCAAAATCAAGGTGTTGACTGAGCTTGCAATCTCATTTGAGGCCCCAAATCCTCTTCCATACTCGCTAGTTGTTGGTGGAATCTGTTTCTCACCATGGCAGAACTGAGGTCATTGCTTTCCAGGTGACTGTCAGCTGGAGATTTTCAGCTCCTAGAGGACCATCGTTCTTTACCACATGGTCCTCTCAGCAGCATAGCAGATTGCTCCCACAAAGCCAGTATGAGAATCTCCCTGATTTTGAATCTGATATCTTTTAAGGGTTCACCTGATTAGGTCAGGTTTACCCAGGACAATCTCAGTTTTGAGAAACTACAAGTCAACTGATTAGGAGCCACAATTATGTATGGAGAATCCATTCTGGCAATTAAGTAACATAATCTCAGAGTAATAATCGATCATAACTGAGCGCAGTGGTTCACGCCTATAATCTCAGCACTCTGGGGAGGATTGCCTGAGCCCTGGAGTTTGAGACCAGCCTAGACAACATAGAAAGACTTTGTCTTTATCTTAAAAAGTCAAAAAATTGGCCAGGCGCAGTGGCTCAAGCCTGTAATCCCAGCACTTTGGGAGGCCAAGTGAAAGAATTGCCTGAGTCCACAGGTTCGAGAACAGCCTGGGCAATGTGGTGAGACCTCATTCTACAATAAATAAAAAAATTAGCCAGACATGGTAGCACACGCCTGTAGTTCCGACTACTTGGAAGGCTGAAACAGAAGAATCACCTGAGCCCAGAAGGTCAAGTCTGTGGTGGTTGGGAGCATGCCACTGTTCTCCAATCTGGGCGACAGAGTGAGACTCCAACTCAAAAGAAAAAAATTGATTAAAAAAAAAATTTGAGCTGGGGTCTCACTCTATTGCCCAGGCTGGAATACAATGGCATGATCACACGGTTCACTGCACCCTCAACCTCCTGAGCTCAGGAAATTCCTCCGCCTCAGCCTCCTGAGTAGCTTGAACTACAGGCATCACTATAACTGGCAAAATTTTTTTTGTAGAGGTAAGGTCTCACTATGTTGCCCTGGCTAATCTCGAATGTCTGGGCTCAAGCAATCCTCCTGCCTCAGCCTCCCACACTGTTGGGATTATAGGCATGAACCACCACCACCCAGCCTAAAATAAAACTGTACAAAGAAAATACTCAGCAATGCTAGCTTAAATAAATAATGTTTACTAAAATTATACTAAAATTATAAAACTCTTTGCTAGTTTTCCTCATAGCATCCTCCTTTTAAAAATGTCATGACGTTTTTTGATCAGGAATTGGTTGCCAGTTCCAATTTCCACAAGGGTGTTTTCCTGCATTGTCTAAGATTCTTACAGTTTGAGGTTTTGCGTTCAGGTCTTTGATCCATTTAGAGTTAATTTTTGTGTATGGTGATAGGTAGGGGTCCTGTTTCAATCTTCTGCATGTGGTCGGCCATTTTTCCCGGCACCATTTACTGAATAGGTTCTTCTCTCCCCAGTGGTTGTTGCTGGAGGCTTTGTCAAAGATAAATTGGTTGAGAAATTGAGGCTTTGCTTTGGGAATCTCTGTCCTGTTCCGTTGGTCCGTATGCCTGTTCTTGTACCAATATAGTCATTGTAGCTTTATAGTAAAGTTTAAAGTCTGGAAGTGTGATACCTCCTGCTTTGTTTCTTTTGCTAAGGATTGTTTTGGCTATTCGTGGTTGTTTATGTTTCCATATGAATTTCTGTATTGTCATTTCCAAGTCTGAGAAGAATGATGTTAGTAATTTAATGGGTATTGCATTGAATCTGTAGATTGCTTTTGGTAGGATGGACATCATAACAATGTTGATTCTTCCTACCCATGAGCATGGAATATTTTTCCATTTGTTTGTGTCTTCTTGGATTCTTTGAGCAGTGTTTTGTAGTTCTCATTGTAAAGATCTTCCACTTCTCTGGTTAGGAAGATGCCGAGGTATTTCTTTTGTGTGTGTGTGCTTGTGGCTATTGTGAATGGGATTGTGATTTTTATTTGGTTCTCTACCTGCTTGTTGCTAGTGTATAAGAATGCAATTGTCTTTTGCACATTTGTTTTGTACCCCGAGACTTTGCCGAAGTCCTTTATCAGTGCAAGCAGGTTTTTGACAGATTCTCTCACCAAGGGAGGGGGCAGGCACACCTCATCAACAGATGTACCTGCATAATGAACATTTGTATACCTGAACCTGAATTGTACCCCACATCTTTAAAATAAAAAATTTTAAAGTTAAAAAATAAATAAATAAATCTGGTCACTATTCAGTATTTTTCTTTAATGTCATGATAAGCCTGGGTGTGGTGGCTCACACCTGTAATCCCAGTACTTTGGGAGACAGAGGTGAGAAGATTACCTGAGCGCAGGCGTTCAAGACCAGCCTGGGCAACTTGGCAAGACCATGTCTCTACAATAAATTAAAAAATAGCTGAATGTGGTGGCACGTACCTGTAGTTCCAGCTACTTGGAAGGCTGAGGAGAAGGATTGCCTGAACCCAGGAATCAAGGCTGTGGTGGCTGAGAGCATGTGACAGAGTGAGACCTTGACTCAATAATTAATTAATTAATTAGGAGGATGTCCAGCAAAGAGTTGGATTTGCAGTTAGATATCCTTTGGGGCTCACCTTACATACGAGACCTTTAATGGGCTTTACAGTCAGTTGGGGAGATAAGCAAGTAGGCTGCTGCCCCTGGGCGCCTATTATAAAACCAGACCCAGGAAAGAGTAATTTCAAGAAGACCCTACCCACTGGCATAGGGACTGGCTGCATGTCTTTCCGGCAAAATCTCTACACTATGGAGGGAGAGCAGTCTTTGATGAGAGGCTGTCGCGTCCACAACAGTCCACTTCTCTGGACAGCAAATGTTGATCACACTCTTCTTCCATCACTGAACATACTCTTACTTTACCTAAGGAAGGACCAAAGCTCCATCAAGTTACTGCATCTAGCTCCAAGTCCAGAGCTGATGGTGAAGACAGAAGCGTGGTCCTCTCTATCAGAGCGGGTTGTGGCTCCTTGTGACCTGCCGGCACATGAACGAATGGACACATTATTTTCCCTTGGACTCCCCCGACCCCGTGCTCCCACTATACCATTGCATATCAATGTCAGAATAACCACAGCAGAAACGTCCCTTCAGAGAAAGGACTGCTGGAAGACACCAGCAGTCAGTGGCCAGAAGCAGTTATGAAATCTGACAGGACAGACACTGTGAGGGTCATCTTATCTAGCAGGTGGAGAATTTCCTTGAGTAGGCTTGATTCCACTGGATGGTAGAATTCCTTTTCCTCTGTGGCCCCTGGCAGTTCTTTCATGCCCATTTATCCTCCTTGGCCTCATCTGTGGTGGGTGTTGGAGATCATGCCATCCTTGGGAGCCTCAAAATTTCATAGCCTACCTCCTGTCTTTGCAAGTTTGGGGACCAGGAAATGTTTCAGTCTTTAGTACAGGCTCGTGGTTTCTTCTGCAATACAACTTTCTGGAAAGCGCAACTGGCTTATGATTTATTTGCTTCAAGTCAGTTTCCTGAGCCAGTAGGCACACCCACCATTTGTTCCTAGATCTGTCTTTCCAAACTCATCAAATCTAGTTTACTACGTGTCTTATTCCCAGGTGTCATTTTCTCTCTCTAACCTGTAGCAGCCTAAAGCCATCAGACTTTAATGAGAAAACTCAGTTCCTTTCTGCACAGTTCAATCTCAATTGGTCTTTGGCATTTAAATCTTTTCTTGATATCTCTTATCCTTTATTTTATTGTATTTTTGTCAGAGACTCACTCTTCTGCCCAGGCTGGAGTGCAGTGGCATGATCATGGCTCACTGCAACCTCGACTTCCTCAATTCAGGCAATCTTTCCACCTCAGCCTCCAGAGTAGCTGGGACTACAGGTTCATGCCACCATGTCTACCTTATTTTTTTATTTTTATAGAGACGAAGTCTCACTATGTTGCCCAGGTTGGTGTCAAACTCCTGGGCTCAATCAACCCTCTCGCCTTGGCCTCCCAAAATGCTGTTAATTCTAGGCATGAGTCACTGTGCACAGCCGATATTTCTTATTCTTTTTTTTTTATTTTTTATTTTTGAGTTGGAGTCTCACTCTGTCACCCAGACTGGAGTGCAGCGGCCGCTCCCGGCCACTGCAGCCTTGACCTGCTGGGCTCTGGCAATCCTTCCGCCTCAGCCTTCCAAGTACCAGAACTACAGGCTCACACTACCATGCCAGGCTGATTTTTTTATTTAATGTAGAGATGAGGTCTCACCAAGTTGCCCAGGCGGGTCTCGAACCCGCGGGCTCAGGCAATCCACTCACCTCAGCCTCCCAAAGTGCGGGATTATAGGCTGAGCACCGAGCCCGGCCAATATTTCTTATTCTTTAGAGTGGAGGAACAGGTGGCTTCTCCAACCCTGCCACTCAAGTCCCTTCATACCTGGACAAGAGAGGTGGCTGCCCTGAGCCCCATACTTTAGAGGTCCTTCTGTCACTCTGTTCAACATTAGCACAGCACCAGTCATAACCCTAAACATTTGTTCTCATAACTCACACCACTCAAACCCCAGAGAGACACTTCTCCATAGCTCTGTCATATGCCGTCAAAACAAAAAGTGACTCCCTCAAGGAGCTGTGAAGTTTTGTGGGCTGTGTCATTGCCAATGTCAGAGATGAACGCTAGTTTGCAGGGCACAGAAGAGTGGTGGAAGTGCTTGGGTCAGAAAAAAGAAAAATTAACTTGTCAAATCTTTTCTCTCGTGAATGCAATAGATTCTTGCACAACAAAGTATCATTTTCCTGTAATCTCAAATGCACATTTTCTTCTTTTCCTGTTCCAATTTGTACTATTGTCAAAACATGGACTTGGTGCCTGAGAAACATTTTGCCACACTAACAACTCATATTATTTTTAAATTTGTATGTATCAACTCTGAATGCTTCCCTTTATGTTTGCAATTAGGTGTACACTAAACACTAGATTTCAATTAAATTATAAAATTTTAATAGGATTTAATTAAAATTTCAAAATATTAAAATGTTTATATTAATTTAAATAATTTTGATGTAGATGCTTGATATTTATTTAACATAATTTTATTTTACCTTTTCTTGAAATGAAGTTATCTGATTTTACTTTTTCATAGGTAATTTTACTAGTATGGAAGAATTTTTTTTAATTATTTATTTATTTTTTATTATGAAGTTGTGGGGTACAGTTAAGGGTTAGGTATACAATTGTGTTTCATTCAGGCACCCTGTTGATATGGGGTGTTTCCCCGTTCCCAGACAGATATTTGCTACTGTTAATCCCATCTCCCTCCCCCCACCATAGTTTCCCAGTACAGTCAGTCATTTTCGTATAGTATTGCATTGGATGTTTAAGGTCCATTATATGAGTGAGAACATGTGATACTCGGATCTTTGTTTCTGTGAGAGGTCACTCAGTATTATAGATTCTAGTTCCATCCAGGTTGCTGCGAAATTCATGATTTTGTTCTTTTTTTATGGCTGCATAGTATTCCATCATGTATATGTACCACATTTTTTTAATCCAGTCCTCTTTTGACGGGCAGCATGGCTGTTTCCAGGTTCTTGCTGTTGTGAATGCTGCGATAAACATGCGTGTGCAGGTATCTTTTTTATAGAGTGATTTGTGTTCTTCAGGATATATTCCCAGTAGGGGGATTGCGGGGTTATATGGGAGGTTGGTATTTAGAGCTTTAGGAATCGCCACACTGCTTTCCACAGAGGTTGCACTAGTTTACACTCCCACCAACAGTGTAGAAGTGTTCCCTTTCCACCACACCCTCTCCAGCAGCTGTTATTTTTTGACTTGTTGATAATTGCCATTCTGACTGGGGTTGGGTGGTATCTCAGTATGGTTTTGATTTGCATCTCCCTGATGATTAGTGAGGTTGAACACTTCTTCATGTGTTTGTTGGCTGCTCGGATGTCTTCCTTTGTGAAGTGACTGTTCATATCCTTTGCCCATTTTATAATGGGGTTGTTTGTTTTTTTCTTTTCAGCACGTTTGAGTTCCTTGTAGATCCAGGATGTTAAACCTTTGTCAGAACTGGTGTTGGCAAATATTTTTTTCCAGTCTGTAGGCTGTCTCCCTGCTCTCTTGATGGTTTCTTTGGCTTTGCAGAAGTCTGTCAGTTTAATAAGGTCCCACTTTTGTTCAGGAATTGGATGCCAGTTCCGATTTCCATGAGGGCATTTCCTTCATTTTCTAAGGTTCTTATGGTTTGAGGTTTTACATTTAGGTCTCTGATCCATTTGGAATTAACCTTTGTGCATGGGGATAGATAGGGGTCCTGTTTCAATCTTCTGCATGTGGTCAGTCAGTTTCCCCAGCATCATTTACTGAATAGGTTCTCCTCTCCCCAGTGGTAGGTGGTGGAGGCTTTGTCGAAGATGAGTTGGTTGAGAAATTGAGGTTTTGCTTCTGGAATCTCAATTCTATTCCATTGATCTATATGCCTGTTCCTATACCAATACCAAGCTGTTTTGATGATTGTAGCTTTATAGTAAAGTTTGAAGTCTGGTACTGTGATACCACCTGCTTTGTTTTTTTTTTTTGCTGAGGATTGTTCTGGCTATTCTTGGACATTTGTGTTTCCATATGAATTCCTGCGTTGTTTTTTCTAGGTCTGAGAAGAATGTTGCTGGTAATTTGATGGGTATTGCATTGAATTTGTAGATTGTCTTAGGTAAGATGGACATCTTCACAATGTTGATTCTTCCGGTCCATGAGCATGGGATATTTTTCCACTTGTTTGTGTCAACTTTGATTTCTTTGAGCAGTGTTTTGTAGTTTTCCTTGTAAAGGTCTTTCACGTCTCTGGTTAGGAAGATGCCAAGGTATTTCATTTTTTTTGTGGCTATTGTGAATGGAATTGTGTTTTTTATTTGGGTTTCTGTTTGTTTATTATTGGTGTAGAGAAATGCGATTGTCTTTTGTACATTTATTTTGTATCCTGAGACTTTACCAAAGGCCTTTATCAGTGTAAGGAGGTTTTTGACCTTAAAATTTTTATTTTAAAAGAAAGTTACAAGAATTATTTTTAAAAAAAGATTTCTGAATGTATGCCTGTCTGAGAAATCATTTTGTTTTTATAATTCTTGTACCCTTTTAAAATGAAAATTTCATGCTTAAAAAAGTACTTATTTATAAGGCTTGCCACCTGCATCATTCCATTCCCCTGGTCTTTTTTTTTTAATTATAGAAAATTTCTTTTATTTATTTATTTTTTATTTTCATTTTAAAGATGTGGGGTACAATTCAGGGTTAGGTATACAAATGTTCATTTTGCAGGTACCCTTGTTGATGAAGTGTGCCCCTCCCTCCCCTGGCAGTTTATCTTAACTGTCAATCCAATCCCCCCTCCCCTGGCAGTTTCCCACCACTACCAATCCCTTTATTATAGTATGATGATACTTGTTCAAGGTTCGTTATGAGTGAGAACATATGGTATTCTGTTCTTTGATCTGCAATAAATCACTGAGTATGATAGACTCTAAATCCATCCAAGTTGCCACCAAGTCCATATGTTTGTCCTTCTTTGTGGTTGCATAATATTCCATTGTGTATATGAACCACATTTTTTTATCGAGTCCAGCTTCAATGGGCAGCATGGTTGGTTCCATGTTTTTTGCTATTGTGAACAGAGCTGCAACAAACATGTGTGTGCAGGTATCTTTTTTGTAGAATGATTTGAATTCCTCCAGATATATTCCCAATAGGGGAATAGCTGGGTCATATAGAAGGTCTATTTCTAGTTCTTTCAGAAATCGCCATGCTGTTTTCCAAATAGGTTGCACTAGTTTACATTCCCACCAGCAGTGTAGAAGCAATCCTTTTTCTCCACATCCTCGCCAGCATCTGTTGTTTGTTTTATTAATGATGACCATTCTTACTAGGGTTAGGTGGTACCTCAGTGTGGTTTTGATTTGCATTTCTCTCATGGTTAGTGAGGCTGAGCACTTTTTCATATGTCTGTTGGCTGCCTGTATATCTTCTTTTGAGAAGTGTCTATTGATAAAGCCTCCAACAGCAACCAATGGAGAGAGGAGAATCTATTCAGTAAATGGTGCTGGGAAAACTGCCTGATCAAATGCAAAAGATTGAAACAGGACCCCTGCCTATCACCATACACAAAAATTAACTCTAAATGGATCAAAGACCTAAACGTAAAACTCAAATTATAAGAATCTTAGAAAATGCAGGAGACACCCTTATGGAAATTGGAACTGGCAACCAATTCCTGATCAAAATCCTGAGTGCCCATACCATAAGAAATAAAATAGACAAGTGGCACCTCATCAAACTGACAAGCTTCTGCAAAGCAAAAGAACCATCAAGAGAGCAGGGAGACAGCCTACAGAACGGGAAAAAATATTTGTCAACTGTATATCTGACAAAGGCCTAACATCTCAGATCTACAAGGAACTCAAACATGCCAGAAGGAAAAAAACCAAACAGCCCCATTAAAAAGTAGGCAGAAGACATGAAGAGACACTTCCCCTGATCTTTTTTAAGGGAGAAAAGAAAACACATTCTCATTTCTATTTCACTTAAAGACAATTTTTTTTTGAGTTGGAGTCTCACTCTGTCACCCAGGTTGAAGTGCCATGGCACACTCACACCCACTCCAGTGTCAACCTCCTGGGCTCCAATGATCCTTCCGCCTCAATCTTCCAAGTAGCCAGAACTCCAGGCAGGCACTATCATGCCCAGCTAATTTTTTATCTGTTGTAGAGATGAGGTCTCGCCAAGTTGCCCGGGCTGGTCTTGAGCCTGCGGGCTCAGGCAATCCACTCACTTCGGACTCCCAAAGTGTTGGGATTACAGGCTGAGCCACTGAGCCAGGCCGTAAGACAAATTGAACAATTTCAACTAACACTTGAGAAAAACAAAGTTTTCATTTATACTATAGCTTGTCTAAAAAATGGGCATCAGTCAGAAAGTAAAGGGAAAGACTGAAATGCAGCAGGCAGCAGGCATGTATACCTCTCAGTGTATTTCCTTCTTTTTAAAAAATGTCTTTTATTTTAAAGATGTGCGGTACAATTCAGGATTAGGTATACAAGTGGTCATCATACAGGTAAAGTTTGGGCCTTCCTTCGTTCCTCACTTCACCTGGTTTGAGATCATTTACCCTTATTAATGTTATGCGTCCACCCCTCCCTTCTCTGGCAGTTTCCAGTTACTGCCAATCCCTTTCTTACAGTATTATGATAAATGTTCAGAGTCCACTTACGAGTGAGAACATGTGGTACTCAGTTCTTTGTTTTTGTGATAAATCACTCAGTATTATAGACTCTAAATTCATCCAAGTTGCTGCGAAGTCCATAATTTTGTTCTTCTTTATGGCTGCATAATATTCCATCAGGTATATGCATCACATTTCCTTTATCCAGTCCAGTTTCGATGGGCAGCACAGTTGGTTCCATGTTTTTGCTACAGTAAATAGTGCTGCAATAAATATGTGAGTGCAGGTATCTTAATTGTGGAGTGATTTAAGTTCCTCTAGGTATTCCCAGAAGAGGGATTGCTGGATCATATGGAAGGTCAATTTCTAGTCCTTGTAGGAATTGCCATATTGTTTTCCATAGAGGCTTAACTAGTTTGCATTCCCACAAACAGTGCAGAAGTGTCCCCTTTACTCCATATTCTCGCCAGTGTCTATTGTTTTTTTGTTTTATTAATGATGGCCATTCTTACTGGAGTAAGGTGGTGTCTCAATGTGGTTTTGATTTGCATTTCTCTGATGATTAGTGAGGCTGAGTATTTTTTCATGTGTCTGTTAGCTGCTTGTATGTTTTCTTTTGAGAAGTGTCTATTCATGTCTTTTGCCCACTCTTTTAACCAGAGAAGAGAAAGATCTTTACAATGAAAACTACAAAACACTGCTCAAAGAAGTCAAAGACAACACAACAAATGGGAAAATATTCCATGCACATGGATTGGAAGAATTAACATTGTTAAGATGTTCATCCCTAGAAGACAAAAGTATCATAGAAAATGTCAAAAAAACTAAAAGTTGGTTCTTGGAAAGAATTAACAAGATTGATGAACCCCTAGCCAGAATGACCAAGAAAAAGAGAGAGAAAGCACAAATATACATAATAAGAAATATAAAAGATCAAATCACAACTAACCCCAAAGAAATACAAAAGATTATCAGAGATTACTATGCACACCTGTATGGAAACAAACTTGACAACCTAAATGAAATGGAGGACTTTCTGACATCACACAACCTCCCCAGGTTGAAACAAGAAGACATTGAGACGCTAAGTAGAAACAATAACATCCCAGGAAATTGACCCTGTCATAAGAAAACTACCTATAAAAAAAAACCCTGGACCAGATGGCTTTCCAACCCAATTCTACAAAACATACAAGGAGGAGCTGATACCAATCCTATTGAAAGTACTCCAGGCAAATGAGAAAGATGGAACTCTCCCCAAATCACTTTATAAAGCTAACATCACACTGATACCTAAACTGGGTAAAGACCCAACAAAAAAAGAGAACTATAGGCCAATATCCCTTATGAACATAGATGCAAAAACCCTCAACAAGATTCTAGCAAATCAGATTGAAAAACACGTGTCAAAAATCATCCACCATGACCAAGTAGGCTTCATTCCCAGGATACAGGACTGGTTCACCATCTGCAAGACCATAAATGTAATTAAATATATCAACAGATGTAGAAACAAGAACCACGTGATTATATCATTAGATGTAGAAAAAGCTTTTGATAAAATCCAGCATCTCTTCTTAATAAAAACCCTCAAACACCTAGGTGTAGAAGAAACATACCTCAAAATAGTAAGCTCCATCTACTATAAACCCACAGCTAGCATATTCCTAAACAAACAGAAACTGGAAACATTTCCCCTGAAAACTGGAACAAGACAAGGCTGCCCACTCTCACCCCTCTTGTTCAACATTGTGTTGGAAATCGTAGCTAGAACAATTAGACAAGAGAAGGAAATCAGGGGTATCCAAATAGATAAAGAGGAAGTTATCCCTCTTAGCTGACAATATGATCCTATACCTTGAAAATTCAAAACAATCTGTCAAATACCTGCTTGCACTGATAAAGGACTTTGGCAAAGTCTCAGGTTACAAAATAAATGTACAAAAGTTGCATTCTTATACACCAACAACAAGCAGGTTGTTGTAAAATAAAAAGCACAATCTTATTCACCGTAGCCACAAACAAAAAATGAAATACCTCAGTATCTTCCTAACCAGAGAAGTGAAAGACCTTTACAATGAGAACTACAAAACACTGCTCAAAGAAATCCAAAAGAACTACAAAACACTGCACAAACAAATGGAAAAATATTCCAATGCTCACGGATAAGAAGAATTAATATTGTTAAGATGTCCATCCTACCAAAGGCAATCTACAGATTCAATGCAATGCCCATTAAATTGCCAACATAATTTTCTTCTCAGACCTGGAAATGACAATACAGAAATTCATATGGAAACATAAACAACCACGGATAGCCAAAATAATCCTTAGCAAAATAAACAAAGCAGGATGTATCACACTTTCAGACTTCGGACTTCAAACTTTTCTATAAGGCTATAATAATCAAAACAGCCTGGTATTGGTACAGGAACAGGCATACAGACCAATAGAACAGGATAGGGATTCCCAAAGCAAAACCTCAATTTCTCAACCAACTCATCTTTGACAAAACCTCCAACAATAACCAATGGGGAGAGGAGAATCTATTCAGTAAATGTTGCTGGGAAAACTGGCTGACCACATGCAGAAGATTGAAACAGGACCCCTACCTATCACCATACACAAAAATTAACTCTAAATGGATCAAAGACCTAAACGTAAAGCCTCAAACTATAAGAACCTTAGAAAACGCAGGAGACACCCTTATGGAAATTGGAACAGGTAACCAATCCCTGATCAAAACCCCAAGTGTTCATACCACAAGAGATAAGATAGACAAAGGACCTCATCAAACCAACAAGCTTCTGCAAAGCCAAAGAAACCATCAAGAGCGCAGGGAGACAGCCTACAGAGTGAGAAAAAATATCTGCCAACTGTATATCTGACAAAGGCCTAACATCCAGGATCTACAAGGAACTCAAACACGCCGAAAGGAAAAAAACACAAACAACCCCATTAAAAAGTGGGCAAAAGACATGAATAGACACTTCTCAAAAGAAGATACATGGGCAGCCAACAGACACAGGAAAAAGTGCTCAGCCTCACTAACCATCAGAGAAATGCAAATCAAAACCACATTGAGATATTACCTAACCTCAGCAAGAATGGCCATCATTAATAAAACAAATAACAACAGATGCTGGCAAGGATGTGGAGAAAAAGAAACGCTTCTACACTGCTGGTGGGAATGCAAACTAGTTCAACCTCTATGGAAAACAGTGTGGCAATTTCTGTAAGAACTAGAAATTGACTTTCCATATGACCCAGCAATCCCCCTATCGGGAATATACCCGGAAGAATTCAAGTCATTCTACCAAAAAGATACCTCCACACACGTTTGTTGCAGCTCTATTCACAATAACAAAAACACGGAACCAATCATGCTGCCCATCGAAACTTGCCTGGATAAAAAAATGTGTTACATATACACAATGGAATATTATGCAGCCCATAAAGAAGGACAACATATGGTCTTCACAACAACTTATATGGATTTAGAATCTCTCATGCTCAGTGATCTAATCACAGAAACAAAGAACAGAATACCATATGTTCTCACTCATAAGCAAACCTTGAATAAGTATCATAATACTGTAAGAAAGGGATTGACAATAGTGGGAAACTACCAGGGGAGGGAGGTGGGATTGGCAGTTGAGGGAAACTGCCAGGGGAAGGGTACCTGCATAATGAACATTTGTATACCTAACCCTGAATTGCACCCCACATCTTTAAAATAAAATAAAATAAAATTAATAAAATGGAATTAAAAAAAGATGTTCATCCTACTCGAGGCAATCTACAGATTTAACGCAACATCCATTAAATTACTGACATGTCTTCTCAGACCTGGAAGCAACAATACAGAAATTCATATGGAAACATAAATGACTACGAATAGCCAAAACAATCCTTAGCAAAAGAAACAAAGCAAGAGGTATCACACTTCTAGACTTTAAATTTTATTATAAGGCTACAATAATCAAAACAACCTGATACAAGAACAGGCATATAGACCAAAGGAAGAAGATAGAGATTCCAGAAGCAAAACTTCAATTTCTGAACCAATTCATCTTCAACAAAGCCTCCAACAACAACCTGGGGAGAGGAGAATCTATTCAGGAAATGGTGCTAGGAAAACTGGCTGACCACATGCAGAATGAAACAGTACCCCTACCTATCACCATATGCAAAAATCAACTCTAAATGGATCAAAGACCTAAATGTAAAACCCCAAACTTCAAGACTCTTTGAAAATGCAGGAGACACCCTTACGGAAATCGGAATAGGCAACCAATTCCTGATCGAAACCCCAAAAGCCCATGCCATGAGATAAGATTGACAAGTGGGACCTCATCAAACTAAAACGCTTCTACAAAGCAAAATAAACTGTCAGAGAGCGGGAAGACAGCCCACAGTATGGGAAAAAATATTTGCCAACTGCATATCTGATAAAGGCCTAACTTCCAGTATGTTCAAGTGTGCAGAAAGTGTATTTACTTCTGTAGTAAGAGTCAGAAAATTTTACTCGAGTTCATTGAACAAGACACCACCTAGTGGTAGTTGAAGATACATTAAAAGTAAAGAGAACATTTATTTCTTGTAGAAATTTGAGTTCTTGGCTATAGCTGTAAATAGCTGGGCGGATAACACTCTTTCCTTTATTCATATACCAATGCGGCATCTATAGCCAAGGGGATACATGTCTCTACTTTGAAGCTCAGAAAAATGTTTCCCAAATTTCAGATTTTTCATTTTTAGCACCAGAATATGATGATAATTTGCTTTATCAGGTCTGTCATTGAGTCCTGATATGAGCAGTATTTCCTTCTCTAACAGTGTCACACAGAAAGTAACAGAGCTAGGATTCTGTAATAGGGCCAATTTTAAAATGAAATTACATAATTTTTAATTCCTTTTTGTTAATCCTTCTACTCCAACCATCAAGCAGTAATAGTTTTCTAGGTGCGTGACCTACAGAGGAATTATGGAAACAGTCTAGAACAAAAAAGTTATTGCTCAATTTTGACTTTCAAAACAGACATTTTTAAGGCCACGGTAGAAAAAATTAGTAATGAAAAGCCTTGCTTTCTGCTGTAAGAATTAAACCCTTGAATGAGACAAGAGGTTTTGCTATACCTCCAAAAACTGAGAAGTAAGCTCAGAGAATTCATCACAGAGTGTACCATGTACCACGGAGAAGAGAAATTGCAGAATGTGACAAGCAAGTCACCCTTCCTGGTTGGGGGCGGAGCTTGGGGAGATATAGGGAAATGAGCCTATGACACCTGATAGCAGATGGGCTTGTTTGCTGCCTTCCCGTACATGGCAAAAAAAAAAAAAAAAAAAAAAAGGTTGCAAACTTCCCTGTGTTTAGAATGGCATCAGAACAAATGGCCCCAGGGGTGAAATAGAAATGAACAAGAGAACTGTGCCCCAGGGCAGCTTCATAGAAGTCTTAGGTTTCAGGGCAGAACTCTATGGACCCTGAGAGAAGGTTCAGTGCCTTCTACTGTATCCTGAGGTGTTTGATTATACCCTTCAGAACGGGATGGGAAATGCAGCCAAGAGGTCCTGGTCTCCAAAGGAGGGGCATGAAAGTGCTGAGACACTTAGGAGCCTGGAAGAGTCAAAGGGTCAGGACAATGAGGCCTTAGCGGACAACCAGACACTCAGACAAGACTTACCAAAAACAGCACAGAAGTCTGTGTACAGTGATCAGAGGCCAGGTGGCTCCAGTCCACAAGACAGAAAGCCCTCAGGGGATTCCAGCACGGACAGGATGACAGCTTGGGGACTGAGCCAAACTTCCTCACTGCCATTATTTTATTTGAGGCTCCCTCTGAGCCAGTGTGTGGCTTGGGAAGAAGAGCAGATGGAAGTGAAGCAAATCCTCTGAAAGATGGAGCTCTCATGGCAAAGACACTCAGTAAACTTGGTAGAGACTGGTACAGAAGCTGGGATTTCGGAGTGTGAAATAAAATTTCAGAATCCTGGAACTCCCAGGTCATGGGCTAGTTCCCCATGTCACATGTCCTCTAGAGTTGCCTTGATTTTTTTATCATCCCTCAGAGTGACCAGTCACAGTGAGCCTGGTGGCCACTGTCCTGAACACATTTGGAGTGGTACTATACGACTACTGTACATATTACTTTTGCTTTTTCCTCATTTTACTCTTTGGGAGATGAAGAATCACAAAATACATTTTGGGCCGGGTACAGTGGCACACACCTGTAATCTCAGCACTTTGGGAGGCCAAGGTGGGTTGATCGCTTGAGCCCAAGTATTCAAGACCAGCCTGGGCAACACAGCAAGACGTTGTCTCTACAAAAAAAGAAAAAAATTAGCTGGGCGTGGTGGTGTACGCCTATAGTCCCAGCTACTTGGGAGGCTGAGGTGGAAAAATTGCCTGAGCCCAGGAGGTCGAGGCTGCCATGAGTCATGATTGTTGTGATCACGCCATTGCTCTCCAGCCTGGGCAACAGCGTGAGACCCAGACCCATAAAAAAGAATACTTTTGGGTAGTAAAAAATAAAGTTAGTTTACTAAAGTTTAAGAGCTAACTACTGTGAAACATTGGTTGTGACAGTTTGTCGTTGCTGAGCATTTCTGGATATAATCAAACAACTCAGGTTTAAAGTAAGAGACTGATCCTTCTCTTGATGTCCATTGAGTTCTGCACCCACATGCTAAGTTCCTTTTCTAACATATGCTCTGGGTAGTCTTATTAAATTTTTCATAATGTAAATAATCCCTGTGTGTATACTCCTCAAGACCCAAAGGAGCTTAGTGATTAGAACAAAACAGAAACTGGCATTCTGGGCGGGTCCTAAGGAACAGACCCTCGGGCGGTGCCGCAGACCCTGCCGTTGTCTCCCCACTGGCATTTCCTTCTTTTTTCTTTATTTCCTCAGTCCTAACCTCCTTGTTCAGGAATCAGGCACACAAGTGCTCCAGGTAATTTACCTCAATCCTGCCTAAACCTGTCATTGTAATGCCAGGCCTTTGACAGGGATTAGTCTAGTCACAGGCCAAATTCTGTCCAATAATCAATAAAGCAATGGGTGCCAGGGAGATCCGATCCCGGGAGGGTTCTGGGGTAGTAGCATCTGTATTTGTTTGCTGGGACTGCCAAAACAAAGCACGCCAAACTGGGTGGTTTAAACAACATATCTCATAGCTCTAGAGGCTGGAAATCTAAAATCAAGGTATCAGCAGGATTGTTGTTTTTTGTTTGTTTTTGAGTCAGAATCTCACTCTGTCAATCAGGCTGGAGTGTAGTGGCACAATCACAGCTTGTGGCAGCCTCGACCTCCTGGGCTCAGACAACCCTTCCACATCAGCCTCTGGAGTAACTGGGACTACAGGTTTGTGCCACCATGTCTGGCTAATTTTTTCATTTTTTGTAGAGACAAGGTCTTGCTATGCTGCCCAGGCTTTTGTGTGTGTGTGTGTGTGTGTGTGTGTGTGTGTGTGTGTGTGTGTCAGAGTCTCACTCTGTCGCCTAGGTTGGAGTGCAGTGGCACACTCATGGCCACCCCAGTGTCGACCTACTGGGCTCCGGCGATTCTTCCGCCCCAGTCTTCCAAGTAGCCAGAACTACAGGCGCACACTACCACACCTGGTGAATTTTTGATTTATTGTAGAGAAGAGTTCTTGCCAAATTTTCTGGGCTGGTCTCGAACCCACAGACTCAGGCAATCCACTCGCCTCGGCCTCCCAAAGTGCTGGGATTACAGGCTGAGTGACCGAACCCCAGCCTCCCAGGCTCGTTTTAAACTCCTGGGCTCAAGCAATCCTTCTGCCTTCTTTGTCTCCCGAAGTGTTAGGGTTAAAGGTAGGAGTCACTCTTCTGAGGGCTGTGAAAGAAGAATCCAGTCCAGGTTTCTCTCCTTAGCTTGTTTCTCTCATCTTCTTGTTCACATGGTGTTGTCTCTGTATGCGTGTCTGTGTCCAAATTTCCCACTTTTTAGGACACTAGTCATATTGAATTAGGAACTATCCTAATGGCCTCATTTTAACCAGATTGCCTCTGCAAATGCCCTCTCTCCAAATAAAGTCACATTCTGAGGTCTTGGGGGTTAGTTATTCAACGTATCTGTGAAGGACACATTTCAGCCCATGGTAGCGTTTCTTTTGGTCTTTGGACATTGCTGAGTCTGAACACACTAGACTGCCCTGTCTTTTTATTATGTCCCGAGCAGGACCTGCAGGCTCTCCTGTCTCTATGGCCCAAAAGTGTAGGCTAATTACTTGGAAACTAGCCCTCATCCTGAGATTTCAGCCTACCTTTTTGTGACCAACATTGTGGGCCATCCTCACCCAAGTTTGATGCAGTTTAGATCCCTTAGGTTCAAACATCACCCTCTCTGGCCCTAAGCTCATATTCCTCCCACACTTCAATCACTCCAACCACGAGGGGTCCCTTATTTCCCATCAGCCCTTCCTCCCTGCCTGCACTGTCTTCTCTATCCAACCAAGGTGCCCTCATGCCTCCCTTCAATCACACTTTTTCCAAGATTCTAAACTCAGGTGCCTGGTTAAACTTCTACAGCACCTGCTGGGCAGAACCCCAGTCCTTCATTCCTTTTGCCTGCCCACATGCTTGTGCTTATATCCAGCCTGAGAAGCGTGACCGGAAGATTCATATGCGCTCCAGTGACCTCACGAACACCAATGTTAGCTGACCACTCAATGACATTCTCCATCCTACTTCCAATTATTTAAGTCACTCTTCTTCTCTCTTTTCTTTTTTAAATTTAAAAATATAACTGTATTTTCAACCATACTCAATATTGTATGTCCACAAATTCATGCTATCAAAAATTTTATTCTTAAGCATCTGTATATAACAATGTATAGAATGAGTTGAAGATACATCATTGCTATTATCTCTGGAGAATGACAATCTAAAATAATACTACATTGTTATGGAGAGATATGTTGGCTATATATGAGACAAATATATGGTAAGTAGCATTAAATATACCTTCTCCCATAGAATGTTCTTCTCTCTTTTCATAAACAAAAGTCTTCCCTGACCTAGTGACTCTGACTAGCTACCACTCTATTTACTTCTCTCCCTTTTAGTCTAGCAATTTTAAAGTGATCCACTTCTAATCTCCCATCTTTCTCCCTTTTTCTCATGAGCCCACTCCAGTCTGGTCTTTAACCCACCCTTCCACTGAGCCTGCCACTGCCAAGATTCCAACACTCCTCATGCTGACAAATTGGATGAACATCTTTCTTTCTTTATTGCACTTGGCATTTTGGGAGCATTTCATGTCACTTGCCTTTTCTTCTCCTCCTCCTCTTCCTCCTCCTTCTTCTTTTTTGTTAGTTTTTTTGAGTCAGAGTCTCACTCTGTCACCCAGACTGGAG
Organism: Cephalopachus bancanus; assembly: GCA_027257055.1. Taxonomy (NCBI): domain Eukaryota; kingdom Metazoa; phylum Chordata; class Mammalia; order Primates; family Tarsiidae; genus Cephalopachus; species Cephalopachus bancanus. The sequence continues at coordinate 13,615,242 of JAPVLO010000204.1, forward strand.
TGCAGTGGCACAATCGTGGCTCACCCCAGCCTTAACCTCTTAACTGGTAATCCTTTCTCCTCAGCCTCTTGAGTAGCTGGGACTATGTGTCAGGGAGGCACATGCCACCATGCCTGACCAATTTTTTTGACATTTTGTAGAGATGAGGTCTTACAATAGTACCCAGGCTGGTCTCAAACTCCTGGCCTCAAAAGATCCTCCCGCCTCAGCCTCCCAAGGTTCTGGGATTATAGGTGTGAGCTATGGCACCTGGCCCTCTTCTTAAAACAATCTTTTCTTTTGACTTCCAGATCACTATATGCTCCTTGTTTTTCTTCTACCTCTCTCAGTCTCTTTTGCAGGCTTGTATCCTCCTGGCATTCCCAGAGTCTCTATTCTAATCCCCTTCTTTATTTATATTCTAGACACTCTCACTGGATGATGGTTTTCACCCCAATGGCTCCAACTATATCCATACACGGATGGTTCCTGCATCTGGATCTCTCTCCTGAGCTCCAGACCCAGAGGCACAGTTGCCTGATGAACATCTCCATTCGGGGGTTACCCAGACCCTGAGATGCATCCTGCTTAGCAACTAACCCCATCATCCTCCCTCACAAAATCTGTTCTTCCTCTTGCCTCGTCCAACTCAGTAGACAGCATCTCCACAGGGTAATGGCTCTGGAGTCAGATGGCTGAGGTTTGTAGCCCAACTCCACCACCTCCTAGCTAGTCACTCGGAGCAAGTGACTTAACTTTGTGTCTTGGTTCCCAAATTCCTAAAATGTGACTAATGATACTTTCACCATCCAAGGATTGCTGTTGAGTTTAAACAGGAGAATAGCCGGGCATGGTGGCTCATGCCTGTAATCCCAGGACTTTGGGAGGCCCAGGCGGGGGAACTGCTTGAACCAACCCAGACAGCATAGCAAGACCTCATCTCTACAAAAAAAAAAAAATCAAAACATTAGCCAGGCATGGTGACATGTGCCTGTAGTCTCAGTTACTTGGGAGGCCAAGGCAGAAGGATTCCTGAGCCCAGGAGGTGGAGACTGTGATGAGTTGTGATTACACCACTGCACTCTAGCCTGAGTGACAATGTAAAACTCCAACTCAAAAAATAAAAAATAAAAATAAATAAATAAACAGGAGAATATACATGAAACACTAAGAATAATTCCTGGCATATATTATGTTCTCAGTAAATTTTAGCTGTTGATATACTTAACCCAAGTAAGGGTCCTGGGACTCAATTCTGATTTCCATATCTAATGAATCATAATATTATTTTGATTTTATCTCCTTAATATACTTTGAATCTATTCATGAGAAGACATGAAAGGGGCTAGTTATCAATAGAAGTGAGAGTAAATATAGCCTCACTGCCACTACCTTCATTCAGGTTACAATTATCTCTCAGCTTGACTACTGTAACCACTTTGTAAATGGCCTCTCATCTCCTCCAGGCATGCACTCCCCAGGCACTTTTCCAAGTGGTTTTTTTGTTGTTTTTTTTTAAGAGACAAGGTCTTGCCGGACTCGGTGGCTCAGCCTGTAATCCCGCACTTTAGGAGGCCGAGGTGAGTGAATTGCCTGACCCCGCGGGTTCGAGACCCACCCAGGCAACTTGGTGAGACCTCATCTCTACAATAAATCAAAAATTAGCTGGGCGTGGTAGCATGCGCCTGTAGTTCCAGCTACTTGGAAGACTGAGGCAGAAGAATCGCCGAAGTCCAGCAGGTCGAGGCTGCGGTGGCCGGGAGCGGCCACTGCACTCCAGTCTGGGCGACAGAGTGAGACTCCAACTCAAAAAAAAAAGAGACAAGGTCTTACTCTGTCACCCAGCCTGGAGTACAGTGATGATGTGATCATAGCATACTGCAGCCTCAAACTCCTGGGGTCAAGTGATCCTCCCACCTCAGCCTCCTTAAGTAGCTGGGATTACAGGCATGCACCACCACGCTCATCTCCAAGTCGTCTTTATATAACACAAATATTATAACACAGCCATTCAATGTCGTCTTTCCGCCTTCAGAATAAACCCACACTCCTTGGCAGGAGATAAAGGCCCTCATGATGATACCTCTGTCTCTCTTTTCAGAATCATCTCTTGCCGTTTTCAACTTTACCTTCTTCTTCTTCTTCTTTTTTTTTTTTTGAGTTGGAGTCTCACTCCATCACCCAGCCTGGAGTGCAATAGCATGCTCATGGCCACCTCAGAGTCGACCTGTGGTCGACCTCTGGGCACGAGCAATCCTTCTGCCTCAGCCTTCCAAGTAGCCATAACTATAGGCGCGCGCTACCACACCCGGCTAATTTTTTTTTTTTTTATTGTAGTGACGAGGTCTCTCCAAGTTGCCCAGGCTAGTCTCGAACCCACGGGTCCAGGCAATTCACCCACCTCAGCCTCCCAAAGTGCTGGGATCACAGGCTCAGCCACCGAGCTCAGCCTCAACTTTACCTTCTAAGCTCCAGCTATGGAAAGCTGTTTGCAGTTTCATGAAAGCAATTTATTCTTTGCATACATTATTACCCCTCATCTAAGCTATCAGCTTAGGGATCACTTTCTCTGGAAAGTCTTCCTTGACCAAGCTTCATGCATAGTTGTACAGTTCATGCACTACACATCTCTAGAGGGTACTTTTTACAGACTTCAAAATGCAGTGCTCAACCTGCAGAACAATTTGTGGCAGGCTGTGACCTTCTGGGGACATTGTGGAAGCCTCTCTGTGGGTTCCCATAGCACCCTAAACATAATCTATCCGTAATACCGATCACACAATTTTAATGGTCTGCCTTTTTCCATTAGACCGTAAACTCTGTGAAGGCATAGATTCTTTCTGTTATCTTCCCTGTATATGATTTATCATTATATTCTGTAGACCTAACATACAATATGTGCTTAATAAATATTTGCTGAATGAAATACATCAGATATGAATACACCATTTTAAAAGATGAGATGCCTTGCAGCTCTGTAATATGTGATTCTATTTAGTTTTGCATACTGATTAGCAATGTCCATCTTTAGGAGTTGAAATACTGCTTTCTAGAGCTGGCAGAAGTATATGGTAACTTTGCCAGCTGGCTCTTGCGGTTGGACGTACATCATTTCTGTAGAGCTGACCCTCTTTGTAAATCAGCCTGAGTGATGGATTCATGGTTAGCCTCTGCTAACAACTTTTCAGTGGAATCCGTGATGAGGAGGCACATGGTTAACTCCCTATGGTTTTTTTGTTTGTTTGTTTTAACATCCCCTGCCATTCTCTCTCTGCCTAAGTAGCTAATAGGGAGGTTTCTCTTCTGGTACCCCTGTGTGGTACAAGACATGCCCCCTTACCCCAGATATATACGGCCTTTGTAGTGAAGCCTTATTAGCCTTCATAATTCAACCATTACTGATTTTCCCCTCAAGTGAAAATAAACCCTGAATAAAATTCATCTTCTTTTCTTATGCTCTAAAATTATATTACAGCTACACAGCACTTAATCCTGTGCAGATACAAGTGTAAGATGACAGTGACCAGGCTTATCAAACTTCACATTAGCCTTGGATCCTCTCCATGCCAGTGCCAGAATGATCGCTGAGCATATCACTTTCCTGCTTAAAATTCTTTAATTGCTCAGTTATAAGATGAAATCCACTCAATTTTTCTTGATGATTCACGATCATCAGTATAATTTTATCATTTTTACATGGTACTATGGTTACCTTTATTGAACTTGAGTAGATAGAAACTTCAACTATCCAGAATATAACAAGGAACTAGGAAGGGAGTAGGTTTCTGTGCAGCCATAAAGAACAGAATGCGCCGGGTTCGGTGGCTCAGCCTGTCCCAGCCTGAGGTGAGTGGATTGCCTGAGCCCGTAGGTTCAAGACCCGCCTGGGCAACTTGGTGAGACCTCATCTCTACAATAAATCAAAAAAATCAGCCGGGTGTGGTAGCATGCTCCTGTAATTCCAGCTACTTGGATGGCTGAGGCGGAAGGATCACCGGAGCCCAGCAGGTAGAGGCTGCAGTGGCTGGGAGTGACCACTGCACTCCAGTCTGGGTGACAGAGTGAGACTCCAACTCAAAAAAAAAAAAAAAAAAGAACAGAATGCTCTGTAGCCAGAAGTCTGGTTAGTAATTCAATGCCAGATTCAGAACATTGATAATGAGGGAAAAACATGACTGATACAGTCAGACACACTCTAACCACGAGGAAGATGCTTCATAAATTAAAAAGAGAGAGAGAAAGAGAAAAGAAGAGAGAGAGAGGAGAGAGAGAGAGAGAGATCTGACTGCCTGAAGAAAGAAGGGACATGGAAAACAGTAAAAAGTAGACACAAGAATTTAAGCAGCATGGGAATCTGGGGCCACTTAGCCACCAAGATAAGCCCCTAAAGAGCTTACTTGCCGCATTGTAGTGCATTATAACTCTTGATGTTTCCAGTGACAACTCTAGACCATAAAGAAACAATTTTGACCATAAAGAAACACATTTGGCTCACGATGTTAAGAAAGAGTATAAAACATCTTAGGAGAATACCTATTCAATATAGAAGTCTCAAGTGTGGGTGACTACTGGCAGCTAGTAGAAGTCAAGTTGCTGCTAGCATTATTCATAATAGCAAAAACATGGAACCAATCATGCTGTCTACCGAAAGAGGACTGAATAAAAAATGTGGTGCATATGCATGATGGAATATTATGCAGCCATAAAGAAAACAAAATATGGACTTCACAGCAACTTGGATGAACTTAGAGTCTACAATACTGAGTGATCTATCACAGAAACAAAGAACTGAGTACCACATGTTCTCATTCATAAGCAGACGTTGAATAATTATCATAATACTATAAGAAAAGAATTGACAGTAGTGAGAAACTGTCAGGGGAGGAGGCACAGGATTGGCAGCAGTGGAAAATTGCCGGGGAGAAGGAACACAACTCATCAACAAGAGTATCTGTATAATGAACATTTGTATACCTAATTGTACCCCACATCTTTAAAATAAAAAATAAAAATAATAAAATAGGATGCTGCTAAACATTGCACAATGCACAAGAGAGTTGCCCTGCCATCCCCAAACAAAGACTCATCCAGTCTAAAAGTGCTGAAGTTGAGAATATCCTGGCCCAAAGTATCCCATGATTTTATTTTTGATTTTTTACTTTTTTGAGTTGGAGTGTCATTCCATCACGCTGTCTGGAGTGCAGTGGCAGGCTCACAGCCACCCTACGTCGACCTACTGGGCTCAGGCAATCCTTCAGCCTCAGCCTTCCAAGTAGCTGAAACTACAGGCATGCACTACTAAGCCTGGTTAATTTTCTGATTTATTGTAGAGATGCAGTCTCACCAAGTTGCCCAGGTTGGTCTCAAACCTGTGGGCTCAGGCAATCCTCTCACCTTGGCCTCCCAAATTCCTGGGATTACAGGCTTCAGCCACTGCACCTGGCCGATTTTCTTTTTTAAAAAGACTCATTCAGCATGAATAGAGATTGAAGGAGATTTGGTAGTCATGGTGTGGAGTGGGGGAAAAGTCACAAGATCTAAATGACTGCTAGATACTATATTCTATAAACCTACAATGTGAAGTCATTAAAGGGATTTCCCTGCCTTAGAATCATTTAGCTTGCATATTAAGCAACTTAATTTATTCTTTACAGATTTTTTCCTTAGTGTAAAAACTATGAAATTTATTATGCAACCAAAAAGGTGACATTCTGGAAAGAATAATTTTTTCTTTTCTTTTCTTTTTTTTTTTTTTTGAGTTGCAGTCTCACTCTGTAGCCCAGGCCGAAGTTCAGTGGCATGCACACTCTTGTCCACTCCAGCGTTGACCTGCTGGGCTCAGGTGATCCTTCCACTTCAGCCTTCCAAGTAGCTGGAACTACAGGCATGTGCTACTGCACCCAGCAAATTTTTATTTATTGTAGAAACAAGGCCTCACCAAGTTGCCCGGGCTGGTCTTGAAACTGCGGGCTCAGGCAATCCACTCTCCTCACTCTCCCAAAGTGCTGGGATTTCAGGCTGAGTCACTGAGCCCGGCCAATAACTTTTTCTAAACCAACCTCTTGTCTTTTCTGACAAAGCAGAAGATAGTGTCCCAAGCTCCCTCTGTGAGGCCCATCCTGCTAATTACCCTTCTTCTCAGGACATCTCCACCCCTTTGCTAGGGGGTAGAGTTATATAGAATATGCTTCATGCATTCCTGACAAATGTTGACCATGCCGTTGGTGAGTTGAAGATAGCCTGGAGTGGGGCAGGGACTGAGAGCACATGCTTACCTTCTTGGAAGATGTTGAGTAAAGATGACCCATTCTGTGAAAAAATACTTTCTTCCCTGAGCGAATGGAAAAGGGTGGAGGGGATAAAAGTATGAGGATGGATTTACCTTGTAATTTTTGCAAAGATTTCAGTGGATAATAAGAAGTCTAAGTATTGTGTTGAAAATGAGAATATATCAATAATATTTGTCTTGTAAGTCATAAAAATTCACCTTCATAAAGATGGGGGTTCTGACGTGAGTCAACATTCTGTTATTTCTGTTTTGTGGTTTCACCCCCAGAACTAAATTTAGAATATCTACCTGTTCGGTGTCTATAGGTCAAAAATGTAAAATCAGGCAGAGTATAGCCAAGATTATTATGCAGTGGGTTGCTGCAGAAAAATCATGAGCTCTGCTGGCAACACGACAAGATTTGAATCACTTAGGAATTTTGTCAGTTATAAAAAGGGGAATATAAATGTCTATGTTATAGAATTGTTTTGAGAATTAGTGAATTAAGGTAACAAAAGTTCTTAGTAATAGGAGGTGGTAACTATAACATTAATTGAGCACCTATTGTGTGGTAAGAATTCACCAAACACAGATGATTGTAAATAGACTAGACAAAGAATTAGCTGCTTTTACAAACTAACCCTACTATTTTTCTTTAAGATTCCAAAAGTTGCACCGGCTTCTATAGTTTCAGAAATTTTATATGTTCAACTTACAGAGGCCCTTCCTCTTTTTTTCATTCAGAGCACTGGAAGAAGTAATTATTTTTTTTTTTTAAGTCCTTTTAAGTCTTTCCTTATATTCTGGATTTAATTTTTAAAAGTGATCACATTTCTCTATTGCATTACATTTTTATTATTATTTATTTTTTGAGGCATTCAAATCCTTTCTTGATATCTCTTATCCTTTATTTTACTTTTGAGTCAGAATCTCACTCTGTTGCCCAGGCCGGAGTGCCCTGGCTCAATCACGACTCACCACAGTCTCAACCTTCTGGGCTTAGGAGATCCTTCCACCTCAGCCTCCCAGATAGCTGGGACTACAGGTACCATCACTCTACTTTTTTGTAGAAACAAAGTCTTGCTATGTTGCCTAGGCTGATCTCAAACTCCTGGGTTCAAGCAACCCTCCTGCCTCGACCTCCTGAAGTGGTGGGATTATAGGCATGAGCCAGTGTGCCTGGCTTATTCTGTTAAATTAATGGCTTAAGACTAAATCACTTAACTGTTCTAAGCCTCTTCTAATGATTTACATTGGGAGCATTACTGAAAAGAAAGGCAAACTTACTGCCCTTTAGTTCACCTGCTCTGACACAGCTGTCATGCCTGGTTTGTGTATCTCAAAGACTGAAGACAGAGAACACAGGGTTAAAAATCTGATCTAGTCTACAGTTGAGAGGCAGAGCTAGAATTTGGGACAAAGAACTAAGAAGAAGTTGTCATGCAGGAATTTTTTAGGAATTTCTGAAAGCGGTAATCCAAAGGGATTACAGCTAGGAAACTACCAAGAGATCACCCACCCTCAACCACCATCAGACCCTGCACTGTTACCCTGTGAGTGATTTCTCAACAGTCCCTTTATCTTTGCATTCCCTCACAAGAGTTAAAAGTTGCAGGTGGCAGCATCTGGTTAGCTGAGCTCAGATCCCAAGCTCCCCAAGCTAACTCTCCAGCGATGGAGAAAGGGGCTATCTGTCCCCTTCAAATTCCGTAGTGAGAGGGAGGCTTATCCCCACCAAGAGTTATGCAATGGAAGATATGCCCAACATGGAAATAAAGTTCTAATGCTGAATAGCCAAGGGAACTAGCAAGCATCCATCACTGTGAAATGTGAAATTGAAGCATCAGAAAAAAGCTGACTAGGAGCCAGAACCCACCATGCCTAGGACTTCTTCCCAGGAGGAAAGAATCTGGGAAACTGAGGGAAATGTTAGTGATTTAGACAGAAATTATTTCAAATTTGGTTATATTTTCAGCCGGGCAGGGTGGGACTGGAAAATACCTTGTAGGGAGCATGTAAATAAGAGAAGTCACATTTCACATAACTCAAGAAGCCGGGGAAAGCAGGCTGGGAGGATCTGCCAGCAGCTGTGCACATGAGCATCGTATAGTTTGGACTCTGGGTCCACCTGCTGGTGCAGTTTTTCTTCAACTTCTCTTTCCCAAGCGTTCACTGTGAGTGGCCCATTTCCCAGCAGTGTGGCAATTAGCAAACACCATCCCCGACGCAAAGTCTAACATGGGTTCCCCGCATGAAAAGTGCAGAGGGATGATTGATCAAGGAGGCAGTTCTTGGTGGGTTGGAATGGGAGCCTGGAAGCTCCGTGAGTGTTTTTTTCATTTAAGGACACATGAGACACCCCGGCACTGAGATAGTGAATTTCTGTGCATCTGAGACTTGGTGCACAGTCAACATCTTGGCTCTCGGAGTCTTCATTTCAGGCTCTTGGCCCTTATGGCCAAGACAGTGGACAGATCATGCTAGAGCTGTGGTTGTGCAGGGCTTTTCTTGGCCCACGTGTCATCCTCTCACCCTCCTTCTCATGACCCTCCTCCATGTCAGCAGAGTAGAGGCTGCCTGGACAGCTCTGATTTCACTGCTTGTGACTCTTATGGCCTTTGATGACAGCTTTTCTCTTGCCCAAGATTTGTATTTACCGTCTAGTCAGCTGAGTTGAATATCTGCTGCCTGGATTTCTCATGATTCCCTTCTCCAGTTTATAGGACACGAACTTTTTCCTACCTGTTGACGTCATGTTAGAGTGTGACTGTGCCCCGCGACTCAGAGGTATATCCAGGATGATGTCAAATAAGCTGAGGTTTTTGCTTGGGGATTAGCTCACTGCTAAACAACGTCAGTAAATCCCTTTGGGGCTGCTACATGAATCACCTTGGTTATCAGTATCATGGAATGGCCCATCATGGCAGTAATGCTGTAGCCAAGGCCCCTGGATCTGATCACCTTTACTCAAGGGATATGTGGACCCTCAACCAATGGTCTCAGAAATATAATTCAGCTGTGACTTTAAAAAGAAAAGATTTAATTAAATCCAGTAAAAAATGTACAAATCTTAAGCTTGTATGCAAAGTGTGCCAACCAGATCCAGATATATATGTAACTGGAGTTTGAGAATGTGAGTCAGTTAGAACCGATTTCCATGTTCAGGGGGGAAAAAGCTAAGGCAGGAATTCTCAAACTTCAGTGTGCATCTGAACCATCTACAGGACTTATTGAAACACAGGTTGAGGCTGGGCACAGTGGCTCAAGCCTGTAACCCCAGCACTTTGGAAGGCCAAGGTGGGAGGATTGCTTGAGACCTGCCCGAGCAACACAGCAAGACCTCGCCTCTACAAAAAAAAAAAAAATTTAGTGGGGTGTGGTGGCATGCACATGTAGTCTCAGCTACTTGGGAGACTGAGGCAGAAGGATCGCCTGAGTCCCAGAAGTCGAGGCTGCAGTGAGTCATGATTGTGCCACTGCACTCCAGCCTGGGGACAGAGTGGTCCTGACTAAAAAAAAAGACACACAGGTGGGTGTTCCCAGGTGATTTTGATGCTGCTGGTGAGGAAACCACCTTTAGAGAGTATCCCAAGGCTCAGGATTGCCAGCAAGTGTTAGTTAAGCTGCCTCCAATTTATAATTATGCGAAGAAGGAAAGCCCATTAGCAAAACAGTTTTTTTTTTTGAGTTGGACTCTCACTCCATTGCCCAGGTTGGAGTGCAGTGCCACACTCATGGCCACCCAAGCATCAACCCACTGGGCTCAGGCGATCCTTCCACCTCAGTCTTCCAAGTAGCCAGAACTACAGGCACATGCTAACACACCTGGCTAGTTTTTAATTTATTGTAAAGATGAGGTCTTGCCAAGTTGCCCAGGCTGTTCTCAAACCCGTGGGCTCAGGCAATCCCCTCACCTCGGTCTTCCGAAGTGCTGGGATTACAGGCTTGAACCACTGCACCCAGCCAGCAGAAAAATTTTAATAAAATTGAATTGGCCAGCACTTTAGGAGGCAGAGACGAGAGGATTGCTTGAGTCCAGGAGTTTGAGACTAGCCTGGGCAATACAGCAAGATTTTGTCTCTACAAAAAAAAAAAAAAAAATCAAAGAATTCAGACATGGTGGCATGTGCCTGTAGTCCTAGCCACTCAGGATGTTGAGGTGCAAGTATTGCCTCAGCCCTGGACGTCAAAGGTGCAGTGAACTGTGACTGTGCCACTGCACTTTAGCCTGGGCAACAGAGTGAGAACCCAACTCAAAAAAAAAAAAAAAAAAGAAAAAAGGAATTGGTCACATACTTAACTGAAGATCTTTAAATTCTGGCCATCTTTTGTCTGACCCAGAATCCTTTGACCGAGTCTCTGTTGCCAGCAAAGGAGCCAACGAAGTTATAACCATAGATCGGATCAGTACATTGCCTTTTTGAGACTACTTTCCAGTGAATTAATCCGTGTTGAGTACCCAAAGAGCTTGAAAGGATCAATATGCTTTTAAAGACTGGAAGACTCATCATGCTCTTTCTACAGTCAGAACAGGGGTATTGAGAAATTGCTCTGAGATCCTCAGAGGGAGTTAACCAGCCAGCATTTATTGTTAGGGCATTTGAAACATTTTAAAAAGTAACAAATGTAATAAATGTAAAATTAACCACCTAAAATGTGCATTTTTGGTTTGTATAGATTTATTTTTTTCTAAGTTCATTCTGCATTTTTTTAATAGGTGTTTCTAGATTCATTCTATTTTCCATGCATTCCTACCATGATTATACATTGCTTTTATCATCAGAAAAACAAACTTAAAAACAGAGAAAATTTCCAGGCTGCCTGACCACTCCTTCTGCCTCTATTTGTTTAAACAAGCAGTATTTGATTAAAATTTTCTATATTATGGGATTTTATTTCTACAAACACACATATACTGGAGTATCCACAGGCTGTCTCTCACTGGTATTTGAATCTACAATGTACAAGAAATAGATTTTTTGAACAATAGTCTTTTAGTATACTATCTTCCTCTCTCTCTCTCTTTCTCTCTCTCTGTACATATAAATATTTTTAAAAGGCAGCATGGAAGTGGGGCAGCTTTTAAGAACAAAGTTCTTTTTTTTAAAAGAAAAAGTAAACCACTTTCACTCTGGAGTAAGTAAACAGAGGACTTCTGATCCCCTTGATTCATTTTAATTCCTCTGTGTTTACTTAGTGCAGGCTTGTCTCGCCAGTGGTTGTTATGTGAGCAGTCTGGCAACTCTTCTTTTAGAAAGAAAATGCATTTGCAAATGGATTTGCACAATCAGCTCTGTCTTCTGTCCCTCCAGGGCTGAGGGTAAGTGACCAAAATGAGAAACTACAACCAAATGGATTTCACAAGTCTTCACCTTACAGGGGCAGGGGTTTCTTCCAGATCCTTCCATAGCTGTGGCCACAGGCATCAGCAATACTGAAAGCAAACTCAACTCTAACCGCCAGGGCACAATCCTGAAGGTAGGACCAGTTGGGTATAATCTGTCCTGGGCGGCAGCCATGACTTTGTTCATTCCCATGGTCCTTTATGGCAAAAGGCAGGTGCTTCTACTTTTTAAAAATTGTAATTCGTAGGTCTAGTGTTTGGTTATCCTCCTCTAAATCTAAACAAATCTCAAAAAAGTCATGTATTTTGAGACTATAAAATGAAACAGAGCAGTCCTTTATGATCCACTCGGCCCCCACTTAGGAGTCCTTGTTAATGTGTCTCTGAGCCAAGGTTCACCCTGCTTCTCTCGGGGACAGGGCTTGTAGCTCTGCAAGACAGTCTTCTTCATCATCAGACAGCAATCATTGGCAAAGGGCGCATCCTCATGTACAGCCAGAGCCTCACTGGGGCCTTCCCCTCAGGGTTTTAGGAACAGTCAGATGGAATCCCATTCCTCTTCCACAGGACAGTGCTTCCGGTGTCTGAAGACTGTTATTTCCTCCACTCCACATTTCAGAACAGGCTCTCAATCGTTCTTCAAGTTACATGGTTGCTGTCTTTCTCATTTTCTTCTTGCCCTCCTGACTTTCCAGCCCATCAAAGTGCTGAACCTGTGCTCTTCACTTGATGAGTGCTGAGCAGAGGACCCAAGGATTATAATCTTCCTTGATTTAGACACAGTACCTCTAGCAATGCAACTAAACCCATACCAGCCCCCCAAATTCAAGGTCTTTAATGCATGAACTTCTGTTAAACTATATGGTGTCCAGTTTTTGAGCCAGAGCATGAGACTTTGTATTTGTTTGGTTAAATAATAAAAAACAAAAAAACCTGCTTCCCAGGAAAGGTAGGCATTTCATCTACTAACTCACTGAGGTTTTAGTATATTATTCCTGGAAAGCATATCAAGGTCTTTTTCTTCAATCTCAACTCTATCATCCAAAAAATTATTAGCGTGAAAACAAAAAATTTGCACGTATCCGGCATTGTTAAACTAATGTTAACTTAACTCATGCTAATTTACTCATGATAATGAACTCATGTTAATTTACAAGGTGTGAATTACTGATCCTCATGACAACTTTATGAGGCAGGTCTCATTAGGGTTGAAGAAGCTGAGACACAGAGAGAATAATAACATGCCCAAGGTCACACAGTTGATACATGGCAGAGCTAAGATTCAAACCCAGGCAGTCTGACTCCAGAAGAGGTGTGCTTAGCCATTGCCTCTCAAAGCAACCTCTCCAGCTTTCTGTCACCTACAGATTTAATTTAAATGTTATTTATTGGCCAGGTGCAGTGGCTCACACCTATAATCCCAGCACTTTGGGAGGCAGAGGCAAGAAGATTGCCTGAGCCCACAGGTTCGAAACCAGCCTGGGCAACTTGGTGAGACCTTGTCTCCACAATAAATGAAGAAAAATTAGCAGGGCATGGTGGTGTGTGCTTGTAGTTCCAGCTACTTGGAAGGCTGAGGCAGAAGGATTGCCTGAGCCCAGCAAGTTGAGGCTGTGGTGGCTGTGAGTGCCACTGCACTCCAGCCTGGGCAACAGGGTAAGACTTTAATTCAAAAATAAATAAATAAATAAAATAGATAAATGAATAAGTAAATAAAGTGTCATTTATTTTTTTTTAAAGGATTATAGTTTATTTATTTAGCACGTGGTGATTCTCAGACCTTATGATTGGCTCTGAAAATATAGGATATAGGACAGGTGAGGAGATGACTGGGCACAGGGTGATTTCAGTTGCAAATGACAGAAACATGACTCAAACTATATTAAGCTAAAAAGGGAATTTATTGGCTCATATGTCCAAAGTGTAAGACGAATCGATTTTAACTTAGAGGCAATAGAATCTAGAGACAAAGATGCTGTGGTAAAGGAATGGGTGGGATTTGTTACCAGTAAAAGATGAAAGAAAACCTGACCTTCACAAAACTATAAAACCATCTGAAATGCCTGGTTTGCCAGGAGAAGGCACTAGAGCTGCTTTAGGGATCCAAGGAGCATGAGATTAACTCACAGGCATCTTTGCTAAAATGAACCACCACTAATTATTTTCTTTCTCTCCTGTGTTCCTCCACTCAAGATTAATGAGATACCTTTGCACACCTATAAGAATAGCTAAAATGGAAATGACTGACCATATCAAGTATTGATGACCATGTGAAGAAACAGGAACTCTTATACACCATGGGTGGAAATGTAAAATTGCACAACCGTTTTGCAAAAGTTTAGTTGTTTCTTAAAAAGTTAAACATGTATTTATCATTGGATCCAACCATTTTATTGGAAGGTATTTACTCAAGAGAAATTGAGACATGTGCATACTAAGACTTGTATATGAATGTTCATGGCACAAGTTCATGATAGCTCTATACTGGAAATAACCCCAAAACCCATCGGAAGGCTCATGGATAAACTAGCACATCAATACCACAAAATACTACTCAACAATGAAAAGATGTGAATCACTGATGCATGCAATGACATGAGTTAATATCAAAATAATTATACTGAATGAAAGAAGCCAGATAAAAAGATTACACACTGTTATCATTCCATCTATAGAAAATTCTTTAAAAATGCAAACTTATAGTGAAATAAAAGAGATCAGTTGTTTTCTGGGGATGGGGAGCAGGTAGAGGGAGGAACTACACAAGATGGACACAAGAAATCTCTTGTGGGTACTGAATATGTTTATTAATTGTGGTGATGCTTCCACAAGTATATACAGATGTCTGAATATTTTAAATTATACACTTTAAATATGTACAGTTAATCATGTGTCAATTATACCTTTAAAAAGACACTGAAAAGCTTCTCTACAGAGTCTCCACTAAAGAACTGGAAAAGAGATGACAATTCTCCTTTTCTTTCAATCACCATTCTGTTTTAAGATATTACTTTCAGAGGAGGGGGAGGTGGGATTGGCAGTTGAGGGAAACTGCTGGGGGTGGGGGCACAATTCATCAACAAGGGTAGCTGCATAATCAACGTTTGTATACCTAACCCTGAATTGTACCCCACATCTTTATAATAAAAAAAAAGATATTACTTTCTTGGGCCGGGCATGGTGGCTCATGCTTGAAATCCCAACACTTTGGAAAACCAAGGCAAGAGGATTGCTTGAGCCCAGAAGTCTAAGCCCAGCCTAACAAACAAACAAAAAAACTACTGTCTTGGAAATCACATTATAGGTGCTGACTTCACAGCTTACATCAAACAAAAATAGTTTGCTTGTTTGATTGAATGAATAATTAAATGTATGCTAATTTCTCAATGAGTCTCTAGTAAATTAGTCTTTGGAGGTGTTGACTGGTGGATTTTAAACGTTTTTAGGGAATACATCATTTGGTTAATGGTTTCATACAGTCCAACACATTTCTATGTGAGAAACTAGTAAATCAGTAAATATCAATGTTTATGTTTGTAAGAACATTATAAGTCATCTAGTTCCACTGTGACATTTAGTTAACAGCTATTCGGCTACTTTTTTGGGGGAAATTATGATATAATTAGTAAATTTAATTTAAAAGTCTTCTTGCTTGGCAATAACATGCCCCCTTAAAATAAATACATCAATTGTGTCAGAAATAATTGTGTCAACTCATAAGAAAAAGTAAATATTCTAACATTTGAATTTGTTTGGATGATTTCTGCTTCTACACTCTCTGGTTTATCCAATCTAGAGACATTTTCTCATAGGAAAAAAGGATGAGAAAGATGTGGCAGTCACTTGCCTGATGGTGTCTTTCTGGATACAGCTGGGTTTTTTTTCTTCTTTTCTCTCTCCTTCTTACTTTTTTGAGTATGGAAAAAATATTTTTAAAACTTTTTGGGTGGTTTTAGAAAATATTAGAATTGGCAAATATTGTCTCTATTCAAGGTGTACAACATAATGATTTGATATACATATATGTTGTATATGATTACCCAATTCAAATTAGTTAACACATCTACCATAGCCCATGCTGTTCTATAGATACCCAGAACTTGTTCATCTTATAACTTGACAGCTGTTTCTTCACCAAAATCTGGACAAGGATTTTGTAAACCTGCCTTCATGGTGGCTCCCACCTTCCTTGGATTGATGAACCATTAGGTAGAGTAATTATGTTTGTCTGAATCCATCCTTTTGCCAGTTTTTTAATGTAAGGAACACCAACAAAACATATAACCAAGAAGAATTTCTGACAATCAGATAAACATTATTTTAATAGCAGTAGTTGTCAAAGTATTTTTAAAAATCTAAAAATTTAGAAATCTGGTTCATTTCAATAACAATTTGGGCACAAGTTCAATTTTTTTTTCTGTCAAATTTTTGGGATTTTTGCAACAAAATAAAAAATAAAATAACGTGAGTGTTTTAAAGCATACCTTACACAAAATTGATTTTAGATGTATGGAAAGTTGAAAAGCATAAAAATCCTAGAATAAAATATACAGGAATGTGGATATTCTTTTATGGCATAGGGTCAATGCATATCCCTTATTCCCTTTGAGAATGGAGCAGCCCTTTCTCTACATACCCACCTCACGGTGAGCCCCTTGTATCTTGTGACTCCCACATTCCCTGGCCACAGCTCATTTGATGGGGGAAGGGACAGAAAGGGGCAGGCACTTGACCCTGAACCGGTCAATCAACTAGATGGACTGTGTGAATTAGTTTCTCTTTCCCACAAAAGGAAATTGGGGCACAGAGATGTTAGTTCACTTGCCAGTGGTGTTGGAACTGGGGTGACCACATTGGTGCCATGTGTATGAATAAGTAATTTATCATTGAGGTAAGAGGAATGAAGCAGTTGCTTAAAAGCAGAGAGGAAAGAGCAGACAATCTCAGAAGAAAGAAGAGGCTTTGATTCTGGACAAGGTTTCAGTTCATGGTTCCAGTATCTCATGCAGCCTGGCTAAATCTCCTACATCTGGGTTCCTGTTTAAATCACATGTATTATAATAAATTCCCCTTTAATTAAGCCAGTTTCTATTACTTGCAAAGAAAAAAGCCTAGACTGAAGCAATAATCTTGGCAAAATGGAAACTTTCTAAGTATGATATCACAAGCAAAATCCCTAAAGGAACAGTTTTTAAAGAAATCTGTCCTTTAGACTTTACTTATCTGCTAGGCCAAAAATAGTATTTCTTTGTTATTTATTTATTTAGTAATTTATGAGACAGCGTCTCACTCTGTTGCCCAGGTTGGAGTGCAATGGCACAACTGATCACAGCTCGCTGCACCCTCGACCTCCTGGGTTCAAGCCCAGACCTCCTTCCACTTCAGCCTCCCAAGTAGCTGGCACTACAGGCACGCACCATCACACCTGGCTAATTTTTGTATTTCTCATCAAGACGAGGTCTTCCCATGTTGCCCAGGCTGGTCTTGAACCTGGGCTCAAGCAATTCTCCTACCTTGGTCTCCCAAAGTGCTAGAATTACAGGCATGAGCCATAGCACCCAGAGTTTGTTGTTTATGTTGCACCTGAACATTTTATACATATATAAATTGGTTGTTAGTATTTCTTCTATTGAAAATGGTCTATTTAAGACCTTGCTGATTTTTCAACTAAAGTATTTACATTTTCTTATGGATTCTCAAATATATTGAGAATGCAGCTCTTTGCCATATATGTGTAGTTCTCTGTCCCTGATTGTTCTTTTAGGTTAATGCATTATTTATGATTTTTAAATTTTATTTATTTATCTATTGAGCTGGAATCTCACCCTGTCACCCAGGCTGGAGTGCAGAGGCACACTCATAGCCACTGTATCCTCAACCTGCTGGACTCAAGCAATCCTTCCACTTCAGCCTTCCAAGTAGCTGGAACTACAGGCGCGTTCCACCAAGCTCAGCTAATGTTTTGATTTATTATAGAGACAAGGTCTCACCAAGTTGCCCAGGCTGGTCTCGAACCCCTGGGTTTAGGCAGTCCTCTAACTTCTGCCTCCCAAAGTGCTGGGATTACAGGTGTGAGCCACCGTAATTTACGATTTTTTTTTTTTTAGTTTATGTCTCACTCTGTCGCCCAGGCTGGAATGCAGTGTCATGCTCACAGCTACCGCAGCCTTGAGCTGCTGGGCTCTGGCGATCTTTCCGCCTCAGTCTTTCAAGTAGCTGGAACTACAGGCATGCGCTACCACGCCGGCTAATTTTTTATTTATCTTAGAGATGAGGTCTTGCCAAGTTGCCCAGGCTAGTCTCAAACCTGTGGGCTCAGGCAATCCACTTGCCTCGGCCTCCCCAAATGCTGGGATTACAGGCTGAGCCCCCAAGCCCAGTCCCCACTTCCAATTTTTTTTTTTTTTTTTGAGTTAGAGTCTCACTCTGTCACCCAGACTGGAGTGCAGTGGCCGCTTCCAGCAACCGCAGCCTCGACCTGCTGGGCTCCGGCAATCCTTCCACCTCAGCCTTCCGAGTAGCTGGAACTACAGGCGCGTGCTACCACGCATGGCTCATTTTTGATTTATTGTAGAGATGAGGTCTCGCCAAGTTGCCCAGGTGGATCTCGAACCCGCAGGCTCAGGCGATCCACTCACCTCAGTGTCCCAAAAGTGTGGGATTACAGGCTGAGCCACCAAGCCTGGCTCTAACTTTCAATTTTTAAAAAATATTTTGAAAATTTGAAATGCTTTTGAATTTGTGTGTCATGCCTACACTGTGGTCATGCTAATCTTCTCTGTATCATTCTAGTTTTCGTATATGTGCTGCGAAGTGAGCACATCCTACTTTTAATTTTTTTTTTTTTTTTTTTTTGAGTTGGAGTCTCACTCTGTCGCCCACTGGAGTGCAGTGGCCACTCCCAGCCACCGCAGCCTTGACCTGCTGGGCTCCGGCGATCCTTCTGCCTCAGCCTTCCGAGTAGCCGGAATTACAGGCATGTGCTACCACGCCCGGCTGATTTTTTGATTTATTGTAGAGATGAGGTCTCGCTGCCCAGGCGGGTCTCGAACCCGCAGGCTCAGGCAATCCACTCACCTCAGCCTCCCAAAGGCATGGGATTACAGGCTGAGCCACCGAGCCCGGCTCCTACTTTTAATTTTACAATTACTATGGAGTCATGCACTGCATAACGATATTACCATCAATGATGGACCACATACAAGATTGTGGTCCTGTAAGATTATAATACCATATTTTTACTGTACCTTTTCTATGTTAGACATGCTTAGATACACAAATACTTACCATTGTGTTACAGTTCACGCCAATATTCATACAGTCACATGTTGTACAGGTTTGCAGCCTAGGAGAAACAGGCTACATTATGTGGTCTCCGTATATACTAGGCTGTACCACCAAGGTAAATAGATTCTGTGATGTTCGCACAACAATGAAATCACCTAATGATACATTTCTCAAAACAGTATCCCCTTCATTGAATGACACATGGGCTGCAGTTTCTCTCAATGCCGCAGCCAGTGGGCGTCTTTTAAATCATAAGTGGGAACATGTCACTACTCAAATCCCTCCAATGGCTCTCCATCTCACCTAGAGAAAGCCACAATCCTCAGGGTCACGTGACAACTCCGTTACCTCACTAACGTCATCTCCTTCACTTTCCCACATGCTCCCTTCACTCTTGCCTCTACGTCCTCCTTGTTGCTGCTGCTCGTACACACTAGGCGTGCTCCGACCTCTGGAACCCTTAATGTTTCCTTGCCAAAAATGCTCTTCCCCAGGTATGTCCATGGCTTTTATCTTTACCTCCTTTCAATCTTTGCTGAAAAGTCACCATCTTAAAGAAGCCTTCCCTAACCACTGCACTTAAAAAGGACGCCCATCACTCCTCCCACTGCCTGTCCCCATCTGTTTCATGTGTCTCTATAGCATATGCCACCTTCTAGTGCACGCTACAACCTACTCACTTATTTTGCACACCTGAAATGCAAGCTCCATGAAGGCAGGGATTTATTACTAGCCCTTGGTACATAGCCAGGCACACAGAAAGCAGTCGATAAATATTTGTTAAATGAATGAGTAAAAGAAGCCCAGCACAGGGGCTCATGCCTGTAATCCCAGTACTTTGGGAGACTGAGGCAGAGGAGTTGGAGAACAGCCTGGGCAACTTAGCGAGACCTTATCTCTACAATAAATTTTTAAAAAAATTAGCCGGGCCTGGTGCAGCCCGCCTATGGTTGCAGCTATTTGAAAGGCTGAGGCAGAAGGATTGCCTGAGCCCAGCAGGTTGCAGCCACCAAGTGTGCCACTGTATACTCCAGACTGGGCAACAGAGCAATCTTCTGACCTCTCACCCCCCCAAAAAGAAAGATATTATTCAAGTTGGGCAGAGTCTGGGGATCGTTACTTTCATATACTATTGATAAGAATGTTAATGGGTACAGTGTTTCTGAAGAATGATACAGCAACAGGAATTGAAAGTCTTAAAATAAAAATGTGTCTCTTTTGTGGGACATCAATTTCACACTGGGAATTTATCATAAACAAATAATATAGTAGTTAGAGCCCTTTTGGTTTCAAATAACAAGAAGTCACTTGTACTAGCTTAAGTAATAATGGAGGAGTGATTTATTATGATGCATTTTAAGTCATACTACAAAGGAAGAGAATGCATTATGTGGGGCATTTAGACAGCTCTGCCACACCAATGTCTTAAGCCAATCTTCCCAGGAAACAGATGGAAACGGAAATTTGCTTGCAGAAAGTATACTGGGCAGTGCTCTATGAATCAACATCTGTGAGGGAAGCGATACTGGGCAAAGAGCAAGGTTGGACTAGAAAGCAGTTGCAGCCAATGGCAAGGTCAGTCTCATGGAGAGCTCTGGCGTTGTTCTCTACTGAAGCAAGGGATCCAGACCTTCATAGCCACATATCAGCCAGTCACTGTATGTAGGCTGCCCCAGAAAGGGTGTGTGACCTCAGTCCAAGCAACTCCCTTAGCCCAAGGGCAAGTCCTGGGAAGTGACTCAGCCGTGCGCCATCGTTGGATTATCTCTGGCATCTGGGAGAATGTGTACCTTGGTCCTGATGGGGAGGAGCTGGGCAAAACGCTGCAGTGTCTGCTGTACTTCAGAACCTAAAGAAACCTTAGTTTCCTCTGGGCCATAGGATAATTGGAGCCAGATACCTGGATGCTGTCAGAGCTCTTGCTTGTCTGTTTCCTTCTATGCATCTCTCTCACTCTGAATTGTTTCCTCAGGTTCTTTTTCCTTTTTTTTGAGTTAGGGTCTTACTCTGTCACCCGGGCTGGAGTGCAGTGGCAAGATCACAGCCCACTGCAGCCTCAGCCTCCTGGGTTCAAGTGATCTTGCTGCTTCAGCTTCCGACATAGCTGGATTACAGACACATGCCACCACATGTGGCTATTTTTTTTTTTTTGAGTTGAAGTCTCACTCTGTCGCCCAGGCCACTCCCAGCCACTGCAGCCTCGACCTGCTGGGCTCCGGCGATCCTTCTGCCTCAGCCTCCCAAGTAGCTGGAACTACAGGCGCGCGCTACCATGCCTGGCTAATTTTTTTGATTTATTGTAGAGATGAGGTCCAGCCAAGTTGCCCAGCGGGTCTTGAACCCGCCGGCTCAGGCAACTCACTCACCTCGGCCTCCCAAAGAGCGGGATTACAGGCTGAGCCACCAAGCCCAGCCTAATTCTTTTTTTTATTGCCCAGGCTGGTCTTGAATTCCTGGGCTCAAGCAATCCTCCTCCTTTGGCCTCCCAAAGTAGGATTCCAGGCACAGGCCACCGCACTCTGCCTGTTTTCTCAGTTTCTTATTCCACATAGTCAAAGATTATTTCCAGTAACCCCAACATAAGCATGCAACGTCATTCTCAGAGAAAATGTAACTCAGCTGTCTATCTCGGGCCATGAACCTACCAAACAACTAAGGTATAGGATAAAATTACGTGGAACTAACATGTGACACCTGCTGTAATCATTTGTATTCAAGAAGGTAGAGAAAGGGGTGAATCCATGCTTGTGTGTGCCATATCTATAGAGTCAGAAAAAAAAGTTCAAAGCATTTTAGTCTGTTAACAGTAGTAATTTTTGGTAGTGGAATTAACAATGGTTTCTCTTTCCTTTTGTTTCATTTTGCACATATATATTTGTAATTGTTGTATGTAGAGAATAAAACTTAGTAGCTGCAAATAGTTTTTAAAAAGAAAAAGTAGGTACCTGTCACCATCTTCTGCATGAAAAGAGCCACTAGTTATAGGTCGTAGAAAGACATTAAGTAAGATTTTCTGGGAACTAGTGTGAAAAACAAAAATCTGACTTAGCTTTGCAAAGCTTATTCCCTTGAATTGCAAACAAACTAAACAGAGAAAAGTCAAATACTCAGTGATTAACCTTCTTACTTTCTGGTGCTCCTTAATCCTCTATCATGTGACCATGCAGTAAGTACACACTTTATTTATTTATTTATTTTTGAGTTGGAGTCTCACTCTGTCGCCCAGACTGGAGTGCAGTGGCCGCTCCCGGGCACCGCAGCCTCGACCTGCTGGGCTCCGGTGATCCTTTCGCCTCAGCCTTCCGAGTAGCCGGAATTACAGGCGCACGCTACCACGCCCGGCTAATTTTTTGATTTATTGTAGAGATGAGGTCTCGCCAAGTTGCCCAGGCGGGTCTCAAACCTGCGGGCTCAGGCAATCCACTCACCTCAGCCTCCCAAAGGCGCGGGATTACAGGCTGAGCCACCGAGCCCGGCTTAGTACACACTTTAAACAGACAATCCGTTTTACTTTTGCCAAAATGTAGGCTGGAACAGGGCAATGTAAACCATTGACCAGAAGGTTGTCAATATCCAAACACACTCCCAACTAGGAGGTTCAGCACAGCAGCGGCCTATTTGAAATCATCATATTAGCTTTTATGGAACATTAATTCAATTAATTCACCCATTCATTCAACTAATGTTTGTTAAGTACGCTTGTGAAAGGACATATAAAGAAAAATACAACAGTCGGGTTTGGTGGCTAATGCCTGTAACCCCAGCACTTTGGGAGGTGGAGGTGAGAGAACTGCCTGGGCCCTGGGGTTCGAGACCAGCCTGGGCAACTTAGTGAACCCTCATCTCTACATGGTAGTGTGTGCCTGTAGCTCCAGTTACTTTGAAGGCTGAGGCAGAAGGATGGCGTGAGCCCAGCAGATTGAGGCTGCAATAGCCATGTTTGTACCACTGCACTCCAGCTGGGCAAGAGTGAGACTCTGACTCAAAAAACAAACAAAAAAACAACAACAGAACCCCACTCTGAATGAGCTAAGGATTCATAGGTAGAATGATAGAATGGTAGAATGTGTGTGTGTATAAAATATGCATTTGCATACATATTCAAATGATTATAACAAAATGCACATAATGTAAAATGTATTAAGAATCACACTTAGGCCGGGCTCAGTGGCTCAGCCTGTAATCCCAGCGCTTTGGGAGGCTGAAGAGAGTGGATTGCATGAGCTCATGGGTTCGAGACCAGCCCAGGAAACTTGGTGAGATCTCATCTCTACAGTAAGTCAAAAAATAGCCGGGCGTGGT
Organism: Cephalopachus bancanus; assembly: GCA_027257055.1. Taxonomy (NCBI): domain Eukaryota; kingdom Metazoa; phylum Chordata; class Mammalia; order Primates; family Tarsiidae; genus Cephalopachus; species Cephalopachus bancanus. The sequence goes on from JAPVLO010000204.1 coordinate 13,638,422, forward strand.
AGCACACCTATAGTTCTGGCTACTTGGAAGGCTGAGGTGGAAGGATTGCTGGAGCCCAGCAGGTTGGCACTAGGGTGGTCATGAGTGTGCCACGGCACTCCAACCTGGGCAACGGTGTGAGACTCCAGCTCAAAAAAAAAAAAAAAGAATCACACTTATCATACTTGAAGAATTCTCTGGGAGTTAAAAGATGAGTTACTTCTGGATTGGGTGACTTCATGGAAAATTTCAGTTTAAATGATTGCTTTGAGATCTCAGTTGAACAGTATCAATCTATATATACTTTATACAGATATTTTGTTTTGATTAAGTCAAGGTCTCACTCTGATGCCCAGGCTGGAGTGCCCATGATCACAGCTGACCACAGTCTCAAACATTTGGGCTTACATGATCCTCCTGCTTTAGCCTACTGAGTAGCTGGGACTATAGGCATGTACCACCAGGCCCAGTTTATTTATTCTTATTATTATTGAGTTGGAGTCTCACTCTGTCACCCAGGCTGGAGGGCAGTGGCATGCTCCCGGCCACCGCAGCCTCGACCTGCTGGGCTCTGGTGATCCTTCCACCTCAGCCTTCCAAGTAGCTGGAAGTACAGGCGCGTGCTACCACGCCCGGCTAGTTTTTGATTTGTATTGTAGAGACGAGGTCTTGCAAGTTGCCCAGGCTGGTGTCGAACCCGCGGGCTCAGGCAATCCACTTGCCTCAGCCTCCCAAAGTGCTAGGATTACAGGCTGAGTCACCAAGACTGGCCTTATTTTTTATTTGTAGACACGAGGTCTCCAACTCCTGGGTCTAAGTAATCCACCTGCTTTAGCCTCCAAAAGTGCTGGGATTACAGGGGCCGGGCCTGTTTTGTTTTAACCAAGCATCTGCATTAACACATCCCCTGTACTGCCATGGGCTACACAGTCTTGAAGAGGAAAAGAGGTTCCTAAAGAACTGGTAGTAAATATTTTCTTTTCTTTTTATTTTTTTTTAGTTGGAGTCTCACTCCGTCGCCCAGGCTGGGGTGCAGTGGCACACTTCCGGCCACTGCAGCCTCGACCTGCTAGGCTTCGGCGATCCTTCTGCCTCAGCCTTCCAGGTAGCTGGAACTACAGGCGCGCAGTACCACACCCGGCTAGTTTGTGATTTATTGCAGAGCCAAGGTCTCACCAAGTTGCCCAGGCGGGTCTCGAACCCACGGGCTCAGGCAATCCACTCACCTCAGCCTCCCAAAGCGCGAGATTACAGGCTGAGCCACTGAGCCCGGCGTAAATACTTTCAATGAAAAAATCCCCTAATCACAATTTTGGAAGGTGGGGAAAAGAGAGGTGGTGTTTTAAGGCCCTGAGGGTCTGGAGGAGCAAGAAGGACTGGAGAATATGGATGCAAGGCTGATTCCTTACTCTGAGAGAAGCTTGGGTCTGAGCCTGATCACCCTAAGATAAGCAAACACCAGCTCTTCCCTAGAGGACACTATCCTGTACGAAAAGCTGGAGAAATGAATTAGCTGTTCCATTAAGGAATGGGATACAAATGTATATTGAATGATAGAAAGCCTAATGTTTCCCATTATAGTTGAGGGGGAAAAAAACGACCTTTTAGACTGAGGGAGACTTGCTTCCATGTGGAGAAGCAAACTCAACGTAATGCACAGAGGACACAAAAGGGGGTGGAGAGCACAGGGGTGTGGCCATGCTGAGTGAAGACCGGACACAAGACGCTTTTTCTCATTCTGGATGTTTTCTTCTTTTGGTTGGAACTAGCACTTTATTTCACCCTGTCTCTGGAGGTTATCTTTCTCCAATTTGCATTGTTCCTCAGAAGAAACACAGGAAACACAGGAAGACATTCCCTAAGACAGCTGGTTTCCCTTCATAGCTGAAAGGTACCAGGCACTTAAAACATTTTTAAAGTCTTGGAATCAGACTGACCCTAGCTCAGAAAGAAAGGAGTATTCATGAAGTCATTCGTGGGTATAATGAACAACAAGATGTTGCTGATTCTACTGTAGACTGGAATTTTAAAATCTTACTTTTCAGTAAAATGTTCATCTTGTCACTCATCTGCTGAGGAACCTATTATCAACCAATGTCTGGGCATTCTGGTGGTACTGATGGCCCAATGACAGGCGGGTTGTAAACTCTCCCTTCCCTTCTTTCTCCCTTTGCTAGCCAGATACCTCCCACCAGTCACTATTTTCCAGAGATATTTAAGGGCAAGAGCTACAGGTTAACCCTCAGCAATTTTTTTTTAGTTCAGCCCAACTCCAATTATATAATGTTTTATTCAATTGGTCTATTCAAAAGATGTAAAAATTTTCTGTCAAAGCATTTTCCAAAATACTGAGTTCCTAACAGATGTTTTGTAAATACACATTGTTAGCTTTATTACCTGGGGCCTGTCTTTTTGTATATTTAAACTTCTGGTACATTATCGTCATCAATAGATGTGTTGTCAAATGAATATAAACATTTAATTTCGAAACTGAATTCAAATGAGAACATCAAACTCTAAACTCAATTTTTTATAGCAAAAAATTGTTTATGGTATTGGGCTAACTTTTACAATAAAAGATACTCAATAAGCAAACTATTCCAATGTCTATGAAGAATATGCCAATGATAAAAATCTGTGGCTAGAACTTTTTCGATAGAAAGGCAGTGTGCAATGGAGCTCTGAGTTGGAAGTCATAAATTCCAAGATGTACACTGTAAGGTTGCTAAGGCATTCAAATGAAAACACATATGCAAAACAATTCACACAATTCATGGCATTCATTTTAAGCTGGGGACAACATTTACTAGAATTTTATCTGGGCCTCTAATTTTCAAAAAGCCAGATTTCTCAGCTTTTTGTGTGTGTGATGTAGAATGGAGATAGTGGGCAGAGAGAACCTAGAAGAGAGAGGCAAGAAGACTGGCAGGAAGATTTTTGCTTTCTGGGCCAGTCCCTGGATCCCCTTCACAGTGAAGAATTTAGGTAATAGTTGAAGGTTGAAGATTGAAGAAAGTGAACAGAAACCAGAGAGATCAATCTACATAATAATAGGGGTGGTAGCGCGGGCCTGTAATTCCAGCTACTTGGAAGGCTGAGGCTGAAGGATCGCAGGAGCCCAGCAAGTTGAGGCTGCGGTGGCCGGGAGCGGCCACTGCACTCCAGTCTGGGCGACAGAGTGAGACTCTGACTCAAAAATAAAAAAATAAAATAAAAAATAGGGGTGGTTGAGAGGGCAGGAAAGTCATATAGGCTGAGGTAGCAGAACATGAAGTGAAGATTTGAATTCAGGTTTTTCAGACCAGTGTTTTTTCAAGGTGTACTATGGTATTCTAGAAGTTCCAGGGAGGTAGTAGATTACAGTGATGACCTTCTTCTTAAGGGTATATTGTGCTTTAAGTTATTAGCATACAACAATAGCAAGTGTATGCATATGTGTGTATGTGTTTGTGTGTGTATAGTTCCACATTTTTCCAGTTACTCAAAAATTTGTTACTGGAAAATAGGGCATACAAAAAAAATTGAGGCCAGAGTTTTACATAATGAATTTAAATTCCTAGTTGTCTCAAATACTTGTAGAAAGCAGGCAGGCTTCAGATAATATAACTATCAACTCAATTGTTGTCTTCTATGTCTGTCTCCAAACTTACTTGTCTAACCTATTTTTCTGTTCCTGACTCTCATGAGTTCTTTACTACAAATTGTCCTGCTGCATTTCTTCTCCCATGATTCCCCACCTCTGTGACTTTTCTCATGCTTGTCCCCTCTTACCTAAACTCTATATCTCCCTTTCTCTTTCATGTTTGCCTGTTCAGATGTGAAAGCACAGCTTCATCCATCATGAAGTCTTTGCCTGTTTCACCAACTGGAAATAATCTTTCTCTTCTCGGAACTCCCACAATATTTAATGTGGACTCTTTTTGTGGCTTTTGTTACTGTCCCATTTGCAAATCTTATCTACTCCCAGGGTCTGCATTTTTTTGTTGTTGTTGTTAGTTCTGGATACATGTTTGATTCATCATTGGTTCCTTTGCCAGACTCTAGCATGATGCCTGTGCTATCATAGGTACTCAGCAAATATTTGTTGAATGGATGAAGGATGGATGGATGAATTCAAATCTGTGCATTGTTCCAAATGTCAGATACAGGCCCTATTTTGCAACAGAATACAAACGCCCTTTATGAAAACCCTATCACAGCAGTAGACACGTTTTGAGCCCAGATTATGATTTTAATCACGGAAATTCTTTCTTGTTTAGCTCTGTTATTTAATTAGAGGTTGTGTAATTTTCACACAGAGTTCATAGCTATTTTCCTGATTTATAACTCACAACGTAATCAAGTTGAATAAGTCATCCTTATTGTGAACACCCACATTAACTAGAAAAGCCATGGCCATGTTAGGGAGATTTGATTTGTAGCCAAATCCCCCTTATACTGTCTTGGAAACTAAATCTGGCAGAAATCCAGCTGCTCCAGTTAAATAGACATTTAGCCACACTGTGTATTAGATATGCCTGGTGACCTCAGAAAAATACACTTCAATAGAAATGCTGGCTTAAAGTACTATATTATTGTAGTTCAGAACAAAAACTTTTACTTGAGAGCAGCCATCATCATTGTATTTTTATCTAATGTATATTTGAACATGTATTTGACTTTAAGCCTATAAAAAAAAAATCCCCCCAAATCTGCTATACTATTTATCAGGAAGTATTATTTTAAAACATGTTTCAAAACAAACTAAAAACAGACCTTTTCTTTACCCCTCTTTATTTGGCCACTTCAAACAGGTGGCTATTCTGACATACCAAAATAAGTTTTATCACAAAATTAAAAAAAAAACAGGACCTGTGGTTTGTAGACGATTCTAACATAGGGTTCATAGTAATATCTGGGGTTCTATTGTCTATTGGACTAAGATTTCCTCTCGGTCCTGAGCAATTAACAAGAAATCAACTATCCTAGGCCAGGTGAGGTAGCTCATAATTCCAGCACTTTGGGGAGGTCAAGGCAGGAGGATGGCTTGAGGTCAGGAGTTTGAGAACAGCCTGGGCAACTTAATGAGATCTTGTTCCTTCAAAAAATTAAAAAAAAAAAAACCTTTTCACCCCAATTTACCCTCCCTTTACACCTCCAAACACACACACACACACACACACACACACACACACACACACACACACACAGCTTCTGCACAGCTTCTTTTCACTTTTTTTTTTTTGAGTTGGAGTCTCACTCTGTCACCCAGATTGGAGTGCAATGGCCGCTCCCGGCCACCGCAGCCTCGACCTGCTGGGCTCCGGCGATCCTTCCGTCTCAGCCTTCCGAGTAGCTGGAACAACAGGCGCGTGCTACCACGCCCGGCTAATTTTTGATTTATTGTAGAGATGAGGTGTCGCCAAGTTGCCCAGGTGGGTCTCAAACCTGCGGGCTCAGGCAATCCACTCACCTCGGCCTCCCAAAGTGCTGGGATTACAGGCTGAGCCAGCGAGCCGGCCCTCTTTTCACTTTCAAAAAGATATAAGGACTGAGCAGTGTTTCCTCAGTAATATCCAATTACTAATCTGTGCTTAGCTAGACAATAGCCGCCTCACCTTTGAGCATAATTTTGTTGACAGCATCTTCTACTAATATACTAGCACTATGTAGGGAAATTGAGAAAGTTTTCAATTCTTAAGCTTTCTTATATAGTTCAAATTGAATTTTACATTTCTAAGGTCCAGTATTACACATATAAATATAATTTTTGCACCATCTGGTGGTCAGTAGAATACAAATAATTAAATAATTCTCCTAAAAAATAATTTGAGTTATTTAAGCTTGAAGGCAAATTTTACAGTTTATGATGCAAATATTCTTTTTCATAAATAGTTTTATTTTTAAGATCTGAATCCTTATGACTGAGCCAAATGTTGCCTTAGTTACTTGTATGTGTATGTCTTTGTTCTGTGGAATCCTATTTATAAATCATGAAATGCCACACAAATATCAGGTAAGGTATTAACTCAGAAAGTCTGAGATAAAAGAGAGGGAGAAAAAAACTCATCTGAATTAAATGTTCAAGGAAAACATTATTAAAAACAGATCAAATCCGCTTTAAACAAATTCACACAATGGAAACAAATACTTCAACTGGTAACATAAATACAGGATAGTGAGAATGTCACATATTGTGAATATTTAAATAAATAATTTTAACCTTCTTAATCAGTATAACTGAGGAATAGAAAATGTTTCTATCACATTAGCAGAAATAAGCTGTGTAATTTTTTTCTTCAATAGCAAACTTCTGCACTATTTTGGGAACTGTTCTAATAGCACTGGTATTCCTAGTGTTTAAAGCTGTGTTGACATGATAAAGTGCTATAATTTTAACTTGTTATTGTGAGGCAGAAACTGCCTCATTAATTTCTGCTTCATTCAAAACTGAGGAACAAATCAATGTTTACCAATGGGAATGAAGCTAAATGGGTAACAAAAAGAAAACTCAAAACACTTGTGATAAGTCATTAGTTTAAAATGTAGACAAACAATTTTAAAGGGTTATCTAAATTCTGTTTAGTCAACAAAACTTAAATAAAAATGAGAAACTGTTTTAGTAAATTTGAAATGGATTGTTCAGCGCACACTTTTAATTTAATCCTGTTAAACCTGAAAAAGATTGTTTTCCATACAATAAAGATAGCATTATTAGCTTAACACACTGCAGATGAAGTAGCAGTCCCAATGCTTTAATAAAATATGACTTCTTTATTTCATATTTATGAATTTCAGATATAACAGCGCTTTAAATATATTGAAGATTCTAATAAAAATATCTTCTGTTTTATCCGTAATCCAGTTCCTTTAAAGATTTTAAAATATCACAGGATGACAGATAAACCTAAAAGGGACATTAGCAAGAACTTAGAATCCTCCTTCCATTTTACAAAGGAAGAAGATAAGAACAAGAAAGGATAAAACATTTGTCTAAAAAACCTAACAACGAATTAGCAAGGAGCAAACACATCTGACCCACCCAAGTGCTTGCGTGTTAACCACAAAATTAAATCTCTGAATGAAAACATAAACGTTTTAAAGTCAATTCATTCTTCGCCCTTTTTAAAATAAACAGTCTAAGTTACCACCCATAATAATCACCTCAAAGTAGTTAACGCCCTTCCTTACATTGAATCAGTAGCTGAAAGGCTAAGGTTTTATATTCGGCTAAGCGAGAAAAGCAGAGCACTCAATGGAATAGAAATACCTCATTTAAAAAATGAACTTTTATAAAAACCATACTATTGTCAAGACAGGCACCTTGACCAAGTATAGAGCATTTTGTTAGAGCATCAAACCACTTGGAAGTCAATGGAAAATAACCTGTCAAAAGCAAGACGCTTTAAAGAGAAACATGGCAACATTCACACTGTTTTGCTCTAAACAGTACCCTAAAAACAGGTGTGTGTGTGTGTGTGTGTGTGTGTGTGTGTGTGTGTGTGTGTGTGTGTGTGTGTGTTGGGTGTGAGAGTACTAAGGAGTGTATAGAAAGGATGAAGGAGAGAGGATGAGGATCCTCACTTGAGTTTCAGCTCACTCTATCACTAGGCTTCAGCTGTGTTTGTCCACAAAGTAAGAGGAAAGCTGGTTCAGTACCCAAAGCCTAGCTGTGCGTGGGACAGCGAGCCTGAATACAGGACAGCTCATTTCCCTGACTCATTCCCAGGACAATTCTTCAAGGGACAGAGAGAGTTACGAGCAAGCTGAGCTGCAGCACCAAAGCCGGGATGCTCTGGTACCTCTCTAATAAGAGTTGAACAAAGAGGGAAAGGCACCTTTCCTCACTTGGTCTGATTGGACACAAAGTTCTGAGTGGATGTGCATCCTAATAAAAACATTGGGAAAATGCAACTTCCCAAAACCCTAAGAAGACTCAAACATGCAAAATGGCCAAGGACAAAAGACTCTCCTGTTACTTTGCTTCTAATACTAAACAGGCTTAAAAAAAAAATTCAAACCATGCAACCTTTAAGTTGGGTGGGGAGAGGAGAGTAGAGGAGGTGGCTGAGAGAACACCAGAAGCCCAAGATTTTCCTACTAGTTCTGCCACTAAATAGGTGAACGCATTTGGGAAAATCAACCACTGGGACCTCAATTTTCTTATCTGTAAATGAATGGAGTTTTGTTTCTTTCTGTTCAAAATTCCATGGTTCTGATTGGCGTGGTAGCGCACGCCTGTAATTCCGGCTACTCGGAAGGCTGAGACGGAAGGATCGCTGGAACCCAGCAGGTGAGGCTGCGGTGGCCGGGAGCGGCCACTGCACTCCAGTCTGGGCGACCGAGTGAAACTCCAACTCAAAAAAACCAAAACAAAACAAAACAAAAACAAACAAACAAACAAATTCCATGGTTCTAAAGGAAAGGGGATTTTTTTCTTTTAGATTACAAAGGCAAAAACATTCTGAGACTGCAAAGGATAGCCCAGGGGGCTAACCAAGGGTCCCTGAATAGTCCATAATCCCCTTGAAATTATGTGAGAAATTTTTGGTGAGTGTATGTACCTAAGAGCTTTTCTTGGAAGAGAGGCAATGTTTTCATCAGAGCCTCAAAGGAAATTAGGTCCTAAAACGTTGAAGGCCACTTTAGTTCTTATTTATCTGACTGCAGAGCAGATTAGCAGCAATCTTTAATGGTCATAAAATCTGCCCCACAAAGCATTCTTGAATTTCTCATTTATCTTCATGAGCTGTGTGTTTGTAAGTTTTCATGAGCAAAAATGTTCAAAATCGAGTCCTTTTTCATTAAAGTTTTAAAATTCTGGGGATTTTGAGATTTTGGTATTAGTGGCTAAAGAAGAGCCATTTTACATCAGAAAAAATTCAAGTATGTAGCATCTTAAACATTTGCCCATTTATGTTGAATGATTTCAATATTTCTTTCTTCTTAACTGACTTGAAACAAAAGGCTAGGCTCCTCCTTCCAATCGTTTTTTTCTTCTGATGCTTGAGTCTGCTGTGAAATAATGATGATGAATTAACTGTGGTTCTATTGGAAGTACAGCAGGAATTCTCATTTTTATCACGATTTGATCTCCAAGATACATTAAACAGAAGATTATTTCTGTAACATTCTTAAAGAATTCTTTGAAAATCAGAGAGAGGAGGAACATGACACCAGGGAACCCGAGGATCTAAAAGGAGAAAGGATGCATGTAGGAAGAAATGAGAACCAAAGAGAAGACCTACATGATTAGATACCAAAATAGCATCAAATCCCTAAGCAGAGAAACAAGCAAACAGAAGGGATTTCTTAGAGCAACCAGAGAATAATGGCTTTTTGTATACATTAAATGAAAGCGACGAAACACATCCTGAGTTTTCCAAGAACATTTTTTTGGCTGATAATCTGAAGGAGTTATATGGCTCCTCATTAATTAAAGGAAGACAGAGGTGAGGCGAGAACATCACGGAAAAAAGGAGGTTGCCAGTGATTATCAGATAAATACAAAAAGCTCAGGGGAACAATCTTTTGTGGCAAATAAGTGCCAATCAGTGAGAAATGCTCTTTTTTTTTCTTTCCTGAGACAGTATCAAAGACGTATCATGTAAAGGGAATAAAATTAGGTCCAAGCATCGGCCGTTTAACAAATTATTTTAGGTCATCCCAGATGATTTTGAAGTGACTCCTGTTTCCTCATATATGACTATCCGATCAGGACTACTTCTTGTGGCTCTTAAGTGCGAATGAAAAGAAAAGCCTCTGCTCCAGCCTCCCCTCCCCGTCTTGCAGCTTTAGGTCACCGGCTCCAGTCTGTTAACCCTGAGGACGCCAGGAGGAGAAACGTGTCCCCACACGCACCCGGTCCCCAGAAGACCCCGCCTGGGTGCTGTGTGGATGGAGCATCCTCCGGCGACCCTGCCTCTTTCGAGCAACTGCTCGGTGTTTTTCTCCTCTCGGAGCCTCCTCAAATCCCATTCAAGAAAAAGCCTGGGATACCAGCGAAAACGCACGCCGCCCCCGCCCCACCGCCGGCTCGAGGTGGCCGCCCCCAGGGGGGCGCGGCGGCTCCTACCAGCCGGGCGAAGGAGGGCGCGCCCCCGCGGCCCCGCGCGCGCCGTTGCCATGGGAACGCGCTCGGCCCGGCCGCCCGAGGGGCAGGCGGGAGGCGGCCGAGCTCGTGGGAGACGCTATCGCAAGATGGCGTCTGCGAGGCCGCGGGATGCGGAGTGAGCGCGCCTCGCCGGGGGCTCTGCGAGGCTGCTCCTCTCCCCGCCGCCGCCGTCGCCACCGCCGCCACTGCGGCGCCGCCTCTCCGCCTGCCATTGCGCCGCGGCCGAGCCCCCCGCCCCGCAGGTACCGCCGCCCGCGCGCGCGCGCGCCGCGGAGCAGCCAGATGGCAGCGACAAGTGCCGGCTCGCCGAGGGCTAGCGGGGCTCCCCGGGTCCGGGTGCGCCCCACAATAACGCGTGAATAACTTTTTCTTTGCAGCGGCCCCTCGCATCCCGGCCTGCAGCCTCCCCGGGCGCCGGCGCCCCCACCACGCCCCTCGGCTTCCCACTCCCTGCGCGGTGCGAGCGCGTCGGGCGAATGCGGTGATCTCCGGCCCGCCTGGGACGAGCGCGTGGACCGGCGGGCGGCGGCGAGAGGCGGCGAGCGCCCTTACAATGGCCCTGACCCTGTTCGGTAAGTGCAGTCGTCTCTTCGCGCGGTCGCAGGTGGGCCGCGCCCGGAGGCTCGGGGGCGGGCATCGGGGGGCCGGGCACCCGGGGAGGGGGCGCGGTGCGCGGTGTCGGGGCCGCGGAGTCCGGGCGCTCGGAGCGCCGGGCTCGCTCCCTCGCGCCTCTCCCATTGTTTCCTCTCCAGGCTGGGCCGATGGGCGTGTGCTCCCCTGGCCAATTCTGAGCTCCGAGGCTCTGAGATCCTGGGTGTTTTGAAAACGCACGACGATTCTCTAAGATGCAACTTGGGAGTGAAGTTAACTGGTTGTTTCCAAACCTACCTTTCCTAAGTCAGTAAATAAAGAACCAGAAAGTTTGTTTATTTTGACCCAGGTATCTGTGATCCTCAACCTCCTTGGAATTGCCAAATGCATGTGTTGCTTCCTGTTGGATTGTTGGGGGATTTTTTTGGAGTCGATATATTCCCTAGGAAACAAGAATGGTTTGTGAACTTAATATTGGTTAAAATTGAAAATGTTTGCCCTAACGTATGAGAGCAGACAGAAGAAAGTTGATTATTGGGAGATAACTAATCTCAGGAGAATATCTTTGAGTATTCATTAGGAAAAATGTTATTTTTGTGGTGTAATTACTGTGACACTATTGTTTCATTGGTTAAGATTTTCAAGGTGTTTTCTTCCTCTGAGTCTGCAATGATAATGGGGTGGGAAGAAGGACTGAAAAGATAGTTTCCTTTTAGGAAGACGGACTATGGTACACATGTACCTCATTTCAAGGAAACATGAACATTTAGATGTTCAAAGTAGTCTCTTTTTCAAAGAGGCAAAGTACAATGATATGTAATTGATAGCTACAAGGATAGTCTTAGTAAGTTATTCACAATATCAAGTTTCCAGTTAAGTTTTAATTATGTCACTTGATCAAGCATTAGAGGTGTCACATACCTCAAATGCTTTTTGGTGTAAATTCCGCAAAGTGAATTAAGCTGCTGGGATCAAAGTGTTACTTTTATTTAACCATTTTACTTTATACATGAAACTTAGGCTCAGAGAGGTTATTTCCCAAGGTTGCATGCTACTTTTGTGGCAAAACAGCCTAGAACACATTTTGCCAGCCTTCTGTTAGGATTACGCCCAAATCCAGTACTGGAAGTGACATTTCTTCCCTGGTGTTGGTTCTCCATAGGTACTTTTAAAAATGGTTCTTTTTATGAAAAATAATAAAAATCTTGCAATTGTTTTCTAATAACTTGTATCTAATTTCCATTATTTCATAGAAGCATTTTCTTTAAATGTCGACTTTTTTGGTACTAGAGTTAAAAATGATGGAGAGCTCAACTTAGTTGATACTTTATTTTCAAGAAGCTGTTGTATCTTAATAAATGACAGTAAGATTTCCAGAGGTAGGGGTTTTTTTTTTTGTCTTTTTAAAAAACTATTTCTGGTTAAATTCATTTTCCTTTCTAAAGAGATAATTTGCATTTTCAAGGTTTGTTTTCAGAAGTAAGGTTTACAAGTCAACTTTTAAAATGCTGACATTCCTGATGAATAAGAAAGTAAATTTTCTAAATTTTAAGTTTTGAACTGAGATGAAGATGATGAAGTAATAGCATGGAATTCGACCTGAAGAAGAAAGTATAAGAAACCACTCCCACTCCTTAGAATCAATAAAATACTATATCTTTAAAATTTTTAAATATAGTAGTGGGAAAATAGAATATAATTCACCAAATTCAGTGTGTTACATTGTGAACATTTATGTGCTATAAAGCAAAGTACACTTGAGTTTGAGGCTATTTTTTAAGTAGTGGTAGAGTGCCAGCTGTTTTTAAAAGCAAGGTTGTAGACCATCAGTCATCTGGGATGTCTGTTAAAAATGTAAATTCTTTTGCCCAAAGACCTGGGGGCAGAGGATGTTAAAGGGTCTCCCTTTGTGATTTTTATGCACACTCAAGCTTGAGAGCCATTGTATTAAAGTTAAATCTATGAGATTTGACCAAACTTGCCCAAATCAGAGTAGCTTTTGTGTAGTTAAGAGAAGTAGCCAAGGATTTAAAGAAACAGATTTTATTATACGTTTTACTGCCTTGGAACTAGTTAGTCTTAGGGATACCTAATTTCCCTTTGCATTTACTCTTAATAACCACCTCAGAACTGAAGAACAATAAGGTAATAAAGTTCTGTGAGAATGGTGATGAAAGAGGTAGAAACAAGACCCTAAGTAGATAATGTGATTTGTCAGAGATCCCCAGTTTCTACCTGAGGATCTCAGGAATATCATTGGCAGGAGCTTATCTCGCAGATCTTGGTTGTGTTAGCTCAGTCCAGCAATAGAATCTAGTCTAGTCGTTTGCTTTGTGTTTTACATTTCCATTCAGGCTTTTTATAAAGCTAAGGAATGCTCTTTTTGTAGGAAGTTACTGAAAGTTAGCTGAGTTTTTAAAAGTGACAGCCTGGGCCATGCTCAGTGGCTCAGCCTGTCATCCCGCGCCTTTGGGAGGCTGAGATGAGTGGATTGCCTGAGCCTGCGGGTTCGAGACCCACCCAGGCAATTTGGTGAGACCTCATCTCTACAATAAATAAAAAACTAGCCGGGTGTGGTAGTGCGCGCCTGTAGTTCCAGCTACATGGAAGACTGAGGCGGAAGGATCGCCGGAGCCCAGCAGGTCGAGGCTGCGGTGGCTGGGAGCAGCCACTGCACTCCAGTCTGGGTGACAGAGTGAGACTCCAACTCAAAAAAAAAAAAAAAAGTGAAAGCCTATGAAATGACTGCATACAATTTCGTATTCATATGTACATTAATTTTTTTAATTTGTTGAGTACATTCTAGAAACTCAGTCAAATACTTGTTAAATGAAGCTGAAGAGTGAAGACCATCTTATCTCTCATCCTCACTATAATTGCCTTTGCTGCTTGAAATGATTTTTTTTTTTCTTTTCTTTTCTTTTCTTTTTTTTTTTTTTGAGTTGGAGTCTCACTCTGTCGCCAGACTGGAGTGCAGTGGCCGCTCCCGGCCACCACAGCCTCGACCTGCTGGGCTCCAGCGATCCTTCCGCCTCAGCCTTCCGAGCAGCTGGAACTACAGGCGCGCACTACCACGCCCGGCTGATTTTTTGATTTATTGTAGAGATGAGGTCTCGCCAAGTTGCCCAGGCGGTTCTCGAACCTGCGGGCTCAGGCAATCCACTCACCTCGGCCTCCCAAAGTGCGGGATTACAGGCTGAGCCACCGAGCCCGTCCTGAAATGATATTTTTAATGCGTATTTGTTTTATTCTGGGATGGAAGAACCGGACCCTAATCTTTTATGATTTTACCGTCTCATTTAGGAGTTGAAAATGTGCATCTTTGAAAGCTTAAGGATTTGCAACCATTTTTTTTAACTTTTTTTTTGAGTTAGTCTCACTCTGTCGCCCAGGCTAGAGTGCAGTGGCACACTGAAGGCCACCCCAGTGTCAACCTGCTGGGCTCTGGCGATCCTTCTGCCTCAGCCTTCCAAGTAGCCGGAACTACAGGCGCGCCCTACCACACCCGGCTAATTTTTGATTTATTGTAGAGACCGGTCTCGCCAAGTTGCCTGGGCTGGTCTTGAACCTGCAGGCTCAGGCAATCCACTCACCTTGGCCTCCCCAAATGCTGGGATTATAGGCTTGAGCCACCGCGCGGCTTTTCTCTTTTCATGTGAGTCCTCATCGCAGTATCAGCTTTGATATGGTTTTAAAATCCCCAAATCTCAAAAATTATCCAAATGTAGTTCAGACTTTGCTCACTCACCTTGCTCATTTGTTCAGCAAACTTCTATCACAGAGCTTATATTCTAGTGGCACTCCAGAGTCTTTTCCAGAATGATACGAACTGTACCTAATTCACTAATTACCTGATTCCATAGTTAGTGGTACCTTACTACTACTTAATTTCATATAGGCTTTGTTAGAATTTCTGGTAGACAGCACGTGTCGTCTGGTAATTACTGGAATAAAAGAAAAGTCTCAGATCATCTAATTTAGGACTTTTTAGCTGTTGTACCTGACAGAATGTCCTGATTGGCCGCACCAGTAGCGCCCCAGTTGGCAGAGCTGGGTGCATAAGCAATTTGCCAGCTCATGCCTTGGCAGGAATCTCTGTCATTTATAGCTTAATGGGGCTGTGGTTTATAGCCCAGACCAACTGAGATTGGGAACTCAGTTACAGTCTGGCTGGGCTTGGCTGAGCCTTGAATAATTTCTCCATTTGGGTAGCATTAGCTCAGTACTGTTGATTCCACCCATCTTTTTTTTCTGTGTGTTCTTACTACCATTTAGTCACCATCATTACCACTTCTTATATGTGTGACGTTGCTGTAATTTCTCACCATCTTTCCTCAGATCCTTCTGCTATGGAAAACTTCATTATCTGACTTTATTCAGCATTTGTCACTAACCTGACACACCTATCTATGGGCATCTTCTGGAGCAGTTAAATAGCAGTGGCATATTCTTGGTGATGCAGTTAGAAAATTTTTGATTATTTTTAGAGTTGGGAGTCTCACTCTATCACCCCAGCCTGGGGTGCAGTGATATGATCAAGGCTCACTTTAGCCTTGAGCTCTTGGGCTCAAGGGATCCTCCTACCTCAGTGTCCTGAGTAGCTGGGACTACAGGTGCGTGCCACCATACCTGGCTAATCTTTTTATTTTTTTGTAGAGGCGAGGTCTCGCTTTGTTGTCAAGCTGGTCTAGAACTCCTGACCTCAAGCAGTCTTCCTGCCTTGGCCTCCCAGAGTGCTAGGATTACAGGTGTGAGCCACCATGCTTGACTGGTTAGGAAGTTTTCTGATTTGCCGTATGACTGTCCTGAAATTAAATTTTTTGGTTTTAACCGGGCTCGGTGGCTCAGCCTGTAATCCCAGGCGCTTTGGGAGGCTGAGGTGAGTGGATTGCCTGAGCCCACGGGTTTGAGACCCACCCTGGGCAACTTGGTGAGACCTCATCTCTACAATAAAATCAAAAAAATTAGCTGGGTGTGATAGCGCACGCTTGTAGTTCCAGCTACTTGGAAGGTTGAGGTGGAAGGATCGCCGGAGCCCAGCAGGTTGAGGTTGCGGTGGCCAGGAGTGTGCCACTGCACTCCAGTCTGCTCACTCCGTCGCCCAGGCTAGAGTGCAGTGGCACGCTCACAGCTACCCCAGCATTGACCTGCTGGGCTCCAGCGGTCGTTCTGTCTCAGCCTTCTAAGGAGCCAAAACTATGGGCGTACACTACCATGCCTGGCTAATTTTTTGATTTATTGTAGAAATGAGTTCTTGCCAAGCTGCCTGGCTGTTCTCCAATCTGTGGGCTCAGGGAATCCTCTCACCTTGGCCTCCCAAAGTGCTGGGATTACAGGGTTGAGCCACCATGCCTGGCAAAATTAATTTTTTAAAAAACAAGCCAACTGAATATTTTCAGTATGCTTTATTTGACCAAAAGCTAATTATAGAGGAAATTCCCACTTGACTCCACTCTGCTGACATTTTTATTTTTCAGAATATGAGAGGGTGGCCCAGTGGTGGGAGCCCATCTGCCTTTCTCAGAATATTTTATCTTTTCATCTGTCATTAAAATCATCATCCTTTTAAAATTCTTGTCCATGTTTCTTCTCATACTAGTATCAGAAATAAATATTTCAGTCAGACATCGTACTGTGTGCCAGTAGTCCTAGCTACTCCAGAGGCTGAGGCGAGAGGATCACTTGAGCCTTGGAGTTGGAGGTTGTAGTGAGCTATGATCATGTGTGTGAGTAGCCATCGTATTCCAGCCTGGGCAACACAGTGAGATCTTGTCTCTAAAAGAACCTACAATTTTAAAAAAGCTTAATATTTTGGCTTTAAAATTTGTCTTTTAATGTGTAGAGAGGGCTGGTACTATATAAGAGAGAAAGGAGTTGCTGTTGTTATAATTCTGATAGTGACCATATGTGTACAGTATAAAGAAGTATTAGTGATGCGGTCCTTTGAGTCACATCTGTCTCTGCAGGTAACTAGCCTGTAAACAGCCTAATCTTTGAAGATACAAGATAGTGATAGGAATAATTATAAAATATGACACATCTGCCAAGAAAAGAGTTTTGGTTTCTTTTAGTTTAGTTTTTTTCAACTTAAAAAAACATTCTCTCCCCTAGCCTTTTAGACATTCTTTTCTAATTGTTCTCATGAAAATTTAATAGCAGAGACATACTGTATACTGTATAACTTTATGGACTATATATGTATATCTGCTTTATGTGTAATAAGATTAGGTTGTTTTGACTCCCAAGCCCTACCCTCCATTGAGAATTCGTGTTTTAGACTAATTTAAAGCAATGGTAAGATAATTAGTTAGGCAGAAAAATACTGTTTGGTCATGCTTTTTATATCATGACAATAGTTTTAAAGGAATGACATTAGTATAATAAGTTATACATTTTTCATCAGTTTGGTGTAACCTGGGAATTAATGTAATCTTAAGAGCAGCCATGACAAAGAGTACATTGCTGGGGCTTGAGAGGGTTTGACTTTTCTCAGTTTCTCCAATAATGATATCCATTGATATGGGTAATTTTTTTCTCAATCTTATAGAAAGAATCAATAACAGCATCTTTAGAAAACTTTATTTTTATTTGTAGCATGTAAACTAAATGAAGTAACTGAATTTTCTGTGGAGTCTCAATTCTAGACAAATCCTTGAGCCTGGCCTTGTACCACATTACCAGCCATAAGTCATTGTTACATGGAAAATGATTTCCATGAAGTTTGATTTTATTGATTAATATAGTCCTACTGTCCTTAAAAAATATAAACAGGATAGAGCAAAACTAAGAAAACTGTATATAGTAGGACCACATTTTATATTGAAAAGTCATATTGAATGAAAAAGTCATGTCATGTAAAATAAAGTTACAAAATACATTTCTAATTTGACTCCTTATTTTTAAAAGAATGAATACTTTGTGAATATACTAAAAATATACACTACATTGTACACTTTAAAAGGGTGAATTTTATGATATGTGAATTACATTTCAATAAATCTGTAATTAATGAAAAAAAACCCTGATCTTTAAAAAAAACATTAAATAGCAGAAAATAATGATTTTACATCCAAGAACCTTTTAGAGCTTTTTGCACTTAGAAAGTTTTTTTTTCCTTTTCTCTGTGGGGGGGGAGACAAAATTAAAAATTGATAGGTACAAATACTGCTACCTGTTTTGAATGATTGTTTTTGATTTAGAAAAGTAAGCACTTCTTGGAAAGAGTCGAATGATTTGTGGAAGAAGGGAAGATGAGTCAGGCCTGCTTTTCGCCAGCTGTTCGGTGGCGTGGCATGGAGCCACCTCATTGTGTTTTTTATCCGGCTGCACTGAGTGTTGTTCCTTTCTCTTTCTACTGTGACTTTCACCTTCAGATTTCACTGTACTGTGTGTATTCCATGGTGCAAAACAAGCAGAAGAAGGATGTGTCAAAGACACTCTTCTCAACTGGAATACATTTTTATGACCGTAGATACCACTTAACATTTTAGAAACCAAATGAGTCTTTGAGGCTTTTAAAACTGCTAATCCTTCCTGATTTTTCCCATTTCTGCTGTTAGCACATTTCTTCAGCCCTTACAGTAAGTTCTTTTTATGTTACATCTTTTCTATATAACTTTGCCATTTTTTTCTAGCTCTTTAATGCTTGTGAAAGGTAAAGATGATTATAGGACTTGAAGTAGTTTGTGCAGATAGGACAGATAGCATGTGAGTGGTATAGATGTCCATTTGAGGAATGTGGGAACTTCTGCTTGAATGAAGTATTTCCCTCTGCGGACCTTCCATGGCAAGTGAATTTTACACCATTATATTAAAGCCTGATTTTTAGCATATTGCCTTTGAGGAATAACATACTAAATATAGATACATGTCTTCTTATAGCATGAAAAAATTACTTTAATTTATGGACTGAAGGTCTTAAAGTAGTAAAGATGGCAGACATTTTGATTGAGGGAGTTAGTTGTACTGTAAGAGAAAAGAAAGTGGCAGCAGTTTTTGAGGGTAGACTTTACTAAGAAGGCTGTAGGAGGCGGTGTAATAGGTAAAACTGAAAAAGCAGAGGACATCGAGGTTGGGGGAAAGAAGGGATGATACCATTGAGTGAGGGAAGAGAGCAGAAAAAAGAAGAGTATCAATTCATAATTTCACTGAAGAATAGCTCTAAAGCTTGGGATTTTTTTCCTGTTTTGTGATTTGTTTGCTCTTTTATCTGGGTGCCTGTATGTGCCAGGTAATTGTTAATTCCTGTCCTCAAGGGATTTATATTTGCAGTGGAGGGAGACAAACAATAAAATGTGTAAAATGTGCCACATAACAAACGCTGTGAAGAAAAATAAAGCAAGACAAATAAAGGGTGACAGGTATGGGGCTACCTGTGTCTCAGGGTTGTCAGGGAAGGCCTCACAGATGGGTGAATTTTGAGCAGACTTGAAGGAAGTTGGGGATGAGTCATGTGACATGAGGGAATCGCTTCACAGAGCAACTTCGAGCAGGGATGTGCTGGGCAGCTCTGAGGAACAGAGGGACCAGTGTGGCTGGAATGGAGTAAGCAAGGGAAAGGTGGGAACAGAAGAGGACAGAGAGGCAACTGGGGATGGGGAGTCTTGGGGTCACAGATTATCAAGGGCCCTCTGAACGAACCCTAGGACTTGAGGCTTCACTGGGTGTAATGGGGAGCTCATGGGATGGTACTTTCCATAGAATGTAGTAAGGTGGGAAGAGCTTGGATTTGGGGGTGAGAGAGCTATGTTTAATCCTTTCTCTGTCAAGAGTCAGCTACATGTTCTAGTCTCAATTTCCTTATCTGTAGACAGAGACTGTTCCCTTGTCCTATTTGTGCAGAAATAAATGAGATTATATGTAAGGTCCTTGGCACAGTGGCTGAAGATTCGTAGTAGCCAATATTGTCACCAGTATGTTGTTATGATAAAATATTAACAAAGACTCAAAATACCAGGGCAGTTTCTCTATTTGTTTTAACAAGTCTGTTGTTAAAACCCACAGTGCTTTATGTGTGTGGCTAAACAGGTGCCATGTGCCATTGTAGACTTTGCCTGAGAATGTCCTAGTGCAGACCTGGCTTAGGGAGCTTTCAGTGAAGATCAGATAGACTTCTGTGATCGTGCTGGCCACTGTGACACTTCCTGTTGTACTCTGAAAATGAAAATGGCCAACAGGCAATGCCTGCTTCCCCTTTGGGAGGTGATCCAGGCCATGCAGTAGTTTCCCCTCATTCTCGGGGATACATTGCAAGAGCAGTGGGTGCCTGAAACTGGGTTCAGCAGAAAAAAATTAATTTTTGAATTAGGCACAGTAAGAGATTAGCAACAATAACTAAAAATAAAATAGAACGGTTATAACAATATGCCAGTGTCACTACTCTTGCACTTTGGGATGTTGTTGTTATTATTTGTATTTATTTATTTTTTATCAGAGTCTCACTCAGTCGCCCAGGCTGGAGTGCAGTCGCCCAGGCTGTGGCACGCTCACAGCCACTGCAGCCTTGACCTGCTGGGCTCAGGTAATCTTTCCACCTCAGCCTTCTAAGTAGCTGGAAATATAGATGCATGGCACAACACCCAGCAAATTTTTTTACTTATTGTAGACAGGAGGTCTTGCCAAGTTGTACAGGCTGTTCTTGAACTCTTGGCCGCAGGCAATCCTCTTGCCTTCACCTCCCAAAGTGCTGGGATTACAGTCGTGAGCCACTATGTCCTGCCTTAGGGATATTATTAAGTAGAATAAGGGCTGCTTGAACACAAGTACTGTAATACCACTGAAATAGGTGCTAAGTGACTCATGGTAGGTAGTGTCTACAGCGTGAATATGCTGGACAAAGGGATGATTCAGGTTCTGGGTGGATGGAGTGGTCAGCATGAGATTTCATCATGCTACTCAGAATTGTGCAATTGAAGACTTATGGTTTATTTCTGGAATTTCTAGACCATGAGTAACTGAAATATGGCAAATGGATAGGGGTTTCTGCACTCAGATATAACACCTGCCCTCATGGCATTTAAAATATATCAAGGACTGTAAACACAATGTCTGGCACATAGTAGGTACTCAATCTAAGTTTGTTGAGTAAATCAATGAAGGTGATGAAGGTGCGAACAATAAACATATAACAGTGGACTATCAGTCTGTATATGTAGCCTGTGAACAACCTTGAATCAATATAAACATTTCCTTTTATGTGTATTCCTCCTTTATTATTTCCTATTATTCTTGCTTATTTTATTAGAGACTATAATTGGAAACTTAAACCTGCCTCTTAGACTTGGTTAAGCTAACAATTTACTTGCCTACTTAAAATCCTCCAGTGGTTCCCAGTCACCATTGAGGTTAAGTCCAAATTCTCTAGCTCATATATAGGACTGTCAAGATAGGACCCCTGATAACCTGTCTGGCTTCGTCTCTCACTGTATCCCCCTGAGAAACTGTACTTCAGCCATACTGAGCTACTTTCCAGAAAGAGATTTACTCCGTGTGCCTTTGGCACCATCATTTCCCCAGCACTTCTTCGCCCTCTATACATCTTGCAGAAACTCAGCTTGAATAGTCATCTCTTCTGCCTGGCCTTCCTTTATGAGTTACCCCTTCTCTGTATCCACGATGTCCTGTCCTACACATCACTGCGCTGGCACTTATCATGTGGTGATATGATAGTTTATGGTCTCCTGTCTCCCCCGTTAGTGAAGTTCTCTAATGAGAAGGCCGTGGATTTTTTTATTTCTTTTTATCTTTAACAACTGCCACCACAGTGTCTGATGCAAGCTAGCTACTCAGTAAATGGATATTATGGCATCTACTGTATTTGTTAGATTTGGGAGTTAATTGTAAGGCCAAATCCAGAATATATACACCATCTGTTTTCCTTTTATCATTTTTTTTGTGTGTTAAAAAATTCAGTAAATGTGTCATGGTTGTCCCTTGGTTGTATACTTTAAAATGGAGTCCCCAACTGAAAGCTCACAAAAGCTGGAATGAAACGGAGATCTCTCTGGCACCAGATTCTTTGAGGTTTAACTATAGTATTACTAGCCACCAGCAGATGTTTCTAAATTATTTGGCATAATTAGATAACAAATTCCACTTTGCTAAACTATTGTTCATTTTCATTTCAGTGGTACAAAGGAATTGCACGTAAATTAGCTTGGTTTGTTCATGTTTTACCCTCACAGTAGGGAACATAATCAAAGTGCATAAGAATTCAGTATGAAAATGGCTAATTAAACCTTTTAGAGATTTGAAAATAAAAACTGTAATCTTTTATAATAATAAATTTGTGTTACATGAACATTCCCATTAGTTTTCACATAGTTATTAGAAGAGTAGCTATAAACAATAGTTTCTTTCTGTTTTGTTGTTGTTTTGAGTCAGGGTCTCACTTTATCATCCAGCCTGAAGTGCAGTGGCAGGATCACGGCTTATCACAGCCTCAACCTTGTTGGGCTCAGGCTATCCTTCTGCCTCAGCCTCCTGAGTAGCTGAGACTGTAGGTGCATGCCATCATGCTAGGCAAATTGTGTGTGTGTGTGTGTGTGTGCGTGTGCGTGTGTGTGCGTGTGTGTGTGTGCGTGTGCGTGTGCGTGTGTGTGTGTGTGTGTGTGCGTGTGTGCGTGTGTGGAGACGAGGTCTTGCTCTGTTGCCCAGACTGATCTCAAACTCCTGGGCTCAAGAATACTCTTGCCTCAGCTGGGTCTATAGGTGCATGCCATCATGCTAGGCAAATTGCGTGTGTGTGTGTGTAGATGAGGTCTTGCTCTGTTGTCCAGACTGGTCTCAAACTCCTGGGCTCAAGAATACTCTTGCCTCAGCCTCCCAAACTGCTAGGATTATAGGCATGATCCACTGTGCCTGGCCCCTCCTTATTTTTTTAGTGACATTCTTGAGTCTTATAAACAACAGTTTAAACACTTATTTATTTATTTTTAAGTAGGATTTATTGAGAGGACAGAAAAGCTCCCACAGTGGAAAGGACCTGATGGGGTTGCCAACATTGATATTTTTAAATGGATAAAGGAAAACTTTTATTTCTGCTATTTATTAATGCCTCTTGTTCTTCCAGGAAGAATTTGAGGTGATTTATAAAAAGAAGATTGAAAACAATAATTGTGGGAATTCGTTTTTCTCTACCTTGTATCATTAGTTTCTTCCTCTCTGCTGGATCATTTACCTCTGATTGCAATCTTGCTTTGCTGCTCCTTGTGGAAAGGCTGTTTCTTAGCTTTGGAACTTCTCAAGCACTGGCATGAGTTTTTAGTGCCCCTGCCATTACCAAAGATTTATTGAGAGAGTAGTCTGCAGGCTCCCTCCACTCTCTTTATGTCTGCTTATTCTTCAAGCCTAGTCTGTATTCATCCCTTCCCAGCCACAGTGCCACAGAGCCGTGTTTTGTCATAATTAGTTATGAGGTGTTTGTGTCATTCATTGCTAGTGAAAAAGAGAAGTTGACAACTGTTAAAGAAAAAATTATTCTGACACTTGTTAAAGTAGCAAGGAAGATTTTATTTAAGATGATCATAGGTATCAAAACTATTGCAACAGGGGAGAAAGATTGAGCTCAACTCTGAATACAGCAGGAACAAGAATTTATAGCCACAGAACAGGTTGTGGGGTTGGTGGATAGAAAGTCACTAAAAGGAGACCTGGGGTGAGGGGGTTCTTGCTAAACAGGACCTAACAGGACTTTTGTTGAGGACAGACCAGGGTGATCAGATAGCAAGGGTAAGGGGTGAGAGATTTGATTAGCTATCAGCAGTGGTCAGATATCAAATGGGGTGGGGGATTCTTTCTAAACTGACTTAGTAGGCTTCCTGCTAAAATTGGACTGTGCAGGCCTGGCCGAGGCCTAGTTGTAAAGGTGGCTTAGAGAAGCCTGACCAGAGTTTGATGAAGGAGAGCCACAAGTGTTATCTTATATTCTGCCTTGTTCAACTGGAATTGATTAATAGCCAGTATCAGGTAGTTTCTTCTCAGTTCTCATATTTGGTTTCTCTGTGCTATTTGATGTCTTTGATGACCTCTTGGAACTTTGTTCTCGTCTTTCAAGACATTGTGTTCTGCTACTCCTTTTCTTCTCTTTTACTGTTCCTCAGTTTCCTCTGTTGGCCGTCCTCGATGTCAGTGCTTTTCAAGAATTAGCCTTCCTTTCTCACTTGCAGTATGTAGTCTTCAACAGTGAGCACTGTGGATGACTCCCAAGCCCGTCTCTATCCTTACCTGTCCGTAGACTCCACTTTCTGTCTGGATTTCCTACAGACACTTCAGACTCCACATATCCCAGCCCCAGATCCTTAGTGTTCATTCTTCCACCCATTCTTCCCTTGCCTCTGATGCCCAGTTAGCTGCTAACTTGCAGATTGGTCTCTGCAATGGCTTTCATGCCTATTCCTTCCAATGTATTTACAACTCTGTTGCTCTGCCCTTCCTTTCAGTACTGCAACCTCTCCCTCCTCCTCTACCTCCCATCAAAGGAATCCCTTCCTCTTCTGAATTTTTTATCACTTGATCTGTGAATCTCCCATGACATTTGTTAATGCATTTCTTTCATAATAGTTATGTATCTTATCTTTGTCATATTTTTTCTAGGCTGACAGTTTCTCCAAGGTAAGATTAATTTCTTTCTCATTTCTGTATTCCTTAGAATGCTTAAACTTAGCATAGTTCTTCATATATAGTAAGTGCTCAAAAAATACTTGTTCAGTGAATAAAATAGCTCTTAAACCATGGTACTTCTGTAGTTTAACAGTTTCCAGGGTCGAAATATAAGGCTTTTAAAAAGTTATTCTATTTCTTTATAATACTTTCACCAGGTTAACAATAATTAACATCTCAAAATCTCTCATATTGTTTTTGTTGACTAATTATCTTGTTTTCAGTCTTTAATGGAAAAATATGTCTATTTCTACAATATTGTTTCATGTCAAGGGTAGATATGTCATTACTTTGGGATTGGTTGCTTTTGCTAGCTTAACTTTTTTCAAAAGTTTCTAGTAAAATTATGGTTGGATTTATACTGCTTTATTTTCTGTAAAAACTTCTTCCTTCATTTAACTTTTAAAGCAGAGGAGAAGGTACACTAAGCAGTATATGTAACACACAAAGTTTTTGTTATAATCCAGCCTGGTTTGCTGGTCCCTTTTGCCATTTGTCTACTAATTCAACTGTAAACAGAAACCTCCTTCTGGAGGGACCTTGCTAAACTTAAGAAAATGATGGGTGCTTTTGGTTTGATAGCTGTTTGTTGTTCTTTTAAATGTATTCAGGCTGTTAGCAGGGAGATGATGAAGGGAAGCCCTTCTTTGTTCCAGTCTCCCTTGAAGACGTTGGAGGAGTTAGCCAAATTCATAGGAGGCTTGCAAGTGAGTCCTCCATTAAAAAACTGGTTATCTGTGTTTTTAAAGTTGTTGAATAGAGGTCAGTAAGTAGTGGACCATAAAGCTCACACTAATAAGTGTTTTTCAGAATGTGTTGGAATATGTTAAACTGACCCCCAAAATAAGATAAAGTCAGTGGTTTATAGGACATTTCACATATTGCTTATTATAATATTTCATTTAATAGTGAAAAAATTTTGATGATATTGACTTTGCTAATCCTGTAAGTTATTCCTCTAAGCTGATTTTACCCATTACATCTTTGGGTGGCATTTGTTAATATTCCCAGACTTGATCTCAGATTTGGATGTTATAAAGGTGCTTATCATATATGTGTACAGAATATACAGTTAAAAATGAGAGCTATAAAAACACAATCCATGTTTCTTTTCTTCATCATAATGCTTAAAAGTTAACCAGAGATTTGAAAGTTATATTTCTTGAATGAGAAATGATTCTCTGGGCTTGTCAGTTCATTCTTTTAGTTGAAGTTAAAAGGATAAATTATTTCAAAAGGACAAGAAAAGGAACATGATACAGTAATAAAAAATACAGTAATAAAAAAGAAAGGAGGAAACAGATGTCGCTGTACAGTAGGGAGACTTGCAGACTTAGAGGTCTGTCATCCTGAATTTTCCAGACAGATGGCTCTGCAGATCTCTGGAGAGTCAGTTTCTTTCCTGCTGGGGGTTGGGGGGGGGATCTGTCATTCCTAGGTCTCTCCAGATAGTGGAGCTCTTGCTCTCTTTTAGCGTTTCTCCCTCTCTTCTGTCTTCTC
Organism: Cephalopachus bancanus; assembly: GCA_027257055.1. Lineage (NCBI taxonomy): Eukaryota > Metazoa > Chordata > Mammalia > Primates > Tarsiidae > Cephalopachus > Cephalopachus bancanus. The sequence goes on from JAPVLO010000204.1 coordinate 13,664,244, forward strand.
CCCCCCCTTTTCCTCTCACTCTTTGGTGTTTTTTCTCTGGCTCTCATTGTCTGTCTGTCTCACACACACTCATGCTGTTCCTTTGGGGGTGAGACCTCATTCAGCTCGAGATGCCTTCTGATGTCACTATTTTTTTAAAAAAACTTGTCTTTTTTTGTCTTGTTTTTCAAGTATAATCATTGACTCTAGGGAAAACAGGCATTTGAAAACTCTTTTTTTTTTTTAAGTTGGAGTCTCACTCTGTCACCCAGACTGTAGTGCAGTGGCCGCTCCTAGCCACCGCAGCCTCGACCTGCTGGGCTCCGGCGATCCTTCCGCCTCAGCCTTCCGAGTAGCCGGAATTACAGGCATGCGCTACCACGCCCGGCTGATTTTTTGATTTATTGTAGAGATGAGGTCTCACTGCCCAGGCGGGTCGCGAACCCGCAGGGTCAGGCAATCCACTCACCTCAACCTCCCAAAGGCGCAGGATTACAGCCTGAGCCACCGAGCCTGGCCATTTGAAAACTTTAAAACTATCTTTTGAAATAACTTTTAGTTAATTAAGAGTTTATAAAAATCTCAGTTGAAAATGTCCAGTGTTTTCAGGTCTTATAGTGTTTTCTTTTCTTTCTTTTTTTGAGTTGAGTTCTCACTCTTGCCCAGGCTGGAGTACAGTGGCACACTGTTCAACACAGTCTCAACCTCCTAGGCTCAAAAAATCCTTCTGCCTCAGCCTCCCAAGCAGTTGGGACTATAGGTGTGTGCCACCACACCTGACTTTTTTTTTTTCTTTTTTCTTTTTTGTAGAGGCAGGTCTTGCTGTATTGCCCAGGCTGGTCTTAAACTCCTGGGCTCAAGCAGTTCTGCTTCAGCCTCCCAAAGTGCTGGCATTCCAGGCATGAGCCACCACACGTGGCCCTTATAATCTGTTTTCTGTTATCAGGGGAAGACAGAAAATAGATATATGTTAAGTATATTAATATTAGTTTTGTAAAGTATTTGTAGAAATTTGTAAAAGGTATGTCCCAAAGCAGTTTTAAAAAATTTGTTAGTAAGAATACATTTAAGATAAATATGCAACTTGAATATGTTGCTTACTATGTATTTTCAGCTGTCATAATTAGATGGCAAGGTACAATTTTTTAAAGTTGACATCTTTATCTTTTATTTTAAAGTTTAGACAGACTTATGATAATACAGTTATACTACATTTAACTATAATCCTAGATTGCGAGAACAAGACTATATAGTAGATTGGTTTTACTATTATTTAGAAAGTACAACAGCTTTTAATAATAAATATCGTCAAACAGTACTTAAAATATATATTTTAATTTATCAAAACAAAGAGAAAGAAATAGAAAAAGAGAGAGAGGAAGAAGAAGAGAGAGAGAGGAAGGAAGGAAAAAAAAGAATGATGGAGTCTTGCTATGTTGCCCAGCCTGGTCTTGAACTTCTGGACTAAAGTGATCCTCCTACCCTTGGCCTCTCAAAGTGATGGGATTACAGTAATGAGCCACCATGACCAGCCTGAACAGTACTTTTTCTATTATGGTCTTAATGCAAATTTAGAAATAGTGATGTGAACTGAAATGAATGAAGTCTACCACTTTAAACCCTCATGTTCTGTATTTTAGATCTATTTCCCTATATTATAGCAATCTGAAACTTTTTTCTAATTATAAAAATAATGCATTATTAATGCTGAAAACTTAGATGAGCTGGTATATTTGACACTATATTTATTATTTCAGTATATACTATCTCTCTTCTAAAAAAGCTCAAGCCAACAATGAAGTTTAATGGACCTCATGTTTTATTTTCTAGTGCTTTATTATAAGAAGATTCATAGCTCCAGAAAAAGTTCTTATAGAATATTGTCTGTCATATTATTTCAAGGCAACTAAATATGTTAGTTATATTGTAAATAATCACTTAATAAGCATGAGGAAAAAATCATTAGCAATACTTGCAAACTGGTATACTCTGTGCTAATTTGATTAAAACAGACATTAGAAATTGTAGACATTAAAAATGCCGTCAAATCTTAAACCAACTTTGATTTGGCCAAAATAATGTTCTCCCCCCATTTTTCCCAAGAATTTATTCTTTTTTTTCTTCCATAATGAAAATGTCAAAGCATAACACAAATCTTCTCAGTTTCTTCCAGTCAGAGTCAGGCAAAGCAGAAAGCTCTAAACATTTTGCATTTCAAAACACGGATTTTAAAAAGGTGAACACTCTATAAACCAAGGTATTGCTGCATCATCAAGCAATAGCAGAAATGGGACTAAGTGCTATTTAAGAAGAAAATTGGAGAGGATAAGCAGTTATCATCATTGCATGACATCATAAATTATCATCTTGGATGACTTGTGGTCTCCCTGCACCCAAAAAGAGTATGTGAAAAAGAACCCTGAAGAAAAAATTAAAGAAGTGAAAAAGAAAAAAAAGGTAAAACAGTGTCACGACTTGGATATTTACAGTGGGCAGACAGGTAACATAGACAATAGAGATGCTGAGGAATTTCCTGATTTTAAATATAGGTAATTTGGGCCTTCAAAAAAGCACTGCCTGAGCCAAAGAAAATGCAATGGGGAGGTGACTCCAGGCCACTAGTTGGTGACTTGTAAACTCAATGTTGTGGAAGTGGAAACCTTGACTGGCACTAGTCTTCGGTGAGGCTGCTAGGGAGGACAAGATTTTCCAACAGATTACACCTAAGTTGGACTGAAGAGAAGAGAGGCAGGGAACCCAGTTAGTTGAAGCTCTCTGTGATTGTGATGCTGGTCGGGTCTGGAGAAGACTTTTAACAAGCCATGATGTTGGGTGCTTTCTCCTATGGTCAGTGGTACCTTTTTAATAGGAGGTACTATATATTTACCAAACACAGCTTTCACCTACTCTTGTTTGATGTCATTTTTTATGGCCCAATTTGACTCACACTCGGAAAGTCTCATTATGTGCTGGCATATTAGTGCTTTTTAGTGTGAAAGTTTTGGAGAATTTTTTTTGTCCTGCTCAGTTTAGGCCATCATCACAGTAATTAAACTCACCTCTCCGTCTCTCATCCTGAATAAGGTAAACTGTCAGTAAACTGGTCTCAGAAGATGATACGTCTATATGGAACTGCCACCATCTAAATATTTAGTCATCATAAAATCATTAAAAATCGTCTCTGATTCTTCAACCTAAAAAATGAATTAAAAGCAGTTTCTTCTTACCTTTGTAAAACAGTATTACGGACAAGGAGCAGTAAAGGCATTTGAGTTTCTACGTACATGGTAGTGCTGTATAAATCTAGAATATGGACATTCCCTCTTTCATATTACGTGAAATTTCTATACTACAGTTGACCCTTGAACAACGTGAGGGATAGTGGCACACATGCCCTTTATCCCTGCATAGTCGAAAATCCACATACAACTTTTGAGTCCTCCAGAAGTTAACTGCTTATAGCCTGCTGACTACTTCTTGTTGACTGGAAGCCTTACCAATTACATAAACAGTTGGCTAACACATGTTGTCGTTATATGTATTATATACCTTATTCTTACAATAAAGTAAGCAAGAGAAAATAACATGTTATTTAAAAAATTATTTTAAAAAAGATAGGCTGGGTGCAATGGCTTATGCCTGTAATCCCAGCATTTGGGAGGCCAAGGCAGGAAGATTGCTTGAACCCAGGAATTTGAGACCAGCCTGGGCAATGCAGTAAGACCTCATTTCTACAAAAAAAAAATCCAGTCATGGTGGTGTACACCTGCAGTCCCAGTTACTTTGGAGGCTTAGGCAGGAGGATTGCCTGAGCTCAGGAGGTCAAGACTGCAGTGAGCCATGATCATGCCACTGCACTTCAGCCTGGGTGACAGAGTGAGACCCCAACTAAAAAAAAAAAAAAATCACACAAAAGAAGAAATACATTTACTATTCATTAAGTGGGAATGGGTCATCATAAAGGTCTCATCTTTGTGTCTTCATGTTGAGTAGGTTGAGGAGGAGGTGGAAGAGGAGGGGTTGGTCTTGCTGCCTCAGGGGTAGCAGAGGGGAAAGAAAATCTGTTTGTAAGCGGACCTGCGCAGTTCAAACCCAGGTTGTTCAAGGGTCGACTGTATTTCTGAAATCTAAAGAGGAACGTGAACATTGTGATTCTGAGATGTTTTCTTTCCTATTAGTCTTTCATTTTTTATCTTTATACGCTATGTACCTTAACTCTTAACTAAATCTGTAAACGTTTGCTTGTTACACACATACATACAGTGGATCTATGGATGTATCTATTTATGTGTTTCACTATTTTATAATTCTTTATTTTTTTATTTTTATTTATGAGTTGGAGTCTCACTCCGTCACCCAGGCTGGAGTGCAGTGGCACGTTCACGGCTACCCCAGCATCGACCCACTGGGCTCAGGCAATCCTTCCACCTCAGCCTTCCAAGTAGCTGGAATTACAGGTGCACGCTACTATGCCCAGCTAATTTATTTATTGTAGAGACAAAGTCTTGCCAAATTGCCTAAGCTGGTTTCGAACCTGTGGGCTTAGGCAATCCACTAGTCTCGGCCTCCCAAAGTGCTGGGATTACAGGCTGAGCCACCGAGCCTGGCCTAATTCTTGATAACTTTTTTAGTTTAGTTTTTATGAAAAAACAAAGGACTTCTTTTTTTCTCAAGGTTTTTCAAGGTTCTTTTCTATAGCCTTGTTTGCTATACTACAAAACTGGACTCATTCTAGCCCCTCCACTGATGAGGTGCTTTTTAAATTCCTATGGTATATCAGATTCTTGAGCTTCATTGCATAATTTCTCTCTCTAGCCTAGCTCCTGAGGATAATGTATGGATTGGATGTGACGATTTGGCTTTGTAAATATTTCAAGTGCTTTAAAAAGATCTTACCTCAAAACCACAAATGCAATTCTTTTTTTGAGTTGGAATCTCACTCTGTCACCCAGACTGGAGTGCAGTGGCCGCTCCTGGCCACCGCAGCCTCTACCTGCTGGGCTCCAGCAATCCTTCCGCCTCAGCCTTCTAAGTAGCTGAAACTACAGGCGCGTGCTACCACACCCAGCTAATTTTTTGATTTATTGTAGAGTTGAGGTCTTGCCAAGTTGCCCAGGTGGGTCTCAAACCCATGGGCTCAGGCAATCCACTCACCTCAGCCTCCCAAGGCACGGGGTTACAGGCTGAGCCACCGAGCCCAGCTGCAGTTCTTTATAGTTATTGATATTTGGACCCTGGATTTAAATTAAAGTAACATTTTTATTATTGGGAATATTGTATTGATCATTTCTAATGATTTGCTTTTGGGCCTGTACTGATGAATAGTGTAAACGTTTTCTAGGGAGTCCACAAGATGGCACTTGCCAACCTATTTCCTCTTTGTCTCCTTAGCTTAAGGAAATTCAGCAAGATTTATGAAGGAACATCTAAATATGAGTGTATTTCAAATGCTAAAGTTTAGATTTCTAAAAGCTTGAGATAGGACTCCTTAAAATCGATGAACTTCAATTTAACATTTTGAACAGTGTTCATTTCTAGTATAGGAGCCAAAAGCTATGTTAAAGATCTTAAGATTATTTTGAAAACACTCTGGGATGATTTGTAGAATACAAAGGGTTGTCTCCATTCACTCTGTTAGCCTTTTAACATGTACTTTTAAAACAATATATATATAATGTATAAGACTTATAGTCTATAGCTTCTAAACATCTTAAAATATTGACATTTATTAGAACAGTGGCCATTAGTAATTGTTCTAAAGTAATTGTACTATTTTCTATTTAAAAACAAAAAGATGTCATTGGAATACAGTTTAGAGTTTCTAATAAATTAAATTTAATAAGTGTAATGGTAATGAAGGAAACAAGAGTCTACCCAATCACAATGTGGTTTATATTGGACTTCTTTTCTACTTCTGTGTATTTTTACAGTTAACACTATTTTACATGTTTAATGTTTACATTAACGTTGTTAGGGAAGATTATGATGTTGAAATTATATTGAGGTTGGTAGAGGAGTTTTATATTGTTTATCAGAGACATATCATGGAATAAGAAAAGTAAAAGGAACTTTCTGTTGAAAACGAAGTCAGACTTACAAAAATCGAAATTTAAGCTTACAACTGTATATTTTAGAGAGCTGTGAAAGCACTTATTTTTTTCATCATTCTTACGAATGTTTATGAAGAAAGAATCTATTATATAAGAAGAAAGAATCATTAAGGGTTTCTTTTTTAAAACAATTTTGTATGTACTGGCTGCTAAGCTGGCATAATGAATGTGTTCTGTGGGTAGGCTGCACAGTGAAGCTGTGTCTTTGTTAGCTTGCCCTTTCTGTGTCAAGGGTCTGGTGTTCAGTCTCAGGCTACCATAGTTTACATCATACTATTTGCACAGGATCTCTTTTTTAAAGCTTATAAAACATAATCTCTTTAAGCTTCAGTAATTTTCACTGAATTTTTATAAACATTGAGTTTTAACTGTTAATTTCTGAATTCAAGAACTTCTTGAGAAATATAGTTGAGAGAAGTATATATGGGAGCAGACATAAGGGATGTACACCTGGCACACAGGGTGGGTGCATTTACTGGCATATCTGAATATGTACATCTTTAGATCTTATTGTTTTTCCATTGGTAAAATGATGATTGAGCTTTGAAATGTGCTCGTTTATAATTATTTTTTCCAGAGTTAAATTCTAAGAAATTTCTGCAAATAAGAACAAAACAAAACTTCTCACCTCAATAGATACTCCCTGTCTCTTTTTTTCCCTGTATTTAGATTTATAGTTCACACTTGAGACCAACTGAAAATTAAATAGCTCAGATTGATTAACTGACTTTTGTTCTTTGTGGGTCTTTCTCAGAAGTTCGAGATTGTAGACATGTATGCAACTGTCAAGGAAAGGATTTGTCATTTCATTTGGCTGTTTGGCTAACTTGTTTTTTCTGAATGAGTTCTGTAGTTTGATTCTATACTCGGATACATTTTGCTCACTTCTTTTTCTGGTCTTTAACTGTTGTCATTTGTGGGACCTTTCCAAGTTTTTTTGTCCCATGGCGAGCACCATTTGACAGCTATTGCATCCTCTTCACACTTGGTCCAGAAGAACTACTGATGTTATACTAAGAACAGTAGAACTACAAGGAGTCATATTTATTTATTCCTCAAGGATGAAAAAAAAATTTAGAGTATAACATACATATGAAATATACATAAGGGTAATTAAGTAAAATATTTTTAAAAAGTAAACTACAGGAATCATAAGCTCCATAAATTATTTCAAACTGAACACACATTTGTAAGTACTCCTCAAGTCAACAGATAGAACGTACCCCAGCATCTTAGATAGTCCCCCTTGAACCTTCTCCTTGAACCACCTCCTCTTGCCTCCCCAAAGTTTATCACTATCTTGACATACAACACTATAGATTAGTTTGCCTGTGTTTTTTTTCAATGTCTTTTTTTCCTTTAGTGATGGTTATAATTTTTTTTAAATACTAGAGTCTTTATTAGAATTCAATTTAACCAAGTTAAATGCTTCTAAATCTCTTGGGGTGGAGGAGACTGTACATGTGAAGGAAAACTGTATTTTTACAATATATTTTTAATTTTATTTAATTTTATTTTTTTGAGTCAGGGTCTTACTCTGTTGCCTAGGTTGGAGTGCATTGGCACAACCACAGCTCACTGCAGCCTCAGTCTCCTAGGCTTAGGCTATCCTTCCACATTAGCCTCCAAAGCTGAGACTGTAGGCGACTGCCACGATGTCTGGCAGATTGTTTGCTTTTTTGTGTAGATGATGTCTTGCTATGTTTCCCAGACTAGACTCAAACTCCTGGGTTCAAGGAATCCTCCTGCCTTGGCCTCCCAAAGTGCTGGGATTACAGGCATGAACCACCACACCCAGCTACATTTTAAACTTTAAGTTAAGAAATATATATATATAGTTGTTGATATATTGATGTATTATTGTTTATTTTAAACTGCTGAAAGATATCAACACTAGGTGAAGGTCTTTTTTGCCTACAGAAAAAGTGACCTACAGCTACCTACCTTCCATTTACTTCTACAGTTTACACTCTGCCAGCAAAGGCAGAAGAGAGTAAATGGATGGAGTTAGAGATTCCTGGGGACATTTCTGGGTCACAAACTGACATAGCCAGAGCTGTGGAATTTCTCTGAATGTTTAATATTATGTGTTAAAATTAGTGTAAATTTGATATTCTATTCTGCCCAGGCAGGTCTCGAACCCACGGGCTCAGGCAATCCACTCACCTCAGGCTCCCAAGGCGCGGGATTACAGGCTGAGCCACCGAGCCTGACAATTTGTCCATTTTTAATACAGTGATATTGTATTTTATATTACCAGGAAAAAAATGCTATTGCTTTCCTAAGTTAACAGAATGCTGATGAAATGAGCTGTCACTTAGGGAAAACTACATTTTAAAGAGTATTCGGACTTGTATAAATCTGTTAACACAAATAGGAAGAATTTATTTTCTGGCTTTGTGAGATATGTTCAGGCAGCCATCCTGAGAGATCCTGTATAGCTTGGGCGGCTTTTCATGCTTTACTCAATGGGAGTTTCAATAGGTGTGTCATCTGCTGACAAGTTAAATTGCTTTATCTTATGGGAAACTGAAAGATGCCTATTCATAAGTTAGAAGCTTTTACTATCCCAAAAGATATTTGTTAAAAGAGTGTTTTTGGTAAAAAGATAATGACTCTGTGAATGATGCAGTGGCTTCTGGATTGCTCAGTGGCCTTAATGCTCATAACTGTCCCATAATTTTATCTGTCTTTATTTTGAGTCCAAGTCCATTAACATTTTAATCTCACAAGCATTTGAAAAATGCTTGATCTCACAAGCATTTGAAAAATGACATATCTACACAGATATTATATTTATAAACATAGAAAAACCCAATTATTGGGATTTAGTTATCCAACTTGAAGTGAAAGACCTAGGTTAGCTTCCTCAGTCAGTTGCTTAAATACATCTCTGAGCACATGAAAAAATACCGTTTGACAATGGTACCTATTTTCTAATTTGGTTTCCTATTTTTTGCCAGATGTGGATTAAGCTATATGCATAGCACAAAATTTGACCTAATTTTACAACTAGGTTATTTCCTCAAACTGACCTTTATAGAAACTTTAAGCAACTTTTAAATTTGTAAGTTAGCTTGAGCTTCTTACTTTGTTGTTTCTAGTTAAACATATTTTTTGTTCAGTTACACAATATCTTTGTAGTTTTTTCCCTTCAAAATTACATGATTACAAACCACTGGAAGAGTGATAGTTTCACTATAGTTTCTACTTAGTTATTTCTTATATAGAAATACCAAAGTTTTGGTTCATTTGCAAGTTCACATGAATCTACCCATTTAAAAAATTACATCTCTTGCTTTTTAGGTGACTATTGGTAATCATTCCTGACAGATTAGTTGTAGTTGAGGAAGAATATAGCATCCTCATCACTGTTAGGAAATCAGGCATACCCCACCTGAATTTCTTTTTTTTTTAATCATATGTACTTAAAGCTTAATTCTTAGTTAGAAATTGTTTAAAATTTTTTTTGATGATGAGTGCTACAACTTGAAAGCAGTTTTACTTTATTTTATTTTATTTGAGTTCGAGTCTCTGTCACCCAGACTGGAGTGCAGTGGCCGCTCCCGGCTGCTGCAGCCTCAACCCGCTAGGCTCCGGCGATCCTTCCGCCTCAGCCTTCCAAGTAGCTGGAACTATAGGTGCGCACTACCACGCCTGGCTAATTTTTGATTTATTGTAGAGATGAGGTCTCGCCAAGTTGCCTCAGCGGGTCTTGAACCCACGGGCTCAGGCAATCCACTTACCTCGGCCTCCCAAAGGGCTGGGATTACAGGCTGAGCCACTGAGCCCGGCCGAAAGCAGTTTTAAAAATGTAATTTTCAAAAGGCAAATAAAGACTATAAAATTTTACATGTAAAAACAGGACTCTGGGAATTATTATGTTCTGAGAAGCTCACGATGGTAGAACAGTGGAACTAAACATAGTGTTTAGAATCCAAATACTTGATCAAGTGCAATTATAGCAGGGAATTGATGTGTGGGAATTTGTGGAGTTTTTGTTTGTTTCTTCTTAAGTAAACAAGCTAACAAACCAAATATTGGTCCCCAGAATGAAAACTTTACGTTTCTTAAATCTTGCTGTTAGGTCCTTTCCTTTTTGTGAATTGCAGATAGCAGAGGTTGTGTTGCTCAGGGTTACTAGCTTCTTTTTTTCCTCAGAGCATTAGCAGTTATTATTCACTTATACTTGATATAGAGTACCCTAATAACGTACAAATGCCAACAATTCTAATTATTTTTTTGTACAGAAACGTTTCTACTCTTAGGGGTTTTACAACCTCCCCTAACCCCATAGCAAAGCAGAGTCAGATGGTAAATACAAGAATTCTAATATTTTTAAACTTGTAAAAAAATTGCTCTAAAAAGATGATGTTACTTCTGTGTATACCCTAAATATGAAGGCCTTACAAATTATGTAGTAGATCCTGAACTGAATCATAGGGAAATGACATAAATAGAGATTGTGGACATTCTACAAGACAACTGGTCCAGGTTTTTAAACAGATATCATCATCATGAAAGGTGTTTTTAAAATCTAGAGAAGTGGCAAATGTTCTAGGTTAAAAAACACTAAGGATGCATGGCAAGCAAAAGCAGTGACTGAACCTTGATTGAATTCTGGAACAAAAACCAAAACAAAAGGACATTTTTCATTTGGTGATATGTTTAAACCTTGATATGCCATTAGGGTTCTTTTTATTCAATATTAATTTTTGAGGATTTTTTTTTTAGCAATTCTAACTATTTATAAGGTTTGGCATTTCATTACTTTTATTCTTTCTTAGGGGTCTTCTAAAGAACAAAGGAATAATTTAGTTATTTTTTTAATAGAATAAAAGTCATTATGTCTTGTAATTACTATACGGGTCCCTTTATAAAACTCTGCATTAAGAGATTTTTAGAGATCTTATCTTGAAACATTTTGCCACTTCACCATCTTAGGAATTATTTGATCATTGCTTATCAGTTACTCCCAATTATGCTAAAAAAGACTAATAAGAAAACAGATGAATGCTGCAGTTGTGAAATACACTATTGTGTCATCCTTCAGTTTTCTTATTGCATTGCCCAAAGTATTGCATAATCTTCAAGAAAGCATAAAAGAATCCCTGGAGCCACCAAATAACTTGTTAAATTTTCATTGAATAAACTTTGTTAAAAACAATTGGAAATTTAGAATTATTTATTTTCAGCCCATAATTGGCAAATAGAAATACTTTGACAGAGAAAGACTTTTCTAATTATTAGATAAATCAGAGGAACAGATAATGACACTCAAAACACTAATGATTAACTTGATTATATGGAAGAAGTCTTAATCTAAATTATCAGATGATGATATCCTAAGATCAGGGTTGATAAGCTGGAAGTTTGTTTTATTTATTGGGAAAAGCCATGCCTGCTTATTTACATATTGTCTACTGCTGCTTTTCTACTACAAAGGCAGAGTTCAGTAGTTGAGACAGAGATAGTTTGTTCTGCCAGCCTAAAATGTTTACTTTCTGACACTTTACAGAAGTTTGCCAATCTACTATCTAAGGTGAATTTTATCAAACTCAAGAATTGACATTGAACAATATGTCTAAGGACAAAAAGGAAATATGGTATTCAAATTTACTTACTCTTTCAACAATAAAGATTTTATTGCAGCAAGAATCTGGACCATCCTGTTTTGCTAATAGAACCATTGACAGTATTTTTCATCTTTATGATGTTTGTGCACTAAAATATACTTGATACAGTTATTTAGTGGACAAATGCTAAACACAAGTATGTGTACAAAAGTGACTATAAGGAAACAGATGATGTAAAAATGAACAAATTTGTTGAATTAGTCATCTTAATTGGTTTTTATAAATCTAAAAATGAAGATGTTTTGCAATCATGCAGCAAAGAAGATGACTCTCGCCTTTAACAAAATTATTAGCCATCTGAGTTTTTAAAAGCATTTTGTTTTGAAGATGTTTTGTAGGTATGGATATTTGAAAATTTAAAAATTTGAAAATCACAGAAATGAAAATTTGGCTTTCAAATAGATGAAAAGAACCATCCCTCTGATTACACATTTCTTTTAGAGGGAACACTTATATTTATACTATAAATATATATTTTTAATGATTAGTTTAGCCTACTTCTGATTATAGTAGCTTTCTACTACTGAGCAGTAGAAGAATAAAATGGCGAAGTTAGTAATATGCGTTTATTTGCCTCCAAGGGTTTTCTTAGAACTTTCTATGCTTTCAGAGAATATTATATTTGCATAAATTATTTTCCTTGCTATTAGGCAAGATTGCTACAACAGTTAACCCCAGTATGTGATTCAGCTTGTGTCAATGTGTTCTGTGTTGTTTTTATCATTTTTTATGGCCTGTTCACACAGAAAATCAAGATTTTCTTTAAAATTATAGGCATGTGTACAGAGAACTGTAGTCTTCTGAAATAGTTTGTTTATTTATTTATTTTGAGTCAGGGTCTCACTGTTGCCCAGGCTGGAGTACAGTGGCATGCTTGCGTCCCAACACAGCCGCTCAACCTCCTGGGGTCAGGTGATCCTTCTGTGCCGAGTAACCTCCAGGCACATGCTATCACTCCTGGCTAATTTTTAAAATTTTTGTAGAGATGAGGTTTTGCTATGTTGCCTAGACTGGTCTTGAGCTTCTGGCTTCAGGTGATCTTCCCATCTCAGCCTCCCATAGTGCTGAGACTACAGGCGTGAGCCACCATTCCTGGCCTGAAATTATTTATTTCATATGTTGTATGTACATGGAAGAAACTAGTCTCATGTTTGTGTGTTTATTAATGATATGAATTAAATTATATTACTCTTACCTGAATTTGTTTTACCTTTATTACTACCTTTATTTTTGAACATTTCATTGGTTGCTGGGAAACATTTACTACTAGCATATTTACATTGACTTTGAACAATATACCGATATTTAAAAATTTATGAGAAAACAATTTGTCAGTTCTGAACCATAAAAATTCATTTTTTGAGTTATGCTATATTACAGGGATTTAAAAAGTCTTATTAGAGATCATTCTTTCAGACTGATAAAGGCACATGGAAATGTTCTTCTGTTTTTCCATTGCTGTAATTTCTCTGTGCTTGATGTTGGTTTGAATTAGATAACTTTTTTTTTCATTTTTCAGTGACAATGACCTTTTGTTTTTCAATCCCTAGTATTCAGCATCCTTGAGGGCATTCTAACAACGTTAGTGCAATAAAGCATACAGACAGTATTTTAAATGAAATGCTTGTTCACAGCTGCATGACATAAATCACTCAGTCTGCTTCTTGAATAACAAACAATATTGCTTATTAGAAAGCTATGTACATCAAGTCTGTAGTTAAAAAAAGGAAGACTCTATTTAGATATTTAAAAATAAACTGTTTATCCACCTTTTCATGTTGGTAAGCCTATTGGACTATATAACATTTTATGTGTGAAGTATTTGGCATTGACACAGTATTCTGAGTCTTAAAGTGGAAATGGGGCAAAAAATCAGTGCTATCTTCTAAATAAGTTCATTTTGGAAAAACTTTTAAAGTATGGTGTCTTGAGACTTCTAGGTACTGTATTCTGTTTACTTACATTCATGTAAGAGATTATTTGTAAACTTACACATTTCTTAATATGACTTCAATTGGTACCTGTTCCTTTGTGTGTGTGTGTGTGTGTGTGTGTGTGTGTGTGTGTGTGTGTGTGTGTGTGTGTGTCAGTGTCAGGATCTCATTCTGTAACCCAGGCTGGAGGGTAGTGGCAAAAATCATGGCTCACCACAGCCTTGACCTCCTGGGCTCAGGCGATTCTTCCATCTTAGCCTCCTGAATAGGTGGGGCTACAGGCACACACCACCACACCTGGCTAATTTTTTGCTTTCTTTGTAGAGACGAGGTCTCACTGTGTTGCCCCGACTAGTCTTGAACTCTCGGACTCAGGTGATCCTCCCACCTCAGCCTCCCAAAGTGCTGGGATTACAGACATGAGCCACCGTGCCCAGCCAACCAGTGCCTATTTCTCCACACTTAATTTTTTAAAAACATGATTGTCAAATGCATGGAAATTAAAATCATGTCAGATTAAAAAAAGGAAATCATGTCAGATATATATTTTGTCAGCTACTGCCCAGGTTGCTTCCCTTCCTAAGAAAAACATTTCTTGTGACTGGGCTTCTAACAGCCTGAGTTGGTCCACTGATACCAGGCAAAATGACCGCAGTGTTTGTGCAATCTAAAACACTTGATAACTGTGTTTCATATGCATATTTTCTGTTTTATGATATGGTAAAATGTTGAGTCACTATAGTTCTGCATACCATATGTTCAAGCATGGGATATGGTAGGAAGGAAGCATGGAAATTGGACAGTAGCCCACTCAACTATGCTAAATACCAGTGAATGTAATCATTGGTATCCAGCCTTCTCTTTCTAACCTTAAGACTTTTACTTTGATGGGTTGAAGACCTGAAGGGTTCAAGGCAAAAATAGTGTTAGGGTGATCCTGGGTCACTAGTAAAGCTATGAAAAAGCCTTCATATTTTTCTTTTTATTTTCACTGACAAAATGAAGAGAGAACACTAGGAAAAGCGACTATCAGTGCTTATATTAGGAAACTTTCAAGACCTCCCTCCTCTAAAATACTGAGAATATGCTGAAAATTCATTTGTTTCCAATTGTTACAGGTATTATGCATACTAAGGGGCAATATTTTTTCTATTTCTGGTCTTCCACATGCATAGCCAAGTCAGAATTTTTCAAATTTTCTTTCTGATAGAGTTATGTAGCTTAAATCCTTACATGATAACACTCAGCCTTGGCACTGAACTAACCCGACTTTATGACTGCCTCCTTCTCTTGTAATAGCATTAGGAGGTTAGTTCTAAGATTTCACTTTACTTTCTTTGACCCAACTTCCATTGTTTGTCTAAATTCTGCATTGTTAAAACTATGACTACTGCTGTATACCCAATCCCTCTTCTTTTTTTCTTTCCAATCCTAGATCACTCATTTTTCAATCATCCCCACCAAAATGATGTATAGGTTAAATATCACCAGAAGTGGAAATTTCAAGATTGTAGGAAGTATATCTACATGTTCTAGCAGGAATTTTTAGCTTAAGAAATTTTGAAATTGGGTTAGGGATTACTATTCTTGACCTTATAGAACTCCTTCATGAGATGCAGACAGTAAGTACCCGTCTTGTCACTAAGCCAATCAGGGTGATAAATCTTCAGGATGTCACTCAACTGTGGGTCTGAGAGGAGGTTCTTCTTGGACTTGATAGATTTAATGAAGCAGCAGCAACTCTCTTTGGACATGGGAGCCAGAAAACGTCCTAAAAATTTGAAGGTTACACTGAAGCTTGAGCTACAGGGAAACCAACCCCAGCAAGACTTTAACAGTATCATGAATGAACTGACCACAAGGGATACTAGCTTGTCTTTATTGTCCTTGGAAGCTGGTTTCATTTTCGAAGCTAGACATCTCAGGGTTATTATTGTCCATTCTTTAGCTTAGTGATAGTTGTTGGGCCCACGTGGACTACACTTGAAGTATTTCTCAAGCATCTGCATCTATCTTTTAGAAGTTGTCGTGTTCTTCTGCTTACGTGAACTTGCTGAGGTTATCTCCCTTCAATCCTCAACTCAGTTGGTTTTGCATTTTGGCTCCTTCTTACTGCCTTGATATTTTCAGAAGTAGCCACCTGACCGTGCACTATTTGTCTTGTTTCTAATCCAGTATCCTTCTATTATTGTATCAGTAGTGGTTAGGACCATGAGATATGGAACCTCGGGGTCTTGGCTCAAGTACTAGCTCTTCTGCTTGTGACTAGGTACCTTGATCTTACTCGTGTACTGATTTTTTCTTTTTCTTTTTCTTTTTCTTTTTTTTTTGAGTTGGAGTCTCACTCTGTTGCCCAGGCTGGAATGAGGTGGCATGCTCATGGCTGCTCCACCTTGACTTGCTGGGATCAGGGGATCCTTTCAAGTAGGTAGAACTACAGGCGCACCACCATACCCAGCTAATTCACTGATTATTATTGTCTGTAAAATGGTAGTAGTAATGATACCTACTTTATAAAGTTGTCTTGAGGCATAAGTGGAGTAAGTATAAATGTGTTTAATAAGAGACTGGCACATTATAAGTGTTCAATGCAACAAAATTTACTACTATGTACTAGTTATTGTTTTAGGCCAGTGGTTCTCAAACTTTCAAATCTCAGGACCCGTTTACACCCTTAAATGTCATTGAGAACCCTCAGGAGCATTTTGTTCATATTGGTTATTGTATTGCTGTTTGCTGTTTTGGAAATTAAAATTGAGAAACTTAAAAACATATTAATTAACTTAAACATAACAGTAATAAACTTGTTACGTGTTAACTTAAATGTTTTATGAAAAATAACCATTTTGAAAAGTAGTGAGTGGGGGTATTCTCTCACATTTTTGCAAACTGATGTCTGGCTTAAAAGAGCTGAATTCTCATTTTTAAAAAAGGGCTGAATTCTATCTGTAGTCATCTTGTAATACATTGTTTTGATTGTGACATATGAAAAAAAATCTGGCCTCATACAGATGTATAATTGAAAAAGGGGAAGTAATTTAATAGTCTTTTCAAGTGGCCATGGATATTCTTCTTTGATATTACACTAAAACTTGACAACTGGTAGTGTCTTAAAGGTCACTTGTAATACAGACTCTGAAACCTTAACTATGACATTTTGTACTCTGTTACATTAAAATTCATTAGGCTATCTTGTATATGACTGGATCTTTTATCTATCCTTGATACTGTATTATCATGCATTTGTCATTTGAAAAGTGTTAGTTCATTGACTTATGTAAATTTTTTGAATGTTAGCAGATTTCATCATACAATATATTTAAATATCACACTCTTTAGTATCACCATCGATCTCATCAGAAAAGTCTTTAAATATTAGCAAACTGTCAAGTTCATGGTGGTAGTTACAAGTCTCCCCAAATTCAAATTTTCACTTGAAACCTTAAATTTTATGACTGACAATAAATATTGTTATTTATTGTCAGTCATAAAATTTAAGGTTTCAAGTGAAAATATTGTCAGTTATTTTTGTTGAAGTGATAAGCTCACTTCATTTTCGAGATAGTGTCTATCAAATACTCAAGTCTGATTAGTCATAGTTTGTCAGTCATTCTTTCAAGTGAAATCATGTTTATGAAAATGGCAGCTAGCTCAGCTCATAATTCTAATGAACTCATATACGCTTTTCTTCAAAACAAGCATCAGACTCAGTATAGTACAAGAGATATGCCTTATGCACACTTCTCACTTTTTCAACAGAATGTTAAAAAGATGCATACTCAAGGGTCAAGATTTAATGAAATTAATAATTTTAAAACTGCTTTACCAAGGATATTCCTAGTGAAGCTGGGTTTTTTTTCCCTTACAATGAGTGTGTGGTGGTGAAGAAGACAATGACAACTAGTACAGTTTGTTGCCACTGCTTTGTTTTGTCCATCATAGCTTTTGTACCACCAGTGCAAATGTTAATGCAGTGAAAAAGCAAATATCTTCTTAATGTTACTGTGAAAACAGTTTTGGCTTTGTGGACCCCCCTGGAAGGGTCTCAGTGACCACAGAATTGTCCACAGACCACAATGAGAATTACTGTTCTAGGAATTGAGGATACACAGCGTGAAAAACAGATGAAGGAATCCCTGTCTTCGTCAAGTTTACATTCAAAAGACAAAACAGAACAAAAACTTGGTAAGATGTATAATATTTTAGATAGTAGTAAGTACTAAGAGAAAACAAAAGGAGATTGTGAAGTGTCAAGGGTTTTTAACTTTTGGGATAGAATCACAGGGAAGGCCTCACTGAGTAAAGAACTGAAACAGGTGAGGGAGCTAGCCATAGAGATACCTGGGGTAGAACTTTCCAGACCAAGGAAACAGCAAAGTGGAAGTGTGTCTTGTATGTCTGATAAATGGCAAGTAAGACAAAAGAGACTGGAAAAGAATGGGTGAAGGAGAGAAGTAGATGAACTCTGTAGGTGAAGGACAGTTAATCTAGGGTCTGGAAGGCCAAGTACCCCTGGAAAATCGATGTGCATGCACATCACTTGTCTTGCAAAAATGCAGAGTGTGATTTGTAGATGGGAGCTGAGTTCTGCAATTTTGCATTTCTAACAAGTCACCAGATGATGCCAATGTTGTGATCTTCTTTAAATAGCGATCTCTGTAGGCAGTTGTAAAGAGTTTGGCTTTTTTTCTGAGTGACACAGAAGCCACTGGAGAGGGCCCAGCAAAAGAGTGGCATGTTCTGACGTATGCTTTAACTTGGTCAGTGGTAAATATTCATAAGAGTATCATGTCTGTGATCTCTTATCCAAAACCCTTGGGAGCAGATAGAATTCAGAATTTTTCAGATTTTAGAAGGGTAAAACATTTCATTTATATATATAGTATATTTAATAACACCCCTCAGCAGTGTCTGGGGCATTACTCAGTAATCACACATTAGCATTTCTGCAGTGAAACAAATGAATAGTCACACCCAATGGAATAAATAGAGACTAAAGATTCTCATATAGTTCAGTAAAGTTTTTGCCACCAAATGAGTTATACAGAGTTATTAAAATACTTTTAGGTTTAGATCAGACCATGGTTTGCTGCCAAAT
Organism: Cephalopachus bancanus; assembly: GCA_027257055.1. Taxonomy (NCBI): domain Eukaryota; kingdom Metazoa; phylum Chordata; class Mammalia; order Primates; family Tarsiidae; genus Cephalopachus; species Cephalopachus bancanus. The sequence continues at coordinate 13,683,001 of JAPVLO010000204.1, forward strand.
GAGCTATGAAAATACTTTCACTTTTCAAAGTATTTGGATTTTATAATTGAGAATACATAGATCTTTGTGGCTGTTGTACTTTGAGTTAGTTGCTCTTCATATCCCCACATGGCAGGAACTTCTTCAAGACAGTCAGTCGACTGCATGTTCCCTTTAGGCCTTTTTGGATGCCAGTGTTGGCAGAGACACCACAACTCAAGATCTTTCATGCCCTGGTTCTTCTCTCAGGAAGAAAAACAGATACCTATCAATTTGGAACATACGTTCTCATTTCCGAAGTTTTTGCATCTTGGCAGCCTACACTGTCATGTGTGCAAAGATCTCAGTTAATTAAAAGATGTGGAGCTTTTTATTATACTTTGGGACAGTTAGCATGTGCTTAGAATTATCCAACTCTGCTCATTTGTGGTTGACACAATATTTTTTCCGTATCTGACTTTGCTTTCTTCCTCACAGCTGTGAGCTGCCTTATTCCACATTTGGCTCTGCTGTCTATAATCTAAAGCAAACTTCGCTGTGTTCCTAAGAATCTGCTTGGTTTTTTCCCCTAGTGACTGAGTCGTTTTCCCAGAGGTATCCAGTTTAAAAGAAATGCATTTGGAAATTGTCATGATAAGATGGGGAACATTGTGATCTTTTCTCATCTCAGCTATCTGTGATGTCAAAGTATTAGTAGTAGGAACTTTAGTTCTCCTCTCCCTGAGAGTTTCATTTTTGGGTTACTGTGTATTATTTTCTGAGCGACCGTCCTCTTGATAAAGCTTGAAAACATGGAAGTAAGTATGACTTTGAAAGCTTGCTGTTCTAATGCTTTTGGGCAAAATGACTTATTGACTTTCATCGTTGGCAGGAGCTAAAACTCTGTGTGGAAAAATAATACATATTCTAATAAGCAGATTGTTTTGCATACTCCTAGGCCAGGGAGTATGATGATTGATTCCTTTTCCAAGGGCAAGGATCCAAATAGGTCATTGCTACAGAACTATGTTGGAGTATGGGAAAAGTATGGGTTAGGAATAATTTGACCCAAAGGATGAATATAACAAGGAGAAAAACATTGTTTGCAATTTTTCTCTTACGTAAGAATCAAAGAGGATATATACTGTGTCTACTGAAGGAGGTGAAGGCATTTGAACAACTGAATTATAGTTCTTAGATAACTGACAAGGAAGATCTCCACTAAAAGCATAGTTTCAGTTGGTAACTTTCTAAAACTTGTATTTATAAAAAGGAAAAATTTTGCTAAGAGTTTTTTGTTTGTTTGTTTTTGGGTTTTTTTTGAGTTGGAGTCTCACTCTGTCGCCCAGACTGGAGTGCAGTGGACGCTTCTGGCCACCACAGCCTCGACCTGCTGGGCTCCGGCGATCCTTCTGCCTCAGCCTTCCGAGTAGCCGGAATTACAGGCGCACGCTACCACGCCCGGCTGATTTTTTGATTTATTGTAGAGATGAGGTCTTGCTGCCCAGGCGGGTCTCGAACCTGCGGGCTCAGGCAATCCACTCACCTCAGCAGTTTTAATATCTGAAACTTCAAGTGCTATGAAGGGTTAAAAATAAGTTGTTGGATTTGGAAACAATGTTCATCGGGTGTATTTTTTATTGAGGTAGATACATATATAACACAGTATATTCTTACAAGGGCTTCATAAAAATTAATTTACTGCATTTTTATTTTAGACATGTGAGATGCAGGGAAGTAGACGGGTATACTTTATTGGCCATTGTGTATCTATTTTCTGGGGTAGAACTTTTCAGGAAATGTATTATATTCTTAAAGGTGAATTTTTTTTAACTTACCCAAAAATCCAAATGGGAACCAGTTGGAAACGTTGAACTGTTATTGAGAGACTTGGCAGGAGCTAGAACTCATCTTGAAGTTCCCTTTTAGAAATCCTGTGGATAAATAGGTCTATCTGAGAACTTTCTGTAAATATGCCAGCATGTTAGGAGAAACACTGTTAGAAATTACCAAATCCTTTAAGGAGAAAACCTCAGAAAGATATGACTTGTCTAGAAGAATAAATAGTAGATTGGATTACCTTTGGATTGAGCTGAATGACCCACTTCCTGTGTATAGCTTTTTGTTTCTAAGAGCATAGTGAAAAAATTTGAGTAAGCGAAGGACTTTGTATAATCTGTTTGCTAGGTCTGCCAAGCTGATTAGAGGAAACTTTGCTTGGGTCTTTAATAAAAGGCCAAGCTTAGGTTTTTAAAAAGAGAGGTTTCCAAGTTTGCTTCACAATTCATTTAGCAGGCATTGTTTACCCAGGCTGCGGGTCCATGGTGAAGATTTGAGCACTGCATTTGGAAAACATTTGTTTCTGGATATCTTTGATGAAGTTACATGTGAGCACTATAGTTGTGTTGCCTCAAAAGTTGTTTTTCAATTATTAGTAGTTCTGGGTCACTATTCTCTGAAGAATTAAAAATAATTATCTTTGGTTTTAAAAATAGTTTATTCCTGTCAAAGTTGAATACTGACACCACACCAATTTTCAACTTGGAACAGTTTTAAATGACTTTGTTGCTTCTGAGGGTGAGTTTAACTGACCTGATTTGGCCATGACTTTGCTAGGTGATCTTAGTTGAAATGCCTTTATTCCACCTTTTGAAGCTTTTTCTAGGAAAGTATAGTAGGGATGTGGTGCTAAAAGCATAGCAAAGCTCATTTTTGTTTCCTTATTAATTTTGAATTGTGTATATTATTATGAGCCTTTAAATTTTTACTGTGAATTTTTGTTTTTTGGGAAACGTACTTCTTTTAGAGTAAGGAACTTGGTTGTTTTATTTGTGACTCTTTCAAATATTAACAGTAGTACTTGTTTGGTGTTTATTGTTTATGTCCTTGTTCTTTTAAAAGGTCACTTTACAGTAAAATTTGAGTTTTGTGGTCTTAAGCATGTCGTTATTTTGGTGTGTCTAAATTTGGTACAGAAACAGAACAGCAACAGGTGGGGATTAATCATTAATGCCTTGCATTTTTGGATTAAAGCAGTATAGGGAATCTCACCCATTGGTTGAAAGGTGACTCTTCCTTTGAAGGGAAGAAATGACCTTCTTGTCAGTAAATGTCATTCTTTTTTGTTTGTTTGTTTGAAGTCGGAGTCTCACTCTGTCCTCAAGTGCAGTGGCACTCTCATGACCACCACAGCCTCGACCTGCTGGGCTCAGGTGATCCTTTCACCTCAGCCTTTCAAGTAGCTGGAACCACAGGTGTGCGCCACCACACCCAGCTGATTTTTTAAAAAAATTATTGTAGAGATGAGGTCTTTCCAAGTTGCCTAGGCTGGTCTTGAACCCTTGGGCTCAGGCAATCCTCTCATCACTGCCTCCCAAAGTGCTGGTATTACAGATGTAAGCCACTGTGTCCAGTTCGTTCTTTTTATATGATTCAAAATTGTTAATTTTCAAACCAAAGGCAATCTGAAACGAATATCTTTTAAAACATAAATCACACTGTTTTTGAGTGTTTCTAAGTCATTAGTCTAAACCTTATTTAAAATGCAACATTGTCCTTTTTGAGAAAATCCATCACATTGTTTAAAAGTTGTAAAAGACTGGTTTGGACCTAAAATAATAACCAATTAAATATAACATTCTGGAATGAACTATTTAACTTTTAAAATAATAAGCAGATTTAAACTTCACCAGAATATTGTCCTAAACCAAAGAATGCCAACATAAACAGATAATATTAGACAAAACTATGTATAATGAGAATGAAATAATTTATTTTTGTTTTCAAAGGTCATTTTTAACAACCTCTATGCATGTAGTGGATATAAGTATGATCTAATTGGAGCGAGCATAAGCTTTTGTCAGTCTTATGATGTTTTAAGTTAATCTTTAAAAATCAGTACATTAGGGTATTTATAAGTAGATTTAATCCTGTCAGTCAATAAATGAATACTCTTTTTTTGGGTTTTTTTTGAGACAGAATCTTGCCCAGGCTAAATTGCAGTGGTGCCATTATAGCTCTCTGTAGCCTTGAACTCCTGGGCTCAAGCAATCCTCTCATTCTCACCTCAACCTCCTTAGTACCTGGGACTACAGACTACAGGCAGGCACCACCATACCTGGCTATCTGTCTATCTATATCTATATCTATATCTATATCTATATTTTTTTTAAGAGACGGGGTCTTGCTATGTTGCCCAGGCTGGCTTTGAACTTCTGGGGTCAAGTGATCCTCCCACCTCAACCTCCTAGAGTGCTGGGATTACAGGTGTGAGTCACCACAGAATAGTTTTTAATATTTAAAGAAAAATGAATGTCCTGAAAATATTAATATTTAGAGAAAAAGTAGCACAAAATATTATGGCAACAATGAGTTTCACACCAAATCTGACTTAAAATCTGTACCTTTGAGTTTTTTTAAAAAGCAAGAAAAATTGAAATCACTTTTCATAAACATGATAGAATATGTAAAAATATGTTTAGATAAGATTTTGACTAGCAGTTCTAGCAGTTAACTGAAAGTAAAAGAAAATTTAATTGAGAAACTTTTTTTATTTTCTTTTGAGTTGGAGTCTCACTCTGTCACCCAGACTGGAGTGCAGTGGCCGCTCCCGGCCACCGCAGCCTCGACCTGCTGGGCTCCGGCGATCCTTCCTCCTCAGCCTTCCAAGTAGCTGGAACTACAGGCGCGTACTACCACGCCCGGCTCATTTTGATTTATTGTAGAGATGAGGTCTCGCCAAGTTGCCCAGACAGGTCTTGAACCCACAGACTCAGGCAATCCACTCACCTCGGCCTCCCGAAGCGCTGGGATTACAGGCTGAGCCACCGAGCCCAGTTGAGAAACTTTTTTATTTTCATTAATGAATGCTTGGCATTTGGCAAATTCAGTTAGAACAGGGAGAAGAGGTAAATGAAGACCTTCACAGAGATTGTGAGGGGGAATTCAAAGTCTTGAGAAGAAGGTGGTGCTTTATTATGTGTAAGTTTGCAACAAAGCTGTAGTTGCTTTCTAAGCTTCTCAGACTGGGATTTCTCTGGGACTATAGTCATTTCAAGAGCCCACTCAAAATTATTAGAACCTCCTGTGTAGTTTATTGAAGAGGATTTTTCTCCATCTGAAACTATCTTGCAAATAGTTTACTTACCCTTTTTTGTTTTTAATGTTTTATTTCCTGTTAGCACACATGTAATATGTTTATTGTACAATTTAAAATATATACATAGATATATTTAAAAAGTGAGAGTCATCATCAAGAGACTCTTTTCTCCTCCTGTTTCTGGGAGAGAATACCCCATAAGGTATCCATTATGTAATAAGTTACCTCTCTCCTGTGTTTCTAGAAAGGGGACATGGGAGAACTGGGAAAATAGTCACTCAGTACATTATCTGTGCTCTGTGGTTTAGTTGAGGAACCTGGATGAGGAGAAAGGTTCATCTAGAGATCTCTCTTTAGTGTGTATCTTTCTAGTTGTTTCACACTCTTTTCCTTGTCCCTTTGCCCTCATATGTACACATAAAAATACATGTTCATAGGTACACATGACTAATACCTTTTCTTTCATTTAAAAAAGTGAAAAAGTTATTTAGGAGGTTGTACTGTACACACACACACTCACACGCTCATGGCCACTGCAGCCTCGACTTGCTGGGCTCAGACAATCCTCCTGCCTCATCTTTCCAAGTAACTGGAACTATAGGCACACGCCACCATGCCCGGCTAATATTTTGATTTATTGTAGAGACGAGGTCTTGCCTAGTTGCCTAGGCTGGTCTTGGCAATCCTCTTGCCTCAGCCTCCCACAGTGCTGGGATTACAGGCGTGAGTTACCATGCCCGGTTTGTAAATAATCTTTAACTTGGTGTTATTTTCCATAGTTTACTGAGCTCATCTATTTCTTTCATTTCACAAATTTTTAAAAATTTTTAAGCAATTCAAAATTTAAACAATCAGCCAGGCTCGGTGGCTCAGGCTGTAATCCCGTGCTTTGGGAGGCTGAGGTGAGTGGATTGCCTGAACCCGCGGGTTTGAGACCCGCCTGGGAGACTTGGCGAGACCTCATCTCTACAATACTCAAAAATTAGCCAGACATGTTAGCACGTGCCTGTAGTTCCAGCTTCTTGGAAGGCTGAGGAGGAAGGATCGCCAGAGTCCAGCAGGTTGAGGCTGTGGTGGCCGGGAGCGGCCTCTGCACTCCAGTCTGGGTGACAGAGTGAGACTTCAACTCAAAAAAAAAAAAAAAAATTAAACAATTCAGCCACAGAAGAGAATATCTCAAATGGAACCTAATTTAGACCTGAAGCTGTCCCTTCACCTTTCCAGGCCTTGCCTCCCATCTGGACTTTCTGCTCTTTCTACTTTCTACTTTATACTCTTGTGAGTCTATTTCATCAGATGTGCTTGCTGTGTCTTCTGCTTCTGGCCATCCTACTGCCTGGCTTTTCTCTGGTTCTTGAGAAGTGAGTCTGACCTGACTATGGTATTCCTCAGATATATCTGAGTATTTAATTGACAGTATGTACAAAGCAGAGAAGAATGCACAGTGAATTATCTGTGGGTGTCTCCTGGACAACTGGACCCAGGTTCCCACCAGTGTCTGAGTCACAAACCTTCCACAATATGTTTTTTATTTCAACCATGCTGCATTATTTGCTGTTCCTTGTTTCTGTGTCCTTACTCACTGTGTTCTTTGTTTAATGTCCCTCTGCTTCTTTTATTTTATTTTATTATAAAGATGTGGGGTACAATTGAGGGTTAGGTATACAAACGTTGATTATGCAGGTACCCTTGTTGATGAGGTATGCCCCTCCCCCCTCTGCTTCTTATTCCCAACTCCTTTATTCTAAAAACCATCCATCTTTCACTTTTTTTTTTTTTGAGTTGGAATCTCACTCTGTTGCCCAGACTGGAGTTCAGTGGCCGCTCCTGGCCACCACAGCCTCGACCCGCTGGGCTCCGGCGATCCTTCCGCCTCAGCCTTCCGAGTAGCTGGAATAACAGGCACGCGCTACCACGCCCGGCTGATTTTTTGATTTATTGTAGAGATGAGGTCTGGCTGCCCAGGCGGGTCTCGAACCCATGGGCTCACGCAATCCACTCACCTCAGCCTCCCAAAGGCGCAGGATTTCAGGCTGAGCCACCGAGCCCGGCTAACCATCCATCTTTCAAAGGTCTTGTCAAATAATGCCACTTCTGGTTTGTGTTTCTTGACACTCAGGCCAAAGCTGATTCCTTCTTCCATTCTTTCATCAGTTTGGCAAATACTTACTTTAGACCTGTTTTTGCCAGACATTTTGACAAGATGATGGTTGTAAATCTTATATTATTCTTATGATATCACCTTATTCATAAATAATACCTATCTTATTTTCCTCCCTACCATTGAAGTCATAAACTATACTTGGACCCACATTATAACTTATATCCTCACCCATAGACAGTGTAATACATATTTATTGAATGAATGGAGAGTCTTCTAATTATTTTAACGTTTCTGTATGCCAGCATAAGTGATATTTTAATACAATTATCTTTTGTGTTAGATATGAAAAGTACTACTGACACTTAAATGGAATGGAGAAAGCCTTCTAATAGATTTTATGGGTATGTACTTAATTTAAACACACATTCATACCATGATAAAGTTATTTTAAGCAGCTGTTCCTGAATCATAGGTTATCTGCTTTTCATTCTCAGTCACGTTCTGGTGGTGGAGTTTGAAAAATTTGTATGCTGGATCTGGGTGTATTTTCTAACAGAATTAAAAAGAGGTGATGAGAGGCCTTGAGACCTCCAGCTGAAGACAGATCACAAACATTTGGTGCTTGTTAGCCCTGAATAACTTCCTTTGAACAAGCTGCTGCTCTATGCTGAAAGAACACATGATTTCTTCTCTTTTCTCTTCTTAGTTAATGTTTGTATTTCTTCTGTTCGATGAAATGTGTCTTACCCCACTTTATCCCACATGCTAGATATGTCAAAGAAATCATGGTTTAAAACATTCATTCTCAAAATGTGGTCCAGGAACCCCTGAGGGTCTCCCACATTTTTTTCAGTGTTACCACAAGGTCAAAACTATTTTTATAATAAAACTGAGACACTATTTTACTTTTTTTTTGCCCTCATTCTTTTGCAAATGTCTAGCTGAATCTTTCAGAGTCTACATAGCATGTGATACAACAACAGATGCAGATATGAGAATCCAGCTGTCTTGTATTAGGCTAGACATTAGAGAGATCTGCAAAATGTAAAACCAGTTTTTTGTTCTGGAAAATAAAGTTATCTTTCATAAAAATTTTAGGATGTAATGGATTTTATTTTTAAATGAATTAACAAACTATTAAAATTTCTGTTTGAATTTCTAATATAGTTTATATCATAAATATTAAAAGCTCTTTAGAATGCAGATTTCTGAGACCAAAAAGATTGACAGCCACTGGTTTATAAGATTTAAAATGTTTAAAAGACAACAGAGAATATACTTTTTAACAGATTAAAAGGTAAAGTTGTTTTCATGTAGCCATGTTATCTTCAAAATGGGATACTGTATATAATAATTGATTATGCCATTTTCTAGTTGTTGGACATTTGAGTTGAATCTTGTTTTATTCACCTTCAAAGTAATGTTGCAGTGGTATTCTTCTATATTGATGTTTCTCAAACATCTTTAATTGTTTTACAATATATTTCTAAAAATAGAATTACTGGGTCAAAAGGTATGCAGAAGGAACTGGCATGATCTGCTACATAAATTCGGGGGCCAAATATACGCCTATATTTTTTTCTATTAGGCAGTGCCCCAATTAGCAGGAAACTCAGTTTCTTCCTTTTTAGGCAGTCTCCCTCTCCAAGTTTGAACCTCAGAGTCCTGCTCAGTCCCAGAGTAGTCCCATCCTCTTCCAGGTGCCAGGAAGAGAGCTAGTTGTATATTGTTGCTCTTCCTTCTCGTCATCATTTTCTGTCAGTGCTCTGCCCTGCACCATTTCCTGATAGCCTAACTGCTTCTAGGATGCTGTTTCTGGTCAGACCACGGCCCAGGTCACGGCAGTAACCCCATCGAAGGTCAAGATTGCAGCTTTTTTTTAGTTCACTCTCTTTTACTCAACAATTTACTGTGCCAGGGAGTCTGAGGCCAGAGGCACTTCCAGCATCCACCTTAGGCTGTGCCAGAATCTGTCCTCCCTGATAAACCCAGAAGCTTTTTGTGTGATCTTAGATCACCAGTTTCAGTTAATCCTTCTTCAAGTCCATTTTATTTCAGGAATGTCTCTGCCTCTTCTTGCCAGTGGATCTTGGTTTGGGCTATGAGTTTCTTTTGGGACAGAACTCTTTAATTTTGAATCTCAGGAGTCAAAGATTGGGATAATGTTTCTTCCTTTCCAGAAGGATTTAGGGTCTTGGAAAATTGATCTTCTTGACTGCGGCAACTGATTCTGCACATCAAGAGGTTTAATGAGGCACATCTTTCTAAACCATTCAACTTTCCACTCTCGATGTCCTCCCTCCCATGTCTCTAGAACAATGGTACCTACCCTTTGCTTAACTAAGAGAAGATTCGGGCAGCTCTGCACTTAACAAAAAGATCCAGTCAAGATGATCTAAGGTCTCCACCCCTAAACATAAGAAAGGCTGTCATAAATGTTGTGTTCTCCTTCAAGGACACCTTATTTAACCTCTGCCCTATCAGATACCTGTTACATACTTTTGAAAGCTTATGATATCATTGATTATATATATTATGATATCATTTGTTGTTCTCCAGAAAGGTTATGCCAGTTTTTTATTCCCATCAGCAAAAAATAAATTGCTAGAAAAAGATTTTTAAAATTCAAACAGTGCTCTTAAGTATCATTAATTAGATTTGTTTTCATATTAAAAGAAACTCAAACTTTTCTTCTTTTTTTTTTGTGTTGGAGTCTCACTCTGTCACCCAGACTGGAGTGCTGTGGCACACTCTGGCGATCCTTCCGCCTCAGCCTTCCAAGTAGCCAGAACTACAAGCGTGTGCTACCACACCTGGCTAAATTTTGATTTATTGTAGAGACGAGGTCTTGCCAAGTTGCCTGGGTGGGTCTCAAACCCACAGGCTCTGACAATCCACTTGCCTCAGCCTCCCAAAGTGCTGGGATTACAGGCTGAGCCACCGAGCCTGGCCCTAAACTTTTCTTCTAATAATACTAATTTTATTTGGCCAAATGATTGTGATCTGTAGCACCTTGTAAATGTCTTTTATAAGAGAGTAGGTACATAGAGAGAAACAAAATAATAAGTGAATAAGTGACTGAAATTATTAGCAATGGTTTGAAGCTAATACGATAATACTGTGTTTTCAAATTCACTTTTGGTGAAGGCAGGAGAGGATTCTTATTTACTAAAGGTCTCTTAGGTACAAAATGCATTATATGTGGTACGTAGTTTAATGCTCACAACAAACTTGTGTTGTTACTATTCCCATTTTAGATGATATTGTTATTTTGTTTTATAGATAAAAAATTAAGACTCAAAGTGGTAGTATACTTCCTAAGGTCATACAGCAAGTAAAGGTTAATATTCCATAAGAAAGCCTTGTATAATACTGGGAACACAGTTTCTTGAGTCAGGACTTTGAGAATTCACCTCTTTCTCTCTCACCTTCTCCAAAGTCAAAGCTATCTCCAAGGAGGCCCGCACTGCTCATAGGTGCAGGCTTTGTACAGGGTCTGTGTAGCTAGAGCCAACTACAAAGTTAGAGGGCACAGTCCCCAAAACTTCCCTTACTTCTGACACCAACTACAAGTTGGTGGTGGGGGGAGTTCCCCAAACCTCCCTTAGGGTCAATAAGGACTCAACAGAATTCACTAGACATTGTTATACTCACAGCCATGATTTATTACAGGGAAAGGATACAGATTAAAATCAGCCAAGCGAAGAAGCACATAGGGCAGGGTCCAGGAGGAATGCAAAACTCTGAGAGCTTCCTTTGTTCTCTCTCCTTGGAGTTAGGACATATATTCTTCCTGCATTTATTTTATTTTAGACAGGGTGTCACTGCCTTGCTGGAGCCAGCCTCAAGCTCAGTCTCAATTGATCCTCTTACCTCAGCCTCCCAAGTAGCTGGGTTAACAGGCATGAACCACCATGCCCAGCTTCTTCCTGTATTTATGTGTGATGATGCATCAGGGGTATTTCCAACCAGAGATACTGTCCAAGGCCTTGATGCTCAGAGTTTTTATTGGGGCTTTATTACATAGGCATGGTTGATGAATTGCCCATATGGTCGATTAACTGATACCAGTGATCCAAAGCCCCATCCTAAATTACAATGTTACTCTGTCTAGTCCCAGGAACCAGGCAAACAAGACTAACTCCTGGGAGTCGAAGGTAAAGGCCAGATCTATTCTGGGATAAGACTAAATCTTTTACTACAGAGGGTCCCAGAATGGTTGAATGCCCCAACTCACTTTCTTTTATGTTTAGAATTTTTTTTAATCAATATTTTTATTATGATGTTGTGGGGTACAGTTAAGGGTTAGGTATACAATTACATTTCATTCAGGCACCCTGTTGATAAGAGGTGTTTCCCCGTCCCCAGACAGAGGTTTGCTACTGTTAATCCCATCTCCGTCCCCCCCCCATAGTTTCCCAGTACTGTCAGTCATTTTCTTACAGTATTATACCCAACTCCCTTTCTACTCTCACATAGTAGATCAGGAGATGGCTGGTCCCAGCAGCTTGTGGATCACAGCCCTACCAGGAGTGGAGACACACAGGGAACAAGGGTGAGCATCAAGAGAGTGAATTTACACTCTCCTGTTATAAACCCTGACCTGACTTTAGGGTTGAATGACCATATAACAGCATTCATATATTATCAGTGAAATCATAAAATGACTTGAATGCTTACAGACAAAATTTTTTTAGCATTGAAAAAATACAATTGAATTAATTATGTTAATTATTAAGACAAACTTCATTTTAATTAACCCCCAAGACTCACGCAGACACATACACTCCCCAACAGAGGAAATATGTATATATGTGTATGTATCATTGCATTAAGGTCATGTTTCATTCTAACTTTATCATCACTAGGCAAGTTCACCTGAGCAAGCAGTTTTCCTAAATAATTGCTTATTATTTACAGTCAGTGTTCATTATTCATGGAGTCTGTATTTGCAAATTTGCCCACTTGCTAACTTATTTGTAGCCCTAAAATAAATAATTGTGGCACTTTTGCAGTCATTTGCGAATATTCACAGAGCAGTAAAAAATTTGAGTCATGTGACCTGCATGTTCCCAGCTGTGGTCAAACAAAGCAAAACTCTGCCTTCTTGTTTCAGTTCTCCTACTGTAAACAATTATATATTTTTTTAAAGTCTATTTAGTGCCACATTTTTTTTTGCATTTCTGTGGTGTTTGGGGGGGGGGTTGTGGGTTTTGGTTTTTTTCTTGGTGATTTTGCCATTGACAGTGGTCCCTAAGCCTAGTGCTGAAATGCTGTTTAGATGTTCCTAAGTGCAAGAAGGCTGTGATACATCTTATGGAGAAAATGCATGTGTTAGATACGTTTCACAACAGGCACGCATTACAGTGCTGTTGCTGTGAGTTCAGTGTTAATAAATCAACAGTATATACTAAATAAGGTGTCTTTAAAGAGAAGCACACATAAAACACGGTTACATATTTATTGGTTGATGAAAATGTTGTGACCAGAGGCTCACAGGAACCTAACCCTGTGTTTCCCCCAGGACTAGTGGTTCAGTATTTGCTCTTTAATTTAGTGTTCAAGGTGACTTCACAGAATATTACTGTGAATTATGAGAATTGACTGTATTTGCTGTATTACTTTGTTCATTATTCATTTCTTCATGTAATCTGTTATTCATTCTTTAAGCAAACATATTTGAATGCTTCTCCTGGGTGCCATGCGATTTCCACATGACTTAAAATTTCCTTTTTATGTTCTTATGTCATAGCCCTCAGACTAAAATATTTGTGTGTTTTATGATGATATAAACAAAGTGTGAAGTTGCATTTCAAAGGTTGGGAATCTGAATGTTTTGAGTCTATGACTGTTTCACTGGAGCTACATGTTGTCTTCTCAATAAACTTTTCAGGGATTTCTTACCTCCTTGGAGACTAAGATTTTTAGGATCAGATTGCCCAACAGGTTCGTGTAGGATACCAGCAGAGCCAGGTGATGTGACTGCCCACACCTTTCTACACCAACAAATGTGTCTGTTGGTTTGGCTATGTAGTTTTGCAGGCAGAACTTTGTTAGGCAAAATTATTCCTCAGCTTTGCTTTACTGACGAGAAGCCAGGCCATGCTGGCTGCTTCTCCTTTTTCTAATTACTCTATCTTCTTCGTGTGTTTGTATTTCCATCTCTTTCCACTGTCTTCTCCGTCCGCACTCAAGCAGAGTGAGAGGAAATGCACTTCAAGAGCAGATGTTCACCTCATGTGCTTTTTCCCTGGATACACTCTCTCCCATTGAAGTATTTCTCATTTCCTGGTTTTGATTGTCCAGGATGCGTGAGGACTGGGGTCTGTACCTTGCTCTTCTCTCTTCATGGTAGTAAAACCAGTTACACTAGGATCCCCCAAATACAATGTGAAAAATATAGAAATACTCAACATTTCTGGGGATGAAAGTTGTTATCTGGTCAATTTGACTGAAAAAGAAAAATTACAATTATTTTAGCTATCCTTCAGCAAAATAATTTTTTAACTCAAAGAAACAAAGACTTTGTTGACTAGTGCCTCAGTGATTATAAGAAATGAGGACCAACAGTAAAAGTTAAACTTGATATTTTCATGTGATAAGCAGTTGAATACATACAGTAATTTTCTTTGAACATTTTTGTAAAACTGTACTCCAAGAAAGTGAGAACCAAGACTAAAAACACCTTTGAATGTCCTAGTACGATGCCTAGGACAAATAGATCTCAACAAATTTATATTAAATAAAGTAATGATTAACTTACTTAAAATATAAATATTCAATATTGTTAATTTCATGTTTATTCTTTCAGATACAGATGAATATAGGCCTCCTGTCTGGAAATCTTACTGTAAGTATACAAATATATTTGTATGGGTTATAGTGCTTTATGAATAGCATAAAAATATTGGGATCATTAGACTGAAAGATTTATTCCATTTTATACCCATTATTGAAAAATTAATTTATAGCAAAGTTTGGCAGTCGCATGGAAGACTTGTGGCTAACGCGACTATTTCCACAGTCTGTGCAGTATGTAGTGTGCATGTATGGAAGACCTGTCATCCTACTAAACTTGTGTGAATTCCGTGTAGTGGAATGTGAGAATGCTTGTCAAGAATGACTAGTAAAGCTAATGCAAGAGACGTTCGCAAAGAATTCAAGCAGTATAATTATTCTCAGAGCCTGAGTCTTCATGTGGATAAAGAAATAGTTGATAAGTCAGGAGGTGATCTTAGTAGAAAGAATGGAGGGAAAGAGGGATATTTGATTTCTGGTTTGCACTTTAAACTTTACATTATGATAAATATTTTTTTCAAAAAGTCTAGGTTTTTATTCCTTTGTTTTCTCAGGTATTTTAAGAGTGGAAACAAGGATAATCAAAATAGTTTTTAAAAATATATGAATGCATTGTTACAGAAACAGCACTGTAAGTTCTTGTTTTTTATAGTCAAATAAGCAACCTAGGAAACGTGCACTTTGTAAATGTTGAGTTATTCTAAATTTTGATGTTTGTAAGTTGCCGAAATGTGTTGACTGAAGGAGCAACAATTCAGATTCTCACTGATTCTAATGTTTTCAGAAAACAAATAGCTTTATTTTAATAGGCTGCCACTTTGGGCTAGTTATAATAAGTAAAATGTATGAGCAGTCTCTAAAAATATTGTCATAGATGCTGTCCCCCCTCATCCCTCCCCTGCAACCACAGGTTCCTTTTTCCTCTTCTCTCAGGAGTATAGTTCTAAGGTGTGAAAATGACTAATGTTCTTTGCCACCTAAAGATTTTGTCTCATAATCTCATTGGCTGGAATTCTATTTAAAGTTCTTATCTGTGTTTTCTGGTTTTCAGTTTATCTTTGTTCCCTTTGCTCTGACTTGTGCTGTGTACATTTTTAATGTAAGAACATTTATGAAGCCTCAGACTGTTACTGAGTTTGTGGTGATGTTTTTCCCCTGAAGAATATTGATTAGTAAGTGTAGTATATGCAGTTGGTATTTTTTGTAGCTTCATATGTCTTGCAGTAGCTACCATTTGTCTTTTAAAATGCCGTATTTCGGCTGGGCTTGGTGGCTCAGCCTTTAATCCCGTGCTTTAGGAGGGAGGCCGAGGTGAGTGGATTGCCTGAGCCCGCGGGTTCGAGACCCACCTGGGCAACTTGGCGAGATCTCATCTCTACAATAAATTAAAAATTAGCTGGGCGTGGTAGCGCGTGCCTGTAGTTCCAGCTACTTGGAAGGCTGAGGCGGCAGAATTGCCGGAGCCCAGCGGGTTGAGGCTGTGGTGGCCGGGAGCGTGCTACTGCACTCCAGTCTGGGCGACAGAATGAGATTTCAACTCAAAAAAAAAAAAAAAAACCAACAACAAAATGCCGTATTTCTTTTTTAAGGTTACAATTGTGTGACTGAGTTTTATAGTTTCTTTTAATTACTTCAGTGCCTGAACTCCCCAGCATCATTGTAATAGTAGAAACTGCAGGAAATTATTAGAGTTGATTTTTTTATCTTCTGATTATCAAATGAAGAAACTTCTGATTCAAGGAAATTTTATAACTAAACTGTGTTAAAGCCAAGTGGGAAAGTCCTTTTTGCTATTTGTCATATGAAATTTTCTTCTAAAATTATGATGTTGATCTAAGATTTGAATATGTGCAAATTTAACCAGTGAGAAAGCATACAGAAATTTCCTATAGATTGTTAGATGTGTTTGTCAAAATTCTGGTTTTAGAAAAAATTGTGATTAGGTTGAATGTTTTTATTTGTTTGCTTTGTTTCTGCCATTCTCAGACAGTTTTACAGTTTTTACAGCTAGCTGTAAATCTAATTGTGCCTTAAGTAGTTCATCTGTTAGGGAGTCTTTACATTTTAGTAGGAAAAAATTTAAAGACTGACAGAGCTATTATACCCTTAATTTATTAATAGAGACTAGAATTTAGCATAACTGAGGGAGTAGGCCTTGTTCACTACCCCTAGTATTTGAGCCATAACAATTTTGTTTCTTTCTCAGGCTCAACCTATGTACATCTACTTTAGGCTTGATAATTAACAATACATTCTACTAACAGTCTTTGGGACCAACAAACTAAAGTGTCTCAGCATCTTATCTGTGATATGACTTAAATTTCATTATTAAGAAAATTCTCAAAACGGTAATAAAATAGAAATGGGTTGAGATTTTAAAAACAATCAAGTATGTATTCCTGAGGTCCGCACAGAATGAAAACTATTCAGGACATTCTGATTGTTCACATCTATTCTGAATTAGGTCTGTTAAACTAAAGGGAACAATTTAATTTGGTGTCAAAAGTTGCTACATTCGAGATTTTTTTCTCTCTTTGGCGTGGTAGGATTTGAATAGCTTTTCACAGCTTGATTTTATAAGAAACTTATTTTCACTGATTCTGTGAGAAACTTATTTTGCCCATGCCTCTTGTGCTTTTCACTTTTGGTTAATTGATCTTTTAAAAACATTTTTTGAAACCCTGAAAATGCAAACCAATAGGGAAGTAGAATTAGCAAGAAATCTAAGTTGTGAACTCTTTTTAAAGAAATACAGTGGTATTGTTTTTTGACTTATATTGTTTGAATTAAACAATAAAAAGGAACCTTGCCTGTGGTAAGTGAGGCAAACAAGCCAGGTAAGGCGGTGAGAGAGCAGACGTGGAACCCTTGCTGGAAAGAGTGGCTCAGAGTCAGCTCCTTTTATTATTGTCAGGTGAGACTCTGGGCCCAGTGTTGTCAGATCTGACTTTTCAAGAGAAGCTAGAATTTTCTTTTGCTTTTGTTAAATCTCTTAATTTTTAGATGTCAAAAACACACTCAAATATAAAAAAAGACAGCAAGCAAAAGACATGTGAGCCAGTTTTGACTTCCAGTTACCAATTTGTGTTCTTTGAATTTGATCAACAGTGTATCATCTCTAGGGACTGAAAATTTCATTAATAAGTATATATAGGTATTGGCACTTCTGAGGTGATTCAAAGCATAAGAACTTTAATCATAAATTTTCTCATCTTGAATTTAGCTATTAACTTTTGGTAAATCATTTAATGATAGTGCCAATTTAAATTCAATCGATTCGAATTATCAAAAATTTCAAACTGAAGGAGAAGAACCTGAATTAATTAGACCTAATTACTGTATATAATTTTTAAATTATCCCTTTGATAGGAGTTCTCTGGATCCAAACTTGTTACAGTTGATTGTAACATATCCAGAGATCACCACCCCCTTATGTGTTATTTATTTAAGAAGATACACTAACCACTGGTAGCCAATCAGGAGGAATTTTTCTGAAAACAACTCTTTTTGAAACAGAACTATACCCTTTGAGGCAATTAAAAGGACTTGAAAGAAATTGAAAAGTAAATCATCTTATATGATTTAATGGTAAAAAGAAGCACCATAAACTTTGAAACTCTAATAACAACAAAGGGTGAAACATGATCGGTTGCATGGGGACAGTGTTGTCCCCCTTTTTCGTACTAGCTCATCTCAGTGCTTGCTGCTGAAGAGGTTAATGCTTCCTGATGGTAACTTGGCACCACCACATGTGTGCTTTGAATCAAAGTCAATACTTATTCTTGTAACGTTTAATGTTCTTAGCATTGTTTTCAAAATTGGATTTTTATAGGTGACAGTACTTTGCAGAGTATCGTCTTGACAAAAGAAAAGAACTAATTTTTTGAGAGTTGTTGATCAGAGTGGAAATGTGAACTGAATTTTCACCTTTTAGTTACCAATATGGAGGAATGGATCTGAAGAATGTTTTCTTACAAATCATGTTTTGGCTGTTTTGAAGGAGGATTGAGGTTTACAAATATCTTGAAGGTGATACCCATGTGCTGGCACTATCGGCACCAGACAAATAGGTTTTCAGTGTTCTTTTTTACCTCTCTATCTCAGAACTAATTCCCTTCACATCATTTTTTTTTAATCTATAAAACAATATTCACAGGGATATTTTTGTTAAGCTAATTCTCACAATAAAATATAGGTACCTGAAATTCTTCTAATGTATTACCTGTCTTAGGAATTTTTACAACCAGGAGAAAAAGACAAAGGAATACATTTCTATCAGTAGAATTTTAAACATTACGAAGGAAGTGTTTTTTTAGATTTTTAAATAGTACAGCTATGCCTTCTCAGTTCCGTTTAAATTATAGCATTATCCTGATGCTATAACTTCGTGATGAACTCAAGATGCATCCTGGTAATCAAATAGTATTAGAAGGAATTTTAGTCCAGGTGTGGTAGCTTATTCATTTGAGATACTAAAGCAAGAGGATTGCTTGAGCCGAGGAGTTCAAGACTAGCCTGGGCAACATAGCGAGACTTCATCTCTACAAAACATCAAAAAATTAGCCAGGCATGGTGACACACACCTGTTGTCCCAGCTACTTGGGAGGCTGAGACAGAAGGATCACCTGAGCCCAGGAGATTGAGGCTGTGGTGTGCTGTAATCCTGCCACTGCACTTCAGCCTGGACAACACAGTGAGATCCTGACTGGAAAAAAAAATCTGTGTATTAATATCAACCACCTATGTGTAATAATAAGTAATCTTTATTGAATGTTTGTTACATGTCAGGGACTATTTTAAATACTTACTATATAGCAATTTATTTAATTCTTATAGCAGTTTTTGACATAGAAACTATTATGACCCCCATTTTTATAAATAGGGAAAACTGAGGCATGGAATGCAAGTGTTAGTGACAGAGCCCCGTGTTCAAACCCCAGGTGGTTTGGTTTAAGAGTTCAAATTCATAACTACAATGCTATATCCTCCTTGTATGTATATAATGTATATATATATACACCCATATACATATATAATTATATATGTGTATATATGTATAGTCTAATTGTATGTATGTGGGGGGACCCAGAAAAACAGAATCTATTTATAAAAAATTGTGTATTTATTCTTACATAAAACTTCAGTCACCTTCAAAGTACTCTCTGTTGGTGCCTTACACCTGAGATACTTTTTCCATTACTCAAAACAGTTTTGAACTTATCAATTTTGATGCCGTTTAGTACTTCTGCTATTTTTTTTGTTTCACCTCTTACACATGGGCAAAATGTTTCCCTTTGAAGACTTTTTTCATCCAGAGAAACAAAAATAAGTCACTTGGGAAAGATTGGGTGAATACAGAGGGTGGGGCACAGGGGTCATGACATTTTTCGGTCAGAAACTGCTGAGTTTCTGTGCTCTTAAATCACTTGTCATGAAATGGGCAAACACATTGACAGTATCTCCAAAGAAAATTCACTGAAGCCAAACATAGCTTCTGACAGCAGCACTAGCTGGTACATTGATGCTGATGGGTTCTTCGAATACTTACCTAGCAAAAGAAGTCTGTACTACAAGGGACCTGCCCTCCAAAAGATAATTCTGGTCCCCCCCCATATGTATATGTATATAGATGTTCCTATGATTCATATACGAATGAATATGATCAGAAGTAGAATCTATATAATGATGTCCAGTTGAACTCTGAGTCATTCATTACTTTACAGTCCCAGATGCCTGGGTAGTTTGATGTTATATTGACAAAATGTCTAAGTATTTAATTACAGTATTAACTTAAACTCAATCATATGTGATTACATATGTACAAATAGAAGAAAAATTTTCCAACAGATAGGTATACATACACATACTTTCTTTAATAGTCATACTTTCTTTAATAGTCATGCATTCTAGTCAATGTTTTTTTTATTTTATTTTAAATCAAAAAGCCTGAAATGAGCCTAGAAGGTCATGGTATCAGTATAATTTTCCACTGGTTAATTTTCAGATATCCTAAAATGATTCACTCTTTTGGCAAGTTATTTCAGTATCTGAATTCTTCCTTTTGTTGAATCTGCCCTAGTTGAATAAATAGTGGTAACTTTGAGAAATTTTGGTTTTTTAAAACAAATAAGAGTAAGCAAGTTTTTTGTGAACATAAAGAGCAGCTAGTTTATTGTTTCTGTTATAACTGTAAGTTCTACATAAAGGAAACTGACACCTGTTGTTTCTGCCTTCTCCCAGTATATCAGTTGCAGCAGGAAGCCCCTCACCCTCGAAGGATCACCTGTACTTGCGAGGTGGGTGCTGATGAAGCTGTTATAACAAAGTGCCTCTCCAGCATGTTTCCCAAACTTTGCCTGTCCTCAGTGGCTTGGTTATTTGTGGGATTAGCCATTTTACATGGATTGGCATCATACAATTGTGACTTGAATACATTTTTCTCAACATTCTTCTCTCTTGACATAACTTGCTACTTTTTAGTAGATTGTTGCAACATGGTATAGAATATGACAGTATAGTTTTAAGTGATGGTAGTATTCTTTTTAGTTAACTTATACATTGTTCCTTCATTTTTAATGTGTTATTCTTTTTAAAACAAAGTTTGAAGGAATCACTGTAGAATGGTTGAATTATTTTCCTATTGAAAGAAAGGTTTTAATCATGATTTTAAAAAATGAACAAAAGACATGGATAGCTCAAGAAAGATATGGCATTATATGTAAAAGTGTTCAAATTTATTGAAATAAAAGAAATGCTGGTTAAAATACAGAGAGACGATTTTCACTTTGCAGATTGGCAAATGTTCAAAAGCTTAGAATATACTTAGGAAACCTGGGAGGAAACAGGTACTCTTATATACTGCTGATGAGAATGTGAATTAGTACAACTTTATGAGAATTTTGTAACGTCTAAAAAAACCATGTCTGCATTTATCCTTTGACATACCAGTCCAAAGTCTAGGGATTTAACCTGATGAATTATCTGTATAAATATGGAATAACTTATGTTCAACGTTTTTCATTTAGGATTATTAGTAATAGCAGAATTTGAGAAAAACCTAAATGTCTGTCCATAGGAGACTGATTGAATAAAATATAAAAAGAATAAGAAAGATTTTTATGAACTTATATGAAAAAATTTCCAGATATAAAATGTACATACATATAGTAAGTATGCCTCCTTTTTCACAAGAAAGAATGAAAAATAAGAAAAGCAGATAGCTTATTTTTGCAAAAGAGAAACACAGGAAGGGATTAACCCAGAGACTGGTAAAATAATTATCATAAGGAGAGGGCAAGGACCATTGTGGAGGGGTTAGGGATGGGAGTAAGACTTCTCTGAGGATATGTTTTTATATAGTTGTGACTTTTGAACTGTGTAAATATTTCACATTGTTACAACAAAGTGAAGTTTAAAAATGATCAAAAAGCAAACCCTAAATTGAGTATGAATAGAAACAAATGAGCCTAACAAATTTATAACATAATCGCCAAAACAATTAAGTAGTGTTTCAAAAGTTATTTAAAATTAAATTATTTTAAATTGACATATAAGTGTACATATGTGGTATGAGGTACAGAGTGATATTTTGATACATGTATGTAATGTGTAATTATCAAATCAGAGTAATTAGCATATCTGTCACCTCAAACATTTATCATGTCTTTGTGTTGGGAACATTAAAAATCTTCTCTTATAGCTATTTGAAAATATGTAATACATGATTGTTAACTTTACTCACCCTACAGTGCTATAGAATAACAGAATTTATTTCTCCTGGCTAGGGCTGTTTTGTATCTGTAAGCCGACCTCTCCCTATCTTCTCCTGTGCCTACCCTTCCCAGCCTCTAGTTACCGCTGTTCTACTTCTAAGAGATCAATTTATTTAACTTTCACATATGAGTGAGGACATGTGGTATTCATGTTTCTGTGTCTGGCTTATTTCACTTAACTTGATGTCTTCCAGGTTCATCCATATTGCTGTGAATGACAGGATTTCATTCTTTTCTGTGACTGAATAGTGTTCCCTTGTGTGTGTGTACCATATTTTCTTTACCCATTTATCTGTTGGTGGATATGTACATTGATTTAATATCTTGGGTATTATGAATATTGCTGCCATGAGCATAGGAGTGAAGATACCTCTTCGACATAATGATTTCCTTTTCTTTGGCTATATACCTAGTAGTGGGATATATACAAGCTAAGCTAGAACTACAGTAGTTCTAGTTTTAGTTTTAGTCTTTTGAAGATCCTCCATACTGTTTTTCACAATGGCTGTACTAATTTGCATTCCCACCAACAGTGTATAAGAATCCCCTTTCTCTGCATCCTTGACAGCATTTGTTATTTTTTTGTCTTTTTGATAATAGCCATTCTGACTGGTATGATAATATCTCATTGTGGTTTTGATTTGTATTTCCCCAGTGATTTGATGTTGAGCTTTTTTTCATATACTTGTTGGCCTAAGTAGCTTTTAAATATATTCTGACTGTACAAACTTAGAGGGAAATATTTTAAGGACAAAAAATGCAAAAGGATTAAAAGGTTTGTTTTTTGATTTTTTTTTTTTTTTTTTTGAGTTGGAGTCTCACTCTGTCACCCAGACTGGAGTGCAGTGGCCGCTCCCGGCCACCGCAGCCTCGGCCTGCTGGGCTCCGGCGATCCTTCCGCCTCAGCCTTCCAAGTAGCCAGAATTACAGGCATGCGCCACCACGCCCAGCTGATTTTTTGATTTATTGTAGAGATGAGGTCTCGCTGCCCAGGCGGGTCTCGAACCCGCGGGCTCAGGCAATTCACTCACCTCAGCCTCCCAAAGGCGCGGGATTACAGGCTGAGCCACCGAGCCCGGCTGATTAAAAGGTTTTTTAATTGCACTTAGTAGATTTGTTGTTATAGTGGTACTTATGTAGTAATTCTGACTTTTTTAAAATATAGAATAGAGCAGTTAAGTAATTATGTTGGGTTTGGGGGGGTCAAGGTTTTTCGGAGATATAAATATGGAAGGGGGGAAAAATTGGAAAGCACACTGTGTTATTAACTTTGAGTTAGAGGTATTAATATGAACTCATAGATTTTTAAAATATTTTTTTCTGTTGCAGAATGTAAAAAGGGCCTAAAATAGTGCCCCAAAAAAGATTGAATATGCCTGGTGCCTAGATTTTGGTTTCTAAATGCTGTTTCCTACTAAAAGGTGCCAATGCCCCCTACAGAAATTCATAATTTCAAAATGTGAAGCAGAGAGGTCCTGCAGCATCTTGTGTCAGAATGCAGGAAAGTGCTCAAAAACTAATGGGGGCATGTCAGAATGGCACAGGATCCTACTTGAATGCTTCCCACAGGCAAAATTTGGGACAATTTGATCATCATAAAGAATCATGTAATGTATTATAACCATGTAACGTATTATAACACACTGAATGAAAGACAGTTTATAAGTCTATAATGATAGTAATACTTTAAAATTTAAAAATAATTCCAATAAAAAGAGAAAAAAGAGGGGGAGAATGTGAAACTGTTCTTTACAGCTAAAATGTAGAAAGAATGATAAAATTATAAAACCATTAATTTGCACTAGTAATTGAGGCAGGTATCATCACTGAGCAAAAGAATGTAGATGAACAGAATATTTGCATGGTTTCAATTATTACCCCATCAATTATTTATTAATTGCAAAGAGAAAAATGCACCTTTATAGTGGAGAGATCTGGCAGTCACACCATTAACCAGGTGATCAAATGTAGCATTGCCTGTAAGGGGACAAACTGGCATGAGCCTCCTGAAGTGATCCAATGGGGTACACACTGTCATCTGTATAGTGTTTCTACCAAAAGTGTTTAACTTAACTCTATTTATAAAGTATGAATCAGACAAATTCACAATATGTACATTCTGTAAGACATCTACCCTAGGTTTGTAAATAATATCATTATCATAAAAAACAAAAACAGTAGTGGAACCATACAAAGTTAAAAGATACTAAAGAGACATAGCAACCAAATTCAACGTGTGTACCTTGATTAAACTTACATATACATTTTAAAAATTTAAATTTTGAGTACAATTGGAGAAATTTGAAGATAGACTATATATTAGATAATATGGAATTATTACTTTCTCAGATGATATATTGATTAAAATATTGCTTCTCCATTGATACAAAGATGTTGAAATGGATTTTGTCATTGTGACATTTATTTTAAAAAACTATAGATTTTAAAGTGTGTAGATAATTACAGAGAAAACCACTTTACAAAATTAGGGAGAAATTTCATGAGATTGTCTTTTGAATTTAGGTGAATGTAGCTGTCTAGTCTGCATATATGTAAGCATAGAAAGAGTATGTGGTACTTCATAATTGCATTTCATTGCTACTAGCCATGATCAAGGATGATTAAGTAATTTACATGTAGTGGAAACGTTTAAAATGCTATTTAATAGAATTTTCCATTTTGTTCCATGTTTTGTCCAGACATAACTTTTAACTGGAAGTGAGATATTGGCAGAATTTTTGTAGAAGGTCCTGAAGTAGGCTGGGGTTGGTGGCTCAGCCTGTAATCCCGTGCTTTGGGAGGCCGAGGTGAGTGGATTGCCTGAGCCCGCGAGTTCAAGACCCACCTGAGCAACCTGGTGAGACCTTGTCTCTACAATAAATCAAAAAATTAGCTGGGCGTGGTAGCGCGCGCCTGTAGTTCCAGCTACTTGGAAGGCTGAGGCGGAAGGATCACCGGAGCCCAGCAGGTCGAGGCAGTGGTGGCCGGGAGCGGCCACTGCACTCCAGTCTGGGCGACAGAGTGAGACTCCACCTCAAAAAAAAAAAAAGTAAGTCCTGAAGCATTTATTAGTAACCCAATTATCTTTATTGAGAAATAGCTATACTAAACCTTTCTGAAAAGAATGTGAGACCACACAAATGAAGACATAATAAAAGGAATAAAAATACGAAAAGTTGAGAGAATAAAAGCAACAAAATGCCAGTTGATTGCAATGCTGATTGAGGATCCGTGTAATTGTGTGAAAAGTGTTTCAGTATAAAGTATATAAGTCTGAAGGTTCATATGATTCAGTTTTTTCCTGAATTAAGCTTTCTTTTTAAAAAAAAATTCATTTGGGGCTGGGCTCGGCGGCTCAGCCTCTAATCCCAGCACTTTCAGAGGCTGAGGTGAGTGGGTTGCCTGAGCCTGTGGGTTCAAGACCAACCCAGGCAACCTGGTGAGACCTCCTCTCTACAATAAATAAAAACTTAGCCGGGTATGGTAGCACGCGTGCCTGTAGTTCCGGTTACTTGGAAGGCTGAGATGGAATGATCACCGGAGCCCAATGGGTTGAAGCTGGGGTGACCGTGAGCGTGCTACTGCACTTCAGCCTGGGAGCTGGAGTAAGACTTTGATTCCAAAAAGAAAAAATTCATTTGGCATAACATTAAGGTACAGCAAATCAGTAGAACTAATTTTTAAACTGCTAAACTGATGTGATCCAAGTATATAGCCTCTGGTCATCTACCTTGATGCAAAGACACACACAGAATACAGCACTGGAGGAGTGGAAGGCTGTTAGCATCTCTGTAAATGACTTTTGTTGATTTATTTTTGCTATTGATTGAATATTGCCATCCCCTGAGGAACTAGACCATTCAAATTGTATACTGTTGGTTAAAGGCAGGCATATAAGCAATGGGAAGCCAGGCAAGCAAATTGTACAACTGACATTTTCTTTCTCGAATTGAGGAATCTATTCATCATTTTCACTGTGGTTAAATATTTTTTTACAATAAGATTAGCAGTCATGTTCTAATGGCAAATTGGTGGGCAAGGAATGCTATTTGGTGTGTAAAAGGATTTACTGTGGACTGGCTCTCCCTATACATTGCAACCATCTTCACATATTATTCAAAACTTAAAGTCTATTGTTACTTAAATTGGACTATTTGATTCAAATTAAATATGCATGCATAAAATAAATATTTTCATTTTGGAAATTAGTGGTGATAACTTATTTCTGTATCTGACCAGTCTTTGTATTGTTCAGTGTCTTTCTGTTTTCCCCAGGCTATAATTAAAGGGCAGTTACTAAATAGGACAAATGATTGTCTTTTAAAGAAATGACATTCATACTCAAAATTATTACAATAATTCAATGTAAACAGAGACATTGAAAATACGTATAGGCCACTAATGCTAATAATTTGCTTATCCTATGAAGTTAAATTTCTGTATAACAATTAAGTAAGTTGGCTGTTCATTTGAAATGAATAGGATTAATTAGAGTGGAGTGGAGCTAACTGAAAAGTACTTCTTGGAGGAAGAAAGTCCTTAGCCTTAGTCTTGATTAAATGATTAGTGTTTGGTTTAGAAGAATGAAAGGTTATTGAGAATGATGAGCAGTAAGGATAAAATACTAGTTGATGTTCAACCTCAAATGTTTACCTGTGAGCCAGGCATGGTGGTACTCCTGTAGTCCTTGGCTATTCAGGAGGCTAAGGCAGGGGGATCCCATGAGCCCAGGGGTTTGAATCTAGCCTGGGCAATGTAGTGAAGCCTCATCTCTTTAAAAAAAAAAAAAAAATCCGAAGGAATAGGATCTGAACCACTTTGTGTTACTTCTCTCCTGAAATTTGGAGAGAAAAAAAGTTAATACAATTGATAAGTTGGTAGTCCTTTTTGAGTAATAGTTATTCATTGTTCTTGGGTGCTAATTCTGTAATTTTTAAAATGAATCAAATGACTTTGACTCTCAGAAATTTCCCTGGTACAGTCATAAGAAAGGGAGAACTGACCCTATTCATTTGTATGTGCACATTTCCATTTCATTTTCTTCTAACCATTGTATTGTATCAAGATTGTTAACTCAGGGCTTGAGGAATTATGCCAGGCCTAAGGGGAACATATTTAGTGACTAGCCCTGTGTCAACATCCTCTCTCGGGTGTCTAATAGACATCTCGGATATAAATAGCACATCCAAAACAGAACTACCATCACCTTCCTCTCCGAATTTGCTGTTACACAGCCTTCCAGATCTCAGTTGATGGCAGTTCCTTTCTTCCAGTTGCCCAGAAAAAAACCATGCATTATCTTTCTTTTTTTTTCCAAGTCAGATTATCCATCAGGAAATGATATTAGGTCTGTCTTCAGAATGTGTTCAGAATCCTACCACTTTTTACTATTTCCATGGCTACCATTCAGGGTCGAAATGTGGAAACTGAGAAATATCCATCAAAATCCATTCTTCCTTTCTTTAGAAACCTGAGTAGATTAAATTTCTCCAGCTTTTTTAAAATACTTATGTCCATGTAACCATTTTCTGTAGTGGAACAGAAGTTAACTTTAATGTTGGACCCATTAAAAGTTTCTACCAACTTAAATTGCCACCCCCCACCCCTGCTTGGATTCAGATAAAAACAATAAAAAGGAGATGGTAGAGCTACGAGATGGATGGTATCTGGATGTAGGACAGTTGTCATGCTGACTTGAATACCTATCCAGGAATGTTATATAAGCGAGAAACAGACTTTTATTGTGTCTAGTTATTATATCTTTAAGTCGATTTGTAATAGCAAATCATTTTACCCTGCCACACAGTAATCCCTCACGGGTGGAACTAAACAAGTTCTTAATTGATCCTTCCTCAAAGTCTGTTCCCAGTGCAGAATGATCCTTTTGAAACTGCAGTCAGCTCATGTCACTCTTCAGCTCAAAACTCTGCACTGGCTTTCCGTTTCCCTTTGAGTAAAAGCCAGATCCTCACAATGGCCTGTAAGACTCTCTATAATCCCCCATCCACTCTGTACCATTGTGCTCATCTGCTGCTTCCTTGCTTCTCCTTCCCTGCCCCCATTCCGCCTCAGTCCTCCCCTGCCTTCCTGTTCCTCAGGTACACCAGGTGTGCTTCCTTCTCAGAGCTCTCCCACTGACTACTCCTCCTGGAATGTTCTCTCTGATATGCACATGACTCATTTGTTCATATTCTTCAAAATCTTCCCTTCCTGTTGAGACCCATCATGACCACCATAGTTAAAATTATACTTTATCATCACTCCAACATTCCCAATCCTTTCCTGTTCTACTTTGTCTTGTCTTTACATTTTTCATTTTACAATATATTATGTAGCTATTTATTATATTTATTGTTTATTGCTATCTTCTATTACTAGAATATAAGCTCCATTTTGTTTATCAGTATTTCCCAGGTGTCTTGAATAGTGCTTGACCCATAATAGGTGCTTCATAAAGATTTGTTAATTGAATGAATGGGAGGTACAAAGTGCTTGTTTTGTAATTACTCTGGGAGCATTAAAGTTTGGTATAGGAGTGGGAGGACAGCACTCTAATTGAAATTTTGTTTTGCCATTGATTGCTACTATGTGCTATCACAGCCTACAGTTCAACTTTTTGGTTCCGTAAACATAAATATTCGCATGCTCATATGTCTTAGGTGTTGTGATGATCTGTTGTTTAACACTTACAATGTGCTTTGCTGGTGAAAAGCATTTTTTATGAATGTTGAGTGATAGATTGAATTATTGAAAACAACTATTTTAAAATCATCCTATCACTCGAAAGGCTATGTTCATCATATTTTATTTTTAAAATGTTCTTTTTAGGCCGGGCTCGGTGGCTCAGCCTGTAATCCCAGCGCTTTGGGAGACTGATGTGAGTGGATTGCCTGAACCTACGGGTTCCAGACCTGCCTGGGCAACTTGGTGAGACCTCATCTCTACAATAAATCAAAAATTAGCCGGGTGTGGTAGCGCGCACCTGTAGTTCCAGCTACTTGGAAGGCTGAGATGGAAGGATCGCCGGAGCCCAGCGGGTCGAGGCTGCAGTGGCCGGGAGTGTGCCACTGCACTCTAGTCGGGGCGACGGAGTGAGACTCCAACTGAAAAAAAAAAAAAAAAAGACACGTTCTTTTTGGTACCAACTTTTGTTCCTGCTTAAAACTCAGTTGTAGTGGCTCCCGCCTCCCGCGGCCCCGGCGCTCCCGGCGCCAGCCCCGGCGCTCCCGGCGCCCCGGCGCTCGGCCCGCACAGCTCATCACAGCCCGGCCTGAGAGGAGATCCACACAGGTCGGCTTCAAGGAAGGTCTGCAGGGATTTCTGCCAAATCTCCTGTGTCTGAGATTGTGCTGCTGGCTCGTGTGGGGCTTCTGCTGCCTGCTCGGAGGCAGGCAGCCATCTTGTTCCTGTCCGGCCCCACCCCCTCTGGGGCGAGCAGATGAGATAGCACCACCTGCTGGCGACTCAAGGTAACAACACCGAAACGGGAGAAATAAGCCTGATAAAGACATAGACCAAACTGCTGAAGGAAAGCTGACCTGAGCTGTCCTTCACAACATATCAGGGGCAATTGACTCTAACTGCAAACTAATTCACCGGCTTGAGAAGAAAACTACAAATCAGACCTGAAAGGACATTGGACTTAAACGAAAGGTCTCAGAGTGTGCTTCATTGATTCTATTAGTTTAATGACTTAATTCTATTCCTACAGTATTGTTCCCCTTTTTTCTTTTTCCTTTTCCTTTTCTTCTCTTTTCTTCTGTCTGTAAACCATGTCTTTGTATAGAGGAACAACACACCGATAAGGTGGTTGGATAGCCGGTATGTTAGCATCACAATATGTTTTATTTGTGGTTGTATGAGAGTTGGTTCGACTGTAGCTGTGGTCCATCGTTTTTAGCTGTTTTAGTATAG
Organism: Cephalopachus bancanus; assembly: GCA_027257055.1. Lineage (NCBI taxonomy): Eukaryota > Metazoa > Chordata > Mammalia > Primates > Tarsiidae > Cephalopachus > Cephalopachus bancanus. The sequence continues at coordinate 13,712,645 of JAPVLO010000204.1, forward strand.
ACCTCTCTCTCTATTTGTTGGCACACTCGTTAGTTTCCTCCCTTACTTCTCTATCTCTCCACCCCCCTCTTAAACCCCACTATGTGCTCCATTCTCCCCCCCCTGCTAACCACATTTTATTACAGGGAGTAAACCTACAGCCCACTGCACGGACAGACTCCAGGGCAGTGGGAAGTGGGTTCCACATTATCCACACGCCTGTCAGCGAACAGCAGGACCTGCAGACAGATTTTGAATCACAGCTCCCCCCTTAAATACATCTCAAAACTGCAAAAAGGACCACCCCCAACCTACAGTGCAACTTCAAAATTGAACAAAGTAAGATGACATACATAAAGAATGGAGATTGAATGAACAGAAGTAAAACCAGTCCCTTTACCCCTGAAAAAAAAAATTAAAGAAGACGGTGACGTGGAGGGAAGGAAGAAGTAGGGAAGTGGAAAAACCGCACAAATGAAGAAAAACCAAAAGAAAAATATAGGGCTTACAAGACCCCTGGGAGATCAGACAATGAGAAAACAGATTCTGGAACACAGACAATGAAGACTCCCCAGAATGACTGGCTACATGCAACAAACCCAGACATCAAGACATTAATGGAGAGAATTAAAAAAATTGAGGAGAGACAAGAGGAAAATAGGAAGGAGCTGTTGTCAGAAATGACAGCAGTAAAGAATACTGTGATGGAAATGAACAACAGACTAATAAGCATGGAAAGCAGAATCAGCCAAGCAGAAGAAAGAATCTCAGAGCTCGAAGACCAAAACACAGAACTAACCCAAACTGTCAAAAGCATAGAAAAGAAGCTAAAAAAGACAGAACAAAACCTGCAAGAGATGAATGATCACTTCAAGAGCCCAAAACCCTGAGAATAATTGGGCTTCCTGAGGCAGAAAGAGAAACAGAAGCCACACTGGAACAAACATTCCATGAACTCATTCAAGAAAACTTCCCTCATCTCAGTAAAGATGAAAAAATTCAAACACAAGAGATTCAGAGAACCCCCTGCAAGACAACAAACGAGAAGACCAACTCCCAGACACATAATAATTTGACTAAACAAAGTAGCTATGAAAGGAAAAATCCTAAAGGCAGCAAGAGAAAAAGGCCAGACCACCTACCAGGGAAAACCAATCCGAATAGCAGCAGATTTATCCACAAAAACCCCTTCAGGCCAGGAGAGCCTGGAGCCCTATCTTCAAAGTACTAAAAGAAAAAACAATTTCAACCAAGAATAACCTCCCCAGCTAAACTAAGCTTCATTAGTGAGGGAGAATTAAAATCTTTTCCAGACATCCAACCCTAAGAACCTACGCTGCCACCAGACCACCGCTACAAGAAACACTCAAGAAAGTACTGAACACAGAAGAAAAAAAAAAAAGAACATCAGCATTCTTCACAAGAGTACAGGCAAAAGATTAAAAACCACCTGAACCAACTCCAAAACCCAAAGAAAGACAACAAATAAACAGTAACAACTCTGTAAGAACTTTATGACAGGGATCAACTCTTGCATTTCAATTATTAGCCTAAATGTGAACGGACTAAATGCACCACTGAAAAGACATAGATTGGCAAAATGGATAAAATATCATCAGGCAACAATCTATTGCCTTCAAGAGACTCACCTCACTAGAAAGGACACCACAGACTCAAGGTAAGAGGATGGGAAACAGTCTTTCAGGCGAACGGAATACAAAAGAAAGGAGGAGTAGCCATCTTAATTTCAGACAAAATATCCTTCAAACTATTAAAAATCAAAAAAGATACAGAAGGTCACTACATAATGATAAAAGGTTCAATCCATCAACAAGAAATATCTATCCTAAACATATATGCACCCAACATAGGTGCACCAACCTTCTTAAAGCAACTTCTTGGAAAACTAAAGAAAGATATTGACTCTACCACTATCATAACGGGGGACTTTAATACCCCACTCACAACCCTAGACAGATCAACAGGACAAAAAATCAGCAAGGAGATCCGGAACCTCAATGTGACCTTGGACCAAATGGACTTAATTGATACTTACAGAACACTCCACCCAAAAGACCACAGAATACACATTTTACTCATCACCACATGGAACATATTCTAAGATCGACCACATACTCGGCCATAAATCAAGTATAAGCAAATTTAAAAGGACCGAAATTCTACCAAACACCTTCTCGGACCACAGTGGAATAAAAATAAAGATTGACACCAACAAAGTCCCCCCAAAACCCACAAAGACATGGACACTAAACAGCATGATGCTAAACAACTCCTGGGTCAATGATGAAATCAAAACAGGGATCAAAAGATACCTGGAAACAAATGAAAATGAAGAAACATCTTACCAAAATCTCTGGGATGCCCCGAAAGCTGTAGTAAGAGGGGAATTTATATCCCCACAAACACACATGAAGAAAATGGAAGGAACAGAAATTCACAATCTAACAAGCCACCTAAAGAAGCTGGGAAAAACAAGACCCCAAAAACCCCAATTTCAGCAGAAGAATCCAGATCACCAAAATAAAAGCCCAAATCCAGGACATAGAAGACAAAAAGATAATTGAAAAAATCAATGAAACAAAAAGCTGGTTCTTCGAAAGAATAAACAAGATCGATGGTCCCCTAGCTAGACTGACCCAAAAAAAAACGAGAAAAAAAACAAAAAAAGCATAATCAGAAACACAAAAGATGAAGTCACATCTGACCCTGAAGAAATACAAAAGATCATTAGAGACTACTATGTACACTTGTATGGAAACAAACTTGAAAACCACAAAGGGAAAAGGAGGACTTTCTGACATCACACAATCTACCTAGGTTGGAACAAGAAGAAATTGAGTCCCTAAATAGACCCAAATTTCAATCAAGGAAATCGACTACGTAATAAGAAAACTTCCTACCAAAAAAAGCCCTGGTCCAGATGGCTTTCCAGCAGAATTCTACAAGACATTCAAGGAGGAGCTGATACCAATCCTACTGAAGGTATTCCAGGTGATAGAAAAAAATGGAACCCCCCCCAAATCATTTTATGAAGCCAACATCACACTGATACCCAAGCCAGGTAAAGATCCAACAAAGAGAGAATACAGGCCAATATCTTTGATGAACATAGATGCTAAAATTCTCAACAAAATCCTAGCAAACAGGATTCAACAATACATCTCAAAAATCATTCACCATGACCAAGTAGGCTTCATTCCTGGCATGCAAGACTGGTTCAACATTCGTAAAACCATAAATGTAATTAAATACATCAACAGATGTCAAAACAAAAACCACATGATCATATCATTAGATGCAGAAAAAAACTTTTGATAAAATCCAGCACCCTTCTTGATAAAAACCCTTGAACATCTAGGCATACGGGGGAAAATACCTCAAAATAATAAAAGCCATCTACGAGGAAAACCCACAGCCTGCATACTCCTAAATGGACAAAAATTGGAACCCAAATTTCCCCCGAAAACTGGAATAGACAAGGATGCCCACTCTCCCCCTCTGTTCAACATAGTATTGGAAGTCCTGGCTAGAGCAATCAGAGAAGACGAGGCAATCAGAGGTATTCAAAAAGGAAAAGAGGAAGTCAAGTTATCTCTCTATGCAGATGATATGATGGTGTACCTTGAAAACCCAAGAGAATCTGTTAAAGGCCTCCTTACATTGATAAAGGCCTTTGGCAAAGTCTCAGGATACAAAATAAATGTACAAAAGACAATCGCATTTCTCTACACCAATAATAAACAAACAGAAACCCCAAAAAAAAAACACAATTCCATTCACAATAGCCACAAAAAAAATGAAATACCTTGGCATCTTCCTAACCAGAGACGTGAAAGACCTTTACAATGCAAATTACAAAACACTGCTCAAAGAAATCAAAGCTGACATGAACAAGTGGAAAAAATATCCCATGCTCATGGATCGGAAGAATCAACATTGTGAAGATGTCCATCTTACCTAAGGCAATCTACAAATTCAATGCAATACCCATTAAATTACCAATAACATTCTTCTCTGACCTAGAAAAAGCAACACAGGAATTCATATGGAAACACAAACGTCCAAGAATAGCCAGAACAATCCTCAGCAAAAAAAACAAAGCAGGTGGTATCACAATACCAGACTTCAAACTTTACTATAAGGCTACAATCATCAAAACAGCTTGGTATTGGTACAAGAACAGGCATATAGATCAATGGAACAGAATTGAGATTCCAGAAGCAAAACCTCAATTCCTCAACCAACTCATCTTCGACAAAGCCCCCACCACCTACCAATGGGGTGAGGAGAACCCATTCAGTAAATGGTGCTGGGAAAACTGGTTGACCACATGTAGAAGATTGAAACAGGACCCTATCTATCCCCATGCACAAAGGTTAACTCCAAATGGATCAGAGACCTAAATGTAAAACCTCAAAACCCTAAGAACATTAGAAAAGGAAGGAAATACTCTCATGGAAATCGGAACGGGCATCCAATTCCTGTACAAAACCCGAAACCCACAGGACTTAAGAGAGAAGATAGACAAATGGGACCTTATTAAACTGACAAGCTTCTGCAAAGCCAAAGAAACCATCAAGAGAGTAGGGAGACAGCCTACAGACTGGGAAAAAGTATTTGCAAACTCTAGGTCTGACAAAGGCTTAAATCCTGGATCTACAAGGAACTGAAACGTACTGAAAAGAAGAAAACAAGCAACCCCATTATAAAATGGGCAAAAGATATGAACAGACACTTCACAAAAGAAGACATTCGAGCAGCCAACAAACACATGAAGAAATGCTCAACCTCACTAATCATCAGGGAGATGCAAATCAAAACCACACTGAGATATCACCTAACTCCAGTCAGAATGGCAATTATCAACAACTCAAAAAATAACAGCTGCTGGAGAGGCTGTGGTGAAAAAGGGGAAAACTTCTACACTGTTGGTGGGAGTGTAAGCTAGTGCAACCTCTGTGGAAAGCAGTGTGGCGATTCCTGAAAGCTCTAAATATTGACCTTCCTTATGACTCTGCAATCCCCCTACTGGGAATATACCCCGAAGAACACAAATCACTCTATAAAAAAGATACCTGTACACGTATGTTTATCGCAGCGTTATTCACAATAGCAAGAACCTGGAAACAACCATGCTGCCCATCAAAAGAGGACTGGATTAAAAAAATGTGGTACATATACACGATGGAATACTACGCAGCCATGAAAAAGAACAAAATCATGGATTTCGCAGCTACCTGGATGGAACTAGAGTCTATAATACTGAGTGACCTCTCACAGAAACAAAAATCAGAATATCACATGTTTTCACTCATATAATGGACCTTGAACATCCAATGTAATACTATAAGAAAATGACTGATGGTACTGGGAAATTATGGGGGGGGGATGGGATTAACAGTAGCTAATATCTATCTGGAACTGGGAAAACACCTCTTATCAATAGGGTGCCTGAATGAAACGTAATTGTACACCTAACCCTTAACTGTACCCTACAAAACGATAATAAAAAATACTGATTATAAAAAAATAAAAAATAAAAAAAAATAAAAAAATAAAAGTTCAGTGAAGAGTGACAAAAAAACAAAAAAAACTCAGTTGTAGTAAGTCCTAGAATTGTATGTTGCCTCAGCATCCATTTTGAATATAAATGGAACTTTTTCATACCAGAAACAGGGCTTAGTCATCCTTAACACAGTTTCCAATTCTCTGCCTCCTCCCAATCTCTTCATGTGGTTGGTCCAGATATCTATCATTTGCAACTCCTTCCTGGTGACCACCTCCCTGTAGGACAACTGGGTACAACTTACTTGACTTGCTCCACTGACTCCCATACCCTGCATGGACTATCAGATATGTCATAGTGACCACCATGAAGTTCTTCAATAAGTATTCCTCCATTTTACTACGTTCAGTTTTTTCCTGACATTTTTGTGAATTTAATCTTTATTGGCTTGTTGATGCTTAGCTATTATCCATATTGATATTTTCAGTGGTCTAAACTACAATGAAAAAAGCAAATGATTTAGAAAATATAGTGAAAACATGTGCTTCAGTGAAAAACTATGCATTGTCTGCATTGCAGCACATTTTCCAGGTTATCTGATTCTAGTCTTTTGTTGTCTTTGATTGGTTTTACAACTTCATAACTTGTAGCTACTTGTAATAATGCATCTAGAAACATGCAAATTTTGTCCTCCCCCCATGCATAACATCTGTGGAAAAACTAGTTTTGCCTCTATTTGCACATTCATTTTAAATTACTAGTCTGTAAATGTGACTGTTCTTCAGATTATCTTTTGAACTGGTTGTAACATCTGCCCGATCCCCTCATGATTAATGATTACAGTAAAATCTTTAACATTTATTTATTTTTATATCCGTGTAGGAATCATAATCTTACTTTTTGGTAAAATCTCTTTTAACAACAGTCAGAGCCCTTTGATTTTTTTCATTTAAATATAGCTATCTTAATATAATGATAAATAATTTATAATGAGAGATATGTAAAATTTGCCATTTGGTTCCTAATTTTGATTTAAAATATGATAGTAGTGTATAGAGAGAGTTAATATGGCCTTTTTTTCCTAAGTTATGAATCCCTGGCAACAACTTCCACTTCTTTTCCTGCCTTCCCTTACTGTAGTATAGGAAATTTAAACAGATCCAAGGCTAGAATTGAATGTAGACTAACTCTCAAGCTTTTAATTCAGAATCTACCATTTTAGGAAACAAATATCAAATGTATATTTTTCTTTATTTCCTCCTATTACCTCTCTAGACAGCTGAGCTATTTTGAAAAATAATGCACAACAGAATCTTGACACTTGAAAGTAGTTTTTGTATGTATAGTCTTTATATGCATATTCTCTAGACTTACCTGGAAAAATAGTAACATTTGGCCAATGTAATATTATTCCTTACAATTTTATGTATGTAGCATGCTAACTTTTAAGAAGCATTATATAGATTTCCAGGCTAGGTTTAAAGTGCTAAATTGCCTGCATAGGATTTCTTGTGACTTCTGACCAGATCACTACCACTGTAGACAAGAGCAACATTAAACATTTTGGAAAATTTATAAATGTTCTAGTGGCATTACCTCCAGAAGTACTTAGTCTTTAAATGTAAATTTTTTTTGGATAACTGTTTTGAACTATAGCCAGGGAACAGAGTTTCCTTACTAAAAGAAATAGAAACCTGAACCTACAGCATTGCAGGGAAGGAAAGAAGGAAATTAACACAGTACTTTTTATTTCTGCTGTTTTCAAATTTCCTGTGGAAAACAAAATTCTTCTATATTAAAAAAAAAAACAACCTCTTTTTAGCCTGGTGTGGTGATGTGTACCTGTAGTCCCAGCTTCTATGGAGGCTGATGTAGAGGGATTGCATTAGGCTGGGAGTCTGAGGCTCTAGTGTGGAAAATAAGGTACAAGAAGTCAGACTTCAATTTGAAAGAGTATGGCTTGGTGAATTTGATTAAAATGTTTAATATATGAAGAAAATAGTTCATTTTTAATACCACTGCACAGCAAATACTAATTTAATAAATCAATATTTTAAACATTGTAAATTGATCTTTAGTTATTTATTGATATAGGTATTGTACTATGCATTTTATGTCATATTTAGTAATGGTGGATTAACTTCAAGTTTTCTTTCTCTGGTGTAAAGACATACATTTATACAAGCCATACATAAGTGCCTTTTATTTTTAGTTAGAAATTTTTTAATTCTCATTTGCCATTTTCTTACCCATGAGGCATCATGAAACAATATTAACTACTAAATACAGAAAATTGGAGAAAGCAAAACATATAATTCAACACAAGTACTCAGTTTAAAACATGTCTTATAGTCACATTGCCTACAACCAGTTTTAATCTGTAAAGAATTCCTTGGCTATTATAAATTTATAAAACTTAGAAAAAAGCATTTAAATGCTTGTGTAAACATAAAAGTTTTACTAGTTCGTGTAACATTTAAATTCCTAGTTTGATGTATTTGCAAGAAAACTAATTTGGGATCATTGATAGTCATTTTTATATTACTGATTACCTCTTCAATTTGATTGTCTGAGTAATGTTATATTGTCTGTGAGTTTAAAAGAACTATTCAAAATCACTACTTAATGATACCATAGACATTAGCAAAACATTTACTTGCTGTTTAGGGGAAAAAACTTCTCTGCCCGCTTAGATTTAATAGCTGGGGCCTGCAAATTAAACTGACAAAAGACAGATTAACAGGAGAAAAAGTTTTCTGCATATGCATAAGAAGAGAAACTCACAGAAAAGAAGTGAAAACCCCAAGGAGAGCCGGGCTCGGTGGCTCAGCCTGTAATCCCGCACCTTTGGGAGGCTGAGGTGAGTGGATTGCCTGAGCCTGCGGGTTCGAGACCCGCCTGGGCAGCAAGACCTCATCTCTACAATAAATCAAAAAATCAGCCGGGCATGGTAGCACGTGCCTGTAATTCCAGCTACTTGGAAGGCTGAGACGGTAGGATCACTGGAGCCCAGCAGGTCGAGGCTGCGGTGGCCGGGAGCGGCCACTGCACTCCAGTCTGGGCTACAGAGTGAGACTCCAACTCCAAAAAAAAAAAAGAAAAGAAAACCCCAAGGAGGCGGTTAGTTTGGGCTTATATACTATTTTAACAAAGGGTGATAAGTGGCAGTAGAAACTAGACAAAGGAAAAGGGCTTTGGGGTTAGTAAGCTGTGGGAAGGAAATGTATAATAAATAAGGATTTTTTTTTTAGTAAGATTTGTTATATAGACTCAAGTCATCTCCAGAGATAAGAGTTGTCTCTGGAGTTAGTCTCTTCTTCTTGGTATGGGAGGTAAGTCCCCTACATATAAAGGAGTTCCGTTCTGAGAGTACATTTGTAAATTCAGGTTGTTCAGAAGTTCAACAAAGTTAACCTCGGTACCCAACTAATACAATTGGCTATACAGTGCCATCTACATCACTGCTACTTTTATGCTTGCTTCCAGACATACTGGGAATGAAATAAAGATACTGTATCCTATGTACTGTTCTCTATACAGTTCTGTACAGTAAATACACAAAAGCACAACCATTAGTACAGAATGCATGCATGTGACAGTGTACACCGGACACATGAACTAATTTACGTGGTTGGACGTGTGAACATGTTTGCATCTTTGAAAGTTTGCAACTTGAAGGTTCATATATAGGAGACTTACTGTATACTTTTACATATGGAAATTTCCTTTTCAAATGTAAAGTTTATTTATAGAAGGAAAATTTATTGTCTGCTTTTAGGCAGAAAGAGGGAGGACAGAGAGCTTCTGTGTTTGAAATTTCTTAATTGTCTTCAGTTCAAAATAAACCTTATGCCAAAGTGGCATGTTTTAGGGTTATGTACTCTGATCCCTTCACTATCCAGACAAGAGAGAAAAAGAATTAGTTTACGTTTTATTTGACATTTTAGTTATAAAAATACAGGAAAGATGAAAGTGTGTGAATTTTATTTTAGATATATTGCTATATATCTAAATTTACATATCTAATATATAATGATACTGTATTAATCATCAGTGCTTACCTAACTTATTTCAGTTCAAAATTATATAAGCATAATTCTGAACAAAAGCAAAATAAGTATTTAACAATACAAGGCCAGAATTAATTGTTGTTTGAAGATGATTACTTAGGCAATTAATAGAAACAGATTAATTGCAGGACTATTGAATAAATAATCAGCATTTGTCTTGGATTGGAAAATATAATAGACTGCTACACCATTTGAAGCCACCATTCTCACTGTGGTCACCACTTCTTCTTTGTACTTGTGTAGAATTTTTGTCAATGAGTAGAGTGTATTCAACAATTCTCCTTTCCTTTTACCTCAGTGCCATAGGACTCATAAAGTATTTTACCTTCAAAGATCTTGCAAAGATCTCATGATATGGAGAAAAGGTCAGTGTCTTCTCAAAATGTTGAGGGATACCATTATGATGTGTGTGAAGCTCTAATATTAGATTACACAAAAGGTAATCTAAACTTCTATTTTAAAAGGTGATATTGGACATGAACACATTCATCTTTAAAAGTTATGATATTACAGATTAAAGTTCCTTTTATGCCTTTCCCTTGCCCTCCCCCCCAGGTCAGTTCTCCCTCTACTCTCCTAGGGGTAACTATTTGAATTTGGTATGCATACTTTCAGATCTCTGTCTATGCTAACATATATATACATATTTATATATATCACATATATATATCACATATATATGATAGTATTGTATGTGCATATGCATTTTCCTAAATGGTGTCATAAAGTATTATTATTCTATAACTTATGTTTGTATTCAAAAATTTAATGATTTCTTCTTGTTAATCCCTATAGATCTGCATCATTCCTTTAAACTGTGCATATTATTTATAATAAGGCATTAGTTATTCTCTTATTGGTGTATATTTAAGTTATTTCCATTTTTTAAATGTCTGAGTGCTTAAGTGAACATCCCTGTACATGTTTACATCCCTATAGATGTACACATGTGTTGTTTTTATGTGTATATGTGCAAGTGTTACTCTAAAGTAAATACTGGGCATGTATTTACATATTTTTAATTTGTTCAAACACTGCTAAATAGTTATTCTTTTTTTTTTTGAGTTGGAGTCTCACTCTGTCGCCCAGACTGGAGTGCAGTGGCTGCTCCCGGCCACCGCAGCCTTGACCTGCTGGGCTCCGGTTATCCTTCTACCTCAGCCTTCCGAGTAGCCAGAATTACAGGCATGCGCTACCACGCCCAGCTGATTTTTTGATTTATTGTAGAGATGAGGTCTCACTGCCCAGGCGGGTCTCAAACCCACGGGCTCAGGCAATCCATTCACCTCAGTCTCCCAAAGGCGCAGGATTACAGGCTGAGCCACCGAGCCCGGCTGAGTTTTTGATTTATTGTAGAGATAAGGTCTCGCTGCCCAGGCGGGTCTTGAACCTGCAGGCTCAGGCAATTCACTCACCTCAGCCTCCCAAAGGCGCGGGATTATAGGCTGAGCCACCGAGCCCGGCTTAAATAGTTATTCTGAATAACATTCTGTCATATAATACTATGGAAACTTAGTTCTTTAAGTTAAGACTTAAACATTGAATTTTTATCTCTAAAGCGAAGGTTTATTCTCAGGCAGATGCGTGACCCCACTCTATAAGCCCTAGACCTAAAAATAGAATAGCCATCTTCTGTAGCTGTAGGAGCTAACATATTTTTAGAACAGTGAGTTTTATAAGCAGGGAAATTATGGAACAAGTCCAAATCAGGTGGAATTTACCTTGGGACAAAAATAAATAACCCGACTACAACCTCCGCAGACAACAGAGGACTCATGAGGGATAATATTTTGTTTAAGTATAATTTTTATGAAAAGGTAAAATCATGACTCTCCTATAGATAATGAAAATGAACACATATTAAAATTTTGTTTTACTCATAAAATAAGAAAGAATCAGGCAGATGTTATAATCAGTGGAAAGGAAAAATCTAAGCACACAAATGTGTATGGAGGCAAGGAATATTGAAAAGAATTTCACATAAAGACAAAACTAGTTTTTTGCCTGGGAAGGTGGTAGGGAAGAAGTCAGTTAAACCACCACTGTGCAGGAAACAAATTATATAATAGTTACCTGCAACTTAGTACCAAAATAGCTCAAAGACAATGTACTGAGCTAGAATCTGATAAGCCAGTCGAATATGCTATAAATGTTACAGAGATTTTCATTGAAACATACATTTTTCTGTGCTAGGAATAAATATCTCAAGTTTGCTGAAAACTATATAAGTCTTGGCAACCAGGCTTTGTACAGAACTAAACGAGATGATCACTGAAAAGAGACTGAGTTGCTTTGGGAGCTGCCATATTTAATCTAATTTAGGTGAGCCGATGTCAAATACACGAGGGTTTGATCCCTTTTTGCTATTCCTAAATAAAAATCTCAGTTTTGCCTTGAACTCTACCACTTGAACAAGCAGCCTTAAATAAGTTATCTAACCTCTCTGATAGTTGGTTTCTTCACTACCATATGATTCAGCAATCTCACCATTAGATATATATCCAAAGGAAATGAAATTAGTATGTGGAAGAGATATCTACATTGCCATGTTTGTTGTAGCACTGTTCAAAGTATCCAAAGTATGGAATCAGCCTAAGTGTCCATCAGTGAATGAATGGATAAGGAAAATGTGTATATACACAATGGAATACTGTGTATTCCATTCTTATATACAATGGAATGCTGTATATTTCAAATTGAATATACACGAATGAGTTTTGTTCTAAGAGTACATTCGTAAGTCTAATTTGTTTATAAGTTCAACAGAGTTAACTTAGGTACCCAACTAACACAATCGACTATACAGAACCAGCTGTATCACCACTGCTTTTATGCTTGCTTCTGGGCATATTGGGCTTGAAATAAAGACACTGTGCTACTGTGCTTTATACAGTATTATATAATAAAGTACACAAAAGTACAACCCCTTCTAGAGGATGCATGAACATGACAGTATACACCAGACACAGTAACTAACTTATTGATTGGACATGAGAATGCATATTTGCGTCTTTGAAAGTTCACAACTTGAGAGGTCTGCATGTTGGGGACTTATTGTACAACCTTGAAAAAAGAAGGCAATCCTGTCATTTGCAACAACATGGATGAACCTGAAAGATATTATATTCAGTGAAATAAGCCAGGCACAGAAAGACAAGCACTGCATTCTTGTGGAATCTAAGAAAGTCAAATTTCTAGAAGCAGAAAGCAGAATAGTGGTTACCAGGTGCAGGAGGGTGGGAGGAAGGGGGATTGGGGAAATATTGGTTAAAGGATGCAAAATTTCACTTTGGCAGGAGAAATACGTTCAAGAGATCCATTGTACAACATGCTGACTATAGTTAACAACAGTGTATTGTATCTTGAAAATTGCTGAGGGTAGATTTTACTTGTTCTGACCACTAAAAAATAAGCATGTGTAGCGTGTATGGTTCGATTGTTTTAGGCATTTCACAGTGTATACAAATACCGAAACATCATGCCATACACCATAGGATATATACATATGTACAATTTGTATTTGTCCATTATAGATAAATACATAGACAAGGTGAACTTTGTCAAGGAAAACAAATAAAAAGGATAGTACTATCTTATGAGGATGAAGTAGAATAATTCCTCTCTTAAGGATTAAATGATCTTTAAATATAACTAAAACACTACAGATAGTAAGAGTTCAATAATGAAAACCATGGTGTCACCATAATGTATCTCCTAGGGAAAATCTTTTTTTCCATTTCTGTGATTTTGCGGTTAGAAGTGGCTTCTTGTCATTCAGGACCAAGTTTAAATGTTATCTTCTCAGAGAGACCTTTCCTGATCATTCAGATACCTCACCAGTCCTCTCTTTCTTACTCATTTTTATTCTCATTATAGCTCTTATCATTACTTCCTATTTTCTTATTGTTTTCTTTTTAAAACTTCCTTATTGCCCATCTCTTATTGCTATAATATATATTTCCAAATAATTACGCCAATTTTGGTCTTTCTCAGTGATACGTCCTCTGCAGATAGAACAATGCATATCACATATTTGCTATTCGGTAAATGTTTCCTATGTGAAAGGAGAAAATGCCCTTATATTCCTGTTTACCCCAGTGGAAATACCTCAGGGTCTGTACTGCCAGGGCTTTCCTTAGCTGAAGCCAGCACACATGCCGTGACAAGCTGTGGTGGGGGAAGAGCTGGTGGGAGAACAGAAGGGCAAGAGTATATGGAGATGCTAACAGGATGGAGAAGAGGAACAGGGGAGGATGAGGGAGAAAGCCACAGTAAGTTGTGGCACAATTGTGGCATTAAGTTTTAGGGTGTTATATTTTACTCTTGAATAAAGTAATGTCAATTTTTTTTACAATTTATTAAATTCTCGAAGTGAAAGATAGTTTCATCCAACTCTTTTTATATACATAGCATGTTATAAATAAGAACCAGGTCTAGAGAGATGAAGGGACCAGTCCAAATGATACAGATAATCTACTATTAGAACTAGGACTCCATATTCTGATCGCTAATCTTACTTGAGTTATTGTTATTAAAAATATACTTCAGTTTGTCATGTACACAAAATGTTGAGTTATACACTGCACGTTTGCATTTTCACCAATATACTTTGTGTTTTCTTTTCCCAATAGGTGGACAACAGACCAAAGTATTATGGAAGAGAGTAAGTATGGATTATTAGAAAACACTTTATACATTGGCATATGTAAGAGATAAGTAAATGAATGTTTTTTGTAAAAATAAAAGCAAGATGAAAGAAGTATTCACGTCTGGTGGAGTTAAATTTACTTTTCTGTTTTCTGTTTTATTTTTATTTTAAAATTTTATTATAGAGATGTGTAAATTTACTTTTAAAAAATTACAAATATAATTAATTGGTGAAAAATATACAAACTAATGGCAATTAAGAAGAAAATGATTTAGAAAAATGAGCGTGCAATAATGTTAAAGATGCAAACCATACAAATAAATAAATAATCCTAGATGCATATGAGGAAAATGTATATATTTGTGTTTGTGTGTGCATGTATATTTTAAGCATATATATACATACATGTATATTTGCACATATACATACAGTGGGATGTGGGTGATTTCTTCTATATTCCTTTAATTTCTAAATTTTTAAAAGTAGTATGTATGTTCTTTATTATCAGAAAAAACTTTATTAATTGATGTCATATAAACTTAAAATGTTTGAGTGGGACCCCCCCAAATGGAATTTATTTATAAAAATTTGTGTGTTTATTCTTGAGTGTTTAAACTTCAATACTTCAAAGTACTCTCCATTTGATGCAATTGAGATTATGAGCACCTATTGAGATGCTTTTTCCACTGCTCAAAACAGTTTCTAAACTCAACAGTTTTGATGCCTTTTGGTGCTTCTGTCATTTTTGTTTCACCTCTTCCACATGGGTAAAACATTTTCCTTTGAGAACTTTTTTCACCTGGGAAAGGCAAAAATAAGTTCCTTGGGGTGATATTGGGTGAATGGGGAGAGTGGGGCTCGGCGGTCATATTGTTTCTGGTCAAAAACTGCTGAACATTCAGCTCAGTATGGGCAGGTGCATTGTCATGGTGGAAGAACTAGTCATCTGTTTGCCACAACTCAGGATGTTTCTTCCACATTGCAGCCTCTCACAGCAACACTAGCTGGCACACTGTGCCAATGGATTTCTAGAACATTTACCTAGTGGGGAAACCCTGTACTATAAGGGGCCTGCCCTCCAAAAAATAATTCCAGGGTTTTCTTAGAGGATCCCCCTCATATACCAATATTCTAAATGGCAGGGAATAGGTTACCATCTTCTTGTTTCCTGCAGATTCAGAGTGTTAGCCTGTGAACCTAGTTCTCAAAGATTGAGAAATTTATGGAGATGAGAAATTCAGGAGCCCACTGTAAACCTAGTTGTTAATCATCATTTGAGCATACCCACTATGAACTGTTTTTAAGACTTAAATAGGGCCAGGTTCAGTGGCTCAGCCTGTAATCCCAGCACTTTGGGAGGCCGAGGTGAGTGGATTGCTTGAGCCTGTGGGTTCGAGACCTGCCTGGGCAACTTGGCAAGACCTCATCTCTACAATAAATCAAAAATTAGCCGGGTGTGGTAGCGCGCTCCTGTAGTTCCAGCTACTTGAAAGGCTGAGGCGGAAGGATCGGCAGAGCCCAGCAGGTCGAGGCTGCGGTGGCCCGGAGTGGCCACTGCACTCCAGTCTGGGTGACAGAGTGAGAAGACTCCAGAAAGTCACCACTTGCTCCAGTTAAAGTTCCTCAATTTTGAAGATGCCATTTCAGGGCCTTTTAAATCTATGATTCCAAATTCAATTGACTATTTTGTTTGAATAAAAACTTCGAAGTTTCTTTTGTGTAGCGCATCAGTGTGGTTATTATAGGGGAGGAAAGACTTTCCCTCTGTCTTCTAGGTCAGATAGCTGGGTCTATGAAATAAACTGACAACAGGAAGATTAACAGGAGACAAGGTATACAAATCTGTTAATTTTTTTATTCTTGTGCACAGGGGCATCACTGAAAAAAAAATAGAGTGCCCCCCAAAAAAGTGAGATTTGAGGGTTTATATATTATCTTAATAAGGAAGTGGGAGGGAAGGTGTAGGATCATTTAGGGGAGAGTAGATAATTTTTCGGAAAAATGAATGTGTCCTTAGAAGAATAGTTGGGAGATATGATAGCTTGTGACAAAGTTTATCTGGGTGTGATGTTGACTTTCAGTCTTCTCTCCTGCGACAGAGTCAGTCTTCCCTGGTCATAGAAATTCCTAGAGAGGAAATTGATGACAGCTGAGTTCCTTTTGGAGGGTTTGTCTCTAGGTAGATAAGGGGAGTTCAGAGAAAACTTCTCCCTGCATTTGCTATTTGTCAGGCGCCTTCAGCTCAAAATTACCAATACACCAAAGCAGCATATTTTGGAGAGATATGTCCTGAATTCCTTCATTATCTTTGAGTTGCTAAAGTTGAGAACTTACATGTATAAGTTCTTTGTAAATTCTGAATCATCATACAGATGTAAGGTGGTTTCATATTTTTACTGTCACCACTGACATTTTTCTTTTTTAATGTTTTATGTCAGATTGTTATAAATTAATCTACTGTGTTTGTATAAAGAGTGTGTTATTTATGTTTATTCTTTCTCCTTTTTTCTGTGTTAATCAAAGATAAGGTTTTAGCCAGGAATGAAAGCAAGTATTATAGTTGTTTGCTTTTGGCTTGAGTATTCAGTAATGCAGATTATGCACATTATTGGGCCATCATGCCAATTAAGGACAGCCCAGGGTCCTGGAAAATTGCCAACCCAGACTCAGAGCCAAAACTTTGGAGCAGTGCTACTAAAAGGAAGAAAGGAAATGGGACACATTTCTGTATATTTATTTAGCAAGTCCATATGGTTAAATGGCTACATAAGAGGGGAATTGTCCTCTCGAGAGAAGTGGTGATCTTCCCTCAGATGGATGTGAATTTTGATTCTGTGGTTGTTAACTGGATTGGATAGCTACCTTGGTGCTGTTCTTATCACCACAGAGAAGCTGGCCAGGGGCCAGGCCCAGAGAAACACAGCATAGTTAACCCAAGTGCTTCCCTTCCACTTTGTCTAGAAAACAACAAGGGAAGGTGGGGGAGGAGATTGCTTTATCTTATTTTGCTGAAAAATGTGGAAAGCACACAGCTTCTGAATGGACTTTGTTTTATAGGTTTCATGGCATGATCTCCAGAGAAGCAGCCGACCAGCTCTTGAGTGTGGCTGAGGGAAGCTACCTCATCCGAGAGAGCCAGCGACAGCCAGGGACCTACACTTTGGCTTTAAGGTTGGTCTTGGGCCTGCAAATTACAACTGTGCTCTATTTAAAACCCTCTTAATAGAGGGCTTTAAATTTTGAAAGCATCCAGCATGTAATTGAATTGGTTCTTGTTTTCTTGGGACCTAATTACCATTTTAATAGCTTTGAGACCCTTTAAAAATTCCTCATGAATGGTAGCACTCAGCAATTAAGAATTGAAAAACTTTTAAAGCATTTTTGTGGTAGCTGCTTCCTTCCATTCCTTCTTACCCTTTCTCTCCTGTCTGTCTTGCTGTGTCGCTCTCCATCTATTTCTTGAATAAGGAAAGGGACTAAGAGAAAAGATCTTTGTAACTCCTAATGCTAAAGCCACTATTGTTTCTCTTAGGTTGGCTATTGATTGAAGCAGCTTTTCTCAGGAACTCTTGGCTCTTCCCTATCAAATGAACTTTGCCTAGTGTTTTGGCTGTTCCCAGCCTATAGTACAGTGCCCAGAAACAATTATTTCCACTAACCCTGCATTAATAAGAATAGTAATACAATAGCATGCTTATCCATTGGGCTTACCTCACGCCAGGCCTCTAACCTCATTTAATCCTCACAACAACCCTGTGTACTTTTATTATCCCCACTTTGCAGGTGAGGAAACAATGGACCTGGAGATTAAATAACTTGGCGAAGGTCATGCATTTAGTAAGTTGTACAGCTGGTATTTGAACCTGGCAGTCTGGCTTCAGAGTCTGTGCTCTTAATTGCTCTACATTTGCTGCCTCTCCAAAGTGTTGGAATAATTATCCATTGTCTTTGTTTATCTCTTCATTTGTTCATTCATGCAGCCATCTATTCTTTAGAAGACACTTAAAAGTGGCAACTTTGAAGAAAGGTAAAAATAAGATAACATTTCTTTTGGTAGCCACAAATAGAGAATTCAAAATGATAATGTTTAGAACTAGTATGTCTAACTCCTCCAATCACTTATGCCCATGTGAGTGAACAAGGATTGCTCTTATTCTTGTCCACAATATTTAATATTAATCTTAATTAATATAATTATTTCATACTGAATTCTGAATTGATTACATACATGAAGAATAGAGCTTGTCATAGGAGTTCATGGAAATTTGCTTTTTATGGCAAATTATAAAGTGTACATTTCCCTTCAATTACTTAAGTTAATTATACTGTTTTGAGGTTTACATTCTGGTATACAAGGGGAAAAAAATCTGGTCTGGCAATTCAAATACCCATTCGATTTGCCATTAATTGAATTAGAAGACTGATTTGGGACATAGAACTTCTTTAAATAGGTTTCTCCATCTTTCTATTACTAACATTTAATAATTCTAGAATTCTGCACCATGGCATTTCCAACCAGTGTGGTCATCTGATTGGAGTAGATGTAAAGGCTCATGGACCAGAATGAGGAAGAAAGAGGTGTGGTAAAATGAGAAACAGAAGTGTGCACAGTACTCTCCTCCTTTCTCCTTTGTTGCTGTTTCCCCTGTCTTTTTACACAATCACACTGAAGTTGTAAAACTTTAATTTGAACACAGTTTTGCCTTATTGCGAAGTTCAAGTTCTTTCCGTTACGTCACATTGCCTGTCATCTTATGACATCTCTGTCATGCAGTTTTCACTGGGTGGCACCAGCAAATACTCAAGGACCGACGATTTACTTTGGAAAGAAGTAGCACCCAAACCTTCCAAGCTCTCCCTCATTCCCATCCTCTCGCCCTCTCTCATTTTGCTTATGACTTTAAGTTTATAATCACTTCCCATCCACTCTGGCCTAGTAAATCTTGATGAGAATGTTTTAAATTCATGGGTCTGGGGTAACTACAGCCTTTCTTTTGTTTTTGAAAATCACCATGAAATCGTTACTTGGAAAAGAAATGGTAATAAGTAAAATGGGCTGTTTTGAGGGTAGACAGGAATTTGTGCTTATGCATTGTAATTTATGTGCTAAAACATGACTGACATTTTTCCTGTTTTTTTTTTTTTTTTGAGTTGGAATC
Source organism: Cephalopachus bancanus (assembly GCA_027257055.1). Lineage (NCBI taxonomy): Eukaryota > Metazoa > Chordata > Mammalia > Primates > Tarsiidae > Cephalopachus > Cephalopachus bancanus. Next base: position 13,732,028 of record JAPVLO010000204.1, read on the forward strand.
TCACCCTGTCGCCCAGACCGGAGTGCAGTGGCATGCTCCTGGCCACCGCAGCCTCGACCTGGTGGGCTCAGGCAATCCTCCTGCCTCAGCCTTCCAAGTAGCCGGAACTACAGGCGCTACTTGGAAGGCCCGGCTAATTTTTTATTTATTGTAGAGATGAGGTCTCGCCAAGTTGCCTGGGTGGGTCTCGAACCCACAGGCTCAGACCATCCACTCACCTCGGCCTCCCAAAGTGCTGGGATTATAGACTGAGCCACTGAGCCCGGCCTTTCTTGTTTTATTTTATTTTATTTTTAGTTTTATTTTTTTGAGTTGGAGTCTCACTCTGTCGCCCAGACTGGAGTGCAGTGGCCACTCCCAGCCACTACAGCCTCGACCTGCTGGGCTCCGGCGATTCTTTGCCTCAGCCTTCCAAGTAGCTGGAACTACAGGCGCATGCTACCACGCCTGGCTACCTTTCTTGTTTTAAATTAGATGTTTAGCAGATAGGGAAGTGTTAAGCAGAATATGAAATAGAAGTTCTATTTATATATGCATTAATTCTTACGATATCCCCATTTCAGCTGATGATTCTCTCAAATCATATCATTTTGTTTTTAACATAATGCATGATCCATTTGTGGGTAGCCAGTTTTAGGAGTTTTACTGTGTTAACCAAGAGATCTAACATTAGAAATTCTTGAACTCGATTCCTCAATAGGCACCACCTCAACCTCAATATATCCAAAACTAAACTCATCACTTTGCCTCCCAAATATGCTGTAATATCTGTATTTCCTCTATTAGCTGGTGACATTATTCAGTCAGTTCTATAAGACAAAAACTAAGAAGTCATTTTTTGTTTTTTCTCTTAGATCATTTTAAAGATACTATCCCAGGCACTCAGAGCCCCCACCAGCATTATACCACACACTATAGCTCTTATCAGGTGTATATTTTTTGCTGCTAAAATTGTATACGATTTTTATATAAACTGCTTTTGAAATTAACTTTAATTTTGTCATTTTTCTTTTGTGTTTTGAAGCCATATCTTTCTTTTCATATTTCATACCTTTCTTAGACCCTGGAAAGCCCTAGAGACTATGTCTGTATTATCTAGTGGTTAGGAGGACTTTTTTGCTTATCCTACACAGCCAAACCCAGCAATCTTAAGTATTTCTCAAAATTTTCCCTCCTTTTCACTTCTAAACCACCTCCTGGACTAGTTAGGTAACTCCCTAGGAAATCTCCACGTGTCTAGTCTTGTCCCTCTAATGTATCTTCCATTGTATTATAGATGATCCATCTGAAAATCTGATGGCACAATCAACAAGGCCATAGGGTAGAGTAGGGCATAAGGTTTCAGTGCACTTCCTTCTCTCAGTGGCATCCCTCTTGTACTCGTAGGAATCTATCTAGCCTTCCACTGAGAATCTTCATGTGTGACATGAGTTGCTATTTAGGGAAGTGTTGTATACTTGTATATGCTGTCACAGTACCAGTTTTCTGCAGTCAGAAAAAAGGTTCTCACTGCTTGACATGGCAGGTGTTCTGTGAGTGAGATCTCTTTTCCCTCTTCATAGGTATCTTCTCCCACAACCCATCTCAGCCTGAATTTTAGGCCAGGACTTGTCTGTCTCTTTTTCCTTTGCTCATGTCCATCCCTTGTTTCAAGAAAAATGATTGTTATTCAATGAAAGTTTGTTATACAAAGGAAGCATATACATAGACATTTGTATGTTTGGATTGTGTAGTTGAAAAGAAGATGCTATCCCTGGCACAAGATGATGACTCAGGAAGTATTTCAGAGTGACTTTGGGGCTTCTTTACATGTTGTTTTTTGACAACATTTGGATTCGCTATAGTTTAATGAGATAGCATAGCAAATAGCAATTACAAGTAGACTAACATAATTTAAGAAGTTTGGTTTAAAACATGTTTTCTTCCTTTGGGAGGCTGAGGTGAGTGGATTGCCTGAGCCCGTGGGTTCGAGACGCGTCTGGGCAGGCGAGACCTCATCTCTACAATAAATCAAAAAATTAACTGGGTGTGGTAGTGCACGCCTGTAATTCTGGCTACTCGGAAGGCTGAGGCGGAAGGATCGCCGGAGCCCAACAGGTTGAGGCTGCAGTGGCCGGGAGTGGCCACTGCACTCCAGTCTGGGCAACGGAGTGAGACGCCAACTCAAAAAAAAAAATAAGAATAAAACATGTTTTCTTTATGGTTTCCATAATTTTAAAACAAATTGTTTAAAAGATATATTTTATAAGGCACTATGTAATTTTTCTCTCACTAAAAGGAAAAATTATGAGTTCAGTTTTATTCTGTTGGCCTATCTTCCAGTTTACAAGTCCTGATTTCTATTTCTGATCTGCTGTTAAACTCATCCACTGAATACCTGATGTCAGATACTGTGTTATTTAGTTATAGAATTTTCATTTGTTTGTTGTAAATAGTGAAAGAAGGAGGTAAATATACTTGTGGAGAGTTAATATGAATGATCACATGAAATGACCTTCTAAATATTTGATACCTCTTTTCTCGTTGTCACCACTGTACATTACAAAAATCTAAATGATTTCTGGGTATAAGTAAAGTCACAACCCATTTAGAACAATTTTTTCACTGTTTTTATCTGAATACTTCCTTTCTTATAAATGGGATTGCGAGAATGCAAAAAGGCCTTTTTTAGCTCAACAGATTTGTAAGTGACATTTTCATCCTAATGGTTGTCTACTTTTCCTTCCTTAACTAAAATATGCAAGTAGGCGAACAATAGCTGAAAATTAAGATCTCACTATAATTTCTCCTAAGTCATCCATGTAATGTCGGGCACACTTGCTTGGACTCTATCCAAGAGTTTTCTTGGAAATATGAAAAACAACTGTTTATATCGATACTGCACATTTAATATGGCATAAGACTAAAGTTATGCATTACTTTGATATATTGTTGGACTCTCTTGTCAATGTTGGTTCCCTTTGATATAAAATATCACTTGTTCACAATGGCTTGAGCTGCTAAATTTGTTCATTTTTACTGAAAAGGAAAAGAAAATTTTAAGTATGTATTTAAAACTACAAAAGAAAACTGAACAAATAAACAATTTAAAACACTAATGACTTAAGCAGGAGCACTTTTGGTGTAATGTGTAGACTGAAAGAGAAGAGGAAAATCAGAGAATAAGGAATTGAGATTTTTAAAAAACTATCACAAAATAATTGTAATTATCTGGTATAATTATTGGAACTTTGAAAATTAAGTTGTAGTATAGATTTTAGAGTCAGACAAACCTGGGTTCTAGTTTCCTGACCTTATTTTTGTATATTTAACCTTTTCTAACTTTACTTTCCTATTTGCAAAATGGGGATAATAATCCCAGTATACCTCAAAAGAGACCTTGTATAAGTCTGTTACTGACAGCATCCTACTTTTAAGAATCATATTCTCTAGCATTTGAGATGCTTTCAGCTGTAAGTATGATCTCATATTCAAAATAGGCAAGCTCTACTCACCTAAACATAAATTATGTAAGAAATATATCACATAATGAGAATTTCAGAAATGTAATAATAGCATGGATGGTCAATATTCCAGTGATGTTATGATGAATTTGTGATCTTTCTGTTTCTCTTCATAGCCACTCAACAGCATCAGCTTTTAGACTAGGACTGGCTTTCCTTGTGGTCAGAAGGTGACAAGACAATTGGAGTTGTAGGCTTTCTTATTTATGCCCAGCAAAAGAATATAAGGGAACTTCTCTTCTCTCATGTAGTATGCATCCTTATCTTCAGGTTGATAGGGCCAGCTTAAGTCTCCCTTTCTCATCCCTGGGCCAGTAACATCTATAGGGAAATGCATATACTGATTGCTTGTCTAAGCAGCACCTGCTCCTAGAGCTGGGAAGTGGGTCAGCTTCTCCTGCAAGGTAAGGCTTTGGAATGATGACTGAATAACCAAACAAAATCTTGTTTTCTTTTCTTTTTTTAAATGAAGGAAGAAGGTTGGCAGTAGAGAGAGAAAATGGATACCAGTTACATAGTTAACCATAGCCAGTGCAGTTTTGTGGGTTGTATTAGTTACCTTGTTAGGCCGTAAGGATCAATCCCTGGCGTAAGTCTTCAAATCTTTCAGTTCTGGTCACTCTCTTATTAAAGTAGTATATACAGTTTTAATTATAGTAGATACAGTAGAAGAAAATCAGATATGCGCCAGGCTCGGTGGCTCAGCCTGTAATCCCGCGCTTTGGGAGGCTGAGGTGAGTGGATTGCCTGAGCCCGTGGGTTAGAGACCCGCCTGGGCAACTTGGCGTGACCTCATCTCTACAATAAATTAAAAAAAAATTAGCCTGGCCATGGTAGCACGCACCTGTAGTTTCAGCTACTTGGAAGGCTGAGGCGGAAGGATCACCAGAGCCCAGCAGGTCGAGGCTGTGGTGGCCGAGAGTGGCCACTGCACTCCAGTCTGGGTGACAGAGAGAGACTCCAACTCAAAAAAAAAAAAAAAAAAAAAAAAAAAAAAGAAAAAATCAGATATGCGTTCCAAAGAAAGTTTTATGTGATGCCAAGCACCAAAGTTTTGCAAATTGTTTTGATGTTCTTTTGCCTTTAGTATTTTAAAAACTTGATTTGAAATATTGTTTTCCAAACTGACTTCAAAATAATTTGGTATTTTAAAGGCAGTATGGAAAACCTACTTGTTAATAATTTTAGCACGGTGAAGTTCGCAGTAATTTTGCATTTATACCTTAAAATGTTTATCCCTGGTATGTCACTAATGTATATCAAGGCCTTTAATGGAAACCATGGGCTTGGTCTTTGTTGTTAAATTGGATAATTAAAATAATGTTCCAGATAGCTGAATCATCAAAACAACCTCATTTATTGAACCTTTATATCCTGCCAGGTACTATTCAATGGGTCAAGACGGAAGGCATCTAAGCTAGTTCTTAAAGGTAGACTAGAAGCTTACCAGGTAGAAGGGTAGACTGTGATTTAAAATGAGCATTTTGGGTAGAAGAAATGATCAGGAATGTATAAAACAGCATGGCACACTTGGTGTGTGGCAGCCTACTGGGGGCCTGGGGTGCAGGAAACTTTTAGCAGTAAGTATGCTAGGAGAGCCTGGTGTTTTATGCTTAACAATATGGACTTTCTGTTGGTAGGATAATGAGAGTCACAGAAGACTTTGAATAGAAGATAATTATAGGGACATTTGCAATTTAAAAAGATGATTGATGGAACAATAAGAATAATGAGTAGATAGGGTATCAGGAGCTAAGTTTTACCAGAATGATTTAGACAATTTAGTGAGCATTTTTTGTTTGCCTATAATCCCAGCATTTTGGGAGGCCGAGGTAGAGGATTGCCTGCATCCTTGGGTTCAAGACCAGCCTAGACTACTTGGTGAGACCTTATCTCTACAATAAATCAAGAAAAATTAGCCTGGCATGGTGGCACATACCAGTTGTTCCAGGTACTTGGAAGGCTGAGGCAGAAGGATCACCTGAGCCCTGCAGGTCGAGGCTGTGGTGGCCGTGAGTGTGCCACTGCACTCCAGCCTGTGCAACAGAGTGAGACTCCAACTCAAAAAATAAAAAAATAAAAAGGGTTTATATATACCTTACAGATTTTAAGGGCTCACTGTGAGGAGAAATGTTAACTCCAAATTTGGCAACTCCAGAGACATTTCTGTTAATCTGACTCATTTTAGCTTCTCTAAATTGGGAGAAGAACAAAGTGACATATGTGTAAAAGTTTTGATACTCTCCACATCCTGTATCTGGATATTCTAGGGCAGATTGGACATATTCCAAAGAATGCCTTATACCTATAATACTTGGCACTTCCCTATTGACTTTATGCTGAACATTAAGATAAGAATGATTTGGAAAATTTCTAAATAACTGAGAACAAATGGGAATTTAAACACTAAAAAAGCAAAATGTTTGCCCAAAGTGTATATATACATAAAATATCAGCCGGGCTCGGTGGCTCAGCCTGTAATCCCGCGCCTTTGGGAGGCTGAGGTGAGTGGATTGCCTGAGCCCGCGGGTTCGAGACCTGCCTGGGCAGCAAGACCTCATCTCTACAATAAATCAAAAAATCAGCCGGGCGTGGTAGCGCATGCCTGTAATTCCGGCTACTCGGAAGGCTGAGGCGGAAGGATCGCCGGAGCCCAGCAGATGAGGCTGCGGTGGCCGGGAGCGGCCACTGCACTCCAGTCTGGGTGACCGAGTGAGACTCCAACTCAAAAAAAAAAAAAAAAAAAAAAAAAAATATATATATATATTTATTTTTAAATGTGTCATATTTCTTACTTGATAAGTTTGGAAACATATATAGCCTATGCCAATCTGAAAAATAAAATTTATTATACAGAACGGTATGTATACTGTTATACTAATTATTAAAATTTTGTATCTATGGGTATATATTTAAATAGAGTCGTCTAAAAGGGTGATCACCAAAATGTTTGGTGTTATCTCTCAATGATGAACTTACAGGTGATTTTTATTTCTTTGTACCTTTTGAGTTGCCTGTTTGTTTTTATTTTCTCTATCAGTTGAACACTTTAGCAAGCAGTCTCTTCAGTTCATTGATCAAAAAAGAGTGTTTAAAAAAGAGGGAAAAAAATGGGGCGGAGGAGTACATGTTTATCTGAATTTTCCAAACAGTAAACAGTCTTTCCTTTTTTCATGTATGTCATTTTATAATCAGCAAAAAAAAGTCAATATAGTTATTTTTATTTTGAGAAGAAATAAAGACATTGATTGTAGTCTTGGGTCAAAATGAAAGACAATACCTCCTAAATCTCTGAAGATTTGATGATAAATGAACTATATCAATTTACTTAAATAATTCCTCAGAAAAAGGATTGGTTAGCCGTGGAGTAATAGAAAAGTCCTAGAGGCCTGTGTTCCATTTAGGATCTGTGTGGGAGGGGTCTTGGCCAACATTGGCAGTGCTGTCTCATGTGGAGATGAATGCAAGGAACCATGTGGGTCTTTCTACCATTAAACATAATCAGTTGGCTTTTTTTCCTACAGTACTTCTCAGAGCATGTGAACATTGTTAATAGGCACATGCTCATACTGCATTTCCCAAACTTGTTTGCTCATAAGACCCTCTTTTCATGGACTCTCTCGGTGGAACACACTTTGAGAAATGTTCCGTTCAGTCTTGGATCACTCAGTTCCTTGTGCTCTTGGTGTGCTCTGCTCACCAAGCAACCTTTGGATTAACAGTTTCCCATGTTGTCTGTCTGTAGGGAGAGAACACTTAAAATATATAGGCTGAGTATTGAGAGCCTTTGCGTAATTTCTCATTTGATTAAATGCTGGGAATACAGAGAGGAAAAAAGGAAAGACTATCTATGTACTGTTTGGTAAATTCAGATAAGCATGTACTCCTCTGCCCCATTTTTTTCCCTCTTTTTAAAACACTCTTTTTTGATCAATAAACTGAAAAGACTGCTTGCTAAAGTGTTAGATTGATAGAGAACAAAAAATTAAGGGATGATTGCCTCATTGATTCTTTTTTTTCCCCCCTGTTTTCTAATTTTTCTTCCTGGACTAAAAATACTTGCCTCCTACTAAGGAGTGTTCAGAAACATCTACCCAAGGCAATCAAGTACTGTTTCTATGTATTACAAATTGCACCTTTTTCTTTTTCACTGTTTGTAAGCATGACTTCTGCATGTTTTCGTGTTTTACCCTTAAAAAAAAAAGGTTATTTGAATTATAATTAGAGTGCCAGTTTATCCATTTCAAGTTTGCAGTTCAGTGATTTTTAGTACATTTACAAAGTTATGCAACATAATCAATTTTGGAATATTTCATCATCCTGAAAACTCTATATCCATTTGCACTCATTTTTTATTTTTCCCCATCCCTCCCAGCCCTAGGCAGCCACTAATCTACTTTTTTCTCTAGAGATTTCCACATCGTGGACAGTTCATATAATATATGTTCTTCTGTGACTGACTTCTTTCCTTAGTATAAAGTTTTGTTTCATCCATGTTGTAGTATGTATCTGTACTTTTTTCCTTTTTATTTATGAATAATGTTAGAAAAATAGTCCAATGTATGCCACATTTTGTTTATCAGTTGATAGACATTTGGGTTGTTTCCGCTTTTTGACTACTGTGAGTAATACAATGTACAAGTTTTTATATAGGCATATATTTTTATTTCTCTTGGGAATATACCTAGAAGTAAAATATTGTAACTCAAAAGTAACCTTTTGAGGAACCGCCAGATTGTTTTCCAAAGTGGTTACAGTATTACAGTACCACTAGTAATGTATAAAGTTTCCAGTTTCTCCATATCCTTGTCAGTAGTTGTTATGTCTTTTTGAAAATAGGCATCCTAGTGGTTGTAAAGTTGTATCTCTTTATGGATTGATCTGCACCTTACTCTTGAATGATATTTAATTTTTCAAGTTTTATTCTCAGCATGGTTTTTATTCACTCATATTCTGTCTATTCAAGCTTCAGTTCTCTCTCAAAAGTATGCATATGTAACAATGGATTTAAAGCAAAAGGTAGAGAAAACCAAAAGCTTATTTCAAGATATTTTTCGATTTTGTATTTTTAAGGCATAGTGTAAGACAAATTTCACAGAACATTTCTTTTAGAGTGCAGTTCAGTTTCAAGTACATTTGCGGGTTAATAAACAGGAACTTTGACATAAGGGGATGACTCTGACTCTCTGGTTATCTACTTTGCAAAAGGGAACTAGAATCTGACTTGTGTATCTACTTTAGGGTACAGTAGGAGGCATACTAGATTTTCTTAAGGTCTGTTTTTTACTAACCAGGTACAGCCCCAGAATGTGTTGATAATATGATTCCTTTACAGTGAATCATTTGGCACACCCAAGTATTTTATTATTGAAACTTACCAGTTTTACAAATATAATAGCTACAGTTTACCAAATATTTATTCTTCCAAGTATTATGGTAAATACTTCATGTAAATTATCTTTCAGTTTACCCAACCTTTTTCTTATTGTGGCACTCACAGAAAGTAATAATGTGTGGTACATTGAGGTAAATGTGCAAGATTGATTGTGGCCCAGTGTGACTGACTGGGCCAAGGACTTTGTTGTTGTCAGACCCTTCCTGGCCTCCAAAAGAGCCAGATAGGTTTGACATTTTGTAACCTGTAACTTCTGTTCATGGCAACAGGTTGGAAATCTCAGTTTTATCTACAGAATAAGCCCATGTGGTAGATATTACTTTCCACATTTTACAAATGAGACACCAGGGATTAACTTGATCAAGAACAAAAAGCAAAGAAATTGAGAGATATAACTTGTTAAAAACAACATCTTAAAACAATCATAAAACTTATCTAAGTTGACAAGGGGTATGACACAAGACAAAACTCTTCACTTTTAAATCGATGACTTTTTAGTAGTTAAGGTTTTAGAGTTACCAACACATTATCGCTTTTATTAAGCAGATGAAACTTTGTTTAAAGCCTTTAAGGGGCAGCCTCTTCAGGTGTCTTCCCACTGTGGAAGCTTTTCTGTCCTCTCAATAAATCCTGCTTCCAAAAAAGAAAAAAAAAATGCCTTTAGGGATGAGATTTATTTCAACTAATTCTTAAGGATTAACTTTCTACCCCTCACTCCCAAAAGAGATAAGCCAAATTAAGTATTTCAGGATAATATACATTACAAAATCACATGGTGACTGTATTTAAAAAAATAATCTTATAGTAAGTTTGGATAACTTATCAAGAAGCAGCAATAGTTTTTAATAAAAATAATAGCATATTTGCATTATATAATTTATTACATCTTTATTATGATTGTGAAAGCAACACTTAGATATGGTGTTTAGGATGATAAATTATAGTATTTTTCCTCCACATACTTCTTCCCTAGAGATAACACCATTGACAGTTACTTGTCTGTCTTTCCAGAAATAGGTCATGCGTAAAATATACGTCTATTTTTATGGCATGTATGCGTATTGCATTTTATTTTAAATGATAATTGTTAAGGAGTAGCTCACCATAATAACAGCAAAAATGATCTCTAGTCTTTGCAGAGGTTTGCCCAATTGTCCACCTGATTATATAGTTATGAAATAAATAGCTAATGACTGACAGAAGCCATCATTACCTTGTTTATTTGGTTTTAGCTGATGATTAGTAGTTTAAGAACATGTTGAGCCAGATTCTCTGAATTTAGCTTTAATGCCTATGATGGGGGTTAATGATTGGTGATAAAATGGACAACCAGATGGTAAAATAGGACTCATTTGTATTCTGTAAATGTAGCTGTGATTTAATTTATTATGGCTTTGAGTTTAGAATACCAATAAGATTCTATTAAGCAAAGGATTCCTGTAAGAATGTTACCTAATCTTCACAGTTCTGAAGATTTAGTATGAAGAAACTATTGCTACTATGTTAGAAAATGATAAGATTCATTGAAGTAAAAAATGTAATTTTGCTAATAATTGAAAAGAACCAACAATTCCTAATTGAATCTCAGAAGATTAGGTTGGATTTTAAAGTGAACTTAGCCAAAGAGTTTCTGAGTAGAGCCAGAAAATCATAGTAGATATTGGTAAAGGGGCTTTTGCACTTTGAAAATATGAAAATTGGTTGAAAGCTTTTTTCATGTTTAAGAAGGATCAAAAGGAACTGGAGAAGGATTATGCTGCTAGTAGGCGTTGACATGTAATGTACTGTGTGTTCTTTTGATCTGATAGCTCATGATAGGTTTAGTTGGTTACCATGGTTTCATTTCATTTCCTGCAAACCTTCTTGTTGTGCTATTTGGAATAAGTGGAAAATAATGTTCTGCAGAACAGTTTTTCAAAAATGTTTTTCTGCTTTTCTTAGTTAAGGCTGTGAATCACTTTATGGGATTCTTTTTAGATTTACAGAAGGTGATAACACACATGACAGTAGAATTTAGTAGTCCTGCAATATCAGAAAATTGATATCAATAAAAGGGATAGCAGCATATTTTACTTAAATATATAATACCATGTTATCACTGCTATAAGCTTTTTAAAAAATTGATATAACAATTCCAGTTTATGTGAGATACCCCTGGTCAGGTGTTCTTTAATAAAACAAATAGAAAGTAATTGATATGACACAGTAGGGAGTAGATAGCTTAACGTAAGGCATCCCTTACTTGAAAAAATAGATGTGTTCCTGAAAATGTGCTGCAAACTGAACTATGTTGTAAATTCACAAGGGGAGACAGCTGTTTAAAGAGATTAGTATTTTTTTCCCAAACAAATATAAAATACAGAAAACATTAAAAATGTAAGAAAGCAAAAAATCACTCCTAATTCTACACCTAAAATTATGGTGTATGAAATGTTAACATTTTCCTGAGTTTCACAGAAATGATTTTATACCAAAGACACTATTTTATGGTATATTTTTTCCAGTTAGTTGTGTATCGTGAATATTTTCATGTCAATAAATACAGGAAGTTTGCTATTTTAATAAATTCTTTTTTTTCTTTTTGAGTTGGAGTCTCACTCTTGTGACAGCCACTGCAACCTTGACCTGCTGGGCTTAGGCGATCCATCTGCCTCATCCTTGCAAGTAACTGGAACTACAGAGGCATGCCACCATGCCCGGTAGTTTTTGTGATTTATTGTAGAGACGAGGCCTCACCAAGTTGCCCAGGTGGGTCTCGAATCCCCGGGCTCAGGCAATCCTCTTGCCTCAGCCTTCCAAAGTGCTGGGATTACAAGCTGAACCACCATGCCCGGCCTTGAATAAATTATTTATAAAGTCAAGCTGTGCCTCCCCTTTAAAAAAAACTCTGATTTTTTTTTACTTATTATATTTACTTATTTAAATGTATGTCTATCAATAAACATTTGGTCTTGTTGTTGTTGTTGTTTTGAGTTGGAGTCTCACTCCCATCCCCCAGGCTGGAGTGCAGTGACACGCTCACTGTCACCCCAGCATAGACCTGCTGGGCTCAGGCCATCCTTCCACCTCAGCCTTCTAAGTAACTGAAACTACAGGCGCATGCTACCGTACCTGTCTAATTTTTGATTTACTGTAGAGATGAGGTCTCGCCAAGTTGCCCAGACTGGTCTTGAACCTGCAGGCTTAGGCAGTCCTCTTGCCTTGGCCTCCCAAAGTGCTGGGATTACAGCCTGAGCCACTGAGCCCGCCAACATTTGGTTCTTATTAACATCTGTACTATAGAAAATATATAAAATGCAGAAAAGTAAGAAAAGGAAAATATTATCTCTAATCGTACTACCCCCAGAGATAAATAATCTTTTTGGCATTTTGTAAATGTATTTTGTGGTTGTTTTTCCTTTGTTTTTAGAAAATTGCAATGATATCCTCTGGGTGCTGGGGATTACAAGGATGGACAGAACACTATGGAGCTTATCACTGTATCGGATAGAGAGAGGATTAAACTTTAGTGAAATTGTTCCACAGATATAAAGATGAAAATGGAGACAAGTGCTGTGGAAGGAAGGCAAGGGAGCTGTGACTGTATGAAGGGGCATCTGATGTAAGTCTAGGGTCTCACTCTAAATCTAAATTGCAGTCAGGGAAAGCTTTTCTGAGAAAAGAGTCTGATTTGAGACCTGAAGGCTGCATGAGAGGGATCTGAGGAAGAGGGTGAGTGTGGACAAAGAAGAGAGTGAGCTTGGGAGCCTGACTAGCCTGATCGTGCAAGGCTTGCATTGTGTGTCTCTAAGCCGAAAGAAGGGGGTTTCTGGGGGCACAGCGATTTGGAAAGGGAAGAAGGGAGGCTGCACCATCTGCTTCCTGTGGGCTGTGTTAAGGATTTTGCTCTTTATCCTAAGAGCTGGGTAGTGACATGACCCAAATTTCCTTCCTTTTGGTTTCAGAAGGAAAAACAGCTGAAAGAGCTTACTAGTGGATGAATACATGAAAGTTACTTATTACATCTTCTCTTAGTAACCTGTTCATGTCCATTGCCTTATACATTTTGTGTATATTATGTACGCCTCCATTTATTATATTTACTGCACATGCTTTCTCTATTTTTGTAGGTCTTTGACATAAAAAATATTTTAACTCTTACCTGGTTTCACACAGTGAATCTTTTTCTAAGTGATTTGTTCCATTCTTCTTTAGCCTAGAGAGCACCACGTTCACAAGAGAAGTGATAGTTATATTGGTTCTCTTCTAGATATTGTAGTGTATTTTATAAATTTAACTTTTTAATCTACCACTAATTTATTTTAGCATCATATGAGATAAATATTTTCCAAACTGTATTCTATGGAATACTTTTTTGTGTGTTTGAGTCGGAGTCTCATTCTTTCGCCCAGGCTGGAGTGCAGTGGCACACTCAAGGCCACTGCAGTCTCTACCTGCTGGACTCAGGTGATCCTTCCACCTCAGCCTTCCGCGTAGCTGGGACCACAGGCATGTGCCACCTCGCCCAACTAAATTTTTTATTTATTGTAGAAACAAGGTCTTGCCATGGTGCTCAGGCTATTCTCAAACCTCTGAGCTTAGGCAGTCCTCTTGTTTCTGCTTCCCAAGGTGCTGGGATTACAGGCATGAACCACTGTACCTGGTCTACTTTTTTTAAAAATGTTGAATAAAAGGTGCAGCAGAAGTAATGCAAATATCTAGGAATCGTTGCATACTGTATCCCTGTCCTGGAGTTATCTTAAAGCCTCTAAAAAGTCTTTCAGTAAAATAAAATGAAAAACATATATACACAAGAAACAAATTTGTTCAGCTTTCTGTAAGAAACACTTCTCTACTTTTTTTGACCACAGATAGCACTTTTTAACACCTCACAGAATACCATAGGACATAATTCTAAGTGGTCCAAATTCAATCTGACTACCCTTTTCTTTCCCATTTTTTGGTGATTATTTTTATCATCTTATTGCTATTGATTATACTTCAGAATTTGACAAGTTTCTCAAAATTGAAGTTACATTTATTTTTTCCTGTCATTAATCCTAGTCAAAAAGACATGATTAGTTGCATAGATGAAGTGTTAACAAACTCTTTCTGTAAAGGATCCATTAGTAAATGTTTTAGGCATTGCAAGCCAATTGGCAGGCAATATTATGTTATATAGGTACTTAGATAGCCATTTAAAATGTAACCATTTAAAAATTTAAAATCATGTTTAGCTTGTTGGTCTTACAAAAGTAGACTGTGGCCTGGATTTGGCCCGTGAGCTGTAGTTTGCTGACCCCAGTGTAGAACACTGTCTGTGTTACTGCTAGTGTGTTTGGCAAATCTTTGACCTCTACACATTCTAGAGTTTACATATATACTGGATTATGGACTCAGGGACAAGATGATATTTATAGGATGTTAATGTTTTTTATATTCACTTGCTTTCATTTTGCTGTTATTTTTATCAGTGATATTTAAACTTATCTATACCATGACTCTAATCTGTATATACCATGTCTGTCTTCTGACATGATACCACAATTATTCTGCTATTAGGCTTCCTATAGTGCATTTGCATTTAAAAAAAAAATTCTACTGACTTGAATACATTTTTTTTTGAGTTTGAGTCTCACTCAGTCACCCAGACTGGAGTGCAGTGGCCGCTTCCAGCCACCGCAGCCTCGACCTGCTGAACTCCAGCGATCCTTCCGCCTCAGCTTTCCAAGTAGCCGAAACTACAGGCATACGCTCCCACGCCCGGCTAATTTTTTGATTTATTGTAGAGATGAGGTCTCGCTGCCCAGGTGGGTCTCGAACCCACGGGCTCAGGCAATCCACTCACCTCAGCCTCCCAAAGGTGCGGGATTACAGGCTGAGCCACCGAGCCTGGCTAGACAAGACTTTTTAAAGCTCTGTGACTCTCTTGGGAGTTTTCTAGGAATTTTCCAAGTAAGCCCAATCCCCCCAAAAATAGCTAAAATCATACTCTTGATTTTCCTATATTATTATAACTGACAAAAAATGGAGAACATTTTAGGAACTTTCTGTTTATACATTTTTTTAGCTCATTAATTTTGTTATTATTATGGTAGAATTTTTAGAAAAGACTAGCTGGTGGGGAGAAAGTTGTCATAGTATCACTCTTTTAAAAATGTATAGTATTATGTCCAGAAAGACATGACCTTGCAGAAGAAAATTTCAAAGTAACAAAAGTATACTGTCTTTGCGTCCATGTTTATCTCATGGTAACTGCAGAGCACCACACTTTACATCCACATTCCCCTGTTAAGATGGCAGAAGGATGAAGATCCAGACCACTGTCACTTACTCTCAAGGCAAGGGAAGCTGAGAGGGGTAGTCTGGGAGTCATGTTCATACCTGAAAACCAAGGATTCTGTCATTGAGGAAAAGGAGAGCAATGGGTATTGGAAGGTTATCAGCAGTTATCAGCAGTCCCAGCTGCAGAAGTACAAGATGGAGTTCTGTCAGATTTTGCCATATTTAGAGGCAGGTCATTCATTTTGGAAAATACTTAAAGTGGGTTTTTCCTTCTCCCTCCCCCGTTTTCACCACACACCTTTTAAAAATTCACAGTCCCAGAAGAGAATATATCGTGAATCAGTTCAAAGGAGTCTATTTTCTCTAGGTTGTCAGAACTATTTTGTTTAGCCAGCCTTTAGTTCCATTATGGTTATTTTTGTGTTTTCTACCAAGTTACTTTGTTTGCTTGTTTCCTTAATAAAGATACATGCATATATGTAGCATAACTAACCACTAGATGGGTCGATGAAACTTTACATTGCATTTATGAACTAGTATCAGAGAGGGGGAATCCTTTACTAAATGGAGCTAAACTTTGGAGTGTTTTAATTTTTTAAAATTATCTTGCCAATAGAACTAACATGTCTTAGAAATGTCTGAAAAAATATGAGTTTATATATGTGTGTATCACAACAGAGATTTATTTTCTCTAAGGAAAATTCTGTTATGATCTCAAGGCAAATGTGAATCTTTTGTCATTTATGCTGCTGCCAGCCTGAAGGACAGGCTTCTGTTCTGCCAAAATACAGAAGAGTGTCAGATTATTAACTGCAAAATAATAAAAACTCAGCAAGTTTATAGAGTGATTTAGATGCTGCTTATTTCCAGAATAATCATCTTTTCAGTCTTTAAATTGGTGGGTTTCAGAAATTGCAGTGTCCTTTTTGAATAAGAAAGAGCACAAGGTTGCAAATGATTATCTAGCCTTTTGTAGCCAAATGTGGCCAGAACACACCAATTTTAGAATTTGCCAGAATATATCAGTAGAAGATAGAAAAAGAAATTCCTCTCTTTCTTTGCTTTTTTCCTCCTTCCATTTTTTTTTTACATGTATTTGTAAGGTATTTCACTAAAGTATGTATATTATTTGGTTGATAAGACATTTATAGTGTAGATAAAAAAGATGCTAGGTGTATAATATATATATGATTGGTTGTATACATATAAAATTTAACCAGTTGATTCTAACATTTGACTAACAAATATGAATTTTGAAGATTTGTTGATAAGCAGAATTAATTGCAGTGATGTTAGAAACAGGAAAACTAGAAGCACCAACACCCATAAACCTTGAAGGTTAAATAAATGTGTAATGTCGTCATTATCTGGACTTAGTCATTTACTTGGCAAATGGAGAGAATGAATATTATATATACAAAATGTGGGCTTCTGTATAGTGATACCTGCATGCCTTTCTCAAAATTGTGTAAAAGTAAAAAGTATAATGTGTCAGACTATAAGTTGGACCGACCTGTCATAGTTTTCAGCACGGATGCATTTAGTTGTCACTAAAATTCCTTTAAAGATATGCACACGCGCGCGCGCGCGCACACACACACACACACACACACACACACACCACACGCGCGCGTGCGCGCGCGCGCGCACACACACACACACACACACACACACACACACACACACACACACCACCCTATGCCCAACTAATTAAACTGCCCTCTTTCTTCGCCCCAGCCACATGTTACCGTATACTTTTTAGAAAACTGTGACTTAATTGTTCTTAGTATTTAAAAAATTAACAAAGTTTCGCAAGAGGTAACAGGCAGGTAACATGGCTTGGAAATCATATGAAATCAAGTGTGAACTCATCATTAGGAAGAGCAAGGAGAATACAGATAAAGATATGAAGAAAGAGCTTTGTGGTTTTTTCTTTTATAAGCTTAATTTTTGGCATTTCCAATTCATATAGGAGTTAGTGAGTTATATGGCAGTATCCAATTCTATCTCGGGAATACAAACCAGGCTGTTTATACTCTACTGGTGTTTCTAATTAATATATGTAGATCTCATATATAAAGGAGTATTTTTTTTTATTTTAGATTTGACTTTTGTGACTTTTCATTTTCCAACTTATATAAATAAAAATATTGAAGACAAAAAGAATTAAGGACTTTATAAATGTCATATAAACATCCACAGATGTGGCTATAGAGTCCAGTATAGGTGATTGCGTTTTTTTAAAAATTTTGTTTTTAATTAATTGGTCTAAAGTCACTTTCCTCTTTTATCAGAAATGCTTCAATATCTAGATTTTAATCACATTCAATATTCATAAGTATGAAACAAGCATTTATTAAACACTAGCTGTGTACAAAAACATTAGGCTAAAAACTCAGAAGAACACAGAAACGTGAAGTATGGTGTCTTGCCCTCTAGGACTTTTTAATGTAGTTGTGAAGACAAAATATACATTCGTCAAATGGTTAAGTCACAAGCAAGAAAATGATTACATGAATCACATTCATCTCTATCTACTGACGGAAACAACTGATGAACCTTCAGTTTTTATCTATGAATAAAAGTAAACAATTTTTTGCAAGTTGAGCTGAGGAGAAAATGGAAACTTTCTGTAAATATAATTAATACTTCTAGTAGAAGCTTTCAGATTTCAGAAACTTCCTTTGCCATGAATAGCATAATTTTTGAAATAGCCACATGTTCCAGAATCTGGATTAAGGACAGTAACTTCTATTGTCTTGTATAAAGAGATATGTTTGGATTTGCTGAGGGAAGAGCAGCTATTAATTTATCTCAGTGGATTATTCTCTTGGTTCTTCTCATCTACAACTCCATTCTTTTGTACTGCTCTTTATTTGTCTTTTAAGTGAGGACCATGGGGAGGCTCAAATTTCACCTGTACGAAGACCACTGATTTACCTAATCCTCACTTATACTCCACTTTTTTTTTTTTTTTTTTTGAGTTGGAGTCTCACTTTGTCGCCCAGACTGGAGTGCAGTGGCTGCTCCCGGCCACCGCAGCCTCGACCTGCTGGGCTCTGGCAGTCCTTCCGCCTCAGCCTTCCAAGTAGCTGGAACTACAGGCACGCGCTACCACGCCCGGCTAATTTTTGATTTATTGTAGAGATGAGGTCTCACCAAGTTGCCCAGGTGGGTCTCGAACCCATGGACTCAGGCAATCCACTCACGTCAGCCTCCCAAGGCGCAGGATTATAGGCTGAGCCACCGAGCCCGGCATACTCCACATTTTAAAAATAAAATAGGGAAAGAATAATTATGTATAGTACTATGGAATGCTACGCAGCCGTAAAAAAGAACAAAACCATGTCATTTGAAGCAAAATAGATGCATCTGGGAACCATCATTCTAAGTGAATTATCACAGAAACAAAAAACTGAACACTGTGCGTTTTCGTTCATAAGCGATGACTAAACACTGGACGTACAAATGAGCACAAGGATGAGAACAACAGACACCAGGCACTGCTAAAAAAAGGGAGGGAGGGAGGGAGTACCATGCTCACCACTGGGTAAGCCCAAACCTTACCTTCATACAATATACCTATGTAACAATTCTCATATGTACTCCGTGATTCCAAAATTTTAAAAAGTATGGAAACAATTTTTAAGTTTAATTACAGTATTGTTAACTATATGTACATTATTATATAATAGATCTCCAGAAATTTTCATCTTATGTAACTGAAACTGCTCACCCATTGAAAAACTCATTTCCCCTCCCTCTTAGCCTCTAACAACCACCATTCCACTTTCTGCTTCTTTGATTTTAACTACCCTCAATATCTCATATTGGTAGAATCTTTTTATGGTTGGCTTACTAGCATTATGTTCCTAGGGTTCATCCATGTTGTAGTATGTGAAAGGATTTCTTTCTTTCTTTCTTTCTTTCTTTCTTTTTTTTTTTTTTTTGAGTTGGAGTCTCACTCTGTCACCCAGACTGGAGTGCAGTGGCCACTCCCAGCCACCGTAGCCTCGACCTGCTGGGCTCCGGCGATCCTTCCGCCTCAGCCTTCCGAGTAGCCGGAATTACAGGCACGCGCTACCACGCCCGGCTGATTTTTTGATTTATTGTAGAGATGAGGTCTCTCTGCCCAGGCGGGTCTCGAACCCTCAGGCTCAGGCAATCCACTCACCTCAGCCTCCCAAAGGCGCAGGATTACAGGCTGAGCCACTGAGCCCGGCTTCTTTCTTTTTTTAAGGCAGAATAGTATTCCATTGTATGTATATGCAGTAGTACCCCCCATCCACAGGGTGTCATTCAAGACTCCAGTAGATGCCTGAAATGGTAAATAGTACCGAACTCTATATATACTGTGTTTTTTTGCATCTGTTAATCAGCTGTCAAGTGACTAACAGGCAGGTACATGCTGGACAACAGGATGATTCAAGTCTCAAAAGGGAGAGAGAAAGGATGAGATTTTATCATGCTATTCAGAATAGCACATAATTTGAAACTTTTGAATTATGTACTTCTGCAAGTTGACACTTAATATTTTTGGCTGCAGTTGGCTGCAGGTAACTGAAATCATGGAAAGTGAAACTGCAGACAAGGGGGAGACTAGTGTACCACATTTCTTTGTCCACTCGTCCATCAGTGGCTTTCATATCTTGGCTGCTGTGAACAATGCTGCAGTAGATATGGGTGTGCAGATATCTTCAAGATCCTTTTTTCAATCCATTTGGATATATATGCAAAAATCAGAGTGCAGGTTCATATGGTGGTTCAATTTTTAGCTTTTTGAGGAATCTTCATAGTGGTTACACCATTTTACAGTACTGCCAACTATATGCAAGGGTTCCATTTTCTCCACATCCTCACCAGTATTTGTTATTTTCTGTTTTTGTTTTTTTTTTAATTTTTTTTGGTAGTGGCTATCCTAACAGGTGTGAATGATACTTCATTGTGGTTTTGATTTGCATTTCTCTGATAATTAGTGATATTGAGCACCTTTTCATATGCTTGTTGGTCATTTATATATCCTTGGAGAAAGATCCGTTGGCCCTTTTAAAATTAGGTTATTATTATTATCTGGTTATTTTGGTTATTGAGTTGTAGGATTTTTTTAAAAAATATATTCTGGATATTAACCTCTTAACTGATATATGGTCTGCAAATATTTTCTTCCATTCCCTATGTTGTTTTTTCGATCTTTTTTATTGTTTTCTTTGCTCGGCAGAAGTTTCAAAGTTTTATATAGTGCTATTTGTCTGTGTTTGTGCTTTTGGTGTCATATTTAAGAAATTATTTTTAAAAATGAAATTCTTCCCATTCCAATGTCATGAAGCTTTTCCCCTGTCTTGCTTGTTTGTTTGAGTCAGAGTCTCACTCTATCACCCAAGCTGGAGTGCAGGCTGGAGTTCACTGAAGCCTCGATCTCCCTGGCCCAGGTTATCCTTTCACCACAACCTTCCAAAGCTGGGGCTACAGGTGTGCACCACCTGGCTAATTTTTTTTTTTTTTTTGGTAGAGTTGAGGTCTCACTATGTTGCTCAGATGGGTCTTAAACTCCTGGGCTCAGCGATCCTCTGACCTTGGCCTCCCAAAATGCTAGAATTTCAGGTATAACCCACCATGTCTAGCCTCGACCCTTATGTTTCTTCTAAGAATTAGGTTTAGTTGGTCTGTAGTGCTATTTCAGTCCTCTCTTTCCTTATTGATCTTCTGTCTGGTTTTTCTGTTTATTATTAAATTAAGGTATTGAAATTTTCTACTGTTACTATGTTATTGTCTATTTCTCCTTTTAATTTTGTCAGTGTGTGCTTTGTTTATTTCGGTGCTTTAATGGCTGTGTGTGTATGTGTTTGCTGTTACTTGTCTAGTGAAGTGACCCTTTTATCATATAATGTCCTTCTTTGTCTCTTATGACAACTTTTTTAAACAAGGAAATTGAATCTTTTATTTGTTTCTTTTTTGCTGCAAAGCTATTGCTTCACTTTATAAAAACAGCACAGCAAATGCAGTATGATGTAAGATTAAGCTAGTGTTGTTCTTCATCTGACACTGTACCACTGTACCACCAACAAAAACTTCTCCACTTGTAGTTATTTCCACTGGAAAGATCAGTAAGTATTTAGACATAAATCCAGGTGTGAATGTAAGCAAGTTGCCATGTTATATAAGGCCTAAGATAACAGTGTTATCCTTAAGTTACATAATTTTCATAACCAGTTTTACAATGAACATTTCATGAGTTCTGAATACTACAGCCTAGTCTCAACATTGGAGGGTATTGTGAAAAAGATGCATACTGTGTTTATCTGTAATCCTTAGAAGATTAAGCAGCACTTTTTCTAATTAACTGTGTTGAGTAGTTTCTTTTCCCATCAGTATTGCTAAAAGTTGCTATTTTAAGTCTTCTGTCCACCACTAATTTAAGACCACTATGCTGGGTGACATTATTCCACACTGGTTTATTTAGGGCTCCAGTCTCATTCCTTCATAGACTTTACGTATTTCTCATGTGTCTTCACTCATTAGTTTATCTAGCTCTGAAGGGTTACTCAGCATCATCTTGATCAGCCAACCATCTTCATAGCAAGATTTGTTGACAAGTCCTGAGTTTCCTGCAAGAGCCTCTTTAATTTCAGTTACTTCTCCTGATAAAGGAGAACAGAGTTCACTAGTAGCTTTCACACTTTCCAAAGCACCAAACTCATCCTGTTTGTTCAGTTTGTCCCAACTTTAGGCAGACTGCAGTAAACAACATCTCCCAAGGCTTCCCATGCAAAATTGCTGTTTCCCACTGTTCCAGTGCCTTTTTCTGTTGTTAACCATTCGTGTTTCTCTGTGAATTTTGCGCACCCAGAGCAGGCCAGGTCTCAGGCGCAGCTTCTGGATGGCACTGGTCCCTTGTCCCCAGAGCCTCAGCTGCCAGGGCAGCAGGCCCTGAGGCCGCATGGAGGCTGCAGACCATGGTCACGCAAGCTCCGCTCCACTCTGCTCGCTGCTGACAATTTTTTACCCTTTTAAGGTCTTTTTGCCTTATATAAGTATGACCACTCTGCTCGTTTTGTGACCATTTACGTAGAACATATTTTTCTATCCTTTTACTTTCACTTTATTCATTCAGCCACTCTGTCTTTCAATTGGAGAGTAAGTCTTGGAGCTGTTTTGTATCTCTTAACTTTTGTATTGACATGCTTTGATTCCTTCTCATTTTATCAGAAAGCTCAATATTTTTGTACGCTTTCTTGTTGTTGTTTGTCATCCTTTAGTTTCAACTTGCAGGATTTCCTTTAGCGTTTCTTGTGAAGCAGGTCTGATAGTGGTGTTGAACTGCTTCAGCTTCTTTATCTTTTACAGGTATTTTCTTTGTGGTGACCAGGGGGCTTACATAAAACATCTTTTAGTTTCAACAGTCTATTTTAAGCTGATAATTTGACTTTAATTATATACAAAATTCTTTTGCATCTCCCCACTGCCACTTATGTTATTGATGTCACAAATTGCATCTTCATTTAGTGTTTATTCATTAATGTAGTCTTATTGTTTTAGTTATTTTTATGCTTTTGCCTTTTAAATTATATACCAGAATTAAAGGTGCTTTATGTACCACAATTATAATCACTTGGAGACACCTTATATATCACCTATCAGCAACTCAACTGTATTTTTTAATGAAATAGTGAAAAACTAATCTCTTCATATGAAATAGCATAGCATTGGAACTAGTTATTTTATTGTAATGATATTTGGCTTATAATGGAATTTTGGATATTGAAGAACTTATTTATGACAATCAAAAAAATTTATCTTATATTTTTCTAAGGTGTGGGAATGCGTGAAGCAGTCATTGACATGCATTGATACATATTGTACAATAGTAATTTGTTTGACATTTTCCACCTGGTGTTTTTCTACTTGAACATACAGTACAGTCTCATTTTCTTCCTCCCACATTAATAACATGTAATTTACTGTCCAGTCTGTTGTTCAGAGATTGTTGTGGAAGGACACACTCGTGATTTCTAAAAACTACTTTTCAACTGATCAATTAGAAGCTTGACAAATTTAAAATGGGACATAGGATTTTCATTGTTTTGAATGAAAAACTTCCGGGAAACGATCAATTTTGAAAAATTTTTGCTTGCATAAGTTTTCCTAGGTAATCACCAGCATTCTCTTTATGTCCCCTAAGAGGGGACATCAGAGTAGTTTGCTAAATTCACAAAGTCTTCTCGGAAGGGACACCTGAGTGCAAAGGGTTAAGTTTACCAGAGAGCTTTGTATTTTTATATACTCTGTTGTTACTATTTGGCATTCTTTAGTCTCAACTTGAAGGATTTCCTTTAGCTTTTCTTGTAAGGCAGGTCTGTTGATAGTGTTGAACTCCTTAAGCTTTTCTTTATCTGGGAAAGCTTTTTCTTCTTTTTTTTTGAGTTGGAGTCTTACTCGGTTGCCCAGACTGGAGTGCAGTGGCCGCTCCCGGGCACCGCAGCCTCGCCTGCTGGGCTCCAGCAATCCTTCCGCCTCAGCCTTCCAAGTAGCCAGGATTACAGGCATGCGCTACCATACCCGGCTGATTTTTTGATTTATTGTAGAGATGAGATCTCGCTGCCCAGGCGGGTCTCGAACCCGCGGGTCAGGCAATCCACTCACCTCGGCCTCCCAAAGGCGCGGGATTACAGGCTGAGCCACGAACCCGGCCGTTTTCTTCATTATTGAAAGAAAGTGTTGCTATTGGGTTGATGCATAAGTTTGTAGCAATTTGCACTTGCCCTTGGAATACAAAAGTTACATGATGGTTGACTGGTTGCAAGTCATCACATTTGCCAATTTTCTGGTTGACTGACACGGATCATCATGGATTAAAGTGTTTAAACAGTCTTCATCAAAGCTTATGGTCTTCCTGAACATGAAGAATCACTCAGGTCAAAAGTGACCCTTTTTGAAATGACATAACCATTTTCAAGATGGCATTTTCAGAATGCCATCCCCAGTGGCATTCTCCCAGTACATGGCACAAATGTTTTGAGCTGCCTGCACTGCCTTTATTCCTCTGTTAAACTCAAACAGAAGAATATGTTGGAAGTGTTTTTTTTTTCCACTTGACACTCCATACTCCATTTTCTTTAGCCCATCAAATAGCACTAACTTTCTTAAAATCTGCAAAATGCAAGACATACAAGCACAACATTGTCACTCCAAATGACAAATGTGAAACAAACTCACAACATTGTAGTGTTGCTATGCCAAAAACAGTGCTATGAACTGATGTATCAAACTAATAGATATAGTACTCTTGGTTGGCAAGTTTTCTTTTTCTTTCAACACTTTGAATAGATCATCCTACTTTCTTCTGACCTGCAAGATTTTCAGCTGAGACATCTGATGTAACCTAATTGGAACTCCTTTGTACTTTTTTTGTTTTGTTTTGGTCTCTTACTCTGAATATTTTTGTATTAACTTTTATCCCTCTCCAGAACTTCTTCCTTCTCATGTAAATACATACTACCCAACATTGCCTAATTCTACAAACACAGCTGCCTTGCACAGCTGCCTTGCACAGTTTGGGTTTTTTTTCTTGCTTCTTTAAAGATTCTCTCTTTATTTTTCATTTTTGACCATTTGATCATAATGCCTCTTAGTTTGGGCCCCTTTGGGTTTATCCTGGTTAGAGTCCTTTGAGATTCTTGAATTTGGATTTCCATTCCCTTTTCTAAGACTTAGGAAATATTTAGCCATTATTTCTTTATATAAGAATTCTACTGGTTTTTCTTTTTCTTCTCTTTTTGGAACTCCCATAATGCATATTTTGATGTACTTTGATAGTATCTCCTAAGCTCCTTAGGATTTCTTATCTTTGTTATTCATTTTGCCTTTACTCCTCTGACTCAGTAATTTCAAATGCTTTGTTTGCTGATATTTTTTTCTGCTTTATAAAGTCTGTTGTTGGTCTCCTCTAGTGAATTGTTTTAATCCAGTTATCATATTTTTTAGCTATAGGATTATTAGTTTTTTTATTAGTTTCTGCATCTTTGTTTATGTATCACTTTTTCATGCTTTTTTCTGATTTTGTTTAGTTGCTTATCTGTGTTGTCTTGTGATCACTGAACTTCTTTTAGACATTTATTTTGAGTTCTTTATCAAATGATTCATAGATATTCATTTCTTTGGGTTTGGTTTCAGGAGATTTACTTGTTCCATTGATTGTGCTGTTTCCCTGTTTCTTCGTGTGCTTTGTAAGTTTGTTGTTGTTAGCTGAGTTTTATACATTTTGAAGAAATAGGTATATCTTCCAGGCTTTATTCACTAGTTTCATGTAAGGAAAGATCTTTTATCAGTCAGCTTATCTAGAAATTTTGGGGACCTCTAAAACCTTTTGTAGGAAATGTAATTTCTCTGGGCTTATTTCCCATTTGGGAGAGGTTGCTGGTTTGTTTGTCAAGAGCTTCAATCCCTTGCTTCCTCTGATATCTGTCTGTAGTATTGCAAGTTTCTGTGTCTGTAGAACTGCAGGTTCTGTGTTCGGTAGGAGCAAGCCCTTCTACTCTTCTTTGTTCTCAGCAGCCTCCAGGCATTCAAAGTATGCTAGCTCTTTGTCAGCTCTCTGAATCAGATGAGACATACACTAGTACCTCAAGCAACTTTCTGAAAAGTTCGAACACATATTAACATTCTACTCTTCTCCAACCTTTCAAAATGAGAAGCCATGAGTCGGGCCCTTAGATGGATTCACACCATAGGCCCTGTGTTGCTGCCACAAGCCATCCTTACAGTGCCGTCTCTATTAATGCTCTGAGTCAGGCATGAGAAAATCAGCCCCTCAGAAAACCCTCCAAAAAACTGGAACACCGGGTGCATGTTCCACTCTTTTCCCCACTGCTCTCCCCTTCCACCCAGAAACTGCAAGCTGTGATTAGCAGTGCCAGTTGGGGGAGGGGTTGTCATGGATAAAATGAAATGGCTGTTTTTACCCTTTCAATGCACCTTTTCTGGGCTTTCCACTTGCTTGGAGTACTGTAACTTCTTTACTAGTTTTTAAGGTTCTCATAAAGATATTTTGGTTTATATATTGATACATTATTCTTATCTTATTAAATGTGCTGTTGGGGGGGCACACCTCATCAACAAGGGTATCTACATAATGAACATTTGTATACCTAATCCTGAATTGTACCCCACATCTTTAAAATAAAAAATTAAAAGTAAAAAAATTTTTTTAAATGCATTGTTTACTCCCACTCCACTCCCTCTTACTTTGTCCTTTCTTCCTTGAGATGAGTAGGACAGATCACCTATAAATGGTTCATGTTATCCCCAGGCTAAAATAGTTGCCTATGGTTCTTGTCTTCCTTCTGAGTGAGTGTCCCTCCCTCCTCCTGCTCCCCATCTGCTCTTATTTCAGACAATTGTATAAGCTTTTGGCTCAGCATCTGCTCTCAATTGTGGTCATTCTCTGAGCTACAGATTGACACCTCCTGCTAGGAATTTCAAAATGTTTGCTAGGGGTTCCAATAGCTGTTTGCTACCAAGTCTTTAGAGTCACTTAAAAAATCTATTGACAATTCAGGTGTTCTTACTGTTTAGGGATGGTACCTAATATGCATGGTTATATTGAGTCTCTATTAAATACAGTTTTGCCAGGTGCTTTTGATCGTATGGTTATTTATTTTCTAAAAAGATCTACACGTGTTCCTTAAATATACCTCAGTGCAAGACACTACTTATAGTATATATTTATGAGTCTGTCTCATAAATATTTATAATAAACTAAGGTCCTCCAGGGAAGAAACAAAGTCTTACTCATCTTGTTTTCCTTAAACCTTATATAGCATGTGGCATATAGTAGCCTTATTCAGTGGAATTGCATTGGATAATAAATTGTCGAGCACTTTCTGTGATGCAGTTCTTATAACTAACAAACTACAGAAAACTGTTTTTCATTCTGTTCACCACTCTTATCTTAGGATCTTTTGAAGACAGATACTTGTGGTTTTAAATAAAGATGGTCAATGATTCAGAACATGACTTTGCAGGTAGACATTCCTGGATTCAAACTCTGGTTCCTGCATTTCCTTTATGACTTTGGACAAGTTAGTTTACCATCCTAAGTCTTGGCTTCTTTATCTGTAAAATGATAATGTAATACTGATACCTCATAGAGTTATTGGAGGGATTATTTGGGATAATGCATATAGTACCTAGAATATAACACTCAAAATTGTTTAAAATATTTTTAAAATAAACATACAGAGATACAGTCTATATTACATTTTAAGCCTTTTGCTTATTAGCTATTATAAAAATCAACAAGTGGCAACCATTGTTATGTTGACAATTTTTTTCATCTAATAGCTTGATTATATCTGATGCTTCATATCTTCATTAGAGATAAGAAGCTAATTAAAATAATCCCAGAAACAAAGTAGCAAATGCAAGTATAGCTTATTGCTTTTCTACAGTCAAAAATTCTGATCTAGTTGTATTTATAATCTGAAGAGAATAATAACCAGCTTAAAGTAAATTTTTAATGTTAAAAATTTAGGTTTCAAAACATAAAAGAATATATGTCACATAATTCTGTTTATATAAAATAGAAAAAAGTAGTGACAGAAAACAGATAAGTAGTTGAGCAGGATGGGGACAGACTGCAAAAGAACATAAGAAAACACTTGAAAGTGTTGAAAATGTTCTGTCTTGACCATGGCAGTAATATCTCCCAAAATCCATTGAGCTGTGCACTTTAAATGGATATCGTTTATTCTCTGTAAATTATACATTAATAAACTGATTTTTAAAGTAAGGCATTTTCATGAAAAAAATGTAATAATTTGCTTATTGTTAATGAACACCAGGTACTAAACTTAAAGATACATACTTCACCAAATTTAGGCCTGTGTCTGCCCATCTATAGTAGCATCCTACTTATCTGCAGTTCAGACTCATCATTAGTCCTCAAAAACATGGAGGCAGGAAATGCCTATGAGGCCAAATAGCCATCACAAAGTCCATGTGTTTATTGCAGAAGAATGCTCAATAATCACCATCAGAATATGTTTAATAAGATTGTATATAAAATAGTAAAAATTCTTTTGTCTTTTTGACAAGCTTTTAGTGGATAAAAAATAGTATATTGGAAGGTAAATACATAAAATCCTAAGAATTCAAAGTTCAATAACTGGGGGCACTTCAGGTTAGGGAAAGGCAACTCAATACACTACAATAATCTCTGGGATATTTCTGTATTGAGAAACTAAAGTAATATGTTAATGAGCTTGAGTCATCAATAAATGTTAAATTGTAACCCATATGTGATACCTAGAATGGTATAATTTATACAGAAATGTCTAAATAAAAGCATTATGTTGTTTAATAGAATTAAATAGGAATGTGAAAAACATGTATGTGAATGTGTAGGTTGTATTTGTACACATACTCACACACTCACATTTATATATGTGTGAAACTCTACAAGCACTCACACACGTATAGCTCTATGCTTTTGTAGACTTCAGTGTGAATTTTTATCCTGTTGTAATAGCCTCATTTAAAATAAGATTTTAATAAGCTTTTAGTGGGGCTCATCACCAACTCCTGAATAAACCAAATATTTTGTTAATTATTCAAACATTGATTATTTCTAGAACTACTCTGCTTTTTTAAAGATTGGAATATGTGTATAGTAGAATATAGACTTGTACAATGGCTGGGCGCAATGCTTAATATTAGTTCTCTGTTTAGTAGTAAAATGAAAAATAATGGGTAGCAGAAGTTATTGTGATCAGCACTACATTATAAAGTTGTTTATCATTTATTTACTCACAATTATGAATATGGAGGGCAGCTTCATATTATATAGGAAATCACTAAGAACATTACAGTTGTGTAAATTGCAAATGCTATATCATGATAATTATCACTTTTTTAATTATGTTCAACAAAACTGTAGTAATCTGATGATATTTTGGCAGTTATATGTAATTCACATATATATATATATACACACACACAGAGAGAGGAGAGAGAGAGAGTGTGTGTTGAGATCTTGCTCTGCCTCCCAGGCTAGAGTGCAGTGGCATGATTACGGCTCACTGCAGGCTCAACCTCCTGGGCTCAGGCGATCCTTCTGCCTCAGCCTCCTGAGTAGCTGGGACCACAAGTGTGTGCCACCATGCCCAGCTAATTTTTTGATTTTTTTGTAGAGATGAAATCTTGCTATGTTGCCCAGGCTGGTCTCAGACTCCTGGACTCAAGTGATCCTCCCACCTCAGCCTCTCAAAGTGCTGGGATTTCCAGGTGTGAACCACTGAACCTGGCCTATTCCCATTATTTTAAAAAATACTCTTCATTGTTACATAGCTAATTAGGAGACAATGTCAGTGAAGTCTTTACTAATTCTATTCAATAGCCACTTACTTAGGGTATAAGTCAAGTGCTATGCCAGTCTCTGGTGCTTTAAAAAATAAATAAAACTAATAACCAAGTCCCAAGGACTCATAGCTTGCTAAAATGTTTGTACTTTTTCTCACAGGCAGTAGTGAACCATTAACAATTTCCAAGAGGAAAAAATGATGTGATAGAATCTCTCAAACACATAATATTAATCATCAGAGTATGGGTACCATAATTTTCCTGTTTATTGGGAATTTATATGGCTTCTATGCTTAGCCATTAATGGACATTGCTGATATATATTATATCCTGGTGCACATAATTACATATAGTGTGTACCATATTATGTATTCCCTGCTGTGCGGTAGGGTATGCATATATTCAACTTTACTAGATAATATAAAACCTCTTTGTTAAACAGTGAGATGCTGATTCTATTAGCTGCTTTATATCCTTGCTGATACTTAGTAATGTCAGACTTGTTAAAGTTTGCTAACTTGAGGATTTATTTGCAATTACTGGACTATTCTTTGAGCATTTTTCATGTTTACCCTCTTCTATTTTCATCCATCATATAAGCTTATGTTCTTCTATTGTAATAATTTTTTTGTCTTTTTCCTTCCCCTTCCATTTTGTCTGTCCTTGATTTCTATAAGTGTTGGAATTTCTGGATTGATTCTCTGTCTTGTACTTTTTTCCTTCTATTTTTCATCTTTTTGTCATTTTGCTCTTCTTGAAAATGTTCTCGACTTCATCTTCCATTTCTTTTAAAATTTTAATTTATGCTATATTCCTTTTTCTACTTATTTTTCTGTATATTGTATATTTATTCTTTTTAAAACAGCATTCTAATGTTTTTTGGATAAAACCTACTGAAGAATAGGAACAAGAAACATCATTTTTTGGGTCTTGAAGCATATTTTTATCTCCTTGCATGATTTTGTTTCCTCCAGCTTGCTTTGATTCTGTTTATCATTGTCTTTGACTTTCTTGAGAGAAGTTTTTCTCAGATGTCAGGTGGTTTAGTCCTTGACTGACTGCCCATATTTAAGTGTATGTGGCACTAAAAAACTGATTGGTAGTTCTCAGAGCTTGGGCGAAGCCTGAAAATTATAGGATGGAAACCTCTATTCTTAAGTCTTTTCAGTTGAGTTGATTAGATTTCCCAAAGAAGAATCTTCCAGTCTCCTGTCAAGAAAGGCATAAGCTTTCTGATAACCTGGTGGTGAAGAGAAATTGCGGTCTCAATTTCCTCAGTATTTAAAACTTTACCGTTTAAGACTTTAACTTAGTTTTCAGGATGATTCCTCTGCCTTCAACTCTGCCTAATATTCCTCAATTTACAGTCTCTCTGTTTTATCCTGTCAGGAGAACAAAACTTAAGTCTTCTGCCATGGTGGAGAAGGGATATAACATTGTAAACAGGAATATGGAAGCATCTAACTGCCTCTTAGACTTGTAACAAATGCTTCTGTATCCATTCAGCCTTCCAGAAGATGACTTCTTTGGAAGTTTAGTTAAGCAAATTGGATTTCTTCTTCACTGAAAACGATATATTTATCCAAGAAAATACCATTATAAGTTGACATATTTTAATACTTTTTCCCATTTTACTATCCAGAATGATTTAGCAAGATAAAGTCATAACCTAACAAACTTTTAGATGAAGAAAGCATTTTAAAGTTGTATACAACTATGATCTCTCTTCCTTGGCCTTTCTTAGTTAATAGAATTCATCTAAATTTATTTTTTAGTATTTAGTTTGATGAGTCATCATATTCTTCTTTCTGTTTTAACTTTTCTTCCCGTGGTATGTTTATGACTGGATAAATTTATAAGCTGTTTGCATTTCACCATTAAATTAGCTTCTTTGACTCTGACAAAAAACATGTAACTATATATTTATGACAAATAACATTGTTTTTGTATGTTGGTTGCTGGAAATACTTCTAACATTTTATTGTTAGCTTAGACAAATGTGTTGTATATGTTTTTCTCCCGTTTGTTAACAAGAAACATCTGTTAGCTCAGAGCTTTCCTTTGAAGAGATACTTCCAAAAAAACTTTGCCCTCAAATCAGAACTAGTTCTTGGTTTTAACAAAAGTAAAGTAAAATTCCAAAGGCAAGTCTTTATGTATTTTTTTCATCATTTTGTTCTTCTAGACTGAATGTTTTATCAGTATGATTCATTTGCTGAAAAATAGAAAGGGTGGTATTAAGGGTTTTCTTTTTAAAAAACTAGGTATTAGAATTATATAGTTTGAAATCCCTCTGAATACAACTGGGCCCAGCATTAAACAGCTTTTTAAAATATGAAAACCAAAACCTGCAGTCACTAAACAAAGATTTTTTTTCTAGAAAGTAGTAATTGTATACAACAATAGCAGTTCAAAGCATATTGTTCCTGTCTTTCTGTTCTATTTGTTTACTACAGTGCCACTTTGAGAAAATGAACTTCCATGTTGAACTCTATCTAGATGAGAGTTGGGCCTATACAGATTCAAGTACGTCCACCAAAGAATGAACCAGCTGTTAAGCAAGGGCAGAAGCAGATAACAAATGTAGGAAAAGATGAAAAGTAAATTCTCCTGTAGACGTGGAGGGGAAAGGGCTTAGCTTGAACAATTTTTACAAATCAGTACTCTGCAGTCTAGAGTTCAGTAATTGTCACTAGGTCTATTTAGTATGTTATTTTTCAGTATAAGTGTGTATTTCCTGACTTTTGTCCTTCGAATTCAGAGTCTGAATTCCAGGGGCATGAACAAAGACCTTTTTAGCTTGCTCCTCCTTCCCACTTGCACTCCGTTGTAGTCCTACTCTGTTTAACCAAGTAGTAAGTATAAACTTACTCAGGAACATCCAGAAGGAAACTTCACAAAGAACTCCTCCTTGCCTTTTGTTGACTGTTAATTAAATCGGTGCAGAGATGTTCCAGTGTTGCCAGTTATTTATTTAGCCTTCTTCCATGGACATCTATTGAAGATCTTTTTGTTTTACTTTATTGTTTGATAACTCATTCTGTCGACAGAAAAAGAAGAGACACTACCATTCTTGGGTCTACAATATATTTAGCTTTGACTTAAATATCCTCATGTAAACCTCATAACCATCTGGGGTAGGGTTATGCTACTCCTATTTTTTAGATGCAGAATCTGACAAATGATTTTCCCAAAGTCACCCAGCTAGGAAGTGGCAGATCCAGGATTGAAATTTACATCTATCTGATTCTAAAGCCTAAAGTTTTCTGTTAATCATATAGAACCCACACTTGTTTGCCCCTGTCTCAACCCTATTTCAGGACTGCAAGGGAAGAATGCAAGAGTGCTTTCGTACTTGGACCTAAGCAGTAGTTCTGAGATCTTAATGTAAGCTTGTTATGCTCTGAGATCTTACTATGCAATGAGTTTCTTGGTTTTTAGGGTGTGAGGGAGATGTAGGTTTCACTTCATTTTATGAAATGTAGCTTTACAGAAATGTAGCTTTCCTATGTAAGAGAAAGATTCTACACATTTTGTAGTCATTGAAAAAACCAATCTGAAGATGAACTTTTAAAAATTTAGCATTTCATTTCTTTGTATTGGATTGTTTTGTGTTTATCTATTCCCCATTGAGGTTACCAAAGCAACAGGAACTATTTTATGAACTACCTAATACTTAACAGAGTGCCTTGGCATTTTGTTAACTTTTGTTGAATAAATGACAGTCTGTGAATGGTAAATTTTTATTTAAGAAGAATTATTTCTTTACCTTTGGGTAAAAAAAAATTCCTCTTTTATGGCTTTTTTATGTATAATAGACACATCTATTCCCCACCCTTCTCATAGATCTTCTATCCTCTTTCTCCACTTCCGATCCCACAAAATTCAACATGCCCTTCAGATCAGAAAAGTGGAGAAGTCTCTGATGGCTTGTGCTGTGGTACCATTCTTTATGTAACTTACTAAGTGAAAGAGAGTAACTCAGAGCAGGCCAAGAAAATTTGACACTTCCCTTAATAAAAAAAAAATACAGTTTTTCTTTTAAAGAAATCAATCATAATTCAAAAATGGAAGTTCATTTTTTGTCCTTTGGTACAAAGTTTTAATTACACCACATCATGAAATATTTTAGTTTATCTGATTAGCTCCCTTGAGACTAAAAGTATGATTGGACTGGAAGTCTGGAACTGAAGTTACAGGCTGCACAGGAATTGGAAATCATAGGTATGATATCTTGAAGTCGCTGAGGTGAGAAAGAGAAAAGGACAAGTGAGGTTAATTTTGTACAACTCCCTACAGGTAGCCAGAAGTCTCCTTGGATGGACTAGAAAACCCTAGGAAGTCTAACCCTAGACTTCCATTCTTTCAATCAAAGCATTCCCAGCCCAGGTGAAAAGAAATTTCACCATCTTCCCTTTGTGCCCTATGCCCCCATCCTTCTCAGATTTCAGAAGACAACTGAGTAACAAATGATCGACACCATTGCTTGAACTGTCTGTATTTTAAGTGCCTATCCAACTATGGAAATGCCCACCGTAAAATCATAAGCCCTAGCAGAAGTAAAATGGTCCAAACTCTCATTGAATGTCTCTGATACAACTGGGACTTAATCATAAATAATACTATGTGTGTCTGTTGTTCTAAGAATCTTATAAAAATTATGAAGTTGCTTTCCATGTTGATATGTAAATAGCAGATAATGTATATAGAAAAATGATTAAAAGCAGTATGTTAAACTGAAAAACTTTTATGTTTAACTTTGGTGTAGGAATTTCACCTTCCTAATTTTTTAGACTTTATAATAAAAATTTACTTGAGAGAAATGTATCTTTAACATTAGAGAATAATGGAGAACAGGAAAGTGGAATTATGTGGATAATTCACTTGAATGTAAATCAAAACTTGATTGCTTTTAAAGAACCAAAAGATAAATTATATGCTAGAAGGGCCAACATGGATAGTACATTGGATTCTAGATTCAATAACTGTTAAAATCTAGTTTGAATCACAGAAACAGAGTCATTATTTTTTTCAGATCATTATTTTTTAAATGTTCTGTTTCCTTTTTTAAGGACACATTAAGATGTTTCTAACTCCTATCAATTTGGAATAGAACCTGTACCAGAATAATCTTGTTATGTAGCAAGTTTATAGTCTCATTTAACACTTTACTTAAACAGCAGTTATTTAGTATTTTAGTTCATCTTTGTTCTATATATTTTTGACAGTGAAATTAAATATGTCCTTCCTGATTTGCTTAGTTTTTTAATTAGTCTCACTCAGGGTTACCTTCAGGAGACTATAGCACTGGCACCTCTTAGAACCTTTTGATGTCTGCTTTCGTTAAAGGCAGCGCACTTTCTTGCCTGTATCTTCTTACAGCAGCACTAATGCTAGCCATGCTAACTTGGATCCATTTCTGAGGTTTGCTGCAGGAAGCAAAACGCTAAATTATCATAAAAGGAAGCCATTCTTCTCCAGTTGTTAGAGCATGTCATCAAAACATGGCTTAAAATTGAAAACAGAATTTCTGTAGTTTATGACTGATATGCCCTATAGATTGTAAACATTTCTTGCACAGACTTAACCAGCATACAGAAGAATGACTGTGTAAAAAGGGAAGACTTTTTAAAAAGAGACTTTCTTGCCCTATGGCCAGAAATAGCAAAAAGTGTGTTTCTGTGCCATCCCGCCCTGCATGGCCCAAGTTCTGGAGTCAGCTCTATGCTAAGTGATTGCTGGTGTCATACTCAGGTGAGCCCCAAGAGGAGCTTTCGTGTTAAAGACATGAATGCTGAGGTACAAAGTACGCTGAATGTTTTTGTTGATCAACTTCAAGGAAAAAAAGTTAGTATAGAAATTCCATATATTATGGAATTGGCCAATTGAATATTGACTTTTTAAATAGGGTGTGAGGTTTATTTTCCCCACAAGCATAATGAAGTGACTTAAAAAAAGAATAGATTCTTTCTTCTGGAGTAGACATACTTTTGGCTAGTTGTTCCTAGTAATTGCAAGTTTATTTTTTGTGTTCAAAAGTTTGACTTTATATATTCCAGACAATTCACAGAGATTAGCCACAACTTATTTAAACAAACAGAGAAGACACACACAAGAAAAGCAATAGTTTGTTGTTTTTTTTTTCTTTCCAGAAAGAATTCACTTGCTTACTTTTCTTAAAAACATCTTTCCCATTTCATTGAGGCAGATTTGGATGTCAAACCAGAAACTTCAGGCTCTACTACGATGGAAAGCACTTTGTTGGGGAGAAACGCTTTGAGTCCATCCACGATCTGGTGACTGATGGCTTGATTACTCTCTATATTGAAACCAAGGCAGCAGAATACATTGCCAAGATGACGATAAACCCAATTTATGAGCACATAGGATACACAACCTTAAACAGAGAGCCAGCATACAAAAAACATATGCCAGTCCTGAAAGAGACACATGATGAGAGAGATTCTTCAGGCCAGGATGGGGTGTCAGAGAAAAGGGTAAGCTACCATAAAACCACACTTTATCTTTTTCTATTTGGGGTTCTTTTAAGAAAGCCATTATTACTAGAAGAGATTGATTTCTCCACAGTGCTTTGGAAAGTATATGCATTTTTCTTAATGTCTAGTTTCTGTGGTGATGAGCTTTGCATATATATAATTCTTGTTCAGTTAAAATGTGTCAGGTATATTCTTGTACTCCTGATTGTTTTCTATTTTATCTGTTTCACAGTTTTAAAAATATGTTGGAAAAATGGCTCCTATTTTTAAAAGTTCAGGAGAATTGGTAAGAAGCATAATTTATGGTCAGGAAGAGATAGCTACTTATTACATAAGTAATTGAGGGTGTTGCATTATCTTATCAGAATTATTTTTTGTTTTCCTTATTATTTATAAATAATTGTGTTTTTAGCAAGGTTTTTGGTATATGTAGTTTTTTAAATATACATTGTTGAATTCAGTCTACTAATAACTATTGTATTATTTGGGGAATCAGTCAGTCTTGAGTAGAAGGATTTATCTCTTTATGGTCTGTTAAGAAGTAATTGAATCAGGAAGAATTTCTTCTCTTTAATTATGAGACAATTTAAAAGTTCTTCAGTTATCATACTTCAATTGTGATATATTTTAGGTTGATATAAAAAGTTTTAATTTCTTGGCATTAAGATTATTTTACTTTTGAAAATTATTTCGAGCCTCCCCCTTACCTCCAAGAAAAAAGTAATATTTTTCCTGATGTTTTATATTGTATGAGATTTAGTTGGGGGAGTTTTAGTATTTTAACTGGAATTGTATTAACTCATTTTTAAGAATTCTCAGTTGCTAAATTAAAGAAATACAGTAGGTTTTAAGCTTGGACTCTACCAAAATAGATTTGTGTGCAGGTTACTTAATTTCTCTGTGCTTTTGATGGTCTTATTTGTAAAATTGTAATAAAAATCAAGTTGCTATGAGGATTGAGTGAAAGAAAGTATCTAAAAAGCTCAACCAGTACTTGGCATGTAGTTGGCACTCAATATGAGTTTGGTGGTAATGTTGGTATATAACAGCCACATTACTCAAAGCAGCATTTTCAAATAGTTCCAGTTATCTTGGAGTATTTAGGTACAGAATGGAAATTTAGAATGTTTGTTATCCAGCTGAAATTTTAGTTTCTAGCAGATATTACTTAAACTGGCATTTTGTGGCTACAGAGGAACCAACATTTTAGATTATAGACTGTAAAGAATTTGTAAAAAATTGTATTTTATATACTCATATTTGCTAAGAACCACATATTTGCTAAGAACCTCGTATTTGCTAGGAACCACAAATCTTGTTTGGAAGTAGCCAGCATGTAAAATCCTAAATGTGTTTAATATTGCTCTTTTCACTTTCTAGTTCCCATTTTCTCTTTGTTGGTCGATTTTTCATCCATGGCATTTTTAAGTAATGGTTATATTTAAATAGCTAATACTGACATATTCTCTGCAGATGTTCTAGAGTATTCTGAGTCAACATTTATAAAGTGCTTAAGCATGTGTACATGTGAGTCTTTCAAAGTTGATCAGCCTGGTGATAACATTTACTAATGCATTCTGTAGGGACTTTAACTTAAGACACTTAGCTATTTAACATGAAACAAGCCAGTTAACTTCACAAGGCCTTGGTTGTCCCTCCAACAAAATGGAAATAATATTCATAGAGGCGGAAACTGAGGTACATAATGTTTAGAGGACCCTTTTAACTCTATGAGCCATGATTCCCTGTATTTTAGCAATATTACATGTTGAATTCCCTGGATTCCATTGTGCTGATGGCCAGTGACAGCTACTTAGAGTGAAGTAGCTGGTGCTGAGAAGTATCTCTCCAGCAGTACATAATTAAGAATCACTTACAAAATTAATCTTTGCTTTAAATTGCATGCATCATAAATCTAGTTGACTTAAAATCTACTCACTCAAAAATAGATTTATTTTATTTACAGGTGTCATCCAACAGGACAGGGTTGATGACCTGTTCAACAGCTTGAAACTTTGATTCCCTGTCACACTGGATGACATTTGTAAGTAAAGACAATCATATTTAATTGATTTAAAGTATCTATTGACACAAGTATGGTTTTATAAATATTTAATGGGTCCTTGATAGCTAAAACCCCTCTTGTCCATGACTCCTTTACCTCAGAGGCAACTAATGCTGACTTTGTAGGAATTAGTGTGCTGTTGTGGAAAGATACTAGTGTTGGAATTATGAGCTAGGTTCTGATTCTTCTACAAGAATGAATTTTATGTGTTACTTTGTGCTTTACTTTTCTTGAGATTGTATTTCTCCAGCTTTACTGTAGGTCTTTGAACTAGATGGTCCCCAAGCTGTGGTTCTTTTAGTCTGTGATTCTCCAAGGAGTGTAGTTGTTGTAGGAGAAAGAACAACACCCTAGTAGAGTCTTGAGAGGTGAGATCTGTTTTAAACTTACCTTGGGACAGTCACCCAGTCTGTCAGGACTTAAACTTCTTTGTATGGAATATGGAGTTTTCCATAAAACATTAATTTCACAGTATTTTAATAAATGCTGCAAAAAAGATTCTGTGCTCAAATAAATTTGATGAAAATGAAGATTTTTTTTAAGCCTCTTTCCTTTCTCCAAGTCTTCTCAGCATTCATGACCTGATGTGATTATGACTCTAAGAATGCCTCCACGCTTAATTTGAGTCACCCCACTGTTACTAAGAACAATTTTGAAAAAAATATTTCATGGAATCCACTTTGGAAAATTTCAAACCAGATAATCTCTTAAGGTCTTTCTTTGTTTTAAAATTGAAAGATAAGAACTCCAAGTATTTTCATTTGTTTGTTTGTTTGTTTTTGCGGTCCACAAGGTGTAAGTTGTGCATCTGAGCTTTTGCGAAA
Organism: Cephalopachus bancanus; assembly: GCA_027257055.1. Lineage (NCBI taxonomy): Eukaryota > Metazoa > Chordata > Mammalia > Primates > Tarsiidae > Cephalopachus > Cephalopachus bancanus. Next base: position 13,770,931 of record JAPVLO010000204.1, read on the forward strand.
GACTGGCAGGATGGTTTTATAGCTATGAAGGTTTTTACCACGGGGAGTGAGTCTTGAGGATTCTTACTTGTCTCTAGGGAATCTGGTGGCCTGTTGTAAGGGACACATTTTTTCCCCAAGTGATATGCCATTTTTCTCATTAACTGAGTTGCTTCCTCAGCTTAAAATATCAACTAAAAACTTTAAAAAACATTTTTAAACATTGAGATAGATTTAATCGTGAAATTGCAGCATGATGAGAAGCCAGATTTTCTTCTCGTCTAAAATGGCTTAATTTAGCAGTTCAGAATTGCCAAGAGCCCAACTTTTATTAGTTATGTCTTTTTATTTTTCTTGGAATGGTAATTGAATAATTTCTTATTCCAAATTCTGAATGTGATGTATTTATTTGAGCAGACACTAGACCAGTGACTGAATGCAATAGTTTTTATTGCACTTTACACTTAATGATATAATATTAAGCCCACAAAACTGTACTTTAGAAATGTCTCATATATCTGTTAATAATACAAACAGTCAGAAGCCATACTATGAGCCAGAACTCAGAGTCTAAGCTGAATGTCTTTACTTCTGGATTTAGTTACCTGAGATCTAAACCTGTCTCACGTATTAGGATGCCTGTGATATCAAAGGTGTGCAAAATGAATTTTTGGTTTTATGGAACTTTGGCACACTAAATAGCCTATGTGTGTCTGTGTGTATATTTATTTTTTCTTCCCTTGTAAGTTTGGAATAAATGCAGTGTTTAATACATTGTCATATTAGTTTATTTTTAAGAAATTTCCTTTACACTTAAGTTCCATTTTCAAGACTTCTTTGGGATAACCAGACTGCATATGTATTGAAAAACCTTGAAAATTTTTAAGTTAAAATATAATTGAGTCCCTACAAAAAACTGTTTCAACTGCTTGAATTCTTTGGATGCCTCCACAAAATGATAGGAGTCTTTGTTCCCTGGAATAGCAGAAGGGGAACGGGCAGTCTGGTTTCTTAATTGACTTAGTCTCTGACAAAGCAACTCTTCTAAATGTTTTACTTTGCTTAAAAAGAAAATACATTATACATTATCTGTATCTACATAAAGTAATGTGGAAATCAATAGGATGATCATACGTAACTTGATCATGAAAAAAGTAACAATACCAGAGGAGTGGGTGACATGAAGCACTCTGTAGAAAACTATGCTGATTTCTTGATTTTTGTGCCTTTCCAGCCTTGTGGGCTTTTTTGTCCTTGATCATGCTCAAGCGATGTTCTTCTTTTTCTTCTCCTTCTTAGCTTTGCCTTTTTAAATCTACTTTCTTCCCCGACTCCCTCAGTCAACTTTACATGCCAAAGTCTCCACTATGGCATGTTCAAGGTTAAGATCAGTGATCAGTTAAGTTGTTCCAGGGTGGAGCAAGCCCTTAGAATTGCGAGATGTGATTTAATGTAAATCACTGATTTACATTAAAAAGCCAATTTAGTAATTTATGAAGAAGGCTACCACTTCTGCACACTTCTAATAGTGGATTTGTCCTCTGTAAACATCCTTAAGAAATCAAGTGAAGTTAAAAAAAAAGCCTACATGGTCAGCATATATTAGTCTGTGTGGTCTTGAGCAAGCCCCTAACCTCCCTAAATCTCAGTTTGCCCCAATCTCTAAAATAGGAATTATAGATACCATTGCACTGGTGAGTGTGAGAATTAATTAGGTTTTATCATGTGGCCTTCCTTGTAAATGTAAAGTACTACATGAAGAATTACTGTTCTCTGGGTCAGAGTAATCACCAACCAGATGCCCACTCAGGGGTCTGAGTATTAACCCCCTAGGTTTTGCCAGAAACAATATGTTTAGATTTCTCTTCAAAATTCATCTTTTTGTTGTATGAACTGTTTTTTACATTCACAAGATAACATCTAAAGGCTCCTAATTCCTTATTCTAGAAAGTGGAGTTTTCTCTTTTTAATAATATGGTGATAGTTCTGTTTATCTCTAATCAGGAAATGTGTTTTTGCCCAATAATGTTTTTATGGCTGTTAAGGCCACAATGTATTATTTTCCTGTGTTATCTGCATTTTAGTACAGAACAGTATTTTAACTCAACTTTTCCTGAATGTAAGACAAGGAAAACCTTCTGCTTCTCTCTGTCAGTGAGCTTTTATTGACCCTGCCCTCCCTGTTGGCCCCTTTAAGATCTCTCAGGTTTTGCCAAAGTCTGCCTATCTTCTTGACTCCAGCTGGGCAAACCCTTTATTCCCTTGCCCTTAAAATCTTCACATTTTCTAAATAGTCTTCCATAAGCCATCTGTATAAACACTTTCTTCTTGATATTCAAAAGTTGTGTTGGAATTTAAACAAGTTAAGAGCAAGACAGGAATGTTCTCCTCATTTCCTCAGTCTCCTAAGCCAACTCATCTCCTATCAAAATTAATGTATTTAATTCAACATTTATTGCATACCTTCTGTTTACAAGGAAACAGGCTAGGCTATAGAAGGAATAAAAAATGTATAAGATGTAAGCCCTGCCTCAAATAATTTAGATTTCAATGTTTTATTATTTCCACCTATTTAATAACACTTATACATCGTGAAAGTAGGAGACAAGCCACCTGTATCTTCTGTATACTATCACAGGCATTCAATAAATGTGAAGTTGGACTCACTTTGATTTGAGTTTGCTGCTATCACAGACCATCAGATGACAGAAAACACTTTTGTAGACAAGAAAACTGCTTTGTCAGAATCATGGATCAAAAATTAATATGAAATTCTGACTTTCCATTCCAGTTTCAAGGTTTTAATCCCTCAGTATTATTTAGCTTATGATTCAGCACTTTGAGTTTTGTATAAATAGTTGTTTACTAACTAAATAAATGAGTTTGGTTTTTTTTAGCTCAGCCAGATCCAAGGCCCTAATAGATATCAGTCCTGAGACTTAGAAAGGAAAGTATGATAATTTAAGTTGATTTGGTAGTGTATATTTTTCCCTTGAAGAACTCAGATCCTTAGAATGTCCCTGGGAGGTAGGGAGGCCATTTTTCATTCTGCAGTTAAAACATCTGAGGTATACAAAAAAATCTGTCTTTGTAACATACACAAAATAGTTTGTGAGGGTAGTGACTAGATGCTCTCTTTGAGAATATGTTCAAAGAAGCCAGAATGGCAAATGGCACCTTCCTAAGCTTATGGTTGTCAGTTGAGTGTGGTCTCTAGACCATACTGGAGACTCCCATGCTGAATGATTAAAGAAAACTCAAATGGGGCCCAGGAACTTATTTGTGTGAATCTCATCTGTCCTTCCATCTTATCACCCACAGAAAGGATTAGTAATTGAAGGCCATTAGGGACCAGATGGAAAGAGGAAGATGGAAGATAAACATGTTCCCCAGCTCCAAAGAACCTGGCCAACAGAAGACTGAATTGTAATTTTCCAAGCCAGCTGCAGTTCTGGAAGATTTCTGTATCTGGGCCAGTTAAATAAATAAAGTCACTTAAATTACTGATTTGAGGATTGGAAAAGGACACTATTAGAAATGTTTCACCATTGCTATCTCAGAGTTTTTAGCATTTGAGTGGGGAAATAATCATTGGTGGCAAAATATCCAGTTGACTTTTTGAAACAGGAATCAACTCTGGTAACATTAGAAGAGAAACATCATTCTGAGCTCAGAGCAAGGTGCGACTATCAAGCAGTTAATCTGACCTTGGTCATATTGCTAACAAACTAACTTTGTGAGTGATTATAAAAGAATCTGCTCTCCAGTTGTACTAAATCCTCGCATTAGAGCTCATGCACAGTGATCTGGATCTGTAATTTCTATCCTGTGCTTTTTGTTTAATCATATTTTCCTTTCTGATTTGGAATGATTTCTCTTTTCCCCTCTGGACTTCTCAGAGATTATCAAGTCATAGCCATGTCCCTGAGCCTTTACGTAAGTTGTGAGAACTTAACGTTTTTATGTGGCCTCATACATTAATTAGTTCCTAACTCTTTGAGGGCCTGTTTCAAGTTACTATAACTGGTCAAAAATGCTGAAATCTAAACATTGTATTGCAATAATTAGACTATTTCAACAATAAATTATAGACATGTATAATGTCTGCTAATCTTACCCTTGTTTTTATATCTCTTTTTTTTTTTTTGAGTTGGAGTTCCACTCCGTTGCCCAGACTGGAGTGCAGTGGTCGCTCCCGGCCACTGCATCCTCGACCCTCTGGGCTCCAGGGATCCTTCCAGCCTCAGCCTTCCGAGTAGCCGGAATTACAGGCGCATGCTACCATACCCGGCTGATTTTTTTTTTTTTTTATTTATTGTAGAGGTGAGGTCTCGCCAAGTTGCCCAGGCGGGTCTCGAACCTGCAGGCTCAGGCAATCCACTCACCTCAGCCTCCCAAAGGCGTGGGATTATAGGCTGAGCCACCGAGCCTGGCTTTTATATCTCCTTTCAAGTGTGCTGCATTATTTTCAGTGTGGTTTGTCAGTAACTTGAATAAATCAGTCCTATTATCCTCTGTTTCCTTAGCTTCTACCACCATTTAGTGAAAATTTACCAAATGCTATATATATAGGTCTGCTGATGACCTAATTTACATTCTTAAATTTTACATCTCATCAGCTTAAACCTTTTTCCATAATAATTTCTATGTTACTGCAGCTTGTTCTTATTTACCAGCAATGTTAGGTAAAAGGTCGCTTCACTATAAAATTTCCCCTCCAAAAAACAGAGTTTTATAAAAGCTGCAGACTGTTTACCACCTTCTTAAGAGATTTATACTTCTCTTTCTTTTCACCCACTCAACAGTAAGGGATCTTTATCTGGGTATAGTTTGCTTATTAACTTTAGAATGACTTTGGGCTGCTACCCAAGTTCATAGTGGGAAAAAAAGCAGTAGTCACCTATCCCTAGAGAAAGCTTGGTTTTTCCTTGTAATGTGAAAACTCTACAAATGAGTCCATATCTTGATGTTTTCAAGAATTTTTAAAAAGTCAACTTTATTTAGGTATAATATACATGCAGTGAAATGCACACAGTTCTATATACAGTTTGATAAGTTTTGACAAATGTATGTACCTATATATCCAATAATACAATCAAAATATAATGTTTTATTAAACCAGAAAGTTCCCTCATGCCCCTTTGTAGAATCCATCCCTGGCCCCAGCCACTGATTGGATTTCTATCAGGACAAGACTTTTTAAATTGCTGATATGACAGGTGACGTCCTATTTAAAGTTTTATTTTCTCACATTTGGAGTATTCCTTCTCTTCATCTTTCCTCTTTTTATTTATTATAAATGTATCACCTAATTATCTTTAAATACCTGCCTCCCTTATCTCTGATGTTTTAATGTAAAATTTCTCAGGTCATACTTCTTAGGGAAATATGAGCAACAAAGGAAGTATGGGTATATGGTAGTGACTGCAAGGCAATGTAACTTGTTGAAACTTTCAGTCCTATCATTAGGGACTATTCACCTTTTTAAAAAATCAGGAATAAATGCCTCAATAAACCTGAATATACCATGAGGGAGGATTCCTAGGTACAGCGGGGAAGAGCTTCTTTGCTTTGCTGGGATCTTGGACCTGCACCAAAAGCACTCAGCCAGCCAGAAGGTAGCCAGCCCTCCTCTAATCATGGCCTGTCCCCTTGCATTCCTCTCCTGCCTGGAATAGTTCCTACTGCAGGTGTTACTCATGGTCACAGTTGATGGGAAAGTAGAACGTCCCCTACTCTCTGAGTGTGAACTGTACCCCATGATACCAGGTTGCACAGTGAGAAAAACTACCATTTCTGCTTCTCCCTTCTTCCAGACTCACTCAAATGGGAAAATTATGGCAGTGGTGTGATTTCAGAATTTCCTATGTAACACCACTATGGCATTTAGGCTTCTCTCCTTAAAATCCTTTAAACCATATAAGTGCAACCCACTCAACAGTCCTGTAGACTGGAGTTTTCCACTGCCCAGTTCCAGGCGAAGGATGATGTTGTCTTATGTAATAACCTCCCATGAGTGGATTAGGAGTTGGGTAAAATTCCTGGGAAATGATAATAATATCTTTTCTTCTGTTGCCATCAGGAAAATCTATTGGAATATAAGTGAATAAAGACTATTAATATAAGCAGAACCTTTGACTTCACTCCAGTTTCTTTTTAAAAGATTAAGTTATCGGCATCCTCTTTCAGGTTCCCTCCTGCTGTGGGAGCTTTTCTGTCTTCTTAATAAATCCTACTTTCTAAAAAAAAAATTTAAGTTATTTGCATATTAACTTTAGGAATTGATTTTGATGCACCTTGACTAGAGTAGGGCCTCCAGTAATCTGGAATTGCTCTCTAAGGAAGCAGGTATCAGGGGCTCACCTGCTCTGTTTCCTCCTTCCCTGCTTCCCTCCCTCCTTACCTCCCTCCCTCCCTCTTTCCCCTTCTCTTGTTACCTGTTGGCCGCATTCTGGAGGTGTGGTGTTTCTGAAGGCCGGGAGCACTGGGAATAGTGCAGAGAGGAGGGTACCAGAGTGCCAAAGTAATAGAAAATTGTGAAAATGTTTCATTTGCCTGACTGATCATGTTATGCCAACGTATGTAGGTGATATTTGAGAACAAGTCCAATCATGTTACCTAAAACTGTTCTTAAAAAAAAATCATAGCCGGGCTCGGTGGCTCAGCCTGTAATCCTGCACTTTGGGAGGCTGTGGTGAGTGAATTGCCTAAGCTCGCGGTTCGAGACCCACCTGGGCAACTTGGCGAGACCTCATCTCTACAATAAAATAAAACAAAAAAATCAGCCGGGCGTGGTAGTGCGTGCCTGTAATTCCGGCTACTTGGAAGGCTGAGGCGGAAGTATCGCCGGAGCCCAGCAGGCGAGGTTGCGGTGGCCGGGAGCGGCCATTGCACTCCAGTCTGGGTGACAGAGTGAGACTCCAACTCAAAAAAAAAACAAAAAAAACCAAATCATGTGTTGATGTATCTAATTAATGAACTTAAGATATTTTTTCCAAATATTGAAGAGATACATGCTCTTTATAAAAAATTTGGGCTAGGTACAATGGTTTGTGCCTATAATCCCTGCACTTTGGGAAGCCAAGGCAAGAGGATTGCTTGAGCTTTGGAGTATGAGACTGGCCTGGGCAACATAGCAAAATCTTGTCTCTACAAAACATCAAAAAATTAGCTGGGTATGGTGGCATGTGCCTGTAATCTCAGCTACTTGGGAGGCTGAGGCAGAAGGATTGCCTGAGTCCAGGAGGTCAAGGCTGTGGTTAGCCATGATCATGCCACAGCGTTCCAGTCTGGACAACAGAATGAGACACTGACTCAAAATAAATAATTTTTTTTTTTAAGATATAAAGAAAAAAAGAGAAAGGAGGGCATTACTCATAGCCCCATCATTCAAAGACAACTCTGTATTAGCATTTTGATGGATTTCCTTCTAGCCTTTCTATGTATAGATTATTGTAAACTTTCACATTTTCATTATAGAAGTAATTAATGTTCATTACCTACAAAAATAATAAAACAATAAAAAACAAAAAGATTATAAAAATTACATCAAATCACATCATTGACACATAACTAATAATATTCTCCTATTTATCCTTCTAGAATTGAGCAGCAGGGAATATTTTGACCATGTTTATAAACTACTTTGTAACTTGCTTTATTGACTATTAGGTTATAAACAATTATTTCCATGTAAATACATAGTTCTGCCGTCTTTTAAATACCTGTATAATATTCCATTGTGTTTATATTCAGTAATTAGCCAGTCTTTTAATTTTTTTATTCATTCATTCTTTGAGTAGCTGATTTGGGCTACTGTGCCCAGTGATGAACACCAGAGCCATGGATCTGCTTATGTGGCTAATTTTTGTCTTTCACACCCAGAATATAAAAAGAAGCTTAAAGATTATGCCTGTCGTTTTTAAAGGTGAAGAGAGTGAAGTACACAGAGAGAAACTTTTTTTTTTGGCCAGGACTTTTTGTTTTTTAGTTCTGCATCCTAATCTGTGACTTTAACTAATGATATTGCTTTAAGCAAGTTGTTAATCTCTCTGAGCCTCAGTAGTAAAATGAAGAACTCATAGAAAGACCATAGATCCCACCTAGCTGTCAGTTTTCTACCTGTAAGTTAAGTGCTTTTTTTCCTGCATGCTATGTTTTAGTAATAAATCTTACTTAAGTAATCGTTTTTGTTTGAAGTTGGAGTCTCACTCTGTCGTCCAGACTGGAGTGCAGTGGCATGCTCCCAGCCACCACAGCCTTGACCTGCTGGGCTCCAATGATCCTTTTGCCTCAGCCTTCCAAGTAGCCGGAACTACAGGCGTGTGCTACCACGCCTGGCTAATTTTTTGATTTATTGAAGAGATGAGCTCTTGCCAAGTTGCCCAGATGGGTCTCGAACCCGCAGGCTCAGGCAGTGTACTCACCTTGGCCTCCCAAAGTGCTGGGATTACAGGCTGAGCCACCAAGCCCGGGCTTAAGTAATCTTTTTAAAAATTAGGTAAAAATGTTTCTTTTGCTTAGTTCTGATTAAGAGTCATTTTAATAGATTTTGTAAGTTCAGAATTTTGTTTAGTGTTGCAAAATGACTTTTTTCTCTTTTTTTTTTTTTTTTGAGTTGGAGCCTCAGTCTGTCACCCAGACTAGAGTGCAGACTAGAGTCCTGGCCACTGCAGCCTCGACCTGCTCTGCCTCAGCCTTCTAAGTAGCTGGAACTACAGGCGCGTGCTACCACACCCGGCTAATTTTTTGATTTATTATAGAGATGAGGTCTCGCCAAGTTGCCCAGGCGGGTCTCGAACCCACGGGCTCAGGCAATCCACTCACTCACCTCAGCCTCCCAAATTGTGGGATTACAGGCTGAGCCACCAAGCTTGGCAGCTTTTTTTTTTTTTTCAAACAAAAGATTTGTTTCCAGAATATTTAATGCTCCCAAAATCAGTATTTTTTTTTTTTAGAAATAAGAATAACTAATAAAAATTTTAAGTTTATAAATTGATTATATTTGGGGATAATTAAAAGCGTATGCATTTGTTTTTCTTGGAATTTTCTGTGTCTTTAAAATGTATACAATTTTTATATGAGAAAAACATTTTTCTGAATTTGTTGAATATAGAAAACTTATACATTAACTTATATGTAATCATAGTAAAACTTATCTATACTGCAGGGTTTCCCAGTTAATGAATGAAGTATTTTGAGGAGAAAGGATTTCTATAATTTCCATCTGAAGCTTGCACAGTAGGGCTTAACTGAAACTGCTATTTAAACCAGAACTATTTTACTATCTTGTGGCTATACCATTCTAATAACTACATATTTCAGTGTGAATAGTGAATTCCCTTTGTTTCCTTATAGATAGTACCCCCCAAAAATATCTTTGCCTAACAAGTGAGCATGAAAATACTTTTATTTGGAAGCAGTGTTACTGCAAGGGGACAAGTGTTTTCCATATTTTGTTTCTAAAAATCATAATGATATTAGATTATAGATAAGTATTTTTAATATCATATCACTTTTGATTTCATATAAAAATAATCTAACCTTTAAAGCTAAGTTTATTTTTGTCTCTTCAGATACCTAAATAGTAATGGATCGTTAACGTTTGATTTGGTGTTAAGACTTATAAAATAATTTCTGTCATCTTGTATGCTAGTGTTAGGTCATGGCTTGGAGTGATCCACTGTATCTGGTTCAAATGTTTTCTTTCTGTTCTTCATTTTCTCTCTCTTTTTTTTTTTTTTTTGAGTTGGAGTCTCACTCAGTTGCCCAGACTAGAGTGCAGTGGCCACTCCCGGCCACCACAGCCTCGACCTGCTGGGCTCTGGCGGTCCTTCCGCCTCAGCCTTCCAAGTGGCTGGAACTACAGGTGCGCACTACCACGCCCAGCTAATTTTTTGATTTATTGTAGAAAAGAGGTCTCACCAAGTTGCCCAGGTGGGTCTCAAACCCGCAGACTCAGGCAATCCACTCACCTCGGCTTCCCAAACGCGGGATTACAGGCTGAGCTATCGAGCCCGGCCCATTTTCTCTCTTAATCTTTAGTTTTTGAAATTTATTTTTCACTAAGATTCACTTTTAGTCCTTAAATAAAAACACTTCCAAAGGAGCTTTGATATCACATGTTATGTCCTGTTTATCCAGCATTTTCCCTCTATCCACACGCATTAATAAAATCACTTTTTTTTTTTATTGGGCATCTCTTTAGAAGAGGAGATCTGGATCTTAGTCTGTGACTTTAACTAATTATGTTGCTTTAAGTGGGTCTTAAACCTCTCCAGGCCTCAGAAGTAAAATGAAGAGCTCATAGAAGACCTCAGGTCCCACCTAGCTGTTTTCTATTTTCTGTTTCATATTTTCTACCTGTAAGTCATTTTTGTTAACCCTCAAGAGGTTTCTCAGACTTAAGATTTTGTACTTCTGAGACTTATTATTCTGAGAGGATAGAATAGGCTCAAAATTAAGTGTAGACTTAGTTGTGCTACTTATTAGGATGGTAAAATCTTTGGGTCAATCAAATAATTACCTTTGGCCTGAAGACATTGAAGATCTCTTCTAGCGCCCTAGTATATGTTTCTAAGGATTGTAAAGCTAAGAATAATAATCTTAGAAATAACTAACATTTATTGAGGCCTTGTATATCAGAAACTCTGCTAAGTACTTTTCCAGATTATCTCCTTTAATCTTTATGGCAATCTTTTAGGGATAGGTATTATAATAACATGGGTATCTTTTGGGATGATAGGTTTATGATGAGTTATCCAGGAATTCTAGGAGGGTGTTTTAGTAGTGCTTCCTTTATTTTTTAGAATGAAATTATAGAGAACAGCCAGACTCTTCCACCAAGTGCTCCTTAATGTCATTGTAGAGACTGAACAAAGACTAAGTGATTCACTGTCTTTTGGTAGTTGAGTTACTCAGAAGGGAGAAGTTAGACCCCTAGAACTGTCCAAAGGAAGTTAAAGCATGGTTCAGATGGGGTCTTCATCCAATGAGGCATGTTACTCTAGAATTGCAACTCTTACGTCCAGGTTTTGAAATAAACTCTTTTCAAGTGTTAAAAGAATAAAAGGATTCCAATTTATTGAATAAGAAAAACTGTTATTGAGTTGTTTTTTTTTTATTTGAGTTGAAGTCTTACTCCATCACCCAGACTGAGTGCAGTGGCACACTCCCAGCCACTGCAGCCTCGACCTGCTGGGCTCCAGTGATCCTTCTACCTCAGCCTTCCGAGTAGCCGGAATTACAGGTGCGTGCTACCACGTCCGGCTTATTTATTTATTTTTTTTGTAGAGATGAGGTCTTGTCAAGTTGTCTGTGTGGGTCTCGAACCCGTAGTTTCAGGCAATCCACTCACCTCGGCCTCCCAAATCGCGGGATTACAGGCTGAGCTCCCAAGCCTGGCCGTTATTGAGTTTTTTAATGTAGAAAAAAAAATATCTGTTTCTGTAGTGTAGCTTAGTTCTCTAGTGGTTACTTAGTCAAATGCTGTCCTCCCTTCAGTAAATATCACAGGAATGTAGAAATTCAAATCGTTTTGTTCCTTTCATAGAATTAATAACAAAAATAAATAAGAAAGAATTTATATTTGTGTGATAGTGTAAATTGCACATAAATGTGCAAAGCTGACAGTAGCTCAACATGTGAATTTTAAATAACAATATACTTAGTATAATGAGATCTTGGTAAAATTTTTAAAATAATTGAACCATATTAAATTATTAACATATTGTATCTGTATATTAATGAAATCTGTTGATAACTGAGATTTATAATAAAGCATGTCACATTTATTATATTTAAGATAAGTCGGCATACTTTTACATTTTCTTTTTTCTTTTTTTTTTTTTTTTGGAGTGGGAGTCTCACTCCGTCACCCAGGTTGGCAGACGGTGGCACGCTCTTGGCCACCGCAGCCTCAACCTGCTGGGCTCAGGCAATCCTTCCGCCTCAGCCTTCCAATTAGCTGGAACTACAGGCACATGCCACCATGCCCGGCTAATTTCCTGATTTATTGTAGAAATGAAGTCTCGCCAAGTTGCCCAGGCCGGTCTCGAACCCGTGGGCTCAGGCTGTCCTCTCACCTCGGCCTCCCAAAGTGCTGAGATTAAAGGCGTGAGCCACCGCATCCGGCCTACTTTTACATTTTCAACCACTGACTTAAATTCAGGTTGACAGTTTCAGGTTTTCATCATTTCAGCCTTCAAAGTGCTTATTAGAATTTCATTGTCAAAGTTGAAAGCTTACTTAGCTCTTTGAAACTGACAAAAGACCTCTGAGTTGACAGTCACCTCCCAAATAAACAAGATTTTTAAGACAGTTGAAGTGTTTTTCAAATCAGTACTCGAGAGACTATATGTAAAATTTACTGTAGAGAGTTTAATATAATTTAGAAGTTAAAAAAGAAAAAGAATAAAGAAACAAACAAATATCCTCTTAGTTCTTTAACACAGTTTGACAGTTTTCTCATTTTCTGTTATTGCTCAGAAGCAAGGAAGTCAGAAGCAATGAAGAAGCAATGAAGCATTCCATAACTATAAAAGAAAAAAAATTAAAGAAGATGTTACTAATTGTGGTTCTTTTGAGAAATAAAAAAATGAAGAAAATGAAAACAATAATTAGAATTTTTGGAGTCAGGACCCCATTACACTTTGAAAATTATTGAAGACTTTAAAGAGCTTTTGTTTTATGTAGATTATATCTCTTATACTGGAAATTAAAACAGATCTTTAAAAATATCTATTAATTCATTTAAGAAGCAATAAAAATTACATGCTAACATAATATTATTATTAAAATACTATATTTTTTAAACAAAAATTTAGAAGAGTGACATTGTTTTATATTTCTGTAAATCTCTGTTAATGTGTGGCTTAATATTAAGAAAAAAACTAGATTCTCATAAATGTTTCTGCATTCAATCTGTGGTGATATGTTGTTTTGATTGAAGTATATGTGGAAAATATGGCCTGACATAAATATACAGTTGAAAAAGAAAAGTATTTTAATAGCCTTTTCAGATTATTTCTCTTTGATACCATACCAAAACTGGACAAATGGTCATTTCTTAAAGGTTACTTCCAACGTGAAATTTGAAACCATATCAGTAATAATTTCTTAATTCTGTTTTGCTGAAATCCATTGGTTTATCTTGAACTTTGAATGGATCTTTCAGCTATGTGTAATTCTGTAACATCATGCAGTGGTCATTTGGAAAATATTGGTTCACTGAGTTATGTAGGTCTTCCAAATGCCGACACGTTGTATACAATATCAAAAATCACATTTGTTAGTATCATCATTGATCTCATCAGAAAAGTAATTTAAGTAAGTGAGAGGCTAGGGTAGCAGATAGAAATTTTCCAAAGTTCTAGTTTTCAGTTGAAAGTTTGAGTTTTTCACTGACTGTTACTTATTTTCCTTGAGGAAAAAGAAGATTTAGAAAATGCCAAACATCCACATTCAAATAACCAAAATTTATTGTAATTGTACTTATTCTTTCAAGTTAAAAAATGGTATTTCATGGGAAAAGGAGCTAGTTCAGCTCACAACTCAAACAATACTTTTTCCCAAAACAACCATTCCTAAAGGGAACCCAGAAGCACCATTTACATCATTTGGTATGAGACTAACTCTCATTTTGGAGAGTTTTTTGGAATGTGGAAGTATAAAATTCTAAACTTAATGTAATCTACAATAGAGGAGACAGCTTAAATAACAACAAAAAAGCAACCACTAAACATGACCCACAGTAGCTAATTTAATATGCTATGGCTTATTAAAAGCAGAATCATTGGTATAACATAATGTATGAAATTCTATACTTAGTATCTCAGAGGCCCAGAAAAATGAAAACAACAAAGAAACATTATTCAACTGGTGACATGGTTTGATATTTTGACAGTGAAAACTGCAACAAAAGCACACACTTAAAAACCTTTCTACAGCTGATCCAGCAGGATTTTAGGCTATTTTAGGCAAGTTTTTTTTTAGGCAAGATACTTCTTATTTTAATGTCTTCCTTACTAAGACATGCATTAGAAAATAATAAAAAAAGTTTCATCTTGTAGTTTTCTAGCAATTTTCGGGTTTGAGTTCATAGGAGGAAAAATGGTCAAATTTTGAACTAAGTTTACTAATGGAAGGTAGCACTGTCCAAATTTCCTTCTGACATTTTCTTGGAACTTATCATAGTAGAGGGTTTTTATTCATCCAAAAATGTCCATGACACTTTGCATTCTTTCTCCAGTAATCGTTGTTGTGGACCTGGAGATTAAACAACAATGATTCACTCGTCTTTGAAATTGAGAACTACTATTCATGAATCGCAACCATTCTTTCTATTTCAGGTAGCACATGTACTCTTAGCACAACAAATGTTTTCAATTCACTGCCTCCTTTAGTCAGCTACGTTGCTAAGAAACCTATGTTATCACAGATTTTCTCTCTAACATGTTTTTGGTTCATATTTTGCATACATTTGGCTGTCAAATGAGGAAACAGTGTTTAAAATGCCTTCTTCTTAGCATCTCTGACCTGCCATTATTTTTTTAATAACCTAGCTAAAGGACAAAAAATGTATACATGTTCTTTATATTAAATCTATTATAAGGGTAGGAGGCAGGAATCACTCAGACAGGCATTCATCTATGAATCCAAAGAATTCAGTCAGGCTTACAAATATGCTGTGAACGTTGCTTGCTCGGTTTTTAAATATTTATTTAGCATCTACTTTGTCCCAAGCAAAGATGATAAAACAGATGCTAATGATGATAATATCAGCATCAACATCACCACCTGGACTTGAGAGCTCTCTGCATGCTAGGTACTGAAAATACATGCTTTACATGTATTCCATACATCCTACCCACATTATCTCATCCTCCCAACCCCACATGAGGTGTAGGTACTGTCATTGTCCAGTGTTACAGAAAAAGAAACAAGACTTGGCCGGGTGCGGTGGCTCAAGCCTGTAATTCCAGCACTTTGGGAGGCCCAGTTGAGGGGATTGCCTGAGCGCATGGCTTCAAGAGCAGCTTGGACAACTTGGCAAGACTGCATCTCTACAGTAAAAATCAAAAAATTAACTGGGTGTGGTAGCGTGCACCTGTAGTTCCGACTACTTGGAAGCCTGACTACAGAAGGATCCCTGAGCACAGCAGATTGATGCTGGGGTAGCTGTGAGCGTGCCACTGCACTGCAGCCTGGATGACAGAGTGAGACTCCAACTCAGGAAAAAAAAAGAAAGAAAGAAAGAAAGAAAAGTTACCTAAGGTCTCATAACTAGTAAGTGGAGCTGAGATTATTTTATAGTAGCCATTACTTAAGAGCCAAGCTTTTAACCACCTGACTACAGATAACACTGAACTTTAGTTAAAATCTTTTTTAAAAATTGTTTTAACTCTATGAAAGGAATGATTAGGCAGATTGAGGAGGAGAGTATAAACTATAGCTTTCTCTCTGCATTATTTCTGATAAAAGGATTGTGTGAGGTGGTCACCAACTACTCTTAGAAGGCTTTTGAAGGCACTTTTGTATTGAAAGGGGTGAGGGAAATCTGGGATGGATAGATGTGTAGAAATCACCTATTAGAGTGTCAGAAGGCCTGTGAGAGAAGGGGACAGCTTGGAAGGAGGGCACGATCATAGAGTTCATGGATAAATCTAACATTTGTTAGAAAATGTGATTACAGGACTAAAATAGGATTGAAAAATACATTATTCACTCAGTACTTATCCCAATTATAATTTATCATATACATATTTGTTTAATATCTGGTTCTTGTAAAATAGTATAGGGTTCTTCTATTCTCTGGTATTCGTTACCATTTTATTAGTGCTTTGCACAGTAGATATTCAGTGTAAATTGTTGAATGTAAACTATGAGAGCTTAGTATTCTGCATATATACTTTTGAGTATTTCAGTATTTTCATTTAATGAATTTGTGGGGTATATAAAGTATTTATGCTTTCTCAGACCATATGTCGAATACCCAAAAATCTTTATTCTAAAATACTCTTTTACATAAAAATGCGTTCTAATTTTATAATTACTTACTGCATTGGCCAATCTGCAATCTCTGTTATAAATATAAGATTTATTTATTTACCCATGAGATTGAAGTGGTTTTTCATCTTGTAAATTATGTATGTCTGTTTGGTGGATTTTAATGGAAAACTTAATTACCTATTTCTAAAAACAGCTTAATTTAAATTCTAAAAATAGCTCAAGAGACTACTACTCCAACTCATTGGTTTGGAAGGTAGTTTTGTTCATTTGTCTTTAAGGATTAGGAAAAGCCAATGCAAAATCAACAAAAACAAAAAGACATGCTACTCAATAAATCTCCTTGAAGACCTGATAGATAATCTGATAAAGAACTGTATGCATCTAAGTAAAATCACCATATCACTTTATCACCACCATCAAAATAATGAAAACGGCCTTTACAGTACTTGAAATTAATTACTAGGGCTCACCTTACTTCTCTGTGTATTGTAAACCAATTGTCAGGCTTACAACTGAACCAGAGGTCTCATTTTTCATCTATGAATATTTCTGCTTCCTGATGGTTCTGCATCTTTGTGACACTTGAGCCTGACTTAGGGCCAAGAGTCAGGCTCCTCACATATTGATTGAGCATGTGTCTCAGAGAAGCACAACAGAGTGGAGAGAGGGTAGGGTGTGATGTGGGAAACCTGGGTTCCATCATGGCTGCTTTGCTTACCAGTGATCTGCCCTGAGCAGACACCTTCACATCAATGAATTTCAATTCTGTAAAACAGGAATGTGAAGATAACTGTGAAATAGTACATTTGACAAATTACTTTGTAGCATCTAAAGTGACAATCACTTTGTGCCACTGATTTGGGGCATTGTAAAGTAGGCCTGCATTTTTTAAAAACCAGATTGGCAGAAGACTACAGTCATTTAAATTATTGTAAAGGATTATTAAGTGAGTTACCTTATAGATTACTTCTAGTTTATAGTACATGGTTATAGAATCAGGCCTAGGGCCAGAAGAGATTTTTTAAGGCTTTCTTCAGGCACCCAAACCTGTTTCCCTAAAACTGTTTTCCCTGCTAGTTGACAGGGATATGCTAAACCTAAAGAGAAATACGACACATCTCCCTGGAGCATCAGTTTTACTCGGTAGTAATTGATTGGAAACATTTTTGTATTAAACAAGCCTAGGTACATTATGGGAAGCTTGGAGAGCCACTCCTGGATCCCTGCACATCTTTATTCTCTGTTGGTTGCTATTAAGGACATGTGGTGGAAGAGGTAGTAAAGCACTAGCCTCAGCTGGCCGGGTAGCCGTAAGCATTTGACCGTATCAACCTAAGGTCTTCAGTTGCCTGGTTAAACTGCCTCCCTTTAACCTATCCTTGTGGAGGAGGAAGTCAGCGGGGTAGATTCTTTTCAATACGTTAAAATGTCACTGAAAAATAGATAATAAATCATCCTTTCATCTTTTCTGCTTCCTCACAAAAGCCAGTTGTTGCATTCTGATTTGCTGTGTCTTCTAACATGCTGATCACTGTGGGTCTTGTCCAGTTGCCTCAAATCACTCTTAGGATGTCAGGTCCACAGGGGACATGGTATATAGTAAGAATCTGGTGATTATCTCTTATATAAAAAGCATCCAAGCTAGTGATTGTTTAAGTTCTCTATTAATTTAATTAGCATCCTTTGAACTAATAGGAATTTTATGAAATGAAATACTATGGACATGATATAAAAAGTTTTAGAAAATGACTAAGAGCAAACTATTAAATCTTTTACCTTCAGGCCACTATTGCCATTTTTAAATAAGAAAAACGGGTTTTCAAAAGTATGTTTAAACATCACAAAGCTGCTTCCTACTATGAACCAGCATTTATCTTTATTGAGGCTTAAAATGAATACTTTAGATAAATTACAATTGAAATATTATAATCAAACTATAGTTTTATTTTGCCATATATAGGAAATTAGCTTTTTTTCACTGAAATTTAAATAAGTCTGTAACATTATTTTTATAATAACCAAATCACTTAGGCTTCATCCTAGCCTAATCAACAGAAGTCACTAGGGGAATGAGAAAACTAAAAATGTAATGCTTAGCTCTTATTCTGATATACTGGATTGGCTCTGTTAAATTGGTGAGGACAAAATGTTCACTGAGGTACAATAACTTGAAATAACTTCATATTGCAGTTTAAAATCTGAAAACATTCCTGATAATATCGATCTGAGCCTGCTTTTTAGCTGAGTTTTCTGTATGTATATTACATCTAAAACTTTTTGAGAAAGTGAAAACATTTACGATTTAAGAATTTATACTTATAACCAAGTGCAGTGGCTTATGCCTGTGATCCCAGCACTTTGTGAGACAGAGGCTAGAGGATTGCCTGAGCCCACGGGTTCGAGACCAGCCTGGGCAACTTGGCAAGACCTTATCTCTACAATAAATAAAAATAGTTAGCTGGACATGGTGGCGCATGCCTGTGGTTCCAACTACTTGGAAGGCTAAGGTGGAAGGATCACCTGAGCCCAGCAGGTTGAGGCTATGGTGGATATGATCATGCCACTGCACTCCAATCTGGGTGACAGAGTGAGTCTCTGACTCAAAAAACAAAATTTTAAAAAAAAGAATTTTACACTGCATTTAAAGTGTCTAATTGTTGATAAAGTGTTAGAGTTTTTCTGATTTCACCTCCTCTATGATTACAGAACAATAATAGTGTTTCTTTAAGTCTTACAGGTAATAGGTATAAAAAATTTGGGTAAAAACTGGACAAAAATCAAAATATAATGACACATTCCCCCAAGTAGCCCCTCAGGTTCATAAGGGTGGAGTAAGTTGGAGAGGAAGTTTTCATGGAGGCCAATTTCAACTTTTCATTAGGAGGAGCCAAGGAAGAACATTGTTATACAATAATCACTCCTAGTGGCCAAATATTGGAGAGTGTTAGATTAGAACATTTTATTCTTATTATGTAATTTTGTTTATATTAACATATGGTTACATAATTCAGGGTAAGGACGTATTGCGTTTATTTTATCATCCCACAGCACTTATATAAATTGCTATCAATACATCAAATCTGCCACTCTCTAAGAACTTGTATATTTAAAGTAAGACTGTGTCTTATGAATTAACTTTAAGATCACCTAAGCTATACGAGCAGAGATATGCAAAACCAGAAAAAAAAAATCTATAAAAGGAGAATCAAAGAGGTGGAAGTTGCTTATGCCCATGCGAGCAACAGCCTAAAGTGAGGGAGCCCCCATGCAATGGTCACTGAGTACTCTAGGCCATTGGTAGGGCCATCCTAATTGTAAAGGATGTCTTAACTCTATGCATTAAATATTCAGTTCATCAAACTCACTCTACTTGCTCTGATTCCATTCTCACCAACTTCTAATTATCTTTTATTTCTAGTTTAGGTGTACTACCAAAAAGAGCATGTTAGTCACTACTTTATGATAATTATATCTCGTCATAGCTTATTGTCACCTAGACAACTGCCATTCTGATTTACCTACTAGTTTCATGAGTTTGGTATTAAGTCAGTTGCCCCTTGAGGAATAGATATAATCTCCTTGTGCTGAAACTACATTTCTGAGCCTACAACATCAGGTACCAGACAAAATCCTGTTGTAAATTTGCCAGAGCTACCTCATGAAGAACCACTTGATACAACCAGCAGGCCTTTCCCAAATCTTTCAGCACCTCTTTGTGTGCTGAATGAGTATCAATGTTTTCTTTCCTTTTAAATTTCTATTAAGCATATAGAGAAGACCATAGACTTACTTTAGTCCACCTGGGACTTTGAAAAGTTAAGTAACTGGCTAACTTCATTAAGAACCAAGCTTGGAAACCACTCCACCCCCTCTTCCCTTCTTCATGTAGAGTGAATAAGCTCCCTCACAATTGGTGCTTGGAAAATTTCTCATATTTCTGTCGTTTCTTGAAAAAAAAAGAGGAATGCTAGGGCTATTCTTTTTTGTTTTCATTGTGTTGCCAAATGTCTTTGCACTTAAATATTATTACATATGAGTCTGTCAGGGAGCATGTTAGAGTATACAACATTTGATAATGGCAATGTTAGTATAGAGTAATTTAAATTTATTATACATCAAAATGAATGCATTGTTTTGCCTTATTGTTATTTGTTTAGATGGATACTATGTTAATGCTAGAGGAGCTATGTAATGAAGACTGAATTAAGAATTATGATGTGATTGTTGCCAGGAGCTTAAAAATTTAGATCCCTGGCAGAATGTTGAGTTTTCTGTGTAGCATAAAAATTTATTTATCTCAACATAACTTAAGGAATTTATAGAGTTCTGATATAGAAGTCTCTAATGTTTGACTTAAAATGTATTTGAAAATTTTGCTTGCATTGAATCTGGTAGTTACTATAAATACAGTAGTACTAAGAGGCCTAGGATCTGAGAAACACTAGAATATAAATGATCCTGAAATTTATTCAGACAACAACCTTTCAAAATTGCATGCTAACAATAGATAATATGAGAGGTAGAATAGTCTAGAGGAAAGACAGAATTTGAAGTCTGGGAGACCTGGGTTCAAGTCCTTTTTTTATCTTGTACTAGTAAGGTGACCTTCAGTAAGATACTTAATTTCTCTGAGCTTTTGTTTCTTCATCCATAAAATGAGAACTATATAGCTGGGCATGGTGGCATGTGCCTGTAGTTCTAGCTACTTGGAAGGCCGCAGCAGAAGGGTCACCTAAGCCATACAGGTTGAGGCTGCGGTGGCCCTGAGCATGCTACTGCACTCCAGCCTGGGCAACAGAGTGAGACTCCAACTCAAAAAAAAAAAAAAAAAAAAAAGGCAAAAAACTATAATATCTACCTTATTAGATGTTTTGACAACTAAACTACATCATACATGTAAAGCATTTACTAGGAGAGTGCCATACAGTTGTCAGTTAATTAACAGAAGCTGACATATTGTTGTTAAGTACCTTAGAATATATTCCACTCTTGGCTCTAATGGAGAAATTATAATTCAGTAGATGAAGGTAGGAATACGCTGTATATCTACAGTGAGTTGAATTAGTCTGAATCCATAAGTCTTCATGCTATAGCTTAATATTGGAAATTTCAGGAAAGCTGTGTTGTTTATACCTCAATTTTAACAATTTGTAGAAATTGCAGGATTTGACTAAACCTAAACCAGAAACCTCTATTACCCTAATGTTAATCCAGTCATTCAGCACCTTCCTAAGTTTCAGGGCCTTGCCAACTAGGACATTCCCCTATGGTGCTTTTTGGATGGTATGTTGAGTTAGCTTAGTGAGCTAGAGATTTGTGCTAATGAGTCTATTATAGTAGCATGATGTTACAAAGGAAGTGACCATGTGTGCTACATAGTGCACCTTACAGTTTCCTAGAGAACATTCTTACTATAAGTAAGTCCTAACATTCAGTAGTTGGAGATTTATTCCTTTGGCTTAAGTCTTGGTCTTAAAACCAAGATATTTGTGGAAAGTGAAGTGTAACTAGTCATATCTTAGTGTGAATAAATTCATAAGACCCTTTCCTGAAAGCAGGATTTGATGAGATTGTATTCAGAGTTTGAGCATAGAGGTCCTCTGAACTATAAGATTACCAGGAACAGGGTAAGGTAAAGATTGCAGAATAGTGATGCTCAGAATGTGTCCCTGAACCTATCGGTTATAATTACCTGAGTTCACATTGGCTAGGACAGTGCCCTTGGCTCTTTAATCTATATAATGGTCATACATTATACTAACCCTGATCTTGGAAATGTACGACTTTGGATACAAAGAAGGGATGGGGGAGGGACTTCCATTTATTGATTGCTTTCTGTATCAGAAATGATATAAAATGCTTCCCATGTATTATCTCACTTAATTCTTAATAATCCTATACTGTAAGTATATTGAATCCATTTTACACATAAAGAAACAAAAACTGAAATGAATTAGTATCCTGACCAGGCCATGCCACAGCCACTAGATGACAGGGTTAAGGTTAGCACTCTTCTCTGGCCCTAGAGCCCGTGAGTTTCCTATTTTATAACACGTGGTGAAGTGAGAGCCTAGCTAGCATGTATCCAGTATTATTACCGGACAAACAGCAGGGTAGTGGAGTCAGTAGAAATTGCTTTATTTGAAAAGCAGTAGTATTTCTTTGCAAGGTCACCTATTTTACCTTCTATTCCTTATTCCTCACACTGCTTCCTGCCCTACCCACTACCATGGTTATAGTCCTCTCCATGCTATAGATGGTAGGGACAAAGGTAGAAACAGAGGATTATGGAATCTGCACATTCCTCATCCATTTTCCTAGGCCAGTCATCCTCATTCAGATGAACCTACAGAAGTGTCATCAGTGTCAAGGATGGGCGGAGTCAGATCTGAAGATAGGCCAAAGATTCCCAGTGAAAATAGAAAGCTAGATACTGCTAGTGTTTCCATCAAGAATTACCTTGTAGAATATGTACCCTGCCAGTTTAGACACACTCAACCTGTTAAGCCATTTTCTTCTGTTTTTTAGAGCCAGAATATGAGAGGTACTGTATCCCTAACACCTCATGTTTATCTGCTACTCATTATAAGGTAGCAGAAAGAGCTGTCAGGCTTTAGAGACAAAAGATGGGGATTCTGATCATGGACCTTCCACTTCCTGATTGTGGGACCTTTAGCAAGCCACTGTGTGAGCCCATTTCTCATCTATAAAGTGACTGCCATGCAACATAACTCCCAGATGGGTGTGACCAATACATAGGACAGACATGGGAAGCATCAAGCAGTGCTCCTGGCTCCATAACAAATACCCATAGTCTCCTTTCCTTGTCACCTTCCACGTCCCTCCTAATCTTCTTCCTCAACTAACATACATGGCATTTTTAGTCGCCTTTTAAAAATTATGACCAGAGCCAGAATGTGGGAAATTGGATAGAGACCATAATACAAAGGGAAGGGCAAGAGTTTCCAGGCATCTTGCGTGGTATAGACCAAAAGCAGATCACTGGCTTCTTGAGAGCAGGAACCTATGTCTTATTCTTACCCAGTATACTCTACAGCTAATATTTGGTACAACACCCCATAATACTATAATTTATTGAGCACTTACTGTCTGCAGACAGTCTTTTCATCTTTTATGTGCCATCTTCCTTAAACTTCCCAGTAACCTATAAGGTAGGTATTATTATCTATATTACACAGGTGAGGTAACCAAGCCACCAAGCAAATCTCCCAAGGTAAATATTCAAACATCAATTTCTATGAGTTCAGCTCTCCCTTTTAAAGTTGTATCACGCTGCCCCTCAGTAAAAATAGCTGCCTTTATTTTGTTTTATTTTTTAATCAAATATATATTGAACTTTATTTGTATAAGCTCCTATGCTAGATTCAAAGCTTATGTGAAGATGTATAAAACCCAATTCTGAATTTTAGAGTTAAGAGTTTTTGAGACTCACAAGATCTTCATGAAAAATAATGCAGAAGTGCAGTTGCTGCCACATGAAGGCCAAATAATGA
Organism: Cephalopachus bancanus; assembly: GCA_027257055.1. Lineage (NCBI taxonomy): Eukaryota > Metazoa > Chordata > Mammalia > Primates > Tarsiidae > Cephalopachus > Cephalopachus bancanus. The sequence continues at coordinate 13,794,432 of JAPVLO010000204.1, forward strand.
TGCAACCCTTAGCCATTTAGAGAAGCTAAGTCTTTTTCATTCTAAGCTGTTGTTTTCTATCTGCCCTAGGTAGCTGCCCAAATTGCAGTTAATCTAGTATTTCTTGATTAAGTAGAATGAACACTCAGGAAAGACAGTACACCTCTGCAGAGTTCACAGTAGACTTTACCTCTCTGTAACAAAATGTATACTTTCACCTGGCCATGAATTTTGTGGATAGCTATTAGTTACTGTAGCTGAAGGACAGGGCGTGATCTGGAACATAGGACCTTGATCAAAAATACTCAGGAACGAAGTGCTACTTGGGTGATTGTTTATTTATTTCACTTAGTAATGTGATGTTAAACATTGTTGAGAAAAAGAATTTACTGTTAAGTTTGCCTTTGGAATCTCTTTTTTTGTTTTGGTGCCTACTGAGAGTTGGTTAAACTTAAGGCTGTACATGTCTAAAGAGTTGGTTGGCCTTTATAGTTTTAGTCATCCTGTGACACAATATGTCTAAACCAAAGAGTAATTTAGTTAGGGGAGGTAACTTTTGTCCATTGCATTTCTTCTTGTAACGGAAGCATTTATACCTTATACTCTAAGGGTATACATTTGTGAAATTGAAATATCTGTAGATGTAAATATTAGCTTCTGCCTTTTATTTACTTAGAAATATCTTTAAAAGAATAAAAGGAACTATAGACTCAAGTTAATTAAAATAATTTAGGGTTGTTTAGAAAATCAATCATTCATTATTTCAGTTATCCAGCATAACTTAAGGACCACTTCATGCCCTAATTAAATTAGAAAATGCATTGGACACTTACTCCTATAGATTATGAAATCTGAGATAATTTTTAATTTTATTTTAAAGATGGGGGGTACATTCAGGATTAGGTATACAAGTGGTTATCGTAGATGCAAAGTTTGGGGCTCCTTTTTTTGGTCTCCACTTTGCCTAGGTTGAGATCAGGTCCCTTATTGATGTTATATCCCTCCTGCCGCCCCACCTCCCCTGGCAATTTCCAGCTACTGCCAATCCCTTTCTTAGAGTATTATGGTCAACGTTCAGGATCTGCTTATGAGTGAGAACATGTGGTACTCAGTTCTTTACTTCTGTGATAGATCACTGAGTATTATAGACTCTGAATGCATCCAAGTTGCTGAAAAGTCCATAAGTTGAAATCTGAGATAAATTGTTTACACTAGCAATCCATTTAAATGTAGAGTTTTAGACTCTTTGGATACATGTAACATTAGCATCATAATGGATTAAATTTAGTTGCTATAGCATGAGGAAACAGATGGAAGGGGTTAGGGAACTCAAGTGGGAAGCTTAAGCCTCCTGTAATACCTTAGTGAAGAATGTAGATACAGAAGCTACATCGAGCTGTGCTGGGTCTCTCACCCCGCAACCCTGCAGCACCTCTGTCTACATCAGGAAACAAACATCCTAGGGTCCTGTAAACAGTTACACCAGAGCTGGGATCTGTGCAAATAAGAAATTCTTCCCAACTTGCTACCACTATGACCTGGCCTCAAACTCTCTGAATAAAATATGCCAAGGCTAGAGAATTGAAGCAATACTTTCATCTTTCCAAGTGTAGCCCACAGCAGAACTACTCATAGGATGGAGACAAAACTGACCACTCCGAGGTATTAGCAATGTTGTGTGCGTGCTCCTTGTTCTGCATGAAAATAGTATGATACCAGGTTAAACTCCTTTTTTGTCAAAATGCTTATCAGTTTTTGCTCATCTTTAATAAAAATGGGTTTTAGTTAACTGACCTCAGTCTATAATGTGCAAATGTTACAGATCATCCTTTAATAATTTATCTAGCAGTGGTGCAATCTTTTTAAAATCAAGTGCTGTATGTTAATTTTCCTCTGCTTTTAATAGGTTAAAAAATTCCATTTTGTAATAATGCATGACTCATTCATTGCTCATTACCTTCCCACTGATTTTTTTTTTTTTTGCCTTGAGCCAGCAAGAAAATCTTACATGGGAGGAGGGGAAAACAGAGTGAGTGAGTTGAGGAATACAGTACTTAAATACTGTTGCTTGATTTTCATTGGTTATCTCCCCTCTTACGGTGGCCAGTCTAATCCAGTCTTCCCTGACAAATCCCTCCCCTCCCCCACCCTCTCTGCTAGGGGCTTCACAGGCTGTCTGTAGCTAGAAACTGATTGCAGGCAGTATGTAGGCATTTTTCATTCAGAATGGACATGAATATATTGAATAGAGAAAAAAGCTTTTAGAAATGTATCATTTGTCAAAATTGCATAGCTTTTAAAAAGGGATAAAGAGAGATGCTGAGTGTTTTGTGTGTTAGCATCGATTCTTTTTCTTTCTGTTCAGACTCAAGTTTTTAGAAGCTTAAATATAGATCCCTTTAAGAAAAAAGGAAGAAAGAAGAATTTGCCTGGTTAGTCGACCTCTGTCTAAGAAGTGCTTCATCCTCCTCCTCCACCTCTCCGTGGTGTTTCTCTGCAGCTCTCTGTAGGTTAGGGCTCTGTGCTGCCTAGCAGAGTGCTCATGTGGTAGCTGAACAGACCAGTATAGGTTTTCTGTCTTTCCTGTAAATTCCAAAATGCCATCCAAAGAGTCTTGGTCGGGGAGGAAAACTAATAAAGCTGCAGTTCACAAATCAAAACAAGAGGGCCGGCAGCAAGATTTATTGATAGCAGCCTTGGGAATGAAACTGGGTTCTCCAAAGGCGTCTGTGACAATCTGGCAACCTCTGAAACTCTTTGCTTATTCGCAGTTGACATCACTTGTTAGAAGAGCAACTCTGAAAGAAAACGAGCAAATTCCAAAATATGAAAAGGTTCACAATTTCAAGGTAAGAATATTTGTTTTTAGCCTTTTCTTATGAGAAATGCACATTACTGGAAGTATATGATACTAAAGGAATATCTTCTGATGTCTTTTAAAAACTAGGATGACTTGGCTAAAATGTTCTTGCTGTTTAAGGATTGAGATGTCTTAAGCCTGATTTTATTTAAGTAGTTGCTGAATAAAGCCAACCCCATTTTCTTTAATGCTGTTTTAATACTCTGTTTAACCAATGTGTACTCACTGGTAAAAGTCTTGCCTGATATGTAAAAGGTATCATTTAATAATGATTTTGGCATTATTTTTATTTATGATGCCTCACAATACCTTTGTTGGATATTTTATGAGAGGATTAGATCTTATCTCTGTTTCTGGTAAAAAGCTTTGAATATAGGAACCATGTGCTGTTGCATCTGGATTGAGCAGATGGTCTGCATTTCCCATAGTTTCTGTCTTTTCTCCTCTGTTAATGAACTGACCATGATGAAATGAGGATGGCTACTATGGGACTGTTGATGCTGCCGACACTGGCACCTTCTCTTCACTTTTTGAGTATTTGCTTTCACCTTGTGTCTGTGCATTTCGTTTTTAACTATTGTGTTAATGTGGTTTATCAGCTGTACTTGAATCTTATTTCATCAGGATGATATGTGTTGATTCAAGCGGTATGTGGCTCTTGAAGTTCTGTTCTGTCCTTTGCAATCTAATTTAGAGAATAAACAATATGAGGTCGTGGATAAGGAGACACTGTTACATTTAATAGGTGAATGCACTGGCATTTCTATAGTAACTTCCCAACAGTTAGATAACTTTATGATGCAGTTCCTGAGAAATGAATATTCTTAGTTTCGACAAAATATCATTAAGTTTTATGTTAGAAAGGAATAATTTGATTTCAAAAGGTGATAAAGCCATAAACCCCTATCTTTTATTAATTAATTAATCAATTCAGTATTTATTCAGCACATAGAATGCACCAGGCTCTGTACTAGATAACTTCATTCCAAATGTGTAATTCATCCTGATTCTTAACACCAGTATTTATTTTACTCAAATGCTGAATACCAAGCTCTCAGTATGCTCTGCATGTTCCATAGTGAAGAATAGATATTTATGATGTTCAGACCATTTAGGGATAAAAGAGAAATCACTTAATAAAACATTCCAAAAATATATGGGCTATGTAAAGACTGCTGATATTTCAAGGTAAACTAAATGGCATTTTCTTCTTCCCCTTTAAATACTCTAAGGACCTTACTTTTCAACCAGTACTTTTAATTTAAAATGAAATTGAGACAATTTAGTAGATTAAATACCTGTTAAAAAACAAATATCATATGTGCATCCAGTTTTAACCATAGCTTCCATTTATGAACCTAAATAATACATGCAGGTTACTAGGCCTCAGTTTTTTCTTGCATAATATACAACCTGGTTTTACAGCATTTTTATCAGGAACATGACCCCAAATAAATCCTTTTCCAAATATAAAGTTAGGTCACAAAAATAACCATTTAGGTTACTAAGCAATAAATCATATGCGTGCTATTTAGAAATGGCTGAGATTTTAAACTATATCTACAGAGAGGTACTCTCTCTGATTCATTCAGCAGAAACAGATTGACCCATTAAGAATGCCATTTGAGTGCTAGGTCAAGTTCATTGTACATGCTTTTTATCAATATTAAAAGCAAACAAAATTAAAAGTCTGTTCAAGGATTTGCATAAATAAGCAAATTATCTATTTTTCCTTGTTTGAATCTTCCAATTATTTCTTAACTTCAATTTAACACATGACTTTAATAAACAAATTCTATACAGCCAAAAAGTACTGACTCTGGGATCGATTGTGACTCTTACCTTGGTATCTAAACTGCTTTAAAGATACTTGTTTTTTAAAAAGCCCATAAAAAAGTAAAAGGCTTCTTCCTTCTTTGGAGCTAAAAAAATTAAAACCAGCTTGGGCTTGCTCTTAAAAAAAGTATTTATGCACAAGAAAGAGCTCTTTAAAACAGTGAGTTGCATTACATATTTTTTAGAGTTGCTAATAAGGTCATCAGTCTCAGAATTGACTCTTACCATTGAAATTATGTTTTGTTATTTTTAAAAATGTTTCCATGGGTGACATTATAAAGAGAAAAGAAAGAAGTGGGGAAAGTCATACTTGACTTCTGAGAAGATCCCAAAAAGAATTTAAACTCTGTGGCAGGAACAATTCTCTCCCACACACACACTCACTTAGAAGGTTGCTGCTTGTGATACACATGTATGTATATGTACAGTATGCATAGTTGAGAGATTTATTGTAGGGAAAACCCTGAGCATTTCCATGATGATAATCAGTCACGTGTCCTTGCCACTGACCGTTTTCTGTGGTGGTAAGAGTGTATGCTGTCTAACCACGAGCCCACTTACCAAAGCCTCATTTCAATATGGTTTTCTTTTTGCTTCTTGAGCTGCCTTGTTATGTAATTCTGCTCTGTGGTGGTGAACAGCTGTCAAATCTTATTTCAGGGATGAAGCCAAGAGAGCCTTATACCTTTGGTGAAAGCACTCACCAAGGTGAAAGCAAAACAAATCACCTGGACCTAACACCGGACTATAGGCAGGTGTTTGTTTCTTGAGTTTTATTGTTTTCGGGGGTATTTTTTTAGTAGAATAAAACCAAAAGGCTTCCATTTTGTTGTGTTATGCAACACAGTCTCTTTTTTCTGTTGTTACTTATGAGGCTTTGATAAAGAATCTATCACAAGAAGGACAGTTTTATCTGCTAAGGAGGTTATCATCTTACAGATAAATGTACAACATCCTTTAAAAACTATTGCAATATAAGTTATCAACATGCTTTAGAGTGAAAATGAGTTTAACTGTCCTCTGGATCAGCCTCTAATTTAAAGAACTACCCCCATCCAAATATACAACAGAGAGAGAGAGAGAGAAAGAATCAAAACGAAAAACCTCTAAGGTTAAAAATAAAACACAGGCACCCCACCAGCAATGATTGCGACCTACATCCTGAGGCTTTCTGGATAGAATGGTAAATAAGACCCAGCCTTTGCCCTCAGGAGCCTGCTTGTGACATGCCTTGGACAGATTGCTGTATCTCTCTAAACCTGTTTCTATATCAGAAAAATTGAGTTCCTGGTACAGGTAGGTACGTTGCAGCCACTATTTTTGTTAGTACAAATTACCCTAAGTGGGTATTTTTTCTGAATCCATACCAAAAAAAATTATTTATACTTAAGAGTTTATCTGAATCCTTTTTCTTGTGCCCAGTTGCAGAGATCAGATATGATTGAGAACCTTAGCTTAATTGTGGGTGCTGAAGAAAGCTCTAGCTTCTTTCCTAGCCCCAGGCAGAGTTAGATGTTACATAACAGCAGTTGCATTTTTCATGCACTACAGAATACAGTGAAGTCCTCTACTTCTTTTACTCCTTCCTAATCAAACTGTTAAATGTTTCATTCAGTATGTTGCTTAATTCAAATAGCTCTATAAAACAAAGTCCAGGTTAGATATAATATTATAATAATAGCAATTCAGGCTACTTAGGCAAATTAAGTAATCAAAAAACATTAAGAATTCTAGTGAGTAGATACTTGAAATTATAAGTTTAGTTCTTTTTTAAGGTGTTCTGGAAGTGGTGAGTGGTTGATTTTAGGTTCAGGTACTTGCCTTCTGCATATAAATGACAGATGTAAGCTATAATAATAATAGATTTGATGTTGCCAAGATAATATGTAAATGATGAATCTTGAAACATAAATCGATACTGTAATTAAAATAACACTGCATCACGAGCCTTAAATTATTTAATACAATTATTGATTCAGGACCTACTGGGAAAAAGGAGTAAAAGTGAACCCAACAATTCTGGCCAACAGACTGGGCATTCTGCTCTTTGATGAACTGAAGTGTAGCCATGGCCAGCACTCCTGCTAGTAGTGGTCTTCTCTTTCCTTCCAAGGACAATGGCAAACACAGTTCCTCTTTCGTCTTTTTATTTGATTCACATTTGAGGATAAATGCAAAATGAACCAACAAATAAAAATATTTTTGATGTGAACTGTGGAGTTAAACTACATGATCTAAGATTTCTCTTACAACTCTTAAGTTCTCTGATTGAATTATACCATATGAGAAGTATTCGATTTATTATACATATTCTTTTTAATTATTAAAATGGAATTAAAGTTCATATAGAGACAAATGTTCAATGTGTTGATTTGAAAAGGAACTAAAATGAACTATATATGAAAGAATATTTTTAAAAACTGGTTATATTAACAACAGTGAATTATCCCCACCAACCTTCACAGCACTACCTTCCCTCCCTTAATTCCCCTTCCATCCCCTTTCCCCATGTCTTATAAAATGCCTGTACCCAGCAGATGCTCAAGAAGCATCTGTTGAATGAGTAAAGGTATGACATGGGAAGTGGGGGCCCTTTTGTTGTTATTGTTTCTTTGAAACCTCTTCTCATGACAGCAGGAAATGTCAACACAAAAATAGATTCTTCTGCTGATCTTAAGATCTGTATTGTTACGTTTTCTTTTAATCAGATTTGTGTTTTTTAAATGGAAAAAAAAAAACTCAAAGTATGTCATCTGATATTTTACTACAGAATCTGTGTACACATTTTAAATGCTCAGGAATCTGAATTTTGTTTTGAATAGTAATATAAATAAAGGTAAATGTAATATGACAAAACGGAAATTACAGCCTGGAATGTCTCACTAAGCTTCTGCAGGAATGTCACTCATCGTTGCTTCTCCTATGGATGTGAATATGGAGTGCCTAACAGAAACATTTTAAAGAAAAACAGTGTTTTTCTTCAAGTAAGAGATTAAAGGAATTATATATTTTTCTGTCATATACATGCACACATGCATTCTTCCCCCAATTCTAAATGTGGGCCACTTGCAAGAGAAGATGAAAATAACCACGATCAGTACATAACGTGGGTTCTATCTGCCTAGGGCAGTCACACATGGAGAGGGCTGAAGAGAAACTAGGAGGTTGGACAACATCGTCTGTACCGTCCCTGTGAACCTTGTGTTTCTGTTGCTGTCTGGTTGTACTTATTTGATGCAGCAGAAGCCAGAAATGCCACACAGATGCTCCTCTGCTTTTACTTCTGCCTATGCTGCTGGTGAGAGGTACCTCAAAGCCTGAGTGCACTTCCATCCAGGCCCCTGCACTGCCCCTCACACCGGATCCTCAGCCTCAGCCTGCCTGTCCTTCTTACATTATGTCATGCTGGCTGGAGAACTGGTTATGCCACTTTGAATGCAAATCTAGATCATTAAGATTGTTGGAAAGGTTACTGCCTGCCATTAGTAATCTAAAATGAAACATTTTACAAGGTTCTTGTTGGTTTGCACATAGTTGCGTATAATTCTTCATAGCCATCTTATGGGTGTAGAGAATTTAAATTGTTATGCTTAATTCAAGAGAAACTCATGATCTGTTATTCTCACAGACAATGACCCTTTATTCTCAAGATGTTTCATAATCTTTCTTCCCCACGTTCTAAAATTTTGCTTCTCTCTTACTTAATTATACTGCTTTTACAAATTACCTTTTGTAAAATTACATAGCAATATGTTTTCATTTTCTTCCACTCAAGTTTTCGACTATATTATTTTATATAGATATATTTTTTTGAGTTGTAGTCTCACTCTGTCAACCAGGCTGGAGTACAGTGGCATGCTCGCAGCCATCGCGGCCTTGACCTGGCTGGGCTCAGGTGATCCTTCTGCTTCAACTTTCCAAGTAGCTAGAACTACAGGCACATGCTACCATGCCTGGCTAATTTTTTTTTTAGAGATGAGGTCTCACCAAGTTGCCCAGACTGGCCTTGAACCTCTGAGCTCAGGCAGTCCTCTCACCTTGACCTCCCAAAATACTGGGAATATGGGCTTAAGCCACCATGCACAGCCCTCTGCTATATTATTTTTTAAATATTTTGATTGGGGAAGGCATGTCTTGAAAACACCCTCTCCAGCCTCTTGGTCTTTAGAAGTTCCTACCATGTCCATATGGGTCCAGAAAAGATTGTCTCTTTTAATACGTGTGTGGTAAGTTAGCGGTGAACATACTAACTAAATCTTTTTAAAGAAAAAAAAGCTCATTAACAGTGTTGGAACATCTTAACTGCAGTATTTCTCTAGTCTGAAGCAAGACTACTTAAACTTTCCTCGAGGATGTGTGTTACATTTCCCCACCACTTGTCCCTCAAGGCAACTATTATGTGCATACCACTCTGTTGGGCATGGGAGAGGATCCTTGACCTCTGGACATACTCAGATTAACTGAAAAGAAAGCAAATGCCAATACATTGAGAAGGATAAGGAGAATGTAAGAATGGTTTGATGTACAAACACTGGCAATTAAAATACCTTTAATTTTATGTGTCATATGTTTATAATAATGCCATATTCCTCATGGTTTTAAATTCCATGCACAAATATAATATTAAGTAGTTGTTATCTAAAGTGACATCTCTACCTGAAACTGTTTGGTAGCAGAAGTGAGTATACAAAGTGTAATTTGAAATATTAGAGAATAGTTCAAATTTTAGGGAGAGATTTATTTGTGATAAGAACACTTAACATGAGACCTGCCCTCTTAAATCTTTAAGTGCGCAACACAGAATTGTTAACTAAAGTCACAGTGCTCTACAGTAGATTTCTAGAACTTATTCATGTTGTATAACTGAAACTTCACACATGCTGAGCAGCAACTCCCCATTTCTTCCTACCCCCCAGCCCAGACAACCACTCTCTGTTTCCATGAGTTTGACTATTTTAGACACCACATATAAGTGGAATAATGCAATATTTGTCCTTCTGTGACTGGCTTCTTTCACATAACATCATGTCCTCCAGATCCATCCATGTTGTCACCTATGGGCAAAATCTCATTTTAAAGTCTGAATAAATACTTTATTGTGTATACATACCACATTTGCTTTAATGATATTAACCCATAGGAAGAACAGTTTTTAAAAATCACCTCCTATAGTTAATATCAAAGTACCATGTTCTTGAAAATCTCCGAGAGAAGACTTTGTGTTCTCACCCCAAAAAATGATGTGTGTGAGGTAATGCTTATGTTGATTAGTTGGATTTAGCCATTCCACAATGTATATATAATTCAAAACATCATGTACATGATAAATATAATGTTTCTCAATTAAAATGAATTAATATTTTAAAATATTAATTTAGAAGTCACCTCTTCTAGAATTCTGATCTCTTAATGTGTCCACACAATAATGTAACCTTCCAAATAATTCTAACCCTTCCTAGGAAAATGTAGGTTTTCCTATATTTGGGACATATTGGTACTTTGGAGGCCCTTTTTGTAGTCTTTTCTATCATATATTCATTTGCCCCTTCCAGATTTCACTGAGGATTGGGTCTTACTCTGTTTTGCTTATTTTGTAAGATAATAGGAGAAATACATATGTAATATTTTACATCTCTACTTGTCAAACCTTGTTTCGCTGACAAATTTTACTTTATCTTTTTTGTGACCCACTATATCAACATTCCCCAGAGGACAGAGTCTTATTAGGAGTGAGCCTTACCATGATGTTAATAAGATGACCAAAGCATGTGCCTAAAGAATACATGAATTCATCATTTGTTATGTAATGATAAATGACACAGAAGTATCATTGCCTTCATCAGAGAGCCCAAAGGGTAGAGAGAAGAAAAAGAGGCATGTATCTTCACCCAAGGAAGTGAAATATAGGTTAAAAAATAAATGAAGAGAATCCATGCCAAAAATGGTTTTTATTTTTAAAATATCATTGCCACAGAAGAGCTGTTGGTAGCTGAGAAACCACTATAAATTATTTTCTTGATAAGCATCGTACCAATAGATTTTTTTTCAGGTTTTTCGATCCCTTTTCTTAAATTATCTTAAGATTCTTCTGGCTGCAAAATAGGAAAGCTACAAAGGAAAAGGCCAGTAGCCCAGCTATTGAAGAACACTATATCATCAATTGCTTCTTTTCTATATTTTTATGTTCTTTGGGAGAAAAAAGTAGAACTGGTGTGTCTTTTAAGGTATTATCAAGACATGAAAATGAAAAGGATATATCTATTCTTGCCTTCTTGTCACATTAGGTGATATACTCTAGTCTATTGTATTAGAGATGGTATTTTGGCAAACCCTGTGAATAGATTTGTTTAAATCAGGCCTAAAACATCGTATTCATTTTTTCTTTTTTTAGAACTACCTTTGTTTGGATCTCCATCTCCTACTTGTGACACAACCCTGACCTCTGTTTTTGCTCTACCGGGTACACATGCCCTCGTTCATAAGGAGAAGTCTATCTCTAGGAGGCATGTTAGTTTACTTTGATGGTTGCTGTTACAGCTCATTACTCTACAATTGTATTACTTAAGAGAGTGTGTGTGTGTGTGTGTGTGTGTGTGTGTGTGTGTGTGTGTGTGTGTGTGTATGTGTGTGTTTAATCCATGAATATATTTACCATTTGATGGAACAGTTGGGAGACTTTCCATCACAGATGTCAGAAAGCCAAATCCACACTGACTGAGGCAAAAGAGGAAGTTATTGTATCACATAGTAGGAAAAGTCCAGTAGTAACTGATGTCCTTTGACCCAGGTGCTTAAAATGATACCAGAGCCCTGTCTCCCAACTCTGTCTTTATTTCTAAGCTCTCTTTGGTGACAGGATGGCTGATAGAGGCTCCACTTCTGTGTCCTTTCAGATTCTAGAGATTGTTTGAATAACAGTTCTAGGCCTGGCAGTCATTCATACACACACACACACACACACACACCCATACCAATTATATGCCTGGCAGTCATTCATACATACACACACACACACACACACACACACACACACACCCATACCAATTATATGCCTATCTCTGTACCAGTAGCTCTAATCAGGAGAATGGAATGTGCTGATTAACTTAGATCCAGGTCATATACTGTCCCTGTAACTGGGAATGGGGTCAGCTCCATACTATTCACATGGATTAAGAACTGTTAGCTAAAGATAAAACATTTATTGTGTGCTAAGAAAATGAAGAATGCCTTCTACACTGTTAAATGACAAATGAAATCACCAGTTGCAAGATCCTAGTGTACAACCTATTGAATACAACATTGTTAATGTAACACTTTCCTGGGTGAGATATGCTCATTGAACATGAATAACAGAAGAATCCTGAAGCAGTTCAGTCTGTATAAAAGACTTTGAGAATTACTGAATAAGTAAATGTCATTTTACATGTGTACATACTGAAGGCTAGAGGTGTCACTGGTTCAAGCTCACATGAAAACCCAGACCAGAGGAACCAAGAATATAAACTGAATTTCTACTTTTGGCCCTGATAAAAGAACTAGATTTGCCTTCCCATCTTAAACAACCAGCAAACCCCCCCAAAAATATTTAAAACTGCAGTCAGACATTGATCAATAGGTAGACTAGGACTGTGATAACTGAAGGAACACAAAATGATTCTTACGCTCTCTCTAGCTTACTGTCTGAAGGCAGTTTCCAGACCACAGCACATGGAGGGAGAGTCCAAGAAAAGTCTAAGTGGTCTACCCCAGTTGAGGACAAAGAGTTTAGAGAAGCAAAGCAGCTCAGTTGTGTGGGTGGAGTGCTTCGGGTAGAGCGGCACACAGCACTCTGGAGATCTGCAGAAGTCTTGAATCTTGCCGATGACTTGTGCGTCAGAGGAAACTGTTAGGAAACAACCAGAAATTTTTGGTCATTATAATACCGCTTTAAATAAGTGTTCTGTTTCCTGGTCTCCCACCACTGTTCCTTTTGTGATTCAGATTGTTTTCAGGAAACAACGAGAAAGCAATAGACTGAACAGTGATTTAAACTCACTGAAGGCTGGGAATCATTTTGCCTACCAGTATAGGAGTGGAAAGACATTATAACACATGGAGCATTGGCTAAGAATCCTCAAGAGGGTATCATCTTAGTAGTGTGATCAAAATTAACAGACTAAAGGCTGCAGTGAGGAAATAAATGGAAGTTGTTCAAAAGAATACAAATTGATTCTCCAGAGATGAAAAATATATCTGAAATGAAAAATACACTGGATTGTATTAACAGCATATTAGGCATCACAGAAGAAAAGATTAGTAAACCAGAAAATACAGCAATAGAAAATATCCAAAATGACAGACAGTTTTTAGAAAGGGGAAAAAAAAGATGAACATAACACCGGTGACCAATAGGATAATATCAAGCAGACTAAATAAGTGTAATTCAAGTTACAGAAAGAACAGTGCTGGGAGATCAGGAGACAAAACAAGTATTTAAAACAATAATGACCAAAAATTTTATAAATTGGATGAAAACTCACAGATTCAAAAAGTGCAGTAAACACTAAACAGGAAAAAAAATGGAGAAAACAATTCCAAGTCACATCGTCATCAAAATCAGGTTAGGGCAAAAAGGAGTTTTCATCTTAAAGTGAAAGGTCCCTTTCATCTTAAAGGTCCCTGCCTTACAATGGTTTGGTTTGTCATTTTTTGACTTTATGATGTTATGAAAGCATTATGCATTCAGTATTCTCCTTAATTCAGGATTCAGTTACACCCAGATAAACCCATTATAATTTGAAAATATCGTAAGTATAAAACACATTTTTAACTTATGGTATTTTCAATTTCTGATGGATTTATAGAAGCATAACCCCATAGTTAGTAAGTCTAGGAGCATCTGTACTTTGCCTCAGTCTGAAAGATGTAGTTGTTCATCCCTCACATAATGTATAGGGTGTCTCTAATATCTAGAAATAAAATCTACATTTGATTTCTCTCAAGTTTTATTTTCAGATTTCAGTTTCATAATGTGTTTATGGTTTTATAAGATCTTAAGTGTGCATACTTAAACATAGGAATACAATGTAAATTTTAAAAAGGATAGGAAAAAATGATTTTATAGTACTGTTTAATGTCTTTAAAGGTTATTTTAGCGTAGGACAAATATGTCAACTTAAAACATAAATTATTTTCTTTTTCCACTGATATTCTTAATATCTTATAGTTTTTTTTAAAGCAGTTAGGGGAGACATACATTATATACAGATGAATTTTAAATGGCAGCGAAGTTCTCATCAGAAACTGTGCCAAGACAATGGAAATGACATCTTCAAATACTGAATGAAAATTTTTAAAAAATCTGTCAGCCAGGCTCGGTGGCTTAGCCTATAATCCCACGCCGTGGGAGGCTGAGGTGAGTGGATTGCCTAAGCCCACGGATTTGAGACCTGCCTGGGCAACTTGGCGAGACCTCATCTCTACAATAAATCAAAAAAATTAGCCGAGTGTGGTAGCACGCGCCTGTAGTTCCAGCTACTTGGAAGGCTGAGGTGGAAGGATCGCCAGAGGCTGCGGTGGCCAGGAGCAGCCACTGCACTACAGTCTGGGTGACTAAGTGAGACTCCAACTCAAAAAAAAAAAAATCTGTCAGCCTAGTATTCTATATCTAGCAAATATATCTTTTAGAGATGAAGAAAGTAAAGATTTATTTTTTATTTTATTTTTTTTTGAGTCAGAATCTCACTCTATCACCCAGGCTGAAGTGCAGTGGCAGGTTCATGGCCACTGCAGCCTCAGTCTGCTGGGCCCAGGTGGTCCTTCCACTGCAGTGGAGCCTTCCAAGTAGCTGGGACTATAGTTGTGCACCATCACGCCTGGCTGATTTTTTGATGTATTGTAGAGAGGAGGTCTTGCCAAGTTGCCCACGCTGTTCTCGAACCTGTGGACTCAGGCAATCCTCTCACCTCAACCTCCCAAAGTGCTGGGATTATAGGCATGAGTCACTGCGCCCAGCCAAGAAAAGCTCCCACAGTGAGAGGGGACCCAAGGGGGTTGCCCTATACTTTATTTTTATATGGTGTAAGCAAATACAGTAGCAACATATGTCCTGTATTCTTCTTTAAATTCAATGTTAAAAAAACATAATTTGGGCCGGGCGCTGTGACTCAGCCTGTAATCCCAGCACTTTGGGAGACTGAGGCAAGTAGATTGCCTGAGGCTGCGAGTTTGAGACCAGCCTGGGCAACTTGGCGAGACTTCATCTCTACAATAAATCAAAGATTAGCCAGGCATGGTAGCACGCGTCTGTAGTTCTGGCTACTTGGAATGCTGAGGCAGAAGGATCGCTGGAGCCCAGTGGGTCAGCGCTGGGGTAGCCATGAGCGTGCCACTGAACTCCAGCCTGGGCGATGGAGTAAGACTCCAACTCAAAAAAAAAAAGTAATGTATTATATAGTCTACATAAGCAAAATGTAGGCCAACAGTAGTGTAGAGAACAGAGTGGAGGGAGTGGAAGTATATAATTGTAAGATCCTTATGCTGTATGTGAAATGATATAGTATTATTTGAAGGTAGACTATAAGTTAAAAGATGTATATTGTAGACCTTAGCACAAACTCTAAAAAATAAAATAGATACAGTTAATAAGCTAATAGTGGAGACAAAATGGAATTATAAAAAATATGCAGTTAATCCAGAGTATGCAATAAAAGATAAAAAAGGAATAAAAGACAAATGGAATGCATAAAAAACAAACAGTGAGATGACAGATTTAAGACCAGCTATACATTAAATGAAAGTGGCCCAAACACTCCATTAAGAGGCAGAGATTGTCAGATTGGATAAAAAAGAAAGATCCAATGGTTTGCTGTCCACATGAAACCCACCTTGAATATAAAGAGTATGGAGAGGTAAAAGAAAAAAGATAGGCTGGGCTCAGTGGCTCAGCCTGTAATCCCAGCGCTTTGGGAGGCAGAGGTGAGTGGATTGCCTGAGCCCGCGGGTTCAAGACCCATCTAGACAACTTGGCAAGACCTCATCTCTACCATAAATAAAAAATTAGCAGGGTGTGGTAGCGTGCGCCTGTAGTTCCAGCTACTTGGAAGGCTGAGGCGAAAGGATCACTGGAGCCCAGCAGGTAGGGGCTGTGGTGGCCAAGAGCGTGCCACTACACTCCAGGGTGGGCAACGGAGTGAGACTCCAACTCAAAAAAAAGAAAAAAGATAAACCATGCAGACAGTAATTCAAAGAAAATTGGAGTGGCTATATTTATATTAAACATAGTAGTTTTCAGGACAAGAAATATTAAGAGACTAGAAAAAGAATAAAGAGGGTAAAATTCATTTAGAGGACATATTTTAAAATTCATATGTACCAAATAAGTTCAAAATATGTAAAGCAGCAACTAAGTGGAAAATGAAAGAGACAAATTTACAATTCCAGTTCAATCCTTCTCTATCGGTGATAGACAGAAAAATCTATCTTTTTCTTTTCTTTTTTCTTTTTTTTGAGTTGGAGTCTCACTCAGTCGACCAGACTGGAGTGCAGTGACCGTTCCCTGCCACCACAGCCTCGACCTGCTGGGCTCCAGTGATCCTTCCACCTCAGCCTTTCGAGTAGCTGGAACTACAGGCGCGCGCTACCACACCCAGCTAATTTTTTGATTTATTGTAGAGATGAGGTCTCGCCAAGTTGCCCAGGTGGGTCTCGAACCCGCGGGCTCAGGCAATCCACTCACCTCAGCCTCCCAAAGGCACGGGATTAGAGGCTGAGCCACCAAGCCCGGCTCATAAAATCTGTCTTATAGAAGACCTAAACAACAGTATCAACCAATTTGACCCAATTGATATTTATGGAATATCTCACTCAACAACAGCAGAATACATGTACTTTTCAAGTGAACATGGAAGATTCACCAAGATAGAACCATTTTCTGGGCAATAAAACAAGTACGGAGCCAGGCTTGGTGGCTCAGCCTGTACTCCCGCGCTTTGGGAGACTGAGGTGAGTGGATTGCCTGAGCCCCCGGGTTCGAGACCCACTTGGGCAACTTGGCGTGACCTCATCTCTACAATAAATCAAAAAATTAGCCGGGCATGGTAGCGTGCACCTGTAGTTCCAGCTATTTGGAAGGCTGAGGTGGAAGGATCACTGGAGCCCAGCGGGTCGAGATTCTGGTGGCCGGGAGCGGCCACTGCACTCCAGTCTGGGCGACAGAGTGAGATTCCGACTCAAAAAAAAAAAAACTAGTACGGCCACCTGTTACATAACTACATTTTAGTCAACAAAAGACTGCATTTACAACAGTGGTTTCACATGATTACAAAACCGTATTTTTACTGTGCCTTCTCTGTGTTTAGATACATTCAAGTGTACAGATATTTCCCACTGTGTTAAAATTGCCTATAGTTTTCAGGAGAGTAACATGCTATACAGGTTTGTAGCCTAAAAGCAATGAGCTACAGCATATAGCCTAGGTATGCATGTAGTAGCTTATTTCATCTAGATTTGAGTAAATACATTGTAAAAATGTTTGCCTTAATGACATATTACTCAGAGATGTCCCCATTGTTGAGTGATACATGATTCTATCAGTAAATGTAAAAGCATTTCATCATATGAAGTATATCTTCTTACCACAACAGAATTAAATTTGAAAATCAGGCCAGGCACAGTGGCTCACACTGTAATACCAGCACTTTGGGAGGCTGAGGTGAGGGGATTGCCTGAGCTCACAAATTCAAGACCAGTCCAGACAACTTGGCAAGACCTCATCTCAACAATAATTCAAAAAGTTAGCCAGGCATGGTAGCGTGTGCCTGTAGTTCCAGCTACTTAGAAGACTGAGGCGGAAGGATCACCTGAGCCCAGCAGATTGAGGCTGCGGTAGCCGTGAGTGTGCCACTGCACTCCAGCCTGGGTGATGACATGAGATTCCGACTTAAAAAAAAAAAATAGTGACAGATATCTGAAAATTTTCTCACATACTTACAAATTAACATACTGTACTGCTAAATAAATGATGGGTTAAAGAAGAAATCCCAAGATACATTAGAAAATATTTTGATCTGATTGAGAAGAAAATGCCGCATATCAAAATTCATGAAGTGTGGCTAAAATAGTGCTTATGGGATATGGATACAATTAAATGCTTATATTAAAAAAGAAAATAAGCCGGGCTCGGTGGCTCAGCCTGTAATCCCGCGCCTTTGGGAGGCTGAGGTGAGTGGATTGCCTGAGCCTGCGATCCACTCCCGGGATCTCATCTCTACAATAAATCAAAAAATCAGCCAGGCGTGGTAGCGCGCGCCTGTAATTCCGGCTACTCGGAAGGCTGAGGGGGAAGGATCACCGGAGCCCAGCAGGTCGAGGCTGCAGTGGCCGGGAGCAGCCACTGCACTCCAGTCTGGGCGACTGAGTGAGACTCCAACTCAAAAAAGATAAAAATAAAAATAAAGAAAAAAAGAAAAGAAAAAGTCTTAATGTGTTAAGAGTCCACTTTAAGAGTCTAGAAAAAGAAGAACCCATTAGACCAGCTACTCAAAGGAAGGCAATATTAAAAATAAGAACAGCAATCAGTGAAATAGAAAAAGAAAATTGAGAAAGTCAGGATTTATTTTACTAGGTCTTTAAAAGGTTTTAACCACATACTTTGGTAACTTCCTGTGCATTTCAGTCAATCCTTTTTCCTAATATATTACAGGAATACCGTCATTCATGTTGTAATATATATTAACGGTACTTCTTTAGATGACACTTTTACAACCAAGCCAAAGAGAAATTGAAACCTGGTTGTGTGGAAATGTTCTATTAGTGTAGAAGTGACTTCAAGGAATTGTGAATCACAAGATACTGTGAATTGAGCTGAAGCTTTTTTTGTCTTTCTTTGTTCAGTTTACCTGTCAGTAATAATGGGTATAGAGATTTTTCCTGTCTCTCAGCTGTGGACTTTAAGTAGTTTTTATTGCATAACCAAGTTGGTTTATTTTTTTTTTTCTTTTCCTGTTACACCTATATAACATAACTTTAGGAGATTGGTATTTTGAAGTGTTGATTCTATGTTGGTTTTTTATTACTGACATTTGAATGCAGACTCATTCATCTAAGTAATGAAACTAACTTTCAAAGTAGAAGTGTTTTTGGTTATGGCATTTGACATTTTTAAACTTTGAACATGATTCAGTTCGGAAGTAAAAATATCAGAAAAAAAGAAGTTAAAAAGAAAGTTGCTTCCTAATCTTATAAAAAAAGAAGCTTAGAAATTAAAAATTATGGGTTTTATAATACTTTACCCTTATTTTGAAGTGGAAAGTGATTTTGAATTAATGGCCATATTTATTGTTATATTATTATTAAACAATCTGTACTTTGTAGCATAATCAAAAAATAAAAGAATTGTTTTGAGAACTTTGGTATTTATTTCCACTTCCTCAGCCTGGGTTTCAAACTGATGATTCTGTGCCACTGGCCATGCTTTCACTCAGAGTAGAACATTGGGCCACTCTTTCAACTTAGAACAAAACACAGACACCAGAAATTGTGTTGTATAACATTAATGTGGTTGTAATGATTCTATGCAAGTTGGGCATTAGCTCCAAGTAATTTTAGATCTATTTCTCCCTCACAGATATATTAGTGATTGGGGGAAGAGGGGATGGGTAGATCATGAAGATAGCCATAAAGGAATTTAAGCTCTGTAAATCAGATCCTATATTGAATTATGGTGAATGTATTTTTATGAGTACAGTTGATAATAATTCATTATTTTTTCTGCATATGTTTATTTTAAAGTATTGTTTTGTACATCAGTTAATAAAAAACCCTTTTTATAATGTTCTTCATGTGGGAGCAGAACTAATTACTATATTGCCCTAGTAATTGTTCTACTAGTAAAATAAAATTAGTGTTGTTATAGTCTGACCATATTATATCAGCTTTTTTTCTATAGTAATTGCTCATATTTAAAGAGGCTTCATTTATTTGTGGTAAGGCCAGTGTGTGTCAAGTAGTCTTTTATGGTATTTCCCTTAATTTTGAACAATTTTCTCACTCTTGAAATTAGGCCACCAGTTTTACTGTTGTTAGTCATCTGTTCAAAGTGATGCTTCTAGCTGTGTTCACTACTTGTGTAGTTAAGTACGTGGGTCACAGAGACCCTGTAAATGCTCCCCTGTGCGGTCATCTCTGTAGCAGCTAGCTGTAGAGGCTGTCATAGCATCTGGGCCTCTTCCAGCTCCCAAGTGCCTGCCTCACTCCTGTCTGCTGCTGGCTACTAGCTGTCCCCCCTCCTCCTATTCCAGGCACTTAACAGCTCCAGCCACTTAAAGCTATGTTTCAGCAAGTCCCTGGTGCATTTCTTCTTCCTTTCCTGCTTTGCCCACCACATTATATGTCCATCCCATCAGGACAAGAAGACTAGGAATGGCATAACATCAGTGCTCGTGGCTTAACTGTGCCCAGTTCTCTTGGTTACAGATTAGTCTTCGAAAGTTATAAGGTGGCTAGTAGTTTACTCAACAAAACAAGAAGCTTTGCCTTGATACTTTGTTGTTAACTCAACAAAGCAAGAAGCTATTGCCTTGATACTAAAGACACTCCTATTTTAAGTACCCCTGCCACTTTTTTTTTTTTTAACAGAAAACTCCCGCACAATTTTATGTATTTACTGCTACTGATAATAGTCAGTGTTACACATTCACTTTTCATGGCTTAATAGTATAAGTCAAGATACTTTAGCTGTAGTAAAATTGGTGTTCAGATTCTAAATTTCATACCATATGGATCAAAAAGTTTACCACTTGGTGAGACAAACTCTGGTCACTTAAAAGAGGGCTTTCTAGTTGCTCTAAACATAAAAATGGAATGGTGGGGGGAGAGAGAGAGAGGGAAATACCAGCATTCCTTTCCCTTTGATTTTGATTATCTGTTCTCTCCCCTCCTCACCAAGTACTGTGCTGGAGAACTGACTCATCAGAGCCTCCCAAGTGAAAGTCTGCAGCTGAAATGTCATTGCCACTTTCCCAAGCAAAATTTCATTTCCCCTAATGTTTATATCACCTCCAACATGGCTTACATTTGCAGCCAGCTTTGGCTTGGAAGGAATCATGAAGATAATGGTGAATTTTTATAATATCTTCCTATAGCACAGGTTTCTTTTTTACTGTTTTGGTTACTTTCATTCTAACTGGAGATGTGAATGCTATAAACACGGTGAGAAGCAGGCTTCTTGTTTCTGTATGGAAGCCAGGGTTTTAGGTGATATAATACAGGTCTTACTGACAATGGCTTCAGTTTTTACCTAGGTCAAGGCCCAGGAGACACATGACACTTCACCTGTGCTACAAGAGCCCCTCAGTAGCCCACCTTCTCCCACCATGTCTGTCTCTTTCAGTCTGGTTCTGACCAGTGCCTTCACTGATAAGACTTTCTTGGGTGTCCATTAATTGATGCAGTCCTTCAACTCTGTTTTAACAGAGTGATTAACTTGTAAATTGTTCACAGGTTTAAAGCAATCTCAAATGTCGTGGTAATAGAGTTGTTTTCTTTCCATTTGCAAAAGAAAAGAGGACTTCAGAACTAGTTGATTTTGCCCTTTGTTCATTAAGGTATAATTAATGGCATTTACTCTGTCACTTTCTTTTTTTTTTGAGTTGGAGTCTCACTCTGTCGCCCCGGAGTGCAGTGGCCGCTCCTGGCCACCGCAGCCTCAACCTGCTGGGCTCCAACGATCCTTCCATCTCAGCCTTCCAAGTAGCTAGAACTACAGGCGCGCGCTACCACGCCTGGCTAATTTTTTGATTTATTGTAGAGATGAGGGCTCGCCAAGTTGCCCAGGCAGGTCTTGAACCCGCAAGCTCTGGCAATTCACTTATCTCAGCCTCCCAAAACACAGGATTACAGGCTGAGCCACCGAGCCCGACTACTCTGTCACTTTTATTTGTCAGGTTGACCAGAAGCTTTGGAAGGAACCTACAATAAATTTCTGTGACCCACTTCAAAGATTGCTTTTCTTGGGACCATTTCTGACTTTAGTAATAATATTCTGTGCTAAAACTGATTTTTAAATTCTTTTGAATTCTGTCTTATCAAACACTATCTCTGAAGGAATCAGTTGAAGATCACTAGGGGATGTCTACTACATGTAGTGCATTCTAGGCAAAAGTTACTCTCGGTTGTGATGTTGGGCTTCAGGCCCATGCTTGGGCTCTCCTTGGTGAGTCACTCCAGGCTACCTTTCCCCCCATAACTCCCTTCTAGCTTTGTCTTAGCATCCTCCTAAGCAGAAAGAGTCTTCAAGGTGCAACTTTTGACCTCTTACTTATTATATTTTGATTGTCATTTTAAAAATAGGTAATTAAAGTATAGCCGTATCTGGTAAACAAAATTGTCTGCAGATGCCGATGGCTGTAAAGTTATCTGCAGGAAGCAGATTCTGTTTCCATCATGCTAGGTAGAGCAGTACAGCCGAAGAGCTATTCGACGTTGTGTCATTTGTGCCATTGGTTTTTTGTTGTTTTTTTTTTTTTGAGTTGGAGTCTCACTTAGTTGCCCAAACTGGAGTGCATTGGCTGCTCCTGGCCACCGCAGACTCCACCTGCTGGGCTCCGGCGATCCTTCCAAGTAACTGGAAATACAGGCGCGCACTACCACACCCAGCTAATTTTTTTTTATTTAGTAGAGATGAGTTCTCGCCAAGTTGCCCAGGCAGATCTCAAACCCGCGGGCTCAGGTAATTCACTCATCTCGGCCTCCCAAAGCGCGGGATTATAGGCTGAGCCACTGAGCCTGGTGCCACTGGTTTTTTTAAGATACCTTTTTCTGAGTTGGTAAAGTAGATGATGTAAACCTCACTGGTACTACAAAACTGCATATAAAATGAAACATTTAGATAAAGCATAATCACCCATTTTAAAAGAATATTGTCACTTGTTCTTTAATGTGTTTGACACTGACTGGTATCATTTTTTAGTGTCAAGTAAAGAATCTTGCTTTCAGGTTCAGCAGCCTTTCTCTGAACTCCTGGCCAGCTCTGGTTCCTAGTCCCCAAACTCCTTACTTGCTTCAGAACTGGACTTACTTCCTGATGCACACAGACCACAGCCTGTGAGGGATGAACTCCCTGAGCTTCCTGACCCCAGCGCCCCACCTGCCTCACACACAGCCACCCTCTCCTCTTACCCAGGAGGGGGAAAGGGATCCATCAGTGACCTCTTGCTCAGGCCTGATTCCCAGGAATTTGTTTCCTTCCCTTTTCCCCACCTAACTCCCAAACCTGTCTCTCTCCTTTTGCTCTCTATTGATGTCATTTTCTGCCAGTTGCTGGGCCCTAAAACCTAATGGTTGGGCCAGGTCTTTCCTCTCTCCTTCACGTCTGACTCAATTCGTTACTAAGCCCTGTTGATTCTGCCTCCTGAATAACTCCAGTTCAATGTGTTCCTTTCTCCGTTACCATTGCCGAGTTCAGATCCATATCATCTATTACCTGGGCACCTGCCATGGCATCCTACCTAGTCTGTCCTCTAGCCTTGCCCCCTTGACTATGTCACTTTCCTTAACAATCTTCAGTGGCCCTGCGTTGCTCTCTGGGCAGAATATACATTTGCAGGCATGGAAAAGGCCCTGTCTGCCTCTTATATCTCCTGCCAGGCAGGCTGTACCTTCCCCAACCCAGACTGCACATCTTGCAATTCCCTAAACACCACGTTGTTTCTCTCATGCTCTGTGCCTTTTATTTTTCTTGAAACAACCCTTCCTAATGCACCCACTCAAACACACACACACACACACACACACGCTCCAGGCCTTTCTGCCCCCTAGGTTTGATCAACTTACCTGGAGGTGATCTGGGCTCATGGGTCGCATCTTAAGCCTCAGTAGTATCTCTCCCCCCACCTTCCCTCACACTTTGCAAACACTTTAATTAGAGCATTTTTACACTGTTAAGCAGAAGAAACCCACTGTGAATTCCTTGAACTCGTATGCTTTTTCATCTTTGTATAGATCACCATTTAATAAATGCTTATGGGTGAATTAAAATGATTAATTAATGAATAATTAATTCATCTTGATTACCTCTAGAGGAATAAAAAAGATCAACAGATTACAATAATAAATTTTTTACAAATACAATCCAGTGTCATAGAGTTACAGAGGTCACAAAGAAAACTTAAGAAATATGGATTTTCAAAATAAAAATTCAAAAGGGAACCTAGTTAAGTCATGTTATACAAATAGAAGTTTAGTAAGCCACTTGCTGCAAGACCTACTTCTAGAATAGTCTCATGGAGAGCTACATAAGCCTTCTAAATGTTTAAAATTTTAAAAAGCCTCAAATGACTCAGGATGCCTTTATTTAAAAAAGCTGTCCAAGAATGAAATGCATGAATAACAATTTTCTAAAGATTGTTTTCTGAGGTGTATGTGTGATCCTTTAATTGGCGAACACGGGCCCTGTTCAGACAGTTTAAACCCTCAACACGCGTAATACGAAGAAATGCCTCAAGCTTTTCAAAATGGCGCATTCACTATCACTGCAGGAAAGTGAGGGGGGGATCGGTTTTGTTATAACATCAAAGTAGTCAGCGCTGTTTGCCAAAAGCCTTTTTGTTTTGTAACAAAAGCACTGTCTACTCTGCTTTTGCTCTCCCAATGTAATTTTCAGACACTTTATCACAAGATAACATGAAATAACAAAATAATTCCTAGGACTTCCTTCATACTTTTATTCCATTTTTATTCACTTTACCAAGTAAGTGATATTGATTATCCTGAAACCTGGCAACCTGTAAGCCATTTTGCATTGCACAGACTTTCTCTAAAGTAACCTCACATTTCTATTGCTGTTTCGTTATTACATAATTCTTTGTATGAATCAGTGCTGTCTACTTCACTCATTCCCATCAGAGTGCAGCAAGATTGCATATTTTATCCAGTTTTATTCACTCTGAAGAACACAGGAATATCACAGAGTATCTGAATGTTGATCCTGGGCTTTGCTTCAGCAACTTCAGGAAATACTTCCAATTTACAGTCTCTGAACGTCATTCATAACCCAAAACCAACTCCGTCTGCATTCCTGACCCTTTGCCATAAAAGATGTAGAGGGGATTATAACCTACTTTTCAAAATCAACATAACATTTTGTACTCAAGCTCAGTTGACAACACCCGAGAGTCACAAGCCCACACCTACATTGGTTGAACCCTGGGGTTATTCATTGCAGCTCTATATAGATATTTGGGCCAGTGTGGTATTTTGAATGGTGATATACTATATTTCATTGATTCTTGTATGTGCATTTTATTTTACATTTTAGTGTCTCTGAAATTGAGATTTATCTTATAATCAATGACTTGTCATGATTTAATTGGCATGGTTTTTCTAAATGAAACATCATGTTGTGCCTTATATTCATGACACCTTAAGTTTGAAGAAATAAGTTTTATATGTATATTATAAAATTTATTTACTTGGTTTCTAAGACCTATTCAATATATTAATATAGCAGTTGTAAAAATGACAGTCCTAGCTGTGAATTTCATTATCTGCAACAGCTGTTTTGACAGATATTTATGTTGGAGTCAAACTGTCATGATTCGTGATTTTCACCCAGTTTTCTGCAGGAGGAAGGTACATATATAGGAAATGATCTCAAGTAAGTCTCATTTGATACAGATCAGTGACTTCCTTGTGCCATCTCTCTTTTCTTTTTACTCATTTCTTGATGCATTTCAGCCAATATTTTCTCAGAAATCTTAAATTGTTACTGATATCATTAAAGATTTTTAAATTTTATTCTACTAATATTACTTCATATGAGTTAAGCTAGAATGGCTTCTCTTTCCTATATCCAAGTGTATAGGTATCTTTACATGTGAATCCTTTCTTCTTTGGGGAGTCCTTTCTCAGGGAAAATGGAATTCAGTACAATAGAACCTTTATAAGCTAGAATGTTTAGTGAATAATTTCTATACTCAAACAAGGTGTCTGATGAACTGTAGCTTCTGCAGTTTCTAAAGTATAGTCTTTTTCTTTGCTAACATAATAAGTATTAAATATTTTGAGCAGAAATTGACCCTTTTTGATGATTCTCTTATGATACAGTAGAATGAGTGTCAATAAGTGTCACATTTAACATATGACCCTATTTGTGACCACAGAAGTAGGTTATCTGAAAACATCCTGACAAGACCTAAGACAAGCTCTATATTGCTTCTTGTCCTTTTCATGTCATAGTACTGTAGAAATGTCATAGTACATAGAAATGCCAGTAGTTCTATAACATATAGATGAGGCTGCTTGTGCCTAAGGAGACCCTTTGGAAAATTCCACTGCAGAAATTGTTTTCAGGGGCAAATTACAGAATATCGATTTGACTCATGTCATTTCTAAAACAAAAGAAATCAAGTTCTGAAAATAATGTTAACTGCTTGTCAGTTCCACTCAACCAAGTTCCTTCTAAATGTAGCCATATTCCCTCTTCATTACAACTGTGGCCTATCTAGTATTGCGTTGATATGCATCTCCTCATCCATACGTTTCACCTCTCTGACTTTGCCTCTCTTTTTTTTCAGGTCCATACATTCAGAGGGCCACACTGGTGTGAATACTGTGCCAACTTCATGTGGGGTCTCATTGCTCAGGGAGTGAAATGTGCAGGTAAGAGCCCATTATCTTTCCCCTTGCTGGAGTCAGTGATGACGTTATAAGGAGTGAGGAAGAAGATTTGCTGTTTTATTCACATACAGTAGACTGGATCCTGTTATGCTCTTACAAGCACATAGCAGACTGGATTCCCAGGAAGCCACTTTGAAAATGGGTATTTTATCTGCTCTCAAGCTTTGTGGACTTGACGGACAGCATACTAGGGATCTGGTATCAGTCCATTGAAGAGAGAGAAGTGAGCTTGTTCAAAAAGTCTGATAAAAGATAAAAGTAAGGCAGTTATATTTAATACTTGCCTTTGATGTTGCAGTAACTAAATTTACAAAAATGATTTTTTTTTAAAAGCAGTGTACAGAGACCTATGATTGTTGCCTTGGAAACTGAATTTTAAAGATAACTTGTTAAGCTAGATTGTCCTTGCTAAATTTCTGTGAAATCAAATTGAAGCTTTAAAAATCTGTGAATTTCTCTTCAAAGATGGCTACCAAATTCTGAAAAACCACTTAGTCACTAATTTTTCTTTGTGACATTTTAAAATCTTGTAAATTCTTTTTGTAAAATATGACCACAGTATCTTAGATGTAAATTTAGAAACTGTAAGGTTTACACATGAAGAAATAACCAGCACAATGATTTATTGCGATTTCTTGTGACATAGAGTGGTTATTCACATTATGCGAAATTTACCTATATAGAACAACTCTACTGAGTACTTGCTATTTATCCAAACTGCTATAAATTCTGGCACAAACTTAAAAATAATCATCTAAATTATAAGTATATAGTATTTGGTCATAAAAGTTTCTTTCTGCTATCTTATTTGTGAAACTAAAGAAAAAAATTTTTTTACATGTCTTACATGAAGCTTTACACTAAAAAAGTGTACTAAGTAAAGTATTTCAAAACGGTAACTATAGTGACTGACAGATTTATCACTGTAAACAAGCTCATTTCTTTTGTGGTATGATTTTTAAATGGAATGTTTTTGTTGTCCATTGCATGTAGAAATTTCTGGGGTCTGATTTTTCTTATTTCTAAATTGCATTTTCTTTGAGTAGCAGGGTACAGTATGCATTGCATAGAAATGTTTGAAGTCACTCTTCTTGCAGCTATTATTCCCTTAGCATCACTGAGACTTCATAAGGTCCCAGGCGTATATCACCATTCAAGGACCCTCCTCCCACAGGTAGTAGGGTGAGAATTCTGCAAGGGTAGACTTCGAGCTGTGCAGAGGCATTCGTCAGGGAGAACCTCAGCTCAAAGTCCAGGCTCAGAAAGTGAATGAGGAAAACTCACTTATTATTGCTGTGGCCAGTGATTTCCAGAGTCAGCATGAGGAACCATCATTAGGAAGGCCATGGTTGTGCCTTTGCCCTGGAGGGTACAGAGTGGAGTAGAAGGTATTGATTAAGAGAAGGTACTGAGACAGTCCACACTGTGGCTTCTCAAAGGCAAGTTACAGTACTCTTCCCAAAGCACAAATTGCCAGCTCTAGAAATGATGGTCTCAATAAACCTGGTTTGTCTTTATCAGACAGTTTTGATCAGCTAACAGTCTGCAACAGTTTCGTAACCATTTATGATCATCACTAACTAAAAACTCTTCTTTTATGAGTAATGATGTATATCATTTATATTTCAAAAGAGTGAGGGCCATCTACATAAGAATTCTTAACCAGCTATTAACAGAGAACAAGCATAACACCTATGAGTAATCTTTGGCAGTGTGCTATAATTCCGATCATGTTTGAAAATAAATGTTTTAGAACATTTATGATAGAATAACATGGGAAAAAGGAGAAGGAAAGTGACTCACTCCCTCCCCACAGCCACCCACATTAATAGCCTCCACCTCTTATTGTGAGTAAAGGTCAGACATTGAAAGAATAACCTGGAGGAGATTTTTCATTTTATGTTGTATCTTGTCCTTAAAAGCATTATATGTTCTGTGTGATCCGAACCATATTAATGTGTAATATAAGCACAAGTCAACCCCTTTTGAAACCTTGAAGGGTTGGAATTTGAATAAGGTCTGTTTTCTATGCCCACGGATTGCATTTGGACTGACAGTGGCATTCTTAGGTCTAAAGTAACTCTGAGGCTCACCTGGCCCTTGAACACCTGCTTTATCTAAATCCGAATACAAAGAATTAAGCATGTAAAGAGAGAGCACACGCTATCTGTGATAGTCTGAATAATGGCTCCCCAAAGATGTCCACTTCCTAATTCCCAAAGCCTGTGAATATATTAAATTTCATGGCACAAGGAGTTTGCAAATGTGACTAAATTAAGGATATTGAGATGGAGGTTGTCGTGGTCCATTTTGTACTGCTGTTACAAAATACCACGGAGTGGGTTTTTTTAAAGAACAGAAGTTTATTTCTCACAATTCTAGAGGCTGGAAAGCCCCAGATCAAGACACCAGCAGGTTTGTTGTCTGATAAGGGTCCAGGCTTTGCTTCCAAGATGGCACCTAGAAAGCTGTGTCCTCTGGAGGGTAGAAATGCCATGTGACAGAAGGGCAGTAAAAGGGACCAACTCCCTCTGTCGAGCCCCTTGTAAGAGTAACTAATCCCATTCATGAGGGAGGAGCCTTCGCAGCCTAGTCACCTCTTAAAGGCCCTATCTCTTAATACTATCACATTGGCAGCACCTGGATTTTTGAGAGGATACTTGATAACCACAGCAGGAAGATAAGTCTGGGTTGTCAGAGTGGGCCCAGTGTAATCACGATCACAGGAGTGCTTATAAAAGGGAGGCAAGAGGTTGAGAATCAGAGAAAAATGATGTAAGGGCAAAAGCAGAGGTCAGAGGGAAGAGAAGATGCTACATGGTGGCTTTGAAGATGGAGGAAGGAGCCAGGAGCCAAAGAATGCAGGTGGCCTCTAGGAGCTGGAAAACACAAGGAAAGAAACAAATTCTTCTCTACACATAGGCCTAACTCCTTAGCTCTGTCAAACTGATTTTGAACTTCTGATTTCCAGAACTGTAAGATAAATACATGCTGTTTTAATTCACAAGTTATGGTAATTTGTTACAGCAACAATTGCAAGTTAATATACTAGCCACTAAACATTAGACATTTTTCCAAAGAAAAATGGCATGCTTACTGTCTGTCAGAAGAGAACTGGTATTTATCTGCTTTTGATCTCTTAAGACAGCTTGCTTTGTTCTGGCTTCTTTGTTAAAAATCCACCAGTGCAGAAGACAGCTTGTTAGGAATTTTAAAGGGATATTTGCCAAAAGCAACAATTTTGTTTATCCCTCACCCCATCCCACCCCCACCTTTTTTTTAACATCATGTAAAAGTATTGGGTGATGTTCCAACCACGAGGCTGGCAAGGTTGCTTTAAGAGTCTTACTAAATCCAGCTGATACCAGGCAAGCTGTCCCTTGAGAACCAAAAGCACTAGACTCTGCTAAGCATACCATAGCCAATGAGGACAATAAAGGGAGCATCAGAACCATCCTGAAATACTGATCCTCACATTACATGGACTCCCAAACCAAGCAATACAGGGGCGCGTAGCTGGCCTTAATTCAGTCTCATCTGCCAGAGCCCCCTTTCTCGAATCACTTTTGAAGTGAGGAAAGTAATTTTGCAAGGGAATAGCTAACTGCAGATTGGGAGAAGGGCTCCTCTTGCTAAAATATTTATGACCCAAGTAGGTAGTCCTTAAAAATAAAGTTCAAGCCGGGCTCGGTGGCTCAGCCTGTACTCCCGCGCCATTGGGAGGCTGAGGTGAGTGGATTGCCTGAGCCTGCGGGTTTGAGACTCGCTTGGGCAACTTGGTGAAACCTCATCTCTACAATAAATCAAAAATTAGCCAAGCGTGGTAGCGCACGCCTGTAGTTCCAGCTACTTGGAAGGCTGAGGCGGAAGGATCGCCGGCACCCCGCAGGCGAGGCTGCGGTGGCCAGGAGCGGCCACTGCACTCCAGTCTGGGCAACAGAGTGAGACTTCAACTCAAAAATTAAATAAATAAATAAAGTTCAAAGGATAGTCGTTAGTCGGTTAGATTAGTTTCCTTGGTCAGTTTTTTGTTTTTTTATGAAATGGAAGCTTATGGGTTCAAGTCCTCTGTTACTATATAATCATTGAAATTGTACAGCAGCCCCCTTAAAAAAAGATCGTTATTCCACCAGCATTCCTGAACTGTTTTCATTTTAGCTTTACCAGAATATTCTAAGAAATTAAAAAGAATAATTGTTTTAAATCAGACATATCAATTCAGTATTGGTTATTTATAAAAGTATTACTTCAGCCGGGCTCTGTGGCTCAGCCTGTAATCCCGCGCCTTTGGGAGGCTGAGGTGAGTGGATTGCCTGAGCCCGCGGGTTCGACACCCGCCTGGGCAGCGAGACCTCATCTCTACAATAAATCAAAAAATCAGCTGGGCGTGGTAGCGCATGCCTGTAATTCCGGCTACTTGGAAGGCTGAGGTGGAAGGATCGTCAGAGCCCAGCAGGTCGAGGCTGCGGTGGCCGGGAGCGGCCACTGCACTCCAGACTGGGCGACCGAGTGAGACTCCAACTCAAAAAAAAAAAAAAAAAAAGTATTACTTCATAATTACTGTTTTAATCGAGCATACCTAGAAAGTTATGTTTGTCCTCGTAAGAAAATGAGAAATTGGTGAGACTTGCTTAAAAGTTTCATAACTCCCCTTTTAGTTGAAAGTAATATTTTCATCAGTATTCAAAGAACAGGGTATTCTTCCTAATTTTACTTACGCATATTAGAATGCAAGCTACTTCACTTTTGCTGGGGGGAAAAAAACAAGTAAGAGAGATGTTAAAAAACAGAACTTTTATTTGCAGTATTTAAAACATGAACACTCATAGAAAAGAATGAAAAATTGTCTTTTCAAAATACATATTAACATAATTATGTCATACTTTAGTCCTATCAGTAGACTGTAAATAATATCAGCTATTCATTGCAAAAAAAAAACATGTTTTTCGGCTTTCTAGATATAAAACATACATATGTTTTAGCAATATCAAACCCCAGAAAATCTGAGAGTAGCCTAAAGTTAGTAGACTAAGTAATAGACATATTTTATTAAGAAAGTACAGAATAAAATGTGATTTTAATTTTTTATTCCTTCTTTTGTGTGTTTACTCTATGCTTATTAACTTGAGAAACTGGAAAGGGGATATGTGGTTTAATAGTAACATAAAAATAACCTACCAAACCAAGAGATTCAACAATGAAATCTTTTATGGACTTTTAAAAAAATTATTATTCATAGTATAGAGCTTCCCTGGGAGAAATGAAACTATATAGGAGTTATATGACTTTAATAAATAAGTATGAAAACCAAATAAAGTCTTAATGGTAAAATGAAACATTGATATATCATTAGTCTCTGAAGCAGCAATTTTCAGAGCAAGCTCAGGGCTACTATTTTGCACTGTGAACTTAAGTGTATAAAAAAGTGTGCTTTATTTTAATGAGTTTGCCCTGTCCTTTGGTTTTTTTTGAAGGACATCATATTCAATCCTGCCAAAAATGTGGCCTTTTGAAATGTATTGCTAAAATTGAGCATAATATATTTTCCCATAGTTTTATCTTATTTAAATAGAAGAGAGAATATCAGTTGAGGAAACATTTCTCTCTTCCTTAAATACCTAAATCTGAGTTCAGTCATCACTATCCAGTTTTCACTGAGTCACAAGTACGCTTAGGAGCCAACCATTCAAAGGAAAAAAGTTAGTATCAGACCATTAGTGCTATTTAGATGTTTTGATATTATGTGTATGCATCAAAATTTTACTTTTTTGCATTCTACTAGATTTCCATTTAGAGTTTATACATAGAGAAAGAATATGACAAGTTTTATCACTGCTTTTTAAAAGTTCTACCAGATCAGTCATATATAGATATCTATAAGGGACTCATTTGGTATAATACTTAAGTGTTTTTTAAATTTAAGTATATGCAACTAATAATGTTTACGATATACATTTTTTAATACGAGGTTGAAAATAGTAAATTCATCTTTAATGTTGAGAAACTTAACTTAGAGCACATGGTATACTGTATGGTATGCCTGGTACAAAGTGGTATGCGTGACTCAGTGACACAACCACAGGCCAGGAATCAGAATTCAAGGTTGAAATCTCAGGCTGACTCACTTGAACAAGTCATTAGCCCCTCTGAGCCTCATTGTCTTCGTCTTGAAATGAAGATATTGGGATAGGTTTTTACCAAGAGCCCTTTTAACTCAACCTATGACCTATGTGTATATACTTAAAGCATGAGGTACATCAACACTGTTATTAGATGATGAAGCTTTGCTGAATTTCATACTTTGAAAACATCATGTGAGTTCTTCCAGTTCTTGACAAGATGGATAAATATGCTTCATTCTATTCCTTCCAATGAATGTAACAAAAAACTCTGAACAATGTATACATCAACTATCAGAAGACTGGAAGTTGGAACACTGACTAAGGACCTCAGAACTCAAGGAACATCCCAGCAGTGGGTTCCTTCGTGGTGTTTTTGTCTGTTTTAATCTCCTGTGTATCCCAGCCTGGGCACCAGGGAAGCCCACAAACCCTAAATGTCAACAGGCAAAGACAAAATAATCCCAAGAAAAGCCTGCTCTTTCTAGCCAGAGTACTGGGAAAGGGGGAGATCTGCAGGACAGAAACCTTTCAGCATACCCACAGTTCTCCAGATGAACACAATGAGGAAAGCCACATTGCTGTACCTCCCAAGTGGATGCTGCAGCAGCACAGAGTCTGTAGGCACAACCCTGTTTTCCACCACCACCCTGAATAGCTAGGGTGCACTCCTCTCCACTGTGAATAGAGCCCTGGTTTCCATTCCTAACTTGCAATTTAAAAATGGCACCCCTCCTTGGCTGAGCCTGAGTGGGACCCTGATTTTGCCCCACCGCATAGTCAAAGCCACACCCTCTCAGCCCATGTCAATGGACAGAGCCCTGTCTTCATCCCTGATCTGCAGAAACGAGGCAGCTGAGACCACGATCAGAACTCTGCCTTCCATGCCTACCCTGCGTTACATGCACAACAGTACTCCACCCCAACCCAGTTTGTGGGCACAGTCCTGACTTCGACTCCAAGAGGAACTTGGGCCTTGGTTATTAAGTCTTCTGGACATTATTTAACTATACTATATGGAAGAGTGTTGGGTCATTTTCTCAGGTAGTGTAGCTTGAGGCTTTGCTCTTGATGACTCTTTGTATTCACAGAAACTGCTGTTCCCTAGTGGTGATCATGTGGGGCACTATTTGTACTGGTGATGCCCTCTCCAATTCTGTTTACTTCCATATACGTGTGCAAAGGCCCAGCTTCCCTCACCAACCAGCCTGTCTCTGCACATGGAAGTGCTCAGTGCACGTGAATTCCTCCCTTAGAGTCGCCACAGGCCTTAAGTTCTTACTTCATGTTGGCAGTGTCTGCACTTTCAGTGAAAGAACTATTTTATTTGTAAGTCTTGGCTAATCTTCCTTGTCTCTGTTAATTGTTACTATTGTATATAACTAGGTCACAGCTAATAACTTTTACTGAAAGTTGTTATAATGGTCACCAGTATTTGTCTAGCATTTTCGATGTGCAAAGCCCATGAATGCAGCGGTTCATTAGTTCTCATAACAATTTGGTGAGATGACTATTATCCTTCCCTTTCTGCCAGAAACAGCAAGCAAAAGTGGATGGCATTGTGTGGTTTTCAAATGGGCTTTATTAAGACCCGGCTATAAATTGTATATGCTCCACTTGGACTCGATTTACAAGAGGTCAGCATCAGGTTTTCATGAAGTTAAAAGCAATGGGTTATGTTTTTAAAATTATAAAGATGACATTTATTTTAGTTGAATTATTCAGCAATGGTTTCTCACTTTTCAGTCTAACAAAATATTTGTTTTCTTCTCTATCCCTTCTAAAATTTCACTGGGCTCTTCTTGAAAAATAAAATATCTTGCAATATAAGCTAGAAACTATCTGGATTCTGGCATCTTAGAAATTATAACCCAGTAAAACTACAAAGCAAAGGAATAACTTCAATAGAGGCAATATATATACATAAGTGCTAAAATTGTGGACTCTAGAAGCTTCTGGATAGCAGAACACGTGGAGGTTCCTGGAGGGCAGTGTGCTCAGGGAGGGCACAGAAACTCCAACCCTCCCCCTCCCCAGCTCACCCCAGACCTCTCTTCATCGGTATCCTTTATAATTAAATGGCAAACATTTTTATTAATGTGGACTCTAGAATCATCCATAGATTTGAATTCTGCT
Organism: Cephalopachus bancanus; assembly: GCA_027257055.1. Lineage (NCBI taxonomy): Eukaryota > Metazoa > Chordata > Mammalia > Primates > Tarsiidae > Cephalopachus > Cephalopachus bancanus. The sequence goes on from JAPVLO010000204.1 coordinate 13,829,016, forward strand.
CCACTATGTACTAAATGCATGACCTTGGGTAAATTACTTAACACCTGTGTCTTGGTTTCCTCAGATGTAAAATGAGAAGAAAAAATACTTCTTTCATAGAGCTTTGTGAGCTTAAATGAAATAATAAATGTAACGCATGTGGAACAGGACCTGGCAGTAAGCCCTCAAGCCGTGTTAACTGGTGATAGTAGTAGCAATAAATAATAGTCAACTATTTTCAGCTACTAGATGAATTATATATTAGTTATATAGAGAGAAAGGATTATGACTATGAGCAGCACTTTTCAAGAGGTTCTGGATACTCCTATTTTGGAGGTCCAATTCCACTTCACATCATATATATTAAAATACAACTATATCCTACATTAAATATAATTTTATGTAACCGAAGAAGTGAGTTTATTTGTAGTTGGCTTTTTGGCATAATATTATATTTTGTAGACATTTAATTAAACATTTAATTTTTTTTATATTTTCTTTTGATGTGTATATGTGTGTTCTCCTGAGATCATATGGCAAGTAAATGATGAAATAAGAGCTAGAAGTCTCCTGGCTTATACCCATGATTTTCCAAGAGAAAAGATGGCAGTATTGTTGTCCTACCCTGAAGGAACCGCTGGATGCTAGTTCACTCTAAAACCTAATTCTCGCTGAAGTGTCTTTTGTAAAAATTAACACCCCAGAATGCACAAAACTCTGAAAATACCGAATGTTTCCTTTCTTTATTCTTTTCTTAGATTGTGGTTTGAATGTTCATAAGCAGTGTTCTAAGATGGTCCCAAACGACTGTAAGCCAGACTTGAAACATGTCAAAAAGGTGTACAGCTGTGACCTCACGACACTCGTGAAAGCACACACCACTAAGCGGCCCATGGTGGTGGACATGTGCATCAGGGAGATTGAAGCTCGAGGTAAGGCGCTTCGGGGCAGGCTACAGTTGTCATTCACCACCCGTGCAAGGCCTACTGCTTTTCTGGGCGCCTCATTGTACAACGCAGTTGTCTTCTCTATAATTTTAGGGAAAATGGTTTCAGATGGCAGATGATCTCAAAGTCTGGAATGAATTAATTTAACCAGTAAACAGCTTGATTTTAAAGTACATCTAACCAGATATAGAAAATGCACTTAAAGTATATCTATAGATGATGCTTCCGGTCTGCAAAAGTTGCCATGTAGAGACAAATTCATTTTTTTGTTTTTATATTTTTCTTAGTCTAAGAAGCAAAGGTGCATATGTTCTATTAAAACTATCCAAGGCCCAAAACAGAGTTGCACCCTAATTATTCTTTCCCACTTGGGAAAAACTGCTACAGGCTTATTAATATAGTTTATCTTAGTCTTCCGTTATGTAAAAGAATTTATGCTATAATTGAGGTGATGGATTATTTCCCTTAAGACTTAACATATTTGTTCTAATTAGACAAAATGATGAGCCAGATTATAAATATTCAGGTGACAATAGGTCAAACTTAAAGAACTATGAGTGAAGTGGTTTTATTTTAGAAGAAAAGTGTGAACAGATTTTTAAATGTGTATATTTTCTCATTCTTTCTGACACATTCTTTCCCCAGCCTAAAGTATGAGAAGTTAAAAGAAAAGGCATAATTCCAAAAAAGCTAATTAGCTGTGTTTTTACAGGTCTGAATTCTGAAGGACTGTACCGAGTATCAGGATTTAGTGACCTAATTGAAGATGTCAAGATGGCTTTTGACAGAGGTATGTTTTTCAACTTGTTCAGTAACTTAAGTCAATAATACTCTTTGACAAAAACATTTCTATGTTATCTTGTGCATTGTTATGAGTTGTAAGTATTAAACCTTCAAATTGTAGAGTGAGAAGGAAGGATCAGATTTAGCTATGTTACCAGTTTTTGCATCTCCATGGTTGGTCCATGTTCATCAGAATACATACGGAGCAATTAAATCTGCTAAAAAAGGAGGCTGAGGTGAGTGGATTGCCTGAGCCCATGGGTTCAAGACCCACCTGGGCAGGCGAGACCTCATCTCTACAATAAATCAAAAAATCAGCCGGGCATGGTAGTGTGCGCCTGTAGTTCCAGCTACTTGGAAGGCTGAGGTGGAAGGATCGCCAGAGCCAGCAATTCGAGGCTGTGGTGGCTGGGAGCGGCCACTGCACTCCAGTCTGGGCAACAGAGTGAGACTCCAACTCAAAAAAAAAAAAAAAAATCTGCTAAAAACCATAGATGAAAGAGTGGGAGCATGGAGTCTAAATCATAACAGACCTCAGTTTTTTTTTGTGTTTTTTTTTTTTGAGTCGGAGTCTCACTCTGTCGCCCAGACTGGAGTGCAGTGGCCGCTCCCGGCTACCACAGCCTCGACCTGCTGGGCTCCGGCGATCCTTCGCCTCAGCCTTCCAAGTAGCTGGAACTACAGGTGCGCGCTAACACGCCCGGCTAAGTTTTTTTATTTATCATAGAGATGAGGTTTCACCAAGTTGTCCAGGTGGGTCTCGAACCCGCGGGATCAGGCAATTCACTCACCTCGGCCTCCCAAAGCATGGGATTACAGGCTGAGCCACCGAGCCCGGCCACCTCAGTTTTCTTAGGCTTGAGTTAACCCACCTCGCTTGGCCTGCCATCCAGACCTCCCATCCTCATGACCATCTTTGACTGCACTGAGACCCAAGTCCTGGTTTGTGTGTTGGGGCCAGAAAGCTGAGAGAAGCTAAGGACCTTCTGCATAGGTCCTACCCCACGGTGGGAGAAGGGCCCAGTCAAAGAAAAGCTCAGTGGAACTTAATTTTAACTTAACATTTAAATTAAGATCTGTTTCCACAGTTCTCCAATTTGTATTTGTCTTTGCTGTAAGGACTGGAAGAAGGTGGTACCAAAAAAGAACTGTAGACTTGAATACAAGAAGTAAAAGAAAAAGAGTTAGTGATCTTTTAAAGAACCACTTTCCTTAACAAGTATGTATTCTAGTTCCATCACACAAGCGTCTCCCATTCACAAACCTCTTAGAGGTAACAGTGACAGAAGACAGAAATAGGTTAAAGATTCTTCCCAATCTGATATGAGGAAATCTAGGCCAGTCTAAGTATGTGATAAGAGCAAAGAAAGTCAGGTGAAGTAATGGTATATTAAGTCCAAACAAGCATCAAGAAGAACAGCCTTGAACCCCTGCCAGAGTGGATGGCAAGAGGCACCTCTTTAGTTAGAAGATAGCAGTGGAGGATGTGTGTTACCAGCCTCTGGCCATGATTCTCAAAAGTAAGTCAACACTGACAAAGAAACTGAATGTTCCCACGGACCCCAGAAAGCAAGTAAATGACACAGTTTTCTCTCATTAAAAATATGAGACAACTTTTTGTGACCTGAAAACACCAATAATACGTTTTAATATTCATAAAGAGCTCACCTTGGCTCCGTGTGGCCATACCTCTGGGGCCAGTCTTTGCCCTCCCAAGGGATGTGCAGCAAGGTCTGATAGGAATGATGCAAAGAATTTTAACAAGGTGGTGAAAGGCACCAGTGGCTCAGATCATTTAAACCAGTTCTGTACATGAATGTAGCCCAAATCCATAAGTGTTCAAGGAACAGGGTATTAAATGGAGAAGTTATTGAGGGTGAGAGGCTTAACCTTCAAATGAGATCCACGAAAGAAATCAGAACCCATAGAGTGCTAGAATGAACTCATGTAATTCAAGTGCTGAAGAAGAAAGACAGGTTGGCCAGGTTCAGTGGCTCAGCCTATATGCCCAGCACTTTGCGGGGCTGAGTTGAGAGGATCGCCTGAACCCGAGAGTTTGAGACCAGCTTGAGCAACTTGTTGAGACCTCGTTTTTACAATAAATCACAAAAACTAGCCGGGCATGGTGGCGTGCTTCTGTAGTTCCGGCTACTTGGAAGGCTGAGGCAGGAGGATCACCTGAGCCCAGCACATCAAGGCTGCGGTGACCATGAGCATGCCACTGCACTCCAGCCTGGACAACAAGAGTGATGAGACTCCAACTCAAAAAAAAAAAAGAAAGAAAAAAGGTCTTAGGAACTCCTTCCTACTTTAGCAATAGTCACTGAATGGAGAACTAAGGCCAGCGATGCCATTATAGCTTTGCACATTTGTCCTCTAGTGGAACCACAAATATTTATGTGACAGATACATGAAAGATTTGTGGGTCAAAGCAATTGAAAACCCTTGACCCCAAAAGAGCCCCAGTCTGGTTGGAGAGTCAAGAGCTGAAAGTACAGAAGTCATCAGGGAACAAAGAAAGATGTTACAGACTGTGCTGGCGTGGTATAGCCTGCTTAGAATGCAGCATCTGAATGTCAGATTCCAGAATGGGTTTGTACTATTTTAAAACACATAAATGATTAGCCGGGCATGGTAGCACACGCCTGTAGTTCTGGCTACTTGGAAGGCTGAGGCGGAAGGATCTCTGGAGTCCACCAGGTCGACTCTGGGGTGGCTATGAGTGAGCCACTGCACTCCAGCCTGGGCAATGGAGTGAGACTTCAATTAAAAAAAAATAGATGATAGATAGATAGATATAGATAAATAGATAGATATAGACAGATAGATAGATAGATAAAACAGATGGATGAGTATCTGTGTGTACTTAAAAGATTTTAAAAGAATCAGTTTAAAAATAATATATATAGTAAGTCTCAGAATGTTAATATTTTAGTCTCTTACCTTGTTTGAATCTATTTTCCGTTGATTCATTACTCAAAAATATTTATTAAGCAGCCACTACATGCCAGGTACCATGTACTTATATACAGCAGTTAACCATGCGTACTTGGTCCTTGCACTTGTGGAGGGCTCACATTAAATAATAATCACACAATGGTTACTGATTTTATTTTAATAAAGGCCATAAAGGGAAAACAACCTAATCTGGTGGGCAGGAATGGGATGCTGGAGATCAGAAGAGGTTTCTGCAAAGAAGAAATATTTATGTACTTAGGCTAACGCTTAAAGGATGAATAGGTGTTAGCTGTATATGGGATAAGCAGTGAAAAATAACAGGTGTGTAAAGGCCCTGGAACAGAAGGGTCTGTGTAGTGGCCGGAGGCTGGCACTGTAACTGAGAGAATAATATATGAATAGTAGCTGAGATATGGTGGACACAATAACTTAACATAAAGAGAATTATGTGAATGGTGGAAGGTTCCCAGATCAACCTCCAAAATCTGTTTACCCCACATGTAGCTGAACTATAAGAGTGGTCTTCAACTTCCAAACCAAAAATTGAACAGGTAGCCTATAATGGGAACAGGATATTTGAAATCTGGATGCTCATAGAAAAATAACTAACAGACCTTGGAAGCCGGAGCCATGTGGCAGAAGAGAAGGAAACTTCGTCTTCCTTTTTCCTGAGTAAAAATTTGGTAATGATACTTGCCTTTCTCATGCTTGCACCATCCTTTGGGCTCTCTCATCCCCTCCTCTAGGTCCTCACACCCCCAGCACCTGTGTGCTTCCCTAAGTTCCCCCAGGAAAGACTCTACATTGCCTTTTTCTTCCGGAAAGTACTCTGTCCCAATTTGTACTGCCACTACATATGATTTTAGCTCAGGTATGAAAGACAGACACTGATGATCCACGATTGAATCTGAATGTCTGAAAGGCCGAGTTATTTGCATTTTAAAAGAGACCTTTTTTTAATGGACTTTTAGAGTAGTGTTAGGTTTACAAAAAAATTGAGCAGAAGGTAGAGATTTCTCATGTAACCCTCCCTCCTGCCACCGTCCACAGTTTCCCCCGTTATTAACATCTGCATTACTGTGATATATCTGTTAATAATTGATTCGGCAACATTGATACGTTACTATTCACAAAAATCTATAGTTTATATTCGGGTTCACTCTTTATGTTTACATTTCAGTGGGTTTTTACGATGTCGTGTATCTAGCATTATAGCATCATACAGAATAGTTTTACTACCATAAGGAGCTACAGTGATGGTGTGCACCTGTAATCCCAGCTACTTGGAAGGTTGAGGTGGGAGGGTTTCTTGAGCCCAGGGGTTTGAGAACAGCTTGGGCAATGTAGTAAGGCCCTATCTCTTAAAAAATAGTAATAAGCCGGTCTCGGTGGCTCAGCCTGTAGTCCCGCACCTTTGGGAAGCTGAGGTGAGTGGATTGCCTGAGCCTGAGGGTTTGAGACCCTCCTGGGCAACTTGGCGAGACCTCATCTCTACAATAAATAAAAAATTAGCTGGGCGTGGTAGCGCATGCCTGTAATTCCGGCTACTCAGAAGGCTGAGGCGGAAGGATCGCCGGAGTCCAGTGGGTCAAGGCTGCAGTGGCCAGGAGCAGCCACTGCACTCCAGTCTGGACGAAGGAGTGAAACCCCAACTCAAAAAAATATATAATAATAATAATAATTTTTTTAAAAAGAATCCATTGTGCTCTACCTTACAAGCCCTCCTTTTAATTCCCTGAACCCTAAGCAACCAGTGATCTTTTTACTGTCACTATAGTTTTGCCTGTTCCGGCATGTAATAGTTGGAATCATAAATTATGAAGCCTTTTTGACTGGCTTCTTTCACCTAACAGTAAGCATCTAAAGTTCTTCCATGTCTTTTCATCACTTAATCATTCATTTATTTGTATTGCTGAATAATACTTCATTGCATGGATATACCACAGTTTATTCTCCTATCGAAGAACATCTTGGTTGTTTCCAATTTTTAGCAATTAGAAATAAAGTTGCCTTAAACATTTGTGTGCGGGTCTTTGTGTAGACATAACTTTTCAGCTCATTTGGGTAAATACCTAAGAGTTCATTGCTGGACTGTATGTTAGAACTATGTTTAACTTTGTAAGAAATAGCCTATCTTCCAAAGTGGCTGCACCATTTGTACTCCCCAGCAATATGAGAGTTCCTGTTGCTTCATGTCCTTGTCAGCATTTAGTGTCTGTGTTTTAGATTTTAGCCATTCTAACAACTGTGTAATGAAGAGGCTGCTTTTGAATCCATAGAAGTATTTCACAAGTCAAGTGGAATAAAAGAAATCTAGCATAAGATGTAGCTCAGAGTAGACACTAGTTAAATCTTTAGTGTTAAGTGAACTGTTAGATATTTTATAAAGTACTAAATGCAGAGAATACAGAAGGGGCCATTCTGGAAGAAGGATGGCTTTGTTTCAGAATCTTAAGCCTCAGCAGCTCCAAATTAGTCCCCCATTTTATAATGCCTTCTCTTCTTGTTGTTTCAACGCTCTGAAGATTTATTTTGCTTTTTTTTTTGAGTGGGAGTGGAAGTCTCACTCTGTCGCCCAGACTGGAGTGCAGTGGCCGCTCCCGGCCGCCGCAGGCTCAACCTACTGGGCTCCGGCGATCCTTCTGCCTCAGCCTTCCAAGTAGCCAGAACTACAGGCGTGTGCTACCACGCCCAGCTAATTTTTGATTTATTGTAGAGATGAGGTCTTGCCAAGTTGCCCAGGTGGGTCTCGAACCTGCGGGCTCAGGCAATCTACTCACCTCAGCCTCCCAAAGCGCAGGATTACAGGCTGAGCCACCAAGCCCGGCCTATTTTGCTTTTTTACTTCCCACTACCTCCTCTATTTCTAGGACTCAAGCAAGATCCAAATGTTATATGTGGGAGTCTGGGGTGAAACAAAGGGTACCCTTTTTGCTAGGAGTTTCTATATTATTCCCTTGGGAGTTCTCAAGTAGCTATGAAATTGAAAGATGCTTGTATTGGCCTCAGTCCTCTCCTTCTTCCCTACTCTATAATTAAATATGGAAAAACAGGTAACTACAGACTAGAAAATTCAAAAAAATTAATTTTGCTGTTTCACAAGACATTGATCATGAATGTGTATCGTGTAGCACACTGGATTTTATGTTAAAAACTGAAGCATTGCTGATTTTTAAAATCTGATGTATAAAAAAATGTCATTAATTAAAATAGTGTTGTGAATCCAGATATTTACTTTTGTTTCTTCTGACATCCTTAAAAGATGGTGAGAAAGCAGATATTTCTGTGAACGTGTATGAAGATATCAACATTATCACTGGTGCGCTTAAACTGTACTTCAGGGATTTGCCGATTCCACTCATTACATACGATGCCTACCCCAAGTTTATAGAATCTGCCAGTAAGTATGAACACATATATTCCAAATTACTTAACCTGACACACTCTTCTTGGTAATCACTTTTTCTGGTTTTCTAGCTGAGTATCTTGAATGCATTTTATGAAATATTTCCCCTTTGCTCTCTCTTTGTGGTTAATATACTCACAAAAATTTTGTATTGTTCTCTAACATAGATTATTTATGACTTCTAATGTCAGAAGCTTCTTCATAATGTGCTAAACCTCGTTTTTCAAAATAAGGCTTATACTAGTGTTCCTTAGATGTGAACCAACATAAAATGAAATAAAAATGAATAACAAAAATAAAATTTGGCTAGGCATGGTGGCTCAACCCTGTAATCCTAGCACTTCGGGAAGCTGAGGCGAGAGTATTGCCTGAGCCCGTGAGTTCAAGACCAGCCTGGGCAACATGGTGAGAGCTTACCTCTACCATAAATTAAAAAACTAGCCAGGCATGGTAGTATGTGCCTTAGCTCAGGCTCCATGGAAGGCTGAGGCAGAAGGATTGCCAGAGCCCAGCAGGTCGACGCTGGAGTGGCTGTGAGGGTACCACTGCATTCCAGCCTAGGCTACAGAGTGAAACTCCAATTCAAAAAGTAAAAGAAAGAAAAAGAAAATTTGAAAAATAAGACTTTCTATTTTGTTATTAGATTCAGCAAACATAAATATTACTATCAGATTTTTATAAAAGTTTCTAAGTTCTTATTCTCAATTTCTGTACGGTATATATATAAGTTAATGAAGATCATTAATAGTTTGCAAACTGACACCGGTCCTTAGATCATACTTTAAGAAGTATTTTAGATCAAAAAGATTTTTTTTTTAATTCTAGTTGAGAAGAAAATGAGAAAAAAACACAGATTTATTTGCCAAATTTTATTTATACTGCAAAATTCATACCTGTAATTCACACTTTGCTTTTCAAAGAAGAGAACTTTCAACAGATTTTGAATGCTGGCATTACTGTTTTTTAGAACAAAATTGGCTATTTCTGTCATTTTGATTTTCTCTCTTTAAAACCATATGTTGTCTTGATCTTTAAATGATAACATCACTTCCTTAGTGACACTAGTTTGCTTTTTGACTTGGAAATTTCATGAAGTATGAACTTTTATTCTGACTTTTTATTTCTCTGGTAGAGCTTTTATTAGAGGATGTTTGTGGCTGGTCCCAAGAAGCGCTGATTTCTTGTGGATCAGCTCAAGCTCCCATGTAGAGAGCAGCCATGAAATTATACTGGTTTTTATCAAGGTTTTATGTTAGAATGCATGAAAGATTCTAGGTCACTTAGGGACTCGGTGCTGATCATGAAAAATTGAGGGCACTTACAGGTTCTTGCTTCATGTTATATAGATAAAGGTAAAATCCATGCTTGCTCTTGAATTTCAGGGCCTTGGGCCCCACAGTTTCAAATTACCTTGCCTTCTTTCCCCATACCCACCCTAGCTGCCGAGGAAAACCTCCCCTTTTTATTACTCTTCCACACCATTTTTTATTGTTGTGAGATTTGTTTCTGAAACAGCCTTCCTGTCCAAAATCAGTAAGCCCCCTCATCTTACCTCTCAGAAAACTCTGGAACCACATCATAAGAAGGAAACTTGCCTAAATCAAGGTAGAAATTTCTCTTTCTTGTAATTTCAGCTATTTGGATGTGTGAGTCTGTGACACCAGAAACCCTGGCATGATACATATGTGTGATATATGTGTTCACTGCACATGTTTGATATGATAGCATTGTGTCCTTGCACATCTCTCTTCTGGCAGTAGAGTCTGTTTCATTCTTCAGATGTGCAAAGAGATACAGCCATTCTCTTAAAAGATGGATGAGGATGCCAGCTCAGTGGCTCAGCCTGTAATCCTAGCACTTTGGGAGGCCAAGGTGAGTGGATTGCCTGAGTCCACGGGTTTGAGACCCGCCTGGGCAACTTGGTGAGACCTCATCTCTACAATAAATCAAAAATTAGCCAGGTGTGGTAGCGCGCGCCTATAGTTCCAGCTACTTGGAAGGCTGAGGCGGAAGGATCGCCGGAGCCCAGCAGGTCAAGGCTGCAGTGGCCGGGAGCGGCCACTGCACTCCAGTCTGGGTGACAGAGTGAGACTCCAACTCAAAAAATAAAAAAAATAAAAATAAAAAAAGATGGATGAGGATGGCGAGTTAGGTTAACTTTTTTTTAATTTTTTTTTAATTTTTATTTTTTGAGTCAGAGTCTCACTCTATTGCCCAGGCTGGAGTATAGTGGTTACACTCACAGCCACCGCAGCCTCCACCTCAGCCTTCCAAGTAGCTGGAACTACAGACGTGCCACCATGCCCAGCTAATTTTTTTTATTTATTGTAGAGATGAGGTTTTGCCAAGTTGCCCTGGATTCAGGCAGTCCTCTCACCTCCACCTCCCAAAGTGCTGGAATTATAGACATGAGCCACCATGCCCAGCAATATTAGCATTTATAGAGCAATACAAGGTTCCATTAGCCATGCTAGGCTCTTCATATCCATGACAGCATTTTAGAAAGGAGAGATGACAGAGTATAGGTAAATCATCCAAGGTCACATCACTTGCTAGATGTGATAGTCCCTTATTACATAGTGGGTGCGATATATATTTGTTGAATAGGTAAACTTACAATTTTATATGGAGAGCCCTAGAACCTTAGAGTTTGTACATATTCTATAGGGTCACGTAGCTAGATTCCCATCTATTATGCACTCTTTTTGAAATACCTGGTACCTGCAAGGTCACTGCTTCCACAGCAGCCAGTCCACTGGTGGAAGCTGTCACAGACACCAAGCCCTCCTAGTGTGCAACAGAGATCTGCCTGCTGCAGCTCCCTCCCCTCGGCAGTGGTCTTGGCATCACCCTTTCCACGTGTAAGTGTTTTGTGTATTTGGCAACCACTGATGAGGGTCTTTCATCTTTGAATACATTCCATTTTGTCTGTTTCTCTCTTGAGTTTTGCTTCTTACGGCTAGAGTTGTAGTCTCGGGGGGAAATGGTAATGGGTAATACTTTTGTAAGCAGAAAAAAAGGGAGGAATGAACTCCAAGGAAGAATCTCTTGTCAGTTTGATATCAGTATATTCAATGCATTTTGTCATATGTTTCCAAATTTTTATCTCCAGCCTGGAGATATAAATGTCTTCTCCCTGAACACCAGATTAATTCACCATCAGCATGTTCATCTGAATGTCTGACAGGCATCTCAAACGGAACTCCTGGTCTTCCTCACCAGACCTCCTCCACCCGCAGTCTTTACCATCTCAGTTCATGGAGGCTCCATCCTGCCAGTTGTCTAAGCCCAAAACTTGGCTTATTCTTCATTCTCCTTCTCACACATCCTTCATCAGGAATCCTATGAAGTCTAACTTAGGCTCATACCCAGAATCCAACAACTTCTTATCCCTTTCACTACTACCACCTGGTCCAAGCTACCATCATTTTCTACCAGGATGTTTTTTTATAATTACTGGAATGACCTTTCTGCTTTTATTCCTGCCCTTCATAGTCTGTTTCTACATGGCAGCCAGAGGAGAGATAACTGTTAAAAATGTATGTCAGATCATGACCCATCTTTGTTCATAACCTTCCCTTTTCTCTCAGTAAGTGCTAAATCCTTGAAATAACCTGGATTTAGCACATGATTGAGTGCCCTGTCCCCCTCTCTGCCCTCACCTCCGGATTCCCTCCTCTGTGCGCACTCGCTTGCAGCCACGGCTGGCTCCCCACTTGTCCTCAGACATCACAGGCATGCTTCCCCCTCAAGACCTCCGCCTGACTTTCCTCCACTAGAACCCTCTTTCCTCAGATTCCGCTCCCCCCCAACATGGCTCATTCTCTCAGTCTGCCCAAGACCTTCTTCACTGAGGTCGATCCTGACTACCCACTTAAGATTGTAGCCCCCATCTCTTCCAATGCTTCAGACTCTGCTTTTTTTTTCCATAGTATTTGCCTCATTCTATTATACTATAAACTCTAAAGTATCCTATTCATTGTCAGTCACCCTTAGTAGCAAGTAAGCTCCCCACGGGCAGGGAATGGAATTGTTTGCTAGCCCCTACACTGTTCTTGTTTTCTCACTATCTAAGGCTCTCCCTACAGAGAGTAATTGTGGAAGTTAAAAGGAAACTAAGTTCCCCTTTTAATTTCCAGAATCTTGTAGTTTCAAATTAATTATTTCTGTAGTAAAAACTAAGTAGCAGTTTTCCATAGTTAATGGAATTTTCTCTCGCAACTCTAGAAGCTAAATTATTAAATTTTAGTATCTGAGCTGGTACTGCTATTCTAAATTGGCACTCTCTAAAGGGCCCAAAATTCAAAGACCATGCATTATTTGTCATAGCAAAAAAGCAAATAATACGTTCTTCATTCAAAGAAATGAACCAGGAAACTTTGGGCAGAGTTATTTCAGTGACCACAGTTTCTTTGAATTAAAAAACTTCAAGTCATCTTTCATGTTCTGAATTTATCAGATCTGCTCTACCAATGCTAGAAACATTTCACGTTCATCTTATGTTAATTTTTACGTGACTCCAGTACATTACCATTGAGTTGGTATGTTTTATAAGTTAGAAAGACTAGGAATTTTGGTCTTGTGTCTGGAATGTTACATTTTGGTCAGATATAATCTTCCCAGCATTTCTAGGCCACTATCCTGAATAGGACTCAGCAGTGTGGAGTCCCATTGCAGTTACCCTAAATCTAACATTTAAAGGTACCCTGTCTTCTTGACATTTAGGTAGAAGCAGGAATGTACTATGATGCTGATGCTTTTTTTTTGAGAGCATGGAGTTCCAAAGATGTTAATTGGTTTTGATTATAGAAATGATTGCTGAATTGAATGCAACCTGAACTCAAAGGAATGTGCTGGGATTTTTGCCCAACACAGCAGACCTAAAATATTCAAACGAAGATGGTCCCCTTCAAAGCTCACACCTTTGGAAGAGTCATGTTTATTTCAGAGATCATTTGGAGTTGCCTTCAAAGTACATTCTTCTGAATATCCTGTCATAGAAAAGTCTGTGCTTTAAGGGCAGATTTGATTTTTTTAATATAAAACAAAGTAGTATAAAGCTGACTTAATGAATAAAGCAAGTAAATGTTGAATGATACATGTCTTGGTTTAAAAATAAAAAAGTATGCATATCAAGTAATAAGACTTTGCCAGGAGTCACAGGGGCAATGGAGTGGCATGGCTTATACACCATGTTGAAAGGGGGTTTTCAGAATCATTTAAACAATGCACCATCCCTTAAGTATATCTGTAATGGTCTAAAATAACTTAGTTTGAATGTATAAGTTTTTATCTATGTCTGCATATGTGTTTGGATTTTTTTGTAGTTACATCTCATATATCATGTCCAATTTTCAAAGTTGTCAGACTTTGAGACACTCAAGTGAAAATAACTGACTGCTCCCCCCGAAAATCCAAGTAAACAGCATTGCCATATTGAAACTAAAAGCCAGCCGGGCTCGGTGGCTCAGCCTGTAATCCCAGCACTTTGGGAGGCTGAGGTGAGTGGATTGCCTGAGCCCGCAGGTTCGAGACCCGCCTGGGCAACTTGGCGAGACCTCATCTCTACAATAAAGTCAAAAAAAAATTAGCCGGGCGTGGTAGCGCGCACCTGTAGTTCCAGCTACTTGGAAGGCTGAGGCGGAAGGATCGCTGAAGCCCAGCAGGTTGAGGCTGTGGTGGCCAGGAGCGGCCACTGCACTCCAGTCTGGGTGACAGTGAGACTCCAACTCAAAAAAAAAAAGAAACTAAGAGCCTTTGGAAATCTGGGGCTCGAACCTTAAAAATAATTTCCAAAGTTAAAGACAAGGATCTGTGAAAAAGCATTTCCCACTAGTTCTAGGAGACTACCACAGAAGAGAATTAAAGGAATGTTTTGTGCCAGTTTTCTGTTAAAGCCTTTCTCTTTGGTGTTCAACTTGCAATTCTAGAAATTATGGATCCTGATGAGCAATTGGAAACTCTTCATGAAGCACTGAAACTGTTGCCACCTGCTCACTGCGAAACCCTCCGGTACCTCATGGCGCATCTCAAGAGGCAAGTTACAGAGTCCTACACTTGTATTGCAGCCAGGTTTTGAGAATCAGATGAAACAAAAGGTGAAAGAAAGGGCACATGATCTGTGGATGAATAAATACATCCACAGCTGTATTGTCTTCCTGTGAGGAGTTGCACTTGTTGAGAAGAAATGCTAAAAATATTCTGCACTGCAATATTGAATGCAGACCTAATTCTGACAGTGTATTTGCAGGTCCAGTATGTGTTTGCAGATAAGCTAGGAATACCAATGTTTTTCTGAGAACATACATTAATTTTTGTGGAAAGGGAAGGAGCTGTGACTATGAAGCCACAAGCATATTAAAGCAATAGCACAGCAGCTTGCAGGGCAGCTCACTTTCCCTGTTTTCTTGCTCCAAAATAAGCACTTCAGACTTGGCGGTGGGATTTTACATTATTGAATTAATGTTGCCAACACTGAAAACAGGCTTGGTGAGTGATGGAGTAAAGGGAGGAAGGGAAAGTAGAATATCTTAGCTAGTTTGGGTTTAATGTTTTCAAGTGATTGACAGTGATGTAGTTTTCTGCTCTGTCACCCTCAGTCTCTACCAGTTGAAGGAAAGCTTTCAGAATTATATGACCAAGTTGTAGTGCTTTTAGGGTTTCAATATAAAGCCAATCAGAAACAAAAAATGTAGTATGTCCAGAGGCGTGAGTTATCCAGAAATTATATTTCGTTTGCTCACGGATATTTACGTTTTCTCTTTCTATTTTTAAAATTTATTTTATTTTATCTTTGAGTTGGAGTCTCACTCTGTCACCCAGGCTAGAGTGCAGTGGTATGCTCACAGCCGCCCCAGCATCAACCCACTGGGCTCCGGCAATCCTTCTGCCTCAGCCTTCCAAGTAACCAGAACTACAGGTGCGCGCTACCACGCCCAGCTAATTTTTTGATTTATTGTAGAGATGCAGTCTCGCCAAATTGCCCAGGCTAGTCTCAAACCTGTGGGCTCAGACAATCCTCTTACCTCGGCCTCCCAAGGTACTGGGATTACAGGCTGGAGTCACCACTCCCCGCCACATTTTCTCTTTTTAAAAGCACCATGAGCTAAAGCCTTTGTTTAATGTACTTGCAGTTTTGCACATAAATGCAAATTTGCCTCATATGTGAATGTAATGAAATGCTCCACATTGAAACAAAGGAGTAACTCTCAAGATTATAGTCTGTTGTTACTGCAATAGTAAAAAGAATGCAAACACTAAACTCCCTGCCGGCATTGCTTACCCTGAACCATCTCCTGTTACTATCGCTCCTGTTCTCTCACTAGACACTCAGTAAACTGTCCAACTTGCAGAACTGCTTGGGAGGAAACAAGATAGCCAGAGTGGAGGGAGGGTGGAGTAACCAGGGCAACCCAGGCTCTTCTCTACTGTTTGTCAGCATGGGCTTACAACTACTGGCGATGGGCTGAGGGACTGGACCCCTACATATAGTCCAGCAAATTAACCAGGCCTGAGCCTCATGATCACAAGTTTAAATTCTTTATTACCATAATTTCCTTTAAGGAAAGTCAGTACTTTACAATCACAGAAATAACCTCGCAGAAGAGTTGGTATGTGGACACAAACTTACTGTCTTGGTGAATCTTGTTTTGTGTTAGTGACGAACCACAGCTTCCATGAAGTCATTTATTCCCTTACTTGCATTTTTCAGAGTGACCCTCCACGAAAAGGAGAATCTTATGAATGCAGAGAACCTTGGCATTGTCTTTGGCCCAACCCTCATGAGGTCTCCAGAACTAGACGCCATGGCTGCACTGAACGATATACGATATCAGAGACTGGTAGTGGAGCTGCTTATCAAAAATGAAGACATTTTATTTTAAAAGTTTAATTTGAGGGGAAAAGAAATGTTTTACAGATGAAGGAATGTTTTATAGTAATTTAACTGGCTCCTATAGCTGGATTATTTCTTGATTAGCGGTTTGGACATATAACCAGATTAAAATGAAGGAACTTCCTGTTGTTCTTGTAGCATCGCTCAGCTGTCCTTGTAAAACAGTGAATACACGCTTTCCAATTCTAGTAATCCTGGGTGTTTATCATGTTCAGAGAAACTCAAGCTATTGCATGATTAGCCCCTGTTTGGCAAGGAAACCCCATACAAAAGAAACAGCCAACCTGCACCTGCACCGCCTCTGCGTCCTGGGTAGTCTGTGGTTGTAATCCAGCATGTTTCACAGAGTAAACCTGTTGTGACTTAGCTTTGGGGGTCGTTGCCTGGTTTCTGATGCTTGTACAAACACAAGCACACAAACTGATGGAGCGGCACCTCCAGCCATTGCTTACCATAGACTATATCATATGCCTACTTTTTGCAAATGTTTTATTTCTGGTTTCTTAGTTCTTCTCTAACATAGTACTTTCTTTCCAGCAAAAGCAAAATGTGTTTTCAGATTTGTTACTTTAATAAGTTATCCATACCAATAAAAAATGTACAACACAAAACATTTTCTGTTAAATTATTATTGGTTTTCTGTTGTAATTTTGTATTTTTATCTGGCATGCATTTATTAATTTATTAAATTTGGCTTTTAGAAATCAAAAGTATTGATAGCTTTTTTTTCCTCATGATTGAGAATATTTGGGAAAATGTGTTTGGCCATTTATTTAATATTGAGTACTCACCTCTTTTGCTTATTAATAAAATTTGTGTGGCAAGCTCCTAAAGTAATTAAAATTGCTTAGATTTAAAACACCCATTCACTGGATTTGTTTTTCTTTTTGTATTACTCTGACGGAAATCTAGAATATTTTTCAACTTTTTCAATGGGAGTAGAGGGAGGGCAGGAGATTCTCCTAGAACTATCAGAAGAAAGAAGGCTTTTTTTTTTTTTTTCGAGTTGGAGTCTCACTCTGTCGCCCAGACTGGAGTGCAGTGGCAGCCTCGACATGCTGGGCTCCAGCGATCCTTCCGCCTCAGCCTCCCGATAGCCGGAATTACAGGCATGCGCTACCACACCCGGCTAATTTTTTTATTTTATTGTAGAGATGAGGTCTCGCCTGCCCAGGCAGGTGTCGAACCCGCGGGCTCAGGCAATCCACTCACCTCAGCCTCCCAAAGGCGCAGGATTACAGGCTGAGCCGCCAAGCCCGGCAGAGGGCTAACTTAAAAGAGTGGATTTTCTCCAGGTGCAGTGCTCATGCCTGTAATCCCAGCACTTTGGGAGGTGGAGACGAGAGAATTGCCTGAGCCCATGGGTTTGAGACCTGCCTGGACAACTTGACGAGATCTTGTCTCTACAATAAACCAAAAAATTAGGCCGGTGTGGTAGCAAGCACCTGTAGTTCCAGCTACTTGGAAGGCTAAGGCGGAAGGATTGCTAGAGCCCAGCAGATTAAGGCTGCAGTGGCCGTGAGTGTCGAACTGCACTCCAGCCTGGGCGACAGAGTTAGATTCCAACCCCCCAAAAAGAGTGGATTTTCTAAACTGTTGAATTTGTCAGCAGTGTATGGCGTCGATGTGCACTGAGCTGACAGCACTGCCTAGGGTGTGTCCCCGAGCAGCCTGGCAGCTAGAGAAGGCTATCTGCAGCTGGATGCCAAGAGCCCAGAGTTTGGGCCTGTTTCTGACACTGGCCACCCTTGTGGCTTAGAGCAAATGATTCCAGAGCCTGTCTCCATGGCTGTCAAATGAGAACCCTTCTAGAACTAAAGCTCTATCATGCTGTAAAAGATAAGACAATAATAAAAGACACATGTTCAGACTTCCAAGATTATCTCAAAGATAACGGCAACTGGTGAAAATACTGTTTTTTCCTTATTTTTGCCCCTAGGCTATAATAGGAAGTTGATAGTCTGCTTTCATTAATCTTGATACTGAGAAAGTGGTTTTTCAGAAGATACTTCATCACAGGTCCCTTCTCTACCGTAATCTCCCATGCAAAATGCCATTACGCTGAACATCAAGTACATAGATCGAGTACAAAGATTTGTACAACATAGAAATGTTTTTTAAATGGAGGCCACTAAACACAGAGTGTTTTTGACATGTAAAATACAGCACGCTTAATAGAGACAAGCATGTAACGAATACACGTGTATACCCTCAAATCTAAAATTTAAATAAATACATACATAGGAACAGGATCTCACTGTATTTCCCAGACTGGTCTTAAACCCCTAACCTCAAGTGATCTTCCTGTCTCAGCCTCCCAAAGTGCTAGGATTACAGGCATGAGTTACAATGCCCAGCCGAAACACAGCAAGTCTGAGAAATCATCAAACGAATCTGTCCCTGGGTTAAGTACCCTGACTGAACTGCTGTATGCTCACTGCTAAAGTCCGTTTTCTACAAAGTTTTATTCTTAAAGGAGATATTCAGTTGTAAAGGGTATGCTTTGTTAGAATGAGTTCATCATCTTTTTCATAAAAGAAACAGTTTGACTCTGGAGCGGGCACTGACTGGAATGAGAGCCATGCCTACAAAGATGCCAACCCTCCCCCGCTTCCCAGAGTAAATATAAAGCAGATGTTCAGAGAAAGTTCTGAGCATGTCCTCAGACAAGGCTATTGTGTACCAGCTCTGTGAAGAGTGTGCTTGGTATGTTTTTACACAGATGGATGTGTGGTTAATACCCTCAGGACATGTAGATACAAATAACAGCCACCTTATCTGTGAACATGCTTAGACTGTTGGGTGACACTTCCTTGAAATGAGGAAACAATTCCCAATTGCTCAGGGAGGCTTTTGCTCAGTAATTAATCAGATTCTCATAAATTTTATATCTTTCTATGACCAGTGGGAGATTTCTTAATTCACAACCTTTTATGGTGAGGCAGAGGTTTCTATGTTTACCACAGTCCAGAGTGGGAGGAGGGACTAATAAGCCTCTCCTCACCCACAGAGTTGGCAGCCCTTATAGATAATCTTCCCTGAATGGGAAGTGTCTTCTCAAATGTCGGTGTATGGTTTGTAAAGCAATTATTGAGAAATCAAAGAATGTCCCTTCGCCACATTTTGCTTGTTTTTAAATGCCAATTACACCAGCTGACCAGAGGAAGTAGTTCTTCACTGAACTGAGATTTAAAACATTTCTGTGGTTGAAAGAGTGAATACTGATCAAAATGTTTCTGATTATTTGATGGGCTCAAATGGAGGGCCTTTGAATAATTTAGGCTCAGGAGTTCGATTATTTTAAACAAAATATTTTAGAGCTTATTGCACAAAAGCTTATTAGATGTTATTGGCAAGCCCACTTAAAAAGCAAAAAGTTTAGGCCAATAATTCCACACTTTTGGAGGCCAAGGCTGGAGGATCGCTGGAGATCTAGGGGTTCAAAACCAGCACAGGCAACATAGTGAGACCTTGTCTCTACAAAAAAAAATCAAAAACTTAGCCGGACATGGTGGTGCTTATCTGTAGTCACAACTACTCGGGAAGCTGAGGCAGAAGGATCATCTGAGTCCAGGAAGTTGAAGACAGTGAGACTTCAACTCCAAAAAATAAAAAATAAAACGTTTCTTAAAATTCACAGTGGAAAATCAACACCCTAAACTCTTCTCCCAACTATATATTTTAGTCATTGGGAAGTTAGTTTCTGAACAGAATATTTATTTTTAAATTTATTTTATTTTTATTTTTGTGTCGGACTCTCCCTCTGTCACCCAGGCTGGAGTCCAGTGGCACACTCACAGCACCACAGCCTTGACCTGCTAGGCTCTGGCGATCCTTCCGCCTCAGCCTTCCAAGTAGTTGGAATTATAGGTGCACACTACCTCACCTGGCTATTTTTTTATTTATTGTAGAAACGAGTCTCATCAAGTTGCTCAGGCTGGTCTTGAACCCCTGGGCTCAGGCAATCCTCTTGACCTCCCAAAGTGCTGGGATTACAGGTTTGAGCCACCATGCCCAGCCAGATATCTTTATTTGTATAACTTGATGTGCCTGTAACAACTATATGGCATTCACATTTGTCTATTAGTGTTAAAGGCACTTCCATGAGCTGAAGTTTGTGTTTTTTACATACATCACCCCCCAGCACACCCCACTGGACATCAGGTCTTTCTGACCTCGACCGACCTGCACTGTGGTGGGGTAGAGAGGAAGCGTGAGAAGAGTCTGGTACTAGCAGGGATCTGTCAGCCTCTCTAATTTTTTTTTTTTTTTGAGTGGGCGTCTCACTCTATCACCCAGGCTGGAGAGCAGTGGCATGCTCATGGCCACCCCAGCATCGACCAGCTAGGCTCCACAAATCCACCTCAGCCTTCCAAGTAGCTGGAACTACAGGTGTGTGCTACCAAGCCTGGTTAGTTTTTTATCTTTTATTTATTTATTTATTTATTGTAGAGATAATGTCTCGCCAAGTTGCCCGGGCTGGTCTTGAACCAAAGGCTCAGGCAATCCACTCTCCTCAGCCTCCCAAGGTGCTGGGATTACAGACTAAACCACCAGCCTCTCTAATTTTCAGGATCTAATTCTCATTGCAGACCTGCATCCCTTAGAGCACCCGTACTAATTTCACACATATATCCTGCCAGGCACTGTGCTAGAACTTGGAACAAGATCAGTTCCAATAGGGTCAGCCTTTACTTGGATTCGTTGTATGTCTTGTTGCCTGGGGCCTTAATGCTAGAAGTCAACAAAAATTTACAAGACAGCATGAATGTATTTACCTTTCTCCAGGGAAATGTGAGCTCACAAGTCATGCTCTTACCATTCCATTTGATTCTTTGAAGATGACATTAAACATTCATTTGACCAACGAGGAAAGGAGATATAAATGAAAATGACTACACACAGACCCTGTGTGAGCCTATGTGGAAGCATCAAAGTCTCACTACTTAGCTGCCTGTCCCCTTGGGTGAGTATTACCCAGAATGGGGCAACACTACGTGGAAGAGCTCCAGGTTCCTCGCCATGGACAGGGGAGGCTAGGTGATGATGCCATCAGCCACATTGCATCCTGGCACACTCACCTCATTGTGACCAGTCCCATGCACAGTCAGCATTCTGAAACAAGGGATGGTCTCAACCTGACACCTCACTATCTGGCTCAAGAAATAGATGTGGTCTTTGTCCTAGGCTCTTGGCACAGAGTTCCTAAAACCTTTGGAAATTCCTGGGTGATGGAGCATCTATTGACCACACAAGAGCTTATACTAATGAGGTGACTTAGCAGGCGGGCCTAGATAGCTTCAGAGGTCGGCTGGTCCCAGGAAAGACCAGTGGTTTGCAGTGCTGGAACTTTCAGCCCCAGTCATTGACCTCTGGGCAGGGGAGGGAAGGCCTTGAGAGTACGCACTATGAAAACTCTTGAATACTGGATTTGGTGAATGTATGGAAGTGCTGGGCGGAGTCATGTCCCAGGAGGACATAGAAACCATACATTGCTGCTTCCCATACCAGAGACCCTGTGTATCTTTTCTATTTTCTGTTCCTGAGTTATATCCTTCATAATAAACTGGATTTTCAGCATTTTCCTAAGTTCTGAGGCTGTGAAAACTCCCGATTTATAGCTAGTCAGAAGTATGAGTGGTTCCCTGGGGCTCGTAACTGGTGTCTGAAGTGAGGGCCGTCTTGTGGGACTAAGTCCTTTATCTTGTAGGATCCAGTGCTAACTCTAAGTAGATAGTATCCTAATTGAATTGAGTGGCCGGTCATGGTGTTTCACACCTGTCATCCCAATGCTGTGGGAAGCCAAAGCAGGAAGATCCATTTGAGGCCAGGAGTCCAAGACCAGCCTGGGGCACATAATAAGACCCCCATCTCTACAAAAAAAAAAAATTAGGTGTGGTGGTACTCGTCTGTAATCCTAACTTCTTGGGAAGCTAAGGTAGGAGGATCACTTGAGCTTAGGAGGTAGGGGCTTTAGTGAGCTGTGATCACACCAGAGCTAGACCCTGTCTCAAAAAAAAAAAAAAAAAGAATTGAATTGTAGGACACCCAGTTGGTGTCTGGTGAGTTGGGAAACTTGGTGATGGTGTGGAAAAACCTACACATTTGGCTTTAGAAGTGTTGTTAGCAAAAACACCCTACTCACCATTTCTCTAAAACAGACTGTGATGATCTTCACATTTCCCAAATAGCAGTGAAGGAAAAAATGAAAGTGACAGTGTTCTCTTGGTTTTATATAATCAAGGAATCAAGTTGTAACTGAAACACCAAATCCTTCAGCAATTTTATTAATGAAGTTTATATTAATACTTCCTTCACATATTCAAACATACTGGTTTCAGTGCTGCTCTTCTTCCTTATTAAAGTCATTAGGGCCTCCCAGCAAATACTTAAATAACTTTTTTTTAAAGTCGGAATCTCACTCTGTCCCCCAGACTGGAGTGCAATGTCACGCTCACGGCCACCAGAGCCTCCTGCTGGGCTCAGGCAATCCTTCCACCTCAGTCTTCCAAGTAGCTGGAATTACAGGCACGCGCCACCACACCCAGCTAATTTTTTTATTTATTGTAGAGATGCGATTTTGCCATGTCTCCCAGGCTGGTCTCAAACCTCTGGGTTCAGGCAATCCTCTCACCTCTGCCTCCCAAAAGTTACAGGCATGAGCCACCACACCC
Source organism: Cephalopachus bancanus (assembly GCA_027257055.1). Classification (NCBI taxonomy): domain Eukaryota; kingdom Metazoa; phylum Chordata; class Mammalia; order Primates; family Tarsiidae; genus Cephalopachus; species Cephalopachus bancanus. Next base: position 13,851,657 of record JAPVLO010000204.1, read on the forward strand.
AGCCACTTAAATAATTTTTTTAAATACTTTTTTGTAGAGACAGGGTCTCACTATTTTGCCCAGGCTGATCTCAAACCCCTGGCAATTCTCTCACCTTAGTCTCCCAAAGCACTGGGATTATAAGTATGAGCCACTTTACCCAGTCAAATTTTAAAGTATTTCTATTTCACTAGTCCTGTATATATCATACTGGGATATTGACTCAATTTTAAACCAAATTTAAACCAATATTTAAACCAAATCTAGAGAGAGCTAAGCTAAAAAAAATTTAGGATTCATCACCACATATTATAAGGACAATCCTGATTTGAGTTATATTGTTCTCTACTGAAGAGATTATATTTTCATACATTCTTCCAGTCATAGCATATTTCACAATGTAAACATTTCCCTTTATTGCTTATTCAACCCAATGGCATAGAACACCACCGAGAGATGTAAGTACCATGTAGCTAGCTGTCCTAGTCTCTGGAGCTCTGGTGAACTCTTTGGAAGTACTGGGGGTTTACTGTTTGTCAGATATACTCACAATTATGCTGTAACATGAAGCTAGAAATCTTAGGACCATCTTTTCTAGTTCTTTCTTTTTTTGAGTCAAAGTCTCACTCTGTCACCCAGGATGGAGGGCAATGGCACGATCATAGCTCACTGCAGCCTCGACCTCTTGGGCCCAGGCAATCTTTCTGCCTCAGCCTCCCGAGTAGCTGAACTATAGGCACACCAGGCTCATTTTTTTTATTTTTGTAGAGATGAGGTCTCGCTATGTTACCTAAGCTGGTCTTGAACTCCTGGGTTCAAACAGTCCTCCTGCCTCAGCCTCGTAAAACCTGGGATTACAGGTGTGAGCCACCACATCTGGTTCTTTTCTAGTTCTGAAGCATAACCACTTAGCTGCACATGCCACTATGGTAAGACACAAAAAGCAGAGGCAGTAATGTTTTAGAGACTAAAATGACTCAGTGGGAAAAATTGGTAAAAACGACTTTCTAGAAGTAAAATGTCATAAACTCAGAATGTTTCTTAAAACATAAAAGTCTTTTGGTTGCCATCGTATGCCATCAAACTTAGAATCTTAGACTGGTTGGTTTCCCCCAGTGTGTGCATGGGAACAACTTGGGCACAATCCTAGGCTTGTACTTGCAGAAAACCAAGTCCTAGCCTAACCTCATAGGCCTCTTCATATAAGGAATATTCCCCTAAAACAGTTTTTATTCTTACAAAAAAAATACATAATAGGAATAATTTGTTCAAGGTTTTAAAAAGTTATATCCAAAGTTATGTGAGAAGGAGATGATAGGGCATATAAAAAGGTTAAGTTCAAGTGCATCAGCGCCAGCATTTCTGTCCCAGGAGTCTAGGAACTGAAGAAACCATTGGTCAGCACTAGGAGAAAAAGGAAATTGTAGTCATAAATTTAAGCTATCTAGGCCCTCAGCCTGTTTGTTAGTGGTCTGCTTGTCCGACTCTACCCTGCATCAGCTCAGTGCAATGGTTTTCAAAGTTTAGCACCTTTCAGAATCACCTAAAGAACTTGCTCATGTTTACTGGGCCCCACCTCCAGAATTTCTGAATTAGGAGGTCCAGCGTGGGGCCAAGGATTTGCATTTCAAACATGTTCCCTGTCATGCAGATGCTACTGGTCCCAGGATCACAGTTTGGGAAGCACGCCCTCGGTGTGTCCTGACCCTGGTAGTACATTAGACTCACTCAAGTCCCACCAGTCACAGTGGTTTAAGCCTGTAATCCTAGCACTTTAGGAGGCTGAAGTGAGAGGACTGCCTGAGTCCGCGGGTTCGAGACCAGCCTGGGCAACTTGGCAAGACCTCATCTCTACAATGAATTAAAAAATTAGCCGGGCATGGTGGCATGCTCCTGTAGTTCCGGCCACTTGGAAGACTGAGACGGAAGGATCACCTGAGTCCAGCAGACCGAGGCTGTAGTGGCCGTGAGCGTGCCATTGCATTCCAGCCTGGGCAACAGAGTGAGACTCCAACTTAAAAAAAAAAAAAAAAGAACCACCCAAGTCCCCACTGCTGGCCAACTTAATCAAACGTTCTGTGGACGTGGCCTGAACAGACAGCTCCCAGGTGATTCTAATGGGTCCCTGTTGTGCTAAGTTCAGCTTCATTTCCTGTTGGTGTATTAAAATGTGCCGGGATTTGTTTTCAACAGGTATGGCCAGACAGAAGACACAGAAATGACTGTCATGAAGGAAGTTCATACTTTCAGACCCTAGAAATAGGAGGCATGGCGCAGCATGCAGGGCCACAAGCGGAAAGGGAAGGACCCAACTTGATCAGGAGGTAGAAACAGGAAGGCAGAGCATGGCCCAGAGACTTCCTTAGGGTCTCCAGGGAAGGAATGGGGGAGGCAGGGCAGGTACCTGAGTAATCTTAGGATGGACCAGTTGGAATAATTTCTGTGGGCTCTGGGCTATCAGGGTGGTCTCTAGTTGTTGGATACCTGGCCCTGGGAGGAATAGGGTAGGAAGAATATTGTCTGGGTGTGTAAGAGTTTCATAAAGAAGACCTTTGGGTAGAGGCTTTGGATTAGTTTGTTTGTATATCAGAGATGTCCTCAAAGGAGAGTCCTTTGCTCTCCCTAGGAATTAGCCACCCCAGGTAGGGTCTTTCTTTCCAGAGTCAGGATCCCAAATGCCAGAGCATCAAGAATACAGAAAATAAGCCGGGCTCGGTGGCTCAGTCTGTAATCCCGCACCTTGGGAGGCTGAGGTGAGTGGCTTGCCTGAGCCCGCGGGTTTGAGACCTGCCTGGGCAACTTGGTGAGACCTCATCTCTACAATAAATCAAAAAATTAGCCGGGCATGGTAACGTGCGCCTGTAGTTCCAGCTACTTGGAAGGCTGAGGTGGAAGGATCACCGGAGCCCAGCGGGTCGAGGCTGTGGTGGCCAGAAGCGGCCACTGCACTCCAGTCTGGGCGACAGAGTGAGACTCCAACTCAAAAAAAAAAAGAATACAGAAAATAAGAAAATAAAGTCAAGAGAGTTGGCTGCTTCCTTCAAAATCACCTCCCAGTTTCTGACCTAAGTCTGACTCTGTCCTCAAGCCTTTCTTTTCTTATTTAAATTGTATCCTATGTTGTGTGACTTAACCCAAATTAGATGTTATATCAGAAATATAATTATATTATATTATCAAATTTCATAAAGATCACACATTACAGAGAAAATGAATCAGATAAACACCTACTTATAAACTGAAATACTTAATTAGGAAGACCAGGATGTTTTCCTAGAAACTCCTGAAAGTCTTTTTTTTTTTTGAGTCGGAGCCTCACTCTGTCGCCCAGACTGGAGTGCAGTGGCCGCTCCCGGCCACCGCAGCCTCGACCTTCTGGGCTCCGGCAATCCTTCTGCCTCAGCCTTCCAAGTAGCTGGAACTACAGGCACGCGCTACCATGCCCAGCTAATTTTTCATTTATTGTAGAGATGAAAGTTACCCAGGCGGGTCTAGAACCCGCGGGCTCAGGCAATTCACTCACCTCGGCCTCCCAAAGCGCGGGATTACAGGCTGAGCCACCGAGCCTGGCTGAAAGTCATTTTTTTGTGCAACAGGAACTAAACTCAAGGACCTTGATACCTCAATAGGTGGTTCATGTTAGAAGTGTCAAGTAACTTCAAGAAGGATTCTGTATTTCCCAGACTACACTTGATGAAAACAGCATTCTACAAAATGTGAGAGATGTGAATTGTTCTGACAACTACAGTCTCCATCAACCTAACGCATCTATAAGACCTAAGAACTAGCCGGGCTCAGTGGCTCAGCCTGTAATCCCATGCCTTTGGGAGGCTGAGGTGAGTGGATTGCCTGAGCCCGCGGGTTCGAGACCCGCCTGGGCAGCAAGACCTCATCTCTACAATAAATCAAAAAATCAGCTGGGCGTGGTAGCGCATGCCTGTAATTCTGGCTACTTGGAAGGCTGAGGTGGAAGGATCGCCGGAGCCCAGCAGGTCGAGGCTGCAGTGGCCGGGAGCGGCCACTGCACTCCAGTCTGGGCGACAGAGTGAGACTCCAACTCAAAAAAAAAAAAGACCTAAGAACTGAGACTACCTGTGTCATCCTGACTTGTTTGTTCCAGGAAAACTTGGCCTAAGAAAGATAAACCAATAATTTAACTTTTGCTTCAGACACTTCCTGAATACCAATTTACCTGAGCACACAGCTTGCTTATCAAACAATAGCTTACCTGTCAAAACTCCCTTCAAGACCCTGCTAGGTTTGCTGGTCTTAACTACCATATACTCTGTCTTTAATAACACATCTTAACCTTACTTGAGCACAGAGCCTCAAAACCCTGCAAAATCTTCCTCTGACTTCCCTACCCTGGAATATCACTTAGACACTGTGATTCTCTCCCTGGTTTCCTTGACTTCTATTAATTTCATTTTGCTTTATCAACAGATGGTCTGGAAATGTATTGGGTAATTCAACAGGTATTCCAAGAGCAAAGAGCCCTATAGTCACATAAGTTTGGGAAATACTACATACCAATTTCACCTTTATGAAAATGATATCATGTTAGCATAATTAAGCTTCTGAAAGTTCTGCATTTAAAAAAAAATAGAAGATTTGGCTGGGCATGGTGGCCCATGTCTGTAATATTAGTTCTTTGGGAAGCTGAGGCAGGAGAATCGTTTGAGACAAGCCTGGGAAATATAGCAAGATTCTGTCTCTAAAAAAATTTTTTAATTACTTGGGCATGGTAACACATGCCTGGAGTCCCAGCTACTCGGGAGACTGAAGACAGAAGATTGCTTGAGCCCAGGAGTTTGAGGCGACAGTGAGCTATGATGGTGCCACTGCACACTTCAGCCTGGGTGACAGAGCAAGACCTTGGCTCAAAAAAAAAATGGAGATTAAACAAACAGGCAACTTGTACACAGAAAACTTGTTATTTCTGCAAACTCACTAACTAAAAACATTGTTTCCCCTTTTTTATTTTTATTGTTTAGTTGGAGTCTCGCTCCATTGCCCAGGCTAGAGTGCAGTGGCAACGCTCCTGGCCACCCCAGCATCAACCCGCTGGGCTCCGGCAATCCTTCCACCTCAGCCTTCCAAGTAGCTGGAACTGTAGGTGCACACTACCACGCCCAGCTAAGTTTTGATTTATTGTAGAGACGAGGGCCCACCAAGTTGCCCGGGCTGGTCTCAAACCCGCAGGCTCAGGAAATCCACTCGCCTCGGCCTCCAAAGTGCTGGGATTACAGGCTGAGCCACCGAGCCCGGCCCATTTTTTCCCCTTAACATCAGTTTTTAAAACATGGATGTAGGTCAAAGTATTAATGGTTCATGAGAAATTAAGGATCCCGACATCCTGAAGTTAATGGTAAATGACAAGACACCCAGGCCTCCCCACACTGGAAGTGTCCCCATTCCACCAGTAGAGCCTCTGGGCTGGACCAGCCACCTCATGCAGGGGAGTTTCCACATCTTAAGGAGTGCAAGATTACTGGACTTCACCAGTCTGTCTCCAGAGGCCTTTTGCCAAGGCACCTCAAGCAAGACATCCATTCACACAGTCAGAGGTAGGAGAAGCCAGGACATCTTCTTGTGAGGGATCTTTTTTTTTTTTTTTTTTTTTTTGAGTCGGAATCTCACTCTGTCGCCCAGACTGGAGTGCAGTGGCAAGCTCACAGCACTGCAGCCTTGACCTGCTGGACTCAGGCAATCCTTCCGCCTCAGTCTTCCAAGTAGCTGGAACTACAGGTGTGTGCCATCATGCCCAGCTAATCTTTTTATTTATTGTAAAGAGGTCTCACCATGTTGCCCAGGCTGGTCTCAAAGCCCTGGACTCTAGCAATCGTCTCACCTCTGCCTCCTAAAGTGTTGGAATAGCCAGGCTCGGTGACTCAGCCTGTAATCCTGCACCTTTGGGAGGCTGAGGTGGTTGAGTGGATTGCCTGAGCCCGCGGGTTCGAGACCCGCCTGGGCAGGCGAGACCTCATCTCTACAATAAATCAAAAAATCAGCCGGGCATGGTAGCGCATGCCTGTAATTCCGGCTACTTGGAAGGCTGAGGCGGAAGGATCGCTGAGCCCAGCAGGTCGAGGCTGCGGTGGCCGGGAGCAGCTGCTGCACTCGTCTGGGCGACAGAGTGAGACTCCAACTCAAAATAAATAAATAAATAAATAAAGTGTTCGAATTACAGGCATGAGCCATCATGCCAGGTTTGTGCAGTATCTTCAAGGCCACTTGATCTGTCTGCACACTGCCCAGAACCAGTGCTCTGTGAACGCCCACCAGATAATTGTTCCTATTCCTGATGGTGACACCAGGAAATCGGAGGAAATCCCCACGTAGTACCTTCACAGTCTCTTAAGATAGCTAAACTTCTTGTTGTTTCCACTCTGGAAACCTGCCGGTTTTGTCCCAGGTCTAAGAGAAGAAATGAATAAATGATCAGACATTTTTACGATCCAATGCATTGTCTGTGAAACAGGTGGCCAAGCAAAGAGGATGCTTGGTCTCACAAAATCAAGGTTATTCCAATTGCCAGTGAGCATTTTGCAAGTGTTTTCCTTCAGTATGTCCTCATTAAGACTGAATCACTATTAATACTAATTGCAGTGATTCAAAGGAAACATCTGTGGGGACAGGTTTGAATCCTTATAGGCTGGTTGGGTATAGCAAGATAGAACAGAGTTGCCAAAGGGAAGAAGCATTATCGTGTCACTTGCAAAGGAGGGAGGGAGAAGAAAGGAAGGGGAATGTAAAGGATAGGCATTACCTCAACGTGTTCAGGCTAGGCCCTCAGGTTCGGAGTCCTGGGACAGCGATTCTCTCTCTCCTCTTTCTCACTCTCCCCCACCCCCTCCATGTTTGTTTTTTGGGGGTTTTTTGAGTTGGAGTCTCACTCTGTCACCCAGACTGGAGTGCAGTGGCCGCTCCCGGCCACCGCAGCCTCGCCTGCTGGGCTCCGGCGATCCTTCCGCCTCAGCCTTCCGAGTAGCCGGAATTACAGGCACGCGCTACCACGCCCGGCTGATTTTTTGATTTATTGTAGAGATGAGGTCTCGCTGCCCAGGCGGGTCTCGAACTCGCGGCTCAGGCAATCCACTCACCTCAGCCTCCCAAAGGCGCGGGATTACAGGCCGAGCCACCGAGCCCGGCCCCCTCCATGTTCTTATTACGCTGGCTTGCTGCTAGTTTCTCAGATTGTATAGCTATCCATCTGCAAGGGAAGCCAGAGTTTTTCACTCTGCAAAACCCATGCTGTTCAAGGTCTGCTGAACTGAACACGGATTATAGCCAAGTCACTTTTCCTGTGTACATCCCGTGAACCACTGTTTTTTCTTCTTGTTCCAACTCTGTGATGGGGAGAAGCAAAGGGCTTGGTGAAAGGTCACTCTGCGGGAAGTTGAGGACTTTGCACAAGGAATAGATGCCCAGTACCCCTGCATCACTCTGTAGAGGGGTGTCAAGGAGAGGACTGGCCCAGTTCAGGTTTAGCCTAAAATGCAGAGAAGCTCAGTCTGCCAGGAAGTGCCTCCCCCCACCTCGCTCTATACCTGCCCAAATGCAAGGAAAAGTAAAGAAAAAAAATCCCTGTGATCCATCAGCAACATGGGTGGCTCCTTTCTTCCTGGTATGTTTTCCTCATATCAAAAGCCTGACATAATCAAAGACAAATCCAAATAGCAAATTACTAACTTAATTCTCAGAGTGCCCAAGGCATTCTACGGTGTTGTGGGAAAAGTTTAGGCTTGGAATGTAAAAACAAGGCTTGCCAATGATAAAAGTGACATTTCAGAAGAGATGACAAGAATGCTAGTCTGCCAGGGGCTGAGGTCCTGAAACATCAGAATTGAGGGCTTGCCTTTATTCCGCAAGCCTTGCAAAGTTTTCCTTGGGGGCAGTGGAGGAGGGTGACTACAGGGATGACGGACCTCTGGTCACTCCCTTAGGAAAGAAAGACCTCAGAGGAGACCGGGAGCATTCAGAGTGGCAGGACCATAGACAAAAAGTAACAAATGCTGGTAAGGATGCAGAAAATGGAAAAGACTCATACCCTGTGGGTGGGAATATAAAGCAGTACAGCCATTATGGAAAACAGTGTGTAGGTTCCTTAAAAAACTGAAGCTAGAACTGCCATATGATCCAGCAGTCCCACTGCTGGGTACACATCCAAAGGAAATGAAATCAGCATGTCGAAGGCACTTGGGCGTTTACCACGGCACTAGTCACAATAGCCAAGATATGGAATCAACCTAAGTATCTGTCAAGAGTTGAAAGGGAAAACACAAAGCTGACCTGGTGCGGTGGCTCAAGCCTATAATCCCAGCACCTTGGCAGGCCGAGGTGAGAGAATTGCCTGAGCCCAGGGGTTTGAGACCAGCCTGGGCAACTTGACGAGGCTTCGACTCTACAATAAATTTAAAAATTAGCTGAGCGTGGTGGTGCATGACTAAGTTCCAGCTACTTGGAAGGCTGAGACGGAAGGATCGCCTGAGTCCAGCAGGTTGAGGCAGCGATGGCCATGAGCTTGCCACTGCACTCCAGCCTGGGCAACAGAGTGAGAACCCAACTCAAAAAAAAAAAACAACAACAAAAAACACAAAGCTGTACATATATACAATGCAATATTATTCAGCCATAAAAAAGGAATGAAGTCTGTCATCTGCAGCAACATGGATGGAACTGGAGGTCATTATGTTAAGTAAAACAAGCTAGGCATAGAAAAACAAATATCACATGTTCTCACTCGTATGTGGAAGCTAAAAAGAAAAGTTGATCTCATGGAGTTAGAAAATAGACTGACCAGGCATGGGGGCTCACACCTGTAATCCCAGCACTTTGGGAGGCTGAGGGGGGAGGATTGCTTGAAGTCAGAAGTTCAAGAGGTCAAAAGTAGAATGGTGGTTACCAGAGGCTGGGAAGGGAAGGGTGGGAGAATGAAGGGAAGGTTAATGGATATAAAAATACAGTTAGATACAGTAAGTTCTAGTATTTGATAGTACAGCAGGAAAATTATAGTTAATAATAATGTATTGTCAATTTCAAAATAGCTAGAGGAGAAGAATGATAATGTCCCCTACACAAAGAAAAGATAAATGTTTGAGGTGATAGATATCCCAGTCGCCCTGGTTTGATCATTATACATTGTCTACAAAATATCGCCATGTACCCCATAAATATATACAACTATTATGTATCAATTTAAATTCCTGGAATTCCTTAGGAAGGGAAATGGCCTTCTCAAAAGCCAGCCATTCCAAAATGCTATTTGAAAATGGTACTGAGAACACACATTAAAAAGAAGTACTTATTCTGAAAGATCAAAGGGGAAGATGACACAAACTCTGTGAAGGGGTCATGACGTCTGGTCAAGAGAAGGAAGCACTAAGGAGCTCATTATTCCTTGGGTTTTTAACTGCACGCAGGACTTGCCATTCTCATGATTACCAAGGGGCCGGTGTTCTGATCAGCAGCACAAAACTGTTTCAAATTCCATCCACTCATCTCAGTGCTCAAACCCCTTGGTAGCCACAGGGGTCTTACGTTTCCACAGGGCAATGGCTTGACAAGAGAGTCTCCTGCTTCTCAGTAGAAGAGAAGAAGAGCTGATCCCCTGCCCTGGGTTAGAAGGGTCTCCAGGAATGTCCCTTAGTGACTAAAACAGAACCCTCAGCCTGCAATCCCAAAGCCCTTGAAGTACCCTACCACGGTGGATGGTATCATCTGGGCCCCATGTGTTTGCTGGGAGGGGCTGAAGAGCCCAGGCTTACAAATGGGTAGGTGACCTGGCATGGATGCATGGTCACAGTGGAATCTGGTTGCCATGGGGATGCGCGAAGTTTTCTACTCAAGCTGTTTGAGAAGCAAATTTTCCACTGTGTGTATGTCAGCATACTGCAGCATCTTTCGTTTTTAAATTCCTTTTCTTTTTCAAATAGCATCCAGGGCGGACTTCTATATTAAAGGGAAAATTCTAAATGGTAATTTCCCAGGTAACAGCACTGGAGGGCAGGCAGGGTTCGGCCTCTGTTTAGGGACGAGTATAAACAGAGGGCAGGGCTACTTCTCTAGAAGCACCTAGGTCTACCTGAGATGTTGGGGCCATCTCTGTGATGTTGGGACTGGCCCGACGGTAGTAGAAGCTCCACGGATAGACCCAGCAGAGCGTTTTCCCCCTCTTTCTTCAATCTTCAACAAGGAAAGTTTACCTTGTTTTCTATCTTTCCTGCTCTTCAGTTAAGGACTCCACAGCCCTGACCTCTCTTTCCTCTATCTCAACGTGCAGGAACCAATTTTTGAGACCCTGTGGACCTTTTTGTTTGTTCGTTTTGGTGTGTGGTAAAATATACATAAAAATTACCATCGTGACCATTTTTAAGTGCACAATTCAGTGGCATAAATTATATTCACAATGTTATGCAACCATCATCACCTCATCTCCAGAACTTTTTCATCATGACAAATAGAAACTGAATCAATTAAACAATAACTCTCTATTCCCAGTCTTTTCCTAGTCCCTGGTAACCACTATTCTACTTTCTGTCTCTGTGAATTTGCCTTCTCCAGGTACCTAAGTGGAATCATCCAATATTTGTCCTTTTGTGTCTGGCTTATTTCACTTAGCATAATGTGTTCAAGGTTTACTCATGTCACAGGATGTATCGATATGACACTCTTTTTTAAGACTGAATAATATTCCACTGTATAGACATGCCACTTTTGTTTATCCATTCAACAAATGGTGGACAGGGTTGTCTCCACCTTTTGGCTTTTGTGAATAGTGCTGCTACCATCTTGGGTATACAAGTATCTGCCTTCAATTCTTTTGGATATATACCTAGAAGCAGAATTGCTGGGTCGTATAGCAATTCTATGTTTAACTTTTTTTTTTGAGTCAGAGTTTCACTCTGTCGTCCAGGCCATGACAGCCTTGACCTGCTGGGCTCAGGCGATCCTTCCACCTCAGTATCTTTAACTTTTTGAGGAACCGCCAAACTGTTTTGCACAGCGAGTCCCTGAGGACTTGTGATCAGTGTTTCCTGGAGCAGATGAGGACTGTTTTCCGATGGTGTTTGGCAGTGAGCACAATTGCATCTATTCCTAAATTCTCTCAAACTCACTCATTTTTCTCTGAGCGTTTCTGCATGTCTTCTTTGTTCTGTATTCTCCTGTTCATATGTATCTGGGGCATGACTGAATTCATTGATAATCTATTGGCTGATGGATAGGCCAAAACTAGCCAAAAGGTAGAGTGGGGCAAACATCCCTCCGGCTTGCCAGACCCCCCTGAGCCACCTCGGGGATCCAGCAATACTGGCTTCTACTATTCATTCATGGGGACTCCCCCAACCCCTACATCTGTCTCCCCACCTTCCATCCTCAGGACCAGCAGAAACTTACCCAGACCGCACAATCCTTCACTGGGCTGCTTCTCCTCAGCACTTCCATGGCATTGGTCATCTTTAATGGCTTGATTTTGTGTTTTCATTGTTATTTCTAATGGTTTGCCTACTTGAGGGCAGCAAACCCCTTTGCCTCCTACACCGAATAGTATGGGTTGTAACACCAAGTTTATATAAGAAATGGTAATTAGGTACATACTGGTTCATGACCCTGGACGTAGACTTGGACAAATACTGTCTGAAATCCCTGAAATAAAGGAGGCCTGTGGGTTAAAGCAGCAGCCGTTTCCAGACATGGAGGCTACCAGAGTCCTCTGCCATATTTTGCTTTTTTCTTTTTTTTGAGTTGAACTCTCACTTAATCACCCAGACTGGAGTGCAGTGCCACGCTCCCGGTCACTGCAGCCTCGACCTGCTGGGCTCCGGCGATCCTTTCGCCTCAGTCTTCCAAATAGCTGGAACTACAGGCGCGCACTACCACACCCAGCTAATGTTTTTTTATTATTTGTTGTGGAGATGAGGTCTCACCAAGTTGCCCAGGCGGGTCTCGAACCCGCGGGCTCAGGCAATCCACTCACCTCAGCCTCCCAAAGCGCGGGATTGCAGGCTGAGCCACAGAGCCCGGCCGCTTTTTTCTTTTTAATATTCTTCCCATGAAATATAACATATATCCAAAGAAATACTTGTAACTGAACAGTGTAATGAATAATTAAAAAGCAAGCATCCTTGTTGCCACCACCCAGATTAAGGCGACCACTGCCAGGACCCTGGGAACCCCTGCCCACCCTGGGAAATCCAGCCAATTCTGACTCTCTCCCTTTCCCTTGGGGTAGCCCTATCTCAAATTTTATAATTTTTTTCCTTTATTGTTTACACTTTTATATGCATCCCTAAAAAATATGGTTCTGTTTTGCTTGTTTCTGAACTGCGCATGAATGAAATAATGCCATATATATTCTTTTTGGATTTTTCCTTGTTCCCTTAGCTTTCTGTTTGTGGGCTATGTCTGTGTTATTCACCCTGCTGTAATTATTTATCTTGATAGATAGATAGTATTCCACTGAACAAATATAGCTCAATTTATTTAGGGCACGGCACATATGCTTTTTTCTTTTTTTCTTCATGGGAGTCTCACTCTGTCACCCAGGCTGGAGTGTGGTGGCATGCTCACAGTCACCCCAGCGTTGACCTGCTGGGCTCCAGTGATCCTTCTGCCTCAGTCTTCCAGGTCGCTGGAACTATAGGTGCGTGCTACCACACCAAGCTATTTTTTGATTTTTATTGTAGAGACAAGGTCTTGCCTGGGCTGGTCTCGAACCCGTGGGCTCAGACAATCCACTCACCTCAGCCTCCCAAAGTGCTGGGATTACAGGCTGAGTCACTGAGCTCGGTCTGCTATAACTGTTGATGGGCATTGTGTCGTTTCCAGTTTGGGGCAATTAGGAAAAACACTCCCATGATCATCCTTATACATCTCCACAAGCACAGCGTGAGCCTTGGAGGGGATTGCTGGGTCATCGTGTCTGTGTATCTTCACCTTTACTGGATAACAAATGTTGGCCTGTTCTAAACAGTTGTATCATTCTCAGTACTTGCTGCCCTCCTGCTCTCCAACGTTGAAGAAAGCTCTGCAAATCCATAAACATGGAAGGCCGCCAGTCTATTCTACTGGAGTTAAAAATATTCAACAGCTATGTCCTTGACCTTGGTGACCCCCACACCCAGGGACTCTTGGAGATCTGTCCACAGGAGCTCCTGCCCCAGTTTCAGGGTGAGTGTGGTGGGAGAGACACTAGGAGGATGAGAAATTGCAGTTGGGCAGAAAGACCCTGGGTATGTGGCAATCACCCTGGAGCTGTAAATGGGACAGGCCCAGCCAGCTACAGACCCGCCAACCAGTTGCAAAGCCCACATCAAAGGCTTGGGATGCCACTGGCTGGGAGGTTTAATGGAGCCCAGGTGTAACCTGAAAACTCGCTCTCTTCTCCCTGCTGAGTTGCCCCCTAACCCCATCCTAGTCTTGGCAGCCTCAGCATGATCAGGGCTGTAGGGTTGGAGTTGTGCTCAGCCTTGCTACCTAGGAACACTCACTGGGGCTTGGTGTCTGGGGCCTGCCCTGGGGACAGAGGAAAGATGCTACACTGGATCGACTGCTGCACTAGAATCAAGGGATTGAGTGTGTGAGCAAAAAAATAGAAAGTTCATCAGTGCCTTCTCTTTAAGAAAAAAAATGCCACCTTCTCATTACGAATTTCAAGCAAAGAGGTTAAATATGAACACAAACAAAATCACTTAAAATTCCGCCATCCAGAAACAAACATCACATACATTTATTTCATCGATGTCATTCTATACATCTCTCAGTACAAATAGACAGATGGAAGGAAGAAAGGAAAGGATGGATGGATGGATGGATAGATGGATGGATGGATGGTTGGATGGATGGATGGATGGATGGATGGATGGATGGATGGATGGATGGATGGATGGGTGGGTGGATGGATGGATGGATGGATGGATGGATGGATGGATGGATGGATGGGTGGATGGATGGATGGATGGATGGGTGACTAGATGACTGAGGAGACAAATGCATGGATGAATAGATGCGCACACAGATTATAGATATAATTCTAGAAACACTCCTACTCTACATGTTATTTTAAAGTGAAAAGGCATTTCTTCCCTTTAAGAACTAATATTTTCTGCTTTCTTCCTCTAACTACAGGAATAGACATTCTTAATGCAGAAACCTGGAGATTACAGAACACAAAGAAAATAATGAATTCATATTCTACCACCAGAAGGTTACTCTTAACATATTTGCGTAGGTTATATATAGGTATGTCATGGACTGAACTGTGTTCCCCCAAAATTCATATGTTGAAGCCCAGTCCTCAATATGACCTGATTTGGAGAATGGTCCTTAACGGAAATAATTAAGGTTAAGAGAGGTTACAAGGGCCCTAATTCAATAGGACTGGTGTCCTCATAAGAAAAGGAAGAAACACTAGATCTCACTCTCTGTGTGTGTAGACAGAAAAAAGGTCATGTGAGGACACAGCAAGAAGGTGGCCGTCTGCAAGCCAGAAAGAGAGGCCTCACCGGAAACCGGCCCTGCTGGCACTCTGATCTTGGACTTCCAGCCTTTGGGACTGTGAGAAAATAAATGTCTGTTGTTTAAGTCACCCAGTCTGTAGTATTTATAGCAGCCCTAAAAGATTAATACAAAATGCATGATAATTGTAATGTCTTGATCAAAATAGCATACATAGCATGTACCACCTCCAATGGTCCTTTTTTAGGTCTTTATAATGCCCAGTGGCCAAGGGCTCCCTGGTGATGCTGGCCTCCGGGCACAGGCTGGGTCTGCTCAAAAGGACAACAGCAGTCCCGCAGGCCTCCCCATCCCCTCACCCAGTCAGGGCTCAGTAATAACTAAAATGCATGCTGCCTAATGGTGAGCCAAAAGGAGCAGTTGGCCTCACTGCCAAATGGTAGGCGGCTACATTTTGCTTCTCAGCTTGGCCACAAACGGAAGTGTACACGTGAAGCAAAACAAAGCCAAACCTGAGCATTCTTATGGGGAAAAGCAGAATAAATCTGCATAGCTCAATCTGCAGAAAAGGACAATTTTTGTATAGTAACTAATACTATAACCAGAATGTTATCATTAGGGCAATACTACATCAATGGTCCTTGACTAGGCTGGGCCTTCCTGACAGTATCTGGGGCTCAACAGACTCACAGCTCACAGCCATTCCAGGTTGAAAACATGGCAATTCCACCTGAGGGTTCTGACCAGGCCCTGGGCTTGGTTTGCTCGGACTTGCCCTTCTCTGTCTCAGACAGGAGTCACCCAAGTCTTCCTCCTTGGATATACTTAGAGGAGTGGCTGGAGGATGGATGCTTCCATCATGTTCTAACCTGAGCAGGACAGAGGAGGAGGAAGGCATGGAGCTCCTGCGGGAAACATCTTCAGGACACTGGGAAAGGCTCTTTGGAAAAGAGAATAAAGGTATCCCTGGGAATGTCCAGGTTCCTGGTTGGGACACACACCCTTAAAGGATATTTACCAACTGGTTGTTAAAGGCTCACCTCCCGAGGAGTCTCTCAGGGTATCTACAACTCAAAGTGAAGATCGGGGACTCAGAGGCTAGCCTGGGTGACTGTCTGCCTGGGCTACTACCTGGGCCAGATGGGACAGCCTCTTGTGTGGTTCCTAAAAAGTGCAGTATAAGCCAAGAGTTAAGACCAAATTTCTTGTTTCTGTAGCTACAAGACCTTGAACCAAATTTTTAAAACAAACCATTTAGCTTTCACTCACCCACTGGCACAACCCCCCCTCCCAAGAAAACCATTTAGGAAATAAATACAATAAATAAAATGTCCCTAGAGCCAGCTCCCCGGAGAGTTCCTTCTCCCCTATGGAGTAAGCTGGCCTCTGAGCTTACTCCACCCTCTCCATTGCAGACTCAGGGCCCAGAAGGAGGTTGGACATATTTGTCCAGACCCCAGGGTCTTGTGAAAGATCTTAATAAGGATTTGGAAAGCTGGATCCAAAGCTTTCTAGCTTCTTCCCCATGCCACAAAGGAGAAAGGCTCTGTAGGTATAGGTCTAAGAGCTGAGGAGGGCTTGTGTTCACTGTCTCCACTCTCCAACCTCATTCCTCATCCTTTCCCATCTTCCTGGTGTCCCTTCTTATCCAAGACCCTCATGGGATCCCTACACCCAGTTCACCCCCTGCCACTGCATGTCCTCCCCAGTACCCCTCCCTAGCATCAAAATATCTCCAACTCCCGACCTTAGAACTGCCCCATGAGCCATCCCTCAGTAATCCAGTGCCAACTCTGTGTGAGAGGATGGATCCGTTCACATAGTACCATTCCCAGGCTACAGAACTGCATTTCAATGGAGTCCTTCTCAAAGCAATGTGGTATTCCAAAAAAAAAAAATCATGGCTCCCATCAGAAGCTGCATGCCCCAGCCTGGTTGGTGGGGCTCTGCTGAGGAATGCAGGCTGTGAGGACCCTCGGGATGACACCTCATAAGGGACCACCCTAAAACCAGCCTGACTTGCCAGTAATAGGCGGAAGGGGATCAAAGAGAGAGGGTACCTCTGCATTCTTGCTCCAGGCTGTGCTCTGTGGGGGCACAGAGCAAGCTCGTTCCTTTCAGCCCAGCCGCAGCACCAGCTGGTGAGCTTTCTAGATCTTTCTCTATCCCCCATGCCACCTCCTCCTCTCACCTAAAATGGGAGGAGAGAGGGGGAGGAAACACTGCCTTTTCCTCCTGTGCTGAATTTATCTCAACTCAGACCGGCTGCGGAAGCTGGGGAGAAGATAAACAAAGAAGTCTTGTTATAATTTTTCAAAAATCTCCCAGTGTTCTGCAGCCCACTCGGTTTTCTTTCTACCTTGTTGGGGGAGGAATGCTGCCTGGCTTCTGCTGCTCTATCCTGCATTTGAAGGACGGCCTCCTTGCTTGAGGAGACTCTGTTCATTACGTTCCTCCTTGTGTGAGCCTCAGCCTAGCTGAAGCTTTATTAGATGTGAGGACTGAGTACTTGGACAGGGGCTTGAAATTTTATAACTGGCTCTTGCCCTTGCCTTGGCCACTATTTTTGGCCACTAACTTCACCCTCCTCCTCTCTGAACTGTCTCCAGAGCAATGGCACATACAGCTTTGCCCGAACCACGCCCTCTCTCCCTAAGGAGTGGCATAGAAGTGGTCACAGCCTGAAGAAGAAAGAAAAATGAAGGGCCTGGACGTCCACTAAGTAGACTATCAGCCTTGGACCAAAAGAGGTCAGCTGTAGGGACAGGAAAGGACAACCTCCAAGACTCGGGGTGTTGTCTCATTTAACCTTCATTATAGCCCATTGATGATATAAGACCAACCAGTAGGCTGGGTGCGGTAGCTCATGCCTGTAATCCCAGTACTTTGGGAGGTGGAGGTGAGAGGATTGCATGAGTCCAAGGGTTTAAGACCAGCACGAGCAACTTGGCAAGATCTCGTCTCTACAGTAAATCAAAAAATTAGCCAGGAGTGGTGGCGTGCGCCTGTGGTTCCAGCTACTTGGAAGGCTGAAGTGGAAGGATTGCCTAAGCCCAGTAGGCTGAGGCCACGGTTGCCATGAGAGTGCCACTGCACTCCAGCTTGGGCAACAGAGTGCAAATCCTATATACACACACGTACGTATATGCACACACACACACACACACACACACACACACACACACACACACACACACACACAAAGACCAACCAGTAGCTTCCCTTCTGGAAAATGGTAGAGTCGGCATCAGAATTTAGGCATAGTAGGTGTTTATTACCTTCCTGTGAGCACTGACAGGTGGTCACATTTGGAAGGTTAGGAGCACCCAGGCTTGAGCGAGAAGCCAGAGTGGCAGGGACAAGGGACCACCGTGGCAGGCTGCGGGGGTTAGGAGAGGAGTACCGGGTAGGACTCTGCGTCTACAGTGGCTATGGAGGCAGCTGTCCAAGACACGGTGGCCAGGTCCAGCACCAGCGGTACCCCTGGGGGACTGCAATGTCCAGCAGTCCACAGCAGATGTCACAGAGCACTCACAGGACTGGGCTTCTGCTGTGACTCTGCCCATGGGCCTGGCTGCAACAGCACCCTCATGCCTCTATTTCCCAAGCTCACTCCCCAGCCTTCCCTGTGATTCCCAGCCACCCACAGTCAGTCAACACAGTCCTTTTCTGCTTAAATCCGCCTGAGCTGGTTTCTGCTGCTTACATCAGAGAGCTCCAGCTGGTTTCCCAAGCCTCTGGGCTTTGATTCCAGAGACTTCCACCCTACTTTCCAAGTGCCTTCTGCCTGTAGGAGGCCAGAGTAGACCCTTAGGCAAACCAAGCACATCACATGTCGAATTAAAAGGATGTAAACCTCTAAATCTTACATCAGCCCCTGCCATCTTAGCCTCACAGCTGGGCTTCCTCTACCAGTGGGGCTTTCCCTACCAATCAAGTGACTAGATTGAGGAATAACCCTGTTATGCAGACAATTGAGAACATCTGAAACAAGGCCATCAATCAGGGTGAAGCTTGATGTCCCAAGAAGCCCCCGTGCCATCCTCCTGCATGGCTTCTGATCAATTTGATTCGAGCCCAACTGTTCTACTTACACGGTTACTACTAAATGGGGCTTTTGTCACTAAAAACAAGGTGACCAGAGTCTGGAACCTTTCCCAAAGCTGCAAACCCCACTGCAATTAGTAATCACCACAACCCCCACAACCCCAGCATCATAGCAATTCAAAGTCTGGGCAAGTATTTCCTTTTGCACTGCCCTTTTGCATTGGCATTTTTCTCTCTGCTCAGCCTTTTAGCATCTGCTTGGTGACGTTCATTATTTAAACGAAGGTCAGTGTGGGCCGGTGCATCCCTCTGCGTCTTAAAATTAGCTGTTTGTTTTTGCTCTCAGGAGAGTCAGATATAGGATTTCTGAGTCCCTGGGAGAAGCATTACATACAAAACAAAGAGTTGCGAATTTGTGGGGAGGGAGTTGTGGAGGGACCAAGGGACTCTGTTGGAATTAAGGCCCAAGTGACTTCTTTTGCATATCTCTAGTCTTAGAATAAAGCTGTGATGCTCTGAGACCCAGAGGCCTTGACCAGACAGAAACTGGTCTCTGGTTGTTAATCTCCTAGCCCTTGTAATTCACCAGCTCAGGGGGACTCTGAGATCAGTGGAACATGTGGGCCCTGAGAGCACCCAGGCCCCTGTTATCCTCAGAATCCCACCTTCCTGACAAAATCCAGAGGTGGCGTCATTCCATGGGTCTGATTATCTGTAGAACGTGGTATTTCCATGTTCCCGGGATTCATCTGAGTTCACTCTGCTGCTAATTGGGTTTGTATCTGGCAGTGGTGACATCAAAAAAAGGTTTTGTAGTCAATTAGGTTCTCCTGGAACACACAGAAGAAGTTGTCCTGTCAATGCTGAGGTATCTCTACCTTAATAAGCTGCCCCAGACAAAGGCACAAAAGGACATTATTGTCCCTGAGTACCTGTCCTTAGTGGCTTCTGTAGAACAAGAAATTGAGCTGGATCTGGGCACTTGCAAGCTGCCTTTACTGCACTCTCAAACCGTCTGCTTCCCGGGGAACACATCTGAATGTGATCAGGTACATTAGAGCCACTTTAAAAGATCATCCCCAAGGAAATGAAATGCACAAATGCTGTTCCTGCAGCCTAATGACCGAGTGCTTGGTTTAACTGCTCCAAAGTCAGGAAATGGCCACTTACAAAAGCCAGTTACAGCCCCCACTGCCCCTATAACCCAGCCACATGGCACACACCTGGAGGAAGAGAGATGGGATTCTTCTTGCAAGGTTTTTTTCTGGTCCAAAACAAATCATTCTTCAGATGTCTTAACATCCTGCGTGTGGGTGGAAGTGATGCTTACTTATGTCTTATGGAAAAAGTGGCATGTTTTATAGAAGAATCATCTAGCTGGCTGGGTGGCTGCAAGAAGGGTGATGGTCACTCCAGGAAAACAGAGAAACCTTGGCTTTATTTTATTTTTTGCTTTGGGTCTTGGTGGATCAACTCCTGCCACTTTTTTTTTTTTTTTTAGAATACTGGGAGTTTCCAAACCTCTGCCCCAAAGACCTGGAGGTTCTTCCTGCTCACAGGGAGGGGGAGAGGCGGGGAAGGTCCACATTCATCACTCAGCGGCAGTCAGGCCGCTAGGGCCTGAGATTGGCCTGGGAGGAAGTGAGCTACCTCTCGGGGGCAGTGGGGAGCCCCAGAGGGAGTGACCTTGTGAAGTGGTGGCTTCAGTCACAGGCAGCCGTAGCAGTGAGCCAGGCTGTGGTCAGTCTGTGGGGAGGAGAGATTGCGTCCAGGGGCGGGCAGCACGCAACTTGCTCTGTGCCAGACTAGCCCCGAGGCCTGAGGTCAGCCTAGTCTCTGTTTGCCTTCGGGATCCCATGACCTCCCCGTGAATGTGATGCAATGTGGCCAGACCACTCCTGCTATGGGAACTGGAACTGCACATTTCCTGCCTTTCATCTTAGCCCTGTTGGGAATGAATATGTCAAAATAAGCCAACCACAGCACCGTCACTGGGGCGAGGGGCAGGCTGTGCTCTCGGGGAGCAGAGAGGCCTCCCAGGAGTGGTGCCAAGCAGCCCTCGGGGACAACAGAGCAGAGCCTGGGGGCATGTTGCGCCAGGCCCCGTCTGCCCACGCCAGGCCAAGTGAGTCTTCTGCTGTCAGGGAAACGGCTGTTGCTTTGGCAAGGTGCACGTCCTGGGTGGGGACACATGCTGCTGTTGTCAGAACCTGATCTCTAATTCCAGGTTCTTTCTGGGTGATGTTGGGCCAGCTTCGCTGAGGAATTTTATCATTAGCTGGAGAGCAGAGGCCCTCCCTTGGTCTTGTGCCAGAGTGGAGCGTTGGAGAAAAGGCTGGCTTGAAAAAGGCAAATTCACAGAGCACAAATCCAGACCCTGAGCACACCAAGCATAACTTTTGGGTGATGACATGGATTTTTTAAAAAATCAAACATGTCAGAACATATGCCCCCAAGCCGGGTGCCCTCTGCCCTCTCTTTGAGGGTGGGAAGGATGCAGAAGAGGGTGTGCATGTTTTCTATTCTAATCCAGATGGAAGAATCGCCTTATTAAATTGTGAGAAAATCCAGAACACTAAATACAGAGATAGCCACGGCCTTCATAGAACCCAGCACTGCCTGGCTTGCTGAGTCTTCTCTTTAATCCGTTTGCTCTCTCTTTCACCCACCCCACCCCGCCACCCATGCCCCTAGCAAACAACAGGTTTTTCCGTCAGCCTCTCATCCTTGAGGCATGGTTTTTTCTTTCAGACACTAGATCTGGTGTCACCATACAGGCCACACGGACTCCAAGGACGTTCCCTAGTGTGTCTCTGTCAGCTCTCTGACAATAACCTCTTTGTACCAAAACCTGCTTCCCAGTTCTTCCTTTGAGTTAGTCCACTCTGATTCCTTGGGGCTCATTTTCTAAGCTCACTTTCCCTGAATCTTTCTTTGCCCTTCCTAAGTCATATGCGAGGAGGCAGACGGTCTGTCTCTATCTCAAGGAGGAATTTCCATCTGCAAAGTATCAGTCTTCATACATATTGGCACAAGAGAGACGTCTGGTTTAGCCCAAAAAGGGCTATACAAATGCTAAATAACTGGCAGGGTGGGGATGCTTGTCACGGAGCCAGACACTGGGAACATGCCCTTAAGGTGACCGTTCTAATAAATAACAAGTTTCCCTGAAGCCAATATGAATTGACCTTCAGAATGAAGAAGAACACAGAAGTACACTCTTCCAAATTGGCCAAGGGTTTTTCTCTAGGAAACATGAGCCAAAGATCAGTCTCAGGACATTATATTGTTAAAAGACAGGATTTGAGGGACTCTCTGAGAAGGGTCAGGTGCTTGAAGCTTAATGCAGAATTAATTGCATCAGGTCTGGAACTGGCCTAGCTAGAACCAAAGACTATACAACCAAATCTCAAATGAGTGACCCCTTGCAGTACATCTCTTCCCGCTCAATATGTATCTTAAGAGCCCCTAGCCAAGGAGCAAGGAGGAAAATGTTGGGACAGCAATCGTTTGTCCCAGACAAGGGAGCCTCAGCCTTCCTCTAACCCCTCAATCAAGTGAGAGCCTCGCACTGAGAAAAGCTTCTCACGTTTGCCTGGGCTCCCCGTGTTTCTAAGAAGGGGGATGCAGGGTGGGGAAGAGGACAGAGCCAAGACTGTGTATGCTATTTTATTTATTTTTTATTATTTTATTTTATTTTATTTTGAGTTGGAGTCTCACTCTGTCACCCAGACTGGAGTGCAGTGGCCGCTCCCGGTCACCGCAGCCTCGACCTGCTGGGCTCAGCGATCCTTCCGCCTCAGCCTTCCGAGTAGCCGGAATTACAGGCATGCGCTACCACGGCTGGCTGATTTTTTGATTTATTGTAGAGATGAGGTCTCGCTGCCCAGCGGGTCTCGAACCCGCGGGCTCAGGCAATCCACTCACCTCAGCCTCCCAAAGGCGCGGGATTACAGGTTGTGCCACCAAGCCCGGTTATGCTGTTTTATAAATTATCACATTAGGCTAGAAAGCCCCTGGAATCCTACCTACATCCTAGCTCTCTGAGCTCAAGTTCCAGCACCAGACACAGCTGCCTTTATTGTTCTTAAACGAAACACAAGGGACATAAGTTGAATCTCCCAACATAACTTTAAATACGTCTGAAAACAACTTTACAGAAACACAGAGAAAAGAACCAGTCTGCACAAAATTAGTGCAACCACTAAGAGAAAACTGGTTTTATTCCTTTGACATTTTGCACAGATTGGGAGGAGGGAATGGGGCATTGCATAGTGTTCAGTTAGGAAGTCAGCTCTCTGGAACCGTATGGAATTTCCCAATTCCAGCAGATCACAAGCCCTCTGAAGATCACTGTCTCTAGTTTTGCAGGAGGACTTCTCATGTGGGCTGAATCTGTCCCCTTGCACTGATGCCCCACAGAGTTACACTCCTCAAATGTATCTGCTGGTGGCACTCTGACAACAGAGGAAGATGAATGCATCCCCAAGGGGCCCAGGGACTGCTCAAAGGGGCCACAGACAGCACCCTTCTGCTTTGAGGTTTTGTACATAAACATTCAGGTAAGTGTTGCATTCATAGTTATTGTCACAGAAAAATCAAGCTTTCTATTGAGCACCGGTT
The DNA here is from genome assembly GCA_027257055.1 of Cephalopachus bancanus. Taxonomy (NCBI): domain Eukaryota; kingdom Metazoa; phylum Chordata; class Mammalia; order Primates; family Tarsiidae; genus Cephalopachus; species Cephalopachus bancanus. The sequence goes on from JAPVLO010000204.1 coordinate 13,874,763, forward strand.
TAACTCAGTCTATGGTCCTGGCAGTGGACCACATAACGACTGAAACTGAAAACCTGGACCAGGATCAAGGGCAGGAAATTTCTGGCAGGGCTGGAACTGGACTTGAGCAACGTTGTGTTGCCACAGTGGGCAGGCTGGTGAGGGGCAAGGGTCTCCTGAGTGGCAGGCTCGTCAGTGATCCTCATCAAAGGTAAGGACTCAGGCACCAGGAGTTGGGAGGTGCCATAGCCAGGTCTGGAGAGTGATGAGGGCAGCTCTCAGAGGATGTGCTTGTGCCTCAGAGACCTCCTTCCCAGGGCAGGCTTAGCTGAGGAACTTCCTCACCAGCCCTGCCCATGCAGAGATCATCCATGTTCCTTGAGCTGGCACCTAAGAACAGGATAGGAGCCGGGCTCCGTGGCTCAGCCTGTAATCCCGCGCTTTGGGAGGCTGAGGTGAGTGGATTGCCTGAGCCCGTGGGTTTGAGACCCACCTGGGCAACTTGGCGAGACCTCGTCTCCACAATAAATCAAAAAATTAGCCGGGCGTGGTAGCGCGTACCTGTAATTCCAGCTACTTGGAAGGCTGAGGCGGAAGGATCGCCGGAGCCCATCTGATCAAGGCTGCGGTGGCCGGGAGCATGCCACTGCCCTCCAGCCTGGGTGACAGAGTGAGACTCCAACTCAAAAAAAAAGGAATAGGATAGGGCCATATCTTCCTGTTCCTTCCTGTTCCCAACAGTCCCTAGAGTTCCTGTCTAATGATAGAAGACTTTGACAAGAGATAGGACTAGGCTTTGGGCTGCTTCACCCGGAGGCCAGGTGGCTATGTCTCAACACTGTCCAGGAAGAGTGTCATCATATTTTTTTCTCAGCGTCACCAGTTGGTTGCTGGCTGGAACTCTGATAGCTAAGCAGACATACTTCTGGGTTTACAGATTGTTATCCACCACTGTAAGTATTAATCAAAATTTGGACTTCTGTCATACATAGCTAATGCATAATTTTGTTTGCTTCACAGCAAATTAAATAAAGAATTAGGCCAGGCATGGTGGCTTGCACCTGTAATCCCAGCACTTAGGGAGGCCATGGTGGGAAGATTGCTTGAGCCCAGGAATTTGAAAGCAGCCTGGAATTCTAGAGCAGCAAGACCTCGTCTCCAATAAATAAATTTAAAAAAAAAAGAAAAGAATTGACAGCACATTAAATGAATGGTTAAATTGATTAATTTTTATTTCTCTAAGTCTTCAGGTAAAACCAAAGCTCCAGGCAGATGCACCATGTTTATCCAGAAGTTCCAGGTTCCCACCCCATCCCACCCTGGGGACTGTCAATGTACCCAGAATTGTGACAAAACTAAGCTTGGGCCACAAATGCATTGAGTCAGGGCACATAGGATGACAATAGTATTGATCGTGGTCATAGTATTGATCATGGTCATAGAATAGGCTAATGAGGCTAATGTCCTTTAAATAGTATGACAGATGAAATAGTGCTTGAATGGAAGTCCATCTTGGCTAACCAATTTTAAAAGTCTAGTCAAATAATTATGAAGCTGACACACATATTTTAATTTGTTGTAAAGCCTCTGTAAAAAAAAGAGAAAGTAAAACATCATAAATATTAAAGCACATCTATACTCTTTTCCATTGAACTTCAGAACACGAAATCTTTCTGTCAGCTGTGAGGTCACACACAAGGCCCACCCCCCATCCTAATCAGCTAAGCAGTCCCAAGACCAAACTACATAGAACTCAAGAAAATTATGAAAATGAGAATGCAAACAATATCACATCTGACCACAGCACTTGTCAAATTTACCCTGCATATCTCTGGCATTCTCTGAGTAAAGCTGTTCATGCATTTATTAGTGTCACTAGACAAAATTACAGCAGATTTAATTTAAAGGTCTTAATTGGCTTTTATTTGCTAATCTGGGATAGGGCAACACCTCATTGTACAAAACAGAATGAGTGTTCCATGAGTGGAACAGAGGATGCTGGATTTATAGACAGAAAAGGGTTGAGGAAAACAGAAACAAAGAACAAGGGGCAGATTGCTTGTTTCAAAGTTACTTTCCTCATAAAGGTTAAAGCAGAGGGGACTTCCTTATCATGCTGGCCAAAACTAGCTTGTTTGAGGATTTGCCTATTCTTGCAACCACCCCCACCCCCAGCCCTGTCTTGATTTCTTAGAGGGTCAGATAAGCAAACAACTTAGTTTTGGTTTGGCAGGGTGAAACTAACTCCATTTTGGTTTGGTCTGTTAGGCCTAGTGCAGGAGTTCAGTCCAAACCAATGACCTCCTGAAAGGACAGAACATGGAGTCAATATAGCCAATGAGCAGCCATTTTAACATTGACATTGCCTAGATCTGTCACGTTTCCCTATCAGTTCACTTTACCCTCTAACCACCAGTCAAGGACAGAACCAGTTTCTCAGAGGTAGCTATTGATAATTGTTTCACAACATCCTCTCCAGCTGGTTTTGTACTAATTAGCTTTTCCATTTCAAATACTTGCCTCTACCCATAAAACCCAGGTTACCCTAATCAACCCCTTGTGACCTTCATGGCACAGACAGACCCCATCACCATGGCAGCAATCATGTGACTAACCCACCCTTGTGCCTGCTGTCCATCACCTGACATCATTACCTGTGCTTGCCTGCCCCTTCGTGATGACATGGAGCAGACCACCACCCAACCACCTTAACAACCTGCTCCCATCAAGTGAATGTTTAAAAGTATTCAATCTTAAGCAGCCACTCGCCATTGCTTTACTAAACTCTGGTGTGACCATGTGCTCTTTGAGCTATGGCCGCCACCATGTTTCCTAAGCTTTGGCTCCCTCCCCTATTTTGGGGAGGAGAATCTCCTCTCTCTCTAATTTACTTTCTAAATAAACTACATTTTCCAAACTTCTGTGCAATTCTTTGCATCTTTCACATGGCACCGGCTCGTACACCAGACACCCATAACCCTGGCGGGTCTGACCTAACATTTTGAGGCCCTGCTGGGATATATTTTAGCCTAAAACCTCCTGTAAACTGCACTTAACATTACTCTGTAGATTGAGAAACTAAACGAGAGCCTGCTTAGATTGTTAGCATGTGTATAGTCTTCACGGGCACATCCCACTGTGTGTCAGAAACCATTCATGAATTATCTTTGATCTTTGCCAAGTTTTTACCCAGAAGGATTCAGAAGGGTTGACATGCTTTGGAGAAGACTAAGGGTTGTCCCCCAAATTACTGCCTCTTTGATATTTGGCCATTTTTTAGCCAAAGGGATTGGCAAGTATGTTAGAATCATGTACTAATGGTTAGTGGACAGCCAACACCATTGTCTTAAAGAACAGGGAAAGGAGAGAAAGGGAAGATTCTATTAAAAACCTCCAACAAGCCGGGCTCGGTGGCTCAGCCTGTAATCCCGCGCCTTTGGGAGGCTGAGGTGAGTGGATTGCCTGAGCCTGAGGGTTCGAGACCCGCCTGGGCAGCGAGACCTCATCTCTACCATAAATCAAAAAATTAGCTGGGTGTGGTAGCGCGCACCTGTAGTTCCAGCTACTCAGAAGGCTGAGGCAGGATCGTCGGACCCCAGCAGGTCGAGGCTGCGGTGGCCGGGAACGACCACTGCACTCCAGTCTGGGTGACAGAGTGAGACTCCCACTCAAAAAAACAAAAACAAAAACAACCCTCCAACAATATTTTAAAATTTCTTGTATTGTCTGCTTTGTAGCAGCAACCTGCTTTGTATGAGGAGGACCCTCAAAAAACCCAGAAATACGTTTGTCTGAGAGCCCTGACAAAGTTACCTTTGGCAATTTTTTAGGTAACAGGATTATTGCTCAGCATTTTTCATTGTATAATGAATATAGTATAATATAAAATATAATATGAATCTACTAACTAGATTCGAGGTTTCAATGGCTAAGTACAGTCATGATTCAAATGCATGTTTTGTACCAATGCAATTAATTCCACTGAAAGATAATAGGAAAATTTCATTATGAAAAATATGTGATAGGTGAAAAATAATGTTTAAGTAACCTCTCTACCAATGCAATTATGGCTTTGAGGAAAATTATTAAAAAACAAAATTAAAAACTTTAAGTGATCTGTGTCTCTCCTGAGATAAATATTATAAAATACTGTAATATTAGTGTAAGTGAATTCTTCATTAATTATTTTTGATAATTCCTGTCACAATGTCAACAGCAGAACATTCTTTGTCCAAATTAGAACCAATTAAAAGTTATTTGGGGAACTCAAGTGAATAACAATGTTTAACAGTTAGCACCTCTCAGAATAGAAATTCAACCAGCTGACAAAATGGAAGCTGAGAAAGATTCATGGTTCTGACTATTCCAAATCACAGCAAAGTTTACTTATGTAACTGAAGTAAACCTAGGAGCCTACATGGTCCAGTCTTGGCTCTGGTTCAGTCCAGCAGAAAAATAGTACTGAAAACAAATCTTTTCTGCCTCTTGAGAAAATGCCAAGGGTAGGAGTATATTTTAAATATCCAACAAAGCTCCTTAAAAATAATGTTCGGACTTCTCCCTCGCTCTCAAGTTTTCTGGCCAATTATATCTCCTCCTTCTCCACTGTTTCCAGTGTCTCCAGATATCCAGTCTGAGGCTTTTCTCTCTCAACACCCTTCTTCCTCCGCCTCCAGTCTTTGTCAAATCACCTTGGCATCGTAGGCTTCTTTAGTTCCTCAGACTGCTGTTACCCAGACTCTGCATAACAAAGAAAAGTTCAAAATATGCTTTTTGTTACCAGCAGGGGACACATTTCATTCTGCATCACACTCATTTATCTTGATTAGTGTGTGTCCCAGAGAGTATGAGAAGCCGGCCATGGAGGAATCTTGCCATCAAAGCATTTCCTGCATTAATCAAGAGGTTAGAACTCGGGCCTGCTAGTGACCAAGGAAGACCTGGCAGTTCCTGTGAACACTACAAGGTGCCATAGCCACTGTTCACATTTGCTTCTGCCAGCAATCTGCTGTGTCAGAATGTACCCAAGAGACATAGTATCCCACAAGAGGAGGAGACTCAGATTTCACTTCTACTTCTAAAAGGAAACATTAAATGAAAGATTATATACAACTCAGTGCGGCACACACACAATTATTTTGCTTTGTTTTAATTTATTTATTTTTAGTTGGAGTCACATTCCATCACCCAGGCAGGGGTGCAGTGGCATGCACGCTCACGGCCACCCCAGCATCGACCTGCTGAACTCTGGTGACCCTTCCACCTCAGCCTTCCACCTCAGCTTTCCAAGTAGCCAGAACTACAGACGAGTACTACCACACCCAGCTAATTTTTTATTTATTGTAGAGATGAGGTCTCACCAAGTTGCCCAGGCAACTCCAACCCGCGGGCTCAGACAACCCACTCTCCTCAGCCTTCCAAAGTGCTGGGATTACAGGCTGAGCCACCGAGCCTGGTCATACACATATATTTTAAATCACAGTACAAGTTCTAGATGAAGTCAGGGTGGGAAGCAAGGAGCACCACCCTTTAGGCCTGTCCTCTCGCCTTCCATCTTTCCTCCTTTCCTTCTTTTGTGGCCATCTCAGGATGGCTTCTTAGAGCACAATTTGAACAATGAGTGTGGTAGTGAAAGCACCGTGTTTGGAGTCAGAAATATCAGATTGCTGTCCTGGTAAGTTTCACTGCTTGTAACCAGGTGAGCTTGGACACTTGGCATATGACAGCTGCCTGGCTGAGCCCCTGTGAGACAGCAATGGTAGACAACTGGATCTCAACACATGGTGACTTCCTCCCTACCATTCTCCCAAGGTAAAGGAGAGAGTGAGGCTGGTCAGGGGCAAGTTCATTCTTGCCCCTGGAAGGAACTTCACCAGCATCAGGTGGACCCATGGTGAGTGGGCAGCAACCTGCTTTGTAAGAGGGAGACTCCCTCCAAAATGTAGAATTATCTTTTGGAGGGTGGGCATCTTGTAGTACAGGTTTCCCTTGGCTAGGTAAGTGTTCTAGGAATCCATTGGCATCAGTGTGCCACTAGTGTTGTTATGAGAGGTTTCATTGTGGAAGAAACGTCGAGTTGTGGCAAATAGGTGACTGGTTCTTCCACCATGACACTATACCTACCCACACCACACTGAGGGTTCAGCAGGTTTTGACTAAAAATGGCATGATCCCCATGCCCATCTTCCCTATTCACCCAATCACATTCAAGCAACTTATTTGTTTCCCCAGATGAAAAAAGTCCTAAAAGGAAACAGTCTGATGATGTAAAAGAGGTGAAAAAAACCTGGCAGATGCACTAAAAGGCATCAGAATTGATGAGTTCAAAAACTGTTGAGCAGTGGAAAAAATGTCTCTCTAGGTGTATTGCATCAAACGGAGAGTATTTTGAGGGTGAGGAATTTTAAACATATAAAAATAAATACACAATTTTTTATAAATAAGTTCAACTTGTTGGGGTCCCCCCTCATATGTAATAAGGAGCATTTATATAATCCAGATAACAAATCCAGAAATTACTATAAAATGGTCAGCCTGACTGTATGATACTGAACTTGACTGAAAAAATAGAATAAAAAGAAACTGACCATTTCAGACAGACTGAGACAGCAACAGAGCCAGGACATTTGGTGTTAACTGGATAAATATCTCACAGTCTGGCTGAATGTGTTGGCTCACACCTGTAATCGCAGAACCTTTGGGAAGCTGAGGTGGGAGGATCACTTGAGCCCAGGAGTTTGAGACCAGCCTGGGCAACATAGTGAGACCCATCTCTACATTAAAATTTTAAAATTAGCTAGGCATGGTGGTGCACATCTATAGTCCCATCTACTTAGGAGGCTGAAATGGAAGGATTGCCTGAGCCCAGGAGTTCAAGGTGGTGGTGAGCTATGATTGTGCCACTGCACTCCAGCCTGGGGGATAGAGACAGACCCTGTCTCTTAAAATATATCTTACAGACTGAAGAAGTCTGGATTTTTTAAATGTTTCCTTTGACTCTTAAGCTGTCCAGTACAGAGATCCTCAGAATTGTAAACTCTGCAAAACAGAAAGGCAAAGATGGACACTCTCAAGGGCTGAGAGTTGACTTTCTTGACTCTTCTATGGGAAGACCCCTGTTCCAGGGTCCCTGGGGATGTCTCCCTCCCAGGACGGGTCCCATTTGGCTAGCTTGCTGGGAATTACCAGGAGACAGGCCTAGGGAGGACCTCTAGCACTCGGCCGCCACTTTAATAACTCTGTTGCCACCTGCTGGTCACTGGACAGAGGCACTCGATGCTGGAAACGGAAGTTTGGCTGAGTTAGCCAGGCTCCAGGGAGCTGCACTCAAATTAGACACGATCCAAAGAAGTGACCTTGGGAGGATTCACAATTATGCCATTCATTGAGCCACCCAAGAAGGTGGACTTGTATAGAAGTGACACACTTCATCCAAGCATTATTCATACCCTCATCGGCAGTTGTATATCAACTGCTTGCTATACAACAGGCTGTTAGCCAGAACCTGGGGACACAGCAGTGAGCAAAAATAGGTGCTGTCTCTGCGCTCACTAGTTGCAGACTAGTGGGAGAGACAGACATTAATCAAATAATCACACAAATCAATGTATGATAGAAAAGTGTAATGGTGAGAGAACAGGCTTAAATGACTTTGGTTGATTTTAAAATGGAGACTTGGCTATTTGATATGCAAAAAATTATTGAAAGTGTTTTCATTTTCTGAACCAGCACTTCCACTTTTAGAATCTCATCCTGCCGGGTGCGGTGGCTCATGCCTGTAATCCCAGCACTTTGAGAGGCGGAGGCAAGAAGACTGCCTGAGCCCACAGGTTCAAGACCAACCCAGGCAACTTGGCGAGACCTCATCTCTACAATAAATCAAAAATTAGTCGGGCACAGTAGCGCATACCTGTAGTTCCAGCTGCTTGGAAGGCTGAGGCGGAAGGATCGCCTGAGCCCAGCAGGTGGAGGCTGCGGTGACCTTGAGCGTGCCACTACACTCCAGCCTGGGTGACAGAGTGAGACTCCAACTCAAAAAAGTAAAAATAAAAGAATCTCATTCTACAGTGACAGAAAATTGGACTGATGTATATGCATAAGGATGGTCACTGCGTTTTGTTTTTTTTTTTGAGTTGGAGTCTCACTCTGTCACCCAGGCTGGAGTGCAGTGCCACGCTCACGGTCACCGCAGCCTCGACCTGCTGGGCTCAGGAGATCCTTCCGCCTCAGCCTTCCAAGTAGCTGGAACTATAGGTGCGCGCTACCATGCTCTGCTAATTTTTGATTTGTTGTAGAGATGAGGTCTCGCCAAGTTGCCTGAGGCTGTTCTCAAACTTGCGGACTCAGGCAATCCACTCACCTTGGCCTCCTAAAGTGCTGGGATTACAGGCTGAGCCACCACGCCTGACTGCATGATTATTTATACACGCAAAAATAAAAAAGGAAACCACTCAAGTGTCCAATGATAATGACATAAACAAATTATGCCAACCTATAAAAATAGAATATTCGCTAGCCATCAAATGTAAAAACGTAGAGTTATATTATTTGACAAGGAACATATTTATTATATAATTTGCAAGTTATAGAAAAGCGTATCTAGTAAATATCATTGCAAATATTTTTATGGATATTTTCTTCCTGCTCCCTTCTACATAATCAATTTCTTTTTTAGTTGAAGTCTCATTCTGTCACCAGGGCAGGTACGCAGTGGCACAATCACAGCTCACCACAGTCTCAAACTCCTGGGTTCAGATGATCCTTCTGCCTCAACCTCCTGAGTAGCTGGGACTACAGGTGAGCGCCACCACACCTAGCTAATTTTTTATTGTTAAAATTTTTTTGTAGAGGCAAAATCTCAGTATGTTTGCCCAGGCTTGTCTCAAACTCGTGAGCTCAAGCAATTCTCTTGCCTCAGCCTCCAAAAGTGCTAGGATTACAGGATTACCCAGCTACATGATCAATTTTTTAATCGTTATTGTTGGATCATTACGATCATCATGCACATATGTTGTAATTTCTCCTATCTAAAAAATAAAGGCACAAGACAGAGTATTTTTACTCTGCTTCTCCCACCAGCGATCACTTCATTTCTTTGATACCCTTTGAAGTAAGGCCCCTCCGATTCTATTCCTCTTATCTATTTATTTATTTATTTATTGAGTTGGAGTCTTAGTCTGTTACCCAGGCTGGAGTGCAGTGGAGTACTCACAGCCACCGCAGCCTGGACTTGCTGGGCTCAGGAGATCCTTCTACCTCAGCCTTCCAAGTAGCTGGAATTACAGGCATATGTCACAATGCCTGGTTTATTTTTTGATTTGTTGTAGAGACAAGGTCTCGCCAAGTTGCCCAGGCTGGTCTCGAACCCCAGGGTTCAGGCAACCCTCTTGCCTCAGCCTCCCAAAGTGCTGGGATTACAGGCTGAGCCACCGTGCCAGGCCTCTGTCTCTCTTTAACCTACTCCAGTCAGGCTTTGTATAAGTTACCGGTGGCCTCCAGAATGCTAAGGCCCATGGTCGCTTCTGTCCTCATCTCATGGGTCACTCCTACCTCCCATACCAGTCCTTCACGAGGCTTCTAGAACACCACCCTTTTGTGAATCTCCTTCTGCCTCCATCCTTCCTCCTTCTCAGTCTTCTTTGCTGCATCTACAACTCTTCCCAACTTTATAACCTTAGTCCTCTTCTCTGCCTATACTCAGATCCTTTGACCTGATTCAGTCGTGGCTCTAAACACCATCTCCTCTAGACTAGATCTCCTATATGCCTGACTCATAAATCCAGCTGCCTGCTCACATTTCTAGTGGGCATTACAGAATCATCACGTCCCTAACAGGACCCCTGATTTCCCCACTTTAAACCTGCTCACCCACAGTCATCCTTAATCCGCTTCTTGGCACCTAAATCCTTTGTAATGTTCAGGCCAAAACCCTACAGATGCACCTTTTTCCTGCATCCCAGATCCAATCCTTCAGGAAATCCCATTAGCCCTCGTGTCAGCATATAGTTCCCAAATCCAATGACCTCCTCCCTCCTTCACTGCGGTCACTTTTGTCCACGAGGATTACTGCAGTAGCTCCTAACTTGTGCCCCCACAGCCTCATGTTCCCACAGCACCAGAGGTGGCCTTTGACAGCATATGTCAGGTAACATCATTCCTCTGCTCAAAATGTTACAGAAGCCCCTCATCTCACAGAGGGGGAAAATCTATGAGACATATTGTTTCCCCCTTCCCTCGGCTGCTCATAGCAAAACTCAGTAACAATTTTTTTTTTTTTTTTTTGAGTCAGAGTCTCACTCCATCACCCAGACTGGAGTGCAGTGGCTGCTCCCAGCCACCGCAGCCTCTACCTGCTGGGCTCCAGCGATCCTTCCGCCTCAGCCTTCCAAGTAGCTGGAACTACAGGCGTGCTACCACGCCCGGCTTATTTTTTGGTTTATTGCAGAAATGAGGTCTTGCCAAGTTGCCCAGGCGGGTCTCAAACCTGCGGGCTCAGGCAATCCACTCACCTCAACCTCCCAAAGCGCAGGATTACAGGCTGAGCCACTGAGCCCAGCTTAACAATTTTTTTTTAAATGAATGAATACATGCTGGCATGGAAAAAGTCTAAATAGATATAAACTAAACCTTTAACCATAGATATTTCTGGGTACAAGGATAATGCCCCTTGATTTTCTAATTTCTCTATAATAAATTTGAATTACTTGAGTGATAAAATTTAATGAAAAAATATAGGCTTACTCCTGAGGAAAACAGTTTTAGTAACTTTTTAAAGTCTACAGTTTCAACTAGTCACCTATAGAAGATGTTTGGTAAGATAATAGAAATGTGGAGGTGAGGGGGAGCACCCAATAACGTCACTGTGAAGACCCCTCCCCCGCCCAGGTAGTGGGAGAAATTCTGTCTTGAATTGAGGTTCCCCAGAAACTAACCCTGTGAGTTAACTTGAGAGATGGCAGAGTGAGAGAATGAGACAGAGAAGACAATGGAGCCAATAAAGGAAGGATTAAGACATTTCCACCCCAGGTAACAGGGGCCGATTCCACTGAGAGACAGTACAGCGCACGCTTGGTAGTTGCCCACTCTGAGAGGTGAGGACGCTGGAGTATTTATCCTCTGTCATTGATTAAGACCTATTTCTGGAGGCAATAACACTTTTGCACTTCCGGCTTGTCCCATGTGTTCCTATCACCAGAAAAGAAAAAACAAATCCCTCAGGCAGAGGGTCACAGGTGTTGGCAATCAGCAGAAAGCCAAGGAAACCCAAGTGGCCACAGAGAAGGTCTGCACCAGACTCCTCATTCCAACCGAATTTGCTCTCTGGGAGAAACTCCCTTGTCCGTTGCTATCTGAGGTCCCTGGCTGTGCCCAGGTTCTCCCTGGTCTGTTACACCTCACATCTGGAGTCATATAATGGAGTCACATCTGAAGTGAACAGTTGGGATAGCACCCCCCAGGAGACTATGCAGACATTATAGACTACTTTCTTGCAGGTATGTGTTTGGGCATCCAAGGAGAGTTTTAAGCTTTGAACAATCAAAGCCTTTGTAGTCTGAGTTCATAAACTCTGTGGCAATACAATTCCTTCAAATGCTGAGTAAGCTTCTGAAATATTTGTTTCCAGTCATTTCCATGTGCCAGTATGCACACAGAGGGTTCCTTACGCTTGTCTCAAGCCTGATTCTTTTCTTGGCATCCTAACCATTATGCCTCTCTCCCTTGACCTTCTTGAAGTCATCCGAAAAAAAAAATAGACTTGAGTTGAAAGGCCCCTTAAACTGATCTTTGCTGTCATAGAGAAATTACCAGTTTAATGAGAAGTCTTGATGGGTTTTTGTTGCTCAAGGCCTCTTTTCCATGATATCAGTTACTCTTTTTTTTTTTTTTTGAGTTGGAGTCTCACTCGGTCACTCAGACTGGAGTGCAGTGGCCGCTCCCGGCCACCGCAGCCTCGACCTGCCGGGCTCCGGCGATCCTTCCGCCTCAGCCTTCCGAGTAGCCGGAATTACAGGCATGCGCTACCACGCCTGGCTGATTTTTTGATTTATTGTAGAGATGAGGTCTTGCTGCCCAGGTGGGTCCCGAACCCGCGGGCTCAGGCAATCCATTCACCTCAGCCTCCCAAAGGCGCGGGATTACAGGCTGAGCCACCGAGCCCGGCTTGTTATCAGTTACTCTTTGAGGTTCAAAGCAAAGGCTCCAAATTCCTGGACTCATTCTCTTCCCTTTCCTTTCTGCTCTTAAACCAGCAAATTCTGGCCTGTGGTCAACTCTTCTTTGTACTCACTTGCTAAGCAAAGCAAGTAAGAACCAATGTGTGCTAACTTCGTGTTCGCCTCTTCTCTGAAAGTCACAGGCCCAGGAGATACTTTGCTCACCAAGTAATTGAGGACAACCATTTTATTGAATAATTTGCTACTATAGACCATGGGTCTTCATCTCTTCAGCCTCCAGTATCAATTTTCTTGCCTTCCCCGGCAGTGCTATATAGTCTAGAATCTATTTTTAGCCACACGACCCAAGTGCAAGAGCCTATATTTCTAAAAATTAGTTATTATAACACTAGCTGCCCTAAAAAATAAACTCCAAAATTTCAATGGCTCAACACAATAAATGTTTTGTTCTTACTGAAATAGTGCTGGGTGGTGACCAGGTTGGGCGGTGGCAGTGAGGAGGGTTGGGAGGGAGTGCATGGAGCCATTCAAGGATCCAGAATGCCAAAAGCAAAGCCACTTCCATAGGTGGCTTCCGAAGTTACCTTGGGGGTCAAGTCCATTCCAGTCAGTCAGCCAGAGGTTAGAGGGCAGGGGTGAGCTCTGGTAGGTTTGTGAGTCTAAGAAAATTTCTCCTTGCACATCACGTGACCCCACCAAGATGGAAGGGGCTGAGTGGGGGTGGGGATTGCACTCCCTGGGGAGGCAGCCACAGGGCTATGCTATGGAAGGCAGAGAAGCAATTTTTTTTTTTTTTTTGAGTTGGAGTCTCACTCTGTCGCCCAGACTGGAGTGCAGTGGCCGCTCCCAGCCACCGCAGCCTCGACCTGCTGGGCTCCAGCGATCCTTCCGCCTCAGCCTTGCGAGTAGCCGGAATTACAGGCGCACGCTACCACGCCCGGCTGATTTTTTTGATTTATTGTAGAGATGAGGTCTTGCTGCCCAGGCGGGTCTCGAACCCTCGGGCTCAGGCAATCCACTCACCTCAGCCTCCCAAAGGCGCGGGATTACAGGCTGAGCCACCGAACCCGGCTGCAATTTTTTTTAGTGAATACTTAACTGATTGCCTGCAATTTAAACAGGAAAATAGAAAATTCTCTCCTCTGCCCTCCAAATCCCTTCTCTAATGATTTGTTGGAATGGGGGAATTTGTCAGGGCACTATTTTTGAGCGTGAGATGGACCTTTCTCACTTAATTCCACATGGGAAGGAGGCACCAAAGGAACAAGTTTCATTCCTCTGAGGGACTTATCTCAAACCCTGAAGCTGAGTTTGGGTACAAACACTGCTCAGATCGAGTCATTACTAACTGCTGGTTTTTTGGCTGTTTTTAAAACAAAGGAATTGAAAAGTAGAACCACTGTTCTTTGCTTCCCTGAGTGAGAGTAGGCAGAGGAATGAATGGAAGGAAGCAGGAACTCGGAACAGCTGCTGTGGTGGGACATTTGTTCATGATAATGACCCTTCACTGGGATAACAGGGCATTGGGAGGTGGGCAGTTTGCTACAGCTAACAGTCTACGTGGGAGTATTGCCTGACACGAGACAGGGGTTGGAACAGCCATTCCAGGGGCCAGTAAAACTGGTTTTATGGAAGAAGCTGTCTTTTGTTAAAAAATCAAACCGAGACAAACATGGGAGGCTCTTCAGCTGCAGAGTCAATGCCAACCACAGTCTTCTGAAATTCATGCAGTCCCAAATCCCCTAGTACCCTCAGCCTAACTCGGAAGCACAGGAAACGGATTCTCCTGTTCGTAGAATGTGGACTTTTGTAGTTTAGGACTATCTGCTCAAACCAAATGATCCTAATAAATCAACCCACAGAAATGAGGTTCTGGTTTACACAAAAGGGAGGGTTTACACACCATTCAAAATAATTCCTTCCTTCCTTTCTGTAAGATTTTTCATTAAGGCCTGACTGGTGGTGCATGTAAAATACAATGTAGTTCATACTCAACTTGTCAAGGGTATAGCAATTGTATAAAGTGAGGCATACCTATCATCATGTACAACCCTTAGTGACTGACTCCTAGGACTTCAGGGCCGGGGGCAGCCCAGCTGTCGCTGCTGTGAACAGGTGGTGTAAAACAATAGCTCCGCTGAGCCGACTCACTTTCCAAACTCTCTAGCAGCCGAGTGCCCAGCCAGAGAGTGCCAGCGAGCAGCACAGGACACCACTCTGCCACCAGTCAAAGCCAGCGCCCACAGCCCATGGAGCCCCGGCCCGCTCTCCTGCTCATTGGACTCTACTTGGGTAAGTGCTGGGATCGGCAGTGGGGAGAGGGCTCTCCTTTGAGGCTGAGGCACCCAAAGTCCTGCTTCTTTGAGGGGAACACAGAGTGGCAGGGCCTCACCAGCCGGAGGCTGCGCTGTCAGTGTCTTCTGGATGTTGGCTTGATTGGGTTTCTGGATAAAGATTTTTAGTTTGTGTTACTCAGTTAAAATAACTACTTCCCAGCCGAAGGCTACAAGGTAGACATGCAGGTCTCTCCCTCCGTCAGCGCCTGGCACCCGATTCACCCATATGAAGTGAACCAAGGAATTCAACAAGTACCACTTGTAGACCACGGCAGCTTCCTGAAGCCGCTTTCACATTTGAACAGCTATAGGGACTTAAGGCGGTGACTTATAATCACAAACAATACAGTTGAAAAGTCATTTTACTGCTCTGGAAGAATTCAAATAATGAAGAGGATTGATGGACAGCTGCATGTGCTGGAGAGAGAACCCATGTAAATAGTTGTAACTAAACTCCCTCCATAGAGATAGAAGTTTTTTGTAATTTTCTCAAGTTTCTGAAGTTAAAAAAATTCCATATGAATGCATTCCTTTTTTAAAAGGATGTTACATGTAGGTTTGGATTTGAATTGAAACTATAAAACCTTGTGCAGCCCTTGACCTGCATTCTGCTCTGGAATGTGTCACAACACAGCAGCTGACATGCTATCCTGAATCTCAAACTTCCAGTCGAGGGAAATAGATGTTTGCTGATTACTTCATATAAAAGTTTACTGGTGAATCACCCCAACTGAGAAACAAGGTGGCTGACATCCTGTGATTTCTCTTTTCTAATATTGCTCTGACAAACACAGACCTTCTGGGCAAGAGGTAAAGGGCTTCATTATTAATTTTTTTCAATAGCAGAGTTGAGGAAAATAGCCTCAACTTAGATAAATTGTATCCAGTGGGATCTGGACTTGATCCAACCAAGGCTGGCCTGGTGTGTGTGTGTGTGTGTGTGTGTGTGTGTGTGTGTGTGTTTTGTGCACGCATGTGCACAAACACCACACTCAATGAAAATTCTCAAATGATATGCCTCTATATAAAAATCCTTAAGAGATCTCTTAGGATACCAAAGACCTCCAAAATGCATGTTTAGCTATCAAAAGAAGTATGCGATATGCATTTAGATAAAATCTAGAGTGTGCTGGTATATATTTATGCCCATTGGTGGTTCAAAGAAACTTAGAGCTAGGTGAGGCCATCCAATGTCCTCAATTTTTTATCATAAGGAAGTTAAAGCCGAAAACATGAGCTGACCTGCTCAAGGTCACTTAATTTGTAAATTTTGGAATGAGATCAGTGGGAGACTCGATTTGTTATAGGCACAGTCAGAAAACAGCCTGAAATAGCCAGAGGTAGCAAGAGACACAGCATCAGGTTAAGGTAAGAAGTACTCACAGTAGGCTGGGTGTGGTGGCTTACCCCTGTAATCCAAGCAATTTGAGAAGCTGAGGCAGGCAGAAGATGGCTTAAGGCCAAGAGTTTGAGATTATTCTGGGCAGCAGAGCGAGACCCTATCTCTAAGGAAGGGAGGAAGGAAGAAAGGAAGGAAGGAAGGGAGGGAGTGGAGCAAAGAGTCACCCACAGTGACTAGTAACAGTCTAAAACTCCTTTTGCCCAACCCAGGGGGACTATTTTTTACATAAAAATACAGATGGGGTAAATACAACACAAAAAGAACACTCTGAAATTGTGGTCAAGTTTCCCTACTTAGAATCATTCTGTTGGATACTTCTTATTTATACCAGGGACACCTTTCCTGCATTAGCTCAACACATCATGATCCCTTTCTATTTATACAGCACTTATGTCAACCTTTTCCTCCCTTCTGCCTTTTCAATCCCAAGTACCTCTCAGCCACCTTTCTTATGGCCTGTCATTTTCCAACTTGTTCACAGTCATTTATGTAAATGACAAATGTCAATCTCCACGAATGTAGAAAGACAGGATTCCTGTCAGAGTCATCTTTGAATATCTCAAAACTCCTAAAACAATGCTTTGCTCACAGAAATGCTCAACAAATATTTGGTGGATAAATTAAAGTTACCTCCATGTGACTAAACATTACAAATATAATTTTGCTTTAAAAAAGGAGATTTGACATTTGACATTATTTAACTGTTTCTCTGCATGTTTGTTCATTTACACCCTGCCTGTTTTAATTTTTTTTTTTAATTTTAAAAATGTAAAGGGAAAAATGTTATCACTACTAACAATTTCACCGTTCAGATAAGGAAACTAGACAAATCCCAGGGTGTTTTAATTAGCTAAAGAAGACTTAGTTAAATGGACATTTAACAGTTCCTCTAGTGAGCCATTCCTTAACAAAAAGTTGAAATTCGTGTGCTATATTGACTGAAAGGTCATGATTCGTGGGATGTCTAAGACTTGGCTCATGGAAGCCTAATCAGACATTTAGAAATGTTGGTGGTGTAGGGTCTGCTGTCATAAATGGGTGAGCAAACTTGTAATCTAGACTAATTGACTTGCATGTTTTTTCTTTTCCCCAACTCATTTCTTACACTTAGACTCAAGTCCTTTCAGTATTGTCTTTACTGGTTCAGCAGCAGCCAGGAAAAACAACTTTGTAGCAATCAGAATGTTATCCAACTGTATATTGTTTACTTTATTGTAAATACTGGTGAGCAGTGGTCAATAAATAGTTTTATAATCCTTAAAAAAAATTTTAAAGATGTGGAGTACAATTCAGAGTCAGGTATATAAATGCTCATTATGCAGTTACCCTTATTAATGAGGTGTGCCCCTCCCTCCCCTAGCAGTTTCCCTCAACAGCCAATCCCACCCCCACCCCCTGCAGTTTCCAGCTACTGCCAATCCCTTTCTTATAGTATTATGATAATTGTTCAAGGTTCGTTATGAGTGAGAATATATGGTACTCTGCTCTTTGTTTCTGTGATAGATCATTGACTAAAAATCCATCCAAGTTGCCGCAAAGTCCATATGTTTGTCCTTCTTTATGGCTGCATAATATTCCATTGTGTATATATACCACATTTTTTTAATCCAGTTCAGCTTCGATGGGCAGCATGGTTGGTTCTATGTTTTTGCTATTGTGATAGAGGTGCAACAAACATGCGTGTGCAGGTATCTTTTTGTAGAATGATTTGAGTTCCTCTGGGTATATTCCCAATTAGGGGATTGCTGGGTCATATGGAAGGTCAGTTTCTAGTTCTTTCAGAAATCACCACACTGTCTTCCAAAGAGGTTGCACTAGTTTGCATTCCCACCAGCATATACTCTGTCTTTTTATGAAAGTATTTACTGTGAGTCATTAAATCCATGAAGAACTGGTCCAATTTCCCAGGCCATATTGGACTTTGGAAGGGAAACACAGAATTCTGCCTGTGAGTCCTGCAAGTTTTCTATCACTCTACCCTGATTTGGGGAGGAAAAAAGAAAAGAATACTAATGAATCCAACCTAAAAAACGAAGACCTTCTTGGAAAATTCTTAGAAATTTCTTATGGAAGGAACAAGGCACCTTGTTATTGGCTAAGGTGGGAGAGGAGAAGGTGACTGTCCACGGAGTGCTGACCATGCCTGCTACCCTGCCTTCCTTTCTCCTTAGTTGACCTTAGGGTTGGCCTGCGTACTTTTCCTGCTACATAATGCTGACCATCTACTCTGTCTGGAGTTTCTAGTAATTTCTTCCTGTCAAACTGGAATAAGTGGTCATTTAAAAATAAGCAGCCCAGGGAAATGCCAAAGAAACAGCTTCAGACTCAGTGGCCAAGGCACCGGGTGATCCACTTCAGCCCATACCCTTCGCCCTGGGGTAGACGGGACCTGGGATAGACAACACGTGGAAGACAGAAAGATTCCATGTTTCAGGGGCTCAAGGGGTAGCTGCAAGAAGTGGTCTTCAAACAACACACTGCTTCAGAAGGTCCTCAGATGCAGGTGGTTTTGGGGAGAAGCCATGTGAAAGCTCTGTGTGATTGCTACCTTGGGTGCCCTTGGAATCTTTGGGGTTCAGAAAACTTGGGATGCTAGAAATGAAGAGGTAGGCTAGGTCAGGGGTTCCCCACATAGATATTTAAGCTACATTGAAAGCTTCAAGCTTCCAAATGGAAACGGCACATTTACCTTCAGGGAGGAGGTAAACTGTCTCCGTTTATAATCCCACCTCCAACTAGTGGGGAGCCAGGAATACCTTGCTCAGCCCTCTGAACCTCAGTTTCCCGTCTGTAAAGTAGGGGTAAAAACTTGCTGCATAGGATCATTATAAGGATTCAATAAGATCATACAAATACAGGGTTTTTGATAGAGCTCTATGGGATATTAAAACATACATTTTGGAGGCGGGGGATGAAAATGCATCGCTTCATAGCATGACATTTGTTATGTCAAGCAGATACAAAGTTCTGGATGAGAAAGAGTAGTTGAGAACCTGGGCTCTGGATTTGAATCCTGGTTCCACAACTTATGAACTCTGGCCAAGTCACTTAACCTCTCTGTGCCTCAATTTCCTCGTCTGTAGACTGGGTACAATAATATCACCTACCTCACCCAGTTGTGAGGGTTGAAAGAGTTAGTATAAATAAAGCATGTAGAAAAAAAAAGTGCAGAGAAATGTATCCAGCACTTAAGTGGATGTGTTAGCTATTATTTTTATTGGTTAATAAAAATAGAAAAAGTAATTGCTATTTTTTTTTGAGTCGGAGTGTCACTCTGTCACCCAGGCTGGGTGCAGCGTCATGCCCACAACCACTGCAGCCTCGGCCTGCTGGACTCAGGTGATCCTTCTGCCTCAGCCTTCTAAGTAGCTGGAACCACAGGCACACACCACCATGGCCGGCTAATTTTCTGATTTATCATAGAGACACGGTTTCACCAAGTTGCCTAGGCTGGCCTTGAATCCCTGAGCTCTGGTAATCCTCATGCTTCCACCTCCCAAAGCACTGGGATTATTATAGGCATGAGCCACTGCATCTGGCTCAAAAGTAATTACTTTTTACTTAAAACTACTTTGTTGGCAAACTCTCCCAAACGTAGGACTCAAGGAAAAAAAATAAAGAAAAATAATAACTTGTCTTAGAGGTGATATGTTAATAGTCCTGGGGAAAAAAGAAAAAGCATCTCACTCATTCAATTTTAAAGTTTTCTTGCCAGGTGCGGTGGCTCACATCTATAATCCCAGCACTTTGGGAGGCAGAAGTGAGAGGATTGTCTGAGCCCAGAGGTTCGAGATCAGCCCGGGCAACTTGGCGAGACCTTGTCTCTACAATAAATCAAAAAATTAGCTGGCCATGGTGGTGTGCGCCTGTGGTTCCAGCTACTTGGAAGGCTGAGACGGAAGGATCGCCTAAGCCCAGCAGGTGGAGGCTGTGGTGGCCATGAGAGTACCACTGCACTCCAGTCTGGGTGACAGATTGAGACTCTGATTCAAAAAAATAAAATAAAATAAAGTTTTCTTGGCCCAGGGAGAAATCACATTGGCCTCAGCAGGAATCCGTGGAAAGAGGAGATCTGGTTACACAAATCAGGGCACATGGATCATGTGTCTACTTCCTCTCCCAGCCCTAAACAGGCAGCGGCCCCCAGTCCACACAAGGCTCGAGTTACAAAGATCCTTCACGAGGCACTTGTTGGCATTTGGAACACATTTTCTCATAGGAATCATGGTACATGCAGTTGTGAGATTGCCAGGACAGCCCACAGCACTCTCTTAATATTGAGAGTCAGGGCAGGAGCACGGCGCAGAATGATGAGCTTCTCATTTGAGCTTTGCCCCCCCTCAGCTGCATGACCTTGGCCAAGTGTCCCAACTCTCCGAACCTCAGGTGAGAGTGTCTGCCTGCCTGCTGCTTCTGAGGCTGATGAGAATCCCACAACAGCAGATGCAAAGAGCTGTGGTCTCCGAGAGGACTCCATATTGCTCTCTAGCCTGAAGGAAAATGCAGTGAAGATTCCTTGGAATTTTTCTTGTTCCAAATAGGAGCCCCAAGCCCAGGTCACCAAAGCATGATTTTCACTTCATTTTAACAACTCGTTGAGACATGTATTCACCAGCAGTAGTATTTTCTTAATTGTGGCAAAATACGCATTACATAAAATTTACCATTTGAATCATTCTAAAGTATACAATTCAGCGGCATTAAATACATTCACAGTGTTACCCAGCCATCACCATGATCTAGCTTCAGAACCTTTTCATCATCCCCAAAGGAAACTTCATGTCTGGAAAACCGTCCCACCCTGTTTCTCTCTACCCCAGAGTTCCTAGCAACTACGAATCTGCTTTCTGTCTCTGTTCTGGATATTTCACATAGATGAAATCATGCAACATGTGTGCCTCTCCACGCCTGTCTTCTTTCACTTAGCAGAATGTTTTCAAGGTTCATCCATGTTGTAGCACATATCAGTACATCATTCCTGTTTATGGCTGAATAATAGTCCCTTATACGGGTATGCCATAATTTGTTCATCTGCTTATCTGCTGATAGACACTTGGGTTGTTTCCACCTTTTGGCTGTTGTAAGTAGTGCTGCTGTTCTTTTGGTTGTGTACCTAGGAATGGAACTCTGGGTCATATGGTCCCTCTGTATTTAACTTGTTGAGGAATCATCATTTTACATTCCTACCAGCAGCATATGATGTCCAGTTTCTCTACAACCTCATCAGTCTTTGTTATTTTCCACTTTGTTAACTGTGGCCGTTTTGGTAGGTGTGAACCAACATCAATTGTTGGCTCTTCATGGTGTCATGAGATCTGAGAGCAACCAGTTCAAGATTTTATTACACCATGACCAGACTCTGAAATATTGAGATTGGCCTTTTTTTCCTCCTTCTCCTCCTCTTCATTCTTCCCCTCCTCCTCCTCTTCCTCTTACCCCCCTTTTCTTCTTCTTCCTCATCTTCTTCTTCTTGAGCTAGGGTCTCACTCTGCTCACTGCAGCTGCAGCCTCCATCTCCTGGGCTCTGCCTCAGTCCCCAAGTATCTGGGACTACATGTGTGCACCATCACACCTGGCTAATTTTTTTATTTTTTTGCAGAGATGAGGTCTCACTATGTTGCCCAGGCTGGTCTCCAACTCCTGGGCTCAAGCAATCCTCTCCCTGCCTTTGGCCTCCAAACGTGTTGGGATTACAGGTGTGAGCCACCATGCCTGGCTGAAATTGGCTGTTCTTGTGGGCCTTTGTTTCTTGTGTGTTCTTGCATCTGGCAAACTTGATTCAGCCAGGAGCTGTATTAAGGAAGATCACCTGTCCAAAATACAAGTGTTGTGATCATCTGGCCCTACTGTTGCCTGGTGAGGGACCATACCCACAACTGTGCTTGGAAAGAAACTTAAGGGCAATAGTAGCTGCATTCCAGACTCCTCGATGAGAAGGCCTGCAGGCCTTCCATTAGCTGGTTATGCCTCAGTTCTTCATGACCGTGTATATGGAGGATGTGGAGCAGAATCTGACAGTATGGGTGTCATTTGCTCTCTCAGCTGGCCTTGTCCTGGGCTCCGAACATGAGACCCGTCTGGTGGCAAAGTTATTTAAAGACTACAGCAGTGTGGTGCGGCCAGTGGAAGACCACCGCAACGCCGTGGAGGTCACCGTGGGCCTGCAGCTGATACAGCTCATCAACGTGGTGAGACAAGAGCGCCAGTGCCCCGTAAACTGCACCTCTCACCCCAGAGCATCCTCCCTTCTGCTCCCCTCTTTTCTCTCTAAAGATGGGGCCTTGTCTTTTTCCAGGACGAAGTAAATCAGATTGTGACAACCAATGTTCGTCTGAAACAGGTAATTCAGCTGGATAATGGCATTTATGTTGTCTTTATTCACCTTGAAATGAAACCTGGGCCCAGAGGAAATCAATCTGGGTAACAAGGATATACACCAAAATGTCTAAAGTAAATATTTTGGGATGATGAGGGCATGGATCCTGTTTGCTGGATTTTTTTTTTTTTAACTTTGGGCTTTTTCTGTATGTGTTAGTTTGCTAGGGCTGCCACAACAACGTGCCACACACTGGGTGGCCAAAACAACAGAAATGTATCATCTTACGATTCTGGAGACTAGAAATCTGGAGTCGAGGTATTGGCAGGTTGGTTTCTTCTGAGGGCTATGAAGGAAGGATCTGTCCCAAGCCTGTATCCTCGGCTTGTTGGTAACTGACTTCATGTTCACCCAGCATTCTCCTTATCTATGTGTGAGATATAGCTATCATTATATATACATATATAATCACTTGTCATATACATATATATATATATATATATATATATATATATATGTCTTTAAATGTCTCCCTTTTATAAGAACACCACTCATACTGGATGAAGGTCTATCTTAATAAATCAGTTTAATTTAATAACCTCTGTGAAGGTACTATCTTCAAATAAGATCACAATCTTAAGTTCTGGGGGTTAGGACTTCAATATGAAATTTAGGGGGACACAATTCAACCCATAACATTGTGTTATCCAACTTTGCTGCACTGGGCATAGACAGGTTGAATAACACTTATCCAAAATGCTTGGGACCAGAAGTGTTTCAGATTTTGGACTTTAAAAAAAAAAACATATATTTACTGGTTGAGCATCTTAAATCCCAAATCTAACATGCCTTGATGAGCACTTCCTTTGCGTGTCGTATTGGTGCTCAAAAAGTTTTGAATGTTGGAGCATTTCAAATCTGAGATTTGAGATGTTCAACCTGGATTACTTTTGTAATGTAGGATAATATATAACAAACAAAAATGATGATGCCTGCTTGAGGAAAATGTTCACACTACAGGAAGGGTCAGATTCCTTTCCTGGAGGTGGACAGGATGACATGGTAGATTTGCCATCTCCCAACTGCATGACTTAGGGGTATCATGAATTAGGGGTATCTTTGTTTCCTCATCTGTAAAATGGTGCCAATAATCGCTTTTATTGTGCAGGATTATTGTGAGGACAAAATGAATTAAGTGCACAGAATAGTGCCGTATGTTTGACATTACTAAAATGAAAGCTGAATTTTGAATCAAACTTCTTTTTCCCCTACGGACTAACAATTTCTGTCAATATCTGAATTCCCATGCTCTTGATGGGACCTAGGGCCCTTGATAACTCTAAGGTTTTAAGGAGTGAATGCTTTTGGCTTTTTGATTGGCTAAATGTCTCCATTTCCAGCAATGGGTGGATTACAACCTAAAATGGAATCCAGACGACTATGGTGGTGTGAAAAAAATTCACATTCCCTCAGAAAAGATCTGGCGCCCAGACCTTGTTCTCTATAACAAGTAAGCAAGACTGGTGGGGGAGGGACACGCCTGGGGCAGAGGGAGTCACGTGACATAATTGAAGGGCTACATTCTCAGAATGCTTCTTACCATGATTAGCGCCAATAACCCTAAAAGCCAAGAGCCAGTTGACAGGCCAGGGGTGCCATATGGTGTCTCAGTTATAAAGAGACGTGATTACGGGAGCTGAACTGAATCCGGGCTGAGGGTGGGGAACATTTAATCCCTGAGAGTTCCTGTCGGGCATGTGGCAACTGTCCAAGGTACCCAAACTTCCTATCCCTGAGTTCTTTGGACTCCAGTGTCATCCCTCCCAAATGGGTCTGAACCTCTGGGGTTGTTATTGGTCACATCCTGAAGGCCATCCCACACCCAATGCTGCTGATGGCCAGGGACAACTGCATTGGCCATCTACTGGACCGCAACAGACTGCATGGTGTGAAATTATAATGTGATTCAGACACTGCGGTTTCATGACACGTTCATTATCACTGCCCTTCATTTGTCAGGAAATGTTCATTTCAAAGAGCGTCACCCTCAGGTGGGAGCATTCACCTCAGCCTGGAGGATTTACGGCCTGACATGACACAGCATGTGTCGGGAGTGGGGAAGCTGTGCGTCCTGGGGACCTAGGGAACACGACAAGGCCAGTGAATGAAAACAGTACCCTTATACGGCAGCCCCTCCTCAGTTTGGGTTTTCTACCACATATTGTTCAACTATACTGGGGATTCAAGCTTGAACCAAATTACCCAGTCATTTGTATTTTTGGACAAATTGACAGAGCAGAGAACCTTGTGTGAAGTTTCTCTTCCAGTAAGAATCTGAGGGAAGCAATGAAAACCCTCTAGTTCTTCTGATAGGCTCACTCAGGAACACCCTGAGGGGGCAGGACCCTGTTTCACCTGCCCACTGGAAGAGACTAAGATGAATTTAAGACCTTCTGCCCTTTGGGGCTCTTTGGGGCAGGTTTCTGAGTAAAGAGCCCCACTTCACCCCAAGGAAAAATCAATGGGAGGAAAATCTCTTGATTTATGACACAAGGGACTAGTATATGCCATTATGTCCCTGAAAGCCTACTGAGGCAAACCTCACCCCACACATTCAACATTTATTCTAACTCCCTGTTCTCTGCAAGTCCCTGGAACACAGGCTGTTTACAGAAAGAGTAAGCTGACTGAATGAGGCCTGTAGAAATAGCGTGTTTTGTTTTGTCTTTAAGTAAGAAACCATTGCCAGCATTTAAAACTTGGGAAATATCCCAATAAAATCAGGATTTTTAGCCTCTCTAGAAATATGCAACCCCTAAACATCTGGAAATTGTTTACTTTTGTTTTATTTATTCATTTATTGGAGCCGGAGTCTCACTCTGTTGCCCAGGCCGGAGTGCCATGGCATGATCATGGTTTACCACAGCCTTGGCCTCCTGATCTCAGGCAATCCTTCTGCCTCAGCCTTCCAAGTAATTGGGATTACAGGCACGTGCCACTATGCCTCACTAATGTTTTAATGTTTTGTAGAGATAAAGTCTCACTATATTGCCCAGGCTAATTTTTATTTTAGTTAAAAAATCTAGATTTCTAGCTTTTGAGGATGAATCCAAACAACTGGCCACATTGGGCCCTCACTCCCATGAGGACACCACGGGTGACAATGCATGGTATCACCTTCCTGAGAGGTGACAGGAGCTCCCTGTCCAGCACAATCTCACTAGACATGCATTTCTCACCTGTCTGGCCCTGGAGGCATCTGAGTTTGTGATCCCTCCCCACTGAGTTCTAAATAGTTCTTAATAAAATAGTAGACCCCTTCCCCAGCCTACTTGTCACAGTCTCAAAGTAGATTGAGGATGGAATCATAAGAGATTAACATTACAAATATTACTGTGGGCTGGGAAAAAAAACCTGGGATATAGCATACCCACACTGCCTGTTATTTCTTTCTTTCTTTTCTTTTTTCTTTTTTTTTTTTTTTGAGAAAGCAGGACTTATTGAGAAGACAGAAAAGCTCCCACAGTAGGAGAGGACCTGAGGGAGTTGCCCTGTTATTTCTTTAAAACCACAGGTTCCCACGTTCTTCCCCAGGTGTTCTGATTCAGGGTTCACTTACATGGTGTGCAGGAATCTGTATTTTTAGCAAGCACCCCAGTGATTCCCACTATCAAATTTAGGAAACATTGCAATAGGCAAAAAATGGCACTGCCTGAAAGAAAGCTTCTATAATTAACACCTGAATAATTAGCAGCTGTCTTCTGTTAATGTCCCCAAGCTGAATGGAAGGCTCGTCTGTCACTTGGAGCCATTTTTGTCTTCTATCCCAACTGTAGCGCAGATGGTGACTTTGCCATTGTCAAGTTCACAAAAGTGCTCCTGGACTACACTGGCCATATTACATGGACACCTCCAGCCATCTTTAAAAGCTACTGTGAGATCATCGTCACCCATTTTCCCTTTGATGAACAGAACTGCAGCATGAAGCTGGGCACTTGGACCTATGATGGCTCTGTGGTGGCCATCAACCAGGTAGGTGGTAACTCCATGTGATGAGGCTGGTTTCTGGAAAAGTATGACTCAGGTCTCTAACTCTGCCCCTGGATAATCTAGGCTCTCAGCACCAGTTTAAACTGGGAATCATCTAATGTGATGGTTCTAATTGGTTGAGAAGGCTCTTTTTTGTTCTTTTTGAGTCAGGGTTTTACTCTGTCACCTAGGCTGGAGTGCAGTGGCACAATCACAACTCACTGGGGCCTCGATCCTACTGGGTTCAGGTGGTCCTTCTGCCTCGGTCTCCTGAGTAGCTGAGATTACAGTCATGTACCACCACACGCAGGTTTTTTTGATTTTTTGAAGAGATGAGGTCTCGCTGTGTTGCCCAGGCAGGTCTTGAACGCCTGGGCTCAAGCAATCCTCCTGCCTCGGCCTCCAAAAGTGCTGGGATTACCAGCAGGAACCGCCACTGGGATGGTTCTTGTTGTGCCACTCATGAGAACTAGCTGAGAGCTTCAAAGAATTCCCCATGCCTAGGATCAGTCTTGAGCACCCTAATATAGTCAGTCTGGGGTGGGGCAAGGGCACCACTGTGTTTCAAAGCTTCCAGGTGACTTAAAAGTGTAGCCAAAATGGAGACTACCAATAGACCAAACCTCCTTATATTTTAGGAAAGCAACCGAAGACCCAAAAAGCATTAGTGGCCCAGGGTTCCCCCTGGGTATATGACCCATGGAGCTGGAGTCTCTGGCCTAGTCACTGAGGATTAAGAAACCCTGGCCCTCCTCGGGGTGACTTGGCTGGGATTTCCAAGTCTCATTTCACTTCTCAGGAGAGTGACCAGCCAGACCTGAGCAACTTTATGGAGAGCGGAGAGTGGGTGATCAAGGAGTCCCGGGGCTGGAAGCACTGGGTGTTCTATTCCTGCTGCCCCAACACGCCCTACCTGGACATCACCTACCACTTTGTCATGCAGCGTCTGCCCCTCTATTTCATCGTCAACGTCATCATCCCCTGCCTGCTCTTCTCCTTCTTAACCGGCCTGGTGTTCTACCTGCCCACAGACTCAGGTGGGTGCAGTTGCCATGACTGCCGCTGCGGATGCTTCTGGGTCTCGTGCTGCTATTCTGGGGAAAACCAGAAATAATCATGTGCTCACCAACAGAGGCAGACAAGCCCACAACATCATGGTTGGGAAGACGCACGTCCTGAGTGGGCGTGTGCAGTGGTGGAAGCTGCTGCGGGTGGGGCTCACGGCTGGGGCGACATCCAGAGTCGGCAACGCATCCCTAAAAATGTGCATCCATAGCTCAGCCTAGGAAAGTGGATACCAACCGTATGCCCAGAAACGTGCCGGGCAAGGCGTGCGATCACACACACTTCTCATGCCCCTTCCCCTAGGAAGTCACTTTCTCTGTATCAGCAAATCCGATTTGCTCCTTTCCTCACTGCCTGCCACTGGAAAATAGCTTTCACTACCCGATTTCCAAAAGGCGATCTCTTTACACATGAGGTCACACACCCAGGTGGCCCTTCTTCCTCACATATCGGCCTGGACAACTTACTTACCTCCTGCTGATTCAGCACATCTGTGACATAATTTCATCAAATACCTACAATCTACCAAAAATGGGGAATCGGTCCCCATGTGCCTGCCAGCAGGTCATCACTCATAAACAATTTATGTCAGGCAAGGAGGAAAAGAGAAAGGTGAACCGGGCTCGGCGGCTCAGCCTGTAATCCCAGCACTTTGGGAGGCCGAGGCAAGTGGGTTGCCTGAGCCTGTGGGTTCAAGACAAGCCCCAGCAACTTGGCGAGACCTCGTCTCTACAATAAATCAAAAATTAGCCAGGTGTGGTAGCGCACACCTGTAGTTCTGGCTACTTAGAAGGCTGAGGCGTAAGGATCGCTGGAGCCCAGCAGGTCGACACTGGGGTCAAAAAAAAAAAACAAAAAACAAGATGCTACAGATAGTCCTCCGACTATGACAGGGAGCAATTTTATAAAGTCATTTAAATACACACAAAAGTTTAAATCCAACTTGCCAATAAAGGGAAAAAGAGGACTCATTCACTGAGCCAGCAGTATCTGTTGAACACCTGCTATGTGTCAGAGAAACAATAGAGAGAGAAAATGTCTGGCCCCACAGAATGCATGTTCTAGTGATTGCACTCATTTTTGTTGTTTTTGTTATTTTGGGTCAGGGTCTCACTGTCATCCAGACTGAAGTGCAGTGGTGCCATTATGGCTCATGGCAGCCTTGATCTCCTCGACTCAGGTGATCCTTCTGCCTCAACCTCCTGAGTAGCTATGACTACAGGCACGTGCCACCAAACCTGGCTAATTTTTTTGATTTTTTTGTAGAGACGAGGTCTTGCTATGTTGCCTAGTCTGGTCATCTTCAAACAAATGATCACAAACTCAAATATTTTTTTCAAACTTCTAATCAAATAAAACTTTTTAAAGTGAGTAGAGAAAACACTGACAGGGTATTATGGAAACAAACCAGAGTGTCCATAAAGATCAAATGATTGACACTTGAAAAGCACTTAGGACAATGACTTTGCATGATAAATGTTAGCTATTATTATTATTAATCAATAAATTTTCTGTGACTTGATATACTTTCATATTTATAATTCTGTACTTTTTCACTTTTGAAAGTTTTCCTACCCACCAGACAGAACTGACAATTTCTTGTTTGCACCCTCTCTGTATCCAATACATACTTCTACTCTAGCTTCTGGAAGCATCCAGTATGGGCAAAACTCCATAGTAGAAAGCAGGGCACACAAAGGTTTTTTGCCCAGACAAGATCCCTGAGATGAAAGAAAAGGAGCATGGGCTGGGAGAATCCCAGTTCCCTGAATAGGAAAAACAAAACAAAACAAGAAATAAGTGAGAAGACCAACTTCCTCTTACATGAAAGTGAGAGGTGTGAAATCGTTGTACCAGAAGGTCACTCAGGATGCGAAGGGGAACTCCTTGGCCTTGCAGACTTTGTCCTTTTCATAGTTTTGATCTTGAAGCTTACTTCCATAATGAGAGAAATATTCAAGTATTCTGGGCTGCCCATCCACCTCCTGGGTAACAAGCAGGCCAGGCTGCGGTTCAGTTTGAGGAGGTTCAGACTACAGAAGCAAAAGCTACCATCCTGGGCCTGGCTTGCCAACCCAGACCTCCTTTCAGTTCTCTGAGCTCCATCAAGACATGGAATTCGGGGGCATGAGATGAAGCAACTGTCTCCTGCGTGGCAGTCTCTCATGGGAATTCTTGTCACTTGCTGTTATCAGAAAAGTTAGGGTGCACAGATCGCATGGGATGTTCAGTAGGAAAAAAAATTCCCCAGAATAATGCTTTGAGAACATGCCGGTCACATTTCTCTTACCCTTGGGTTTCAGTGGTGAATTTGTTTGCTTGGGTTGCTATACAAAATACCACAGACCAGGTGACTTAAGCAACAGACATTTATTTTCTGGCAGTTCTGGAGCTTAGAAGTCCAAGATCAAGGTGTCAGCAGGGTTAGTTTCTTCTGAGGCCTGTCTCCTGGGTTCACAGATGGTCGCCTTCTCCCTGCATCTGCACATGGTCTTCTCTCTACATATGTGTTCTAATCACCTCTTTTTTTTTTTTTTTTTTTTGAGTTGGAGTCTCACTCCATCACCCAGCCTGGAGTGCAGTGGTACACTCACGGCCAACCCAACATTGACCTGCCGGGCTACGCCGATTCTTCTGCTTCAGGCTTCCAAGGAGCTGGAACTACAGGCGTGCGCTACCACACCTGGCTCGTTTTCTACTTTTTGTAGAGATGAGGTCTTGTCAAGTTGCCCCAGCTGGTCTCGAACCCATGGGCTCAGGCAATCCACTCGCCTTAGCCTCCCAAAGTGCTAGGATTACAGGCTGAGCCACCAAGCCCGGCCTCTAAATCATATTGGATTAGCCCCCCATGACCTCATTTTAACTTAATTACCTCTTCAGAAGCCCTGTCTCCAAAGTCACATTTGAGGGCCTGGGGCTTAGGACATTAACATGTAAATTGGGGGGAGGGGTATCACGGGTGGGTGACGGCGTTTCTGTTTTGTTTTTCTAGGGGAAAAGATGACTCTGAGCATCTCTGTCCTACTGTCTTTGACTGTGTTCCTTCTGGTCATTGTGGAGCTGATCCCTTCCACCTCCAGCGCCGTGCCCTTGATTGGGAAATACATGTTGTTCACCATGGTGTTTGTCATCGCATCCATCATCATCACTGTCATTGTCATCAACACGCACCACCGCTCGCCCAGCACCCATGTCATGCCTGAGTGGGTGCGGAAGGTGAGTGGGCGAGGTCCCTGAAGACTTCACACAGAGGGGACATCTGCAGGTCTCCCCTTCCATGTAGCCAGTGGATTTCTAGCTAATACTTGAGGATATTTAGGACCTGATAGTCCTTTCCGGACTTTAAGGACTTTTTGGAACGAGCATTATTTTGGTCTCTTTATTTATCTAGGGATAAATAACCCATGTAGCCTTCCCAGAGAGAAAAGAAACACAGAATTTACAAAGCCCACTCCAAGTTCAAGTTTATAGAATCTCTTTGATTAGAGAAGATGAGTAAGTGACTGTTTGTGTTTTTATTCAAATGCTGTGAAATTCTCTAGATTTCTGTTTGTATGTCTTCCAAATTGTGAACAGACTTGCTTATTTTTTGCTGGTAAAATAAAGTTTGTTGAGAATAGTATGGAGGTTAGATGTGGGGAGGAGGGCTTCCCCGTAAGAAGGGGTCAAAAAGTGAGTTTTAGAGAAGTACTTGGTCTCAAATATTCACATTATTGAACTTAAAAGTTTAACATTTCAAATATATCTATTTTTGATAAAACTTCACAGAGACACTAAAGTCCAGGATGTTTTGTGCAGAATGCAAAATATTTGTCAGTAACTGACAATCTACTGCTTGCAATGCACTCTTTTTGGAGATTAAGAGTCCTTGTTTCTACAGAGACTGTTGGATGACTCCTGGCAATACCTATGTTGCAGTTTCTCCACGAACAGGAAACGGAGGAAACTAGTTGGTTGTTTTGTGGAGCCGGAAGCTTATATGTTTGAGGCGGAGGAGCTCCTTCTTTAATCAAAGACTCTTGAGAACACATCGCTGGGGCGTTTCCGGTGCCTGTATGGGGGTCCTGAAGCTTAAACGCCATTGGTACCTTGTGAAACCGATGGCTGCTCACGTGCTCCCTCCAGCGGCGAACTGCTCGCATTACAGAACCATCACTGTTAACCATAGTTACTTGACTTACCCAGGATACACAGGGTGGAAACTATGAGAAAATCTAAAATGATCTTTTTGTTTTAAGGACAAGGAAGCTGAGGCCCAGAGACGCTAAATGAATTTCCTAAGATCCTATTGCTAATTCAAAGACTGTTGACAATAATTCTCACGCATGAATTTCTTTTTTATGCTAGGTTTTTATCGACACTATCCCAAATATCATGTTTTTCTCCACAATGAAAAGACCATCCAGAGAAAAACAAGACAAAAAGATTTTTACAGAAGACATTGATATTTCCGACATTTCTGGGAAGCCAGGGCCTCCACCCATGGGCTTCCACTCTCCCCTGATCAAACACCCTGAGGTGAAAAGTGCCATTGAGGGCATCAAATACATCGCAGAGACCATGAAGTCAGACCAGGAGTCCAATAATGTAAGCTTTGTGGCCTGACATCGGCACCTCTGAGTTTAAATGGTCAAATGCATGAGCGCAGATTGATGGGTTTGACTTGACTGGAGGTTGGCATTCAAGGGGCTGCTTCTGACCTAAGACATACGTTGGTGACCACCTCTAGGCCACCTTAGTAAGTCATCACATTCTGAAGACTCTATTTTAAAAAATTAAGATCACACCAGGTACAGTGGCTCATGCCTGTATTCCCAGTACTTTGGGAGACCAAGGCAGGAGGATCACTTGAGGCCAGGAGTTTGAGACTTATCTGGGCGACATAGCAAGACTGCGTCTCTACAAAAAAATAAAAATAAAAATAATTAGCTGGGCATAGTGTCATGCACTTATAGTCCCAGCTATTTGGGAGGCTGAAGTGGAAAGATCGCCTGAGTCCAGCATTTTGAGGCTGTGGTGAGCTGTGATCATGCCATTATACTCCAGCCTGGGCTACAGAGTGAGACTCCAACTCTAAACAAATAAATAAAATAAAGATCATAATGCCAGCCAAGGGATGTTGAGGGCTTCAAGATCTAGAAGTTGAAAGACCCATAGTTAATACATGGATCTTGTAAGTCCAATAACCATCTTAGGGAAATTCTAACACTCTCCTCTCTCCCAGGCAGCGGAGGAGTGGAAGTATGTTGCCATGGTGATGGACCACATCCTCCTCGGAGTCTTCATGCTGGTCTGTATCATCGGAACCCTAGCAGTGTTCGCAGGTCGGCTCATTGAACTAAATCAGCAAGGATGAGCAGAAACTGAGTGGGCCTAGTTCTGCTCTGGAACCTACCAGAGCAGAGAGAGGAGGGAAAGAGAGAAGATTTGTCTACTTTGATACCCTCTTACTTATCAAATGTGTGATTTTCTGTACTTATCATTAATGACAATATTTGTGTTTACATAAATAAGGTTGTGGCCTCGAAGTATTTTCACACTGCTTCTCTCTTCAATTCTGCTGTGTATTCTGGGTGAGTGAATCCTTTTCAGGAAATGAAACTGGCGGATTGCTGAAAAAAGTGTCCATTTCCAAATGATGTCTGGAAGAGTTTTGCCTAAAGTAATCAAGGTTTTCTGTTGCATTGTCATTGCTGCTGTATTTAGTTATTTATTTTTCCTAACCACTAGACCACCAGGGAATTGCTGTTTTTTATGTTTTTGTTTTTGAGTTAGGGTCTTACTCTGTCACCAGGTTGGAGTGCAGTGGCATGGTCACGACTATCATGGCTCACGGCAACCTCAACCTCCTGGGCTCAGGTGATTCTTTCACTTCAGCATCCCAAGTAGCTGGGACTTCAGGTGAGAGCCACCACACCCTATTAATTTTTAAATTTTTTTTGTAGACGAGGTTTTCACTGTGTTGCCCGGGCTGCTCTCAAGCAATCTGCCAACCTCTGCCTCCCAAAATGCTGGGATTATAGGCATGAGTCACCATGCCTGGCCACTGTCTTTTTATTTATTTTATTTATTTATTTATTTTTTGAGTTGGAGTCTCACTCTGTCGCCCAGACTGGAGTGCAGTGGCCGCTCCCGGCCACCGCAGCCTCGACCTTCTGGGCTCCGGCGATCCTTCCGCCTCAGCTTTCCAAGTAGCCGGAATTACAGGCGCGTGCTACCACACCCGGCTGATTTTTTGATTTATTGTAGAGATGAGGTCTTGCTGCCCAGGCGGGTCTCGAACCCGCGGGCTCAGGCAATCCACTCACCTCAGCCTCCCAAAGGCGCGGGATTACAGGCTGAGCCACCGAGCCCGGCTTGTCTTTTTTTTTTAAACAGGGAGTATACTATATGCTTAAGAGCCGGTTTTGTACCTACTAGGAGAGTGCCATCTACCAGTCCCAAAGAGACAAAGTATCTGACTTAGAAACTGAGAATGCTGTAGAAAAGGAAAACAAAATAAGCTTCAGAATGGCCACCAAAATGTAAACTGCATCAAAAATACTATGCTTTAAAGTATATTTCTAGAACCAGGAGGTGAAGGTAGGTTTTGCAGTCTAACGTGGCACCTAGGTTTGATTCTTAGGGTCTGAAGGAAAATCGGTCCTAACAGTATTGAGTGTGAGGGCTGGACACTATGGAAATCATCTTGCTTATATCGTTTTATTTCATTCTCATAGCTTTCAGAATATCCCCATAATATCCTTGTTTTACAAATGAGAAAACTGAATTTCAGGGAGGTTAAGTTCTTTGCTCAAACTAGAAGAATTGAGATTTGAATCCAGACCTTGAGATTCCAAATCAGCTCCAGGCTGGGCCAGTTCTCTGGCTCACTTGCTCTCCCAGCTGCCTTAGCTTGATCTTGGCCGTTCTATGACTCTGGTCAGTGTTTCTGAGAGCTTCAGTCTTCGTGTCAACCATCTTTCTGCCTTCCCAATTACAATTCCTGTCTTTCCCCTCCCCCCAAGTCCTTATTCTAGTCATGTTTTGGGATCAAGTCCTAAAAACGAAAACAGAAATGTGTACATTCATCACCATTTTCAGAAATTCTGAAGTAGTAGAGAACGTAATTTCTTTTCTCTGTAGTACACTTTAACCCACAATATAGTTTACCTAAAAACTAGAAACTGTACAGCTTCAGGCTCAATTAGTCACCTTCAAATCACTACAACCCATCTGTTGTATTAGTCAGGGTTCTCTACAGAGACAGAACCAATAAGATGTGTGTGCAGGGTGCAGGGGGCAGGAGAGGAGAGAGAGAATGAGTTGGTTCATGCAATTTGGGATGAGAAATCTCACAATAGTCTGTCTACAAGCTGGAGACCCTGGGAAGCTGATAGCATGGCTTGGGCCAAGTGAAAAGGCCTCAGAACTAGGAAACCCAATGGTGTAACGCTTAATCTGAGGTGGAAGGCCTGAGAAACCAGGGGGCTGCTACTGTAGTCCAAAGGCTGTAGAGACTGGAGTTCTAATGTCCAAGGACAGAAGAAGTATCCCAGGTCCAGGAGAGAAAAAGACAAGAATTCGCCTTTCCTCTGCTTTTTTGTGTTCTATAAAGGCCCTGACCAATCGAATCGCTCCTGCCTGCAGTGAGGGCAGATCTTCGCTGCTCAGCCCACTGACTGATGCATCAATCTCTGGAAACACTTTCCTGGACACACCCGGAAGTACTTTTTTTACCAGTTCTCTAGGTATTTCTTACTCCCGTCAAGTTGACCCCTCAAAATTAACCATCACAAGCCCACCCCTTTTATTTTTTTAGAGAAAGTAGAAAGAAGTAAAGTTTATTATTCACCTTTCACAGATTGGAAAGGGGGCTGACACTCAGAGGCAAGTGTGCCCACAAGTCCACCCCTTTTGGGCACTCATATATGTCTCCTTAAACCATACTTAATCTCCAGATAAAGAGAATAAAAGATCATAATTTCACCTAACATGATACAACTATCCTGCATACAATCAAAAACTCACTAATCCCTTTCCCAGAAGAGGAGGTAAAGTCCTTGAGCAATGTTTAAGTTTCTCCATGATGTAAAATTATTCTTTTTTTTTTTTGAGTTGGAGTCTCACTCTGTCACCGAGACTGGAGTGCAGTGGCCGCTCCCGGCGATCCTTCTGCCTCAGCCTTCCAAGTAGCCGGAATTACAGGCATGCGTTATCACACCCAGCTGATTTTTTGATTTATTGTAGAGATGAGGTCTTGCTGCCCAGGCGGGTCTTGAACCCGTGGGCTCAAGCAATCCACTCACCTCAGCCTCCCAAAGGTGCGGGATTACAGGTTGAGCCACCAAGCCCGGCGTAAAATTATTCTTAAATAATGATATAGAGCCAGTATACCTTATGTTACAGAATAAAGGAATGAGAGAAGAATGAAAACAAAGTTATTTGTTTAATATATGTATATATACAAACAGATGTGTTCCTAAGAAAATAGAGAAGAAATACTTATGTCAATTACAGTCCTTGTTTTTGTAACTGGTCACGTGGTTGAGCCAGTGGTATCTGTAACTACCTTCTACTATCCATTCTGTATTCCCTTTGCCTTCAGCAAGCATCTCCATAAGTTGAGGTTCTTTACCTGGCCGCATGGTCCAAACCTTCGTTCCTGAGAGGTCTGGGCCATTTGTAGTCCTGTCTGGATTGGGTTGTTATAATTTCCCATTGGACTTAACCAGAGTACAGCAATGCTAAGAAACACCCTCACTGATCTCCTGTTTTCCAGACATGCTCTTCCTGACCTCCACTGTGGAGTAGACCAATTTCTAACACCGTGCTAACACCATAATCCCTTCTTAGCTTCTCTTCCTGTGGCAACTGACCTTAGGAACTCCCCCATGAAGCCATCGGTGCAGGCTGGAAGAGAGAAGGCAGTGCAGGATGACCAGGAGCCGTGGGCATTTGGGCCACATAACTTGTGCCTTCAGGACCTAATTCAGCCCCACCGTGTAGGTACTACCTCCTTTGATGGAGTGCTGCTATGTACACCCAACTTTATGGCTTGATGGATCAGAAAACACCCAGTTCATAATAGGCAGCTCAGGTTGCATGGCAATTTGGTGGCTTGTGGTCAAGCATTCAGTTTCTACTAAGGCCTGGGAGCAACCCATGCACTTAAAGAAGTCTATTGCATTGGGTGTGGTGGCTCAAGCCTATAATCCCAGCACTTTAGGAGGTAGAGGTGAGAGGATTGCCTGAGCCCAGGGTTTGAGACCAGCCTGGGCAACTTGACGAGATCTTGTCTCTACAATAAATCATAAAATTAGCGTGGCATAGTGGCATGCATCTGTAGTTCCAGCTACTTGGAAGGCTGAGATAGAAGGATCCCCTGAGCCTAGCAGGTCGAGGTTGAGGTGGATATAAGCCTGCCTCTGCACTCTAGCCTGGGCAACAGAGTAAGACTCCAACTCAAAATAAAAAGAAGTGTATTGCCTTTTATGCATTTTAGAGAAACAATCATCTTCTTTAAAATGCACCGAAATAATGAATTTTGCTGCTACATATGAATGAACACTGATAGTTTATCTAAATAAACTCAGTTGACCATGACAAATAATTAGGAAGTTACCAGAAAACCATTCACCTTTTAACTAAGCTGGGTAAATATAATTTTTACCAACCACAGTCAACACTTTAAAATTATTTTCTATAACTAAAATAAGATTATCTGCTTTAGAATTTTCATTTTCTTCCCAAAACAAAAATCTGTATTTTTTTTTTTTTTTTTTTTTTTTGGAGTCTCACTCTGTCGCCCAGACTGGAGTGCAGTGGCCGCTCCCGGCCACTGCAGCCTGGACCTGCTGGGCTCCAGCGATCCTTCCCCCTCAGCCCTCCAAGTAGCTGGAACTACAGGTATGCGCTACCATGCCCGGCTAATTTTTTGATTTATTGTAGAGATGAGGTCTCACCAAGTTGCCCAGGCAGGTCTTGAACCCACGGGCTTGGGCAATTCACTCACCTCGGCCTCTAAGGCGCGAGATTACAGTCTGAGCCACCGAGCCCAGCCCAAAAATCTGTATTTTAAGAAAAGCAAATATTTACTTTTTAATTGTTTCATACACCAGGAGTGCCAAAAAAATGTATACACATTTTTAAGAGTTTTTGTCTTACCAGACTCGGTGGCTCAGCCTGTAATCCACGCGCTTTGGGAGGCCGAGGTGAGTGGATTGCCTGAGCCCGCGGGTTTGAGACCCGCCTGGGCAACTTAGTGAGACCTCGTCTCTACAATAAACCAAAAATTAGTCAGGTGTGGTAGCGAGCGCCTGTAGTTCCGGCTACTTGGAAGGCTGAGGCGGAAGGATCGCCGGAGCCCAGCAGGTTGAGGCTGCGGTGGCCGGGAGCGTGCCACTGCACTCCAGTCTGGGTGGCAGAGTGAGACTCCAACTCAAAAAAAAAAAAAGAGCTGGTACTTTTTTTTTCACCACAATAAAAAGCGTTTATTAAGAGGGAC
Source organism: Cephalopachus bancanus (assembly GCA_027257055.1). Lineage (NCBI taxonomy): Eukaryota > Metazoa > Chordata > Mammalia > Primates > Tarsiidae > Cephalopachus > Cephalopachus bancanus. The sequence goes on from JAPVLO010000204.1 coordinate 13,912,549, forward strand.
AATTAATAGCTGAAGAAAAAACGTCAAATCTCAAATCCCGGTAAGCAAGAAACTGTCTAGGCATCAGAAGCACTTTGTACTAGTCGGGGAGGCTGAGTTTCCTTTCTCGCTTGGCTGGTGAGGTCCAAAGCATGGGTAAGTGCCAAGTGCCAGAGCAGGACATGAGAAAGTCCCCTAAGCTATTAAGCATTCAATGGCTGGGTGCAGTGGCATACCTGTTATCCCAGTACTTTGGGAGGCTGAGGCAGGATTGCTGGAGCCCAGAAGTTCAAAGAGAGCAGCCTGGGCAACACAGGGAGACCCTGTGCCTACAAAGAATAAGATTGGCTGGGGGCGGTAGGGCACTGCTGTAGTCCCAAATACAGGAGGCCGAGACAGGAGGATCGCCCGAGCTCTGGAGATTGAGGCAGTGGTGATTTGATCCTGGCACTGCTCCCCAGTCTGGGGCAGAGTGAGACCCTGACTCAAAAAAAAAAAATTAAAGACCTGGGAAATGCAGGGGAGGCAGCATTACATCTCTTCCTGACTGGGTGGCAGGGGACGATGCAAATCAGAGCTCAATGCCTGAGCTGTGTTGAGGTCAGGTGGACGCCTTTCTCATACAGGATATGGATTACTTTTTGAGGGACTTTTCAGAAGTGTCTGAACCCTGATGGTAATCACTCTGAGCACCTCTTGTAACTTTAGAAGTCAAATGTGACTTGTAGTCATCTTTTGTTATCGGTATATATTTTTCCCTTCTTAAAAATGTGTATACATTTTTTGGAACACTTTGTATGTGATTTTTTAAATTTTAGAATATTTAATTGACAAAGATTGTACATATATAGTTAAGGTTTATGATTTGATGACATTATATATGTATATATTATATAATGATTACCAGGGAAAAGCATTTTTTCAAAACAAAAATAAAGTTGTCCAACTTTTCAGTGAGCAATTTAAAATACAGTTAGGAGCCAGGTATGGTGACTCACACCTGAAATCTCAGAACTTTGGGAGACTGAGGTGGGGGATCACTTGAGGTCAGGAGTTCAAGACCAGCCTGGGTGACAAAATGAGACCCTAGCCAGACTCGGTGGTGCGTGCCTGTAGTCTCAGCTACTTGGGAGGCTGAGGGAGAAGGATCCTTTGAGCCTAGTATTGAAGGCTGCAGTGAACCATGATGGTGTCACTGCATCCAGCCTGGGCGACAGAGTGAGACCCTGTCTCAAAATAAATAAACACATAAAAAAAAATAAAATGAGGTAAATAGACATTACTATTCAGATTCAGGTACAGATGAGTAAATAGTAAGTTTCCAAAATACTGAGCTGATTCATAAAAAAGAAAGATGACATTTTTTTTCAGTTTACAAATGATCCCCTCATTTCAATGAATTGGAAAGGGGAAATAGACCTCTTTGAGTTCACAGAAACTTGTGGAGTCATCACTGTCAATATTAGTGACTCAAGCAGTTCTTATCATGATGTCATCATATTTCAAAGCTGATTTTGTATGTCAGGTAAGTAGAAGTCAGAACATACAGATCCATGGAGCCAGACGGTCGTCCTGTATGGCTAGACCTGTAGGGCAGCCACAACATACACCCAGCACACCGTTCAACACAGCAGGACTTAGAACTACGAGTACAAAATAGTGCGCTTGGAGTCCCAGTCTGGGGCTCTCATTTTCTGCCCCAGAGGAGAGAGTAAGGGGAACTCTAGTGGTCTCAGGCAGAGGCAGAAGTGGAGTTGAGACTCCATTTGAAATGGTTGTGGTATGCTACAAATATATTACACACCAGAGCACCAGTGCTAGAAAAGGTTCACCTCTGAGCGCAGTGGCTCATACCTGTAATCCCAGTGCTTTGGGAGGTGAGAGGACTGCCCTGAGCCCAAGGGTTTGAGATCAGTCTGGGCAACTTGGTGAGACCTTGTCTCTACAGTAAATAAAAAAGTCAGGCATGGTGGTGTGCACCTGTAGTTCCAGCTAGTTGTAAGGCTGAGGTGGAAGGATCGTCTGAGCCCAGGAGGTCAAGGCTGCGTGGCCGTGAGCATGCCACTGCACTCCAGCCTGAGTGACAAAGTGAGACTCCAACTCAAATACAAAAGAAAGAAAAAGAAAAAAGTTCACCAAAAAGCTAAACACACATTTCCATATACAGTTACATTTTCATTAGCACTTAGGCATAGTTTGGATTGTTTTTCAGTGAGCATGTATGATTTTTAGGTATGGTAAGTACAGACAGAGAGATACCACTGAGCTCAAAGAAAGATGAGCACACTTCCAGCTGTGGTCTCCAAAGTTGGCATTCCTGAGAACATGAGACCAGAGGACAGGAAGGATTTGACACATCAGGAAGGCACTCTGCACAGGTGGGAGAAAGCAGCCTGGGACAAGGAGCTCACCCTCAAATAGGCATATGTGAGTGGATCAGGCAGGAACTTCGCGACAGGCAAAGCATTCTGGACAGAATCCTATCGACACTGCAGGGCTGCAGAAGTGATATGAGAAAAAGACCAATTGAGGCACAGAAAATCTAAAATACTGACAATATCAAATGCTGATGAGGTGTGGAGCAACTGGAACTCCCATATACTGCTGGTAGGGATTTGAAATGGTACAGCATTGGCCATGTGACCCAGCAATTCCAGGTCTAAGAATCTACTCAAAAGCACTAGATACATATGCCCACACATAAATGTATATGCAAGTGTTTATTTATGTATTTATTTATTTATTTATTTGAGTCAGTGTCTCTACTCTGTTGCTCAGGCTAGAGTGCGGTGGCACAATCACAGCTCACTGCAGCCTCAGACTCCTGGGTTCAAGTGATCCTCCTGCCTCAGCCTCTTGAGTAGCTGGAACTACAGGTATGTGCCACCTCACTCAGCTAATTTTTGAATTTTTTGTAGAGGGGAGGTCTTGCCCAGGTTGATCTCAAACTCCTGGGCTCATGAGATCCCCCTGCCTCAGCTTCACCAAGTGCAGGGTTTACAGGCATGAACTACTGCGCCCGGCTGAGGGTATGCAAATATTTATACCAGCATTTTGCTGTTAGTAAAAATTCAGAAGCAGCCTTAAATGGCTGCCACAGCTAAAATGGCCCACATAAAATTTATTGTCTAAAACTCTACATCATGGGCTCCTCTCCCTGGGAGCCTATGGATGCAATATGTTAAGTTTGGTACATTTTTTTTTTTAGAGGAAAAGGAGATTTTTGAGTCAAAGTGTGTGCTGGTCTGTTTATGTGTCAGTTTGATCAGGCTCTGTTACCCAATTATTTAACTAAACAGCAGTCTGGGATTGGTTATGGAGTTCTTTTGTAGATGGGGTAATGCTTATGTATTTGATTTTAAGAAAGGAAATTTCTCTTGATAATGTAGGTGGGCCTCATCTAGCCAATTGAAGGCTATAAGCAAAAACTGAGATTTCCTGGAAAAAGACTTCCTCACCAATTTCAACCCTACAGATTTCATTACGTGGGCTAATTCCTTAAGGTGAATCCCTTTTATATGCATTGTATATCTCCCGCTGGCTCTGTTTCTCTGAAGAACCCTGATGGATTATAGGGAGATTCTGGAAATGGACCATTAGCAATACGAGGAAAAGGAGGAGAGAAACAAGTGGGCTGGAGCCAACTGCCGTGCTGGGAGGCCGTGATGTGGAATGGAATTAGGAGGACCAGGACTGGAGTCCTGATGCAGCCACAGCAGCCCAGGCTCACAGCAGGAGCACAGCAGGACCCAGTTTCACAGGAACACTAAGAGAAGGGATGAGGCAGAAACCCAACCTTGGGCCTGGCTTAGTCTCAGGAACAGTGCAGAGCGGCAGCTCTCGGAAATAAGCAGTGATGTAACCATCATGCTGACTCCTCATGCACTGAACCTACCAGGTAGTGTGTTATGGGGGAAGTTGCTGATAGGGTTGGGGGCACAGTACAGCCAGGTGGGTTATGGCAGTGGGGTATGGGGTACACACAAAAGTTTAGACCAGTAGTTTAGTGCCAGATGGGTACAGCCGGGTGGATGTGGCCAGGTAGGAAAGGCCATGCATGTAAAGCCAGGTAGGGAAAACCAGGTGGGGAAAAACATGAGGCTGAGACCGAGTAAAGCCAGGAGGTTGGTTAATAAAGCCAGGTAGGTAGGGTCGGGGGGGATGGCCAAGAGATTAAACCTAATAATCTGAATGAAACTAAATAATCAACATCAGGTGGGTAAAGTCAAATACAACTAGCTGGATAAGCCAGATGGTTAAGGACAAGGGGGTAAAGATGACAAGTAAAGCTAAGAGGTTACAGCCAGTACATTAAGACCAGGTGGGTAAGAGGTGTATGTGGCCAAGGCCAGGCAAGTACAGCCTGGTGTGAGGTCACGTGGGTAAGCTAAGTCGGTAAGTGTAAAAGGTTAAAGCCAGGCAAATAAAGCTAGGGGTTAACACCAGATAGGTACGCCAGGTTAGTAATGCTAGGAGGTTAAGGACAGGAGATTCATGCCAGATAAGTAAGGCCAGGTGGGCAAAGCCAGGAGTGAAAGCCCAGATAGGTGTAAGGCCTACCTAATAGTCATATCTGTGTCATCTTCTCACTGAATTGGCTTCTGTAACCCATGATGAAGTGTGACTTCTGTAGCTAGGTCATTTCCTATTGTCTGGGGAAAGTTGGCGGCCATGTTGTGAGGACACTCAGGCAGCCCTGTGGAGAGGCCCGCATGGTGAGGGACTGAGGCCTCCTGCCTATGGCCATGTGGGTGAACCATCATGGAATCCAGCCCCCATCGTCTTCCAATGACTGCAGATCTGTGCAGCGTCTCGACTGCAACTGTATGTAACAACCTGGGCCAGAAGTACCCAACCAAGACACTTCCAAACCCATAGAAACTGTGTGGAATAATAAATGTTTATTGTCATGTGAAGTCACTAAGTTTTGGGAATATTTTTTTTACAGCCATAGATAACTAATACAATTCTTTCTTTTTTAAACTTTTTTTTTTCATTTTAAAGATGTGGGGTACAATTCAGGTTAGGTATACAAATTTCATTATGCAGGTATCCTTGTTGATGAAGAGTGCCCTTCCCTCCCCTGGAAGTTTCCCTCAATTGCCAATCCCACCCCCCTAATACAATCCTTAAAGAATTTTCTAGCTGGGCATGGTGGCTCACACCTACAATCTCAACACTTTGGAAGACTGAGGCAAGAGGATTGCTTGAGCCCAGGAGTTCAAGACCAGCCTGGGCAACATAGTAAGATCTCATCTTTTGCCAAGTGTGGTGTAGTTCCAACTACTTTGGAAGCTGAGGCAGAAGGATCGCCTGAGTCCAGAAGGTCAAGGCTGTAATCTGCCACTGCACTCCAGCCTGGGTGACAGAGTGAGACTGACTCAAAAAGAAAAACATTTTCTAGATCATTTTAAGAAAAACTTCTTTCCATCAACTGGATTAGTCACTGAATATGTTTTGAAAGATCTTGAATCCTACATAAATTAATGTAGTCCCACTTGGAAAGGTCGTTGGCATAGTCCCCTAAAAGACTTGGATCCCACCTCCCCCCACCAAAACAGTACAGTTTCAACCTTCTCATAACTGTGCTTGCTTTCCTAAAATTCTGTCCCCTTCCAGAAAACAAAACCCAAAGGCAACTGGAATAGATAATAGAAGGCTTGCTGGTCGATGAAGTACAGCAAGAACCAACAAAGTCAGCAGGGAATTATTTAGGCTATTTTAGTCTTTCCTGAAAAAGAAAGTCACCATGTTGCTGATTTAATTCTGATGTGTGGTCAACTAAACACCCTGCTGAAGTTCTGTACAGCCACAGTGAAGCTGAGTCAGCCATTCCCCAGTACAAAACCTAGCACTCACTCGCCATCCATTACTCGCTGCCATCCACCTTTAAAAAGAACCACTGGCTCAGGGTGTCTGCTCCACTTCATTCCCAGGATGGAGCTCAAGCAGAGCAGTAAGGAGGGAGTCCCCAGGCTTCCATTCCTGCCCGAAGAACAGGACAAGAGCACCAGCCCTCCATGAAAATGATGGTGCCGTAGTTGACCATTCAAAACTCTGTAGATGGAGTGACCAACTATCTGGGGACCAAGAGGGGTTCCTAGGTTACAGAGTTTCCAGGACTCAAACCAGGCAAGTCCAGGCTACCTATTCAGTGCAGGCAGGTGAATGGGAGGTGTTAATAGTAACACCACCCAGGATGGGGCCAACATGCTGGACCTCACTTGAGTGACCTTGCTAGTTCTCATTGCAAAGCCATCCCCTGTGGCCCACCCTGCGTGAGTTTGAGTCTCCACTAACATGTACAACATTAAGACAGTCCAAGGTCATGCCACAAATTACATCATGGAACACAAATACCAGTATAAAAGTATACTAAAATAGATCCAATTATAACCCCTTTGTGATTTTTTTAATGTCAAGTCATTCTTATAGGTTAATATTTAGTAAATGCTACAATCCTCAATCATACAAAGATAATGACTTGAAAAAAGTATTACATGCCATTCACGTAATTCTTTCTCTGTTACATTTCAAAGCAAGTAGACTATAACCTAGAGGAACCCGACCATGAGCAACAATGTGCAAATTGTCTTATTTTTCAAAACGCGTTGCTGAAATCGCTATTGATTTTAAGGTAAGTGCGGTGGATTTATTTTCCTATGAAGTCTTACACTCAAGATATATATTAACATGTAGCCAGGCGAGGTGAGAGGATTGCCTGAGCTCAAGGGTTCGAGACCAGCCTGGGCAACACGGCAAGACCTCATCTCTACAATAAATCAAAAGATTAGCTGGGTACGGTGGGGTGCGCCTATGGTTCCAGTTAGTTGGAAGGCTGAAGTGGAAGGATCGCCTGAGCCTAGCAGGTGGAGGCTGCAGTGACCATGAGCATGCTGCCACATTCCAACCTGGGCGACAGAGTGAGACTCCAACTCAAAGCCCCCCTCAAAAAAACCATGTAAACCAATAGTAAATGGACACTTTGGTTACAGTGAACCTTAATTTTTCTCAGGAAAACTATATTCAACCATTTGGGTTTGAATGGTTTTAATTAATGGAAATAAAAGTTGATTATTGTCTTCTACCTTATATTAGATAAAACTGTACTATTAGTAGCAGCAATAACAGTAAAGCACATGTTCCCAAAACACACTGTACTACTAAAGGAAGCTGAACCAATTAAAAATGAAAACTATAAAATTGAATAGGATAATTTTACTTTATTTAGCAAAACTTACCAATGCTCACGATGTGCCAGGCTTTATAAATGTGACTGATTTATGTTCCATGACAGCCCTAAGAGGGGTCCTATTACTGCCATCATTTTTTTGTTTGTTTATGAGTCAGGGTCTCATTTTGTCACCCAGGCTGCAGTGCAGTGGCATAATCATGGCTCACCACAGCCACCACCTTCTGGGCTCAGGCCAACAACCTCAGCCTCCCTAGTAACTGGGACTACAGGCACACATCATCATGCCCGGCTAATGTTTTGATTTTTTGTAAAGATAAAGTCTTGCTATGTTATCTAGGCCGGTCTTGATCTCCTGGGCTCAAGCGATCCTCTCTCCTTGGCCTCCCAAAGTGCTGGAATTACAAGTGTGAGCCACCACACCTAGGCTCTAACATCATTTGTAAAATGCACACGTGACCATGAGTATTATAACGCTGTGGTTGTGTTTATCACTCACAGAACAAGTGTAAACTCTTAAGCAAATCAGAGACTGTTTGGGAAGGAGATGCCATCCCTCCTACCCTGCTTCACATCATTTCCTTTCAGTTCCTTCTCCCAGCCCCTCACTACCCCAGACACACAACCCTGTCCCATCTCCATCTGCACCCCCACCAGGACTCAGTTCAGCTGGCTCCACCCCCAGGAACCCACAGGTCATAGAGGCCAAGAAATGCACGAACTCCAGCTGAGGAGGCACAGGAAAGGGGTGTGCAGACGGTCTAGTTACACTCAAAGGGTCCCAGGAGGAAAGAATGGGGGGGTCAGCACATGGGTGAAAAAGAAGAGCCCTCAGGCTGGGCACAAATTCAGAAGAACCTCTGTGTGGCCTGTGGGACCCTCCCACTTCCTCTCAGCCCTCCTTGCTTGATTTTCACTTTCACTTTCTATTTACTGTACTATTTACTAATTTATTTTCTATAGCCTACCTCTCCCCACTAGAGCTTAAACCCTATAAGGGCAAGAATCTTGCCTAGTAAGAAAACTGTTGAAGCAAGGGCCCTGCAGCTGAGATTGAAAAGTGTTGCAGCCAGGGGTGGTGGCTCACATCTGTAATCCCAGCACTTTGGGAGGCTGAGATTAGAGGACTGCCTGAGCCCATGGGTTCGAGACCAGCCTGGGTAACATGGTGAGATCTCCAAATCAAAAAAATTAGCTGGTTGTGGTGGCACAGTAGGGATCTGCATATATTATTGACCTCACTGCCTCAAGCAGTTCCAGCTGCTTGGAAGACTGAGGCGGAAGGATCGTCTGAGCCCAGCTGGTAGAGGCTGTGGTGGCTGTGAGTGCTCCAGCCTGGGGAGCAGAGTGAGACACGAACTCCAGAAAAAGGGTTGCAGGCCAGGCACAGAGAAGGGGCAGAGAATGCAGGGTCTGCCCAGTGAATAATTCAGGCTTGAGGGTCATCCTGTCTCTGTCACAACTACTCAACTCTGCCTCTGTGGTAACAAAGCAGCCACAGACAGTCTGTAAATAAATGATTGTGGCTGTGTTCCAATAAAACTTTATTTACAAAAGCAGACAGCAGGCTGGATTTGGCCCACAGGCAGTTGTTTGCCAACTGAAATGCAGGTGACATTCAATTACAGAAGTTAAACAAAAAACAAAAAAACCCAAGAAAGGGGCCAGGTAAAAGGATGGAAGAGGAGAGGTTTTAAAAACTGACCAGGCACAGGGCTCATGCCTGTCATTTCAACATTTTGGGAGGCCAGAGCAAGAGGATTGCTTGAACCTAGGAGTTCAAGATCAGCCTGAATAAAATAGCAAGACCTTGTCTCTACAAAAAATCAGAAACTTAGCCAGGCATGGCGGCAAAGTGCCTGTAGTCCTAGTTACTCGGGAAGCTGAGGCAGGAGGATTGCCTGAGCTCAGGAGGTCACAGTTGCAGTGGGTCGTGATGCTATCACTGCACTCCAGCCTGGATAGCCGACAGGGTGGGATCTGACTGAAAAAAAGGGAAAAGGAAAGTATACACAAAAACCTGAAAATTATGTCACAGAATAAGAATATCACAATCAATCTTACAGATATTTGCCACGCACATTGAAAGAGTCTACAATGACCAACTAGAGACAAGGCTACATATGTAAACAGTAGGGAACTGCATATATTATTGACCTCACTGCCTCAAAGACCCCTTTGACTAAGGTCAATGACCATTCCAACTGAACAAGAGTCACGCATGCGTGCATCTTAACTCTGTAACCAGCATTGTGATTAGGAGTTAAAGGTCAGAAGCTCTCTGTGGACCATACAGGAGCACTGAAGAGCGCTAATGCTACCTAACAGTGCCTGCACCAATTAGACATAAATTCATCATTGTTTGAAAACCTTTTAAAAAACTATTATATCAATAGCTCCCCTTTATATCAATAGCCTGGAGAAAAGATAAAAATTAAGTCCTCTTCACAATAGCCATAAAAACATAAAATACCTAAGAACAATCTTAGTATAAAAAATATATAAAGCCAGCTGGGTGGGTAAGGTGGCTCACACCTGTAATCCCAGCACTCTGGGGGCCTAAGAGGGAGGATTGCTTGAGCCCAGGAGTTTGAGACTAGCCTGGGCAACATAGCGAGACCTCATCTCTACAGGAAAAAAAAAAAAAAATTCTGGGTGCGGTGGCTCCAGCCTGTAATCCCAGCATTGTGGGAGGCCAAGGCAAGAGAATTGCCTAAGCCCGCAGGTTCAAGACTAGCCTGGGCATCGTGGTGAGACCTTGTCTCTACAGTAAATAAAAAAATTAGCTGGGCATGGTAGCACACGTCTGTAGTTCCAACTACTTGGAAGGCTGAGGTGGAAGGTTTGCCTAATCGCAGCAGGTCAACACTGGGGTAGCTGTGAGCATGCCATTGCACTCCAGCCTGGGCGACGGAGTGAGACTCCAATTCAAAACGAACAAACAAACAAATAAACAAACAAACAAGCAAACAAAATTACCCGGGCATGGTGGCGCACACCTGTAGTCCCAGCTACTCAGGAGGCTGAGAGGGAAGGATTGCCTGAGCCCAAGAGGTTGAGGTTGCAGTGAGCTGTGGTCATGCCTCTGCACTCCAACCTGGGCTACAGAGTGAGACCCTGACTCAAGAAATTAGAATAAATAAGTAAAATAAACTTTCACCTATCAAACTGAGCAAGTCTTATGGATTTTCAGATTGTTATTATTGGACTCAATGTTGAAAAGTGAACATTAAAATGGGTGCTTTCCCACAATCTGATGGAAGTAAATCTAACTTGACACAGTCTCTCTGAAAAGTAATCTGACAATATGTCTCAAAGGCATAGCGCATGCACATAACAGGAAATACACGCACATAGCTGCATAATTACACCTCCAAAAATTATCCTAAGGACCATGGGGGACTTCTACAAAGCTGAGAAGGCTTAACTGAAAACCACCGGAATTTCCAGCAACGGGGGACTGGGTAACTAGTATGGAACATCCATACAGTGGAAAGAGCAGATGCTCGCCTAACTCCACTAACTGATTCGTCAAATTAACTGACTCTCTCTACTCTCATACGAGGCTCATGGCTAAGAGGACTCTTTTGGACAATCTGCACAACTGTGCTCTGAAAAGTTCAGTGACTTGCTGTCCTAGACTTAGCCACGTTCTTTCTAAACACCTGTTTGTGTCAGTCTATTTGCTTTTAAAAGACTGAGAAAATTTGCAGACAATGTAGGAGGGTGTATTCAGTGTCTTTAAATATTTTTTACATTCTTCACCTACTCTACAGAAGTCAAAACTGGATATTGACCGGGCATGGTAGCTCAGCCTGTAATCCCAGCACTTTGGGAGACCAAGGCGAGAGGATTGCCTGAGTCTGGGGGTTTGAGACCAGCAACTTGGTGAAACCTCATCTCTACAATAAATCAAAAAATAAGCCGGGCGTGGTAGCACACGCCTGTAGTTCCAGTTATTTGGAGAGAGGAAGGCAGGCAGGACAGAGCCAGGGGAAAGCTCTGGAAACATCAGATTCTGGGTTTACTCTGGATTTCTGACTATCTTCCTGCTTATCCTCTCAGAGCTGCTCACACTGTCTCCTTTTCTTGGTAGCATGATGTTGTTTAAAGGGATACCAGGGTGCACAGTGCAAGCATCTGTGTGAAAAGATGCTGTATTGAAAGTAGAGTAGGCCGGGCTCGGTGGCTCAGCCTGTAATCCCAGCACTTTGGAAGGCCGAAGCGAGTGGATTGCCTGAGCCCGCAGGTTCGAGACCAGCCTGGGCAACTTGGTGAGACCTCGTCTCTACAATAAAATAAAAAATAGTCGGGCGTGGTAGCGCACATCTGCAGTTCTGGCTACTCGGAAGGCTGAGGTGGAAGGATAGCCAGAACTCAGTAGGTCGATGCTGGGGTGGCCATGAGTATGCGTGCCACTACTGCACTCCAGCCTGGGTGAAGGAGTGAGACTCCAACTCAAAAAAAAAAAGAAAGAAAGAAAAAAAGAAAATAGAGTAGTGGTTCCAGAAGCTGGAGGGAGGGAGAGATGGGGAATGAATGCTAATGGATGCAAGGTTTCCTCTGGGCGTAATAAAGCTGTTCTAAACCAGGCACAGTGGCTCATACCTGTAATCCAGCACTTTGGGAGGCTGAGGCAAAAGGATTGCCTGAGCCCAGGGATTCTAGATCAGCCTGGGCAACTTGGTGAGACCTCATCTCTACAATTAAAAAAAAAAAATAGCCAGGTGTGGTGGTGCATACTTGTAGTCCCAGGTACTTGGAAGACTAAGGCAGAAGGATCGCCTGAGTCTTGCAGATTGAGGCTGCAGTGGTTGTAAGCATGCCTGGCAGACATAGTGAGACTCCAACTCAAAAGAAGCTGTTCTAAAATTGATTGTTCCTGGAAGAAGTGATAAACAAAGAATGAATGAATAAGCTGGACATAGTGGCTCATGCCAGCACTTTGGGAGGCCAAGGCTAAAGGATTGTTTGAGCCCAAGAGTTCGAGACCAGCCCGGGCAACATATTTTATTTTCATAAAGTCCTTGTCTTTACGAAAATAAAAAAGTTAGCTGAATGTGAAGGAGTGCACCTGTAGTCCCAGCTCTTTGGGAGGCTGAGGCAGGAGGATGGCCTGAGTCAGGGAGGTCAAGACTGTGGTGAGCTGTGATCTCTGATCATGTCACTGCCCTTCAACCTGGGTGACAGAGTGAGACCTCGACTCAAAAAATAAAAGAAAAGATGCTATATACTAGATCTTAGAACCGCAGGGAATGCACAGTGGTTTCATTCCATCAAACCACTTGAATTTCATTTGAAATTGGATTATATAAAAACAGGATTTTGGTGAACAGTGTCCTAAGTTCAAATAATAGACTTTGATAAGAAGAAGTAAATAAAATGCTTCATTCTGGAAGCTCAAAATTATTGACAGCACATCTGAATACAGTCTGTGAACTGTGCAACAACTTAAAAGCCACCATGGACATCCACATCTGAAGCCAGAAGCAGAATCAGGATTCTGCAGGACTCTTGGTTTCTTTTGGGAGTAATAAAGCTGTTCTAAGGCAGGTGCAGTGGCTCACACCTGTAATCCAGCACATTGGGAGGCTGAAGCGAGAGGATTGCCTGAGCCCACGGGTTCAAGACCAGCCAGTAGATCTTGACTGAAGACTGGCTCTTTTCCAGGCCCTCTGCTTTGTACAAAGACACAGAATCAGCAGTAGTTTACAGCCAATACCCTAATACCTATAATCATTTGAGTTAGAAGGTGTCCAGGGCATAAGGAGTCATCTGATCCAAATTCCAATCCATCTTCCACCCTATCCTGAGCTGTCTCCATGTGCAAAATAGGCCACTGTTACCAGTTTCTCTGGAACAAAACTTGAGAAACCTAGGCCCTTATAACAAACAGAATAAAACCACAGAGCAAGTGAAGCTAAGTGTCAATTCCAAATGTGAATTTTGTAATTGTTTTACAATGAAAAAAAAATATATAATTAAATGTCAAATGTGAGGAACTTTTGGAAAACAGGTATATATGCAAGGAGAAACTCACCTAAAGAGCATCTAAACAGTTGTTTTGCAAGTCGACCCATGCATCAACACCAAAGGTGGTGTTTCTCATTATTTTACAATAATCATGTTTTCAAATACCAAGAGTGAAGAATGAAAAAAGAGCCCATTATGTGAGAAAAAAGATATCTTTTTTAGTTTTTGAATTTTATACCAGTTGTTCATAAAACTTTTCTTCTAAAGCAAGAAGTTTTAGGGCAACCCCTTAAATTAGGCTGCAATTTTCTGATTTTTCTGATTTCAGAGCTTCTCCAATTTCATCCCATGTAGAAAAAAACTAATTCTGAAATACAAAAAACCTGCTGTATAAACAAGCATACCATCATAGATGTCTTCAGTATTTAAGCCTGAGTGGGCTAAATTGACTACCATCTTCGTCTCAGATGTGAAAGTGTTTCTTTATGAGAACACAGAAGAAAAGGTTGTACTGAATCACCAAGGTAGCATTTGTTCCCAGAACTCGTTTCTTCAAAGACTGAAGAGAACGGTAGGTTATTGCTGTAGCAGGTTTATTTCTCCAGTCCTGGATTTCATCATCAGGTCTGTAAAATTCTATTAGCGCATCCATTTTTAGACAAACTCCTCAGCCTCCTATTGGCGTTAAAGAAGTCCTCATGGTAGCATCACCCAGAAGCTTGGATGATGTTTCTTTCTCATCTCTAGCTCTCAATAATACAAGTTAGGGATTTTTCCATGAACTCACGGGACCTAAACTGGCATCACAGAGGAGCTTTTGAAACCGAGGCACATGAACATTGAGCAATCTGACACATGTGTTCTTTGTGGGGGCAACAGGCCAAAGCATGTGTCCCCCACACAGTCCAAGAGTTTGATCGGATTTGCTGCGTGTGTCCTCCACCAACAGCACTGGGAGATTGGAGAGGTGAGGCAGGACCCAGGAAAAGCTCCTGCAGTGGGCCACACACCATCATCTGTCAGCAAAAGCATCCCTGTAACGTTTAGTGAATTAACTATCCACTCCCCTTTCTACTTACAAGCCCTTTATGATGCTGGACAAGTACAAGAATGTCGACAGAGGGAAAGACACGCCAGCCAGCTTGGTGGTACCAACAGATCACTTCTGCCTGGACAGTGTGGACACTCCAGCTAGAAGCTGGAGACATGGGTGCCTGGACAAATGCCTTCACTCAAGGCTCCTTCCAGCCCCAGCTCCAGAAGAACTTCGTCCGCTGCAGTGGGATTGACTCCACACCTTTGACCTGCTTAGACTCTCTATAGTAATTGTTGAAAAACATTCCAAGACGTATATCTAAGGACGGTTCCTGAGCACCAGCTGTCTCAGCAACTGGAAGCAGAGGTGAGTCTGTAAGTCACAGCCTCCTTTTCCAAGAAGATAGGTAAAGGACATCCTCTATGGACGCTGATAGGAAGACCTTCTATAAAGTCTCAATGACAGTTGGGAGCTCTACCAGCCTGTAGGGACCCTACCAACAAAGTGTCTGCAAGTGTAAAGAGGGGGCAGCATCTCAGACTGTCACAGACTGAGGAAGGGACACCACTGTGACTGTGTAAAGATAGGCCAGGCAACAAGACAGTTCCAGAGGCAAGAACATTCTTGCCCAAAATACCAATCACAAGAAATAATTCTCTTGTATTAAACTTATGAGAGCAACCCCCAAACTGTCGCTAGTGGTCACTTCAGGGTGTGATCAGGGATAAGATCTCCATCACTTTGCCTGTCTGGGCTTCTGTGCTGGCTGACTCTTGTTCTCCCTTTCTCCTGACTCCACACAGTGTAGGAATAGAAATACTCTACTTGGATTTTTTTAACCACACACATTTACAAATATAATTCAAATAAACTCCTTCCAACTCAAGTTCAGGACTCTTTCCACACTCTTCTACAGTTGCTATTGGGGAGGATGTGGAGAAATTGGAACCCTTATGCATTGTTTGTGAAAATGCAAAAGTGTCCAACTGCTGTAGAAAACAGTTTGGCACTTCTCCAAGAAGCTAAACATAGAATTACCCTATGACCCAGCAATTCCCCTCCTGGGTATAGACCCAAAGGAGTTGAAAGCAGGTACTTAAATAAATACCTGTATGCCAATGTTCACAATTGCAGCATTGCTCACAATAGCCAAAAGATGGAAACAACCTAAGTGTCTATCAGAAGATGAGTGGATAAACAAAAGGTGGTAGATACATACAATGGACTATTATTCATCCTTAAAAAGAAATGAAATTCTGGTTGGGCATGGTGGCTCATGCCTGTCACCCCAGCACTTTGGGAGGCAGAGGTGAGAGGATTGCCTCTGCCCAGGGATTCGAGACCAGCCTGGCAAGACCTCATCTCTACAATAAACCAAAAAATTATCCAAATTATCCAGGCATGGTGATGCATGCCTGTAGACTCAGCTACTTAGAAGGCTGAGGTGGAAGGATCACCTGGGTCCAGCAGGTCAAGGCTGCTGTAGCCGTGATCATGCCACTGTACTCCAGGCTGGGTGACAGAGCGAGATTCCAACTCAAAAAAAAAAAAAAAAAGAAAAGGAAAGAATTGCAATTATGACACATGCTACAGCATGGATGAACCTTAAAAACATTATGCTGGTCATTGTTTTGTTAAGCGTTGACCAGGCCGTGTGGTCTTTGAGCTATGGCTGCTACATTTTCTTAGCTTTGGCCCCCTCCCCTACCTTGGGGAGGTGACTGTCCACTCTCTCTCTCTCTCTCTCTAAATTACTTTCTAAATAAACTATATTAACTAATCTAAAAAATAACATCATACTACATGAATAAGCCATATGCAAAAAGATAAATATAATGTGATTCCACTTATATGAGATACCTAGCATAGGCAAATTCATAGAAATAAAAAGTAGATTAGAAGTTACCAGGACTTAGAGGGAGAGATGAGTTATTGCTTAATGGGTTTCAATTTTAAGTGATGAAAAAGTTCTGGAGATGGATAGTGGTGATGGTTGTATAACAGTGAGAATGTATGGAATGCCACTAAGCTGCACACTTAAAAATGGTTTAGATGGCAAATTTTATGTTACGTATATTTTATCCAATAATTTCTTTTCTCTTTTTGATGACAAACCACTAACTTCTCTTTGAAAATTGCCCTTGGCCGGGCATGATGGCTCACGCCTGTAATCCCAGCACTTTGGGAGGCTGAGGCCAGAGGATTGCCTGAGCCCACAGGTTGGAAACCAACCTGAGCAACTTGGCGAGACCTCATCTCTACAGTAAGTCAAAAAATTAGTTGGGCGTGGTGGTGCACACCTGTAGTTCCAGCTACTTGGAAGGCTGGGGTGGAAGGATTGCCTGAATCCAGCAGGTCGAGGTTGCGGTGGCCATGAGCATGCTACTGCACTCCAGCCTGGGTGACAGAATGAGACTCCAACTCCAAAAAAAGAAAAGAAAAGAAAGAAAATTGTCTTTGGGTGAGAATCAGGTCAAAATGGGGGCACTGATAGAGATACGCTCCTCTTGAGGGGGATGGATCCTCTCTCTCCAGACATCCTTAGGAAGTCCAGCTTCCTTCTTGCACCCCGACATATTTCTCCTCGGGAAGTCAGCTTGGAAGGGTAGGACCGGGAAATTGTCCTGCTTCAGATTTAACCCCACTTTCGGCAAGTGGCTTACCCACTGCCCACAGAGCCTACAATGCAGGGAGAGTGGGAGGCAGAATGAGGAGGGGCCTTCCTATCCCTTACCTAGATCTTTCTCCCCTTTCCAGCAGCCAGTGAAGGCTCCGCTGAACAAGTCTAAAATACATAGTAAGTTTTTTATTTAAAAAATTTTTTAAAAATAATTTTTAAAAAGAGCCTTGACACATGGCTCATGCCTGTTATCTCAGCGCTTTGGGAGGCCAAGACAGGAAGATCACTTGAGGCCAGGTAAGAGACCAGCCTGGGCAACATAGCGAGAACCCAGTCTCTGCTCTTTTTCATTAAAAAATAAATAAATAAAATATTTTGTAAGAGGAATTTTCTTAGTCAGAAAAATAATCCTCTCAAATAATCTTTATTTCTTGAACATCAATCTAATGTAACGTTTTTCTCTGTTTGCATTCTCCTTTCTATAGCCCTTTCTAGTATTTTCTTGTGTATCTGATTGCAGCTCCTAGCTTGGACAAAGACTTTATTTCATTTATATTTATATTCTCAGGTACCAATGAGGTAGGTGATTAAAAAAATTTGTGTTGAATAAACAAAGAGACAAGTGAATAGACTTTAACAGCCTAAAATTTTCTTTAGATTGCCCTCATTCTTTAATTACTATTCTACTTTGGTGTTGTTGGTCAAAATAAATGCCTGGGGCTTCAGCTGTGTATTTTTGTTGATTTTGTGGCAGGGTCTCACTCTGTCTCTCAGGTTGGAGTGCAGTGGCACAATTATGGCTCACTGTATACTCGACCTCCTGGGCTCAGGCGATCCGTCCACCTCAGCCTCCCAAGCAGCTGAGACTACAGATGTGCCACCATGCCTGGCTAATTTTTTTTTTTTTTTTGTAGAGCTCACTATATTGCCCAGGCTGATCTTGAACTCCTGGGCTCAAGCAATCCTCCTGCCTCAGCCTCCCAAAGTGCTGGGATTTACAGACATGAGCCACCATGCCTGTCAGCTGTGTTGATATGATTTGATATGCATATGAAATTAATATACATTCATGTTTGTTAATATGATTATCGATAGGCTATTCAACCTAAAAATATGAATTATCCTAGGAAAAGCAGTGCTGTAAGCACTTCATAAGTAAGCATCTCTAAAGACATCTGATTCCTTCACTAAAACTGACCTGCAGAGTCAAAATCTTACCCATCTGTAAAGGCCCCTCAAAGGCCTCTGCCTCCAGAAAACCTTTCCCAACCATGGACTGCTCTTAGACTGCACTCTTGTTGATCTTCCTTACACATGCTGGGCCAAAAAGTCTCCTGAGATGTCTGCTTGACTCATTCCTTTATGGAGGTGGATCCTGGGTCCTCAACAAGACTGTCCCTACCTGAAGAAGGTAGTTTGGTGGAAATAGCTGACTGGCTCCTGCTACCCATTTTTCCTTGGGACCCTGGGCACATTCACAACGCCTCTGAGTCTCAGAATAAAAAGTGTAGATAGCTATGTGTTCCCATGGTCGGTGGGAAAAGTGACCAGCATGCTCCTCTGTGGGTGCTCTTTAAATAACACCCTTCAGGGCAAGCACTATGTCCTAAGCTTCTTTTATATCCCCCAGTGAGTCCAGGAGAGGATTGAATATTTATTATGTGTCCACAGATATTTGTTGAATTGAATTTTTCTTCATTGCATTTTTATTGTGTTATCATTCACATGCCATAAAATTCATCATTTAAAAATGTACAATTCAGTGATTTTTAGTATAGTCACAAGGCCGTACGACCGTCACCACTAGGTAATTCCAGAACATTTTCATCACCCTATCTCTATTACATTTTTTAAAGCTTTACGTGGCATTTAATGAATCGAAGTGCACTTTGACCACTAAATATAGTTATTCTATATTACAAACACTCATTAACTTTGTTTCAGACACTGTTCTGAGTACTTTATAAATTGCAAGCCCCATGTGCTAAGTCTTATCATCATCTTC
The DNA here is from genome assembly GCA_027257055.1 of Cephalopachus bancanus. Classification (NCBI taxonomy): domain Eukaryota; kingdom Metazoa; phylum Chordata; class Mammalia; order Primates; family Tarsiidae; genus Cephalopachus; species Cephalopachus bancanus. Next base: position 13,931,354 of record JAPVLO010000204.1, read on the forward strand.
TTCGTGTTATTGATGAAGAAACTGAGACATGGAAACAAATCTCCTGCCCAAGACCACACAGGTAGAGTTGGAATTCGAACCCAAGATGTCTGAGTCTACCTTCACCAGTCTCTGCTATCTCCTGACCAGAGCATTAAGATTTAACAAGCAGCCAGGCATGGTGGCTCACACCTGTAATCCCAGTACTTCAGGAGGCCAAAGCAAGAGGATTGCTTGAGGCCAGGAGTTCCAGACCAGCCTGGACAACATAGTGATACCTCGTCTCTACAAAAATAAAAAAATTAGCCAGGCGTGGTGGCATTTGCTTGTAGTCCCAGCTACTCGGAAGGTTGAGGTGGAAGGACTACCTGGGTCCAGGAGGTTGAGGCTTCAGTGAGCGGTGGTGGTGCCACTGCACTTCAGCCTAGGCCACAGAGCAAGACCTCCTATTCTAAAATAAAATAAAATAAAAATTTAACAACCAAGCAACTAAAACACTCTTTAAGTATGAGTGTGAAAGGTCCCATTTTCTTTCTCTTATCTGAACACAAATGAAGAGCCCACCACTGGCCCTGGGAGAGGCTGTGTTGGTGACACAGAAGTCAAAGAGGCATGGTCTTCACCCTCAGGAAGTGAATCAACGGGACAAGACCACGAGGAGGAAGGTGACACACAAACATGGACATTCAGACAGGAGTGTCTGTCGGGCCCTTGGAGACGGCAGGAAGCTGCCACTTGTTCTGAAGCTTCGACTTGTTAAGAGTGAAGCAGTTCTAGGGAGACTTGAGGAACTATTTTCTTTCTTTAAGATGAAATGCGGGGCCGGGCTCAGTGGCTCAGTCTGTAATCCCAGCACTTTGGGAGGCTGAGGCGAGTGGATGACCCGAGCCCGAGGGTTTGAGACCAGCCGGGGCAACTTGGCGAGACCTCATCTCTACAATAAATCAAAAACTAGCCGGGCGTGGTAGCGCGGGCGGAAGGATCGCCGGAGCCCAGCAGGTCGTCGTTGGGGTGGCCATGAGCGTGTTAAGGCACTCCAGCCTGGACAACAGAGTGAGACTCCAACTCAAAAAAAAAAAAAAAATGAAATGAAATACAGATTTAACAAAGATTGCATTTGACTGTGAATTGGGAAAATGTTCCTTCACTTTAAGCTCTTTCTTTTCTTCATTTCATTCTCAGGTGGCTGTTCACATTAGTAATGTTTCTTCTCACATTTCGTTGACGGGGGCTGTTTTTAGATGATAGCAGCATACTCTTTGTTAGAAGGGGCATCTCTGAAAAATTGTGTACGGATTTGGTTTTGGTAATTTAAACTTTTTAAAAAATGTACAATACTAGAGAGCTTTTTATGGAAAAAGTTCTGAAGCCTTTAATAAAGCAAAAAATTCTTTAAAATCATATCATTATTAGCTTATTTTTCTCCTAAACTGTCATATACATCAGAACACTATATAAATTACAAACCCTATGTGCTACAATATGCGTGTTATATATATGTGCCATATAAATGTAAAACACCTCATATTATGTATATATCAGATGTTCTTGACTCAAGGCGCACCTGAATTTTGGCCACTTTGCAGTCTATTCTTTGTAGTTCTTTGTAGTTCTTTGCAAAACAACTTGCACATCCTAAGTTTGAGGACTCATCCAGCATCTTGGGCGTTGCTGCCCTCACAACTGAGGCATTTTTATAAGCAAAGTGTCCACTATGGGAAAACCCAGGGTGTGTTTATGGCTCTGAATAGCCCTCGAGCCTGGTGCCTAGGGTTTCCATTTATAAAATATTTTAAAAGTTGGGGTTTTTTTCCTAGTCATCACATAATTCTGGAGAAATTCATTTTGTAAAACAGCGCACCGCTGATAATAATTCCATTGAATTGTGATGGGAGCTTTTTGGTTGGTGGGCTATGTTTTGGGAGGGTGGTTGAATGTCACAATATGCCATACCATTGCCGTTGGCGAAGAAGCGCGGCATGCCTTACAGAAACCGGATTGTAGGTTAAATAAACTAGGCAGCAGCGCCCTCTTGTGCTGAACAGTAAGTGCTACAGTCACTGAGTTAAAGTATGGGACAGCGTCCCTCCATGCACATAAAAACTTTCTTAAACTGAGAGTTTTTGCCAAATAGCTTTATATCCAATAAAAGCATAGTGCTTTAAAAAAATAAAAACTAGCACATCAACAGCCATTCGTTTTTATTTAATTAATTCTTTCAACATTTATTGAGCATTTACTGGGCGCCAGGAACTAGGGACCCTAAGGGTATGATTACACAGCTGCAGCTCCCAAATTGCTCACACAGCCTGGTTTACGTAGGGCCACCTTTTCTCATAACACTGGTCGCCTGTCATCGGTGACCTCTGCCTCCTCTGAACTGCCTCCTTGTCTCCTCCCACCTTCCGCCCTGCTCCCGGAGATGGAGTTCACCTCACACCTTTCCCCACTGCCCCTGTTGACACAGCCAGTTGTTTTCTGCCCTGTCCCCTCCTGGAGGGTACCACTCTGAAGGCAGCAGCCAGGTGTCATCACTCTCCGATTTCCCACAACCCCTCGCTCGACATTTGTCCAGATTGTATTCAAATACATGTTTATTTGTTCGGTTGAAATTAATTCAGACAAATGAAGGAGCAGTAGAACTCCACAGCTAGTTAAAATTAGGTTCGAAGACCAGGCACGGTGGCTCACATCTGTAATTTCAGCACTTAGGGAGGCCGAGGTGGGAGGATCCTTGAGCCCAGGGGTTCGAGACCAGTCTGGGCAACTTGGCAAGACCTTGACTCCACAATAAACCAAAAAATTAACCAGGCGTGGTGGTGCCATCAGTAGTCCCAGCTTCTCAGGAGGCCGAGGCGGGAGGATCGCCTGAGCCCAGCAGGTCGAGGCTGTGGTAGTGGTGATCAGGACACTGCACCTGCCTGGGTGACAGAATGAGACTGACTCAGAAAAAAGAGAAGAGGTTCTAATAGAGAACTATACTTCAACTGCTTTTCCACATAACTGTCAAAAACGAAGAATGGGCCAGGCTCCGTGGCTCAGCCTGTAATCCCGCGCCTTTGGGAGGCTGAGGTGAGTGGATTGCCTGAGCCCGCGGGTTCGAGACCCACCTGGGCAGCGAGACCTCATCTCTACAATAAATCCAAAAACTAGCCGGGCGTGGTAGTGCACACCTATAGTTCCAGCTACATGGAAGGCTGAGGCGGAAGGATTGCCGGAGCCCAGTAGGTTGAGGCTGCGGTGGCGGGGAGCGGCCACTGCACTCCAGGCAGGGCGACAGAGTGAGACTCCAACTCAAAAAAAAAAGAAGAATGTAACTACTGTTTTGTTGCTGCTGAAATGCACACTGACTTTTTCTCATGAGTTTTGGTGACATCAGTGGAAGGTAAGACTTACTGTGTCCTAGACACACAGTGTCAGAGAAATCCTCCCTGTCAGGGAAGGAAGCTAGATTCCAAAGGTGGGTGTTATCCCTTGTGGTGTGAAGAATGGGAATGAGGCAATGGCTGAGCGACCTTGACCTTGACCATTTCGCATCTGGGTGGCCAAGGTTCTAATCAGTGATCCCCAGACATGGGAATTTTGTGTAAAATGTTTTAAATAATTTTTTTCAGGGACTTACATGAAGTTGCCAATGTCTTCTTTTGCTACATATAAAGTGTTTTAAAAATCATTTATTATGAAATGAGCTGGGCATGGTAGCGCGCGCCTGTAATTCTGGCTACTCGGAAGGCTGAGGCGGAAGGATCGCCGGAGCCCAGCGGGTCAAGGCTGCGGTGGCCGGGAGCAGCCACTGCACTCCAGTCTGGGCGACGGAGTGAGACTCTAACTCAAAAAAAAAAAAAAAAAATTATTTATTATGGACCAGAATTTTATGAAAAAAAAAAAAGAAATTTTAACACTCAAAAGTAGGAAAATCATCATCCCAAATAAAGAACAGTTCTTTCTATGGAATAAATTTTAACTAGTTCTGGCCAACCACCCATGGTCCACTGGCCACTATCCATCACTCACGGAATCTCAGAGATTTTTCAATTCAGGTCCATCTGTTTAAAAAAGAGAGACTGGTCCTGAAATGTATGAACCAGAGCAAGTTACTTATAGTTGGTAACTAAGTGGCTTGTCCCGAATCATTCAACAGCCAACTGGAGCAGGGCTGACCTAGTGCCAAGGACCCTAGCAAACACACCCAGCTTTCTTGCCTGCCCCCCTCACCCTCAGGCCGCCTGCAGGATCTCCTTGTAGGATCTCACTGTGGTAATGCACCTCCTCGTGGTAGGTAGAGTAAATAACTGCTGGCCTCACCCGCCTCTCTGAGGGGATGCCTTACTTTTTAAAAATTTGTATACATTTTAAAATGAACTTTTATTATTTAGAAATACAGATGGCACACGGGTGCGGTGGCTCATGCCTGCACTTTGGGAGGCCGAGGCGAGAGGATTGCCTGAGCTCAGGGATCGAGACTGGCCTGGGCAACTTGGTGAGACCTCCTCTCTACATTAAATCAAAAAATAAACTGGGCATGGCAGCTCACACCTGTAGTTCCAGCTTCTTGGGAGGCTGAGGTGGAAGGATACCTGATCCCAGCAGGTCAAGGCTGCAGTGGCTGTGAGCATGCTATTGCACTCCAGCCTGATCAACAGAGCAACAGAGTGAGACTCTGATGAGAGAGAGAGAGAGAGAGAGAGAGAGAGAGAGAAAGGGAGGAAGGGAGGGAGGAAAGGAAGGGAGGAGAAAAAAATGACAGTCTCACTATGTTGCTGAGGCTGATCTCAAGCTCTGACCTCAAGCGATCTTCCCAACCTGGCCTCCCAACATACTGGTATTACAGGCACGAGCCACCGTGCCTGACCAAGACTCCGCATTTCTTAGAAGCTCTTATAGGACACTGATGCTGCTGGCCCCTGGGACCGCCTGTCAAGTAGCAAGGTGTGATGCTTTCTTACCTCTTGGTAGTTCAGCTGCGTTTTTTATGCTCAATCAAGTTTTCCCAAATGGCTCCCTGTGTTACCAGCAATAATTGTAGCTAGTATGTATAAAGTACTTACCGCATATCCGGCCCTGTGCTGAGAGCTTTAGATGGATTCTTTCCTTGAGTAAATGAGTTAGACAACTGTTGTCCTCATTTGACACGTGAAGAAACTGAGCCTCAAAGAATTTTCTCAAGGTCACAAAGCCAGTCAGTAGCAGAACAGAGATCCCAGCTACTTTTGCCACGTGCTTGTGAAGCAGGGGTGTGGGGGTATTGCTGGCCTGCTTTGCATGTGAAGAACAGCCAGGTGGAGAGATGGTCAGTGTTTTAGAGCAAGGCATGAGCTCCATCTGGTTTTCATAATACAAAATCTAACCTACCTCCTCCTCCCTAGCCCTGAGCAAGCGATTCCAGGAAGAGATATCTTCCCAAGTTAGTAGTCTTGCACAGATTTTAACCAATCTATCATCATCCCCAGGACTTGAGCTAACTTTCTGAGAGCGGCTGTCTCCCTTTTCGAAGTCCATCATGCTGGTTAGAAGCCCTGGGGGGCTGTGGCATCTCAGGGGCATCATCTGAAGCTTGCATCACTCCTGGAAGGCACCTCTATTGCAGAACAGAGAGCATCTCCCCAAGATACTCATCACTACCTTAATCAGCAGCAGTGGTGCCAGGTACATCAAGTCCAAGACCTGATTTGACCTATTAGCAACTCCATGCAAAAATCCGTGAGGCAGGGCCTGGCACGGTGGTTCACGCCTGTAATCCCAGCCCTTTTGGAGGCTGAGGCAGGAGGATTGCTTGAGCCTAGGAGTTTGAGACCAGCCTGGACAGCATAGTGAGGCCTCGTCTTTTAAAAAGATCCAAAAAAGATTAGCTGGGCATGGTGGCGTACACCTGTATTCCTAGCTACGGGAGAGGCTGAGGCTGAAGGATCGCTTGAGCCCAGGAGGTCGAGGCTGTGGTGAGCCATGAAGGTGCCACTGCACTCCATTCTCGATGACAGAGCCTCCGGCCCCCCCAAACCCCCCCAAACCAAGAGGTTCGGTTGTTTTCCTGTCCCAGCCCCTGATCTCAGCTCCTTCCTTCCCCCACCACTCTCAGGTCACTCTTTCTTTATCGCACAGTATTCTCTCTTCCTTTCTCAAACTTGAAAGGACCCCTTGTACACTAAACCCATGACCAGTAATGCTCAAGTGATAGCATCCATTAAGCCAGGCACAGCGAAAGGGAATGGAGGAGTTCAATTTGCAAATTCCTGCCCTTGAGGAGTTTATAGTAGCGGGTAACAGATATGGAAAGAATTTCAGTAGAGACAGGTAATGTCTCAGATGGAGACACAACAAGGGCCCTGTGGCAGCACAGAGGGCTTATCAGAGGAAAGGACGTCACAGGTGAGTTCGTAGATGGGATCAGAAGCAGCCAGTGGGAAGGGCCTTCCAAGAGGAAGGAACAGCAAGAGCAAAAGCACAGAGGCATGAGACAGCTTCAGATGTGTGGAAGCAGTTCACTACTTGGGGTTGTGGGATGCAAAGTGAGGGATGGCCAAGGACAAGACCCAGAAGCAAAGGGGAGAGATGTCAAAGGAGGTCCCCAGTGCAAAGGACTGGGGCTTGCGACTCCAGGCGGTGGTTCTCAAACCACGCCCAAGGGTTCAGCGTGGATGGTCAGGCATCTGAACTCCACCCTCCTGCCCTCTGCACCCTTCCCAGGGCAGCTCTGCCTGCATGTGCTTTGCGTGTTTGGTGCTCTGCACGATAGCAGGAGGAAAGAGTTTTCTGTTGCCAAAAGACACGTGGAATCACTGCTGTACCCAATGGGATGCCATCTCAAAGGAACCTGGGGTTTCAGGGACCAGGGAGAGGCTGCACTGGGGTTTTCTCCATGGAGGTCAGTGCCCTGAGGAGCACCCCACAGTCCGGGAGGCAGCTGTTTCATTTCCCAATTCCATTGCTTCTCTCCTCCCAGGCCTCCAGCCCCCCTGGTCCCACCCATCGCTCCAGCCCTCGTGAGTTCATTCCCTCAGGTCTAACCCTCAGGGTCTTGTCACTCTGGTGGTCCTTAAGAAAATGATCCGGGCGTGGTAGCGCACGCCTGTAGTTCCAGCTACTTGGAAGGCTGAGCGGAAGGATCGCCAGAGCCCAGCAGGTCGAGGCTGCGGTGGCCGGGAGGGGCTACTGCACTCCAGTCTGGGCGAGAGTGAGACTCCAACTCAAACAAACAAACAAACAAACAAACAAAAAGGAAGAGAAAGCTGGGGGTTACAGCCATTAACAAGCCTTGTTGTGCTGCTGCCGGGACTGATCTTGCTGCCGAAATCTATCCATTTTAAAGCTTTTTTGGGCCCCATTTGCTGGGCCCACCATTGCTTATCTATATCATCTATCTATCTATTTTAGTCGGAGTCTCCACTCTGTCCCCCAGACTGGAGTGTAGTGGCATGCTTGTGACTACCACAGCCTCTACCTCCTGGGCTCAGGTGATCCTTCTGCCTCAGCCTTCCAAGTAGCCGGAACTACAGGCATGTGCCACCACGCCCAGCTAGTTTTTTTTATTTATTGTAGGGACGAGGCCTTGCCAAGTTGCCCAGGCTGGTCTTGAACCCCTGGACTCAGGCAATCCTCTTGCCTCAGCTTCCCAAAGTGCTGGAATGACAGGCGTGAGTAGTCGTGCCTGGCTTGCTTATCTATTTATTTTAAGTTTTATTTCAGAGTTGTGGGCTACATGTGGGGATTTACTACATAAGTTGCATGCAGGTGACGTTTGGGCTTCTCACTGACCCTCTGGGTACCCAGTGTGCTGTCATGTACCCACCTCCCTCCCCTACCAGTGTCCAGCATCTGCAGATCCCACCAATGCTTGTTTAATAATTGCCAGTTTAAGTCAGTCTCTTCCATTCCTCCTGTGTGAGATCCTGGCACTCAGTGCTCCACACTTACCTCCCTGGCCTGCCTGTCACTTGGTCAGGTCATGAAGTATCCAGCTCTGTTCGCTCTCCACAGGAACCAAGTGCTCCAGCCCCCATCCTTCATGATCCGCTCAGCCGGACTCCTCCCTCTCCATCATGCCTGGCTGATGTGGCCTGGCCCCCAGGCAGGCAGCCTCTGCCAATCATCCTCCAGCACCAACTATCAAGGGCGCTCATCACGGCCAAGGCCTGTGAAGCACTGGGCCATAGGACGTTCTCTTTCTCCATAGGAAGCCGTAGTCCAGGGAGCACCCACATTTTGAATGTACATAATATGAATAAAAGGTTTTGAGGCTGTACCTCTAATTGATTGATATTGATTGACTTATACATTGCAATCATGCATTATTATAATAATCCATTGTGTGCACTGTTTAAACATACACAAAAATGCAACTGAAGACAAATGAATTAAAGACAAACAGTTTAGGCTGGGTGCAATGGCTCATGCCTGGATTCTAGCACTTTGGGAGACCGAGGCAGGAGGATTGCTTGAGTCCAGGAGTTTGAGAACAGCTTTTTTTAGAGAGACTTAATCTCTCTAAAAAGAAATTTTTAAAAATTAATTGGTCATGGGGATGCACGCCTCTAGTCTGAGCTACTCAGGAGGCTGAGACAGAAGGATCACTGGGCCCAGCAGGTCAAGGCTGCAGTGAGCTGTGATCATGCCACTGCACTCTAGCTTGGTAGATGGAGTGAGACCCCAACTCCAAAAAAAAGGAGGATAATTTTTTAAGTGTTTTATTTATTAATAGTACAAAAAAATTTGCTCTCACTTAAAAAATGCAATGAAAATATTCTTGGAGGACTGTAATTGAATATGCTTCATTTTTCTTTTTTTTTTTAGATCAAAAAATATAGTTTATTGAGAAAGTAAATTAGAAAGAGAGAGAGAGAGAAAGAGAGAATGCACCTCCCCAAGGTAGGGAAGGGGGCCAATGTCAGGAAGAGTGGTGAAAGCCATAGCTCAAAAAGCACGTGGCCACACCAGAGTCTAGTAAGGCAATGGCGGTGGCAATGGCCTACACTTCATTTTTCAAAATTAAGAGACTTTATTTTGGAAGGCAGTTTTAGGGTTTACAGAAAAACTGAACATAAAGTATAAAGAGTTCTAAATATTCCCCTTTATTACCCCCCAATTTCCCCTATTACTAACATATCATATTAGTGTGTTATATTTATTACAATAGACGAGTCAATCTTGACACCTCACTATTCAAGTCCATAATTTACATTAGGGTCTCCTCTCAATGTTGTGCATTCTGTGAACTTTGACAAATGTATAATGATACACACTTACTTTTATAGATTCATTCAGAACAGTTCCACTGCCCTGAACATCCCTGTGCCCACCTGTTCCACCCCTCCTCACAACCCCCTGCAACCACTGCTTCATTACTTCTTAAAACCATGGTTTAGCCCTTTGTTGTAAAAAGGGTCTGAAGGTTCAGTTTCAAGCTTACTGCTTACTTTTGAACCATGTGGCCGAGGTAGGGGAAGAAAGTCCTCACCAGGAGTTGGTAGCTCCAGTGAGGAAGGACAGCACAGGGCACTTAGGGAATCACCATAATTTTTTTTCATCCCATCCACCAGTTATCTAAAGGTCCTCACTGAAATTCGACTGGTAAATATTCTCTTCCCTGAAGACAATCATGTGTTCTTGAAAACTTATTAGAAGCTAATGTATTTTATATTTTTAGCAAAGAACTCAGACACCCCCCCCTTCTGAAATACTTCCGAAGTTTTGTGTTTTGTCTTTCTTTCATTGTCTTTTCTTTTCTTTTTTTTTTTTTTTTTTTTTGGTTTTTTGTTTTGAGTCAGACTCTCACTCTGTTGCTCAAGCTGGAGTGCGATAGCACCATCACGGTTCACCACAGCCTTGACCTCTTGTGCTCAGGCGATCCTTCTACCTTGGTCACTTAAGTAGCTGGAACCACATGCACATGTCACCAGGCCCAGTTAATTTGGGGTTTTTTGGAGGTAGACGTGAGGTCTCACTATGTTGCCTAGCCTGATGCTCAAACACCTGGGCACAAGCAATCCTCTTGCTTCAGTTTCCCAAAGTGCGGGGATTACAGGCACGCGCCACCATGCCTGGCCCACTTTTGAAGATTTTTAAATAGATTCAAATTCTTCTCCAAGGTTTTAAAGTATAGAAATATTAACATTTTTTATAGATAGCAAACTTGTTTATTTTTTAAAACAAAACCACAGGATAATGGAAACATTTCTAAACAACTGTCTTCAAAAATACTCTCTTCATAGTACAAATTTCTATTCAAAAGCCGTTTCTCTCTCATTGTTAAAATGTCACTGGGCATTAAAGGGACAGATGAAGGGAATCTATTCTTTTCTAAATGATTGAATAGGTGGCACACCGATAGTCATTTATCATCACAGAAAGGAACAGCAAATTTAGAGCACTCACCTTTTCGAAAAAAAAGTATATGTTTTTAAGTTTGCAAAATTTTAAATTTTAGTAATATTTGTAAGTACCTTACTACAGTTAATAATTATTTGCAAATTGCAGAATATTTTCATAGTCACTTTCAAATCTTAGATTCTACTGTTTGTTATGTTAGTATATATATTTTGATTGTTTTGTATTTTAATATACATTTAACTTTCACAATTTTAAAAAATTAATTATTTTATTCTCAATTCAAGGGGTACATGTGCAGGTGTTTTACATGGATATATTGCATGATGGTGAGTTTTGGGTTTCTATTGAGTCCATCACTCAGGTAGTAAGCATGGTACCCAATGGGTGGTCTTTCAACTCTTGCCCCCTCTCCCCTTCAGAGTCCCTAGTGCCTGTTGTTCATCTTGTTATGTCCGTGTGTATTCAGTGTTTAGCTTCCACTTATAAAGGAGAACATGTGGTATTCAGTTTTCTGTTTATGTAAATATTCGCTTAGAATGATGGTTTTCAGCTGCATCCATGTTGCTTCAAAGGACATGATTTTGTTCTTTTGAATGGCTTTGTAGTATTCCATGGTGTATATGTACATTTTCTTTAGCCAGTCCAACAAGGATAGACACCTGGGTTGGCTCCATGTTTTTACTATTGTGGACAGTGCTGCAATAAACATGCACGTGCAGGTGTCTTTTTGGTAGAGTGATTTATGCTCCTTTGGGGATTTGCACAGTAGTGGGATTGCAGGGTTGAATGGTAAACCTATTTTTAGTTCTTTGAGAACTCTCCAAACTGCTTTCCGTGGGGGCTGCACTAGCTCACATTCCCACCTAAATTTTGTAATTTTTAAAACCTCGTGGCAGAGGGTCAAATTCATCAATCCCCCTGGGTCATTACGGTTCCCTGCAGGTACCTTTCTTTCATAACTGTGTCTAGTGAGCACGCATCAGTTGACTTTTACCCGCCTTCCAACAGAGGTAACCTTTCTAGCGGTTTGATGTATAGCTTTTTGTTTGTGTGTGTTCTTGAATAATTGGAATTACAATTTTGTATGCAAGTGTTTTTACTTTGTGTGATGCTCTTGGGTTAGGTAGCACGTGTCATTTCTGACTTTTCCCACTAATACCTGTTGGAAGATTTATCTGAGTTGCTCCATTGCTTCTGTTTCATCACCCTCCTATGTGTATCTGCTTCCTTTTTGTCTCTCCTGTCTCTGGGGGAGCCACCACAAGTAATGCTGCAGGGAACATCTTTATACAGATCCCTTCCTGGACATGTTTAAAAATATTTTTTTAAAATAACCATATTGGACTGAGCTCAGTGACTCATGCCTGTAATCCCAGCACTTTGGGAGGGTGAAGTAGGGGGATTTCTTGAGCCCAGGAGTTCAAGACCAGGCTAGGCAACATAGCAAGACCTTGTCTCTACAAAACAAAAAAATTAAGAAATTAGTTGGGTTTGGTCATGTATGGCTATAATCCCATGCTAGCTACTCAGGAGGCTGAGGTGGAAGGATCACCTGAGCCTAGAAGGTTGAAGCTGCAGTGAGTATGATCATACCTCTGCACTCCAGCCTGGGCAACAGAGTGAGACCCTGATTTAAAAACAAACAAAGCAGCAAAAAACAAATTGAAGAAAGTCTGTAAAAACCCCATGCACAGGGCCAGACACAGTGGCTCATGCCTATAATCCCAACACTCTGGGAGACTGAGGCAGGAGAATCAAGAGGCACGAGAATCAGTGGCTCATGCCTATAATCCCAACACTTTGAGAGGCTGAGGTAGGAGTTTGAGACCACCATGGACAACATAGACTCTTTCTCCACACACAAAAAAATGTAAAAATTAGCTGAGCATGGTTGTGTGCCTCTGTAGTCCTAGCTACTCGGGAGGCTGAGGCAGGAGGATGACTTGAGCCTAGGAGTTCAAGGTTGCAGTGAGCTATGATCGTGCCACTGCACTCCAGCCTGGGTGACAGAGGGAGACTCTGTTTCCAGAAAAAGAAAAAAGGCTCCATGCACAGCCATATGTTAGAGTATGCAGATGAAGAAGTAAAGAACCTGGGAGTCAATATCAGCCCCTCTATGTGGTGCGTGTCTCCACCTCCCTCACGATACTTCTTGTATTACAGGTGGCGTGAGTTAAACTGATCCAGGCCTGAGTGATAGCACCTGTGTCAATCTATTAACTGTTAGTAAAGCTTTCATGTTTTATATTTCAAAAATAACTACATATAGAAATGACAATACTTTTAAATATTAAAAAATTATTTATTAAACATAAACAAATCATTTAAAAATTTTTTATTTTGTTGTTTTTTTGTTTTTTTGGTTTTTTTTTTGAGTTGGAGTCTCACTCCGTCACCCAGGCTGGAATGCAGTGGCTATAGATCACGGCTTACCACAGCCCTGGCCTCCTGAGCTCAGGCAATCCTTTCGCCTCAGCACACCCAGCTTTTTTTTTTTTTGGTAGAGATAAGGTCTGGAACTCTTGGGCTCAAGCAATCCTCTGCCTCATCTTCCCAAAGTGCTGCGATTACAGGTATGAGCCACAACACCCGGCCTCAAAGAGTTATTTTGAGCATCCTGTGGGAAGAAGGCATCTTCCTCTGGAGAACACTGTGTTAGTTCTTTGCCTGGGGTGACCTGTGGATAGATGCAGCCTCACTGCTTTGCCATGGCTCTGCTGCGGAGGATAACACTCTGTGTGAGGGGCCGCCCCAAAGGATGGACCCCAGCTCTGTCCTCAGTTTGCTGAAGGGGCGTGCTCATCCCATGGTGACTGGTGAAATGCGTCCCTTTCTTGTGAGAACAGTATCTCTCATTTCCTTTGGAACGCCTTCTCCCCCTAACTCAGTGCGTGTGTTTGAGTGGGGCAGACAGTCCCACAGTTCCGGTGCGCACGTGACTGAGCCTGGCCAGTCAGCATATTCACTCCTTCTGGTCTGGGAATGGGTTCCTGAATGGACACATAGTCCAGTGTGATTCAGTCTAGGCCGGGGGCCAGGAAACAGAAGCTTTCTCCACTGAGAATTCTAATAGGATAGGGTAAGCCTGAGTTTCGACAGTCACTGCAAGGAGAGGCCTGCCTGATAGGGGATGCCTTTCAGAGACAAGCAGCACGCAGAGCCAGGACCAGCGAGCTGGAGTGACCATGTCCTGATGCCGCCATCAGGCCCGGGATCTGCCCCATTTGACCTCTGCCTCTGGGCTATTCATTTATGCAAGCAAATACATTCCACCTTTTGCTTAAGCCAGTCTAAATCGGGTAGTCTACTCCCTCTGGGCCTCAGTTTCTTCATCTGGAAAATGAGAGGAGTGAAGTAGACAGTACCCAAAAGGTTTTTCTAGCTGCCTGATTTTGATTAGAGGCCCAAGTGCACACTTTCTTTCTTAGTTGCTCTCTGAGAACAGGCTTCTGTCCAAACTTCTTTTCATCGCTGTATTGTTTACATTTTTTATTGCTGTATATTGTGATGTTTGGACAACTTAAAAACCTTTCTGACTGGGGAGAGACTGCCTCTCCTTTTGGGGTTAACCAATTATTAGGGATAACAAAGTGCTTAGCTGGGAACAATCTTTGATATGCAAACTCACCAATCCAGAGCCTCCTCTGGCCCTCAAGGCAATATTCCTCTGCCTCTGTCCTCCCAGGGTCAGGTACCAGGTGACTAGGGGCCATCTCTATAGCTTAGAATCCATGGAAATTATTCAAATACCAGTCCTACACCGCTTTCCCTGCTCCGTCCGTCTTGCCCTTTCCAAAGAATCACCAAAAGAGGTCATGGCTTACTTAGACTTCCCTGTCACTGCCCACTCTTCAGCCTCCTGACCACACTGGTGCTTTTCTCCATGGCCCTGCTTTGCCTCCTGTTTCTAGGCCATGTGAGTGTGATCATCTTTTCCCCTGAGCTTCTCCTATATCTCCTCTTACAGCTATACCTGACAGACCATCACATTAAAAATAAAGAAAAAACAGAGCAATCTTCTTCTTGTGCTTCCTCTGAGCTGGTGCAAGTGGTAATCTGCCCTGAAAATGAGAAAAAGAAGTTACCAGGAGGAAGGCGTAGGACAGGAGACATTCTATCCTCAGACTGTCGAGGATTTGCTACGACAGATATAAACCAACATGCATTTGCTTCTTAAGACATACTAGTCCTGTGTACACATTTGCATTGCACATACAACTTGTTTTTAAGAGGATTTATCCCACGTTTCTTTACTTGTAGATTTTATCTCTAAATGTCCACCATCAGGGATCTGTTAATATTTATACCATGGCCCTTATAAGGAAGTCAGTGTTAATTAATTGTCTTTGTTTTTTTTTTTTTGAGTTGGAGTCTCACTCTGTCGCCCAGATTGGAGTGCAGTGGCTGCTTCCGGCCACCGCAGCCTTGCCTACCGGGCTCCAGCGATCCTTCCGCCTCAGCCTTCCAAGTAGCCGGAATTACAGGCATGCGCTACCACGCCCAGCTGATTTTTTGATTTATTGTAGAGATGAGGTCTCGCTGCCCAGGCGGGTCACGAATCCCCGGACTCAGGCAATCCACTCACCTCAGCCTCCCAAAGGTGAGGGATTACAGGCTGAGCCACCGAGCCTGGCTACCTGTTTCTTGGTTATTGTATCACTTCCACTTCTCGGGCCCTCCAGCTGCGCTGCCATCTCTCACTGATGTGAGGCTCCTGGATCCTTAGTATGGGTGGGGAATGATGGCTGGGAAACCCTGAGCCTTTGGCAGCCCCTCAGGTCTTCAGCAGGTCCCTTCACTTGTACTTGACCAACCAGTAAGGTGTAACCGTCAGAGTCATCAAGCTGTATAACCAGAAGACCAAGTCAGGCGCAGTGTCTTACGCCTGGAATCCCCAGCACTTTGGGAGGCCGAGGCAGGAGGATTGCTTTAGCCCAGGAGTGGAAGACCAGCCTGGGCCACATAGCAAAATCTTGTCTCTATAGAAAATGAGTCAGGTGTGGTGGCATGCACCTGTAGTCCCAGCTACTTGTGATGCCAAAGTGGAGGGATCGCCTGAGCCCAGGAGGTCCAGGAGGTCCAGGAGGTCAAGGCTGCTGTGAGCCATGATTGTAGTGATCGTGCCACTGCACTCTGGCCTGGGCGATAGAGTGAGACCCCGACCAAAAAAAAAAAAAAAAAAAGATGGGGCAGAACAAACACCTTTCATGTCATTAAGTCAGATAAAATAAAACTCACAGCCCACGGGAGTTTGCTCTGGACTAGACTGCTGGCTATGAGTTTAAACTCCCGTATCTTCCTCACTGGCCCAATCGTAAGCTCCTATAGGAGCACTGTGAAACAACAATGGGTTCAAATGTCTCTGGAGGGGTGCTACCTCCCTGCCCACTATGCTGGAAACTCAGAATGAACTGTCTTTCAGTTCCTCTTTGATATGAAGGAACCATGGTGTTATGTCCCCAGGAAAGTCCCATGAGGGAATAGCTGTGCTGGCCTGTGCTGGATACTTTCCATCACCCCTCCTGTCACTGTCACCGCTCTCCACCCTGCTCCTGCCAGAGAAACTGACCTGTATGAACAGCATCGAGGGCTTCTTTGTCCTCTGGCTCCTGACTGGGCTCACATGGCAGGTGACACTGGCAGGAGAGGAGTCAAGTCGGGATATTTACCCCTCCAGCTCTCGTCCTGCTGGGACACCACGGCTTGTCACCATTCTTCTTCCGAAGGTCTCAACTCCTGGAGCTGAAGCCACCCTCCCCCAGTTCTGGTTAATGTTCCTTCCCTTTCAGGCCCAGGGCAGTCATGACTCCCTGCTGCCCTGCTCTGGAGTGTGGCACCGTCCCTTGTTCCTTTTCCTAGACACCTTTGTAAACAGTTCCTCTATTAAGCTTTCCTGTGTCACCTCATCTGAAGAGCTTTGTTTCCTGAAGGTTTCTGCTTTCCTGCCTGCTACACAATCTGAACAATAGCTTTGGTTTAAATGACATGTTTTGGTTCTTAGTGTGATAACTGAGTCAAACAGGAAAATAGGTGTGAGTAATGATGATGATGATGGTAACAACAGTAATAAATAATAATAATAATTAACCTTTCTTGGCCAGGCATGGTGGCTCATGCCTGTAATCCAGCATTTTGGGAGGTTGAGGTGGAAGGATTATTTGAGCCTAGGAGTTCGAGACCAACCTGGGCAACATAGTGAGACCTCATCTTTACAAAAAAAATTAAAAATTGGCCAAGTGTGGTGGTGTTGTGTAGACTATAGTACCCTGTAGTCTCAGCTACTCAGAGGCTGAGACGAGAAGATCCCTTGAACCCAGAAGGTCAAAGCTGCGGTGAGCCATGGTTATGCTGCTGCATGCTAGCCTAGGGGACAGAGTGAAACCCCAACTAACTAATAACTAACCTTTCTTGAGTGCTTGTGAAAGCCACATACCATTTGCATTTGTTGTGAGCTGCCCATGGAGACACCCACATGGTAAGGAACTGACGTCTCCCGCCAACAGCCAGCAAAGACCTGAACCCTGCAACAGCCATGTGAGTGAACTTGAACGCAGACCCCTCCTCCAGTCAAGTCTTGAGATAACTGCAGCCCTGGCACCCTAAATGCAGCCTTGTGAGAGATACTGAGCCAAAAACACCCAGCTAAGCTACCCCCAGATCCCTAATTCACAGAAACTAGGAGATAATAAATGTGTGTTGTTGTAAGTCACAAGTTTTAGAGTAATTCATTACAGAGCAGCAAATAACTAGAGCAAAGAGGGCACCATTATTATTCTCACTTCAGAGTTACAGAAACTAAGCTTAGACACCTGCCCTAGTTACACAGTTACGGAATCAAGGAGGCAAAACTGGTAGCCAGGCAACCTGACTGAGAGCCTATGTACTTACCTATTACACATACGGCTTCCTGATGAAGTAGTCTATGAAGGAAATTGGTTTATAAGAATTAGCTACTTCTTAGCCAGGTGTGGTAGTGCCCACCTGTAGTTTCAGCTACTTGGGAGGCTGAGGCCGAAGGATCGTCTGAGCCCAGAAGGTCACAGCTGTGGTGGCCGTGAGTATGCCACTGCACTCCAGCCTGGGCGACAGAGTGACACTCTAACTCAAAAAAAAAAAAAAAAAAGAATTAGCTACTTCTGTTCCTATATACTGTCATTGGAAACATAAGTTGGTACAAACATTCTAGCAATATCTATCAAAAAGTGCAAACCCTTCCACCTTGCAATTCTATTTAGCTGGTAGAAGTTACTTCTGTACATTAGGGTACTATCTTCTGTAAATTAGAATACTAATTACAGAAGCACGTAAGTACGTGGGCATAGAAGAGCATGAATGTTTATTGTGCATTTTAAAAGGACAAACAACTAGAAGTAACATAGATTTCCACTAAGTGGGGCTTTGGTTAAGTCATGATACACTATACAGTGAAAGACTATGTAGGTCTTTAAAAAGAATGAGGTAGGTTTATATTTAGAGAAATGGAAACATAATCCTTGACATCTGCGGTAGGTAGAATTCTTTTTTTTAATTTATTTTGAGTTGGAGTGTCACTCTTTGTTGCCCAGGCTGCAGTGCAGTGCCACTCTCACGGCCACCACAGCCTCCACCTGCTGGGCTCAGGTGATACTTCCGCCTCAGTCTTCCAAGTAGCTCGAACTGCAGATGCACACCACCACATCTGAATAGTTTTTGTGATTTATTGTAGAGACGAGGTCTCACCAAGTTGCCCAGGCTGGTCTCGAACCCCCAGACTCAGGCAATTCTCTCGCCTTGGCCACCCAAAGTGCTGGGATTACAGGCTGAGCCACCATGCCCGGAAGGTAAGTAGAATTCTAAGAGTTCCACCCTCTGGTGCACACCTTCTCCTAGTCTATCAATCGAGTACGAATCTAGATTCTGCTGTGAAGGGATTTTGCAGATGTAATTAAAGTTGAGTTTAAGATAGGGAGATTATCCTCCACTGGCTTCATGCCATCAGCTGAGCCCTTAATAGAGACAAGGTGCTTCCTGGCAAAAGAGACTAGAAGGGTGTGAGGGATTCATCATGAGGGAGATTCTCCATCGTTGACTTTGAAGATGAAGGCCATGTGGCAAGGAATAAAGGTGGCTTCCGGGAGCTGAGAGCAGCCCCCAGCAGACAGCCAGCGAGGTAGCAAGGACCTCAACCATTAGGAATTTAATTCTGCAATGACCCGAATGAACTTGGGAGTGGATTTTTCTCCCACAGAGCCTCCATGCAAGAACTCAGCCTGGCCTATGATGTCTTGACCAGAGAACCCAATCATACCATGTCCAGTCTTCTATAGAACTATGAAATAATAGATAGGTGTTGTTTTGAGCTGCTAAGTTTATGGTTATTTGTTGCATAGCAACAGGAAACAAATGCAATAGGTTACTGAGTGGGAAGAGAAAAGTAAATTACAGAAGGTGTATAGTAGGATCCCATTCACCTGGGTTTTAATAAATATGTTTTGGCTGGGCATGGTGGCTCATGCCTGTAATTCCAGCACTTTGGAGGCTGAGGCAGGAGGATCACTTGAGCCCAGAAGTTCGAGACCAGCCTAGGCAACATAGCGAGACCTCATCTCTATGAAAAAGCAAAAAAAAAAAAAAAAAGAGCTGGGTGTGGTGGTGCATACCTGTAAGTCCCAGCTACTCAGGAGGCAGGAGGATCACCTGAGTCCAGGAGATTGAGGCTGCAGTGAGCCATGATCGTGCCACTGCATTCCAGTTGGGATGACTGAGTAAGACCCTGACTCAAACAAACAAATAAATATGTGTTGACTTAAAAAAATAAAGATACTTAAGGAAAGAAAAAAGACATGGGGAAGAATGTATATTTTACTATTAGTAGTGGTTATCTCTGGAGAATGGAATTGTAGGAGACTTTCACTTTCTATATTTTTTATGTTTATGGACTATTTGAATTGCTTAGAATGAAAGTATACTTTTAGAAAGAAAAGAAAATGATAAAGTGAAAATATTTACTAAATCTACTATCCTAGACTAACACTGAAATTTGATCATGTTCAACTCTTACTACCCTAAGTCTTTTTGGAATAAGGTGTGGTTTAAAATAAGTAAAGTAAGCCAGATATGGTGGCTCACACCTATAATCCCAACACTTTGAGAGGTCAAGGCTGGCAGATTGCTTGAGTTCAGGAGTTTGAGACCAACCAGGACAACATAGCGAGACCTCATCTCTACAAAAAAAAAATCAAAAAATTAGCTGGGTGTGGTGGCACATGCCTGTAGTTCCACTTGCTCAACAGGCTGAGGCAGAAGGATCACCTGAGTCCAAGAGGTCAAGGCGGCCATGAGCCATAATTGTCGTGATCATGCCACTGCACTCCAGCCTGGGTGACAAAGTAAAACCCTTGACTCAAAAATAAAGAAATAAAATAAAATAAGTAAAATAGTCAGTTCTTGAGCGCTCAGTCCTTTCAGTTCTGGACATACCCCACTAAAAATATGCTGAGCGCCCACGAGACACAACGCTACCTTCAGACTCCTTCCTCTCCGACACATCTGATCCTCCATAGCATCCGCTGGCCCAGTCTGGTGCTCTTATCCCACAGAACACTCCATTTCCTCCCTGCGTGAATTCAGAGGACAGAATCCAAGCCAGCATAGATCCAAATCAGAGCTACCTGAACCCCACCCCTTCGTTTTTCCTTTCTTAACAGCTGAATTGAGGCATAATTTGTATAAAAAGAAATGTACATGTCTAATGTGTACAGTTCGATGAGCTTAGACATACACAAATACCTGTGATATCATCACCACAATCAAGGTAATATACACTTTCAACACTTTCCAAAGTTTCCTTGAATGCTTTCACTTTGTTTTTTGTAAGAAGACTTAACACGAGAGCTACCGTCTTGACTAATTTCAAAATATACAATATCGTATTGCTAGTTATAGGCACTATGTTGTAGAGTAGATCTCTAGAACTCACTCCCAAACATTCTTTACAAAGATAAATGCAATAGTGTCTTCTTTTGCTATTTGGCACCAAGGAAAATCTACATGTTAATCAGTTCTGGTCATTCACACCAACAGAAGCTCAAAGGAGGAACAAACATAGGAAGTAAAGCCAAGAGACTGTACCACAGAGTGTTCGCATCAAAATAATCTGAACTCTGAGGATCACAAGGTTCAGAATCCAGATCTTGACTCCCAGCTGAGTGGTCTTGGGTAGGTTGCCTAAGCTCGCTGAGTCAGTTGTCTCATCTGTAAAATGAGGATAAATGTCTATTTCACATAGTTGCTGTGAGAAGTCAGTGAGGTTCCCTATGTAAAAGAACCTAGCCTAGTGCTTGGCACTCCTTCTTGAAGTGGTCATGAGTACTCAGTATTGCAGGTGTTGGGAAGACTGTGGTGAATCACGCAGATAGGTCCCTTTGCCTGTCCTCTCCCCGCAAAACTGGGGCTAATGTCTACTGGAGAACAAGTACTTAAAACAAACAAGTACTTGTTATAGGAGGGGAAGTTCTAAGGCATTACTGAGCTAGTTTTAGAGGCCAAGGTGAATTCCAAAATGGTAGTTATAAAATGGTGAGCAATATTATACGCTCCTAAATTTGTCTTAGTTTTGCCAGTCTCAACGTCCTTTTCTCTCTGCCTTCTTTCCCATGATCGCTGTAACATTTCTACCCTGGCTTAATCTTCAAGTAGCATTCAAGAGTCATTTTGTAATCAACTCATTCATATCAAAGTATATACGACTGCAAAGTTTTATATAACTTTTGCCTGTAACACCTTTGCCTGCTACCAACTTCAGTATCTTCATCTTAAGTTTTAATTTGGCATCACCTAAGGGAACAAGGACTCTGTTGTTAAAGAATTGTATTTTATATATTTTATCCTTTTTTTCCCCTTGAATCAGGTCTCACTCTGTTGCCTAGGCTGGAGTGCAGTGAAATAATCCTGGCTCTGCAACCTCAACCTCCTGGGCTCAGGCAATCCTTTCACCTCAGCCCCCTGAGTAGCTGGGGCTACAGGCATGTGACACCATGGTCAGCTAATTTTTTTTTTTTTTTTTTTTTTTGAGTTGGAGTCTCACTCCGTCGCTCAGACTGGAGTGCAGTGGCCGCTCCCGGCCACCGCAGCCTCGACCTGCTGGGCTCCGGCAATCCTTCTGCCTCAGCCTTCCAAGTAGCCAGAATTACAGGCATGCGCTACCACGCCCGGCTGATTTTTTTTTTGATTTATTGTAGAGATGAGGTCTCTGCCCAGGCGGGTCTTGAACCCGCAGGCTCAGGCAATCCACTCACCTCAGCCTCCCAGAGGCGCGGGATTACAGGCTGAGCCACCGAGCCCAGCTGGTCAGCTAATTTTAAAAAGTTTTTTTTGTAGAGATGAGGTCTCGCTATGTTGCCCCGGCCAATTTTGAACCCTTGGGCTCAAGTGAGCCTCCTGCCTTGGTGTCCCAAAGTGCTGGGATTGCAGGCATGAACTACCCATGTTTGGCTTATTTTTATCTTTTTTTAACTTTTCAATTTAAAAAAATTTCAGCCGGGCTCGGTGGCTCAGCCTGTAATCCCGCGCCTTTGGGAGGCTGAGGTGAGTGGATCGCCTGAGCCCGTGGGTTTGAGACCCGCCTGGGCAGCGAGACCTCATCTCTACAATAAATCAAAAAATCAGCCGGGCGTGGTAGCACATGCCTGTAATTCCGGCTACTTGGAAGGCTGAGGCGGGAGGATCGCCGGAGTCCAGCAGGTCGAGGCTGTGGTGGCCGGGAGCGGCCACTGCACTCCAGTCTGGGCGACTGAGTGAGACTCCAACTCAAAAAAAAAAAAAAAAATTTCAGACAATTAAGTTGCAAAAACAGTAAAATATTTCCATATACACTTCCCCCAGCTTACCCAAATGTTCACATCTTGCATAACCACAGGCAATTTATTGAAACCAGAAAATCACCATTGATAAAATACTATTCATTTATTGAGAGTGCATTGGAGTTTGAAGGGAAAGAACCAGGGGTATTCTGGACAATGAATCACTGGCCTTATTTAAAATAGCAATATTTTTTAAATTTAAAACTAAAACAAATTAAAATGTAATATGTGATTCAAAAAATGTAAAACAGTGATTTAAAACAACGGACAGTTCAGAACACAATTTATTTCTGACTTCCAATGATGAAATGAAGTGGGAGCTCTGTTAAGCATTGGGGAATCAAAGATAAGTAAAGATTCCCATTTTGCTTGTGTGCCACCACTCTGCTCATCTATAGAGCATATAGATCTATAGAGACCATGCTATTTAATTCTTACAACAATTCTAGGAGGTAGGAAATATTGTTATCCCTGTTTTACTGAAACAAAAATTGAGGCTTAGAGAACTAGCAAAGAAACCAGGCAGCTCCTGGCTCACCACCCTCGCTACACTGTGGTAAGTGCTGCTGACATGTTTTCAAGTCTGGAGTAATATATTTGTATATGAAATCATTGTCTGCATTTTATATAAAACATAACATGTGCATAGTACCATAGAATTAGTTTAAAAAGGAAAACGCATATATAATGAATCTTAAAAAGATGGGTACATTTAAAGACAAAATTTGGCCAAGGGGAAGTAGTTCACTCATGTTACTAAACGTCTTTCCCAGAGGATTACTGCATCTGTTAAAAGCATGTCAAGATACAATATTGCACAGTCAGGTGTGGTGGCTCAAGTGTGTAATCCCAGGGACTTGGGAGGTTGAGGTGAGAGGACTGCTTGAGGCCATGCGTTAGAGACAGCTTGGGCAACACGGGGACTCCAGAAAAAAAGAAAAAAGGACACAAATGTGTACATGGAGCAGAGAAAGCCTGAAGTCAAAGGCCCCTCAGCCTGGCATACCAAGTCTGAATTGCCTCTGTGCTCACTGATTCTTATTTCATTCGAAGGGATATGCAGCCATGTAATTTTAACATGATTCAGGGGTTATTATATCGACCATAGCTTTTTATAGTTCTTTTTCTTTTCTTTCTTTTCTTTTTGTTTTTTTCTATTTTTGAGTAGGACTTTTACTCTGTCACCCAGGCTGGAGTGCAGTGGCATGCTCACGGCCGCTGCAGCCTCGACCTGCTGCGCCAGACGATCTTTCCACCTCAGCCTTCCAAATAGCTGGAACCCCAAGGCGCACTCTACTACGCCCAGCTGATTTTTTTATTTATTGTAGAGACAAGGTCTCACCAAGTTGCCCAGCCTGGTCTCGAACCCCGAGGCTCAGACAATCCTTTTGCCTCTGCCCCCCAAAGTGCTGGGATTCCTGGCGTGAGCACTGTACCCGGCCTGATGTTCTTTCAAATGCACACTTTCTAATATCTGGACCATCTTAGTGAGGGTTAACTTTTCTTTGGGGCCTGGAGGTGGCGGCTCTCAGAGCTAGTCGCGAGCCTCCTAGGGTCCTAAGAGTTAGCTCTGGCGTTGGAGTGCAGCCTCCCTTCCTCCAGATGTTTGCTGTGGGTCCTACGTATCTAGGGATGTGGGGATGATCACTCCATCCCCATTAGCAGCGAAACTGCTCGAGAATTCCAGCCGACGGGTGGCGGGAACAGCAGCAAGCTGTCCCCCCTCGGTGCATGGGGAGTCAGAGGGGCAACTCGGCGAGAACCTGCAGGACGTTGGGCCTCTGTGGGTTCCACTCCAAGTTTACATCCATTCTAAAAATGAATGTGAATTTCAGGTGTTTCAGAGCCGGACCCTCTTTCGGGGGCCGCAGGAGGGAAAGCGACGGGAGAAGGCGTTCCCTCGGATGAGAGTGCGGGTCCCCGGCGGGCGCGGGAGGCGGGAGAGGACGCCAGGCCTGGGGCGAGGCCCCGGCGGACGCCCACCGCAGACCCCGCTCCTCTGAGACTCGCGCCCCGGACCCCCGGGCGGGGGAGCGGGAGGGCGCGCGGCCTCCAGCCGGGACCCACCCCCCCCCGCTGCTCCGCTGCTCCGCCGCGCCGGGGCCGCGGGCGCGGAGCTCGGCCGGGCGGGAGGGCGCAGGGCCGGCGGCGGCCTCGCGCGTCCACATGTGGCGGGCCGCGGGGGGGGACGGGGAGCGAGGGGGAGGGCTCACATCTCGGCGAAGTTCCCGGATGGTCGCAGCCTCCCGGCGCCGAGCGCTTTTCCTGCCCGCCCGGCTCAGCCCTGCGGACCCGGGAGAAGTTTCCCAGAAAACATGCCCCGCGCGCCGCGGGCCGTGGAGCCGCCCGGAGCCGCCGCGCGGTAAGGGACGCGTCGCCGCCGCCGCCTCGGGCGCCACCCGGCCCCGGGGTCCCGGGAGGCCGCCGGGAGGGCCGGGCTCGACGGCGGGGCTCGGGAGCGGCGCTGCGCGGGGGCCCGGGCGGGGCGGCCGGGGACGTCGAGGCGCGGCCCCGCTCGGGAGGGGCCGGTCCCGGCCTGCGGCCCGCGAGTCCCGCGCGCCCGGAGCGGCCCGGGGCAAGGGGCCGTGGACGGCCGGGCGCCGCGACCCGGCTGGGCGTGCCGCGGGGCTCGGGACCCGCGCTCGCCGCGGTCCCCGAGCGGGGCTTCCCGGCGGTGCCCGGGGGCCGCATCCTCACCCCCAGCGCGGGCGGAGGGGACCTCTCGGGCATCCCCGGGGCCGGGTCGTGCTCGGGCACCTCCTCGCCCGCCTCGCTGTGGGAATCGCTCCGGGACGGCCCGCGCGCTCCGTGGCCCGCGTAGACGCGCGCGCTGGACGTCTGCGCTGCCCTTAGAGACACGTCCAGTCCCCGTCCGGGCGGGGTTTCGGGGGGTCGGGGGGAGGTTCCCTGAACTCTCCAGACAGCTTCGCTCCCGTCTCTCTCTCCCTACCTTTTTCTATTAACATACTGTCTTCGCAAAGAAAGAGCTGTTGAGGAACGTTGACCCAGTTGGGGTGACCCAGATCCTTAACTGGTGGTTGTTAGACTTTGAACTGAGATTAACAAAGGGTGTGTCTGTGCGAGGAGCCGAGCCCGGCTGGGTCTTCTGGTCCGGCTGAATCCCGATGGAATATTCCTTCCCGGGCCGCGGGCTCCTGGCCTTGCTGAGTTCTCCGGGAAGCCTCTCGAGTTGTCATCGGTGACGGAGTGGCCCGGTCCCTTCTTCTGAAAAGCGTGTGCCCGTTCAGTCCCTTGGATCTTCACGGGTCCTCACCCCGCTCCCACCCCCACCCCCACCCCCACCCCTGGTCGCGTGTAGCTCGGACTTCAGGCCGGTGTAGCCGCGGAGCCCGCGAACAGGCTTCATCCTAGCTGGAGGTGGGGGGGGGGAGAGGGGGAAGGGGGCGGTTCTTTTGCCAGTTTCCCAAAGCAATTGCAAAACAATACTGTGGCTTCCTTTCGAGTCGTTGGTAGATTTTTTTTTCCATCCTCAAAAATGCCCATTTCTCTAATGGATACAACGACTCCAAGACGTTTTCTGTTTCAGTTTGTAGGTCACCTTTTAAATCTCCTGGAGGTGAGAAACCTCCATGTAGCCTATGAGCACTCTGCATCTTTTTTTTTGAGTCGGAGTCTCACTCTGTCACCCAGACTGGAGTGCAGTGGCCGCTCCCGGCCACCGCAGCCTCGACCTGCTGGGCTCCGGCGATCCTTCCGCCTCAGCCTTCCACGTAGCTGGAACTACAGGCGCGCGCTACCACGCCCAGCTAATTTTTGATTTATTGTAGAGATGAGGTCTCGCCAAGTTGCCCAGGCGGGTCTTGAACCCGCGGGCTCAGGCAATCCACTCACCTCGGCCTCCCAAAGTGCTGGGATTACAGGCTGAGCCAACGAGCCCGGTTTACTCTGCATCTTAATCCTTCTGCTGTGGCTGTGTGTGTTTAGCTGCCTGTCATCCCCACAAGGTTGAGTTTCTCAGGGACCTGGAGGTAGAATATTCCACAGCCACCTGCAAAAGCCATTACCTGTTGAATAGGAGTGTTTGGACTAGCCTGCAGATGTTACTAAAAGAGTTCAATAGCATCGTCTTCCTCCTGGGGACATACCTGATCCTTGCTGTGCCTAACTTTGGCTCCGCTGGAAACATATACACTCTTGTTGTCATGTGGAGCAAAGAGATCTGTAAGCAAGGTGAGATCCAGTTCTAGGATATTTAGAGAGAATGAGATTATTTCCAGCTGGAAGGATTTGCGCCTTCATTCATTCACTTGTTTATTTCACAAATGTCTACTTTGTGTTCAACTTCTTTCTGGCTTGGGCCTCACTTATCTCATCCAAGAAACGGGGTTGATAACTTTTGCTTTTCTTTTATGGCAGGGTTTAAGGATCTGGTAGGGTAATGGGGTAGGAAGGGCACAAAGCAGATGACACGGCCACCCAGGCCTCACTCGGAGTGTAGCACCAAGACACAGAAGCGATACTGAGCAGGAGGGCAGGTGGTGGAGAGGGTGGTTGTGCCCTCACCTCTTATAGTTCCTGTCTCAGGTGCTCTGACCGGGCATGGGCCCCTTTTTGTGGACAGTATTCATTACAGGGTCTGTGTCATTGTCTTTGGTATTTAATTTAATTTTAATTTTTTTGAGTCAGAGTTTCTCTCCATCACCCAGGCTGGAGTGCAGTGGCACACTCTCGGCCTCAGCCTTCCAAGTAGCTGGAACCACAGGTGTGTGCCATCCAGTTCGCCTAATTTTTTTATTTATTGTAGAGACAAGGTCTTGGCAGGTTGCCCAAGCTGATCTCAAACTCCTGGGCTCAGGCAATCCTCTTGCCTCAGCCTCCCAAAGTGCTGGGATTACAGGTGTGACCCACTGTCCGGAGGCTTTAGTATTTTAGTGTTCCTAACTATGGTTGTAATTTTAGAAACAATGTGTTTCCACGATGCACACCAGAAGAATAAAACTACACAGAAGTGCCTTTTATTTGTTGTTCTGACTCCTTCATTTTCAACTATCCTATATTTGGGATTCCACCTCCCAGAGCCCTGTTCTTCCTGAAGCCTTCCCTCCAGTGTGGTCTGCTGAATTCCTAATATTTCCACACAGAGGTCTCTCTGCTGCTGCTTCCCAGCAACCCACAGGCTTACTGATACCTTGTGATGAGCCAGGACCCACATATTGAATCAGATCACAATTGGAATCAAGCCAGATAGTCACTGAGCAGGGAGGTCCTTGCTAGAAGTCACAGCTCTGCACTAGGGGTGGAAAGAGAGACATAGCTCAGAAAGAGACAGGATTTTCCCGGAATGCCTACCTTTCAGGGGAGATGAGACATGGATTCAAACAGCAGAAATGCAAGGCTGAATGTGGCAAATAAGGGGGGAAAGGTATGGACCAAATTTACCAAAGGAATTCAGAGGAAAGAAATTGCTTGCAGCTAGAGGACAGCGGCAGTCATTTGCTTTTTCACTTAACAAATATATATTATGTGTCTACTGTGTGCCGTGCATTAAAGATGAACAGGCATATTCTCATTGGGTTGTGTGTCCCTGCTCTAACTGAGGGTCAGTTCGGGTCTTGCCTCCCTGGGACCAGTGACGACTGCCTCCTGGCTCAGCCTCACTGTGTCACCCAGCTGTAACATGTGTCAGTTCCTTCTCACCCTGCGGTTACTATGGTCAGGTCAGAATCATTCAACTCTGTCTCTTTTGTAGTTCTGAAGAACAGAAACCCTACAGCCCCAGCACATCTTCAGTTAACTGAGCAGTGCTGCTCTGCTTAACATACTTTAGTACCGAAGTGTACTAATCCTCGGTCATGGGTTGACTCGAAGCTTATAGAGGCTGGATTTTGTGAGTTTGGAAATCTGGTTTTTTGGGTTTTTTTTTTTTTTTTGAGTTGGAGTCTCACTTCATCGCCCAGGCTGGCATGCAGTGGCATGCTCAGGGCCACCCCAATGTGAACCTGCTGGGCTCCAGCAATCCTTCCGCCCCAGCCTTCCAAGTAGCTGGAACTACAGGCATGCGCTACCACGCCGGCTTATTTTTGATTTATTATAGAGACAAAGTCTTGCCAAGTTGCCCGGGCTGGTCTTGAATGCGCCGGCTCAGGCGATCCACTCGCTTCAGCCTCCCAAAGTGCTGGGATTAACAGGCTGAGCCACCGAGCCTGGCCAGGAATCTGTTTTTTGAAACTTCCCAGGTGATACTGACAGTGCAGAGTTTCCTAATGGATAAAGCATGGACCAAGAGGTCGGACAGATCCTGCTTCCAGTCCCAATGCTGTTATCTTACAAATTCTTTGTTTCTTTCCCTTAAAAGTGAGAGAAACAACCCCTGGCTGGGCTCGATGGCTCAGCCTGTAATCCCAGTACTTTGGGAGGCCAAGGCGAGTGAATTGCCTGAGCCGATGGGTTTGAGACCAGCCCGGCCAACTTGGTAAGACCTTGTCTCTACATAAATCAAAAACTAGCCGGGCATGGTAGTGTGCACCTGTAGTTCTGGCTGCTTGGAAGGCTGAGATGGAAGGATTGCTGGAGCCCAGCGGGTCAACGCTGGGGTGGCTGTGAGCATGCCACTGCACTCCAGCCTGGGCGACGGAGACTCCAACTCGCAAAAACAAAACAAAACAAAACCTTCCTCAAGGGGTTGTTATATAAAGGAGGTCAGATGAGGTCATGTGTGCAGTTCACTTAGTAGATTGTCTGGGACAGTGTGCTGCTTGGTGTTTATTGATTATTGTTATTAGCATTTTTATTATATGTGTTAGTCCGTACACAACCCTGTGGGTTTTCCTCTTTATAGGTAAATACAAAAAAAGCCTAAACATAAGAATGTTTATATCAGTTAACTTTTGATAGTAATTGCTCAGTGGCCTATACTTCATCACGTGTTTCTCACCAGTCGTTCCATGTATTCTCTGAACAGTCCCAAGAAGGAGAAATCTCACTGAGAAGAATCTTAGTTTTGAGGGGCTGCCAGCCCGTAGGATCGACTTACCCAGTAGACCCTACTCTGCTGAGGTCGTCAGGACAGATGAAGGACGGGGAAGCAAAGACAAGACGGATCACTCTCCTGGCCCTTTGACACCAGGAAATCTAAGGTTAACATGTTGTGGCAGTCAATGCAGCAGTGACCAGTGAATTAGACTGCCTGCCCTAGGCCAAGGTGCTTTGGTCATAGGTTCAAGGGGGACCCCCCCCGACAAAAAAGCCCATAATTTATTTATAAATTTAATCTTACATAGTTACACTTTGGTCACCTTCAAAGTGCTCTCCGTTTGAGGAAATACACCTATCAAGATGTGTTTTCCACTGCTGGAAACAGTTTTTGAACTCGTCAATTTAGATGCCTTATAGTGCTTCTGCTGTTTTTTTTGTTTCACCCCTTCCATTTTGGCAAAATGTTCCCCTTTGAAGGCTTGTTTTTATCCAGGGAAACAAAAAAAAGTCACTTGGGGCAAGATTAGGTGAATAGGGAAGGTGGTACATGGGGGTCATGCTGTTTTTGGTCAAAAACTACTGAGCGTTGCACAGTGTGGGCAGGTGCACTTGTATGAGCATCATGAAATGGGCAAATGTGTTGAATGAATCAACAACAACAACAACAACAAAGTTCACTGAAGTTGAACGCAGACTCTCACAACAATGCTAGCTGGTACACTGATGCCGATGGGTTGGGAACACTTACCTAGCAGGGGAATCCTGTACTACCAGGGCCCTATCCTCCAAAAAATAATACTGAGTTTTGGGGGGGGCCCTCCTCATATAGCGCCCAATCATCTGGGGTGGGGGCACCACTGCTGCTTTTGTGTCCAGGGGTTAGGGAACTTTGAGTTCTAGGAAACATGCTCAGCATTACAGAGACTACAGAATGATCACAAATACTTGTTGAGAAGGCAAAAATGATAGACTTTGCTCAAACTCAATAAAATAAGAATGCAGTTAAAATAAACAGGAAATTCAGTTACCTAGTTTTTTATTTTTTTGAATCAGTGTTTCGCTCTGTCGCTGGAGTACAGTGGCAGGATTATGGTTCACTGCATCCTCTACCTCCTGGGCTCAAGGGGTCCTTCCACCTTAGTCTCCTGAGTAGCTGGGACTACAGGCACACGCCTCCATGCCCGGCTGATTTTTTATTTTTCATAGAGATTAGGTCTCACTGTGTTGCCCAGGCTAGTGTCAAACTCCTGGCCTCAAGAGATCCTTCCACCTTGGCATCCCAAAGTTTAGCTTTGTTAAACATGATTTGTATTGTGAGAACATGGTGTTATGTTACATTGTAGCATTGCTTACTATAAATCTCTCTCTATATATATTTCCTCTTCTTATAAATCATTTTCAGTATAACTCAATTCTTTTAATTTTCTTTTATCTTTCAGTTATATTAAGTGAATGAAATTCTTCAAAGCTTTCTGTGATCTGACTCAAACTATTTTTTTTTTTTTTTTTGAGTTGGAGTCTCACTCTGTTGCCCAGACTGGACTGCAGTGGCATGCTCCCGGCCACTGCAACCTCGACCTGCTGGGTTCTGGAGATCCTTCCGTCTCAGCCTTCCAAGTAGCTGGAACTACAGGCATGTACTACCATGCCCGGCTAATTTTTTTGGTTTATTGTGGAGATGAGGTCTCGCCAAGTTGCCCACAACTGGGGGCACCTGCCCACACTGCCCACACTGTGCAATGCTCAGTAGTTTTTGACCAAAGTTCCCTAACCCCTGGACACAAAAGCAGCAGTGGTGCCCCCACCCAGGTGGGTCTCGAACCCGCGGCTCAGGCAATCCACGCGCCTCAGCCTCCCAAAGTGCTGGGATTACAGGCTGAGCCACAGAGGCCGGCCCTGCCCCAAACTTTAAAAAAAACTCTCCTTCTTTCTTTTCTGTTCTCCTTTTGTTTTTTTCTTCCTTTCTTTCCTTAATATTGCTACTTACTATGGGTTATCTACTGGAGTCATTTAATATTCACCCAACCCTGAGAGGCGGTTTCTAATCATGTATGTGGAACCTGAAGCTGAGAGAAGTTAGGTAACTTGCCCAAGGACACACAACTAGTGAGAGAGCCAGTATTCACACCTGGGCAGTCTGATTCCAAACACTGCATGTTTCCCTTGAATGTCACCATTACCTCTATTGTACACTACTTGTCATTTGCAGATGTGTGGGGCTCTAGCTGACCACTGCTTTTCTGTTCCATCTGTATGCCTTTGCGTTGCCATTCCTCCCCTCCATGCTACCTCCTCCTCCTTTGTATGTTGAGTCCCATAGGATCTGCAGATTGCTCACAAGTATTTGAGAGGTCAGAATAATAGATTTTGCTGATACTTAGTAAAAGAACCGTGTTGCTAAACAGAATATACAATTACCTACATTGTTCATTCCTTTAGCAGTTTTGATAAATATGGCTTACATTGTAAGAACATGCCTTTTCTTCTTCTTCTTTTTTTTTTTTTTTTGAGTTGGTGTCTCATTCTGTCATCCAGGCTGGAGTGCAGTGGCATGATCACGGCTCACTGCAGCCTTGACCTCTTGGGCTCAGGCGATCCTCCTGCCTCATCCCTGAGTAACTGGGACTACAGGTATATGCCATCATGTGCGTGTAGATTTTTTCAGAGATGAGGTCTCACTGTGTTGCCCAGGCTGGTCTCAGACTCATGGGCTCCAGCAGTTCTCCTGCCTCAGCCTCCCAGAGTACTGGGATTATGTGAGCCATCAAGCCTAGCCAGAACACGCTTCTTAAGAAGAACCTACAGGCTTTCTTCTTCATTGGCTGATTCCTCCCTCTTTTAGTCAGTTTTTGTTGCTGCTCGTTGGGGCCTCACCTGTATCTTTAAATTCACTCTCTCCAGTGTTGCAGCCACTTGCATGTGTGTCTAATCCCTCATTAGATTGTAAGCTTTTTCAAGGCAATCACTTTTTTAAAAAGTCATTTTTATATTCCCTTGAAATAGTAAGTTTTTGCATAGTAGGTTATGAAGTAATTTTGTTTTGTTTTGTTTTTGAGTAGGAGTCTCACTCTGTCGCCCAGGTTGGAGTGCCGTGGCACGCTCTCGGCCACTGTAGCCTCGACATGCTGGGCTCAGACGATCCTTCCGCCTCAGCCTTCCAAGTAGCTGGAACTACAGGCACGCGCTACCATGCCCAGTTAATTTTTTTATTTATTGTCTAAACGAGGTCTCACCATGTTGCCCAGGTTGGTCTCGAACCCGTGGGCTTAGGCAATCCTCTTGTCTCAGCCTCCCAAAGTACTGGGATTACAGGCTTGAGCCACTGTGTCAAGTAATGTTTGTTAAATGACAGTTTATTTCTGCCACTCTATGAGATTTGAGGTGAATGAATTTTTCACGAAAGCTAAGTAGATCTTTGTTTTGCAGAAGAGTATCTGGTTTTTGAAGATGCTGGAAAACACATTTTCATCCTGAGAGTGGTCTTTCGCCATAATTGACAGATATAATGTGACATTTTAAAATTCATATGCATAATTAGCTTTCTATGTCTTCCAAGTTGAAAAGTAACAGTACTTCTAATAATAGAGGAATAGGATTTTGTGTTTTGTGAGAAAGGTGGAAGTTAGTCTTGTAGAACCTTGGAAGTGATATTTCCTGGCCTAATACCTGTATCTGGTTCATTTTCACATAAGTAAGGGTTGGGACTTTTCTTCCCATGGGTCTTATGCCCTTTGCTTTGGCTGAGAAGAGACCCCCAACCTGAGAAAAAAGTTTAGGAAAAAGTGAAGGATACTATTCAATTTTTTGAATATTCCTAAATATTTAGGAATATTTTTGAATATTTAGGAATATTCAGGAAACCCCCAGACTGCCACAGACTCCTTTGGATTTGGGGGGATAAACAGTTCTCCAGGCAAGGGGTGTTTGCAGCAGGAAGGAAATGGTGAAGGACATGGAAAATTCAGAACCAGATAGTTTTCTGGGCCGGTGGTGTAAGTTACAACTTAAAATTTACTTTTGCATACTTTTTATTTTTCTCACATAAACAATATATGCTCCCTTTAAATATATATCTCTATATGCTTACATTTATTTGTATATACAAGTATTCTCTCATAAACAATACTTGATCACTTGAAATGTATATAACATTTACACCTTATCTCATATGTAACAGCTAGACAGAGTTTGGTTACATTCTTTCTATTCATCCCATCTGCTCCCATATTTGAGCTTGTGTCACATAGATACTGTTTGCATTTTGCTTGCTTTGCTTTTTAGTATTTTTTGGACATACTGGTACCATATTATTTTATCAGCTGTGTAGGATTCTAGCGTAGGAGTCCATTTAACTGGTTCGCTATTGCTTGCCCACAGTCACCCATTAGAGGTTACATTGCCATTTCAGTGACATCAGCTCACCTGGAAGCTCTTGCTAATGATGCCCAAACAATCAACCAATTCAGTGGCAGAATAAATGTAGGCTTTTAGTTGCCACTGCACAGACCAAATGGGCAGTTGGTTGAATGTCTTGCTTTCCAACCACTTGTGTGTCACTTCAACCTGATTTTCAAACCTCCCAAGGATTTATAAATGTATGTGAGAGATTGTATATGTTGACTGAAGGACTTAGGCCTGGGCGAGACCAAGAAAAAAATATGACCAAATCTTGGAGTGATGCATCATTGAACTGTTGAACATGTTATCAAATAGTGTTCAGGAAACCCAGAGACATACCTACCCCCCACCCGCTGGCCAGCAGAATAGATTTTGAAAGAAGAGAATCTTCAGACCTTGAAGGAGATCTTAAGAAAACATGCACCCTAGCTATTTTCTGAGAATGTAAACAGTGAGATCAGTGTCTTAACCACAGAAGTCTTGTGTTACAGAGATGGATAGTTAAATAATGGAGACAGGTTGGTGCTGAGATACAAGAAAATAAAAATGGACTGCCCGTAAACAGGCCCATATCCCATAAGCAGCACATATATGTGTGTGCCATTAGGAATGCCAGGGGCAGGACTTTCAGGAAGAACCACAGTGATAGATTGAGAAAGAAGAGGGTGCATCAGTGGAGAAAAAAAGAAGTCTAAGCCAGCTTTTCTTTTTGTTTCCTTTTTTTTTGAGTTGGAGTCTTACTCCGTCGCCCAGGCTGGAGTGCAGTGGCACACCCACAGCAACTCCAGCGGCGACCTGCTGAGCTCAGACCATCCTTCCAAGTAGCCAGAACTACAGGCACGTGCTACCACACCCGGCTTATTTATTTATTTATTTTTATTGTAGAGATGAGGTTTCGCCAATTTGCCCGGGCTGGTCTCGAACTTGCGGGCTCAGGCAATCCACTCGCCTCGACCTCCCAAAGTGCTGGGGTTACAAGCTGAGCCACGGAGCCCGGCCTAAGCCGGTTTTTCTTTCCAGGGTCGCAGAAAACAGGCTGGGGACACTAAGACAAGTTTTCAGATGGTACTGAGATTTTTAATTAGATTTTTGAGGGCCTCGAAAAAGGCAAAGTAGTTGAAGCTTTTAAAAACCTTTTTAAAACGTAGTAAAGCAGCTTACTTTAAACACGGCCTATTTTTGTCCATTAGAGCCAGAATTTGATAGCCACACACGATTTAAGAAATAATTCAAGCTGAGCTCAGTGGCTCAGCCTGTAATCCCGCGCCTTTGGGAGGCTGAGGTGAGTGGATTGCCTGAGCCCGCGGGTTCGAGACCCACCTGGGCAGCGAGACCTCATCTCTACAATAAATCAAAAAATCAGCTGGGCGTGGTAGCGCGTGCCTGTAATTCCGGCTACTCGGAAGGCTGAGGCGGAAGGATGGCCGGAGCCCAGCAGGTCGAGGCTGCGGTGGCCGGGAGCGGCCACTGCACTCCAGTCTGGGCGACAGAGTGAGACTCCAACTCAAAAAAAAAAAAAGAAAGAAATAATTCAGTGTTCATTTAAGTTATCTCAGGTTTTGTGAGTAAAATTTCATGCTGTTCTTTTCCCTGTTTTTACCACTGTTACAAAAAAAGAAAGACAGAAAGAAAACCTAACATCTTGTTTGAGGCAAATCCAAAAATGAAATTGTTGCTAAAATTTGGGCTGACTTTGCGTGATATTTTATAAGATTTCAGAGCTAGAACCTCCTTATCCAAACATTGTAAACCCTCCTTCCCTTCATCTTCTCTTTTTGATGAGCAAATGGGAAGAGCAGAAGAGAACAAAAGAGTCACTTGGGTAAAGGACTGCGTGACTGGTGTTATAGTATTATTTTAATCATAAAATTTCTTTCTATACAGAATTCTTATATACATCATCTCTGCCTTGCTATGATAAAATAACATGTGAACAGCCAAGATATGGAAACAACCTAAGTGTCCATCAACAGATGAATGGATAAAGAAAATGTGGTATATATGCACAGTGGAATATTATTTAGCCATAAAAACAGTAACAAAAACAAAATTCTGTCATTCGTGGCAACTGGATGGGCATGGAGGATATTGTGTTCAGTGAAATAAGCTAGACACAGAAGGATAAATATCGCATGATCTCACCCACATGTGGAAGCTAAACAAGTTGATCTCATGGAAGTAGCAAGTAGAGCAGTGGTTATTAGAGACTGGGAAGGGGAGGGGGAAGGGAGCATAGCCAAGGATTGGTTAATGGATACATGTATTGACATATCACACTGTACCCTATAAGTCTGTACAATTGTTATGCTTAATTAAAAATAACAAAAGCAAAGAAACAGAGAGAAAGAGATCACATCTCTTCCCCACTCCTCTTCCCAATCTTCTTACCCCATCCCCCTCCCCCGCCCCCACACAGAGGAAACAAACAAACAAAAACAACATGTTGCCTCTTAGAACTTGGAAGAGGTTTTTGTGAGCCACCAGACCAGGTGCTCAATATTTGTAATTCATATTCTTTGTTTCCTTATTTTTGCTGAAGATGTGGCTCTATTATTTTAAAAAAACATATTGTAGTTTTTAGTTTGTTCAGATTACAAAAGTATTAGGTACTTGCTAAAAAGAAGACAAAAAAGGTAGGCGTATATGAAGAAAAGTTAATAATCTTTCTCCTATCTTCCTTAAATTCTAATCCCTTGTAGTAATAAATATTATTAGTTCCCCAACTTTCTCCTTGCATATAAAAATGTGTAAGTATATAGGCACATATGTAGCTTTTTCTATTAAAAATAGAATCATATGATACACATTAGACAACAGTTTTTTCCACACTATAAAGCATTATAGTCTCCAAATTAACTCATTTAAGCCATGGCTGCTTAATATTTCATAATTTACTTAACCATTCATATTGTTTCAAGTTTTCTTCTTGGAACTACAGCAGTTCTTCTTGGAATGTGTGTGTGTGTGTGTGTGTGTGTGTGTGTGTGTGTGTGTGTGTCTGTGTGTGTGAACATGCCAACATACAGAAGCTTTTATTTCTGTCTGTCAGAGTCCCCAAAGTGGTATTACTTTCCAAAAGCTGTAGTAATTCACAGTTTCACTGACACTATTTGAAAATATCTGTTTCCTCATATCCTTGCCAGCATAATTCATTTTAGAAGCATAAACTTTCTAATCGTTTTTTCCTGTTTTGTTTCAAGTGATTTATTTATGGAACACTTGTCACTATCTCTACCTTTAAAAAAAATTCATTCATTTGAATTATTCATGCCCTGTCTTTTTCTTAATTTTCTAATGTGCATATGATTTGTCTTCTAGAACTGAAAAAGAAAAGCTGGTGGCTAAACTTACAGAACTTAATTGTTCTGTATTGAAATGAAACAAAGCTCTTGATTTCTGTTTATAATAAAGTAAATGTAGACCTTTCAATCCCCATTTTCCTCCTTCTAAAAGTATATTATTTAAGGAATTGTCTCAGGAAATATAAATGTTTTAATGGGAAAAACAGAAACTTACCAAATACAAAGATGGGAAATTTTAAAGGCGTTTCAAGCCTGCAAAGCTAGCTGAGCTTCCCTCTTGAATCCAAAAGTCTGAAGACAAAGGTTCTTTGAGAGTGTTCATTATAAGTTATGCTGAATTACATAAAGAGGAAAAAGTGAATCACAGCAGATAGGAATTTAAACCTGGCCTGTTGTTGAAAGCCCTTGCCCTCGTGGCTTCTGCTTATTTTTCTGGGAGGTGAGTTTAGATTCCACTTCTCATGGCCTTGTAGTTGCTGAGTTCATTATAAAATTATTTGTATATAACTCCAGCAGTACATTGGTTAATCAGAAACAGCTGTACAACTGGATTCATTTATATGAACAAAATAACTAAATCAATCAGCACAATTTCTTGTATTCGGTAAGTTGGGCCAACATTGTGCAGCCCAGAATAATAACAGCACTTTGTAACTAACCTGACACAGATGGCAAAAAGATTGCATTTGGGCGGCAGAAGTTGGAGCTGAAGACTAAGAAACCCTGTGAGCCCTTGATATTTGCCATAATAAAAAGTATTCCTCTATTTTTTTAATGTTCGTGTTTTCAAGGCTAGGGAGAGTCACAAAGAGAAGGCCTGTTTAAAAAAGAACATATCAGAGTTGTACCCTCTAAGGGCTGGGTCCCCTGAATGAGACTGAGTTGTCCAGATCGATGTCCCTGATAGATAAGTCTGTCTATTCTGCCGGACTGTCAGGATTGAAGCACAGGTCACTCTTAAAGCCAAGGGCCTCAAGCTGGGAAAATTGCTACAGACCAGGCAGGCAAACGACGACGTGTCTGACTAGAGGGAGTCATGCAGAATCAGGGAGAAGACACAAGTTCCCAAGCGAGACTGAGGCTGAAGTCCTGACATAGTGAGGCCAGAGGGGTTCCTTAGGATTATGGGTCTGTGTGCAGTACACCAATAGTCCCTGGGAGCTGAAAGTTCACAGAAAGTAGCCCTGTTTGCATGGCTCTAAGCAGGTAGTGTTCATGGAGATTGGTCCAATAGGATGAGAGGTCTGATGAGAACAGGAAAGTCTCTAGACCCCAGTTCTCCATGTGTGACTTTATCCTGAGGGACCATGAACTCTCTACCACTTAAAAATGCAGATCACTTTTGGCTTTGCTTGGTGGCTCAGCCTGTAATCCCAGCTCTTTGGAAGGCTGAGGCAAGTGGATTGCCTGAACCCGTGGGTTTGAGACCAGCCCAGGCAACTTGACAAGACCTCGTCTCTACAATAAATAAATAAATAAATAATTCACCGGGCATGGTAGTGCCTGCCTGTAGTTCTGGCTACTTGGAAGGCTGAGATGGAAGGATCATTGGAGCCCAGCAGGTCGACACTAGGGGGGCCGTGAGCATGCCCTTGCACTCCAGCCTGAGTGATGGAGTGAGACTTCAACTCAAACAAACAAACAAACAAAAAGGTCACTTTTAAAGCCAGAAGTCTGCCTGGCCCAACTAGCCAGAGTCCTAAGTCTGGACTAGATCCCAGGTGCCTGGCTGGCTTTGCTGAGGAGCTAACCTTGGTAGGAAGCCAGTTAGGGCTTAGTGAGGGAGGATGCTGTCCAGGGGGAATTGGCACCTTTCTCTTGCTGCATTCCACAGTTTTGGCACTGGAACTTGTAGCAACGTTCATCTTCTTGAGGCCCCCGTATGCTGATGCCTGAAGGCATGTGTCGCCTTTCCCACCCTCACTCATCCCTGGTTTGAGATGCCCATCAGTCATGATTCACTTTGAGGTGAAGACCTGATATCAACTAGTTGCTTTCTTTGATTTCTTTTGAATTGCAGCCTCTGTTTAAAGGCAGAAAGGTAACGTGAAAAGAGTTCACCGGGTGTAGTCTAATCCCAGCTTCATTACCTAGTAGTCAGATGGCCTTGACGTCAATAAAACACTATGCACACGTGGAGTAGAGAATCTGCAGGAATAGAGAGAAGATGGAGGCTGAGAAGTCTGGACTGCCTCTGATGGGACACACTAGTAACATCACCACAGAAGGCGCTGTCTCAGCAACACAGTGATCAACATTTTAACTTGTCAGTCCGAGAACTGAGGAGCCTGACATTTTACTTTGCCTGTTTTTGCCCAAGTATTTAATAAGGGAAAAACGTATATGTCAATCACGTTTCTCATTTAACTATAATAGTCTAATATTTACATTAAGATCAAGTTATACTTTAGCAAATGTGTGGAGTTCTTCATTTATACTTGACCTTTATTGTATACTCACTGAAGAGAGAACAGTAGCCGAAGCACTGAACTCTTTCTATTACACTGGTTTTTTTTGTTTTTTGTTTTTTTTTTGGTAATAGTATTTGTGCAAATGGTATCTGAGCCAGATGCTGTCCAGATATGCCTGGCAGATTTTGTTTGATTTACATCCAATAAAAGTCATATTACCTCACTATCTGTATACACACATCCTTTCTATTTACCCTTATTCTGTGTTAGTGCGCATAAGTACATAATCCTGAGACCATCAGTCTTCACCATGTTCCAAGCATGGGTGCACATGGGCAAGCGTGCACGCATACACACACATGCACACACATCAGTGGCCTACGCTTTTTAAATTTAATTTAATTTTAATTTTTAATTTTAAAGATGTGGGATACAATTCAGGGTTAGGGATACAAATGTTCATTATGCAGTTACCCTTGTTGATGAGGGGTGTCCCCCCTCCCCTGGCAGTTTCCCTCTACTGCCAATCCCTTTCTTATAGTATTGTGGTAAAATTATTCAAGGTTGTGGTCTGCCCCTTTTAGGGAGCACTTCAGGTATAACTAGGAAGCACTAATTCCAAACATCCTTGGAAAAGTCAGTATATTGCTGTTGTTTTATATGTGTTAGCCTTTGTAGCTTCTTAGAAGGCAGAGGGTTATCACTCACTAACAAACACTTTGCACAGTCTCAGACAAGACACAATATGTAGGTGACTGTAGTAAGTGCTTTGCAGGAGGTTTACTATGATGGCGGTGATTCCGTGGTGATGCCCCGCGTGGATTCTGATCTGATTGTCGGTTGATGGCTGTGGCCATTGCTCGTTGAGTCTCCTGTTTGTAATTCTTACTCCTGGTTTAAGGAACAACACATTGCTGTTTTGGCTCAGCACAGACCATGCTGGGTGGCAGCCAGCCAGCAGGAACCGTGCACTGCTCTTGCTTTTCAAGATTGGTGCTAACATTATAGGGCCTCCAGCTGTGCATGGAAAGATCCTGGACCCACACACCAGTACATGGCACCCCTATGGGTTTTCTGCCTTGCAGAGAGGTTAGACAAACTTGTCTACCTGGGAAGCTGAACCTTGGGACCTAGGAAGCCCAGGCACCATTTGTAAATAATATTGTCTCTAGGGCTTTCTGAGCTGCCCGAGAGCGTGGTAGAATCCTAATAGAAGCTTTCCTTGTACTCCGTCAGCTCTGATCCTAGCAACACAAAGGGGGATAGGAAAATGGAGGGGGGTCCTAATGATGGGGAAGGTGCAAAGGCCAGCAGTGAAATAAGAAAAAGAAACCGGTGGTTCTGAGTTGTGGGGAGATGCCCCATTGATGGGGTGCGGTGAGGGTGGAGGGGGACAGGGAGTGAAGAGCTGGGGGATTCATAATCTTCCTCCATGAGGTTGCTGGACAGAACCCTGGAAGTGCCAGGAACTTGGGGAGCTGAGCTAAGCAGTGATCTGCTTTAGGACACTCATTAGGGAGCATAGAGAAGAGGAGGCCTTCTCAGGCTTGCTGTTGGAGTTCCCTCCCCTCCTCACCTTGAAGACTTCTTGTCAGCTCATACATCTGAGTTCACTGTCACCTCCTTCAAAACTCTTCCCCACTCCTGTTTAGCATAACAGCTGATTTCTTTTTTAAAATTTTTGTTTTAGAGACAAGATCTCTCTCTGTCACCCAGGCTGGAGTGCAATAGTGCCATCAGAGCTCACTGCAGCCTTGACTTCCTGGACTCAAATGATCCTCTCACCTCAGCCTCCCTAGTAGCTGGGACTACAGGGAACACCACCACACCTGGCTATTTTTTTTCTTTTTTTGGAGATAGGGTCTCAATATGTTACTCAGGCTGGTCTCAAACTCATGGTCTCAAGTGGTCCTCCCTCCTCATGAACCACCATGCCCAGCTTCAACTGTTAATTTTTTTAATGACGTGTTGTGTGTTGGTCAGCCCATTAGACTGTGAACTACTTGATAGCAGAGAATTTCAACTTTTTCCCTTCTTTTTTTTGAGTCGGAGTCTCACTCTGTCACTCAGGTTGGAGTGCAGTGGCATGCTTATGGCCACCGCAACCTCGACCTGCTGGGCTTAGGTGATCCTTCCACCTCAGCCTTCCAGGTAGCCAGAACTACAGGCACGTGCTACCACACCTGGCTAACTTTTTGACATCTTGCCAAGTTGCCCAGGCTGGTCTCAAACCCATGGGCTCAGGCATTCCTTTCATCTTGGCCTCCCAAAGTGCTAGGATTACAGGCGTGAGTCACTGCGCCCAGCCAGCTTTTTCCCTTCTTTATCCCCAGTGCCAAGAACAGTGCTTGGCATGTACATAGTGCCTAATAAACACTAGCTGAAGCCGGGCTCGGTGGCTCAACCTGTAATCCCAGAGCTTTGGGAGGCCGAGGTGAGTGAATTGCCTGAGCCTGCAGATTCGAGAACCGCCTGGGCAACTTGGTGAGACCTCATCTCTACAATAAATCAAAAATTAGCTGGGCGTGGAAGCGTGTGCCTGTAGTTCCAGCTACTTGAAAGGCTGAGGCAGAAGGGTCGCTGGAGCCCAGCAGGTCGAGGCTGCAGTGGCCGGGAGTGGCCACTGCTTTCCAGTCTGGGTGACAGAGTGAGACTACGACTCAAAAAATAAAATAAAAAATAAATAAATACTAGCTGAGTGGAATTGTGTGTTCTTCCAGAGCAGTTATCTCTGTTTTGTTTTAATCATTTGTTAAGTACTTGACTGAGAATTCTGGGACACTGAAATGCTAGAAACTATTGGTAACAACTAAGCAGATCTAGAAATAGGGCATTTCTTCAGTTCTGCCATAGGTCAGTGGAATTGTGAAATAAATTTACCAAAATTTTACTTATTTCTCAGGCATGTATCATAACATAAAGTATGCACATATAAAGTGTCTGCATCTAAGTTGGCCATTTAGGGGTTGTTTCCTAATTTCTTGTCCACATGGGTGCCACTCAGCAGTACTTTGCCAATCATGGAAATCAGAGATGAATTATTCCTATTTAGATTTCCAGTCATCATTTTTGGAGAAGTAATGATAATAATAACATTGTGTATTGTTTACCAGGTGATATTCTAAATGCTCTAACTGAACTTATTGAACCCACATAACTGTTCATTTCATTTTACGGGTGAGGAATTTGAGGAATTTACTCAACTGGCCCAATCACACAGCTAGCTCAGCAGGGTCGAGATTCAGTTCAGGCGGGTGGTTTCAGGCCACTCTGAACCACAAGGCCCTCCTGCTTCTCTGATACAGGATTGCCAAGGACCTTGGTGGCCCCAGCTTTCCTCAGACAGCTGGCTGACCACTGACACGTGTTCTGGTTCAGTGACCCAGGCCTTCTGTTCCTCTGTTTTCCTGCATACTTCTGGGTTAGGACCACCGACCCTCGGTGAAAAGGGCAGCCAGAAGTAATGCAGAGTTTGTGTGTGGCATTTTGGGTCTGACATCGACTTTGCTCTAAATCATCTACACTGATGCCTGGTGCCCATCACAGACACACATTCTAAGTACCTGCTAAGATTTCAGTGGTATCTACTGAGGGGTCTCTTCCTAGAGAGTCACAAATGCTGCCTGAGGTTGCTGTCCTTGGCTAGCATCTCATGATGTTCTCAAGAATAAATGAGCAGGTATAAGTTATGTTCAGCTGGTGGGGAAGAAATATAATACTCAACTGAAAAATGCACAGCTTTTTTTTTTTAAACTAACACGTATAGTAACCCAGAATGTTAGAGGTGGGAAACAATGCGAAGATCATTTTGCCCAACCTCTCATTTGGCAGGTGAAGAAACAGAATCCCAGAGAAATCAGGTGACCTGCCCAAGGCTAATGGCCAGTTGGCAGCAGAGAAGAGACAAGAACACAGGCCTGCTGAGTTCCAGTCCAGCTCACTTGTCTGACGTTGCATACAATATATATTTTTTTGAGTTAGGGTCTTACTCTGTCACCCAGGCTGGAGTGCAGGGGCACAATCACAGCTAACTGCAGCCTTGAACTCCTGGACTCAAGCAATCCTCCTGTCTCAGCCTCCTGAGTAGCTGGGACTACAGGTGTGCACCACCACACCCAGCTAAATTATTATTATTATTATTTTGTAGAGACAAGGTCTTCCTATGTTGCCCAAGCTGGCCTAGAACTCCTGGCCTCAAGCAGTTCTCCCTCTTTGGCCTTCCAAACTGCTGGAATTAAAGATGTGAACCACTGTGCCTGGCTAAAATATTCTATAGATGATTTTCTTACTAACTGTCAAGCAAGGGCGGGCTCGGTGGCTCAGCCTGTAATCCCAGCACTTTGGGAGGTCAAGGCGAGTGAACTGCCTGAGTCCATGGGTTTGAGACCAGCCTGGGCAACTTGGCGAGGGCTCGTCTCTACAATAAATCAAAAAGAAGCCAGGTGTGGTAGTGCGCGCCTGTAGTTCCGACTACTTGGAAGGCTGTGGCGGAAGGATGGCCGGAGTCCAGCAGGTTGACGCTGGGGTGGCCATGAGTGTGCCACGGCACTCCAGCCTGGGTGACAGAGTAAGAATCCAACTATAAATAAATACATACATACATAAATGCATAAATGACAGGTAAAATAGCCCAAACTCTTTCTTGGCTGGGTAAGACTAAGGTTGACAGTGCCTTAAAGATAGATGTGAGAGATACAGCTGGAAACCTCTTTTAGGTACAAAGCACAGTAAGCTGGGAGTGAGGGCCGGGGGGTATGGGAGAGGCTGGTGGAGGAGGAAGCAAGGTGGTGTCCAAATGGCAGCTGTTCTGTGGGGCTTGTAGTGTCAGCCCCTGCTTTCTAGATAGTCCCAGGAAGGAGCACAGCTACCTGTCTCCAGTACCCTCTGGCTTGTGTAGCTGTTTTGGAGGTGAAGGAATCCAACCGGCTGAATTTATAGCAGAGTTCAGAGAAGGGGAAGCAGGAAGAAGGGGGAAATGGCTACTTCCTTTCCCTAAAGAAAAACGTATCTCAGAACCTGCTGCCAAGAGCCGCTGTTAGGCAGCTTGACCTCAGCTAAGCTATGGCTGTATCAAACTTGGGGTTAAAGAGGCCAGCAAGCTGTGTGCTGGGCTGCTGGGATCGGGGGCTTTGAAGCCCTTTTGGAAGAGGCTGAGGCAGCCTGTGGAGGCCTCCCGGCCCAGTGCTCAGCATCACCCAGCAATCTGGTCAGAATTGCCGCTTCTGGGCTCAGAACCCAGGATGCACACCGGTAACCTTGGTATCTGCAGAACAGAGACGGGATCCTCACAGGCTAGAGCTGTTTGTCAGATAGAGATGGAAGCCTAGGGCTGTCCAGAGCTGTGTTCACATCTCTGAACTAGGTGACCTCAAAAAGGCC
The DNA here is from genome assembly GCA_027257055.1 of Cephalopachus bancanus. Taxonomy (NCBI): domain Eukaryota; kingdom Metazoa; phylum Chordata; class Mammalia; order Primates; family Tarsiidae; genus Cephalopachus; species Cephalopachus bancanus. Next base: position 13,975,922 of record JAPVLO010000204.1, read on the forward strand.
CATGCCTGGAGGTGAGGGTGGAGAGGCTATAAGGTATCCTTGGCCTGAGGCTGATTGTAGCTCTGGTCTTATATGATCTCACCCACAGCAAAAGCATTTTTGGAGAAATGAAACTGTAAGGCAGGAGGAGAAACTTGAGGGGAATTCTTCACAACTCCAGCAGAGACCGTGACCAGTCCCCGGAAGAAAGAACCACACTTTGTAGATGGTCCCAGGATAGGGTAGCTGTATTCCTTCCCTCCCCCAGTCCCATAGCTCTGTCAGCACTGATCGAGATTTCTCTGCTGGCATTTTATCTGGTCATCTTTTTAAGCCCAAGGAAGAACAAAATAAAAACTCAGGAGAGCAGAAGATAAAATAAAACTAAACCAACTGCATTCTTAAACCTGACCGGATACAGTAAGGTTTTCAGGGAGGGGTGCTGCTCACCCACCCACAAACCAATGGACACAAGCAAATGGAAAAACATCCCATGCTCATGGGTTGGAAGAATTCCAACCTCAAATCCATGGGTCATTGTTCTCGGTCAGAAGGCAAAGGGTTTGCTTTCCTTTTTTTCTGATATGACCCCGAACCCCTCTAGAATTAAGCAAGGAACTAGAGGTGGACCTAGGATTCAAATTTAGAAATTTCTTTTTTTTTTAATTTTCTAATTTTTTTTAAGAGTAAAGTTAAATTTTGCAGTAATTTTTTTCTATATACAAATAATTGCAGTACATGTTTAGAGGGAGAGAAACTTCTAATTCCCATTTTCTGTGGTCTCCATGCCTTATCTTCCGTTAGAATGGCATCTTGCCATTGAGTGAATTGTTGACGCCAGGCCCCTTGGGCACGTGCAGCTTACTGTCTTAAATCAGATGATTCAGAAAGTGGTTTCCAGCTCTCCTTCTAGCGTTCAAGGAGTATGGAGGGGCCTGTGGTGGGCCAAGCACTGGGCTGGGTGCAGTGTGGGTCCCACCTTCTCCTGAACTTACTGTCCCAGCTCCAGTGTACAAGAATGAACTCTCAAAAAATTAGTACAAACTTACAAATGAACTCTCACGAAACCAGTAGTGGCTTGCTTGCCTGGAGGAAGTAGAAGGCAAGGTGTGCTGCAAGTGACCCTTGCATAAGACAGTGCAGTGAGTTCCTCCTTTTTTTTCCCATGAGGTACATCAAAAGGACCCAAGACAGGAAAACTATAGGAATAAACTCAGTCCTGTTTTGGAGACCACTGGCAAGGAAACTTGAACTGTGTAGATACTAGGGACGTGGAAAATGGAGGATGGTGGGTCCCTTCACCCTTTCCTAGAGTCAAAATACTTTTAAGAGAGAAAATTTGAATTTAAGAGGCTACGAGTGGTTTAAACAACAACAAAAGGAAACATGCTCAGAGTAGAGCCCCATGCCTGCACTCGAATGATAGGCATGAAGGGGACAGAATCGATGCAATATCTGAAAAGGAATCTATGAGCAGAATCCACCATATAAAAATTCATTGTCTAAACCACGGTTCTGAAACCTTTTTTGAGCATGACTCACAGTGAGAAATACATTTTACATTGAGACCCAGCACACACAGATGGATGGATGGATAGATACATAGATAACAGAAACAAAAGTTTTATTAAAAATTTTCATGTTTATCAAATGCAGCACATTTTAAAGAAAAAGTTGACTGTAACCCACTAAGAATGGGTAGCAATTTACAGTTTGAAAAACACTAATTTAAACAGAAGTGTGTCAGGCATGTAAAAACCAGTCTCTGTAGCTCTGGCAGACTTCTGCAGGATCCAGTGACACAGGTTTCATGGCCCTAGAAGAAGTTTTCCTCACCTCTTCAGTGGCTCAAAGTTGGTGAGGCGGATTGCGATGGAGGCTAAGGAAGGGAGTGGAGGTGATGGTGACGAAGGGAGTAGGAAGCCAGGCCTTAATTCTGCTCAGACAGAAAACACTTGAGTGTCTGTGATGCATTGTCCTGGCACACATAAGACACAGATTGAAAAGTTGAACACATTCCTCCTCAAAACTGGAACAAGGCAAGGATGCCCACTCCCACCACTTCTGTTCAACACAGTGCTGGAAGTCCTAGCCAGAGCAATCAGGCAAGAAAAAGAAATAAAGGGAAATAAAGGGAATAAAAATAAAATAAAAAGAAATAAAGGGAATCCACATTGCCACATTGGAAATGAATGAAATGAAATTATCTCTGTGTGCCAACAATATGATCTTATACCCAGAGAATCCTAAAATTCTTCCAAAAGACACCTGGACTTGATAAAGGAATTCAGTAAAGTCTCAGGATACGAAATCTACACACACAAATCAGTAGCTGTGCTCTACAATAGTGACCAAGCTGAGAATCAAATCAAGAATTCAACTCCATTTACAATAGCAGGCAAAAAGCTAGAACACCTAGGAATATATCTAACCAAGGAGGTGAAAGATCTCTATAAGGAGAACTATGAAACACTGATAAAAGAAATCATAGAGGACACAAACAAATGGAAAAATGTCCCATGATCATGGATTGGAAGAATCAACATTGTTAAAATGTAATCCCTTTCCAACTACCAACATCCTTTTTCACAGAATTGGAAAAACCAATTTTAAAATTAAAACAAAAAGAGCCAGAATAGTCAAAGCAATCCTAAGCAAAAAGAATAAAACTAAGCAAAAAGAAAAAACAAATCCTAAGTAGAAAGAACAAAAATTACCTGACTTTAAATTATCCTTTAAGTCTGTAGTAACCAAAACAGCCTGGTACTGGTACAGGAGCATTCAGCTGGACCAATGGAACAGAAAAGAGAATCCAGAAATAAACTCAGATACCTACAACCAGCTGATAGCAGACACACAGAAAACAAACATATACACTGGGGAAAGGACACCCTATTTGACAAATGGTGCTGGGAAAATTGGATAGCAACATGCAGAAAAATGAAATCTGACCCTTATCTCTCCCCATATACAAAAATTAACTAAAGATGAATTAAAGACTTAAATGTCAGACCTGAAACCATAACAATTCTAGAAGAAAACCTAGGAAAATTATTCTGGACATCGGCCTTGGCAAATAGTTTATGGCTAAAAACCCAAAGCAAATGCAACAAAAACAAAAATAAATAAATGAGACTTGATTAAACTAAAAAACTTCCTCACAGCCAAAGAAATAATCAACAGAGTAAATAGGCAACCAGAAGACTGGTAGAAGATATTCACAAACTCTACATCTGACAAAAGACTAATATCCAGAATCTACAAAGAACTCAAATCATCAAGAAAAAAGCAATTGACCCCATTAAAAAGTGGGCAAATGACATGAACACACATCTCTCAAAAGAAGATAAACAAATGGCCAAAAAACACATGAAAAAAATGTACATCACTCATCATCGGGGAAATGCAAACTAAAGCCACAACAAGATACCACCTTACACTAGTCAGAATGGCCAATATTAAAAAATCAGAAAACAATAGATGCTAGCACAGATGCGGTGAGAAGGGAGCTCTTATATACTGTTGATGGGAGTACAAAGTAGTACAACCTCTATGGAACTTGGTATGAAGATTTCTCAAAGTGCTGAAAGTAGATCTACCATTCAATCCAGCAATACCACTGCTAGGTATCTACCCAAAGGAACAGAGGTCATTATACAAAAGAAAGACACCTGCACGTGCCCATCAGCTCATCAGTGGATAACAGAAATGTGCACACACACACACACACACACACACACACACACACGGGGGATCCCCCAAAACCCAGACTTTGTTTATAAAAAATTGTGTATTTTTTCTTGCATGTTTAAATTTAAGTCACCCTCAAAGTCCTCTCCATTTGATGCAATACACCGTTCAAGATGCTTTTTCCACTGCTCAGAACAGTTTTTGAATTCATCAGTGTTGATGCTTTTAGTGCTTCTGTCGTTTTTTTCATTTCCCTCTGAGGACTTTTTTCATCCCAGGAAACAACAACAAAAAAAGTTGCTTAGGGCAAGAATAGGGTAAACAGGGAGGGTGGGGCATGGGGGTCATGCCATTTTTTGGTCAAAAACTACTGAACACATGGTGGAAGAACCAGTCACCTGTTTGCCACAACTTGGGACATTTCTTCTGAAAATAGTGATGTAACCTCAAAATTTCCAGATAAGAGCTTTGGTTGACTATTTGATCTGAAGGAACAAATTTTGCATGTGCTACAAGGGGCCCACCCTCCAAAAGATAGTTCTGGATTTTAGGGGGATCCTCCCTTGTATATACACTATGGAATACTTTTCAGTCATAAGAAAGAATGAAATAATGTCTTTTGTAGCAACTTGGATGGAATTGGAGAACATCATCCTACATAAACTAACGCAGGAACAGAAAATCAAACACTGCGTGCTCTCACTTACAAGTGGGAGCTAAACTAAGGATCTGCAAAGGCGTAGAAAATGGTATAATGGACATTGGAGTGTCAGAAAGGGGAGGGTGGGAAGACAGGGGCATGATGAAAAATCACCTATCTTGTACAGTGTGCACAGGTGGGGGTGATGGGTCCACTAAAGCCCAGACTTCTTCACAGCTATACAGTGCATCCATGTAACCAAAAACTATCAGCTCTCCCTAAAACTATTGAAATAAGAAAATATTTATAAATTGACCTTAAAACATATTTTAAAACTTATATCAAGTAATTATGAGATCTGGTTCCAGAGTTAGGAAAAACTCGGGTTTAAAACCTGGCTCCATCTTTAAATAGCTGTGTAACCTATTTTTTTTTTTTTTTTTTGAGTTGGAATCTCACTCTGTCATCCAGGCTGGAGTGTAGTGGCACACTCATGCCCACTATAGCCTCGACCTGCTGGGCTCAGGCAATCTTTCCATGTCAGCCTTTCAAGTAGCTGGGACTACAGGCGTGTGCCACCAGGCCCAGATAATTTTTTGATTTATTGTAGAGATGGGGGTCTCACCGTGGACTTAGGTAATCCTTTTGCCTCCTTTTCCCATTATGCTGGGATAACAGGCGTGAGCCACCGTACCTAGCTACTTAACCTATCAAGTACTTAGTTTATGAAGATTAAACTACTAACTCAAAAAAATAAAAAAAGATGCAGATCCTGCTCACAGTTGATGGCTGCTCACAGTTGAGTGGGTGTTTGGTTTATTGTGAAATTGAAGCATAAACAGAAGGATACAGGGAACCTGAGGCCCCTTCATTCTGAAGGAGGAGGAGCCATGTCCATGCCATAGGGGTAGATGCAGGGTCATAGCCCAAGTTCTGGATCTTCTGTGTAATAAATATTCAGTACATGTTTACTGAAAGTCTGTGTTACCTAATTGTTACTTGCCACTAGACTGATAACAATCTTAACTATCTATGATGGTATCACTAATAAAACATTATTTGAAGGGCACTTTGACACGCTTGACTCATAATGTAGCATAGGGTAGGACAGGATGGATGAGAAAGGCCCAGAAAAGTTTGTGTTCTATAGCAGAACTGGCAGACCCCATCTGGGTTTCAGGTCCTCTGCATAGCAAGCCTTTAAAAAGCTGAGGTTTGTTTGGTTTGACTTTGAAAGTGGGCTCTGGGACAGCTTGCTCCAGCTCTTGGCTTGGATGAGAAGTCAAAGAGATGTGGGGTGAACCCGATGCTGGCCGCCCAGGGAACACAGAGAGGGCACTCTGACTTGTCACCACTGCTCACTTGAAACTGCGCTGTTTTCCCACTCGGGTCAGCAGTTCAAGATGATGTGATTCAGGCTTGAATCACCCCGACAGTCTGTGTGGTAGGTTTCTGTAAAGAGGAGGGTGCTCGCAGACCACTCTCTGTTGGGTCTTAAATGGAGCCTTTGTGTCAAGTCCTGGACTGACCCAGCACTAAGGGGCTTGAAGGCTGAGGAGTGGTCTCAGGGCACTGGAGACCCTGGCACAAGTCCAGTACAGAGCGTCCACACCCTCTGAGCTGGCTCTCCCAGAAGCAAGCTCTATTCTGATTGTCCCCCCCAAGGGCTGGCCCTCAGCACCCAGGCCTGGTGAGCCAGACCTCATCTTGCCATCCTGTGTGTATGTTGAAGGGGCATGGCAGGGGGACTGGCGACGAAGCGGGGCTTTCCAGGGAAGAGAGGGACAGACAATGCCGGACTTGAGGATGGAGCCAGGGTGCCCGAGGATTTCCTGCCAGTTCTGCCACTGTCGGTGTGAGCTTGCGCCTCAGTTTCCTCATCCATAAACTGGGAGTGTTGGAGATGCTCCCTCTAGTTTCCTTTGGCTCGGACATCCTGTGGTGGCTCTCTTAGGCCTGAGAAACCATTTCTGGCAGGAAAGAGAGACTGCCCAGAGCTTCCTCCTCAGGCAGCCAGTGAGTACATTCTTTCCTGTGCCTGCATATGGAAGCAATTTCTAGATTATCCAAGGCACTTGTGCTGCTGAGCTCACCCAAAACAGAGGAGCTTGGTGGTGGTGAAGTGGAAAAAGAGAAAAAACCTGCATGCCTTCTTTTCTCTTTTCCTACAGCGATGACTTTCATACCTGGAGTCCTTCGTGAGATTTGCTTTTCTTTGCTATGTCAGAATCGTGCCAGTGGTTTGGGGTATTTCTCAGAAAAAACCTGATTAAAAACAAAATGAATGTTGAGCTAACTGCTTCTCCCCCTGAGACCCAAGACTCACTTTTCCCCAGGAAGCTTCAAGACTGGGGACTGGGGAGACCATGAATTCCTGGGGTTTGGGCCCATGTTTATTTTAATCTTGCCTTCTGGTCTGTTCAAGTGAAGACTGTCAATGGCCGGCTTCAAGGTTCTTTGTAAAGCTGCACTGGGAAACATTCCTCTCTGAAGGGGAAGATGTTTTATTAGTTCTTTCTCTGCGGAGAGAACCCTTAGAGAACCCTTTCTTAACCTTCCTCCTCTGAGCCCCTGGGGATTTTGGTAGTGGCTGTCTGGTAACTCTTGTTAACTGGAGGCATAGGGCATTTACTCCTACATTCAGGTTGGGAGAGTGGCTTTTTCTAGAACACGACCTCGCTCACAAAGCCTCAACTGTGACCTTGGTCCCCATAAATGATCCGTATTTTCTCCCACCCTCTCTTCACTCCTGACCTTAATTCTTGGGAAAGGAGATTACAGAAAAGAACATATTTTAGAGAAAGGCTTTTTGTTCCCCTTTCAGTCTGTCTCTAACTTCTCTACTGCCTAATCCCTCACTGACCTTAAAATTGAAAAATTAATTTTGTAAGGCAGAGATGTTTTTCCTAGAAATGAAATTTGAGTAATTAGAGATCTATTAAGGTTTGACCAACATTTGTTAAGGATATTGCATTCGTGTTCTCATATAGACACAAAGTATGTCTTTCAAATACTTTCTGGAAAAAGTCTCTCAAAGTCAAGACAGTAGGCTGATGGATGCCAAAAGACTCTTAGCAGGAACCACATGCTTTATTTGTTTTGTTTCTGAGTCTCCAGTGCAGAGCCTTCTAGTCCAAGCAGGCCTCTTATTGCCTTCAGGGAGGGCATGTTTACAACTCTGGTTTGCTTCATCTGGGGTTGCTGCTGTGGAAGACTGGAAATCAGACGTGATATGAAGACAGAAACACTTCTTGGAACCTCATGTGTCTGGTTTGCCCTATTTCAGGATGCTCAGATTGGCTTTGTTTAGCTGCAGATAGTTGTAATTCTATGCATAGATTTCCCCCACTCTGTAGACCTTATGCAGATTTTTTTTTTTTTTTGGTAGAGATGAGATCTTGCTGTGTTACCCAGGCTGGTCTCAAACTCCTGGGCTCAAGCGATTCTCCAACCTCAGCTAGAGTACTGGTGTTACAGACATGAGCCACCATACCCGGCCTCAGAAATGTTTCTTTAAGCCCCATCTTTGTAGGACTCTCCTAGATTCCCTTCAGCACAAATCAAAGAATGTCCAGCTGGCCTGTCTCCTGTCCTCTAGAGGCTGACAGTCTGGAACACCAGTCCAGGAGAAGAGTTATGAATTCAGGCCTGCCACTGATGTGTGGAGTACAGTCAGCCCTTCACAATTGCGAAGTCAACCAACTGCTGATCAAAAATGTAGTTGGCCTAAGATGGTTACATCGGTACTGAACATACACAGACTCTTTTTCTTCCTATTATCCCTTAAACAATACAGTGTAACAACTTTCCATAGCATGTACACTGTGCTAGGTATCATAAATAATCTAGAGGTGACTTAAAGTGTCCTGGAAATGTGTAGGTTATATGCAAATACTACACCATTTTATGTTGGGAACTTGAACATCTGAGCATTTTGATATCTGCAGGTGGTCCTGGAACCAATTTCCCATGTATATAGAGGGATGACAATTAACTTAGGGCAAGGGCAAGTGCTCTGCGGGTGCAGAGTGATACAGTTCCCTGCTCTCCCGAGAGGATGAAGGAAGATATACTTCAGGCTGGACACAATGGCTCAGGCACAAAATCCCACACCACTTTGGGAGACTGAGGCAGGAGGATTGCTTGAGCCCAAGAGTTTGAGACTAGCTTGGGCAATATAGTGAGACCCATGTTTCTACAAAAAGTTAGCTAGACATGGTGGTGTGCGCCTGTAGTCCAAGCTCCTTGGGAAGCTGAGGCAAAAGGATCACCTGAGCCCTAAAGGTCAAGGCTATGGTGAACTGTGATCGTGCTGCTGTACTTCAGCCTGTGCAAAAGAATGAGACCCTGACTCAAAAAAAAAAAAAAAAAAACTTCTACTGTTCTATTCCTCCAAGAAGGTCACCCCAAGCCTCCTCACTCTTCCACAACTTGTTTTGCTTCATCTGTTCATTCAGCAAACATTTACTAAGTGCTTACTGTCGAGGCTGGCTTAAGGCAAGGTCCCTGTCTCCATGGAGTTCATGTCGCACAAGGGCAAAACAGTCAACTATCAAACAAATGCTTACGTGGTAGGACAGTGGTAAGGACTGTGGAAAAAGCTGACAAGATGATGGAATGAAGAATGATGGGATATGGGCAAGACACAACTGTCAAGGAAAGGAAATTGAGATGGAGCTCAACTCCCAGGAGCCAGAAGCATATCTGTGTCACACAGAGGGCATGCCAGGTGCAAAGTCCCTGAGGTGGGAATAAGCTGGCCATGTCCCAGAAAAAGAGCAGGAGAGTGTGGCCATGCAGAGAGACGTGGGGATCAAGCCAGAGGTGTGGGCACAGGCAGGTGCTCTTGAAGGACTTTATCGTAATAGGGCTTTAGCCAGTGGGGTGATGTAATCTGATTTATGTTTTAATAAGATCACCCTTCCTCTTCCCATCTCAGCCCAGCTCTGAGTTTATGGCCTCACATCCTAACTCATGCCTGCTTGCTCTGCCTGGGACACTCTGGCCCTCCCATTCCAGCTGCCCTAGTTCAGGCCACTTCTGCAACCCCAACACCAACTGGTCAGCCCTGCCTTGGGAGTCACAGGATGGGCGAACCAGTCTGCTGTGGGAAGGACTGCAGGGCAAGGCAGGGAAGAGAGTCAGATGCCCACTGTGGTGTGAGACTGGCCAGGCCCCTTGCCCCTCAACTCCAGTTCCAACCTCCGTTCAGGTGCTTTCTGGCCCTAAGCTTCTGTGACTCTGTGGTGTGATCATCATAACAATATTTATCAAGTACATGTTCCACCCCAGGCTTTCTGTGTATTGCACTCAGTCCTCTTGACAACTCTATGAGAGTGGCACTGCTGTTGATCCCATTTTAGAGCAGAGGAAACTGAGACACAGAGAGGTTAAGCAACTCGAGTCCATAGCTGGAAGGTGGTTGAGCCAGGATTTAAGGCAGACAATCTGATCTGGTCCACCCCCATATCCTTGCTCACCTCACTCCACTGCCATCTGTGCAGCAGGAATGGCTGTCCCGTACTACTCCCTGACAGTCCTGAATTAGGGCTGTTTCAGATTGCTCAACCAGTCTGTAGCTCTTACCAGGGACAACGGATCACCCCTGCTGACACACGCTGCCTCAAGCAGTGAGCAGGCAGGATGGGATTGTTGCCCAGACAGACACTACACATTCACCGTGAGGAGTGTATCTCTAGCATCAGCTGAGCCCATGCTCCTGTCCTCCCCAAGGTGAACCCATCCATCCTGTTCTGGTCCAGATGTGGAAACTTCTGCTTCTCGTCCATTTGCTACCTGCCAAATAACAGCTAGTAATAACAGTAGTAGCAAATGTTTTATAGAACACTTACTATGTACCTTATTTATTCATTTGTTCATTCATTCGAGTCAGAGTCTCACTCTGTTGCCCAGGCTGGAGTATAGTGGACAGCTACTGCAGCCTTGACCTGCTGGACTCAGGCGATCCTTCCACCTCAGCCTTCCAAGTAGCTAGAGCTACTGGATTGCATCACCACGCCTGGCTGATTTTTGTGATTTATTGTAGAGACACGGTCTTGCCATGCTGCCCACACTGGTCTCAAACTCCTGGGCTCAGGCAGTCCTCTCGTCTTAGCTTCCCAAGGTGCTAGGATTACAGGCCTGAGCCACCGCACCCAACCGGCTCTCTTTTTATTATTCTTATTTTACAGATGAGGAGATTGAAGCACAAAAAGGCTAGGCAACCTGCTTAAGATCACAGAGCTTAAAAATGGCCAGATCAGAATTTGGACCTAGGCCATGTAGCTCTGGAGTACACTACTTTATAGAAGAATTCCATCTCCTGCAGTTCCCACATGGTAGCCTGTGTTCTAATCCTGGTCACCACAGAATGGGTTAATTTTACTGGCATAGGACAGACCTGTAAATATTTGAAGACAGTTATCACATCTCTCCTGGTTCCGAACCACCTCACTGAGCTCACAGGGAACTAGGCTACGCTGGGTCTTCCAGAAAAGCACAAAGAGTACTTTATAAGTTACCATCTTCATCCAGATACTTGTGAGAGGCAAGGAAGTACCATTAATCCTTACACTGGGACGACAAGCATGAATGGAACTGTCCTGGGCAAACATCTGATCTCAGGCCATGGTGGAAATGCACCGCTTGGATGCCTTCTAAAGATGTGTTCAGATGGACTGTGGGAAACCTGAGCTTCCTACACAAAGAAGTAATTAGTCTTCTTTGTATAGAGGGGAAGTAATTAGTCTTCAGGGGGCTGCCATTAGTCGCACTTAGTACAGTGGGAAGTTCTGGATGTACAGTCTAGGCTCACAATTGCAAATGTGTTTATTTGTTTTTTGAGTTAAAGTTTCACTCTGTCACCCAGGCCGGATTGCAGTGGCATGACCACAGCTCACTGCAACCTCAACCTCCTGGGCCTGAGAGATCCTTCTGCCTCAGCGTCCCCAGTATCTGGGACTATAGGCATGTGCTACCATGCCTGGCTAATTTTTTCTTTTTTCTTTTTTTGGTAGAGACAAGATCTCACTATGTTTCTTAGGCTGGTCTCAAACTCTTGGACTCAAGCAATCCCAAAGTGCTGGGATGACAGGTGTGAGCCATCGTGCCCAGCCTACAATTATGAATGTGATACTGGATGAGTTACCTCTAATCCTGAGTTCTCAGTTTCCTCATTGACAAAATACTGTTGTGATCCGGAGGTCCCTTCCCTTCACAAGCAGTGGTCCACATCCTTACCTGGAAGCCATTAACATGCAATGTGGAGTTTTTAATCCAATTCCTGTCAGTTGAATACTCTTCTACAATTACTTGCCAAACCCTGGGGGTAGATTTTTGGAGTGCCAGCAAGATCCCCCCATCTAGCATGCTTTTGGGATGTCTGTGAAATTGTCCCAAGCACTATCTTATTTAAATGCTTTTCCTTGAGACACCCATGGGTTTCGTTGATACACAAATAGAAAACGAGCGTCCATTGAAAGTACCTGTTGTGAGCTGGGCACAGTGGCATGCATCTTTAATTCCATCTGTGTGGACGGAGGCTGAGGCAAGAGGATCGCTTGAGCCCAGGAATTTGAGACTAGCCTGGGCAACAGAGCAAGACTTCCTTGCTAGCAAAAAAAGTACCTGTTACTTACTGAGAAATTGACTTATTAAAAGGTTTGCTTTTTATGTTTCCTAAAACCTTTATCTATGAAATAGTTTCAAAGTGTCTTTGCATAATTTATCTCATTAGATCCTCAAAATGACAGTGTAAGGTAGGTATTATCTCCATCTTCCAGAGAGTGAAACAGAGGCTCAATGGATAAAATGACTTGTCTGAGGGCATCCTTCTGGGTAGTGGCAGGGCTGTAGTTCAGGTTCATGCCTTCAAGGTCCTTATCCAGTAGTCTTTCTGCTGACCCATAGTTCTCAGTTTGTTTGTGCATTTTGTAAGCAGAAAACTCATTGTTTCAAACAGAAGCAGGGCTTTTCTGGGTGCTGTGGGGTGTACTTGCCTTCTGTGATGCTCTGTGAGGGTCTCTGTGGACTCCCAACCCCACAGAACATGGTTCAATCAACCCTGCACTTTTCCCAAGATGCCTCATATTGTTTTGCCAGTTTCAAAGAAATAGGATGCTTATGGAATTCTGCAAAATTTCATTCTACGCAAGCAGGTTGCATTTGATCCAACCACTGTGATTCCAGGGTGCTTCAAGCCACCATGGGTATGAACTCGGTCTTTGCGAGGAGCACTGTTTCCCTCCTTCTCCTTGAGGCTCAGCCATGACCCTCTCCATCCCATTTGCCACCCTGTCCTGTTGAATCCTAAGCCCACCTGTACCACTAAGGAAACTGTGTCCTTTCTGGATGTTTCCTGCCTGCCTTCATCATTCATTCACCCACCCAATTAAATTTGTAGCAAATAACTGTATATGAAAGGACTTAGTCTAGCAGCCGGCATGTAAGTATCCGACCCTGTTATCGTCAAAGTGGCGCTCCTCTTTATTTCCTGTGTCTAAGATTATTAGGGTGACCAAGATAATCTCCTAGGTTCCTTCTTTTGCAAAGACCCACTGCTCCTATGCCAGCCCAGTCTCTTCCCTGGAAGGTGAGAATCGAGCGCTTGGCTCATTTTTCCTGCCTGTGCATCCTGCCCTTTCCCCGCAGCCTGACACTGCCTCCAGAAGTTACTGTGCTTCTGCAGAGTAAAAAGTTCGAGAAGAAGCTATCTATTCTCTATGGCTTCTGGTTCTCAGGGAACAGTCAAGATGGCATCTATTCAAAGAGCACCCTTAGCCGGGCGTAGTGGCTGGTGCCCGTCATCTCAGCACTTTGAGAGACTGAGGCAGAGGATTGCTTGAGCCCAGAAGTTCAAGACAAGCCTGGGCAACATAGCGAGACCTCGACTCTACAAAACAATTAGCTGAGCATGGTGGTGCAAGCCTGTAGTCCCAGCTACTTGGGAGGCTGAGGTGGAAGGATCATCTGAGGCCAGAAGATCTAGACTGCAATGAGCCATGATTGTGCTGCTGCACTCCAGCCTGGGCAACAGAGTGAGACCCCAGCTCAAAAAAACAAAAAGCACCCTTATCTAGGGAGAGAATTTTTTAGAAAGGAAACATTTCTCCTTTTTAAAGTCTAGTGATTTCTCTCAGCCATGTTTAAAAGGAGTTAATGCACAGTCTCACTACCAGACAGGACATCACTGTTTGTGTGAAGGTCTCATTTCTCTCATTCAGTGAATGGAGCTTTGAAAACACTGGGAACTGATCCTTCCCTTTCTCAACATGCAGGATTCAAGCTGCCAGATTGTTTCCAAATCCACTTTTTTACTTTAAATCTTCATCACCTATAATTTATTAGTTGGAGTTAGTTTTAAGAGACATGCTATATCCCTCCAAAATGCATTGATAGTGTTGCCTACAAGACCTCATTCAGAGATTCCAAAACATCAGTCCAGTATAAACTGTTAGAAAATATTCTTCGCATTTTGTTTTCTGATTTTTACAAATGTCAAATACTTTGCTTAGTTCTTACACAATGATCCTTTTTCTTTCGGAAAGAAAAGCAATTATTAAGAAGTTGCAATCCAAAGGTTCACCAAGCCAGTATAAATTTAGCAGTTTTCCTCATCATTCTGCAGATGTACATGCTAATGTAAATATCTAGTAGTTGGGATTTAAAAAATAATCTAGCCAGAAAATGTTCTGGGTTATGTAACAGTGTACGTCAGCTGTCTCTCTGGGGCATCAATATGTATTGTGTGTGTGTGAACTGATTAGATGCCTGGGTTAAAGACACTGGGTAGCTGTTTGTTTTATTTTTACTAGGCCACTGACAAGTCATTAGGCTGGGTGTGTGAACACTGGCCATTCTGTTTCTGGATGAGGATGGATTTTTCACACTGAACTGAACATCTGGTGCCCGTTCAGCTAAGCCAGGAGCCCCCACAGTGTTCCAGTGCCCCCTGAGCACAGCAGCTCCTGTGCCTTGACCCACAGCTGTGGCTCTGCACTGCTGGTGAGTAAGAGGAAATAGAACAGAAGGGATGGGCTGGCCACAGGGATGTGAAGCAGTTTCCATTCATGTGTTAATGCACATATCCCATCCTTGGTTGGACTCCTTCACTTTAATGTCAAACCTGGAATCTCTTTTTTTTACAAAAGAGTAGGAAAATTTTTTCATTGGAGAATGTCTTAAAACCAAAGAAAATGACAGAGGAAAATGTGATGTGATGTGAATGGAAGAGAGGGGTGTGAGTTCCTCCATTTCCTCTCAGCTCTGTTGCTGTTTTCTTGGATCTGCTGCTTATTAGAAACGTTTCTTAGAAACATTGACTTGTCTTTGCCTGAAATTGGTTCTGTGATGTAATTTTTTAATCCCTTTTATTCATGTTTTTCGTTTATTACAGTTTATATTGCTATGTAACTAACGACCCCAGAATTTAGTGTCTTACAATATCAAATCATTTTACTTGTTCACAGTTCTGCAAACTGGGGTATACAGTGGTGAAATAACTAAAGCATGGTCCCAGCCCTCATGGAGCTTTTAGTCTACAGAGAGCACAACTGAGTAATCAGAGTATTATTATGTAGCATGGTGAGTGCTGGGATGAAAAGACTGCGGGGCTCCGGGGAGCACATTAGGTGGGGTACATAACCCAGGCCTGGACTTCATGGAAGAGTAGAAGATCATCCCGTGGAGAAAAGTGAAGAAGGCTGCTGGCAAAAGAACAGCATGCTCCCAGGCCAAGAAACAAGAAAAGCATATCCCTCTCATGGAACTAAATGTAGGTTTGTGTGGTTAGAGAGCAGAATGTATAGACTAGAGCTGTGCAGGCGTGTTTGGTGGAGGGAGAGGTGTCATCACACCTAGGATTTCAAAATAAAAGGTCTGAGAGTTAAGTAGGGGCCCCATCACATGTTAAGAACTGGGTAAGACCTGTTAAGAATATTGGACTTGACCCCGATTGTGATGGGAAGAGGATTTTAAGCAGATCTGCCTTTCAGAGAGGTCACAATGGCTATAGCAGACTGAGAATGGAGAGAGTTGGGCCTGGAGACCCCCAGGAAATTGCTGCAGAAGGTCAGGCAAAGGAGGGTGGTGGATAGTCAATGGTGTGGAGCTCAGGAGGGGAATTCCAGAGATACTAAGAAGTAGAGTCCATTAGTATAGGTGATTATAGGGTGAATGAGAGGGAAGAGGCAAGGATGACCCTCAGGTTTCTGGCTTGGGCAGCCAGGGATGATATTATCCACTGCAGTAGGGACCTGTGGAAGTGGGACAGGGTTGTACCCCATGGGAGTGGGCTGGAGGTACCAAAGAGAGCCAGCTTGGAGAGCCAGCTTGGACACACTGAGTTTATGCCTTTGAAGTTAGTAGTCCACTGTAGATCTTCTTCAGACTAATATTTTGTGATTCCTTAGATGCTTCTTAAAATCTGCTTAGCTTACCTACCTCTCTCACCCACTTTGTTTTTGCCTATTTCTGCCCTGCTTTCCCACAGGGAAGAGTAAAATGACCAGGTCTGAGGCGAGGGTATCCAACACAGTAGGTTGGAGACCCTGGTGATGGATAGTTCAGGATTGGGGTTGGTGGGTTTGCAGAGAGCAACTTAGGTCACAAGGTTGAGAAGTGCAAAAGTTAGAAGTTGAGGGGATAAATTGGAAGATGGAAAGGAGAAGAAAGAGCAAGACAGTGAGAAAAGAGTTGAACTGACTGATGACATATTAAAGGCAGAGAAAACGAGTCATTTGAGGAGAAAAAGAGGGATAGAACAGAAAAGGCAAAGAGAAAGAGATGGCTCTACAAGCTATGGCCTGTGTCACAGAAAATTCTATAATCTTGTTTTTTGCACTTCCTTTTTACATTTGCATTAAAAATGCTAGAAAAATAAAATAAGATTTTTTTTTTTTTCTGAAGGCCTCAGTGGATAGAGAAGAGGACACTCAGATAAGCTTTCTTGTTACATAAAAAAGGAAATGAGGGCTGGGAGTGGAGCCTCATGCCTGTAATCTCCAGCACTTTGGGAGGCCAAGGTCAGAGGATCACTGGAGCTCAGGAGTTCAAGACCTTGTGTCTACAAAAAAATAAAAGAATTAACTGGCTGTGGTGGCATGCACATCTAGTCCCAGGTACTTGAGAGGCTAAGGAGGAAGGATCACCCTGAACCCAGGAGGTCAAGGCTGTAGTGAGCATGTTTGTGCCACTGCACTTCAGCATGGGTGGCAGAGTGGAACCCCAGCTCAATAAATAAATAAATAAATAAATAAATAAATAAATAAATAAATAAGGAAATGAGCAGTTAATACACTAAGATGCATGCTCATCTTTTTATGGAAGAGAAGAACCCCTAAGAAAAGAAAGGGACACAGAAACAGTTAAAGTGAATTAAAAAGAAATGGAATGGAATATTTTATTCCCAAGTGATCTGACAGAGAAAGATCTGTAGCCTCAGAGAATGGAGAGAGAGCATGTCCCCATTATCAATTTTTAATAAACATAAATGCTATAATAAATTATGCATACAGGAATGATAAAAAGCATTAAACAATGAAGGATAAAGAATTTAAATGATTAAAAACTGTCTCTGTCATATGTTTGATGTATGAGAACTCTATTTGAACTTTCTCTTCAAGGAAGTAGAGGAGGATTTTTAAAGGGGGCTTTTTCCAATCACACTTACTAAAGGGAGACTCTGTGGTGGTATGCCCGGAAAGATTATTGAGCACAGATATGCCCAACCTCCCTGGTCCCACAGCTTGTCCTTCTCTGGTAAATATGTGAATAGCACCTTGCTAGTGGATGGCATCTGTTAGGTGATCAGTAGTGACGTACTGTCCATCGTCCAGAAAGTTGAGACTTGAGATCTCTTCTCAGAGGTGTCCACAGAAACTTTGTCAGGGATCAGAAGTACTGTGAACTTCTATTTTGTATACAGTCTTAGATTTCCAGTGTCCCTAGGTAAGAGGTACTGTCCTTGCATATCTACTGCCTCAGGTAACTCCAATTCTATCCCAAAGTTAGAGTAGCTGAGTGGGTTACTCCCAAAGAACTGTCAGCAAAGGTGGCCATTCATCTTACGTGAGCCATATTCATCAAAAGGACAGTACAAGAACATGCAGTGGTTAAGAGTATAGGCGTTGGAGTCAGACATTTGTAGGTGTGGACCTAATCTCTGCCATTTACTAGCTTTGTGACCATTGTCAAGTTAATTTATCCCCCTGAAGCTCAGTTTCCTTTTTTTTTTTTTAAAGCAGGATTTATTGCTTTGGATGAAAAACTCCCACAGTGGGAGGGGATGAAAAACTCCCACAGTGGGAGGGGACCCAAAGATGTTGCCCAGTTTCCTTATTTGTAAAATGGGTCCAGTAGTACCCATTGCAAAGGACTATTGACTATTAAATAAGTTACAAATGTCAATTACTTAGCTCAGTGCCTGAACATAGTAAATTTTGATTAAATTTTTATTATTAGCTACAGAATTATATATTTAATGTTTGTCTTCCAGTTTCTTTTTTTTTTTGAGTTGGAGTCTCACTCTGTCGCCCAGACTGGAGTGCAGTGGCCGCTCCCGGCCACCGCAGCCTCGCCTGCTGGGCTCCGGCAATCCTTCCGCCTCAGCCTTCCGAGTAGCCGGAATTACAGGCATGCGCTACCACGCCCGGCTGATTTTTTGATTTATTGTAGAGATGAGGTCTCACTGCCCAGGCGGGTCTCGAACCCGCGGGCTCAGGCAATCCACTCACCTCAGCCTCCCAAAGGCGCGGGATTACAGGCTGAGCCACCGAGCCCGGCTTGTCTTCCAGTTTCATAGACACATGCAGAATAGACCAGTAGAACCAGGGCAAAAAGCCATAAATCTAGAAAACACCTACCACCTAATCTGAATCAAGGATCATAAGCTGTGGTTCAAGGGCTGGTTTTAGAAAATGAAACTTAAAAAAAAAAACTGTAATTCAGATACCTTAAGGCAAAGGCATATGCTGTTCAGTTACCCCAGTACTCAGCATTTCCACTGGTTTATCCTGACAGCTCTTAATCCTCTATTTCACTAACTCTGGCAGGCGTTTGAGTTTGCCACCTCAGGCAGAATAGTTTGCTCTATAAAGTTAAATAATTTCCCCCTAAGTTTCCTAGCTCCTTAAATGCATCTAATTGCTAAATAGCCTTAATGGAGATGGGAAAAATAATTTTTAGCCTGACTGAATAATTTTGGTAAAATTAAAGAGCTAAAGATGGCCAGGCACTCACACCTATAATCCCAGCACTTTGGGAGACCAACAGGAGGATTGCTTGAGCCCAGGAGTTAGAGCCCAGCCTAGGTAACATAGTGAGACCTCATTTCTACAAAAAAAAAAATTAGCCGGGTGTGGTAGTACATGCCTATAGTCCCAGCTATTTGGTTGAGGCAGAAGGATCACCTGAACCCAGGAGGCTGAGGCTGCGGTGAGATGTGCTCAGGTTGCTGCCTTCCAGCATAGGAGACAGAGTGAGCCTCTGACTGATAAATGAATAAATAAATAAATAAATAAATAAATAGAAATGAGCCAAAGATGAGAACAGATTTTTTGCCAATTTTTTCATCTGTTGTTATTTCAAATTAATATTTACCTAACACCCATGTGGGCATTATATTGCCTTGGGATTGTGACCTCTCATAATTCAGAAGCGGATTATCTAGAAATATAATTGCAGCCACTTATGGTTGAAATTCTGTAAGCACACATTCTTATCAATAAAATTTTAAGTTCACAATGTTGATGCAACAGAACAATAGGAAACTGAAGTTTCATTATAGGCATTTTAAAACATGGCTGTAAATAAACATGGCTGTAAATAAACATGGCTGTAAATTGATTCTCCTCCCAGTGAGAGGTGGGCCTGTGTTCCTTCCACTTGAATCTGGTGAGGGAGAGTTATGAACACTTTGCCCATTAGAGTATGGCAGAAATGATCTGACATGACTTCCAAGGCTAGGACGTAAAAGGCCATACTTCTGCCTTGTTTATTGGGGACATCTGCATTTAGAGACTTGAGCCACCAGGTGAGAAATTAAACACCAAAAAAATATCATGTAAGTGCTCTGGTCAACAGTCTCAGTTGAGCCTTGCTTTATCCTTTCTAGCCTTTTACCAGGCATAGAAATGAGAAGGCTTCTTGGAAGTAGATTCTCCAGACTCAGAGTTCTGGCTCCCAGTTCATCAAGTGACCCCTGCTAAGATCACATATGCTATGGAACAGAGAATAGTTGTCTCCTTTGGGCCATTTCTGAATTGCTGACCCACAAGATCCGTGAGGATAATGAAATGGCGGTAGTTTTACACAGCTAACTTTTGTGGTCATCTGTTATGCAGCAGTAGATAACTGGAGCTTCACTCAACAAGGTTGCCTAGCTTTATAGTTTGGGCAGTCAATTGTATAACACATCACTGTGTTTATAAAATCCTGACTGTGAAAACCACCTGGTTCCATCAAAATCCTTTATGTTAATGCTAGTTTTTTCCATATGAGATAAACATGGGAGAGTTAGCTAATCAAGTAATAGATATTTATTGCACTGGGACTCAGGGTGAAAAGCAACAAAACCAAGCTCTTCTACAATTTTCTAGCTTGCTTGGTAAGGTATATTACTATTGTTTTTTTGCTTAGTAGTAACTCAGTGTTCCACCTTTAAAGTCAAAACTACAGCTTTCCTCGGTGATAATGAATTAGACAATGCATTAAAAAAGCATGTGGGTTTTTTTTTAAAAGATAGTGTTGATATATGTAAGCAATGTAATCATTAGTTTAATGAATAATGTTAATTTTTTGTGCTATTAAGAGCATTTGCAAAGTATCTGAGCAAGATTACTGAAGAGGAAGATGAGGCTCATAGGGCTTGGGGTAGCTGGTACTTCAGAAGCTGTCCTGTAATGATAGTCTTACTACTTCCATTTGGAATCAGTAGAGTGGTCAGATAATTTGGGAACAGATAATTGAGTCAGAAGTTTAAAAGTCAGGGCATATCTCTGAGAGGCTGTGTGGAGAAACCTTTTTAATCTTTCCATTCACTGGCTTTTCAGTTCAACAAGCAATGTATAGAGCCAGTTTCCTGTGAGTCAGAAGTCATGTTCCTAGATCAGGGACAGCAAGTCTACAGCACATGTGTTTCCCATGATGTTGGTCTCATCCAAGCCATGTGGCGATCACACACAGGGTCTCACGGCAGGCATTCGTATGGGCAATCCTCACTGCCCATCCTTCTGAAGGGAGCCCATGGGCACATTGAACCAGAACACAGAACCCAAGCATAGGCATGAAGGAATGTAGATTGGATACTTATGTTTGTCACAGACTTTCTGTCTTGTTTGGGTACCTGTTTCTGTGTTAAAAAATATTATCAGGAGGTGTACTGTTTAAGGTTAATACTAAAAAGAAAGCTAAAGCCAAAGAGAGCTCATCATGTTTGAGAAGAGCAGTCAGGATGGCCTTAGGATTCCATGAAAGCAGAGGGTCTAGGAAACATCCCCATACCCAGGAGAGGAGGAACAAAGGGAATTTTTTTTTTTTTTTTGAGATGGAGTCTCACTCTTTCGCCCAGACTGGAGTGCAGTGGCCGCTCCCGGCCACCGCAGCCTCGACCTGCTGGGCTCCGGCAATCCTTCTGCCTCAGCCTTCCAAGTAGCCGGAATTACAGGCATGCACTACCACGCCCAGCTGATTTTTTGATTTATGTAGAGATGAGGTCTCGCTGCCCAGGCGGGTCTCGAACTCACAGACTCAGGCAATCCACTCACCTCATCCTCCCAAAGGCACGGGATTACAGGCTGAGCCACTGAGCCCGGCTAAACAAAGGGAATTTTGTATCCCAGTGTTTGCCTTACCTGTAAATTACTAAACGGGCTAATTTGGACTTTGAATCAACCTTTTACTTATTTTCTTAATTTAATTTATTTTTTATTTTGAAACTCATACTTTATGTGTACATAGAGTAGACCATTTATAAAACTGGTGACTTAGATTGTGGATTTTGAGAATGAGAGATTCTTCTGTTCTCTGTTGCTGGGAGGCAGTCATTTTTCATTCATTTGGAAAAAACCTGTAAGGTGCCAAACCCTTTTCCCCTTCCCAGAAGGAAATAGACATGTCAGGAGGATGTACATTGGACTGTACGGGTATAGTGGTGGAGTGAGGTGACATGGCTTTACCTGGGAGGGTCCAGAAGGAAGAGACTGACACCTGAAACAAGGCCAAGAGGCAGAACACCTTTCTCTGAGGTGCTTATTGTCATAAGTGCTGACAGAACCCCAAATACTAATCCTTACTTTCCCAGCTTGGCATGTGGAGAACTGACACATGAAGGGACAACCTAGAGGGAAGGGTGGCATATGACTTAGCCTTCAAGTCACAGCAACAGCTGCTTCTGAACCGTCATTGTCAGAACCAGAGGGTCCATGGAGAGAGAACATTTTACCTAGCGCAGTTCAGTGAAGTGAAGGCTTACAGTCATGGGTAAGGTAGAAATTGCATCTATTCAGAATTACTCTTGATTGCTCTTCCCTTGACTGATCTTCAGATTGTTTTGTATTCTTTCATGTGATGTACAGTCAGGGAAGGGCCTGAGAGAAGACGTAGGAGAGGCTCAGGAAAACAAGATGTATTATAGGAGGGACAGGATACCACACAGAGCCACATGGGAAGGACCCCAAGTTGGCCAGGAAGTAGAACACAGGAGCAAGGGGAATGTGCAGACCAGAGCTTTTATTGGGGTGTCTGGCAGAAAGGCAAGGCAAGGAGGGCAAGGAGGAAACAGCTCAGGGTTGCTTGAATAATTTCAGCCGGCTCTAAACTATAAAGGCGTTTCCTAGTTGCCAGGTACCTGGACCAGGGATGACTAAGGCCAAGGAATATTGCCTCCTAGAGTGTATGGGCCAGATAGAGGAGGTGTGGCCCTGGATTGGATGGTTTGTATATCAAAGCCATGCCCCTGGCTGAGCCCTTGCTCCAGGTGGGGGACGGTCTCCCCTCAGCCAGAAAGGTTTTTTAAGATGTCAAAACATCATAATACACAGAAAATTATGGCACACACAATGAACAGATGAAGTAGCCACTGCCATTTATGGGCTCTAGCATATAAAAAATTGTATTTTTAGAGGCTGAAATCACACTCAGTGTGGCAAGATTATGACAATGAGAGCCGTGAAAAGGAAACTGCAGATTCATGTCTCTCATCTCAGGATACTCACCATGAGGAGTGGTGGGTGGAATGGCCATTGCTGTGTAAATTATTTTCTCTCTCCCTGTAGCATGAAGTTGGATTTATGTAAGTAAATGTGCCTGTTATGCAAACGGTACAGATGAGAAATGCAATCCTGAGGTGCCAGTCCACAGATTGCTTGGTAGTTCTGGATTTTGTTGTTTAATTTTTTTTTAATTTGAATAACTGAAGTTCATCATTAATGATAAACCAAGACGGTGGTAGTGTTGCTTTGCTTTGCTTTGTTTGCTTTTATTTTTGTAACCCTAAATCCTTGTCTTCAATCAGGCTAGATGCATTTTTTTTAAAGATGAATTCTTGAATCAAGTACATTCAGTGACATGCTGTAATATTATCAAAGTATGCTGGATTTGGTCATAATCTGTTTTTCCTTTGCATGTTCCTTATTGCTTGGGAGAATGTCATGCCTATAAAATCTAATTACTAAAAGTAGATGATGGTTCAGGCCTGCAATTCCAGCACTTTGGGAGGCCGAGGCAGGAGGATTGCTTGAACCCGGGAGTTCAAGATCAGCCTGGGCAACATAGCGAGACTGTCTCAAAAAAAAAAAAAAAAAAGCCAGGTGTGGTGGTACACAACTGTAGTCCCAGCTACTTGGGAGGCTGAGGTAGAAAGATTTCCTGAGCCCAGGTGGTAGAGGCTGTGGTGAGATGTGATTGTGTCTCTGCATTCCAGACTGGGCAACAGTGTGAGACTCCAACTAAAAAAAAAAAAAAAAAAAAAATCTAGTTACTAAAAAATCTCAGCATGCTGTGATGAATATTACAGTTCATGGTGATAATTTTCCAATAATGAGAGAGGCAGAGTTTGTTAAAAACAAAAGCCACTTGGGCAGCAAGACCTCATCTCTACAATAAATCAAAAAAATTAGCCGGGCGTGGTAGCGCGCGTCTGTAATTCCGGCAACTTGGAAGGCTGAGGTGGAAGGATCGCCGGAGCCCAGCAGGTCGGTGGCTGGGAGCGACCACTGCACTCCAGTCTGGGCGACAGAGTGAGACTCCAACTCAAAAAAAAAACCACAAAAAACAAAACAAAACAACAACAACAAAAACAAAAGCCATAATCAACTCACTGTAACATTCCATTAACTCCTATTCCCTCTCCATTTCCATCGGTGTTATTAATGCTGCACAGTGCCCTGAAGGTTAAAATGCAGTGTATACAAAATGTCCTGGAGACATATTTCAGTAAATACACTTACGTTATTAGACACAGAGGTGACTGATCATCTGTGTATATAAATTTGTCCTTGGAAGTTAATTGGCAGATATTATGTTGCTTTCAGTGCTGTAAGTATATCACTGAGAACTATGCAACAGTAATTTAGTAAATAGCACCCCTGTTCTATTTTAGGCACCATGTGAAGCACAACTTTGTTTCTAGAAGTTTGATTAAAGGCAAAGAAAATCATACATCCCGATATACACAATGTAGTGTTTCTCATTCATTGTGACTGTCACTAATTAATACAATCTTGGGAGATGTTTCTGTTTTGTAAGTCAGCTTCCATCAC
The DNA here is from genome assembly GCA_027257055.1 of Cephalopachus bancanus. Lineage (NCBI taxonomy): Eukaryota > Metazoa > Chordata > Mammalia > Primates > Tarsiidae > Cephalopachus > Cephalopachus bancanus. The sequence continues at coordinate 13,999,985 of JAPVLO010000204.1, forward strand.
AGCATCATGTAATTCAGCCTGTCTGCGGCCACTTCAAAATCCAAGTCATAATCCAGAAAAAATGTGAGGAACACATGTGGTTGGGTTTGATGTTTCTCAGCTGGAGGCAACCAAACTCTAATTTGTAACCTGAATAAATCCTGAGAACTCATAGGGTTCAGGTTCCACCTGGAGTCTCATTCAGAGAAAACACATCCCAATACCAGAAGCCTTGAACCGTAACTTATCTCTTTAATCTAGGTTTTCCTAAAAGGCATAGCTTAAGGGTTTTATACTTCACACTACATAAGTGGCTTCTCCAAAATTCTGTTTGGACTGTTTGACCTATGTCATAAGGCACTGACTACCGAGGGCGTGTCTCACTAGAGTTCCCCCAGCATAGCCCGCATGTGGCACGCATGGGTTTAAGTTTCAGTAACAGAACAAGGAACCACCACCTGTTCCTCTACCTTCACTCATGGCTGCTGCTAAACTTCTCTGTCTCTCTCATCCACATAGTTTTTCACTAGCCATTAAATTTCCTCTTTTTTTGTTACGGAGATGTAATCCATTTTCCTCCTTTTTTATTTTTAGAGACAGGCTCTCACTTTGTCACCCAGGCTGCAATGTGTTGGTGCACAATCATAGCTCACTGCAGCCTTGAACTTCTGGGTCTAAGCTATTCTCCCACCTTAGCCTCCTAAGTAGCTGGGACTACAGATGAGAGGCACTGTACCTGGCTAATTTTTAAAATTTTGTTAGAGTCAGGGTCTCATTGTGTTGCCCAGGCTGGTTTTGAATTTCTGGCCTGAAACGATCCTCCTGCCTCAGCCTTCCTCCTTACTTTTGATCAGACACAAACGTTTCTCGCTCTTCCAAACTTAGAAAGAGAAATGTTTCACCACCATGCTCACATACTCTTATGGATTTCCCTCCCTACTTCCTGACTAGACTGTGCTTCTCCAGGGTGTTCTAAGGCTCTATTCCCCCAGATTCCTGAATATCTTTTATTTCTTACATGCAGAACACCCCCAAAAATGAAGGCCTTGTTTGATTCTGATTGCTTTTCTCATGAGAAATTCTAACATAGACTATATTGGCCATACATGGTGACTCACACCTATAATTTCAGTACTTTGGGAGGCCGAGGTGGGAGGATTGCTTGGACCCAGGAGTTGGAGACCAGCCTGGGCAACATAGCAAGACCGTGTCTCTCCAAAAAAATAAAAAGATGAGCTGTGTGGTGGCATATACCTGTAGTCCCAGCTACTCAGGAGGCTGAGGTGGAAGGATCACCTGAGCCTAGAAGGTTGATGCTGTGGTGAGTTGGGATCATGCCACTGCCCTCCAGCCTGGCCAATAGAGTGAGACCCTGACTCAAAAGAATAAATAAATGAATAAAATAAAATAAAAATTTTCACCTACTAAAAAACTAACAGTAACCACCATTTATATACTGTATCATTACATTAAATGAACATTTAGTAATACCAAAATCGTAGTATTACTAAAATTATCCCCGTGTTATAGGTTAGAAAAATTTTAAAAATAAAGCAAAACAATTTTTAAAAAAGCAGTTCATTGCAACTAGTAAGTAACAGATCTGGTATTTGAACCCAGGCAGTGCAGTTTCAGAATCCTTCCTTTGAGGAGTGATATGAACTTATTGACCAATTCTACCCTCTTCTGTGTGCTCCTAAACATGGGAGAGGAGAGAGGGAGGGACCTGAGTAGGAGGAATGCACAAATGGAAAATTGTTGAGATGTTCTCTTGTTCTCATGTTACATATGTGTGTGAGGAAAACACACATTCTGAACCAAAGCCACAAACCTGTATAATGAGAGGCACTTTACCATTCATGATTGCTCCCAACACCCTTGGCACACTGTGGAATTGTTTGCTTGCCTGTATCTTCTCTTCTCTATTCAACCTGAAAGAAAGGAGCAGCAAATGTTTGAGGGTGTGTTGGCTCTTACTACTGTCTTTCTGCTGCCTCTGGAGTTCTGTATAGCGGAGGCTTCTTGAAACCCATCCTGGATGAATGGCAAGGCTTTTCTATGTGTTCCTAGCCAGTGATTTTATGGACAAGGGATTTTGCCATTTCTTTTCAGTGTTTTGATCAACAGCAAAGGTGAATGAAGCATCTGGTTATTTGAAATTCAAGTGCATGATGTTGGAAAGGGTCAATTTGGTTCTTGGCATCAGGCCCTGTGGTATGCCAAAGAACAATGACCTCACCAGGTAGGGCTGTGACTTTGAGGACAGCTGGTCAAAGGGCTTGATAATTTTTGGCATAGATTATATTACAGTGGCATAAACAATGTACCAGTGTGTAGTGTACCAACAGGAGAACTTACAACTTCCTTTAGCTGTTCCAAGTGTCAGAAACATGGTGCCGTGATGTCTTTTTGCACGGTTGCTCATGAGGAAAGCCTTTGTGTGACATCATGCTCCAAAAATCCCTCATATCTTTGTCCCTTTTCCTTTTGTCTTTTACTCCAGAATTTTTCATAAAAAAATCAAATAAGGAATTTTAATGTTAACCTCTGTACAAACACATACACATATATAAAATGACAGAAACAATTCTTGTATTTTATGGCCATAATTTTCTCCATCTCTCCTGCAGTGATATCAGAGTGTTAAAAATATGGAAACCAGCCGGGCTCGGTGGCTCAGCCTGTAATCCCGTGCCTTTGGGAGGCTGAGGTGAGTGGATTGCCTGAGCCCGTGGGTTCGAGACCCACCTGGGCAGCAAGACCTCATCTCTACAATAAATAAAAAAAAAATTTTGGCCGGGCGTGGTAGCACATGCCTGTAATTCTGGCTACTTGGAAGGCTGAGGCAGAAGGATCGCCGGAGCCCAGCAGGTCGAGGTTGCGGTGGCCGGGAGCGGCCACTGCACTCCAGTCTGGGTGACAGAGTGAGACTCCAACTCAAAAAAAAAAAGGAAACCACTTCATTTTTAGAAAAGAATTTAAAGGGTTGTGGATTCTTATTTATTTCTGTGCCTTCTTTTTTAATGTTATTTAAAACAATTTTTAAAATTTAATTAATTAATTTTTTTGAGTTGGGGTTTTACTCTGTTGCCCAGGCTGGAGTCCAGTGGCATGATCACAGCTCACCATACCCTTAGCCTCCTGGGCCTAACAGATCCTTCTGCCTCAGTCATGTTCTTGATTTTTTTTGGGGGGGGAGGGGTAGAGATGAAGTCTTACTATGTTGCCTAGACTGATCTCAAACTCCTGGAAGGGATCCTTTCACCTTGGCCTTCTAAAGTACTGGGATTACAAGCATGAGCCACCTGCCTGGCCTTCTGTGCCTTCTTAATTAGACATTAGGAAACTCAAAATTCTACCCTCTCAGCAGGTCTAGCACATTATTTTCTCATCTGAGTTCCTCCACTCTTTAATGGTTATGTTTACATTCTTGTGACCCTGCCACACAGATTCCTCTACTGATGGTGACTTTTAGTGACTGGAAGTGAGGTGGCAGAAAACCCAACCTGACAGCCTCCCTTCTTCAGATACTTCGACAGATCTCCAAGGTGCCTGCAGGTCTCAGAGTCCAAAACTTGAAGATGCATCTCCCAGGATGCTCTTGGCTATGTCCTATCCAGTTCCTGACCGCTTGTCTTCCCCATACTTCCCCACATTATTTGTGAAAGCCATCACTAGTCCTCCATATAGTAAGGGAGGCAGGGGAGTGAATGAACACCTGACAGCATGCCCTTCTAGAAGAGTATCTGATGCCTGTGTAATTAATATCAGTCCCCCACTTATATAATTACTGTTACTAACTTGAACCTACCATTACATTTCCCAAAACAGTGGACTAACTTTAGTAATCAGCAGTCTTATTATGCAGTTCTCTGATGTTTACCAAGAAAGGACACAGGTATTTGATCTCTGGGAAAAAAAGTATAAGTAGGATTTCTAAATCATTAGATATTAAAACACACATATACAGTCTGGGGTAGAGGACATTGCAATAATAAAAAATGTCAATCAGCAAAAGTCAAGAAAAAGGAGGAAAAAAACCAAGATGAAAACAATATAATAGAACACATATGATCAATGGCAGGAAAGCATTTAGTTCAGCATCTGGTTTGTAACAAGGGGTTGGTAAATAGTTACTTAAAAAGTCAGTGCAGCATCTCTATCAGTACCTTCTAGGTAATGGTGAGATGATTAAGGCACTGTCAGTATTTTAGTACATTCCACACAGAAATGGGACAGAAAAGTATTTACAGTAGTCAACCTCTGCCTACTTGGACGAAAACATTAGACATTTCTTCTGTGACCATTTGTGAAATATGCCAGTGGTGAGTGATTGAATTAGTCTCTGTTCATCCAAAGAAAAAATCTATAAAGCATGTTGTTTGCAAAACAACAGTGGTTCATTCACTGGAGAGAAAATCCTGGCCCCAGAAAAGGGAATGGCCAGTCCTGCTACCATGCACTTGTGTGGCTGCCCCGCATAGGAAAGCAAAGAAGCAGGGAGTCCTTCTGACCTGCCTGCTGACCAGTCAGCACTTTTACTCCTCATCAACCAAATTGAACCTCTGTTCTCCCAACCCTTCAGCATCAACATTAGGTTCTTATGTCATGATAATAGGTTCATGAGATTGTGGAAATGTGATGGAATAAATACAAAAGGAATCAGATAGTGAACCTAGAACATAATTTAACACCTCTCCTCATTCTTCTGCATGTAGACAATTCAATATTCCCAGCACCATTTTTTTTTTAAAGAAAGCAGGAGTTTATTAAGAAGACAAAAAATCTCCCAAGCAGAAGAGGACCTGTAGGAGGGTTGCCCTCCCAGCACCATTTAACGAAGAGATTGTCTTTTACCCAATGTGTGTTTTTGGCACCTTTGTTGAAAAGCAGTTGGCTGTAGGTTCATAAATTTATTTCTGGGCTCTATTCTGTTCTATTGGTCTATGTGTCTGTTTTTATTCCTGTACCATGCTGCTGTGTTTACTATAGTTTGGTAGTATATTTTGAAGTTAGGTAGCGTGATACCTCCAGTTGTTATTTTTGCTCAGGATTGCTTTGACTGCTTAGGGTCAAAATTTATGTTTTCATATGAGTTTTAGGATTTTTTGGTTTTTCTGTTTCTGTGAACAATGTCATTGGTATTTTGGTAAGGATTGCATTAAATCTGTAGATTGTTTTGGGCAGTATGGCCATTTTAACAATACCAATTCTTCTGATCCATGAACATGGGATATCTTTTCATTTATTTGTGTCTTCTTCAATTTTTTTTAAATCACAATTTTATAGTTTTCAGTGTAGAGATCTTTGCCCTCTGTGGTTAAGTTCATTCCTAAGTATTGAATGTGTGTATGCATTTATTTATTAAGCTATTGTAAATGGAATTGTTCTCTTGAATTCTTTTTTTAGATAATTCACTATTTGCATATGGAAATGCTACTAACTTTTGTATGTTGATTTTGTATCCTACTACTTAACTGAGTTTATATCCTACAACTTTACCAAATTTGTGTCTTAGTTCTAACAGTTTTTTGGTTGAGTCTTTAGGGCTTTCTATATATAAGATCATGTCTTTGCAAATTGGGACAATTTGACCTCTTTTCCAGTTTGGATGCCTTCTATTTCTTTCATTTGCCTAATAGAAGGACATGCAGAAGAGTGAGACTTGCCCCCTGCCTCCCACCATATATTAAAATCAAAATTGATTAAAAACTTAAACACAAAACCTGAAACTATGAAACTACTAGAAGAAAGCATAGGGAAAATACTTCTCGACTGGACTGAACCAGGATTTTTAAAAAGGAGACCTGAAAAGCACAAACAACAAAAACAAAACTAAACAAATGAGATTACATCAAGCTAAAAAGTTTTTGCACAGTGAAGGAAACTATTAACAGAATGAAGAGATGACTTCCAGAATGAGAGAAAATATTTGTAAATTATACATCTGATAAGAGGTTAATATGTAGAATATATAAGGAACTTAAACAGCCACAGCAAAAACAAACAAAAAAACCAACCAAATAACCCAATTAAAAATAGACAAAAGACCTTAATAGACATTTCTCAAAAGAATACATACAAATGGCTAACAAATATATGAAAAAATTTTCAACATCACTATTATTAGGAAAATACAAGTCAAATCACCTCAGTCCTGTTAGAATGGCTATTATCAAAAAGACCAGAAAAAAACAAGTTTTGGTGGGGATGTGGAGAAAAGAGAACACTTACACACTGTTGGTGGGATTGTAAAACAGTACAGCCATTATGGAAAACAATTTGGAAGTTTCTCAAAAAATTAAAAGTAGAGCAACCATATGATCCTGCAAGCCTACTACAGAATATACATCCAAAGGAAATGAAATCAATATGCTGAACAGACATCTGCACTTCCATGTTTATCGCAGCATTATTCACAAGAGCCAAGATAGGGAATCAATTTAAGTGTAATTCAGTCATAAAAAATTAAAATAAAATCTTATGATTTGTGACAACATGGTTGAACCCGTAGGACATAATAATAAGTGAAATAAGCCAGACATAGAAAGACAAATACCATGTGATCTCACGCATGTGTAGTATCTAAAAAAAAAGTTGATATCAAAGAAGCAGAGAGTACAACAATGATTACTTGGGAAGTGGGGGAGGAGGGCAAATGGAATCAACAGACACGAAGTTACAATTAGATAAGAGGACTAAATTTTGGTGTTCTGTGGCAGAGTAAGGTGAATGTGGTTAACTGTAAAATATTGCATATTACAAAACAGCTACAAGAGAAGCATTTCAATGACTTCCCCACAAAGAAATGATAAATGCTTAAGGTAATGGATACATTAACTACCTTGATTGGATCACTGTGTAGCACAGCTATGTAGCAAAATGTCATATTGTACTCCGTAAATATAGACAGTTACAATGTGTCAATTTAGATAATTAAATAAATAATTTAACACCTCCTCTTTTTATTTGTATGTAGGACTTGATGGGAATTTGTGGTTTGAGGTGAAGTTAGAATGTCTCTGGAAGTAAAATGTGTCTTAGAATTTCTTAATGTCTGTTTGGCGGGGGGGTGCAAAAAAACAAAATTTGTTTATAAAAAATTGTGTATTTATTCTTACATGTTTAAACTTCATGTAAGTACTCTTCACTTGATGTAATACACCTATGAAGACATTTTCTTCCACTGCTCAAAACAGTTTTTTTTTTTTTTTGAGTTGGAGTCTCACTCTGTCACCCAGACTGGAGTGCAGTGGCGGCCTCCTAGCCACTGCAGCCTTGACCTGCTGGGCTCCAGTGATCCTTCTACCTCAGCCTTCCAGGTAGCTGGAACTACAGGCACGCACTACCACGCCCGGCTAATTTTTGATTTGTTGTAGAGATGAGGTCTTGCCAAGTTGTCTGGGTGGGTCTCGAACCCATGGACTCAGGCAATCCACTTGCCTTGGTCTCCCAAAGCGCTGGGATTACAGGCTGAGCCACCGAGCTCCGCCGTCAAAACAGTTTTTGAACTTGTCAGTTTTGATGCCTTTTAGTGCTTCTGCCGTTTTTTGTTTTGCCTCTCTCATATTGACAAAACATTTCCCTTTGAGGACTTTTTCCATCCGGGGAAACACACACAAAAAAGTCACTCAGGGTGAGATTGTGTGAATGGGGAGGGTGGGGCAAAGGGGTCATGCTGGTTTTGGTCATAAACTGTTGAACACTCAGCACGGTGGGGGCACTGTCATGGTGTGGAAGACCCAGTCACCTGTTTGCCATAACTCAGGACATTACTTCCTCAAATCATGATGCTACCTTCTTGAAACTTCCAGATAAAAACTTTGGTTGACCACTTGATCTGAGGGACAAATTCCAAGTGTACTACAGGGGGCCTGCCCACCAAAAGATAATTCTGGGTTTTTAGGGGTTCCCCATACATACCGTCAAATGGTTTAATCCTGTTAATGTGGGCCTTGGCCCCCTGGTGGGGGTCGTGTTTGCCAGATTTCTCCCCTGTAAAGTTGCTCCCCCTCCTCCCCACCTTTCCATGCTGTACTCTTTTGGAAGTCCTTGTGGGTAGAGTACCAATAAAAATTATTTGGAACTCATCTGCATAGAAGCTCTGTCTCTTCTATATATTTGTTTGTTAATTTATTCAGTCAGCTACTTACATCAGTATGACCACACAGATGTTTATTTTATGCCTTACATTTTAATTCAATGCTTATTTATTTTGTTGCTCAGTTGGTCTAACTTTGGCCACCAGTAACTCTTACAGTCTGTTTCTGTGCTTCTTTGACATGCTTCTATCAGTGCTTTCTCTCATTTGGTTTTGAGCACTTCCTTACTTTCTGGCACTATAAGACGCTCCAGGCTCATGTATAGCACCTCCCCAGCTGTCCATGACACAATCATAGCTTACTATAGCCTCAACCTCCTGGGCTGAAGTGATCTACCTCAGCCTCCTGACTAACTGAGACTACACTCTGCCTGGCTATTTTTAAATTATTATTTGTAGAGATGAGGTCTTGCTATGTTGCCCAGGCTAGTCTTGAACTCCTGGCCTCAAGCAGTACTCCCTTGGCCTCCCAAAGTGCTGAAATTATAGGCGTGAGCCACTGTGCCTGACCAGTCTATGATTTTTTTTTTTTTTTTTAGCAAGAGAATAAAAGAAAATCTATGGACCTAAAAAAGCTTTTATTTGCCTTCAATTTTCATTAGTTTTTTTCCATGTGTATTAAAAAATGTTTGTTTAATTGCTTTCATAAAATTAGTCCTACCTAGCCTCTACCAACAGCAAAATGCAATAATACCAACTGAGTGAAATTCTATACTTCCTTAATTCTGAGATGCATGTTTATATCAACAGAGTTTTGTTTCCTTTTCATATTTTAACATTCCTGGAATCAAAGTGTACATTTAATGTAGTGTTTCTTCCCCTCCTTACCTGTCAGTAAGTTGATGGTACACCTCAAATTATCTTGGGAGTGGAGGAAGTAGAGCAGTCAATTAATTTTTGTTTGGACTAATGAACATTGTTTATTTTCACTGCTTTTTTCCGTACTGAGCAAATATTTTGATTAAAGTACTTTGATATGTAGCATCTATGAGGGGGAACCCCCCAAAACTGGAATTACCTTTTGGAGGGTGAGTCCTTTGTAGTACACTTGGAATTTGTTCCTCTGGATCAAAAGGTCAACCAAGTTTTTATCTGGAAGTTTTGAGAAAGTTGCATCACTATTTGCAGGAGAAACCTCCTGAGTTTTGACAAAGAGGTCACTGGTTCTTCCACCATGACAATGTACTTGCCCACAGTGCATTGTTGAGTGTTCAGCAATTTTTGACCAAAAAACAGCATGACTCCCATGTCCCATCTTTCTTGTTCACCGGATCTCACCCCCAAGCAACTTTTTTGCTTGTTTGTTTCCCCAATGAAAGAAAGTCCTTAAGGGAAATGTTTTGCCACTGTAGAAGAGGTGAAACAAAAAATGACAAACACTACAAAGTATCAAAATTGACAGTTCAAAAACTATTTTGAGCCATGGAAAAAGTATCTCAATGGGTGTACTCTGAAGGTGACTGGAGTTTAAGCATGTAAGAGTAAATACACAATTTTTAATAAATAAATTCCTTTTGTGGGGGGAGGGTCCCCCCTCATATACTTGATATGATGCAATCGAAATGGCATTTTCTGCATGTGGTCCTCCTCCAAATCACCCATAACTCCAGTCTTATCAAGAGAAAAGCATCAGACAAATCCAACTGTGGCACATTCTATAAAATGCCTGACAAGTATTTCTCAAAACTGTCACAGCCATCAAAAAGCCAAGTGGCACCTATGACATGGTGACTAAATGTAATGTGGTGTCCTGGATGGGATCCTGGAACAAAAAAGTCAAAACTAAGGAAATCTAAATAAACCATGGACTTCAGTTAATAGCAATGTATCAATACTGGTTTATTGATTGTTACTTATGTATCATACTAAACCTAAGAAGTTAAAAAAAAAAGTAGGTAAAAAAAGACTGGGTAGAATATGTGGAAACTCTGTAATCGCCTCTCAATTTTTCTGTAAATCTAGAACTGTTCTGAAAAATACAGTCTATTAACATTTTTAAATGCCTACACAGAAAAAAAAACCAAAACCAAAAAACTTTATGAACAGAAAGCCAGGTTAGGGATTTTAAAGGAAAATTATAAAGCATTTTATTAAGACCTTAAAAAATTCCATATAGAGCATGGCTTAAGCAGAACATGTGCAACTGCTTAGTTAAAAAATGAAACTGGCAGCTTAACCCAGAATGTGACACTTCGAAATACATTCAAATTGAGTCATTATTATTTTTCATCTACATAGTATTTTCTTTTTCCAAAGTTCTTGGCAATTTCTGATTTTAAAATGGCAACATTTTACCATTATTCCTATTTTAAAACTAATGCCATGTCTGTAGCTTGGACAGCCACCTTGACTCAACTGTCTAATCCAGATGTACAATTCAGTCAGAAAACCAGCCATCAGCTGTCAAAATGGTAAAACAGTTACTCGTGTTTTTGAAGCCAGAGCTGCAATCATGTGGTGAGACTTCAGAATTTTACTGTTGTCCACAGTTCTGACTCCCAGGACTCATTTCCTGACTCGGTATTGTCACATGGAAAACTTCATCAGGGAATTATAGTGTAATATTTTCAAGATTTAGAACTTGTCTACAGTTACCTTTCTGAAAAACAAACCAAAAAATCCCTGTAAAAGCATTTTTTAAAAAGGATTATGCCAGGGTAGCCAAACAGAAACAACTCTGGGGTTTCTGCACTGAGTCAAGTTGTACAAATTGCAGAATATTCTCCTTGGTCCAGGACATCATTTTACTCCCACACACCACTTCCTCTGTCCGCAGATGTTTGGACCCTCCTGATAGCTGGGGAAATTATAAAAGGAAAGAAGAAGGCACTGACGGCTGGAATAGGAAAGCTAGAAATGGGTCCTAGAGTTTGTTGCTTAGTCCCCGCCCCACCTCTCTTCCAGCCTTCCCCCTAGTTCCCATCCCGGGCAGGGAGAGACAACAGCTGGGCCCTCTCCCTGGTGCTCTTGTCTGGGCAGCGTCAGAGCCCCCCACGGTCAGCACTCACATGCTGCCAGGAACCTGCCTCCATCCCACAGGAAGACGATACCAGCCTTATCAGGGAGAAACCAAAAGGCTGGCATATTTTGGAGGCCAGCCAGGAGGAATGTCTGCCGGTTATTTAGCCTTGGGGGGACTGAGAATACGATGGTTTTGCTTCCTGAACCAAGAATTAGGGCACACGTCTGACAGCATGACTGCATGTGAACTTGGGACAGTCCCAGGAAATTCAGGGTGAGTGGCTTTGGTTGCTGCAGGATCCAGAAATGTGAGCCGAGACTTGAGTGTACCCCTTTGATGGCGGTGCCCTCCAGAAAGGGGTGTGGGGACATCCTGGGTGCAGCATCATCAAGGGACCTTCCTTAGCAGTCCTGATGACAGTGGTGCCCCCAAGCTCCAGGCTCAACTGTGAGCAGTCTGCTCCTTCTCAGCTGCAGAACCCCAACCTAGAATGGGCGACCCTGCGGCTAAAGACACTGTCTCTCCCCTCCCCCACCTTTCATGTGGTGTCAGAAGTGTTCCAGAGTCCAGACATTACTTTCCCTGGTTTATCTCCTCTTTACTTATGTCCTAGGAACATCCAAAACCTGCTGAGGGACCCCTGAGGGGAGACAATCATTTTTGTAGACACAGAGTTACCCCTATGTGAAGCAACAGCCCAATGATCTTATCACATGCCTCTGACCGGGTGAGAGGCGAGTGGAAGAAGGTGCAGTGAGGAAGTATAGTGTCACATGCAACATTGACAGGAAACTGACTAGAAGACAGCAGGGGAACTTGAGAACTTGGTTGTTTTCAGCAGATTAAAACAACACAGGTTAGTGCTTCCCCCCCGCCGAAAAACCTTTCATAGCCACTCTAAAATACCTGTTTCTCTTTCCTTGAACTGTCTTTTAACTATCTCTATAATGCTAAGAACTTGCTCTGGCTTTGAACATGAGAGCCGATGCATAGCTGGTAATGGCGCATCGTTAGAGGAACAAACATTGAGCCATGATGGTGAAATTCTCAGAATCTCTTGCTTCCCTGTTTAGAACTTCTGTGCCTCTAAAAAAACAAAACTTCAGATGTTCTTTAAATAACTTTTCATGGAATTCAGCTAGGCCTCTTGTCATTTTTACCCAGTAGCATAAATCTGAAACTGGACAGATCGGCTTGTGTTTGCAGACTTGTGTGGGGCATTCAAAGGGTGATAGAAAATACAGAAAATGGATATGCGTTAATATGTGCTGCCAGGCTGTATGCAAAAGTGCATTGCTTTCATGTACTTTTTGTCTCATAAGACTCATCTTTTTGGCTTGTGTTTCATGTTACAATAATTTCTTATGTCATTATAAATTCTTAAGTTTCCTTTAAAAAACATTGTTTCTGCTCTCTTCCTTCTTTTTTTCCCCCTTTCTTACTAACCTAAACCTAGAGTAGAGAAGAAACAGTAGGGACAGCGTGCCTATGAGATGAGGAAGTCTTTTGCCCTGCAGGGGAGTTTAAGAATCCAGCACAGCCTGGAGCTGAAGTCAAGCAGGCCATGAAGAGGCCATGAGGTTTGACTTACTGGAGCTTTAGGGCCTTGGCCTTGTGCTTCCTCTAGAAGAATGCACAGAAGAGCAGTAAGGTGGTTAGAGGGTTGGAAAGTGAGAGCGCGGGAACACCTCATGGGCCCAAGATTATTTCTCCTGTGACCCATGAGAGACAGTTGAATAAAGAACTTAAAAGACTTCTACACAGCGACCTGATGCTTTCGGACCTATCCATGAAAAAGGAAAGTGTCTTAAATCTGAGTTAGGAGAAGGAAGTGACTACATTATTGAACTGTTGTGATGCTCTTGAACAGGTTAGCCAGAGAGGCTGCTGAGCTTTTTCCGGATGTTTTTGGAGTGCATGCTAGATTGCTTCTTTGGTTATGTGAATGTGTTCATTGAGGCAGGGAGGATAATGACAAGAGGAGACCAGAATTTGAAACCGCCTGTACCATCTCTTCATTCCAGCGTGATGCATTCTCAAATGTGTCTGTCCTGAAAAACAACAAGGGGGTGAGGGGTTAGTGGCCTCACATGTTGTTTACATCCCAGTAATGCCAAATAACTAGACCAGTGATGAAAGAGAAAAATCATTGTTGATTCTGTCCTCTGAACTTTTTTTCCTCATATTTTACTACCCTATTGTGCAAGAAAATGGAGAGGAAGCTGACAGCATAAGGGAAGAGCGTAAGCTGGAGATCTCAGCCCTGGTGGTTTCAGAAACCCTACACTAGCTCGGAGAGCCAGGCTGCATTCTCATGGAGTGTGAAGAGTCAGGGGGAGATTGGATTTATAGCAGGTTTGAGCCCTTTGCACGAATGCCCGCAAAAGACACACACAAGACCTGTGGTGGGATGGTCTCTTGTACATGGTGCTACCCTTGAGTGCCAGGAAGAACCTTATAGTATAGCAGTGGCCGGACACCCTTTGAAGGAGCTCTTTCGGTTTTGTTTTGCTCTTTTAATGGGTCATAGAGCTTTGCTGCTCAAGAAGTTTTATGTTCTGCTAATCTGCTGCTCATAGTCGAAAGGGGCTTTTTGGTTTGTTAAAATACTTTCCAGATGGACCTGGTGTCTTTTTTGTAAATGCATCCTTCCAACGGCTGCTTCCGTTTCTCCAGGGGTGCCTTTTCTCTCCCTAGTCATTTCCCAGCCCCTTCTCCAGCTGTCTACTTCTGCTGTGTTGCTCTGTGTTTGAGATGCAAAAAAGGGTTTATAAAATGTCACCATGATGCAACACCTCTGAGACCCAGGCCTGGAAGTAGTTCTGAAAAAAAAAAAAGGACACAGAATGGCAGAAGGTGACAGCCTCTGTTGAGCGGTGGGAAGCACCTGGAATCTGCATCTTGGGTGTAATTTTTAGATAGGAATGCCTGCCAAGTTGAATAGTGATTTCAGTTTGAAATTCAAAGTAGAAAGAGATGAATGGTCACCTTTAATCTGGAGAGAAGATGGTGAATTTTATAAGGAGGAACAGTATGAATACATTCCTCAATTCTCTAAATAAGAAGGGGAATGGGGTCTCCTTAACAAATCTCTCTTCTCCCTCAGACCCTGACACACAGAAAGGTTTCTTCTCCCCAGAATCCCAGATCACACCATAGTGTGTGAGTCAGCATCCACAGATGTTTGGGCGGCTTGGGTTTCAGAAGGATAGAGTTTCCCCATTCGTGCTAGTGGAAAAAGAAAATAAAAAATAAAACTCTGTTGAGTGCACCCTTTACAACTGAACTCATCCCTGGTGATCATGTGTTGAGTGAGCATAAGCAAATGTGGAGGCCCAGTCCTCTGGAGTGCTCAGTTCTCCGGCATGTAGGGTATTATTGTTATCACATCACATTGGGAAATATTAGGGAGCATAGGTGTTGGGTTTTTTTTTTTAATTGTGATAAGAGACACATAACAAAATGTATTATCATAACCAATAAGTGTACGGTTTAGTGGTGTTAAGTATATTCACATTGTTGTGCAACCAATCTGCAGAATTCTTTTCATCTTGCAAAACTGAAACTCTGTATCCATTAAACAACGCCACATTCTCTTCCCCCCAAACTCCTAGCAGCCACCTTTCTACTTTCTGTCTCTATGAATTTGACTTCTTTAAGTGCCTCATATAGGTAGAATTATACAGTATTTGTCTTTCCGTGACTGGTGCATTTCACTTAGCGTGTCTTTAAGACTTATCCATGTGGTAGCATGTATCAGAATCTCCTTCCTTTTTTAAGGTTAAATAATATTTTATGGGATATATCTATATTTCTATATAGATATAGATTTTACATTTTCTTTATTCATTCATCCATCAGTGAACATTTGGGCTGCTTTCACTTTTTGTTTATTGTGAATAATGCTGCTATGAGCATAAGTGTGCAAATATCCCTTTGAGACTCTGCATTCAATTCTTTTGGTATACAGCCAGAAGTGGTGTTGCCGGACATATGGTAATTCTGTTTTAGCTTCTGAGAATCACCCAGTAATTGTGTTTTCTTACAGCACCCTCCCTCCCAAAGCACAGACTTGAAGATACCTTATATTACAAAATCATTATCATTTTCCTGCATGAATACCTCAAACAAAATGTTCATTTTTTGCTTCTGATTAGTAATTATGCAGAGAGGACTTAGGCTACTGTCCCAGGAAAATGAGCAAGACCAGTGGGACTCTTCTGGAGGGGTGGCCATGGTAGATGTTTAGATGACAGTTTTTCTGCAAGGAAATGGTAGTAGCAAAGATGTGATGGACAACCTGACACAGTGCTGCTTGGTGATGCTTTTTGCTGGAGGTGCTGTCTTCTAACTAAAATATCATGAATAATAATGTGTACTCTGACACTACCAGGAAAGGAATTGCCTGCATGCCTGACTGATTTTTCACTTTGTTCTTTCAGTTTCCCTCTGTTTCTTCATCAGTCAGAAGGTTGGTGTTGTTTAAAGAAAAAAAAAACCACAAAAGGCATGGGGGGGGAACAAGAACAGTCGTGTTTGTTTATGAAAGTGAAGAGTGGTTACATTTGTTTGTTTATTAAAGGGCATTAAAAGCTTTTCCTGGAAAAGAATAAACTGGAAAAAGATGAGTCTTTGAAGTGGAATCCTGTCATGGTACAACAAACCAAATTTGAGGCACCTGTTCCTAGCTTATACAGCATCTTGTGCCAGCCATCAGGAGATGTTCATACACCACTAACATTGTAATTTTGCAATGCTAATGAAGAATTACTGCTTTTAGATTGTCTGAGTAGCTAGATACTTACCAGAGTGTGTTTTGATATTTTTCTGGTATGAATTAGGCTTCCTTTCTGCTTGTGTTGGTGCCTAAATTTTAATATGACATATTTTAAGTTAATTCATTGTATTGGTTTGTAATCCTGTTGTGGCTTAAAAAAAATCAATTATTTGTTACAGTTAGGCATATATTTATGCACACACATATACACACAATATATATGTGTGTGTCTATCATTATCTATTCATCCATCTAATGATGGGATAAATTCTTTAGGGTGTATGTTTCCTCAATTAAAAGCCATTGAATAATATCTTGGAGCCTGCAATTACCTGGAATATGCTGTTAGATTCAGACTAAGAAGTTATGCATATATTCTACCTAGAGATTCATTTTCAGAGTTTGCTAGTGAACTGCTGTTCTTTCCGTAGTCACTGCTTTATTGAATGGTGGTGATTTGGGGTATCTTCTGTGATTTTCAGGTCAGCAGTGGAAAGATTTAGTTTTGCTTAAAGGATTTGGAAATCTATAGAATGATCCTGACTCCTGAAAACTGGGTGTGGGACCAGTGGAGGGGCTGCCAGTAGCTCACCAGCCAGCTCTGCAGAAGGCTGCAGAGGGAGCTTACAGAGAAGTGGTGTTCCTGCCCGCCTTCTCCACTATGGGGTGACTTCTCAGGAAAGTCCCAGGTCTAGAAGTCATTTAGCTAAATGAACATTCTTGATGAACTGCCACCGGGCTGCTCCTAAAATCACTTTCAAAGCAGACAGCGTGTGCTTTCACTCTTTCTCTTCTTTCTGTTTCCCTGCTTCTTCCTACTCCTAACTCTCATCTCTGCCATTTCGTGCCCTTCACCTTATAGAAACTCAGGCCAGAGCTTATCTGCATGGATAGCATGCTTCCTCCCCTGGTCCTGTCTCTAAGCTTTTTATTCCTCTTCCTCCGAGCATTTAATAACTTTCTATGCAAAGCAGGGATAAGCGTAATTACCAGAATAAAAATATTTGAGAGAATTTATATAGGAAAAATAATTTAGAAAAAAATGTTGTTATAAGATAGATCCTGATGAGCCAGGAAGGTTGAATAGTTTACTTCCCTTTCTTTTTTATTTTTCAGAAATAGGGTCTTGTTATGTTGCCATGTTGCCTAGACTGGAGTGCAGTGGCTATTTACAGGCACAATCATGGCACACTACAGTCTCGAACTCCTGGACTCAAGTAACCTTCCTGCCTCAGCCTCACTACTTTTTAAAGACTTCTTTTAAGTGTCCGTAAGGAGGTAGCAGTAGGCGAAAGGGAATTGAAAAGGCCAGAGGATAATTTGCTCTAAAGGACAAAAATGTTAGGTTATTCAGTGCCAGGAACATCTGGCCTTGGGAAAAGTTTAGGAAAGAGGCTTTCAGATGCTGTTGTCATTATGTAAAACTTAAAGAGTTAGGTAAAAAATAGAATCTTGGGTTTTTTAGAACTAGAAGGGACCTTAGAGTGTTCTAGCCTTTCATTTTTAGATTTAGAAACTAAGACCAGGCCGGGCTCGGTGGCTCAGCCTTTAATCCCGTGCTTTGGGAGGCTGAGGTGAGTGGATTGCCTGAGCCCGCGGGTTCGAGACCCGCCTGGGCAACTTGGTGAGCCCTCATCTCTACAATAAGTCAAAAAAATCAGCCGGGCGCAATAGTGCGTGCCTGTAATTCCAGCTATCGGAAGGCTGAGGCGGAAGGATCACCGGAGCCCAGCAGGTCGAGGCTGCAGTGGCCGAGAGCGGCCACTGCACTCAAGTCTGGGCGACAGAGTGAGACTCCAACTCAAAAAAAAAAAAAGAAACTAAGACCCAGAAAGGTTAGGTGATTTGTCTGTGGTAAAATAGCTCAGTAGTGATGGTAGTAGGTATACAACAAGGCCCCTGACTCCAGCACTGGTGACATAAGAGAGCCATGTTGAGAGGGCCCAGGGACTTTGGAATCTGGATGTAGGTGTCCCCTGGGATCCACAGAGGACAGGCCCATGCCTAATGGAAGTAGAGTAAGAGATTGATATTTCGGGGAACTCTTAAAATCCAGCAAAGTGACCTCTGCTTAAAAAACAACACAGCAGTAAGGTTGTAATTTTGTAGACAGAAACCTAATTCACCCTACTTGGAGAAAGTTTGTACACAATGAACTCGTCTTCGTGAAGCAAAGGAAACAGCCCAAAGAGGAAATATTTCCAGTGGTTACCTAGGATTGACCAGGAAGAAGGTCCTGAATCTTGTGGACATGAATATAGATTGAGAAGTATGGATGGAGAGCTGTTGTGGAGTATCTGTTTTGATGATTATCAGGGCTCACCATGGCCTGGGTTAACAGTCCTCAGAAGGGTTAGTTGTCCTTAACACTGATTCCAAGATGTCTGAACCACCTTCTCAATACTATATCAGCTTCCTGGGTACCATTATCTTAGAAGGGTATATTGTGGACAATAGACATGGTCACTGGAAACAAATGACATTATTGGTAGATTCTAGTGAGCAGCCTCTTAGGAATTTTTAACTTGAGGCAACCATTCTGAGTCTGATCTCTCTGGTTTCCAGATAGAAGGTAGGTTCGGGGACCTCTGTGATGATGATCTGTGCTTGGAGTATGATGATCCACCCCTCCCCATGAAGGCCACTCTTGAGGGATTTTCCCCGAGCAAACAGCAGCCTCTCCTCAGTGTCAGTCTTACTTCTTCATTCTTCCTCTTCAAAATGCCACAAACATTATTCAAAGAAGAAAATGAGATACAATATGTGGGTTCTGCTCCTAGAAATCTCAAGGCCTTTTTTGGACACTGGTCGTTTTTATCATTTTTGTTTGTTTGTTTTGCCTTTTTGTCTTTCTTTTTTTGTTTGGCATTTTTCCTTATTCAGAAACATTCATTGAACACCTTCCATGTGGCTTTTGCATTCTAGTTGGGGAATGTGGACAATAAACAATAAACCTGGAAAACATTACACAAGGTAGGGTATTAGGAAGTTAAAAGGGATACGTGTCACGGAGAAAGAAGTCTAGCAGGGGGAGGAGGAGCAGGGCCCGTGGCAGGAGTGTGCCTGTGAGTGGGCTGCTGGCATGGAGAAGATGGTGAGACATATCACTTTGCAGATGCACGAGGCTGGGAGGCAGAGCATGCCTGGCATATTCAGGGAATAACAAGGAGCCAGTGAAACTCTGGCAGAGTAGATGAGGAAGAGGGAGTTTGGAGGTGAGATCCTGAAGGACATTGTAGACCAGGTATGTCCAACCCACAGTCCGTAGGCTACATGCGGCCTAGGACAGCTAGTAATGAGGGCCCACAAAGTCTTTTAACGTCATGTGTTTTTTAGTGTTTATTTTCTTCGTGACCCCATGCATAGTTCCATTTTTGAAGTTCACAATCACGTCTTATGCGTGACATGGCTTTTTGGCAGCCAGACATTTGTGAGCAGCTGTTATCAACTATGAAGACATGAAGGGCAAAATTTGAACTAACATTTCTGGTGAGCACCTTGAGAACTCACTAAGAATTGCGACCACTTCATCAAACCAGACACTAATAAATTCATTTGACAAAAGCAAGGTCAAATTTCCCACTAGTTCAATATTGTTCTCATTTTTCTAAACTTTATGATAAATATTTTAAAAAGAAGTTTTATTACATATACACATTAACTATATTATATAACTTGTATGTGACCCAAGATAATTCCTCTTTACTCAACGCGGCCCTGGGAAACCAAAAGGTTGGACACCTCTGTTGTAGGCCATGGAAGGACTCTGTCTTTCACTGAGAGTGAGGGAGTGTTGGGAGGATTCGAGCGAAGGAGAGACAGTGAACTGACTTCACATTTAAAGGCTCCTCTGGCTGCTGCGTTAAGAATAGATGCAGGAGTAAGAGTGGAAAAGAGAGACCAGTCAGGAGGCTATTGCAGTACTCCAGGAAGAGATGCCGGTGCTATGGGCCAGGGTGGTCAGGAGTAATTACAGTCTGGTTATTTTGGAGGTAGAACCAACACAATGAATGGTTGGCGTGAACAATAATAAACAGAAGAGAGAAATGAAAGAAGATTCCAGCATTTTAGGTCGAAGTGCAGGAAGAAAGGATATGCCATCAGGCTGAGATGGGGACGACTGTAGGCAGAACACTGAGTTGGGGGGGTATTAGGAGTTTCGTCTGGGATGTATTGCTTTGGAAATGTCTGTGAGACAGACATCCATGTGGAGGTGGCAAGTAGGCAGTAGTAGGTACATGTCTAGATAGAGGAGTTAGAATCCTAGAAGAAATTCATCTTTCTTATTGGTCTTAGAAATAAGACCAATTGGTCTTGGTTTCATATCATTCATTCCTATTATATATCACTCCTGAATTTATCTATAGCTTCTGAAACTCCTATAAAAAACATGGAATGAGCCTTTGCTTCATGACTCACTTGGCAATTGATTTCTGGGACTGAAATCAGAGAGAGAATGTTCTTTTGAGTACACTAAAGTGGAAGGGCCAGGATTCCTCTTTCAAACCTTGTCTTAATTCTAATTTTAAGAAAAAAACAAATCAAGATTTCCTCTGCCTACATGTCAAGGCAATTAAGGAAATATTGTGAGATTGCTATCATTTTTGTTTATGTAAATGTTATCTTAAATATCATTAAAGTTGTATGTGTTGTCATTGAAACAGATATTATCTAGTTATACACATGATAATGAATTAATCTATGCTGTTTTCCTGTAGAAAAGGAGATACAGTCGACCCTCCCTCTCTGCAAATTCTGCCTCCATGGAGTCAACCAACCATGAATCAAAAATATTTGAAAACAAGAACAACACCAAAAAAATACAAATGAAAAAATGATACGGTAGAACAACTATTTACATAGCATTTACATTGTATTCATTATCTAGAGATAATTTTTTAAAAATAATATTTATCTTGAGATAATTTATTTGGGAGGATGTGCATAGGTTATACACAAACACCCCACCACTTTATATCGAGACTTAAGCACCCATAGATTTTGATATTTGCAGGGGATACTGAGAAACGACTGTATATTATCTTCATTCAAGAGAGAGACCTTTTGAGTTTTTATGGGTTAGACTTAAGTCTTTGCAAAGCTATTAACTTACATTTGAACTCCAAAGTCACTTTTTTGTCTTTATTTTTAGCCAGCTTGTGAGAACAAAAAGCATCTATTTTTAAAGTACCTAAATTAGTACACTGGAATAACACCGGTATTTTCTAGCCCAAATGGAGACTACAAGTTTTAATTTTTGCCAGGCATGGTGGCTCACACCTATAATCCCAGCACTTTGGGAGGCCAAGGTGGGAGAATTTTTTGAGCCCAAGAGTTTGAGACTGCCTGGGCACCATAGTGAGACTATGTTTCTACAATAAATAAAAGTTAGCCAGGCATGGTAGTGTGTGTCTGTAGTCCCTGCTACTCAGGAGACTGAGACAGAAGGATTGCCTAAGCCCAAGAGGTCAAGGCTGCAGTGAGCCACAATTGTGCCACTGTACTCCAACCTGAGTGACAGAGTGAGACCCCAAGTCAAAAAAAAAAAAGTTTTAATTCTCAAGCCTGCCTTCAGCTGACAAGAAGAATATTTATCAAATTTGTCTTTAAATTATCTCATTGGATTCTCACCAGTCTACGAGGCAAGCATTATGATGAGCCCCATTTACAGAGGTGGAAGTTGCCTCAGAGACATGAGGTGACTTGACTCATTCCAGAGCCAGAATTCAGGCCCAGGTCAGTCTTGTCCAAAGTCCCCACTAGTCTGCTTTCCAGAAGCACAGAGAAAAATAAAACAAACACTTCAATAAAATAGTGTAGACTAAGAGGTGATGCAGAATGATCTCCTTTATGATAAACCTAAAACCCGGGCCTCCATTGAGAAACGTCAGAAGTTGCTAAACCAGTCCTTGAAGCGGGAGGGTCCATGAATCGAAAGTCTAAGTCTTTTGTTAGACCTCTGCCCTGTACAGTGGTGGAGCTACTTGGGTGGTAAGATATCCATGGGTTAAGAATGTGACCCTTTATCAAACCCCCAAGGGAGCACCTGGCCCTCTTTTGCACAGAAGCCTTGGTGACAGCCAGCAGTAGCTGTCCCCAGCTGCTCCCAGAAGGTGCCTGGTAACTGGGACACTGCCAGCCAGCCACCGCAGAGACCTGAGTCAGGGGTTCTGCGAACCTTGGAATGGATCCAGGATTTGGAGACTCTGGCCTCATCTCAGGGCTAAAAGACCTGCGCTCTGTCTCTGTAGTGCCAGCCATCAGAGCACTATAGGGTGACCAGGTCATCTTCCACACAAGTAGCCCTCTGTGGGGGCAGGGAGCAGGAGCATCCCTACCTCTACAGTTGATACTCAGTCTTATGTGCCCTGATGTAGACGTATTGGCTATTAAAATAATGAGATGCCGCAAACCCAGTTGGTGAATCATCACCACCCTCAGTCACCAGAATGCACCCCCAGAACCCCTAAGACTTCTCTCATAATTCAACAACTAAGGGATTAGTACGGGCATAGCATGGGGTGCCTTGGGGCCTTGTTCCAGCATCAGACATTTTCCTGATTGGTTAGTGCCTCTGCCTTATTAGTTGTTAAATGTTCTTAATATCACCCTTGTTCTGCCCCAATAAAATGAAACACTGAAGGCATTTCTGTGAACAGGTGATGACAAATTTGGGTCAGGGTCCAGGAGGGAAAAGTTGAAACTTATAATTGTGTCCCTTGCTCACTGGTTCTCTGATATGGGCCTATTTATTGCACACTACACACACACACACACAGAGAGAGAGAAGGAAAATGCCTGCAGTGGTTGTGACTGGAAATGTCATAAACAGAGGTCAAGCAGGACCCCTAGTAACACAATTCTGATTTGTGTTTTCAGAGGACCCCAAACTTAAGAAGATATGAATTTTGCAGGAAGACATCTTTTCTTCCACTTGCTTTCTACTCCAGTCCTGTCATTAGAAAAATGGTTATTTCTTAGGCTGGGCACAGTGGCTCATGCCTGTAATCCCCCTACTTTGGGGCTGAGGCAGAAGGATTGCTTGAGGCTAGGAGCTTGAGACCAGCCTGGGAAAAAAAGCTAGGCCCCGTCTCTATAAAAAATGAAAAATTAGCCAGGCGTGGTGGAGAGCACCTGTAGTCCCAGCTATCGGGAGGTGGAGATAGGAGGATCATCTGAGCCAAGGAAGTTTAGCAACAGAGTGAGACCCTGACTCAAAAGAAAGAGTGAGTGAGAAAGAGAGAAAGAAAGAGAGAGAGAAGTGACAGAGTAAGACCCTGACTCAAAAGAAAGAGAGAAGTGGTTATTACTTGTAACATGAATTGTTTGCTCTCTAGTTCAGTTGGTGACCACCTGCCCAGAGGAGGTGAAAGTTTCATTATGAAACAAGCTCCACTAATCCTGATTATTAATGCCAAACACTTGCCTTTTGCAGCTGTGAGGGAAGTTTTCAAAGTTGATTTATTTCTGAGCACTAGCAGTAAGTACCACATGGTTAAAAAAAAGAAAAAGAAGAAAAGAATCTTTCACAAATACAGTAGATGCCCACAGATGGTAGATTCCAGGTGTATGTGAGGAATCTTTATACCCATTCATAAAGTACCAAACTGATTTTTAGATGGTGAAGATACATTGCATCCTTTAAAATGGCGATTCTGAACCTGAAGTCTATTAACTGGGTGGGGAAAATAGTATCTCATTTTTTACTAGCCTCTAACTGAAATTTTGCATTCTCTTTGATTGTGAATGTAGACAACAAACTACAGTAGTATTAGCAGCACTTATGACACTATCACCAATAGAGATCGTAGATATTTTATGTCATATTGTGGTAGGGTGCTTACAAGAGGGTTCTAAGGATCCCCACCTCCTGAAATTCATGCCTTGATATATATCCCTCTCCTGGAATATGAGCTGAATTTAATGATTCACTTTTGATGAATAAAATGTGACAGAGAGGATGGGATGTCAACTCTAAGATTTGGTTATAGAAAGACTGTAGCTTCCATCTTAGGGACTTTCACTCTCTTGCTCACTCTGAGGGGAGCCAGCTACCATGCTATGAGCTGTCATGTAGAGACACCCATGTGGCAAGGAACTAAGTGAGGCCTTTAACCAATAGCCGGTGAGGAACTGAATCCTGCCAACAACATGTGACTTAACTTGGAAGCAGGTTCTTCCCCAGTCAAATCTTCAGATGGGAACACTGCCTCACCTGACACTTTGGTTGCAATCTTGTGAGAGGCCTTTAACTGGAGGCACCCGGCCAAGCTGTGCCCAAATCTCTGACACACAGAAACTGTGATACAGTAAATGATTGTTGATTTAAGCTACTTGGTTCTAATGTAATTTGTTATATAACAAGAGCTTAACTAATACCTACTACAATTGCAGATTTCTTCAAATATTGTTTATACTCATGACCACTTTAAAATTATAGTAATTGTTAGTCTGACCACTAGGTCTTGTTGTTTAATTTATTCAGTAAAGAAATACATATAGTAATGTATAACAAATTTGTTTTAAACCATTTTGATACCATACATCCTCACCATTGAAATTTACCAATTCGTGTCTCTGAAAGTCTTCAGACTTTACAGATAATTCACAATCAGTTAACAACAAGAAATGCAACACTCTTAGGAAGGCATTATGATAGGTGTTATGGTTGTTTCTGCCTTGTGATGTTTGTAGTTAAAAACTCAAATCCCAAACTTGCCAGCTCTGTAACCTCTGAAAAATTAAAAAGAAGATAATAATTTCCTTATAGGTAGAGCTAATATCTAATATGTTTAGCAGGCACAAATGCTAATCAGCTATAAAAAATGCCAACCTGAAGAACAACCAGTAGGTAGGAATAATTATCAGCCTGCTTATTAGAGAGTAAGGATTGAGTGAGTTAAGATGTATGTACCCCTTGAGCACTTCTGGCATGCAGAAGGGGGTCCAGTAGTGTTATTTCCCTTTCCTTTCCCCCCAGGACATTGCTCTTTTTTTTTTCTTTCTTTCTTTCTTTTTTTTGAATCAGAGTCTCACTCTGTTACCCAGATTGGAGTGTAGTGGTAGAATCACAGCTTACTGCAGCCTTCAAGGCTCAAGTATTCCTCCTGCATCAGCCTCCCAAATAGATGGTGCTACAGATGTGTGCCACCACACCACTACTTTAAAAAAAATTTTTTTGTGGAGACAGGGTCTCAATATGTTGTGCAGGGTGGTCTCAAACTCCTGGGCCAAGGGATCCTCTGGCCTCCACCTCCCATAGTGCTGGGATTACAGACAAACATTTGACAATGTTTTCAAAGTTTGCTGATCATACCACTGGTGGTTTGTGAGATGATTTTATGGTACATATAAATAAGCATTCCTTATTTAAATATTTCTTTGTTATAATGTGTACTGGGAAAACTATATAGCAGCTGGACTTGGTGGCTCAGCCTGTAATCCCAGTACTTTGGGATATGGAGGTGAGAGGATTACCTAAGCCAAGGGGTTCGAGGCCAGCCCGGACAACTTGGCAAGACCTCGTTTCTACAATAAATCAAAAATTAGGCAGGCACAGTAATGCGCGCCTGTAGTTCTGGCTACTTGGAAGGCAGAGGCAGAAGGATTGCTGGAGCCCAACACGTCATCGCTGAGGTGGCCGTGAGCATGTAACTGCACTCCAGTCTGGGTGAGGGAGTGAGACTGTAACTCAAAAAAATAAAAAATAAAATCAAGTAACTAAAAAACAAGCAAACAAAACTACGTAACACATGAGATTCATGATTTCATGGATATAGTTATTTAGGATGTCTCTAAAGTACACACATAGATTTTTTTTTAGATTAGTTGAGTTAAATAAAAACATTAAATAAATGATATCATTTAAGTGGTATGCAGGCATCGGAAAATCATAAGGTTGGTTTGTAGATATTTGAAGTTTGGGAAGCACTGCCTTAGGGAACTTAGACATATGTACATGTTAAGAGATAACAAACAAATTCGAGGTTCTAAGATCTAAGTTCAATCAGATTTCTGTCAAGGTATTTAATAACCTAAAAGGCAAGGTTTAGAGGAAAGGATGTTCTATGTTTCACATCTTCCAAACTTCCAATAACACGTAGCATTGCCTCTTTACACTCCCTCCCAGAGCACAAGAAGGGAGGGAGGGTGCGTAGTGATTGGAGGGCCCAGCAAGGTTCCTCATTGTTCTCTCATCAGTAAAATTCAATTCCACTTAATTCCATGAATTCCAAGGCCTGAAAAAACTTCATGTTGATACCTAAACCACCCCAGTTTAGTCCTACACAGTCCAATGCAGTGGCCACTTGAAATGTGGCTAGTTCAAATTGAGATGGGCTGGGCTGTTAGTGTAAAATACACATTGGACTTTTAAGACTACAAACAAAAAGAGCAATATAAAATATCTCAGTAAATTTTATATTAATGTTGAAATGGCATTTTAGATATATTAGGTTAAATAAAATATATTCTTAACATTAATGTCACCTGTTTCATATCACTTTTTTTTAAAGTTGGGGTTTCACTCTCACCCAGGCTGGAGTGCGGTAACATGATCACAGCTCACTGCAGCCTTGACCTCCTGGGCTCAGTGATCCTTGTGCCTCAGCCTCCCAAGTAGCTGGAACTACAAGCACGTGCCACCACAACCTAGCTAATTTTTAAATATTTTGTAGAGTCAAGGTTTTGCTATGTTGCCCAGGCTGGTATCAAGCTCCTGGGCTCAAGCAATCCTCTCTCCTTGGCCTCCCAAAGTGCTGGGATTACAGATATGAGCTACCATGCCCGGCCACATCACTTTTTAATGTGGCTATGAGAAAATTGCAAATTGTTTTGGGGGCTTGCATTATATTCTAACAGACAGTGCAGCACTACCAAAATGCAGACAAGGAAGTACCCCTGTGAGGGGGCAAGACAGGTAGGAGGGTTGTAGCTGTGTACTGACCATTCAGCTCTATGGCTCTGCTTGTGCCTCCCTGTCTCCAGATTTGTATTTCCATTCACTTGCTGGATGTACCTGCTATCTCACCGAACCTCAAGTTTAATATGTGCAAATCCCTTCCACCCAAAACCTGGGCCTCCTCCTTCCCAGCCTGTCTCATTAATGGCACTCACATCTGATCATCTCTATGTCTTGTTATTTCTTCCTAGTAAATGTTACTCAAGTCCATCTCCTTCTTTCTATTTCTTCTGCCCTTCCATAACTTAGACCTATAAACGCTGTGGTCTGGCCAATGCAGATACACCTCCTGCCTTTGGCATCTTCCATCCTTCCCATATTGCCATCAGAATGAGTTTGATCACACGCAGATTTGTCCATGGCACCACTGCTTAGACAGCTTTCATGGGTCCCCACACCTACGGGTTGAAGTTCAAACTACTGAACGCTGCCCGATCCCAGACCACCTTTCTGGCCTTATCTTCCACCAGCACTCATTTCCCCAGGCTGCCATGTTCAGCCATGTCTGACAGCAGCCTGCCCCACGGGTCCTGCCCACTCACTCCTGGGATGCTCTTCTCCCTCCCCTGCTTTGTGACTCTTTCAAGCACAGGCACAGCTCACGTGCCACTCCTCTGTGAAGCTTTCCATATCCATAGCTGGGCCACTCCCACAGCTTTGTGTGTACCCCTGTCACTGCCCAGTCACATGCAGTGTGGTGATTTGCTTACATCTCTCTCTAAAATTAATCCTTCATTTTTTACTTTGGTCCTCTTCCTCTTCCTTCTACTCCAGCACCTGGCATGGGTCCTGGACACAGTATAGACTTAGTCAGTGTTGGCTGGTTGAGAGGATAATAGATAAATGCTGAATTTTTTAATGGTTCCAGGAAAAAAAAAAAACTTTTGTAGATTTAAGCAGGGATCTTGAGAATTAAGTAGTAATTAGATGGGAATTTTTGTTCTTGCCTGAAAGAACTTTTTCTGACTTGGTGTTATGAAGATAAAAGAGAATTTAGAATGGTAATAGTTTCTTTTTCAAATATATTCTTATGCAGTTTTTTCCCTTATACTTTCACTCTGGTAATAATGGTTTGTTGCTTCCATTAAATTGATGAATCAATCTATTCTTTTAAAAAAAATGAATCACAGGACAAGACACCTAGATTCTAGTTAAGTCGAATACATTACCCGGGTCACCTAACCTCTCTGAGTTTTTGTTACCTTATTTATACACTGAAACATCTTACTCTCTGATCTCTAAAGTTGTTTCCGTTTCTGATATTCTAAATCATTTTAAGGTTTCAAGGGTCTTGATGTTGGAGTCTGCTAGTCATAGGCTTGTTTTGCTTTTAGTAATGTATGTGTCCCTTCTGAAATTTTACTTGGAAGCACAGAGCCTAAATATATGCACTATTCTGACCCACTGAAGAACTCAAGTTAAGATAAAGATCTTCTAAAAACGACAACATTCAGTATGTCAGCGTATGGTGAATGGCACTTTCTTTTTTTGTGACCAGGGAAAGTCTATGCCTTCCCTACAGGCCATTTGCACATTTAAATTATTCAAACTCTTTCTTCCAGTACTTTGTTTCTATAATTTATTCTATAGTATAATCCTAGTTGTGTGCCAGGACTTGTGTATAAGGATATTGATATTAGCACAATTATAAAAGCAAAGAAAAAAATAACTAAATAACCAGCAACAGGAAAATGTTAAATAAACAAGTAAATACCATGCATTCATTAAAAAATCATGTTTTCATTATACTTTACTGACCCTGTGTGTCATTGTTCCATGTTTTAGGATACTTGTTTGATTTATAATAGGGTTGATATAGTGAAATTATCGCACTTTGTTCAAAAGGAACCAGGAGATTTTTTTCAGCATTGTAATGTTAACTGTAGGTGGTAACTGTAGGTGGGAAAAGTTTTGCTATAAAGCTAAATGCTTTCCTAAATCAGACATTTTGGTCAAGTAGCTTGACTTATTGTAGGTGAGGAGATATTTAAATATAAAACACAGCAAAAAAAGTACTTTTTTTTTTTTTTTGAGTTGGAGTCTCACTCTGTCACCCAGACTGGAGTGCAGTTGCACGCTCCCGCCACTGCAGCCTCTACCTGCTGGGCTCCGGTGATCCTTCCACCTCAGCCTTCCACGTAGCCGGAATTACAGGCGCACGCTACCACGCCTGGCTAATTTTTTATTTATTGTAGCGATGAGGTCCCACCAAGTTGCCCAGGCGGGTCTCAAACCCGCGGGTTTGGGCAATCCACTCACCTTGGTCTCCCAAAGCGCTGGGATTACAGGCTGAGCTACCAAGCCCGGCCAAAAGAAGTTCTTATATTCAGAATCCTTGTTTAGATCCTGAAAGTAGCTGATAATCCATAACCAATGAAATGCTGCTCTATTACGTCCTTTTGTCATTTATTTCATTGTATGGTTTCTATGTTGCATAAATTTCTAATTATTCATTATAATTTATATAACTTGAACCTATGAAGCAATGGATATTTATATTGTTTAATTTCCTGTGTTGAGCAACTCTTCCTTTTTGGGAGGATTGGGAGGCTTAAAGCAAAAAGTTTTCATTCTCTCCTGTTTTTATGAGTCAAAAATGTAAAGGCAGCACGGCTGGATGGTTCTGGCTGAGGGTCAAGTCAACATGTTGGCTGGGGCTCCTGTCATCCGAAAACTTTAGGGCTGTAGGCTCCACTTCTGGGATACTTCAGTTACATGGCTGTTCACAGAAGGCTTTAATTCCTTGATGGCTTTTGATGGAACTCTTAAAGCTTATTTTTGTGTTTTATGAAATCAAGCTTTAAGTGAAAATGAAGAAATAAAGTTAAATGTGTATGTTTTTTAAAAATCATGTTTTCACAGCATATTTAGTGGCATGAAAGGGTTACAAAAACTTGTAAAGCTATGTACATTATAATCCTAGTTTTACCATATTTTAGACATATATAAAGCCTAGAAGGAAATAGTCCTATAAATACACTATGTGTATTTTCACCCCGTAGGACTATGGATCTTTTATTTCCTTTGAACTTATTTGTGCTCACCATTTTCCACAGCAGACTTGTGCCATAATTTAGGAAAATAATCATTTACAATGTACTCAATGCCTGTCAAATGCAAAGCAGGATGCTGGGTGCTATAGGGGTGGAGAGATGAGAAGATGGACACCTAGTGTCTGGGAGCTGCATCCCGAGAGTACAAAGACATACAGAAATTCCTGTTTGGGAGTGATAGGAATCTGTGTATGAGCAAGTTCCCAGCAGTGAGCTACAGTAAAAAGAGGAAGAGGCCATGGTGTCTTACCTCAGGGTACACCTTGCTTTGCGCTCTCAGGGACTTGCTGTCTCTCAGGTACATGCTCTCTCAGGGACTTGTTGCCATCCCTTCAGCCTCACTCTGATCCTGAATCCCAGGAAAGCCTTCAAGGATGCCATCTTTGTGTCTGTTCTTGTTTTGGTAATCTGTTAAAAGTGCTTTTTCGAAATCATTGCATCAGTGAGCTCAAGATATAATATATCACTATGTGGAAATAGGGCACAATACATACAAAGACCGGATACACTATGTCTCATGCATCAGATGCTACAAATGTGACCTCACAGTATAAACACTGGAAGCACTTTTTAATATGGATGTTGTGTGCAAAGCAAGTCCTTCCCTGCTACATATAAGGTTCCTGAGGGCTAAAACAAGACTGAGTCTTCTTTGTCACTTCCAGAGTTCCTGTGGTACATAGTAAGCATTAAATAGTTCTAGAATTTATAAATATATACATAAGTTAAGTAAACTCATAACTAGTGGAGCCAAGAAAAATGCTAATTGTGAGACTTTGGGAGAGCAAGAGACAGACGCTCTGTCCAGCCTCCTTAATGGAAGAGCACTAAAGGAGACAGGGAACCCAGGACGAGTCCCCCAAGGGGGCACACGCTGGCTGGAAGCTTGGAGCAAACTATTGCAAATCGTGTCCCTATCACTTAAAAGCCCTGTGGCTTTGGACAGGTTGCTTAACTTCTTTGTTACTTAACTGTGCTTCAATTCCATAAGTATCATGAGCATCACACACATCTCCTAGAGTTGCTGTGAGAATTGAAGGAGTTCATTGTATTCATAAAAGTGTCTAGAACACTTCTTAGTACATAGTAAGAGCTCAGCAAATGTTAGTTATTATTATTGTTAGGTCAATATTTTTTTTTGAGTCAGAATCTCACTCTGTCGCCCAGGCCGGAATGCAGTGGCATGCACAGCCACTGCAGCCTCGACCTGCTGGGCTCAGGCGTTCATTCTGCTTCCTAATAGCCGGAACTACAGGCACACACCACCACGCCTTGCTAATTTTGATTCGGTGTAGAAACAAGGTCTCACCATGTTGCCCAGGCTAGTCTCGAACCCCCGGGCTCAGGCAATCATCTCGTCTCTACCTCCCAAAGTGCTGGGACTATAGGTGTGAACCATCGTGCCTGGCAGATTAATACTATGAGACTTATTGAGACTAAGATGCAGTTCAGGTACCTGAAAAGCCATTGTGCACCCTCGGTCCTAAGAGATGGCTGATCTCACTCCTCTGATTAACTCCACTGATTAACTGGCTCAGTGCTTCCTGTTTGCTTCCTTTTGCTTCTTTATTTACTGCCTGCCCTTCTCTGTGATTCCCAGATCATACTTCTGAGACAAGAAGGGACCTGTGTTGCTCAGTTTGTTACCTTTTCCTTGTTTGAAAGGAGCTTTTTTTTTTTTTTTTTTTTGAGGTGGGTTCTCTCTCTGTCATCTGGGCTGGAGTGCAGTGGTGTGATCATAGCTCACTGCAGCCTTGATCTCCTGGGTCCAAACAGTCCTCCTGACTCAGCCTATCGAGTAGCTGGACCTACAGGTGCATGTCATCACGCCTGGCTAATCTTATGTTTTGTAGCGACAGAGTCTCAGTATGTTACCCAGACTGGTCTCAAACTCCTGGCCTCAAGCAGTCCTCCCATCTTGGCCTCCCAAAGTGCTGGGATTACACGTGTGAGCCATCGCACCCACCTGAGCAGAACTTTTCGTGGCAGACCAGTTCACAGTGTGCTCTCCAGTCTGAGGGCTGCCTCTCTTGGGCCAGGGACCTGCTCTTGTTCAGTTGGCTGTGGTTGGGGTGAGCCCAGCTGCAGTTGATCTCATAAGGGACATGTAGGCACAAAAGAAACTCTTGGAATTATGGGATTTTCAATTATTCTGGAAAGAGGATTTGAAGAATATAAAAGACTAAACAAAATTTAAAGAGACAAGATAACCTTTGGCATTTTCCACCTAGCATACAGGTTCATTTCTAGGGCCCATTAGTTACTGTTAAAATCCGCAAAGGAAATTATGTGACTAAGAGCTGTGAAAATGAAAAGAAACCTCAAAGTCCTTTAGTGAACCTCTCTCTGCCTTCCTAGGCCATGACCTTTCCACTTCTGCATAGTTCACATTGCAGCCTGTCGGTTTCCTTTATTTCCTTTCTTTATTCCATTTTTTCTACACATCGACCAGCCAAGGAAACATAATATGGTATATAAACTACACAGAGAGATGCCGATGGGGCTTCCAATACTTTTCTGTTTATTAGAGGGAAACCTTTGAGAAAACTCTAGTGGGACATCAACCCCACGTGGTGTACATTCCCAAGGACCACACTTCCTTCTTTGTCTGATGCTGCCATGGACCTATAATTTTTCACTGCTCCCTGTGTCCTCAAGGTGATTGGAACAATAACCCTGGAACTCACTGCCACTTTAAGACCACACTAGCCTTAAGTCATGTCTAATTGCTCTAATGTCTGAAGCTCAGTATTAAGCAGGTAAATGAATGTGTAGGATGGCCAGGCATGGTGGCTCATACCTGTAAGCCCAGAACCTTGGGAGACCGAGGTGGGAGGACTGCTTGAGCCCAGCAGTTTGAGACCAGTCTGGCAATGTAGTGAGACCTCTTCTCTACAAAAAAATTTAAAAATTAGCTAGGTGTTATGGTGTGCACCTATAGTCTCAGCTACTCTGGGAGGCTGACACAGGAGGATCACTTGCACCCAGGAGTTGGAGACCAACCTGGGCAACATAGCAAGACCCCCATCTCTATTAAAAATTAGTAAATACATAAATAATTGTTTTGAAAAGATGAATGTTTGTGGGGGGGGGTTTATACTCACAGGCTGTGTAAGATCATCATTCTTACTGGGCTATCTCTCTTTTCCAAATGCCTATGATTTGGTATTTCTCCCGGCCAGGGAGTAGCACTGGAAACATTGAACACAAAGCATTCTATTCCTTATTGCTCAACGTGTTTTTTCCAGAACAATCCAAAAGGTTATATTCAGTTTTATGAGCTGCAGAAGATTGCTGACTGATGTGCCACCTAGAAAGACAAATGTCAAAAACTGAAGAGCTTGAGCTAAGCTGAGACAAATCTCTGCTTCTCGTGTTCAACTTGAATATTATGGCCAATGCTCGAAGAAGGAAAAGCATCATTTAAAACATTTTTTAATTGTCCACACGTGTGATTCGGGCCCTAAATGTTTTGAACTAAAAAACTAAAAATCTTACTTTCCAGTTGAAGATGAGTGACCCATGATTCAGATATTAAAGGTTGATCACTCATCCTTTCTTGTCTTCCTCTAAAAAAAAAAAAAAAAAAAGAATGAATGAAGAGAAAAAAGAAGTAGGTCATGAGTTGTGAGATCAATTTCCTTGAATGATCAAAACCAGAAGACTCTTTTGACGTCCTTAACCCTATTAGCAATAAACACCTCAAAATAGCAATACAAAAACCAGGACTGAAAACAAATTAAAAGACTTTTGCTGACAAAGTTCTTCTAAAATAAAAGATATTTGAAAATAAGATAAGAATCTTCTTGAAATTTCAGTAGCAGTTGCCACCTGTTCTTCAGAAAAGTAACTGCTTTTACAGAAATTTTTAATTATTTCAAAACCAACTAAAACGTGATCTTTATCACTGATATGTTCACTTAGTTTGAAGAATATTTTACCATGCTCAAAAATAGAAAATTCAATACTGTGTTCAAGGATCATTTCTATAGCTTATTACTAGAGAAGTTTCTCTGAACCTGTAAAGCATCATTAAAAACTTTTTTTAATGGAAAGTTCTTTTTATTTATTTCAAATAAATAAATTGTGCAGTGGAACAATCATGGCTCACTGCAGCCTCAACCTTCTGGGCTCAGGCCATTCTTCCACTTCAGCCTCTCAAGTATCTGGGACTACAGGCGCATGCCACCATGCTGGGCTAATTTTTTAGATTTTTTTTGTTGTCCAGGCTGGTGTTGAACTCAAGTAATCCTCTTGCCTTGGTCACCCAAAGTACTGGGATTACAGGTGTGAGTCACAGCACCTGGCCAGAAACATCAATATTGGTCATTTTAAAGATTATGGATATGTTTCAGCCTAAGATTGACAAAAGAAACAAGCATTTTAGGCATCCTCCGCCCCTCTTACCTTTTTAAGGGCAACATCGTGTCAGGAACCCATGGAAAGAATTCAGCAGGGGAGATACCATGTGTTGGAGGCTCAGAATGAGCTTCTGATTCAGTAGTGGCTTCAGAAAGTAAGGTCAAGCATTATTTTAGTTTCAACTTTGAGCATCATTCAAATAGGGGAGCCAAAACTTGATAATAAAAAAAATACAGTGCCTCCTCGTGAGCTCAGAGGGGATCCAGCCCTCCCCTCCTCCTTCATTGAAAGAAAGGTATGAAATCCTTGTCTATTTGCACATGTTTCTGTTTCTAAAACCGTGTGTGGGGGGGTGTATATTCTCTTATTCCACCTTGGCCACAGGATGGATAGCCTGTCATCCCCTCTGGCACAGAACAAAATCACTGGCTAAACAGGGGAGGTGGGGGGGCTTCAGTTTTCCTGCATGTGTGTAGTTATGGCCAGGGTAAACTGGTCTCTTGGGTTTATTTTGAGTTGAAATGAGCTGAGCTGTTGGTTTCCTCTGCACCATATACAGATGCTTTTTGAACTGTCTTTGTGTTTGAGGGATTTTCTTTTCATAGTATCAGCACACCACTTCCTCCGAGTCATTACTTTGAAACAGTTTTGCAGAGAGAGATATTCCTGCTGGCCACCAGGCTAGCCAAGCAAAGGGATGATTGAGGGATGGCAGTAAAACTTTACTAGTATATTTCATGTTTTTGGATGAGTTCGTGAAATGATTTCTCATCCACTAATTTTGGCAAATAGTGGGCTGTCATCTGAGCTCACCAGGAGAAAACTGCATTTTGGTAATATCAGGCATTGACTCCCCTGTTTGAATCATACTCACAGTTTAAGCTAAAAGAATGTCCTCGGATGCCCTTTGCCTGCTGTCTTTATGACAATTCCATGGAACTCTTTGGAATGTGGATTTCTACTCAATCTTTGATCCTTCCAGGCTCTCTGGTCCTGATAAATTTTAGAAACTGCAAGTTTGAGTAAGGTCATTTTTAACTTTTATTATGCTTTAAATATTTTTAGCAATGCAACGGCCCTTGAATACTTTAAAATGTTGATATATAAACATGAGCAGTGCTTTTACTAACATGTTTTGTAAATATCATCCCCTTTTCATAAATTCATAAATTGCTTTTATCATGAATATAGTAATATTTTATAGTATCTCAAGAATAAGCTCTAAACTTTGTGTGTGTGTGTGTGTGTGTGTGTGTGTGTGTGTGTGTGTGTGTGTGTGTGTTGGAGTCTCACTCTGTCGCCTAGGCTGGAGTGCTGCGGCGCACTTACGGCCACCCCAGCGCCAACCTGCTGGGCTCTGGCGATCCTTCCGCCTCAGCCTTGCGAGTAGACAGAACTACAGGCACACACTACCACACCTGGCTAATTTTTTATTTACTGTAGAGACGAGGTCTCGCCAAGTTTACCAGCCTGGTCTTGAACCCGTGGGCTCGGTCAATTCATTCACCTCAGCCTCCCAAAGTGCTGGAATTACAGGCTGAGCCACCCAGCCCGGTCTAATTCTAAACTTTTAAGTGCACTTATACTTGTGCTAAAGGAAACAGAACTCAAAATTTAAAATATATAACCATAATGTTTATAGTGATTGTTACGTTCTCAGATTTATGCAGTAAAATCTGATTTGATTCTTATCTAATTCTGATTTTAGATATATGTTTAAATGCAACTGCTTGCTTTGTGTAGGAAGTGGGAGGAGTTGTCGTTAAGGAAAATCACTGCTGAATTGACCCAATCCTTTCATGGCCTTTTTCTTTTAAGCCCAAATTCTAGCAAAGTGTTAACAGTCATCGGTTACTTCCCTGAGTAAAATTTGTGTATCGTACACTGTCTTTAATACACTTTTTAGTATTTTCTTTTTTAAAAAATTTATTTATTTATTATAAAGATGTGGGGTACAATTCAGGGTTAGGAATACAAACATTGATCGTGTAGGTACCCTTGTTGATGAGGTAATTCTCCCCTAGCAGTTTCCCCCAACTGCCAGTCCCACCTCCCCTTCCCCTGACAGTTTTCTGCTACTGCCAGTCGCTTTCTTATAGCATTATAATTATTGAAGGTCACCTTATGAGTGAGAACATATGGAACTCAGTTCTTTGTTTCTGTGATAAATCACCGAGTATGATCAATTCCAAATCCATCCAATTTGCTGCAAAGTCCATATATTTGTTCTTCTTTATGACTGCATAATATTCTGTTGTGTATATGTACCACATTTTTTTTTAACCAGTCCAGCTTCGATGGGCAACATGGTTGTTCCATGTTTTTGCTATTGTGAATAGAGCTGCAGCAAACATACGTGTGCGGGTATCTTTTTTGTAGAATGATTTGAGTTCCTCCGGGTATATTCCCAATAGGGGAGTTGCTGGGTCATATAAAGTTGTATTATAATTTTAAAACTATTTTAAAGCTGCATTTTAAAGGCATCTTACAGATGTCACAGAAGCCAGAGTAGAATAAATATATATCTTGTTATTATTCACCCTTGTGTGACTTTCTTCATGTTGCTTATAACATAAATATATATATATATTTTTTGAGTTGGAGTCTCACTCTGTCGCCCAGACTGGAGTGCAGTGGCCGCTCCCGGCCACCGCAGCCTCGACATGCTGGGCTCCGGCGATCCTTCCGCCTCAGCCTTCCGAGTAGCCGGAATTACAGGCATGCGCTACCACGCCCGGCTGATTTTTTGATTTATTGTAGAGATGAGGTCTCGCTGCCCAGGAAGGTCTCGAACCCGCGGGCTCAGGCAATCCACTCACCTCAGCCTCCCAAAGGCGCGGGATTACAGGCTGAGCTACCGAGCCCGACTACCATAAATATTTTTGAGATACGTTCATCTTTGTGTATCTCTCAACATTTCTGAGAAACTGTCATTTATATTTTCAAGATATTGGTTGGGGGAGCAACAGAAGAAAACTTTCAACATTTGTGCAATTAGAGGTTGAAGAGAATTGCAGTAGATAGCACTGATGAAGAATATTAAAAATATGCCTCCACAAGGTATTTTGTATGAGGTAAGAGTAGATCTTGGTAGGAAGTTCTATATACAGCAGACTTAGTGCACTGGAAAATGAAATTTCATATTGATCCACATTGCTCTTCATACTGGATGTCCACGAATGCCCTGCCGATGAGAGCTGGACCTTCTGTTTTCCGCTTGGTATTCCGTTTTGCTGAAGCTCTGCTTGACTCTTGGCACTGATATCTTTCACCTCAGAGTACCATCACTTTGTGGTAGCTGATCTTGGGCATAATGATAGGAATTGTGGTTTTGTTTTCTCACTTGCTCAGAGAAATCAGATCTTGCCTCAAGGCCTATTTTCTCTCGTGGCTGTGTGCCACCTCTGAAAACATTCTCAGACTTTTACTGTGCCCTTTATTTACTCCACAACCCCTAGAATAAAGCATTCTTGAAAATAAGCACGGCCTTCCATTCCCTGGTCAGTGAGACTGCCCCAAAGGACTTTGTATATTTTCTTAGTGAAATGAAGAGAAGTCTTGTTCCCTGCAGAGGAGGATTTGGGGACAAGTGGCTCCCCATTCTTCTTGTGGAACTGTAGCTTACCTGTTAATTGGCAATGGCCCTCTCCAGGTAAAATGAAGCCTGTGAGCATAAAATCAGTTTACCAATCTCTGTTTCCTCTTAACTTTTAAGAGAACTATATTTTTGGGAAATTTGTGGGGCTTTCCCCCCTGCATTTGTGTTCCCTGAGTCTAGTGATATTTGGAATAACACAAAATTCAGAAACATTGGTGAGTGAGAATGGTACCAGCACCTCAGTGTTTTCAAATATCAGATAGGGTGAATTCTTCATTCTTACATTGCAAGGAACGATTCCTCTGTAAATAAAAAGAGCTACTTTCCCTGCCATGTTTCCTCCTTTGCCTTCTTGTCTCTCATTCTTGCCCTTACTCCCCAATCTACTCTTTTTATTTTTTTTTTTTTCCTTTTTAATTAAATAGAGGTGAGGGTCTGGCTATATTGCCCAGGCTGGTCTTGAACTCCTGAGCTCAGGCAATCTTCCCACCTTGACCTCCGGAAGTGCTAGGATTATAGGCATGAGCCCGCATGCTAAGCCTGCAGTCTGCTCATCTTTGTTCTTTTGCTAGATAGCACTAACTTCGGCTCACTCAGTATTAGTAATGATAGCTAATGTTGTTGAGTGTTTCATATGGACCAAGCACCTCACCTCAGAACATTTGGTCCATCTCATTTAGATGTATTGGACATCTTCTAAGTGCAGGATGGAGAGTTGTGCCAAGTGAGGAACATCCTGTCTCTGGTCTTGTCTTGGGAAGAGCCAGGTGGGAAGAAGGCCAGAGGATGTCTTTCCGGCCCAGATTCTCTAGTGATCAAGTAGATGGCTAGAGTTGCTGTGAATGACCTATGCTCAAAAGAAGTTTTTATCACCAAGTTTTCAATTATAAAAAAATTATAAACTAGATTTTTCTTTTCCAAAATATTTGCATAACAGCTAATGAAGACAGTAAAGATAAAAGAAGCTTGGGTATATATTAGGTCAACCTAAATTTCTCCTTAGTTTATTCTTGTGAAAGCTAGAATAACGTGACTCTGAGTCACATTTGTTGTTTTCTAGACCTTAGATCTCAGAAGTTTGCACATGTCTCCATGTACATGACCTGAAGCAAGGCATCCACTCTTTTGCCTTTGAGTCAGGAGGAGCTGTAGTAAGATAAGCCTAGAAGTTCTACATTCTCCTTCGAACATGGGATGGAAACATCTCTTAGAGTGGTGAACATTCTCATGGACTGAGAATTAACCACAGCTACTAAAATGAAGGTAGTCCTTGAGTTAATGATTATTTGCTTTATAAACACACAGACATGATCACTGCTATCCACCCAGTCCCCCATTGGTTAGAATATTTATTTGGTTTATGAAAAATCCTGGAGCTTTTAGGTGATCTTTAGGTTCAGATAGGAGAAAATAAGGAAAGGACTAAATCCCTGTGATTTTAAAAAAAATCCATATAACAGATCACTAATGGAGAAAGTTATACTAATAATAGATGACAATAAATATATCTGTCAAACTGGCACAGATTTTGAAAAATGATATTAGCGCTTGTTGAAAAGAAATGAAATGGATGCTGATGAGAGATGCAAGCCCAAACTTTGAGGAAACAATTTAACAGTATGTATCAAGATTCTTTTTTGTTTTGTTTTGTTTTGTTTTGTCACCCAGGCTGGAGTGCAGTGGCACACTCATGGCCACCGCAGCCTTGACCTCCTGGGCTCAGGTGATCCTTCTGCCTCAGCCTTCCAAGTAGCTGGAAGGACAGGCACGTGCCACCACGTCTGACTAATTTTTTAATTTATTGTAGAGATGTCTCGCCATGTTGCCCAGGCTGATCTCGAACTCGTGGGTTCAGACAATCCTCTCACCTTGGCCTCCCAAAGTGCTGGGATTATAGGCATAAACCACCATGCCCAGCTTTTAAGAGTCTTAAAAAAAAAAAAGTTCTTATTTTTTATTCCAGTCATTGACTGGAATAAATTTATCCTAAGGAAATAATAAAAAATGACTACACATGTTTAGATATAAGTATATTAATCATAGTAGGATGTGTAATAATGAAATTGGATGCAATTTAAGCATCTAGCAATGAAAAATATTTACATAGGTAATAGAACACCAATAAAATGAAATATGTGACTATTAGAATTGTA
This sequence comes from Cephalopachus bancanus, assembly GCA_027257055.1. Lineage (NCBI taxonomy): Eukaryota > Metazoa > Chordata > Mammalia > Primates > Tarsiidae > Cephalopachus > Cephalopachus bancanus. The sequence continues at coordinate 14,039,930 of JAPVLO010000204.1, forward strand.
TTGAGAATAATAATGTGAGAAAATTTGAAAAAGGATATATATAGACTCACATACACAGTATGATCCAGTTTTAAATGAAGAGAGAATGAGAGAGAGAGGGAGAGAAAGAAGGAAGGAGGGAAACAAAAACAAACTGGAAAGAAATTCCAAAATGTTTAGTAGTTTTCTCTGGGTTCTAATGAGTGGTTTTTAAAGAATATATTATTTATATTTCCTAAACTTTTCCATGTGTGACTTTTTAATAAGATTATTTATTTTAAGTGAAGGAAGAAAAGTATAACAGATGGGAGAAGCTTAAGAAGTTAGCCCCAGACAGAGTGACTCTAGTCCATGACGTTCCCCTCCAACTAAATGTCTTCTTTTAGCTCAACAAAATTCAGCATCATTTAAAAGAGACCTCCCATCTCTTTTAAAGTAAAAGACAACAACTTGATTTCTGCCAGAGGCCTCAGTGAGATCATCTTATCCCAGAAAGGAGAATCATAATCTGAGGCAAGAAATATTTTGGGAACAGGAGCTTCTTCGGGTCCTGAGTATGACCAAGGGAAGCTTAAGGCTGACCTGAGGGAGGAGCAGAGGTTGAGGCTGGGAGCATGCGAGATAGATGAACGCTTCTTCCTCCTGCTCTTCACTTGGCCACCTCTAAATCCTTTCCCTTGAGGACTTGGAAAAAAAGCTTTAGTTTAGTCACACTATGAATTAAATCAATGTTTGTGGACCAGCCTAGCCGTGTACCATGAAGTATCTTTGTATAGACATAATCCTCAGATTGAAATGACTAGCCCCAAAAGGACTTTGGAACCCTGTCCAATTACCTCTGAGTCAGCCTGAATTAGCCCTTCTTCTGGCAGTGATCTCGGTGAGGCTACTCTTTATAAGGTCATATGAGCTGGGCTGAAATGAACACATGCACTACACAAAATAAGGGATAAATTAGCTCATTTTCCTTGCATCACACCATCAGTCTAGGTAGGAATGCAAGCTCCATGAGGGTGGAGGGTGTTGTCTGTTTAATCTTTGTAGTATCCCCAAACCTAAAGCAATCCTTGGTACATGAAGATACTAAGTTTGTTGAATGACTGCTAGACATAGGAGCCCTAGCAGTGCTGCTTGCAAGTTAACAATGGCGTTAGAGACACACAGTATGAGCAGATACAAAGACCATGGAACATACTTCTGCTTCTAGAAAGTAATCTACATCTTTGTGCATTGTTTTTGTCGTTTTGTTTTGACTGGAGAAGAGTGCTGGGAGGTTGAGTGTGGGGCCAGGTCAAGGGGGAAAAGGCAGTGACAAGCAGGGGCCACAAGGCTGGAGAAGCTTATCTGGAAGGAGGAAGCTTTGGTGACAGGAGCCCTGGTCAGGGGTTAGGCAGGTTGTGGACTGAGGTGGAGGTTATGTCAGGTTATTCTGACACATTGACCTTAGCTACAGTGCCCACACAGCTGCTTATTTGCCCTGCCAGGACACAGCTGTCACCCAAAAGCCAAGAATAGCATCCAGGTTGGGTTTTAATTATTCTTTCTATTTTGTGGGATTTCGTTGTTGTTATTTTGTGTGTGTGTGTGTGTGTGTGTGTGTGTGTGTGTGTGTGTGTGTGTGTGTTAAGGTAGTGGGGGTAAAGCAAAGCAAGACTATTTAGATTCTTTCTTCTTTTTACTCTGTCCATTTTGCTTCCTGAGGGTGTCCTACGAAATATAAACCACATGTGGTTTTTATACCTCAAATTTTTGTGGTTTGTTATTCTCAAACCAGTCAATATTTAAATGTAGTCATGGAGCTGCTTTTCACATAAGCCACCAACTAACTGATGATTCTGTCGGAATGGATCTGAAACAGAATGAAATGGTCCAAAACTTTGGATTAAGCAGCTTCCGTCTTGCAGGGGAATGAGTCAGCATACACACACACACACACACACACACACACACACACACACACACACACACACACACTGGTGGGGAGCTGATCACTGTGTAATGCCTGCCATTAACCCCTGCATACATATTTGAAGTTAAAGACACAACAGACATGCATATGTTCCAGCAGGAAGCATTTTCAGTTGTCTTTCCTGTGGCCTGATAGGGTATTGACCCCACTGGAGACAACCTGGAAGTGTTTTGCCAACAATCTGTTTTCCTAGTCAGTCACTTGGAGAATCCAGAATAACCAGAGGGAGGGAGAAGTTCTTGGAGGGAATCTGGGATCATTCGAGTAGAACAAATTCTGTTCCGGCCAAGTCACTGAGAAAAGCAGGGTCTGCTAAGATGTAGGAGGGGGAAGCATGCACGCCTCTGTGACGCGTGTGGGAACAAAGTGTTAAGCCGCTCCCAGGATCAGAGGTAAGTGAGCAGCTCTGGTGGTCTCCATTGCCCAGGCCGGATGAGCAGAGTCATCAAGTTGCCTTTCATGACTTTAGGTGGAGCTCTGGCACCAAGGGCCATCTAAAGCTCTCAGCCTGATCCAGTTTTTTGTTGTTGTGAATTTTTATTTTAAAGATGTGAGGGACAGTTCAGGGTTAGGAATACAGGTGGTCATTGTACAGGTAAAGTTTGGGCCTCACTTTGACCTCCATTTCACCCAGATTGATATCAGGTACCCTTATTGATGAAGTGTGCTCCCCAATTCCCTGGCAGTTTCCCACTACTGCCAATTCCTTTCTTGTAGTATTATGATAATTGTTCAGGGTCTGCTTTTGAGTGAGAACATGTGGCACTCAGTTCTTTGTCTCTGTGATAGATCACTGAGTATTATAGACTCTAAATCCATCCAAGTTGCTGCAAAGTTCAAATTTTGTCCTTCTTTATGGCTGTGTAGTAGTCTATCATGTATATGTACCACATTTTTTTTCAATGGGCAGCACCATCCAGTTTTAATAACAGTGTCCTAGTGCCCCCTCCACAGTCTCAGTGAACCTTCATAAACTAAATAATGTGATCCCACACATGATGTCCCCCAAAACAATATAATGTTAACCAAAAAAAAGAAATTAAAGGAAAGCAATTTATTATAAAATAACTTCAATTTATGATCAGTTATATCTCATTGGAAAACAAAATAAAGTCAGTGGTCAGGTGTTTGTGTCTCTATGGAGAATCACAGTGTGTGTGGCAGCTGCCACTGACTTGAGTTAGAGAATTAAATATCACAGTTGACAGTGTCCTTGGCCATATGACTTCCCAAAAGGGGCAAACAACTCTTAGTAAAAATCTGAACAAAACAAAGTATTTCATTTATTTAACATTTGTGTTACTAGAAAATTCAGGGAATAAATAAATACAACAGTACAGCAGCTACTTTGAGTTTATATCTAAATTGGAGTTAAGGTCTAGACGAGATAACCATAAACAGTTTTTTTCACCTACTTCAATATCCAACAGGACTTCTGAAAGTCATATGGTACAATACTTTTTTTTTTCCTGTTATTTGAGTTAGTTACTATCATACTTTGTTGCCCAGACTGGAGTGCAGTAGCACCATCACAGCTCACTGCAGCCTCGACCTCCTGGGCTCAGGCGGTCCTTCCGCCTCAGCTTTCTGAGCTAGGACTACAGATGCCTTCCACCACGCCTGGCTAATTTTTTGTTTATTTATTTATTTTTGAGTCGGAGTCTCACTCTGTCACCCAAGCTGGAGTGCAGTGGCATACTCACAGCCTCCACAGCCTCAACATGCTGGGCCCAGGCAATCCTTCCACCTCAGCCTTCCTAGTAGCTGGAACAACAGCCATGTGTCATCATACCTGGCTAATTTTTTAATTTATTGTAAGGATGAGGTCTTACCAAGTTGCCTAGGCTGGTCTCATACCCATGGGCTCAGGCAATCCTTTTACCTCCTCCTCCCAAAGTGCTGGGATCACAGGTATGAGCCACTGTGCCCGACTTTGGGATAGTTCTTTACTGAGTGGGACGGTGTGGTACACTGTAGATCATCTGAATCCCAGGAAAGCCCTCTATTGCTGTGGCACCCACAAATGCCCCCCATTTCCTGTCCACCTGCAGAGTGGTTGGATCTGCCTCTTCCAAGCAGCTGCATCAGCTAGGCCTGGCTTATATGCAGTCAGAGGGCCCCAAGGGGGAGCTTCGGGTCACTGAGCCCATCTCGCTGTATTTGGACGGGTGATGTCAGGCCCAAAGGTGCAGAGCTGTATATACCCTTGATTCCTGAGAGCCCTTGGGAGGGACTTTCAGTGTCCACATGGGTCTGTACTCCAGCAGGAGACACCGAGTAACATTTTAGAGAACCCTGAATAAGGAACAATATGGCTATTGTCCCCAGCCCAGAAATAACTGTCATGGCCTTCATGCCTAATGATGCAACCAAAAGGAATGCATAGCTAGCTGCATGCAGGTAACTTCTTCCAGTGTGTGTGGACAAGTATATACATGGCAGGATGTGAAAATGGGGCTTTCTACCAGTGCCCCTTGGGTTATAAGAAACATCTCTCTAGTTTGCATGGGTTTTCCCCTGGGATCATTTCTATTGGATGTTAGTGACTGACTTGGAAACTTCTGTATTGTAATTATATTACCTAAGACAAGACAGTGCTTTAGGAAAAAAACGAATTAACTTCTCACATGTGAAAAGCATTTTCCCCTCAAAGAAATAAGGCTACTGATATTCCTGCCTCAGCATTTTTGATGTGTTTGTTGTTTTCCGGGCATAGCTGAGCATAATACTGCCAAACTGTCAACATGGAGAGATAACCTTCCTCACTGTCTACAGCTTTTAGGGAACAGAGCATTGGACACACAGAGGCATCAAGTACGGAATTGTTCCATAGCAGCATGCGAACTCATCATGGGACTATTCTTCTGGACAGTCCTGGGACCTCTTTTTTCCACCTTGGGCTGGTTCCCCTTTCTTTTTCCAAGCCAGTAGCCTCATCATTTTTTAACTTGTCCTGTCCCTGACACTGGCAAATAGGCCTGCTTGAAAAAGAGAGGTGTTACATCTGTTGACAGGTCTCCCATGCTATCTTTTTTCTTTTCTTTTATTATTTTTTTTTTATAGTAGAGATGAGTTCTTGCCATGTTGCCCAGGCTGGTCTCTAACTCCTGGGTCCAAGTGACCCTTCTGCCTCAGTCTCCCAAAGTGCTGGGATTATAGGCATGAGCCTCCACGCCCAGCCCAGAGTGCCCTTGTACATGGTTGTCCCTTGTTCAACCGTGGGGAGAAGCAAAGCCTCCCCAGGTCTTTTTGAGGCAAATTCAGGACCTTTCTGCTTTGCCCTGGTACCTCCCTACCTAGAGCCAAGCGTGTGGCAGCATAATCACAACCCCAGGCTAAGTGAAGGATGAACCTTGGAGCTGGCTGCTTGTAAAATTAATTAACTAATTTTTTTTGAGCACCTGTGTTATGCCAGATACTGTTCTAGGTGGCTGGGGAGACTGCAGTGAGCAAGATAAACTCCCTGCCTCTCTAGTGGGAAGAGCAGATCATGTGCAAATACTGCAGAATGTGAGTAGAGTGAGGGGAGCAGGCCATTGGGAAGCCAAGAGAAGACTGTCCTGGGACGAGGAAGAGCAAAGAGAAGGGTAGGAGAAGAGGTCGAGGAAGGAGAGGGTACGCGGGGAGGGTCACAGCCAGGAGGGCCTTGCTGGTCATGGCAAGGACCTGAGTTTACTTAGCATGAAGTGGAAAGCCACTGAGGCTCCTGAGCCTGTGAATGCTGTGGTCTGAATGTGTCCCCCAGAGTTTGTATGTTGGAAACTTAATCCCCAGCACAAGAGGGTTGAGAGGTGGGACCTTCAGGAGTTGAGTAGGCAATGAGGACTCTGCCCTCATAAATGGATTGATGCCGTTTTTTCAGGAACGAGTTAGTTATCGCACGAGTGGGTTCCTGATAAAAAATGAATCCAACCTCCTTACCTGCACTGTCTCTCTCACACGCATCCTCTCTTACTCGTTGCCTTCCGCCATGGCATGACAAAGCAAGAAGGCTTTTGCCAGGTTGAACTTCCCAGCCTCAAAACTGTAAGGAATAAATCTCTGTTTTTTATAAATCACCTAGTCTCCAGTATTCTGTTACTGCAGCACAAAATGGACTAAGACAATGAATAGTTTCCAGTTTGAAACTATTCTACACTACAATATCTCTTGACTAAGGATTTACGCTCTGTAGCTAGCACTGAAACTACAGGATTGTTAGCACTGAAACTATAGGAAAGAGAGGCCAGTTTCACTCTTTAATCCTACTGGCCACAAACCCAAGAATACCTAGTCAATGCCTTGTTTAAAGAGATGGCTTCAAGCAGAATAAACTCTTCTTGAGAGTTTATAGCTATAGCCCAGAGTTAACTCTGGACAGACCAAGACTTTTCCAGGATTGACATCGATTGGACATCTTTTAAATGTCATCCAGGCATCCTGCCAGGGAAAAAGAAGAGCAAGATAGGCCCTTCTCATCAGGCCCTTACTGTCTAGAGTTGTGTCGCCCAGGATGGTAGATGCTGTAGTGCACTTGAAATGCTGCTGGGCCGGGCTCGGTGGCTCAACCTGTAATTCCAACATTTTGGGAGGCCGAGGCGAGTGGATTGCCTGAGCCCGCGGGTTTGAGACCAGCCCAGGCAATTTGGCGAGATCTCGTCTCTACAATAAAATAAAACATAGCCAGGCATGGTAGTGCGCGTCTGTAGTTCCAGCTACTTGGAAGACTGAGGTGGAAGAATTGCTGGAACCCAGAAGGTCGATGCTGGGGTGGTGACCATGAGCATGTGCGCCACTGCACCCCAGCCTGAGCAAAGGAGTGAGACTCCAACTCAAAAAAAAAAAAAAAAAAGAAATGCTGCTGACTGTAATATGCCAGTTTTTGAAGACCTTGTGTGAACAAAAAATGTAAAATGCCCAATTTTTTAATTGATATTATTATTATTACAATCTCACCTTTTTTTTTTTGAGTCAGGATCTCACTTTGTCACCTAGGCTGAAGTACAGTGACATAATCATGGCTCACTGGAACTTGACCTCTTGTGCTCAGGTGATCCTTCCGCCTGAGCTGGGACTACAGGTGCACGCCACTTTTCCTGACTAATTTTTTTTATTTTTTGCAGAGACGAGTCTCACTATGTTGCCCAGGCTGGTCTTGAACTCCTGGGCTCAAGCCATTCTACCTCACAGCCTCCCAAAGTGCTGGGATTACAGGTGTGAGCCACTATACCCAGCCTCGCCTAATCTTTTTTACTATTTTCAACATGGATAGTAGAAAAATAGAATAGCACATGTGGCTCAAATTCTATCTCTACTGGACAGTGCAAAGGAGGGGTGTTATCTTTTGTTCCTTTGGTTGGTTGGTTGGTTGGTTGAAATTTTTATTTTTGCTTTTTTGTTACCACTATTAATGGGTCTCAGATTTGGAAATTTAATCCTTTCTGAGAAGAACTACTTGGACTCTGAACCACTGTAGAAGTACTCACTCTCTGCCATTTTACCTAAGAGCAAAAGAGATCATTTTGAGAAGTAAAAGGTAACTTCTCTAAGTCTATAACTTCTGTAAGTCTGAACACATCTGCAATACAGTGAGCAAACCTCTTTAACTGTCTCTAGTGGATAATGAAGGGAATGAGCCACAAGTCTTTTTCTTTCTTTTTTTAAAGCTTTTTTTTTTTAAATCATGGAAACATTTCAAATATAAATAAAAAGTAGAACAGTGTAGCAAACTCATGGATGTATTCCTCATCCAGCTTCAAGGATGGCTATCTCAGGACCAATTTTGTTTCATTTGTACCCCTACCCACTTTCCCCTCTTTTTAAATTACTTTGGAAGCAAACCCAAACATCATATTTCATCCACAAATATGTCAGTACATATCTCTAAAAATTAAGGATTCTCTCAGCACTTTGGGAGGCCGAGGCAAGAGGATTGCCTGAGACTAGCCTGGGCAACTTGGCAAGATCTCGTCTCTACAACAAATCAAAAAATTAGCCAGGCATAGCGGTGTGTACCTGTAGTTCCATCTACTTGGAAGGCTGGGGTGGAAGGATTGCTTGGACACAGCACGTCAAGGTTGCGGTAGCCATGAGTGTGCCATTGAGCGTGCCACTGCACTCCAGCCTGGGCGACAGAGTGAGACTGACTCAAAAAATAAAATAAAATAAAATAAGGATTCTTTGTAAAATATAACATAGTTGCAACAACATCACACCTAAAAATTAGCAATAATATCTTTTTTTTTTTTTTTTTTAGTTGGAGTCTCACTCTGTTGCCCAGGCTGGAGTACAGTGGCATGCTCACGGCCACTGCAGCCTCAACCTGCTGGGCTCAGGAGATCCTTTTCCACCTCAGTCTTCCAAATAGCTGGAACTACAGGCGTGCGCTACCACGCCCTGCTTATTTTAATAATATCTTAATAGTATTAAATATCTGATCAATATCCAAATTTCCGTTTGCTTCATTTTTTTCTTAGTTGATTTGAATCAAAATCCAAGTAACATTCACATGTTAACATTTGACCGTTGTTCTTCTTAAATCTCAGGCTTCTCTCAAGCTTTTTTACTGCATTGGCTTTGTTCTCAGCCTCTGTGTTTATAACGTGAGTGCAGTACAACCAGTCCAGCCCTTCATGTCTTAGAATAACTCTCACTGCATCTCCTAGGTTCAGAAGTGGTCCATGTTCATCTCTGAACCAGTCACTGCAGCCTGGGAACCCTGAGGCTCAAATTGGCTCCAGCCAGTCATTTTTTATTCCCGGAGTCAGAGTGGAGTTACGGCAGGTCTAGATCACAATACCAAAAGACATGGTCCCGAACACTAGAATCCTAAAAGATTAAAATCCCTAAAGTCTAAAATTCCTAACATTTGGAATCCTGAAAATCACAATCACAAGACAATGGCCTCATGTTAGGCTACCTCTTGTGGACTATTTCCTATCATCTGTCTATTGTAGTGATATTGCCCATAATCTATCCCTGTAATACACTTTTCACATGCCCATTCTAAAATTTTGGGGGGGTTTTTTTCCTTTTTTTTTTTTTTTTTTAGCTTTTTTCCACTATTTAAAATTTTTTAGCATTAATTTTTACAATTCAGTAGGCTATGTATTTCATTTTCACATCATTTCCAATATTGGACATATATACTGTGTAAAAACTTTTAAAGCATTGAAATTCATTTTATGCAATTTTTTTCAGATTTGAATCCACAAAAGTGCGTTATCGCATTATTGACTTTGGGTAGAAGTATTGCGTGTATATGTAAAAATGTTGAAACTTCCTCAGTAAATGAAGAGGTGTCCTTTTTTTGTGCATCTGCCTTTGTGAAAGAATATTTCTCGAGATTTTGGCTCTTTGGGTGACTACATATATGTTGGTGACCCATCATGTTTTTATCAATCTTGTCACAAGACTTAGGTTTTGTTCATCACAGTAGTTCAGATGACTGAAGTTACAAAGCTGGACACACACAGTTTTCAACCATAGTAATGTTTGTTTATACAGTTCCCCTTCTAGCCTCTTTCTTTATGAATATGGTTTACAAGCTCATGACTCTTATACCTGTGCGACTGTCGTTAGTACCTGAGTATTTATGCTTGCAAAAATATGTATGTTATTATGGCCTGTTTTACTGTATAAAGTGACCTATGAAGGGTTCTATCATGTTTTTATATGTTTCTCAAATAAAACCCTTTATAAATATGTAAATAGGCTGGGCTTGGTGGTATGCCTGTAATCCCAGCACTTGGGAAGTGGAGGTAAGAGGATTGAGCTCAGGGGTTAGAGACCAACCTGGGCAACTTGGCTAACTCTCGTCTCTACAATAAGTAAAAAAAATTAGCCGGGCATGGTGGCATGTGCTACTAGTTAGCCTGGAAGGCTGAGGTGGAAGGGTTGCCTGAGCCCAGCAGGTCAAGGCTGTGATGGCTGTGAGCATGCCGTGGCACTCCAACCTGGGTGACAGAGTGAGACTCCAACTCAAAAAAAAAGAAAAAAAGTAAATAAATATCTGTTTATTGTTTTTATTTATTTACTTTAGAGATAGGGTCTAGCCCTGTTACCCAAGCCAGTGGGCAGTGAACAGATCATAACTTGCTGCAACCTTGACCTTCTGGATCCAAGCAGTTCTTCTGCCTCAGCTGGGACTACAGATGTGCCACATGTCTGGCTAATTTTTTTTTTTTTTTTTTGTATAGACAGAGTCCTGCTATGTTGCCCATGCTGGTCTTGAACTTCTGGCCTTAAGTGATCCTCCCATATAGGCCTCCTGTAGTGCTGAGATTACAGGCGTGAGCCACCATGCCAGGCAAATACATATCTTTTAGATAATTAAAAAAATTTTTTTTTAGAATTCTATTTTCAAGATGTTGGTCTTTTGTGATTTCAGCATTTGGGATTATGGCATTCAGAATTGTGTTTTTTGGTATTATGATTGACTCCCGGAGAAGCTGAGTTTTCCAACCCACAAGGCTCCAGATTATTTGACTCTCAACCATCTTGGTTGTAGATCACAGGCAAAATAAAGGCCTCTGTTAACAATGCCATGCTTTCCTCCCTGTGCCTTCAGTCAGTTTTCAGCCTAAAATGTCTCTTTCCTGTGATGCTTACTAAAGGACACAAGAAGTAGCCAACATGCTCCTACATTCTAAATTGTTCTCTACCAATTTTTGTAATAGTGTACTATGAGTAGACTCATGTCTTAGACCATGAATTCCATAGGTGACCGCATAACTAGCAATTTTGCTGTCACATAGCAAGACAAGGGCTGCTAACTTTCCAGCCTAAGTCAGCCTACACTGTCTTTCCCCCAATCATAAATCAACCAGCTGCACATTTAAGCGTTTATCACATTCAACACTAACTTCCAGTCCCAACTCTTACATCACTAAAGATTCTTTGTATTGCTAGTGATAGAAAACCTGATCACGCTATTAGGCTGATGCATAATTTTGTAACGTTTGTTTTTGGCATGGCAGCACGGCGGTGTTGGGAGTTTATTTATTGTTTGTCATTTGGAACAACAGTGTTGTGCTTGTGAATATGGCTTGCATTTTGCAGATTTGAAGAAAGTGCTATTGTAGGCTAAAGAAGATGGAGTGTCAAGTGGAAAAAAACAAACACTTCTGACATATTCTTCTGTTTGGGTTTAATGGAGTAGTAAAGGCAGCAGAGGTGGCTCAAAACATTTGTGCCATGTTCGGGGAAAATGCCATGGGGAAAGCATGGCAAGAAAATGGTTTTGTCTTTCAAAAAATGGTTTTATAGTGACCTGTTCTTCACATTCAGGAAGAACATCGGGCTTTGATGGAGATGGTTTGAATGCTTTAATCCACAATGATCCATGACAGTCAACCTGAGAACTGGCAAATGTGATGAATTGTGACCAGTCAACCATTGCATGACATTGGCGTTCAACGGGCAAGAGAAAAACACTGTGAACTTATGCATCAGCCCAATAGCTTAAACAAAATAGAGAATTTATTTGCTAATGTCAACAAAAAGTCTAGAAACAGGTCTAACTAGCTTCAGGTATAGACAGAGGCAGGGCTGCAACAACACCAGTACTTGGTTTTTCTCCACCTTCCAATTCCCCGTTTTGTTGGTCTTGGGTTCAGAGCCTGTGTGGTCCAAGGATGAGTGCCGCAGGTCCAGCCCCTCCATCTTCACAGATCCAATTCCTGTCCCATCCCTCAGGAAGAGGACTTACTTCTGCCACACGTTTCCTTGATTCTGATGATACCACAGGCCATCCCAAAAAAAGTCCCTGGTGCCAAACGAACGCAGGGCTCTGATTAGCCAGCCCGAGTCCCATGCCCTTCCTCTCTCTCTGGAGACGGAGTGAATGCCTCTGACACCTCAGTCTGAGACTGAGGGAGGGAGGCTTCGCCAAACAAAAATAACAAACAAAAGGACATCATTATAAGCAGGGTGAATGGTTTTGAGCTACCACAACACAATGAAATGTATCTCTAAGATTATACCAGTGCATATTAACAGGGTATGCTGTACTACAAAATTTATTTTTAATTTCTCCATTTTTTGAGATTTTTTTAAATGATTAATGCTGTATGTAACTATACCGATAATTATGTAGGGAAGACGATTTTTTTTTTATTTCTGCTCTTTTAAATCACATAAGCCCCATGTTTTAACATTTTGAAACTAGATTCCTTTTATAATAGATGCATACATTTAATCTGGTAGTGTTTCTCTTCACCCCTAAAAACCTATAAGGGAAGAAGGTGTTTTAGAATCAAAGGAATACACTGTTGTCAACATCTTTCCACTTCTAGGGCAAATGCTACGCTACAGCAGATAGTCATGGAAATACAACTTGAAAAAACAGAATTATTAAAAGCGAAGATTCTCATGTTTTATACATCCGTTGTTACACCAATTTAGTCTGCATTGATTTGGCGCCACTGCAGGAGGATTGTTGGCTGTCGTTCTTCAGCGTATTTCTTAGATTAGTGAGACCTATACCCTTGTTTCATAATCTTCTGTCTGCTCTTGGTTTTTTCTTTCTGTAGATTAATATGGAGGATTCTTTACCTGACTGGTCCGAGAGCATATTGATTTTGTTTCACTCTGTCATTGAGTTTAGACTGATGTTTATATTGAATAAGGGGATATATGTGCATTTAAGGTCTCTTTTATTTATTTTTGATTCAAGGTCCCATTCTGTCATCTAGACTGGTGTTGAATTCCTGTGCTCAAGCAATCCTCCTTCCTCAGCCTCCCAAAGTGCTGGGATTACGGGTGTGAGCCACTGCGCCCAGCCTGTTTGTTTCTTTGTTTTCAACTTTCTTAACCATTTTCTTCTTCCCATCTTCTAGTAACATAAGACACCTGCACTGCATAAGATTTTGCAAACATTGCTAAGCCCACTGATGGGCCAAAGGTCTTACCTGCTGATCCTTCCTTTAGAAAACTTCTCTTGAACAGCTTCTCCCAAGAAGGTTTAAGTCTAGTCTTGGCATTTGTTATTTACTGCTTCAGGGAAAACAATCTTAAGTTGTTAAAGAAATATTAGAATTTGTGAGATACTGATTTTTCTTTTTCATTTAACAAACTATTTATGGAGCACCTACCAGGTGTCAGGTGCTGCACTAGTTGCTGAAGCATCAGCGGGAAACCAGACAGACTGGTGGAGGTTGCATCCTAGTGGGGAGAGACATACAAGTAAATAAACTTTTTTTTTTAGTTGTAGTCTCACTCTGTTGCCCAGACTGGAGTGCAGTGGCTGCTCTCGGCCACCGCAGCCTCAACCTGCTGGGCTCCAGCGATCCTTCTGCCTCAGCCTTCCAAGTAGCTGGAACTACAGGCGCGTACTACCATGCCTGGCTAATTTTTTATTTATTGTAGAGATGAGGTCTCGCCAAGTTGCCCAGGCAGGTCTCGAACCTGCGGGCTCAGGCAATCCACTCACCTTGGCCTCCCAAAGCATGGGATTACAGGCTGAGCCACCGAGCCTGGCCATAAATAAACAATTAAATAGGCCGAGCACAGTGGCTCATGCTTGTAGTTCTAGCACTTTGGGAGGGCAAGACAGGAGGACTACTTGAGCCTAGGAGTTTGAGACCAGCCTGGACAACATAATGACAAAAAATTAGCTGGATGTAGTAGAGCGCCTGCAGTCCCAGCTATTTAAGAGGCTGAGGTGGAAGGATCACTGAGCCCAGGAGGTAAAGGCTGGGGTGAGCCGTGATTGTGCCACGCACTCCAGCCAGGGTGACAGAGTGGGACCCCGCCTCAAAACAAAAAAATCAAGTAAGACAGTGTCAGCTGTCAACATGTACTGTGCATGAAAGAAAACAAGAGCAGAGATAAGACGCAAGGGAGGGCATTTTTGCTGAATCTGAAGGATAAAAAGGAACCTGGAGATGACTGCACCAGTTAAGAAGGTGTGCAGGTATAAGGCCCTGTGGGCCCCTGTGGACCTAGGTGAAGAGTTTGAACTTTTTTTTGAGTGAAATGAGAAACCACTGGAAGGTTTTAAGCAGGGGAGGGGCATTATCTGATTCATGTCCTGTTGTGCATAGTGGCCGCCTCATAAATGTGTACAAAGTTGACGACAGGAATAGACCCAAACTCCACACAACTGTTTCTTCACATGTCGCCCAGGCTGGAGTGCAGTGGCATGCTCCCGGCCACCACAGATTCGACCTGCTGGGCTCAGGCAGTCTTTCTGCCTCAGCCTTCTAAGTAGCTGGAACCACAGGCATGCGCCAACTCGCTCAGCTAATTTTTAAAAAGTTATTGTAGAAACAAGGTCTTGCCAAGTTGCCTAGGCTGGTCAAACCTCTGGACTCAGGCAATCCTCTTGCCTCAGTCTCCCACAGTGCTGGGATTATAGGCATGAGTCACCGCACATGGCAGGGCCACAACCTTCCAATTGAAATTTTTCTAATCGATGAAAAGAGCCTTGAACTGAGTGTGTGTGTGTGTGTGTGTGTGTGTGTGTGTGTGTGTGTGTGTGTGTTTAGGTGCCTCATTTAGAGAACTTCAAAATAATTCTATAAATACATAGAGAAATCATCATATTCTCATGCTCTCCTTTCAGACCCAACTGTAGTTAGACTTCCCCAAAGATTCACTCAAGCATTTACTTAGTAGTTGATCAAATTTTCTGTTCTCCTGAGGGTTCCCAGAGGGGAGAGCAGATGACAGCTGCAGGCCTCCACTGTCCAGCCCCATGCCTGAATGTATTTATTCATTTATTAAGTCTCCCATGGACTGCAGGCCCTTGGTTAGGCAAGAGGAATTGCAGTCCCTGCCTTCAAGTGGATCCAGGCAAAGTAGAGGACTCTCAGTCACTAATCCTGGGACACCTACTTCCAGGACTTGTGCCCATGGCCTGGCATCATGAAACTGTTTATGCAGTTGGGCTCATATCTAAGATAATTTTGAGTCTGAAGTATCGCTAGACATCCTCTATCCAAGTACCCCTCAGTAAGAGCACTTCCGATATTTTGGATGGGACCGTCCTAACACCAGTAGAAGTGTCACATTCCTGGCTCCACCCACTGAGTCCTAGAGGCTCCTCCCCCACTGTTCTTGCCCACGGCTCCCCACCCCCAACTAAAAATACTTCCACAAATTTTCAACAGCTGAGTTGAAAACCACACGTCTGGCTCAGTCTTACTGCATAGGTAAGGAAATGTTAGGCACCTTGTGGTCTCTTTCATGCCTTACGTCTGAATTCAGCAGAATCAGGACCCAACATTCAAGTTTTACAATGAAGCTAGTTTCTGAAATATGCCTCTGTTGTTCATACTCTTCAGCTAATACCATTTTCTCAGAGTTACGTAGTATGTGTTGCAAATGTAACTCTGAACGTTTCGGATGGGTCCAGAAAAAATTATGAGCATTTTCAGATTGTTCTCTGCGTAACTCAAGATATTTTCTCCATATATTCTATTGCTACCCACCTCTTAGGGTCCCTTAATAATGAGAAATCTGATTTTCTTCCTTCTGCCCTCGACATCACTATGTTTTTGTCAAGCATCTTCTGGGAGAAAGGTTCTTGTTACTTCATTAAGTGTGGAGGACGGAAACAAAACATTTGGGCACAGAAAACTATGGATGTGTGTCTGACTTGAGCTGTGTAATACTCATCCTGACTTGGGCACCAAAATCTCATTTCATTTGCGGCCAGGTACAGTGGCTCATGCCTGTAATTCTAGCATTTTGGAGGCCAAGGTGGAAAGATTGCTTGAGCCCAGGAGTTCGAGACCAGCCTTGGAAACATAGCTGGACCTCGTCTTTACAGAAAAATTAAAAAATTAGTCAGATTTGGTGGTGTGCACCTGTAGTCTCAGCTACTCAGGAGGCTGAGGCGGGAGGATTGCCTGAGCCTAGGAGGTTGAAGGTACAGTGAGCCATGATTGTGCCACTGCACTCCAGCCTGGATGACTAAGTAAGATCCAGACTCACACACACAAAAAAAAACCTAATTTGCTTTTATGCACTTGGCCAGCATCTCTCCACCTGCATGTATAACTTTGTCCCTTCATACTTGAATGCTCTGTAGAGAAGAAGAATCACTGAGCCCATTTAACAGCGCAGTTAAGAGCTTTTATTTCTTGACTGACTCTTCCTTACCACTAAATGGAATAGTCAGTATTTAGAGTGATGCTTTGAAATCGAATTTTCCTGAAGGAATCTCAAGTTCACAAACAATTATTTTTATGGAAGTGTCTAGAACAAAGCTGGACTGCTGACCGCATGGAGCCACTGATCTCCTCTTATCACTGCACCAGGTAGCTATATATTATGACTTGTGTGAAGGAGAAACATTTCATTTTTCTAATTTAGGTTTTTTTCTTGCCTGCTTCTTAAGTAAAACCAATCTAGTTTCTTTTTCTGCAACAAAGGAGGAAGGAGCAAACAACAGATTAATCAGACAGGAAGTGAATAACCACAGAAGGACTTCTGCCTCTGAGTCAGTATGTCACATTTAACAAGAGGCCAGAGTTTGTCCAAAATGGCTGTCCAAAAACGACCCCATGTTTGCGTTAGAAGATGAAGCCTTTTTCAGGGACAGTTTTCTCTCTTGGCTCATGTCTCGCCTGTTTTCTGTCTGCCTATGTCTCTGATCATGGCTTCCTACAGTACTCTTTAACGATAAGAAAAATAATATTCAAACTAAATGTATTTTCTTTATCACCTAGAAGGAAGAACTAAATGACTTTTAATGGCCCGTAACATGTTGGGATGAAGTTGTTTAATTTTTCAGTAGAAAAACATGCGATCGATTCCCACTTCCCAGAATGCTGGTTTTGCCACTGTGGTGATTGTGAGTGATTCATTTGTGTTTTAAACCAAAACGTAGGCAAGATTTTTAGGAGAATTTTTTCCGGCCCCTGGACGAGTTTGGATCCACAGGAATTTCTTTCCCCATTTTCCCGTTTTAAATGGGGGCTTATGTCAGTAAACATATCCTTTGGGCATATGATATAGTTGTCCACACAACTGCCTATGAATCTTCGGTTTGGCCAGGAACAATAAAGTGCTTTTAAAGTAGAAGGAGTCACTGGAAGCTCCAGATGAAAATACCATGCTGCAGGCATGTTGCTTAAGTTCAAATTCCAAACTAACTACTTCCAAGCAGAGTGTTTTAGAAATAATCAGTTTGTCTTTTTTTTTTTTTTTGAGTTGGAGTCTCACTCTGTCGCCCAGACTGGAGTGCAGTGGCTGCTCCCAGCCACCACAGCCTCAACCTGCTGGGCTCCAGCGATCCTTCCACCTCAGCCTTCCAAGTAGCTGGAACTACAGGCGCACGCTACCACGCCCGGCTGAGTTTTGATTTATTGTAGAGATGAGGTCTCGCCAAGTTGCCCAGGCGGGTCTTGAACCCACGGGCTCAGGCAATCCACTCACCTCAGTCTCCCAAGGTGCGGGATTACAGGCTGAGCCACTGAGCCCGGCTCAGTTTGTCTTTTAGAATAATTCTGTGCACATTATAACTGTACAATGCACAATACCATTACAAATCAAATTTTATAGCATTTGTTATAACTATTTACATTTGATATGACTAATATCTTGGCATAAAAGATTGTGCTTTTAAAATTTCAAGCCATACACTCAGAGACCGATAGAGCAGGATTAAGAAGACTTTTTGTATTAAAAAATTTTTTTTCTAAGATATGTAGGAAAAAGCAACTTGATTTATGTTCCCTTTTCTCCTTGGAGAAATGTCTTTTAAAGCTTTAAAAAATTAAGAGGGCACATACAACTTTAGTCAATAAGTACAAGTTCTTTTACATAATTTAATGGCATAACTAGTTTATACAGTAGAAAATATAGAAGTGGTAAATGAAGAAAAACCTGCAGAAAGAGTCTAATTAAGGAAAGTAGGACAGCTTGGTAGAGAGACAGCTAGATGAAAGGCTGGGGAAGCACTTTGGGAGGTGGAGGTGGAAGGAGCACTAGAGCCCAGTAGTTCAAGATCAGCCTGAGCAACATGGCGAGATCTCATCGCTACAAAAAAAATTTTTTAAATTAGCTGAGCATAGTGGTGTATGTCTGTATTCCCAGCTACTTGGGAGGCAGAGGCGGAAGGACCACCTGAGCCCAGGAGGTAAAAGCTATGGTGAATCGTGATCGTGCCACTAAGCGACAGAATGGGACCCTGACTCACAAAAAAAAGAAAAGAAAATGTCTGGAGAAAGACTAGGATATGAAAGGACAAGACAGTGAGAAAGGAAGATGAGACACTAGGGAAAGGTTTTGAGGCCAATTCATGTGGAAGCCACATGCTTACGATTCACTTGGACTGTGGGTCTTAGAGTATTATGTGACAACGTCATAGAGTTTTGTTCCTTCTGAACTGGAACCTCTTCTAGTCAAAACTCTTTTTCTTAATAGGTCTAATGAGTTTAGATCATTTACCTAAAAACCAGTCAGGTTTTCTCATACTCTTTGGAAAGTGTATTCATGGGTTAATTGTTCACAGCTCTTCAACTACTCTAATATGTAAACTTTTAAGGGTTACTCATACTGTGGATGAACTGAAATATTCAGAGAACTCCCTGTGGTGAAAAATAGTCCCTGGAGTCCCACAGCAGTTTCGCCGTGTTTGTTGATGAAATAAAATTCTAGATCTGGCCTATAGGCGGGAAGTTCCCCAACCTATGCTGAAATGTAAGAGGAAGTGAGCTACCTCACTCCTGGACCCGCCTCGTCTTATGCCCTGTTAAAGTCTGTTTAACATTTCATGAAGACATCGTTTACTTTAGAAGTTTCTACCTGTTGAAATTGTGATACATTTCTACTTGAAAGTTTGACTCGTTTTACTTTTCCAAATTGTCATACATGTACTTCTTGTTGAAAAGAACATTTCCCCTAGACTGCCATGAATACCTGTCTGTCCTGAAAATTAAAACTGAAAAAATTACTAGACTAAAGAATGCCCTTGCCTGAGCCCAGGGGGGTTCAAGACCTCTGTGTGTGTGTGTGTGTGTGTGTGTGTGTGTGTGTGTGTGTGTGTGTGTGTGTATGTGTGTATGTGTGTGTGTGTGTGTGTGTGTATGTGTGTGTGTGTGTGTGTGTCTGTATAATAGAGAACAGCAGCAGATCTTAGAACTAAATGTGGTGCTGACAATTTAGAAAGACTTCAGCTTTGAGATTTGAGCTCTTTAAAGAGAAGAGAAGTAGTGGGAGTAGAAAACGGTACATTTTAGTTACATGGATAAATTTAAAAAGGGTTTCCTTTCCCTTTTTCTTGGTTAAATACTGAACAGGTAGATGGGTCATTCAGTTAATTTTCTCACTAATAAAATAGTCTTGGAAGTCTACACATTTGTGTTAATTTTTTTTTTTTTTGAGTCAGAGTTTCACTCTGTCCCCCAAGCTGGAGTTCAGTGGCATGCTCAAGCTACTACAGCCTCAACCTGCTGGGCTCAGGCGATCCTTCCACCTCTGCCTTCAAGTAGCTGAGACTACAGGCATGCCAACCATACCCGGCTAATTTTTTATTTATTTTTTTGTAGAGATGTCTCACCAAGTTGACCAGGCTGGTCTCAAATCTCTGGACTCAGGCAATCCTCTCTCCTCAGCCTCCCAAAGTGCTGGGATTACAGATGTGAGCCACTGTGCCCAGCTTGTATTAGTTTTTAAATTAAATATGCACAATAATGGGAAAAAAATAATTTTACTTTGTAGTAATCTTTATTTCCCCAGTGGTTACTCTTATAGTAAAATTGTTTGTGTCCAAGCTTCTACCCAACCTCAATGACATCATACGTGCTTCAAAATGCCTTATTTGAAAAATCCCAAATAAGTTAACTCTTTATCTAAAAGAAGAATTTCTAAAATAGCCAAGAGCTCTCTAAGTACAGCAGAGACATACACTTTTACCATTGAGAAGACAACCTAAGCAGAAGTCACTTAAGCTACCGTTCTAAATGATGTTCGTCCGACTGAGAAAAGGGCAAGTACATTTTGAGAAATGAGGGGCTCCACGTACGGCAAGCGCGTGTGTCCACATTCAGCTCAAGTGAAGAGTAACTGAGAACTAACTGGGAAAGGCTGGAGATTTGCTTTGAAAGGAAAGCTTGCTTCTCTTCTCTGCCTTTTGCTTCTTCTGGCGTCATGCCACGTGTCTGTTTCCCCTACTGGGTGATTTGAGTGAGGACCTTCAGCCTGGGGAGAGGAAGAGAAACAATAAGAAAGACACAACTTTCTGCAGAGGTATTAATGCCTCTGAAATGGCCAAACTGACATGCTGGGGGAAGATGGAGAGGGAAGCAGGGATGCTGCACAGTGATGTGCATAATAAAATAGAAATGCCAGGCAATTGCAGCTGTGAAAAGATCGTGTTAAAGAAACAGGATGACTGTGGTTTACTGTGAGCATCAATTTTCCTGTTGAGCATTTTTACAGGAAGTTGAAGAACAAAGCCAAGTTCATCTTAATTTGTTCTAATGGTTCGCAGATCTTAAATATATCCATCTAAGTTTGCATCATGGAAGAGTCTCTAAAGAATTGAATCAAGAGTAATTATGAGTAAGAATTCCAAAACTTTTTAAAATTCAGGATTTTAGCAGTAATTTGAGTTTGCTAAATGATTTTATTTTTGCTGTGTAAGTTGGAGTGGATTCACTGCCTTTGTAATGACTGCCTTTGCAATTATTTTTTATGGTTGTAATAACTCAGTATGAATTTAAGAATCTTTGCATATTAAAATACTGTTGGGTTACATGTATTATAAATTTTCCTCTATTAATATTTTGAACAAATAATTTGTGTGTATGTGTGTGTGAGAGAGAGAGGGAGAGAGAAAAAAAGAGAGAGAATATTTATAAGCCAGAGGGCTAGACATCAAAATAACAAGAGTTATCTCTAGCTATTATTTACTCCCAACCCTTTTTCATCTAAAATTACCTTATTATTGAATGCTTCCTTTGGCAGTGGTTAAATGCAACTACAGCGTTTTCTTTTCATCATGATCTATTTTGTATTGTCTGTTGTTCTCTATGACTCTTGTTTTGGAAGCAGGAGAAAAAAGAATAAAATAAAAAAAATCTAGCCAGTGTGGTGGCTCGCGCCTGTAATCCCAGCACTATGGGAGGCAGAGGCAAGAGGACTGCCTGAAGCCAGGGGTTCGAGACTAGCCTGGGCAACTTGACGAGACCTCATCTCTACAATAAATCAAAAAATTAGCTGGGCGTGGTAGCACATGCCTGTAGTTCCAGCTACTTGGAAGGCTGAGGCAGAAGGATCACCTGAGCCCAGCAGGTCGAGGCTGCGGTGGTTGCAAGCGTGCTGCTGCACTCCAGACTGGGTGACAGAACTGAGATGTCAACTCAAAAAAAGCAAAACAAGAAAACTAACCTGAAGAAGCCAAAAGCACATGAGAAATAAATCCATAAAAATAAGTTAAGAACACTATATATGAAGTAAAATATAAATGAATACACAAAATTAAAACAAAAATTAAAAAATAATGAGAGCAAGAGAGCAATTGAATCTTTGAATCTGTCCAGTTGTATTATATTTGATGACTTCTCCCTCCCCTACTCCACACACCCAGAAAGTAAAAGCCTCCTCTATTAAGTCAAACTTTTTTTTTTTTTGAGTTGGAGTCTCACTCTGTCACCCAGACTGGAGTGCAGTGGCCACTCCTGGCCACCGCAGCCTCGACCTGCTGGGCTCTGGCGATCCTTCCGCCTCAGCCTTCCAAGTAGCCAGAAGTACAGGCATGTGCTACCATGTCCGGCTGATTTTTTGATTTATTGTAGAGATGAGGTCTTGCTGCCCAGGTGGGTCTCGAACCCACAGGCTCAGGCAATCCACTCATCTCAGCTTCCTAAAGGCGCGGGATTACAGGCTGAGCCACTGAGCCCAGCTTAAGTCAAACTTTTTGAGAAAAAAGTTTACTTTTCCCCCATTCACTTTAGGTGGGATGGTATTTAAGGGTCACTTTTAGCCAAGTTTATAGAACAAAATGCTTTAAATTTTTTGAATAACCCAAGACAGTGATAAACATAACTAGATAAAGCTGCTTCTCTTCCCCAAGGGAATCCACCCCTGCCCCCTAGAAGAGAGACCCTGCTGAGGGTTGTGTTGTTGGCGATCTCTTCCCACCTCACGCCATTCTGTAGTGTGGGCCTCACATAGTGTGATCTAAAATTTGACTATGAAATTAATTTGGCTATCAAACCAAGCAGCAATTTATTTAAATAACTAGCCCATGGTTTTGATCCCAAGGAAACTGATCATTTTACATTCGGGAATAACTGCTTTCTTTTTCTTTTTTTTATGTGAATAAGCACATTGAAGACACCATGCATTTCCTGGGGCACATCTAGACTGAACTGTGGGCTGTGACTGAGCCTCTAGCTGGCCACCAAGGAGAACATGTCCCCTGTATTTGTGGGCAGTGGAGTGGGCTGAGAAATTCTCTTTCCCTCGAGGTGTGCCTTGTAACCAGCATTTCATGTTTAGCAAATGGATCCAGACCCAGGATGCCCTAGTGGGTGTGGGATCAGTGTGTGATGTTGTCTAATGTG
Organism: Cephalopachus bancanus; assembly: GCA_027257055.1. NCBI lineage: Eukaryota > Metazoa > Chordata > Mammalia > Primates > Tarsiidae > Cephalopachus > Cephalopachus bancanus. The sequence continues at coordinate 14,062,376 of JAPVLO010000204.1, forward strand.
AGTGTTAAACTATGATGCTGGCCAAATAGCATTATAATAAAACCAATGATGCCAACCCTTTCCTTCACAGAACTAGGACATCCAAAATTTTAAAATATTAATGTATTTTTTGGTTTGTGTGTGTGTGTGTGTGTGTGTGTGTGTGTGTGTGTGTGTGTAGGCAACAAAGAAGACCAAAAATTGAATTTTTCAAGTCATTTATGCAAAATATTCCGCTCTATTCTCTCAACTCATAAAGCCAATTCCTTAATAAAGGTTTTTTTGATAAATCTCTCTCCTTACCACAAATATTTTTCGCCTACAATTTGACTTCTGAATGATTCATTCACTTATTTTAAGTAAAGCTTTGGCAACCACTTACATACTCTAGAGTTCTAGAGTTCAGGCTGATTTTAAATCTTTCTCTTTTTTTCTTGTTTGAATCGGCGTCTCACTCTGCCACTCAGGCTTGAGTGCAGTGGCACAGTCTCACTCACCACCACAGCCTTGACCTGTGCCCAGTCAATTTTTTAAATTATTGTAGCGATGAGGTCTCACCATATTGCCCAGGCAGGTCTTGAACTCCTGAGCTCAGGCAGTCCTCTCACCTCAGCCTCTCAAAGTGCTGAGATTATAGTTGTGAGCCACCGCACCTGGCCTCTAAATTTTTCTTAATGTATGACAATCTAGAAATATCTTGAGTGAGAAACCAATTTATGGGTATTTCATTCAAAAGCCATTATCTTGTTTCCACAGTGGATAATAGATAAACCTGTGTTGTTAAAACTATGTGTGTTAAGTTTGCCAGGACTGCCATAATAAATCCTACATACTGGGCAGAAATAACAAGTTTGTTTTCTCCCAGTTCTGGAAGCTGGAAGTCCAAGATCAAGGCATCAGCAGCCTTGGTTTTTCCAGAGACCTCTCTCTTTGCCTTGCAGATGGCCGCCTTCTCACTGTGTCCTCATACTGTCTTTCCTCTATGTGTGCACATACCTGATGTCTCTTCCTCTTCTTATGAGGACACCGGTCAAATTGGATTAAAGCCTTATCCTAATGGGCTCATTTTAACTTAATCACCCCTTTAAAGATCCTACCCCCAAATTCAGTGGCATTCTGAGATCCTGGGAGTTAGGACTTCAGCATATCCGCTTGCAGGGGATACAGTTCAGTCTGTGACTCCGTGTGTGAAAACAAAAGCCTGTTCCGTCCCTGGGGTTTCCTTTGCGCACGTAAAACTCAACAAACGGTTGAACATTTTGGAAAGTCTGGCTTTTCTCCCTGTGGTTATTGAAAGTTATTGAAACATTAAAATTATTCTTAAAAAGAAATTAATTCTTACAAATATTCGAAAGTTCAGTGCCTGAGGTGAAGGTTGGGCAGAAAGGCAAAGCCCAGCACACAGATGGGCGTGTGATCTGAACTAGATGGGAACCTAACCCTGGGAGAAGGGAAACTGACCGCAGGCAGAGCAGATTTTGATGCAGGGGAAGACAGACCACCCGGGGGTTCTGCTGCCCTAGTCCTTGTCCTTGTTCTAGGGCCCCTCCTGGCCCCAGGACAGAGCTGCCTATCCTGCCATACTTCTGTCTCTAAGGGAAAAACCAAATGCAGCAAGGCCCAGTGGTCAGTTGCCTCATTCCCAGCCCATACAGCTCCACCCAGAGACAATGAGCAAAGCCACGCCCCTCATCAGCCCTGGACCCATCCCTCCTCTGCAGAGAACTCAGAAGCTTGCACACTAGCAGGGCCATTGTGTCTCACACTTAAGGAGAAATCCAGGACCTGTCCACAGGTGGCTTCCTCTCCCAAGCCATGCCAAAAGCCTGATGTGCCCCACTTCATTTATCTTCCCAGCGACTCCCCATTTAACAGATAGGAAAAAAAGAGGCTCAGAGAACTTAAATTCTTGTCCTAGAACCAAATTTGCCTGACCCATGTCTTATGTTCTCACTTTTTCATTCCATAAACCATACTGGTAAAGTCCAAAGGATTCCTTCTAGGACGGAGTTTAAATGCATAAAATAAAACACAGAGGATTACACAGGAAATAAATTATATCAAAATAATGTATTTCTTTATTTTTTGAGACAGGGTTTCACTGTGTTGCCCAGGCTGGAGGACAGTGGCATGATCATGGCTCACCGAAGCCTCTACCTCCTGGGCCCAAGTGATCCTCCCGCTTCGGCCTACCAAGTAGCTGGGACTACAGGCACACACATCATGCCCAGCTAATTTTTATATTTTTGTAGGGTCGAGGTCTCTTTTTGTTACCTAAGCTGATCTCAAACTCCTGGCCTCAAGTGATCCTCCCACTTCAGCCTCCCAAAGTAGTGGGATTACAGACATGAACCACTGCAACTGGCTACACATATACTTCTTTATTAATGGTATAAACAATAAGATCTAGCAACAGTTCTAAACACTGCCAGAATTTTCAAGATTGTTGATCTGCAGTTGTAACATGGTGTGAAAATATCATGTAAAAACTCATGGTGAAAGAGGCTCAGGTATTGAGTTTTGTGGCCTACATTCATAATTGAAGGAATTCTAAATTTCAGTTAGAGCCTAGTTGAAATATGTACTTTTTTCCATCTAACTTCACAAACCCCTGAACTCTTTCTCTCTCTCTCTCTCTTTTTAATTTTAAAGATGTGGAATACAATTCAGGGTTAGGTATACAAATGTTCATTGTGGAGGTACCCTTGTTGATGAGCTGCGCCCACCCCCCATCCCCTGACAGTTTCCCACTACTGCCAATCCCTTTCTTACAGTACAATGATAATTGTTCAAGGTCCCCTTGTGAGTGAGAACATATCCATGAACCCTGAGGGGTAAGGATCCAGGCAGGAATGCCTGCTTTGTTAGGATCTGTGCTGTGGCGCCAAAGCCTTCGACTCTAGTAGCTCTGATGTGGGCTGTTAGCGTCATGAGAGGAGGGAAACCCTACTTTCCCAAGGCCCTAGAGTTCTACTCACTGGGGACGGTGGAGGTTGCCAGGAAAGTAAGTCCCAGTAAGGAATGCTATCAAGCTCCTCTGAAACAGGGCTGATCCTCCAACCCAAACCTCACGGTGCACCAGGGGTGATGTTTGGAGTCATTTGGATGGCAAGGACGGGGCTTATTTCTGTGATACCTACGTTCTTTCACTCCTTACATATTTAGTGAGAACCCTACTTTGTGCAAGTTACTGGGGAAACCTGATGAAGCCCACAGGCTGGTGGGAAAGCAGTCAAAAAGTTAGCCTGGCGTGGCAGTGGGCCCGGTGTGGGGGGAGCTTGGTCTTCCTTGAGCCATAGGGCAGCCAGCTTTGGAGTCTGGGATTTCTCACAAACTTCCCTTGAGGCCCCAGCCTGGAGACCTCCAGGCCATGCCCAGCAGCTATTCAGCTAGAAAGGAGCTAAGAGTCTATGGCAGCCTCTGTCATTCCCTTGTAGCATTGAGTAGGGAGTAGGAGATGGGGCCAGAGAAAGCAGTAGCAAACAGAAGGCCACACACATGGAGAGAAGAGAACCCTCTACACTGGCTTCCAAAAGTAAGAGCACTCACCCACAAGGCCTCTCCTCCTGTCTGTCGGAGGTGGTCAGGAGGGCGAGGCCCACTTCTTGCAAGACCCTGAAGCCTTTAAGAGCATCTAGCTCCGTGTACCTTGGTTTTGCCTGTTCATTTCTGCAGTCTGGCCCCAGCCACAACCCATACCAGCTGTTTCTCCCATACCAGCCTTCTGGACCGTGATGTTAGCACAGTCCCCCTCGGAGTTGTGATCCAAAAGTTTATCTACAAGTCAGTTAGTACCCAGATGGTACTAAAGCAGCACCCACGAAAAATCAAATAGAATTAAGAAGGCCTTTCAGGTTGGCAGACCCCTAAAAGAGTCCCTGTCCCACAGCCTGGCCCCTACACTGTGCAGGACAGAACTCCAGTTTGATCTCCGCCACCAGAGGGGGACTCATGAGAACCACAGCCAGAAGAGATTCTTGGTAATGGACCAGAATCTGCACTTCCTAGGTATTACAACCACAGGATAACAGAAGGTGAACCTGGAATCAGACAGAATAAATTAGTCTTGAGGGATGTTTCATCCACCAGGCACATGGATGAACTATTCCCTGGAGCCCGTCTCTCCCGCCCACCAGGCCACCCCCCTTCCTTGCTGTCGACCTTCTCCAGCTCTGTTAATACCATTAATTTGGCTCCAGCATCTTTCACAGTTAGTTGGGCCTGAATTCAAATTCAGATTCCTGTCCTTCCTCCTGGTCCTAGGACACATCTGGCTCCAAGGCCTCTGAATGTGCCTTCTGCAGCTGGAGAGTCCCCTTTATAGAGAGGGTCCCCTAACACAGGCACCCAGCCCTGCTTACTGTGACCACTCGGCCCTGTGGATAATTGGTGGCATGCAGAAAAGACCAATTTAAGGAATATACTTTAAAAGAATCCTTGTCTGAGACAGTCTCCTGCTGAAAAACAGAATCTAATCTAGTTAATAAGTGAGCTATAGGACTAATTAACCTGCCTAAAAATGCTTATTAGATCATTAAAAGAACTTGCTTGGAATGAATTGCCCCCCTGGGGGGTGGGGGCTTTTTAGTGAATAGCTTAATTTCCCTGCCTCTCAGTGTGTTCTTTTATAAAATGGGCACAGTCCTGTTAGCTTGCAGTGTGGTAGGCATTAGAGACAGGGCAGGAGAGTGCCCTAGCTCCCATGCATTCTTGGTCAATGATAGCGCTGTTGCAGCTATGGAGTTTGTAAAAATTTCATTTTCTAGACAGCCCACTTGGAACAGAACTGTTCCAGACTGTCTTAATTCTTGTTTCCCAGCAGCTGCGATGAGTCCACTCCATTTCTGTTCACAGAAAGCCGTCTGGCAGTATTTTAAGAGAAAGCATTTTTATCAAGGTATAAATATTCCACATTAACTTTTAGTGGTTGGACTAAATTAATATATTATTTTTAAATTAAATTAAATTTATTTATTTATTTTTGGGACAGGGTCTCATTCTGTTGCCCAGGCTGAAGTGCAGTGACACAATCTCAGCTCACCGCATCCTCTACCTCCTCGGCTCAGGCAATCCTCCCACCTTAGCCTCCCAAGCAGATGAGACTCCAGGCCCATGCCCCCAGGCGAGGTTAATTTTTTTTATTTTTTGTAGAGACACGGTCTCGCTATGTTGTCTCAAGCTGTTGCTTGAGCTTCTGGGCTCAAGCAGTCGTGCTTCAGCCCCCTAAAGTGCTGGGATTACAGGTGTGAGTCACTGGGCCTGGCCTAATATTTTGTATTCTAAGAAATTGTTTTCTGCAATTACGAGACTATTGAGAACTTTCTTCTTTTTTTTTGTTTGAGTTGGAGTCTCACTCTGTCACCCAGACTGGAATGCAGTGGCCGCTCCCGGCCACCGCAGCCTCGACCTGCCGGGCTCCAGTGATCCTTCCGCCTCAGCCTTCCGAGTAGCCGGAATTACAGGCATGCACGACCACGCCCAGCTGATTTTTGATTTATTGTAGGGATGAGGTCTCACTGCCCAGGCGGGTCTCAAACTCACGGGCTCAGGCAATCCACTCACCTCAGCCTCCCAAAGGTGCGGGATTACAGGCTGAGTTTGAAATTTGAGACATGTGCTATAGAAATAATGTTATTCAGGTGGCTAGTGTCCCAAGTTGCCTACTGGTTTCAGGCTCAAACTCTATAGGGCATTTCTAACAGCTCCTGGGTGCCCATGCTTCCCATTCAGCACCACACTCTGAGTAGCAAGGACAGGGAGGGGGGAGCAGCTGGCATTGCTTTGGGGTGACAATGATGGGTGAGGCGGGTGAGGCGTTGGCAGGGATGAGGGCTTCTGATGAGGCTAGGGGGAGGACTCATTGGATCAAGGAGGAGGACAAAGGGCTTGTGACAGGTGCAACTCCCAGGGCACTTCCTTGCTGGTATGTGCCTTTGCCCTGGTGTTTGCCAGATGCTGCCCTCCTCACCTACCTGGGGTCCCTAAACTCTCCTGCGCAGCCACAGAATCTGGCCTTCCCTTTGTTCCCAGGGCAGGCACACTGTAGAAAGGCCCTTTTTTTTTTTTTTTTAAAGTTGGAGTATCATTGTCACCCAGGCTGGAGTGCAGTGGCACCCTCACAGCCACTGCAGTCTCAACCTGCTGTACTCAGGCGATCCTTCCACCTCAGCCTTCCAGGTAGCTGGAACTACAGGTGCACACCACCACATCCAGCTAATTTTTTGACTTATTGTAAAGATGAGTTCTCCCCAAGTTGCCCGGGCTGGTCTTGATCCCTTGGGCTCAGGCAATCCTCTCGCCTTGGCATCCCAAAGTTCTGGGATTATAGATGTGAGCCACTGCACCCTGCCAGAAAGGCCCTTCTAACAGAGGTGGGTTTCTGGTAAACAGCCTGGGAGTCATAGGTCTGACTCCTTGTCCTGCCCATGTTTGTTTTCGCTTAGATCCATTAAGGAAGTGTTAAGTAGCAGAAAGATAGGAAAGGCTGGTCCTTGAGTGCACCAAAGATAAGAATTAAACACGCATCCCCCCTGCTAGGGTCCTTCCAGAACAGTAACATTTTAGCAATGAGACAAAGGTAAGCCCATCTCTTAGAAGCAGATCTTGGCTGGGTGTAGTGGCTCATACCTGTAATCCCAGCACTTTGGGAGGCTGAGGCGAGAGGACTGCTTGAGTCCAGGAGTTGGAGACCAGCCTGGGCAGCAGAGCGTGACCTTGTCTCTACAAAAAAAAAATTGAAAAATTAGCCGGGCGTGGTGGTGCATGCCTGTAGTTCCAGCTACTCCGGAGGCTGAGATGGAAGGATCACCTGATCCCAGAAAGTTGAGTGAGCCATGATTGTGCCACTGCACTCCAGCCTGGGCAACAAGGTGAAACTCAAAAAAAAAAAAAAAAAAGCTGACTTATGAGAGCTGTCACTTTGGTGGGAAAGACAAGAAGAAGATTAGAACAGAGTATTACTAAGATGTCTAATACCTATGCTTTGTATCTTTTTGTCTTATTTTTGCAGATTTATCAGCAAGACTGGTGAACACATAACTGCCCAAGATGCCCGTCCCTCCCCCTCCAGCGCCTCCACCGCCCCCGACACTTGCACTGGTGAGTATTGCCTCCCCATTCATTTTCTATGTGTAAAGCAAGTCAAATGAAGCCAAAACCTGGCACACAAGTATTTGTTTGAAATGTGTTTACATCTACCTCACATGTGATAGGCAGGCTTTCCTCATGCCCAAAGTGAGCCAAAGCTTGAGCCCCAGTGACACAAACAACTGAAAGGTTTGCTTGTTCAGGGCCTCATGGGATGCATAATACAAGTGTGGAATGTGGATCATTAGGTTTCCTCTGCGTATCCAGTGGGAGGACTCACGGGAGTAGGCCTAGAACCAGCATGCACTGCTTCCACTCAGATGAACTCAATGTCTGTTCTTTAACTTCTAGGCAGGACAATCCAGAAACCCAGGTCCCGTCTGTCTGCAATGCAGCCATTAAAGTGTCTTCCAGTCTCGCTGTTTGCTTTTTCTCTGCCTTCTCCCTCTTCTTCCCATTCTCTCTTTTGACAAATATTAGACCCCTACTCCCACCTATTCCATACACATTCACAGTCTCCTTTAATTCTATCCTGGCACTGAGATGTCTACTTTCCAAAATAATTTCTTCACTGGATTCATCCTGGTCCTTTGATAGACCTGTCTGGGGAAGTCAGTGCGCCTCTTCCAGGAAGTCGACAGCCCTCTACGTGGTCACAGGGAAAGGCTCCAAGACCCATTCCTCTCCAAAGTCCTCTCCAGCTTTTGAAGGCTTCACTGCTAAAGAGCTGTGGTTCTTCATTTGTCACATGGGGAAACTGAGGCTCAGAAGGAAAAGTCTCTTGCCCCAGGTTTCCAAAGAACACATTTGTCTAACTTATCTGAGGTTGAAATCTAGTGGGAAGAACTAACCATTAAATAGTTCACTGCACTCAGAGTGTGGTTGTCCAGCTGCTCTTTGGAGTCCCCAAGGAGATAAGGACAGAAATCTCTGTAAGCATTTAGAAACATTCACAGCAATGCAACAGTAATTTTATATCTGAAATTGGATTTTGCATTCTTTAATTTATTTTTCTAATAATTCATTGTTATTTTACAAAAATCCATGATACAAAGATTTTTTAAAAAACATGGTACTTCACGTGTATAAATTTAAGAAGCTCTAATCTGGCTAACATAGCAGGACTGGTTTATCTATATTCCCCATAAGTGTGAGTTGTATACCACTTCTGGGTAACACATGGATTAATTTTTAGAAATTGTAATGCTCATTTATTTATTTTAATGTGTGTTCTAAACATTTTAACTATCACATTAAACTCAGGACTTAATAGGGATCGAATTTAAATGACAGAATTTTTTTTTTTTTTTTGAGTTGGAGTCTCACTCTGTCGCCCAGGCTTGAGTGCAGGGCACGCTCATGACCACCACAGCCTCAACCTGCTGGGCTCTGGCGATCCTTCTGCCTCAGCCTTCCAAGTAGCTGGAACCACAGGCATGAGCCACCATGCCCGGCTAATTTTTCATGATTTATTGTGGAGATGAGGTCTCACCAAGTTGCCCAGGCTGCCTCCCAAAATGCTGAGATTATAGGCGTAAGCCACCATGCCTGGCTGAGAGAATTTTTTTTAAAGAAAATGTTCATTGAAAAATAGGGTAGTAAATAATACAGAGAATAGTGAATTGTCTTAATGAAAAATATTAAATAAATAACATAGGTGGTTATGAGAAAGATTACAAAGATCATGAACATTGTAACAGAATGATTGAAGTTTGGATGAACCCTTATTTGTCTTTTTTTTTTTTTTTTTTTTTGAGTCAGAGTCTCACTCTCTCCCCCAGGGTGTAGTGCAGTGACATGATCACAGCTTACTGCAGCCTCTGCCTCCTGGGCTCAGTTGATCCTTCCATCTCAGCCTCTCAAGTACCTGTATCTACAGGCATATGCCATCATGCCCAGCTAACTATTTGATTTTTTTGTAGAGATGAAGTCTCCCCATGTTGCTTAGGCTGGCCTCAAACTCATGGTCTTAAGCAGTTCTCCTACCTCTGCCTCCCAAAGTGCTGGGATTATAGGCGTAAGCCACCATGCCCGGTTGAGAGAATTTTTTTTAAAGAAAATGTTCATTGAAAAATAGGGTAGTGGCCAGGCTCGGTGGCTCAGCCTGTAATCCCAGTGCTTTGGGAGACCGAGGTGAGTGGATTGCCTGAGTCTGCAGGTTTGAGGCCCGCCTGGGCAACTTGGCGAGACCTCATCTCTACAATAAATCAAAAATTAGCTGGACGTGGTAGCGCCCACCTGTAGTTCCAGCTACTTGGAAGGCTGAGGCGGAAGGATTGCCAGAGCCCAGCAGGTCGAGGCTGCGGTGGCCGGCAGCTGCCACTGCACTCCAGTCTGGGCGACAGAGTGAGACTCCGACTCAAAAAAAAAAAAAAAGAAAGAAAAGAAAAATAGGGTAGTAAATACTACAGAGAATAGTGAATTGACTTAATGAAAAATATTAATAAATAACACAGGTGGTTATGAAAAAGATGACAAAGATCATGAGCATTGTAACAGAGTAACTGAAGTTTGAATGAATTTTTTTTTTTTTTTTTTGGTGGCCATCATAGAACACTGTCCTAGTGGAACAAGGCAGTGGACACAAAGTCCCTGGACACAAGAGACGTTAGCACCCAAGGAGGTCAGGTGTCAAAATAAATTTTGAGGCAGAACAGGTGGTCACTGAAGGTTGCTGTCTCAAAACCATTAAGAGATCCAGTGTGGACACATCACTTAACCTCTCCAAGCCTCAGGGTTTTTTATTTTTATTTTTTGTCCTTAAAAGGAAAACAACAGATTATTTTAAAAGCTCTTTCCGAGATGCCCAAAGCATGTTAAGTTGAAAAAACAAGTATCGGTGCAATAGAGGATAATCCCATTAGGAAAAGCAAATTCTGTATGCAAAGAGCATTTCTGGAAGGACAGCCTGGAAGTTTTTAACAGGCTTGCTTTGGGGGTATGTTGAGGCTGATGGGGGAGGGGCATTGGAGAGCTCACATTTATCCTTCTGCCAGGTTACAGAGAAGGCTCTGAACTGATCCTGCCAGAATTTGAATCCCAGCTCCTCCCTACTAACTAGGTGACTAGGGTAAATGATTCAACTTCCCCATACCTCAGTTTCCTTGTCTGTAAAATGGGAATATTAACCCACAGGCTTGATAAGAACCAAATGAAATAATACATATCAAGTGCTGAAAACAGTCCCTGGCCCAGAGTAAAAATTAAATAAATGTTAACTGTAGCTGGCCCAGAGTAAAAATTAATGTTAACTGCTATTATTATAAACAAGTGATACTTTATAATTTAATTATTTCAAGATGTTTCCAACTTATATAGTGATTCTGTTTAGCCTTCTTCGTGGTTTTTCTGTGCTCTCCTTCGGCCTCTAACTCTGATAATAAAAGGCTGGGTGAGGCCGGGAACAGTAGCATGCACCTGTAGTCTCAGCTGCTGGAGAGGATGAGGTGAGAGGATCATTTGAGCCCAGGAGTTTAAGGTCGTAGAGTGCTATAATTGCACCTATGAATAGCTACTGCTTTCCAGCCTGGACAACATAGTGAGACCCCCACCTCTAAAAATTACTTTTTTAAAAAAGGCTGGGTGAACTATCAAACCATACATTTCCCCAGCTACCTCCTGTGGCCCTAACTGGCCCCTTTAAAAGGACTGAGACCAGCCTGGGAAGACTCTTGGGTCTGCCGGAAGGACCTGTGGGTTTGGGGCAGCCAGACTCTCCCTGGGACCAACCAAGACCAAGTTAGTTTCCAAGTGTGACAGACACAGGCAGATTCCTACTTCCAAGTTCATATGCTGGTCTCTCAGTGTCCCCACTCCCCATAGTAATCCTGAAGGAACAAGGCACCAATTTTATAACAAGGATCTTGCCCAGGAATTCTGGTAGTATAAGAAAATACCTAAACATGTTAAAGCAGCACCTTTGTCCATTCCTCAATTTCTTTCTTTCTTTCTTTTTTTTTTTTTTTGAGTAGGAGTCTCACTCTGTCACCCGGGCTGAAGTGCAGTGGCACCCTCACGGCCACCGCAGCCTCGACCTGCTGGGCTCAGGCAATCCTTCCACCTCAGCCATTCAAGTAGCTGGGACTACAGGCATGCACCACCATGCCTGGCTAATTTTTTGATTTAGTGTAGAGATGAGGTCTCGCCAAGTTGCCTCGGCTGGTCTCAAACCTGTGTGCTGAGGCAATCCTCTCACCACGACCTCCCAAGTGCTGGGATTATAGGCATGAGCCACCATGCCTGGCCAGCATGTTTCTTTTGTTTTTTGTTTTGAGTCAAAGTCTCACTCTATCGCCCAGATTGGAGTGCAGTGACAGGTGCATGGCCACCGCAGCCTCAACCTGCTGGGCTCAGTTGATCCTTCCCCCGCAGCCTTCCAAGTAGCTGGAACTACAGGCATGCACCACAATGCCCAGCTAATTTTTTTATTTATTGTAGAGATGAAGTCTTGCCAAGTTACCTGGGCTGGTCTTGAACCCATGGGCTCAGGTAATCCTCTCACTTGGGCCTCCCAAAGTGCTGGGATTATAGGCGTGAGCCACCACTTCTGGCCCCTCAATTTCTGTGAGCTAAACTTTCAAGGGGATTAAACATCAAAAACACCTTAGACCCATGGGACGTGGAGGAACTTTTGGAGTAATGAAGTGTTTTATATCTTGACTGTGGTGGTGGTTACACAGCTGTGTATGCTTGTCAAAACTCATAGAACTGCAAATGAAAAGGATAATTTTACTATATGTAAATTGTGCCTCAATGCATTTGCCTTACAAAGAAAAAAAAGCAACTTTGGTAGTCTAGTCAGAGGGAATTATTTTTTAAAACTTTGGTAGGTTTAAAAAATATTTACTTACTGCTGACCGTTTTTTTCTAGAGCCTATTTTCCTCTGAAGATGGGAAAGGGAAGCTATCCTTCAAGGCACGTTCTGGAAAATAAAGTCAAATAGTGTCCTGTAGCATCCCTCCTTGTGTCTAGCTATCTAATCCTAACCTGGCCCTGTTGATGACAGTCAGATTGTGGTCTGAATTTTCAGAGGCTTTAATCAGGAACTGGCTCTTCCTGCCTTAACAATGAATGTAACTTATTGCCGCATCTGCTCCCAAATGTTTGGGTCTTAAAAAGAATGACATGGGGTCTAAAAGTTGTAGAGAACTTACAGTCTATAACCAAGAACCTGAATAACAAGCTTCCAAAACCCGACTTGTTCCAGCTGAGTGCTAGAGTACATGATTCTAATGCAAGAGATGAAAGATGAATGCATACTTGTATGATTCGTTTTCAGGCCAATACAGAGAAGCCTACCCTGAATAAGACAGAGCAGGCTGGGAGAAATGCTCTCCTCTCTGATATCAACAAAGGGAAGAAACTAAAGAAGACGGTCACCAATGACAGAAGTGCACCGATATTGGACAGTAAGTGAAAAAAGCTACTTTCTATAGAGATAAATAGCTTATCCCCCCCACACACACTTTTTTGTTGTTGTTAACAACAGCTGCAAAGCTAGCAAAATAAGGGACTGTATCACTCACTGCAGGCCACAGCTTTGGCTTCTGTTCCCCTCTGATGCTGCAGGAAGGCAGTATAATAATTCTTTGTCCAAGACATACACAGCAGCGATTCTCTGCATTATTCACCACACTTGCTGGAGATTAACCCATTGTTTCTGGCACCACAGAAACAGGAGATGGCATAAAATATGGAAAAAGCCCCAGCCTTGGAATCAAAGGACATGGGTTCAAGTCCTGGCACATCCATCCCATACCATCTTCAATTTTATTGTCTTCATTTGTAAAGTGGAGACAAAAATGCCTGTTCTGCTGACCTCACAAGTTCATTGTCAGCTTCAAATGAGATAATGCCTGTAAAAGTGCTTTGTTGTCTGGAAAATATAATTCAAGTATAAGATATGATTATTAGGAGCTCAGAGAGAGAAGACACTTTGCTTATCTACCCATCTAAGTCTAAGGTACTTTCTAGAGCACGGCTACTTATTAGCATGCACATCAGGACAAAAAATTAACCATGACTAGAATCTACTGGTAATTAATAATCAGGTCTCGAGACTATCTCCTCACATTCCTCAACCTTTTCACTGCCTGCCAGATGTCCTCAAGATTCCTCTTAGACTCAGATCCCATTTGGACTCAGTAGGAAATAGACTGACCTTCCAGAATCACCAGATGGAGCTTAGTAGACAAGTAAATCATGAGGCAGGATTTTAGCAAGGTGAAGGATTAGAAGTTCTTAGGGGGAATTACTGGGCGAAGTGCCTAATGGGTAGCGAAGGAAGAGGAAGGACCAGCTTCAGGTGAGAAAACTAGTGCGGGAGAAAAATGGAAAAGAGAAAGACCAAGATAAGGCCACCAAACATTGCTGTGTCACTAGGCAAGATGGTGCCGATGAGAATGCACTCTTCAAAACGGAACTGTGGGGTTTTTGACCCTTGACTTGACGCAGTCTGACTCCTATGCCCACAAAACTGATGTGGTTAAAGTATGCCTGAGCCCGCGGGTTCGAGACCCGCCTGGGCAGCGAGACCTCATCTCTACAATAAATCAAAAAATTAGCCGGGCGTGGTAGTGCGCACCTGTAGTTCCAGCTACTTGGAAGGCTGAGGTGGAAGGACCGCCGGAGCCCAGCAGGTCGAGGCTGCAGTGGCTGGGAGCGGCCATTGCACTCCAGTCTGGGCGACAGAGTGAGACTCCAACTCAAAAAAAAAAAAAAAAGCCATTTTGCATATGCTTCTAGTTGTTATTCTAATTTGATTTATCCTGTTGGGGGAAATAATTCATGTCAGTGCATATCAGATTATTTCTTCTATCAACAGAGCTCCCATAAGCATCCCAGAAACCTCTATAAGTAGAAAAGATACAGAGCTGACACAAACCTGTGATAAAGCTAATCCAGAAAAAAAGAAAATACAAATAAATAGAATTAGAACTTAGAAAGCAGGTAAAATAAGAGATTCAGCCAGGTGCGGTGACTCAAACCTGTATTCCCAGCACTTTGGGAGGCAGAGGCAAGAGGATTGCCTGAGTCTGGGATTTTGAGACTAGCCTGGGCAACTCGGCAAGACCTCATCTTTACAATAGATTAGAAAATTAGCTGGATGTGGTGGCATGTGTCTATAGTTCCAGCTACTTGGAAGACTGAGGTGGAAGGATCACCTGAGCCCAGCAGGTCGAAGCTGCAGTAGCCATGATCATGTCACTGTACTCCAACCCGGGAAACAGAGTGAAACTCCATCTCAAAATAAATAAATAAATAAGATTCAAAGGAGATTTTCTAAAATTAAGGATAGTATAATAAAGTTATGTGCTAAAATCATAAATTACTTTTCTAAGAAAAGCATAAATGTATTAAAATTCACTCAAAAAGCCACAAGGAAAAAGATGAAAACTTTATTAAATTACTTTTCCTCCAAAAAGCTTTGGAGCCAGATGATTGCATTAGTAAATTTTTCCAAATGTTGAGAACCAGCTAATTTAAAGGCTATATAAAATCATTCCCACACATAGGAAGAGATGGAAAGCTATTTGATAGGTATAATGAAACCGACGTGATCCTAATATCAAAACTTGACAAAGACAGCAGCACACACACACACAAAAGAAAGTTGTACATTAGTGGTTTTCAACTGAGAGTGTTTTTTTTTTTTTTTTTTTGGCCTCCCAGGGGACATCTGAAGACATTTTTAGTTGTCACAACTTCGGGGGAGGGGGTCAGAGAAGGGGAGGATTGCTACTGACATCTAGTGGGTAGAGGCCAGGGATGCAGTAAACATTCCACAAGGAACAGGATAACCACCCACAAGGAAGAATTACCCGACTCAAAATGTCAGTAGTTCCGCGATTAAGAAACCCTACCATAGACCACTTATCATCACAAATGAGAGAATACCAAGTAAAATACCCCTGAAAATCTAATTCAATAGTATGTTAAAAGAATAATTCATCAAGACCAGGGTTTAGCTTATTTTTAATGTCAGGAAGTCTTTCCATCATATCAAATAAGAAAGACTGCATAATCATTTCAGTAAATCTTGAATAGACATTTGATAAAATTTCATGCTATAAGAAAACCTTAAAAGCATAAAATGGAAGGATCCTTCCTGACTGAATATTTAGAAAGGGAAAAAGAAAACAACTTATTTCAGACTAATAGTTTGGCTGGGCATGGTGGCTCACGCCTGTAATCTCAGTACTTTGGGAGGCAGAAGAGATTGCCTGGGCCACATGGTTAGACCTCGTCTCTACAATAAATCAAAAAATTAGCCAGGTGTGATGGCATGCACCTGTGGTTCCAGTTACTTGAAAGGTTGAGGCAGAATGATCACCTGAACCCGGCAGATGGAGGCTGTACTGGCCGTGAGTGTGCCACTGCACTCCAGTCTGGGCGACAGAGTGAGACTCCAACTAAAAAAAAAAAAAATCAAACCAAAAGTTCATATTTAACTTTGAAACATTAGAGGCATTCTCATTAAAGTCAGAACACGGTTGCCTTTAGCAGCATTAGCAATTTACATTGTTATGAAAGTTCAGCCATCAAGTAATTACTTATATAAAACAGAAATAAAATAAGATACATGGCTCTTAGAAGAGGAAAAACCTTTATTATTTGCAGACCATATGTCTACTAGAAAGTGCAAGACAATACATTTTTTGTAAAGTTTAATCTACAAAATACAGCAGAGTTGCTTATTTAACAACAAGCAAAATTTCCTGATGTCAATAATAACCAGTTGCAAAATATAACAGGAAAAACATTATTCATAATTTCAACAAAAAAATGTATTTGAAGTAATCCTATCAAGAAACATGTATAACATATATCATGAAAACTACAAAACTTTACCAAAAAAATTTTTAAAAGGCATGAACTAATGGGAGAATATACCACCTCTCCAAATGTGATGGTGTCTAAATATCATAAAGGTGTCAGTTCTCCCAGATTAGTTTGTAGATTTCATATGATAATTATTAAAGACCCAACATGGTTTATGGAATGGGACTTTAAATAATGTTTAACCTCATAAATACAAACATGTTTACATGCATAAATTGAGTTCATTTTTTTAAGAGAGTATAATCATGACTCTCTTATAGCTATAAGATGAACATGTCAGGATTTTAATTTAATTCATTAATTAATCAATGAACCAGTAACCCCACATAGGCCAGGCACAGCGTTTCACGCCTGTAATCCCAGCACTTTGGGAGACCGAGTCAGGAGGATTGCTTGAGCTCAGAAGTTTGAGAACAGTGTGGGCAATGTAATGAAACCTTGTCTCTACAAAACAAAAACAAAAACAGAAAACCAAAAACCACATATATTGGCATATAATTACTCAAATGAATTTATTATTAGGTGTAAAACAGGTCAGTAATCAATTGCATTTTGCTAAATGCAAATAACTTCCAGTTTGGGGACAAATATCACTTACATTAGTATCAGTTTTCTACACCTTACAGAGTTATAAAATACTGTAGCTCAAAAACAATGGGAAATAACCCAGAATACTAGACAGGAGGATATCAGTAATCTTTTCCTTTCTTCTTTTTTTTTTCCCTTCATCAAAATCATTCACAATATTATTTTGCAAACAAATGAAAAATAAAAATCTTCAAACTCTCAAATTATTGTCAAGAATTCACAATTTTTTTTTTTTTTTTTTTTTGAGTTGGAGTCTCACTCTGTCACCCAGGCTGGAATGCAGTGGCACTCTCACAGCCACCTGCTGGATTTGGGTGATCCTTCTACCCCAGCCTCCCAAGTAACTGGAACTGCAGGCGCATGCCATCACACCTGGCTAATTGTTGGGTTTATTGTAGAGATGAGGTCTTGCCAAGTTGCCCAGGCTGGTCTCAAACCTGTGAGCCTCCCAAAGTGCTGAGATTATAGGCGTGAGCCACTGCGCTCAGCCATAATAATTTTTAAATCATTAAAACCTACTGTTGTGTTTTTTGATATTAAAAATTTTAAATCAAGCTAAAATGCCATCAAATAAGTGACTGGTTAATTAGATCTTTATAATACATGTTCTATAATACAATACAATCCTTTAAACTCCTGTTTTCAAAGAATATTTAATGACATGGAAAATGCTAACAAAGTGTTCAATGAAAAATCAGGCTAAAAACTACTCAGTGAATTTGTTGTTAATTTCAAGAAA